>CM060904.1:140305548-142805548 GCA_030737815.1 Allium fistulosum
GCATAATTTTACCACCATATTTAATCTATTTAAATTAAATAAATGATCATATCGGGTATTTTAACTTGTTTAAACCAAAATTCAAATTATTTTCAAATTGTCACATATTCATCTTCATATAGGGGTAAAATGATCATTTTTGTAAAGACCCAAAAGTCGACCTTCGAAAATCGGCATCCGTACTTCCCTTGTACTCAAAATGCCGTAGATTCAAACGCCGAATCTGGTTCTCCGGAGCTTATAACACCATTAAGTACAACAACACAGCGGAATAAAAATAAATGATATCATATACAAATCAAATGAATACAATATCCAGTATGATATACAACAATGATATTAATATGATACAACAATATCAGAGATACAAGAAATAGCAGCGGAAAGAAAAGATAACATCAGCAGCGGAACAATATCAATAGAAGTGATAACTCCAAAATGATCTTCAGACAGAAAGAATCCACAATTCCAAGATGAGCACTCCGATGAATGAACTTTAAATACTGAACTAGCTCCAGATAATCTACTCAACCTGAATATTTGAAAGACCCAACTCTAGACTGCCCGTGTGGAAAATGGTGGGCACCCAGAGTTTAGGAAGGGAACAATAAACTCCGGGTCAGTCATGGGACTGGTGTGAGCAACAAAAACAGTTTATCTTTAAGCAAACACAAAAGGCTGTTTAACATTAAAATCCGCAAAGCTTTTCGAAAATGAAACTACCATAAGGCCTCCCGCCACACACACAATGCAATCGTAGAATTGGAGGAGATTTCTCCTTATGATAGTCAAACAGGCTTACTATGCAAAATCAAAACTCTTTTGATATTATTACTAGTGCATAGTGTGAAAATATTTTGAAAGTATAATATCAATCTTAGCCAGCATACAACATTTCATCGTATGCCTACTATAGCTACCATGTTCAATAACAGGTTACCGCCACATTCCATGGCAGGTAATACGACTAAAATCGTACAAGGTTCGTATTGCTTCTTTGGATTTCCAACAAATGATCAGGCTAAGGAACTTCCTTACCGAAATGGAAACGCCTCTGGAAAGACGCCCCGGATCCTAACCGGATCTCTGCAAACAAAAGGCCGACGCTACCTCACGTTGTACAGCTGTAACTAGGTAACTAACACACGAGTCATGTCATCCCCCGGTCATCACCGACCTTTATCCGAGGGGCCCCTCAACCAACAAAGCAACATCACAAAGTGATAAATGTATAGTTTCCACACGAGTTAAGTATCTGGGCTCCATACCATGATACCACCCTTTATCCAGAAGGAAATGACATACCCTAGGGGCGCTACCCCTACAAACCTTTGTCGCCACATTCCTGTTTCGACCATTACCGGGTTGTGAGGCTCGATGAAGTCTCGTCCACAAAGCCACGCTTTTTCACAAAGCCACGCTTTTTCACAAAGCAACGCTTCGATCAACAAATGATCAGCAGCACTTCGTATGCCACATTACCAAATTGGGAATGTATCACTAGTAACCATCAACTACATAACCTCTGAGCTCGTACGTCTCAGAGAAGGGTGTTAAGCTAAGAGAATAAATTCTCCGCCACCAATAGAAATGTATTTGATAGAAACCAGCTTTACATCTCAAAGTGTAACGTCAGACACACATCCATACAAGTCTGTTCCGGGTTCGAACAGAACCGAAGGCACTTCCAAAGAAGCCCTTGCAAATCCGGATAATTTCTAATCACGTCCGGACTTCCCATCACTAAAGGTGATAAAAATCTCTATACCGGGGACCAGCCGATGCAGAGACAATCGATGGTAATCCTTTCGTTTTCGAAAGTATCCGGTCTTCACCACCGGTCTTCAAATGCTATCCATATACGTCGTATCATTATTCGGAATGGGTTATACGACACAAAGGTCCTTTCCCGGCTAAACCAAATAACGAGCGCAATTAAAAAAAAATCATATGGATACTGGGGTCTCAGTTAAATCACAGCTTAAAGCCCAAAACTTTTCATTCGAATGGTAAAACAAATTACCATTTCCAATCTTTTAAATAAAAAGATTCATTTCAAAAACCTTCAATGGTTTAAAAAATTTCCACACTTTTAATCTTTTAAACAAAAAGATTCAATTCACAAAGTTTACCTCGTTCACAAAGATCCATTCATGGATTTCAAAACAATTTCCATTTTAATTAAATTAACTCGTTAAATCTTTAAATCAAGATTTAACTTATAGCTTTCAAACTCGTTTCCAAAGATTCATTCATAGTATTTCAAAACAATTCGATTTCAAGTTAGATTAACTCATCCGGTCTTTGAAATCAAAGACTCACTTCATAGTTTTCAAAACATTTCAGTTCCATTTCAAACTTGAAATTCTTTCAACACAAATTGGAAGTTCATTACTTATGTGAAAGCTTTTACTATTTGAAAACAAATAGTTTCGTTTTCAGAAAAATCCAGTTATATTTACACGAGTTAAAACCCTTGAATTAAATTCAAATTCCCAAATCAATACTTTAAAATGGTTTAACCCATATATAACTTATACAACATCTTTAATCCCTAGTTTCAAATCATAGGATTCAATTTCAAATATTGAATTCAAATTTAAATCAAATTATTTAAATTTTCAAAACTCGATTAAGTTATTCAAAATAACTTTTATCTTTGAAATTCCATTTCAAAAGCTTTTCACTTTAAACCCAAATTTCCAATTTCAAAATCAATTGAAATTAAAATTTCAATTTAAAAACATCAATTTACATCATCTGTGATTTAACCGATTTCCACGTGAAATTCATATTTGTGTGTGTAAGAGTGTAGTCCAAGGGTTTCACACAATAGTGCAACATCAATCATCACAGATATATCGATAAGCGGTATAATCGATAACGCTTATCTTCATTCTCAGATTCATAGATAAAATAAATTTATCAGTCACAAAGATTCACTATTACAATTCGATGTGGGTTTCGGATATCCAACTGGAATCCGACTCCCTGTCGCATTGAAATTCAAATGTCGTTTACGGGTCAAGGGTTTTCATGTTCACATAGTAATATATCACAGAAACAGAAATCACAGATATATATATCGCAGATAAGTAAATTACAGATCACAACATAAATCAGGATGTATCACAAAGCATCATATATCAGGGATATCAAACAATTCAACATTCACTAGAATCCAAACATCCATAAGTAAGATCAATTATTATCTGATTAAAATTAATTTATACCAGATTAATTACTTATGAATAAACTACAAATCTTGGTAAATTAATCATTAATTACAAACCATTTGAATTAATTAACCTTTAATCAATTAATTATCCTCAAATTTATCACCTTAATTAATAAATTATATTAATTAATTATCTTTAATTAATTATCCTTAATTAATTACCATTTAATTAATTATCCTCAATTAATTAATTTAATTAATTGTTCCTCAATTAATTATCATTCCTTAATCACCTTCATTAATTAACCTTCAATTAATTAACTTAAATTAACGATTCTTAATTTCAAATGATTTAAATACTTAATTGTTAATTGACCAAATTTTCAATTTGACTAAACTCTAGTCACTTAGTTAATTACCATTTTAAATTAATTATCCATTCTTAATTGCCCCTTTTTAACAATCAATAATAATAATTTATCTTATCTTCTTTAAACTTTGGAAACCAATTATTATTAACTACAAAAACTTTAATGTTAATTAATTAAATACTCAACTTAATTTATCTACTTAATTAAACATTAATTAAGGTTTTAAAACATTTTAAAATAATTAAACTTGTATTGAGTTCTCAACTCAAAAATAGTTAAACATTAAGTTCTTTGTTAACAATTAAATTTGTTTAATATTTTTAACTTTAAATTTATAAATCTTAACCCCTTCTGAAGCATCCCGAGATCTTCCAGGTTTCGCTCGACTAACGCTTCGAGTTTCCCTCCATCTTCCCCGAGTCATCTCTCGTGCCCTCTTTCATTTCTTCTTCTTCCATTTTTTTTTCTTCTGTTAAGTTTAAACTTGACCCACTGCTGAATCAACCCCATGAGAAACTCGAGCCAAAACACCTTCTACTCGAACGCTCCCTCGAGTCTCTTCCCAACCAAACTTCCTGACACGAGATCGACGTCGTGCACGTGCATGGTGTCACGCCGCCGTTCTGGCAAACGTCACGAGCTTCGGCAAGTCGAAGACCTCACCCATACTCGAAATCAAATTTCGATTCGACACAGAAGACTCGAATTCGAAATTTAGCATTTTGCTCGACACTGCAACTCGAACTTACCAAAACAAAATTGCCTCGCCACCACGTCTCTGACCACCGGAAGAGCTTCCACTCCGACCACACCACGTCACCACTGCATACTACCATCCCCCATCATCTCGAGCAAGTCGATTGCCCCATGGTGACGAAATCACCACACTTCCAACCCACTGCAAACTTCGAGCTTAAACCCTACTTTAGATTCGTTCGACAAATTCGTGCATTCGAAAAATTCTTCAGTAATTTTCTCAACATCACAGAAGTTCATACAAGCTTCAAACCAAATTTCAATGTTTATTATTGGATCGATCACTAGAAATTGAGAAGAATGCAAATTTTGTTTAAATACGAACTGCTCTTAGAAGACTAAACTAAAAATCTTCATCTTTGTTTTAAAAATCATAATTTACAGTAAGAATTCAAGTTATGAACTTGAATTAGCTTTTTACAACAAACGAATTTATCAAAGTATTATTTGATTACCTGTAAACAAGGTTTCCAGTAGTAATATTTCACTAATATGTTTAAATCAGCTTTGAAAAATCTTGTTTGAGGTTTTAAACATCTTGTTTGATTGAAACTGAAAGCTCTTCAATGATTAGATAAAAAAATTGAATTTTGGAGTAAATATTCAATCCTGTAATCAATGACAGAGGAGTACGGTTTATGTACATATCTCACATGCAACCATTTCATTCAGAACTCAACATGCAACAAATTAACACTTGAACTTTAGAAAAGTGTTACTCACCTGAGTTGTTTTGAAATAGAGGCCTGGAAATGGCTTTGCATTTGAAATGCCTCAAATATCAGGTTGTAGATTTGATTCTGTATGCTTGAAAATTGCTTTTGTTCCAGGCTTTTATTTAGATTGATTTGGTTTTTCTTTTCTGGTTTTGATGTTTAAATTGAATTTTTGTTTAAGTTTTCAAGAGGATGCTTTGCTTCATTTTCTTAGCCGAGAATGGTCGAACTAGAATGAGGAATTGATATAGGTAAAAGAGTTTACAGGGTGTTATAATGGTTTGTACAACATTCAGAGATATTTTTTCCTCTTTTGTTGGCTACAGATCTTGCTTGTAGCCGAGATGATACATTTGTGGTGGCTGAAATGAGATGGCATTAATTGCCTTTGTACAAACTTAAATATGTATCTTCTTTTATTCATACTCAACCAATCTTTGCTCTTCTTTTCGGCTGAAAATAGTTTGGTGGCTAAAGACATTTGCATTTATTAAGTGTACCATATACATTTTTTTGTTTATACGGCTGTACAATATGAAGATAGTTGTTGGCTTCTTTTACAAGCCTTTATATACATGTATTTTATTTTCTTTTGTTTCCCTTTTTAACTTATCTTCATACATACATATTTTGTCCATATTTAAGTATATATATTTCTCTCTTTACTTAGTAATATTACTTTATAATATAAATAAATTTCTATTTTAATTTTGTTGTTAAATTTTTATCAAAGGTATTTATTTTATACTCTATATCTTATATATTTTCATTTTTATTCTTAAACCATTTATTTACCATTTAAATTCAAGTCATATATATATATATTTATAATTTCAAATTTACTCGTATATCACATATATACAATATTTACAATATTTTAAAGTTGCAAAATGATTTATACCAAATTTAGTTTAAGTCGGGGAAACTCACATCACTTTTATAAATTTATTTTACAATTTCTATTCAAAAAGTCAATAAATTATAAATTTAAATTTAACTAAAATTCAGGGTCGTTACAGACTTCCCCCCTAAAAAGAATTTCGTCCTCGAAATTACCAAGGAGACACAAAGATAGATGAAGAATGTTTCATCAAATCAAACTGAACGTTTATTCTGCTTTTGGCTTACCAAATCAGAATATCAATAACAGATACAAGAATGAATCTATTGAATTCTTCACAAAATACTCGGGTTATCCAGATCTATGAAATATGCAGAGGCATCGGTTAGTTCGAAAGGATAACTAACTATTCGTAGAATATATCCGGACCCAAAGAATAGATAGATATATGGATACGATTTCAAAATTTTCAATTTAAAAACTAAATTATACCTATCAACCATAGCAAACAAAGCAACCAAGGCAACCAATACATTCAAACAAATAATTCTGGCCTATCTGGAGTTTATGTCTCATATTGATATATTGAATTTTTTCCTGGATCCACCAGAAATTATCGAAGAATTGAGAAAAGAGATGTTGGAAAAAAGAGATTGATAGAGAAAAGATTGCTTCCTTATTGTTACAGAGTATTGACCGATTATAGTCATATTCCCCTGTCCCCTATCTCGTTCTCTTCTTGCACTCACACTTACTATTAGTGGATAGTAAGAAAATTTACTGAGGCATTCGAAAGGATATCTGAGGAATACTCATTCTAGGGTATACTCCACCCTATCTCTAATGAGCTACTTAATGTGTTATACTCCTGAGCTAAAGTTTTACCTTAGCTCTGATACCACTTGTAAAGACCCAAAAGTCGACCTTCGAAAATCGACATCCGTACTTCCCTTGTACTCAAAATGCCGTAGATTCAAACGCCGAATCTGGTTCTCCGGAGCTTATAACACCATTAAGTACTACAACACAGCGGAATAAAAATAAATGATATCATATACAACTCAAAATGAATACAATATCCAGTATGATATACAACAATGATATTAATATGATACAACAATATCAGAGACACAAGAAATAGCAACGGAAAGAAAAGATAACATCAGCAGCGGAACAATATCAATAGAAGTGATAACTCCAAAATGATCTTCAGACACAAAGAATCCACAATTCCAAGATGAGCACTCCGATGAATGAACTCTAAATACTGAACTAGCTCCAGATAATCTACTCAACCTGAATATCTGAAAGACCCAACTCTAGACTGCCCGTGTGGAAAATGGTGGGCACCCAGAGTTTAGGAAGGGAACAATAAACTCCGGGTCAGTCATGGGACTGGTGTGAGCAACAAAAACAGTTTATCTTTAAGCAAACACAAAAGGCTGTTTAACATTGAAATCCGCAATGCTTTTCGAAAATGAAACTACCATAAGGCCTCCCGCCACACACACAATGCAATCGCAGAATTGGAGGAGATTTCTCCTTATGATAGTCAAACAGGCTTACTACGCAAAATCAAAACTCTTTTGATATTATTACTAGTGCATAGTGTGAAAATATTTCGAAAGTATAATATCAATCTTAGCCAGCATACAACATTTCATCGTATGCCTACTATAGCTACCATGTTCAATAACAGGTTACCGCCACATTCCATGGCAGGTAATACAACTAAAATCGTACAAGGTTCGTATTGCTTCTTTGGATTTCCAATAAATGATCAGGCTAAGGAACTTCCTTACCGAAATGGAAACACCTCTGGAAAGACGCCCCGGATCCTAACCGGATCTCTGCAAACAAAAGGCCGACGCTACCTCACGTTGTACAGCTGTAACTAGGTAACTAACACACGAGTCATGTCATCCCCCGGTCATCTCCGACCTTTATCCGAGGGGCCCCTCAACCAACAAAGCAACATCACAAAGTGATAAATGTATAGTTTCCACACGAGTTAAGTATCTGGGCTCCATACCATGATACCACCCTTTATCCAGAAGGAAATGACATACCCTAGGGGCGCTACCCCTACAAACCTTTGTCGCCGCATTCCTGTTTAGACCATTACCGGGTTGTGAGGATCGATGAAGTCTCGTCCACAAAGCCACGCTTTTTCACAAAGCCACGCTTTTTCACAAAGCAACGCTTCGATCAACAAATGATCAGCAGCACTTCGTATGCCACATTACCAAATTGGGAATGTATCACTAGTAACCATCAACTACATAACCTCTGAGCTCGTACGTCTCAGAGAAGGGTGTTAAGCTAAGAGAATAAATTCTCCGCCACCAACAGAAATGTATTTGATAGAAACCAGCTTTACATCTCAAAGTGTAACGTCAGACACACATCCATACAAGTCTGTTCCGGGTTCGAACAGAACCGAAGGCACTTCCAAAGAAGCCCTTGCAAATCCGGATAATTTCTAATCACGTCCGGACTTCCCATCACTAAAGGTGATAAAAATCTCTATACCGGGGACCAGCCGATGCAGAGACAATCGATGGTAATCCTTTCGTTTTCGAAAGTATCCGGTCTTCACCACCGGTCTTCAAATGCTATCCATATACGTCGTATCATTATTCGGAATGGGTTATACGACACAAAGGTCCTTTCCCGGCTAAACCGAATAACGAGCGCAATTAAAAAAAATCATATGGATACTGGGGTCTCAGTTAAATCACAGCTTAAAGCCCAAAACTTTTCATTCGAATGGTAAAACAAATTACCATTTCCAATCTTTTAAACAAAAAGATTCATTTCAAAAACCTTCAATGGTTTAAACAATTTCCACACTTTTAATCTTTTAAACAAAAAGATTCAATTCACAAAGTTTACCTCGTTCACAAAGATCCATTCATGGATTTCAAAACAATTTCCATTTTAATTGAATTAACTCGTTAAATCTTTAAATCAAGATTTAACTTATAGCTTTCAAACTCGTTTCCAAAGATTCATTCATAGTATTTCAAAACAATTCGATTTCAAGTTAGATTAACTCATCCGGTCTTTGAAATCAAAGACTCACTTCATAGTTTTCAAAACATTTCAGTTCCATTTCAAACTTGAAATTCTTTCAACACAAATTGGAAGTTCATTACTTATGTGAAAGCTTTTACTATTTGAAAACAAATAGTTTCGTTTTCAGAAAAATCCAGTTATATTTACACGAGTTAAAACCCTTGAATTAAATTCAAATTCCCAAATCAATACTTTAAAATGGTTTAACCCATATATAACTTATACAACATCTTTAATCCCTAGTTTCTAATCATAGGATTCAATTTCAAATATTGAATTCAAATTTAAATCAAATTATTTAAATTTTCAAAACTCGATTAAGTTATTCAAAATAACTTTTATCTTTGAAATTCCATTTCAAAAGCTTTTCACTTTAAACCCAAATTTCCAATTTCAAAATCAATTGAAATTAAAATTTCAATTTAAAAACATCAATTTACATCATCTGTGATTTAACCGATTTCCACGTGAAATTCATATTTGTGTGTGTAAGAGTGTAGTCCAAGGGTTTCACACAATAGTGCAACATCAATCATCACAGATATATCGATAAGCGGTATAATCGATAACGCTTATCTTCATTCTCAGATTCATAGATAAAATAAATTTATCAGTCACAAAGATTCACTATTACAATTCGATGTGGGTTTCGGATATCCAACTGGAATCCGACTCCCTGTCGCATTGAAATTCAAATGTCGTTTACGGGTCAAGGGTTTTCATGTTCACATAGTAATATATCACAGAAACAGAAATCACAGATATATATATCGCAGATAAGTAAATTACAGATCACAACATAAATCAGGATGTATCACAAAGCATCATATATCAGGGATATCAAACAATTCAACATTCACTAGAATCCAAACATCCATAAGTAAGATCAATTATTATCTGATTAAAATTAATTTATACCAGATTAATTACTTATGAATAAACTACAAATCTTGGTAAATTAATCATTAATTACAAACCATTTGAATTAATTAACCTTTAATCAATTAATTATCCTCAAATTTATCACCTTAATTAATAAATTATATTAATTAATTATCTTTAATTAATTATCCTTAATTAATTACCATTTAATTAATTATCCTCAATTAATTACTTTAATTAATTGTTCCTCAATTAATTATCATTCCTTAATCACCTTCATTAATTAACCTTCAATTAATTAACTTAAATTAACGATTCTTAATTTCAAATGATTTAAATACTTAATTGTTAATTAACCAAATTTTCAATTTGACTAAACTCTAGTCACTTAGTTAATTACCATTTTAAATTAATTATCCATTCTTAATTGCCCCTTTTTAACAATCAATAATAATAATTTATCTTATCTTCTTTAAACTTTGGAAACCAATTATTATTAACTACAAAAACTTTAATGTTAATTAATTAAATACTCAACTTAATTTATCTACTTAATTAAACATTAATTAAGGTTTTAAAACATTTTAAAATAATTAAACTTGTATTGAGTTCTCAACTCAAAAATAGTTAAACATTAAGTTCTTTGTTAACAATTAAATTTGTTTAATATTTTTAACTTTAAATTTATAAATCTTAACCCCTTCTGAAGAATCCCGAGATCTTCCCAGGTTTCGCTCGACTAACGCTTCGAGTTTCCCTCCATCTTCCCCGAGTCATCTCTCGTGCCCTCTTTCATTTCTTCTTCTTCCATTTTTTTTTCTTCTGTTAAGTTTAAACTTGACCCACTGCTGAATCAACCCCATGAGAAACTCGAGCCAAAACACCTTCTACTCGAACGCTCCCTCTAGTCTCTTCCCAACCAAACTTCCTGACATGAGATCGACGTCGTGCACGTGCATGGTGTCGCGCCGCCGTTCTGGCGAACGTCACGAGCTTCGGCAAGTCGAAGACCTCACCCATACTTGAAATCAAATTTTGATTCGACACAGAAGACTCGAATTCGAAATTTAGCAGTTTGCTCGACACTGCAACTCGAACTTACCAAAAAAAAATAGCTTTGCCACCACGTCTCTGACCACCGGAAGAGCTTCCACTCCGACCACACCATGTCACCACTCCATACTACCATCCCCCATCATCTCGAGCAAGTCGATTGCCCCATGGTGACGAAATCACCACACTTCCAACCCACTGCAAACTTCGAGCTTAGACCCTACTTTAGATTCGTTCGACAAATTCGTGCATTCGAAAAATTCTTCAGTAATTTTCTCAACATCACAGAAGTTTATACAAGCTTCAAACCAAATTTCAATGTTTATTATTGGATCGATCACTAGAAATTGGGAAGAATGCAAATTTTGTTTAAATACGAACTGCTCTTAGAAGACTAAACTAAAAATCTTCATCTTTGTTTTAAAAATCATAATTTACAGTAAGAATTCAAGTTATGAACTTGAATTAGCTTTTTACAACAAACGAATTTATCAAAGTATTATTTGATTACCTATAAACAAGGTTTCCAGTAGTAATATTTCACTAATATGTTTAAATCAGCTTTGAAAAATCTTGTTTGAGGTTTTAAACATCTTGTTTGATTGAAACTGAAAGCTCTTCAATGATTAGATAAAAAAATTGAATTTTGGAGTAAATATTCAATCCTGTAATCAATGACAGAGGAGTACAGTTTATGTACATATCTCACATGCAACCATTTCATTCAGAACTCAACATGCAACAAATTAACACTTGAACTTTAGAAAAGTGTTACTCACCTGAGTTGTTTTGAAATAGAGGCCTGGAAATGGCTTTGCATTTGAAATGCCTCAAATATCAGGTTGTAGATTTGATTCTGTATGCTTGAAAATTGCTTTTGTTCCAGGCTTTTATTTAGATTGCTTTGGTTTTTCTTTTCTGGTTTTGATGTTTAAATTGAATTTTTGTTTTAAGTTTTCAAGAGGATGCTTTGCTTCATTTTCTTAGCCGAGAATGGTCGAACTAGAATGAGGAATTGATATAGGTAAAAGAGTTTACAGGGTGTTATAATGGTTTGTACAACATTCAGAGATATTTTTTCCTCTTTTGTTGGCTACAGATCTTGCTTGTAGCCGAGATGATACATTTGTGGTGGCTGAAATGAGATGGCATTAATTGCCTTTGTACAAACTTAAATATATATCTTCTTTTATTCATACTCAACCAATCTTTGCTCTTCTTTTCGGCTGAAAATAGTTTGGTGGCTAAAGACATTTGCATTTATTAAGTGTACCATATACATTTTTTTGTTTATACGGCTGTACAATATGAAGATAGTTGTTGGCTTCTTTTACAAGCCTTTATATACATGTATTTTATTTTCTTTTGTTTCCCTTTTTAACTTATCTTCATACATACATATTTTGTCCATATTTAAGTATATATTTCTCTCTTTACTTAGTAATATTACTTTATAATATAAATAAATTTCTATTTTAATTTTGTTGTTAAATTTTTATCAAAGGTATTTATTTTATACTCTATATCTTATATATTTTTATTTTTATTCTTAAACCATTTATTTACCATTTAAATTCAAGTCAAATATATATATATATATTTATAATTTCAAATTTACTCGTATATCACATATATACGATATTTACAATATTTTAAAGTTGCAAAATGATTTATACCAAATTTAGTTTAAGTCGGGGAAACTCACATCACTTTTATAAATTTATTTTACAATTTCTATTCAAAAAGTCAATAAATTATAAATTTAAATTTAACTAAAATTCGGGGTCGTTACAATTTTTATGCATTTATTAAATTGCGAAAATTTACATAGAATTTTCTATGTTGTTTTGTAGGAAATTTGGTGAATTTTACAAGTGGCTTCATGATAATATATGCATGCACAAGAGTGAAGAGAAAAAATGAAGACGGAAATAATTCAAAGTGATGATCATGGAGGACCCCACCCACTTACCTTGATTTTCAATTAGGAACTAAGCACATGATAAAAGAACATTAAAGCTTCATGTACATTTAAGTGGGGGATTAGTGGATGTTAATGATTACTTGGCTACCACACTACCTCAAGGAAAATTTGGGCATTCCCCAAAAATATGAATTAGAGTTTAACACTTGTATAAATACCCCTTATGTTTCATGTAACCCTCTTCTTCTTAGTCTCTCTTAGTTAGTTAGTTTTTATCTTAGAAAATAAATCAAAGCTCTCTTTCTTTTCATGGTTACTTAGCCATTTCTTCTCTTATGTAATTCCTTTTTTTATGCAATTTAATACATGTTCCTTTTCTTTTCTTGTTTATTTCCTTTCATGTTGTAGTGTAGATTTGTTTATTTATGCAAGTAGTGTAGATTTTCTTTTATGCAATTAGATTAGTTCTCTTTTTTCATTAGCTTTCATTTTTCTTTCTTTCTGCTTTCATGTTGCTAGCTATATTTTTTAATCAAATGACAAATATGAGAGGCTAAACCCCTTCAATTTAGGGATAATGAAGCTCTTTAATTATGTAGTTTCAACTATTTATTAATTCATGCTCTCTTTTTGTGCTTAATGATGATGATAGAAATGGTTTACTAGTTGTTTTTGTTTTGAATTTGAGAGCCTATATTGTTGACACCAAATAGGCCATGCTTAAACAATCACTAACACTAATTGCCTCTTCATCAAAATATGATTATGGCAAAAGAAAGTGATTTGAAATTAAATTTTGATGGTCTATATTTCTAATCAATAGTTAATAGGCCATACTTAAAATAGATTTCATTTTCATTGTCAAGTTTCATGAAAGTTACTAAGTGATTTAAGGGGTGTGTTATAGTTTGATGGCTTATGTTGGCTAATCAATAGCACAAATATGCCGTACTTATGATAAGCACATCAATTAAAGCACTAATGACCATAAAAGAGAGATCATGATTTCATACGTGTTGAACTACATGATCTAGAGAGTGGATTTATTCTCTAAATCGTCATTTAACTCTTATATTTGCATCTCTTTTCTTTTAGTTAGTTAGCTAATTTTCTAATTCTCTAGCTTAACTTTCACTCGACTTTGGTTTAATTTGATCGAATAGAATTTTAAAATCATCAATTCCCTGCGGATCGACCCGTACTCGCCACGTACTTCAATAGTACGCCGTGTGCTTGCGGAAATTTTATTTCGAAATTCATCGGCATTTTTCTAATCGATAGAACATTTACCGTTGAACACTAAGCATGCTCTGAGTTAAATGTCGGGTAGTAATCATCGATGGTAGGAATGTTCAGTATATATTTTATTGTTACTTTGATTTGGATTTAGAAAATGAATATTTAGTTTGAAAATCATTTAAACATGATGACTGATATATAAACTGATTGGACTTGGTTTTCCTAATCGAAAAGACGTAATGATTAACCATAAGGTACAAGTCCCCTTACCGAAGATAGAGTGGATAGACTTGTATAAAAAGAAAGTCCCCTCACCAAAAAGTGAGCAGATTGACTTGCTTAGATGTTTGGTCCCCTTATCGGAGAGTGAGAGGATTAGACTCAACATGAATATACAATCCAAAGAGACCAGACCCTAGGTTGGATATTGATTATGATTAAGAGAGATCAAACCTAAGGTTTCGAATGCCTTAGAATTGGATAATGATTGCTGATTACTTAATGATAAGTCATTGCCTTAATTTGGGTGGGCTTACTTATAATACGATGCTAGGCGATCCTAGACAATTTGTAAGTAACGTTCCAATTGGTGGGAATACACTTTTACAATTAACAGCACATGATTACATGGTAAATGATGCATGATTGCATGATAAAAAATTAAACCAAGGTAGATAAGTCCCGGTAGAACATAGGATGATACAAAAATTGATTTATAATAGCCTCAACCCTAGGTGAACATAAATCTCAAGTGAACATGGGATGGCTCTGATAATGTTATATACTAACTCAACCCTAGGCGAACACGGGATGGCTTTGGTAATGATCTTTGGAATGATAACTCTGGATTAACATGAAATGATTATGGCTTATGACTAACACTTAAGCAAGGACTAAAGTCCTTGACTATGATGGTCTAGAATGACTTTTGAATTGCAGGCGAATCCAAAGAAACCAGACGATTCACTATGATTAGAATCGATAGATAGCTGTGAGCTCAACTATCAAAGATTGACTACTTCTTAAACTTTTTCTTGAGAAAAGCACATTTAAATTCATAAAGCATGCTTTGAAAGGCAAATATTACGGCCAAATTTGCAATAGTCTTGAAATAGACCCAAATGGATAATGGATCTTGAGAGTTGGAAAGCTGTCAAGAAAAAAGAAATGAATCAGTACAAGAAGTTCGATGGATTTTTGAGGTGACAAATTAGGCCGGTACTGATCTGATTTGATTGGCACCAACCTGATTCTGACACTTGAGATGGCAAGTGTTCGATGGAAAAGGCTTGGACTTTGAGGAAAAAGGGGTTTAGATACCCAAATTCAAATCGGAACCAACCTAATTAGGTCGATATCGACTGGATTTTTTGATGTGCATGTAAATGTGCATATTTTTACATCCATACTTAATCTAATTAAATTAAATAAATGACTATATTGGGTATTTTAACATGGTTAAACCAAAATTCAAATTATTTTCAAATCATCGCATATTCATCTTCATACAGGGGCAAAATGGTCATTTTTGTGCATATATTAATTTGAGAAAATTTACTTGGAAATTTCTATGTTATTTTGTAGGAATTTGAATTCAAATTACAAGTGGTTTCATGAAGAAATATGCATGCACAGTAGAAGATAAGCAAATGAAGATGGAAATAATTCAAACTCATGTATCATGGAGGACCCCACCTACCCACTTACCATGATGTACAAATTAGGAGCTAATGCACATGCTAATGGTCATTAAAGTTTCATGTACACTAATGGAGGATTATCTCGTGCTAATGATAACTTGGTGGCCACACTTCCTAAGAGGGTAGTTTAGGTAGTTTCCAAAAAATGGAGCAGGGTTTCGAAACATGTATAAATACTCCACATATGTTCATGTAATTAGTCTCTCTTCCTCTTAGCCTCCTTAGTTTAGGATCAAAAATAAAAAAAAGCTTTCTTCTCTTCCTTTTCATGTCTACTTAGCCATTTCTTTTCATGTAAGTTCCCTGTTTTCATGCAATTTCAATTAATGTTTTTTTTATTTACATGCTCTTTTCCTTTTATGTTAGTAGTTAGTTTATTTTTTATGCAAGTAGAATTAGCTTTTATTTCATTGTAATTAGCTCTCTTTTACTAAGCTTGAATTTTCCTCTTATTTTTATTTTATGTTGAATGCTACATTGTTGATATGATAACAAATATGAAAGGCTAAACCCCTACAATTTAGGGGTAATGAAGCTCTTTAATTATGTAGATTCAACATAATTTGTTCACTTGTGATCTCTTTTTGTGTTTAACGGAAATGATAGAATGTTGTAAATATTTTGTTGTTTAGCTTTGAATTTGATAGCCTATATTGTTGACATCAAATAGGCTATGCTTAAACAAACAAAACAAAAATTATCTTTTCATCTACATATGATTATGGTAATGAAGTGAACGTTGAAATTAAAATTTGATGGTCTATATTTCTAATCAATAGTTAATAGGCTATGCTTAGAATAGATTTTATTTTCAATTTCATTGTCATTTTCAAAAGAGTTAGCAAGTGGTTTAAGGGATGTGTTATAGTTTGATGGCTTATGTTGAGCTAATTAATAGCACAAATAGGTCATACTTATGATAAACACATCAATTAAGTTCACTAATGACCAAAAAAGGGAGATCATAATTTCATATTTTGTTGAACTATGTGATCTAGAGAGTGAAATTACCTCTAAATTGCCTTCTACTCTCATATTTTTATCCATTTTTTTTGCTAGTTTTTCTACATTTTTTAGCTAATCACACTTTCAAATATCGGTTTAATTTGATTGAATAGAAATTTTAAAATCTAAACAATTCCCTGCAGATCGACCCTTACTCGCCACGTACTATCATTGTACACCGTGCGCTTGCCGTTAATTTTTATTATTAATTCGATCGGCTATTTTCCAATCCGATAGACATTTAGCCGGTACGAACAAGTTTTCGGCGCTGTTGCCGGGGATTTTATTTGATTTTAATTTTCTGTTCTTTGAATTATTTTCATTTGATTTTATCATGTGTTTGTTTGTATTTAAAAAAAATTGTGTGTTTAAGTGATTGTTGCTTGTATTTGTTTGTGTGCTTGTTTGCATCTGTTGCTTTTCTATTGGCATTTTTATTTACATTTCTATTAAATAATAATAATAATATACAATTTCAAAAACAAAAATATTTATTATTTGCATTTGCTTTTACATTCACACTTTACATACTACATTTGCTTCACTCTTACATTTTCTTTTTTCTTCCTACAAATTTCTGTTACAACTACAGTGCTGCAGTTCAACTCTCTGTTCAACTAGACATGAATACTCAAACCACTGCGAACATCCATCTATTCACTTCCGACCTACAATCACCACTTTCCCATCACACTTCAACAAAGTTCACATACATCTATGCATCACCATCCTCTTCAAATTACAACCTAAACATACCACATTTCAACACCCATCAACTTGCCTACCATCCACTGACCCAAAACATCGAATCATACAAACCAATTCTCCTCACTTCACACTACTGCAGCAACATCACAAAACAGTGCTTCATATACATCAAATTGCACAACTACATATTTACTGCTCTTCCTCGACATCCAGACCACACAACAACAATTCCACACTACCACAACAATTCAACACTGCAATCACCAATCAACCTTGCTGCCACGCTATGTTTACAACTATGTCATTTTTTATTCTCTGCTTTCAACTGTTTCTTCTCCGACCAAAACCATCATCATCATCTTACCATACTTCCAACCTCCTTCTAGCACTTATTGCTCTCCCCTGCATTCACTATTTTACTGCTTACTCCACTCACACAGCCTATATCACTGCATACAATTCACCATATCCACACTTGCACCATCCTCTACCACTTCTAAGCATCCTTTAACTACCATCACAACATTATCACAAACATACCAATTGTAGACATCGACTTCCTTCAACCTACATTTCAAACAACTACCATAAACTCATATCTCCACAACAGTTTCACCACTGCATATTACCAAACAACTGCACACATCCCAACCTCCTCACCCTGCCTCCTCGCTGCACATCACTTCATTGCCACACATTTCAATATTTAATCAACATCACTAGAAAACAAGACTTCATTAAACTGCCTTGCCATCAACTTTCCATCCATTACAGTTCTCAATACAACAGTGCTCTCCCCATAAACACAATCCACCACTTCGCTGACTGCATTCACCTAATATCCATTCATTCAGTCAAGCAACCTCCTATTGTCCCGATCAAATCATCTCCACTACATTCACAAACCTCAAAATTCAAGATACCACTGACCATCTCCGTAACTTGCAACAACTACCTGCTAACTACTGAATAGTGGCCAGCACAAGAAACTCCACATCCTCCTCTGCACAAGCTGCTACCTCCTCCTTCTCAATACCTCATACTACCTGGCAACTCCCCTCTAACTGCCTCGACATCAAACTGCTGTAACCACTACCACTTCACTGCTACAACACCTCTCCCCACCCTCCACTACTGAAACCACCCACCTCAACACTGCAACCTCCTTGCATTCCCTGACCATTTGCTGCATCAACTCACCTCGAACACACTGCACCTCGAACACACTACAACTCGAACGCCGCAACTCCTAATCGACAACCATCGCAAGCACCAGAACCCGAAACCTCCTCCCTTCATCGCTTCAAACCCTATAGCCAAATCGACAAATCGAGCCTCCCAAATCGCTGCGACTCCAAATCACTTTGAACCCACCTACAAACCACCCCAACCCTTCTCATTAAACTCCTTTCGAAACCAAAATGATAGCTCTGAAATAATTCAAGCTTAGGTATTCTATGATTTTTGATTTTGGGGAGATTTTGAAATTTGGGGAAATCAAACAACATTAAACGAGTCGATTGTGTTTGTGAACGAGTCGATTGAATTTATGTGTTTATGTTATAGTTTGATTGTGTTTGTGAACGAGATTAGGTGTTCTCTGGTTTCTGGTTTGGGTCGGATTTTAAGGTTGAGTGAACTTTTTTACTTTGTTTTAGTTTGTTCTAGTTAAAAAAAATTATTTCATAATCCAATTTTCATGTTCAATTATTCTCAGTTGTTTAAGTTTGTGATGGTTTGGTGAAGCTGTTTTAGGTTCATTTGTTTGAGTTTAATTTATTTTTTTTTATTTCTTTTAGTTTTTTTCCTTTGATATAAAAAAAATTGTATATATCTTATTTTTAATTATTCGTTTGTAGGCGGCAAAAATGCTTGCTAAAAATAAATTGCTTTGCTTGCTTATAAAAAAATCGCTGCTTAAAAAAAATTGCTAATAATTCTGCACGCTATGGTATCATGCCCCCATCTCTTGCTTTTATTTATCTTGCATTTTGGTTGCTTGCATTTTAAAAAAACTCAAAAATAAAAATGAAAATCCATTAATACAGCATTTCATTCTAGAATTTTGATTAATAATAACGGTTAGACATCGATAACAGTTAATTATATATTGATAAGTTGTCCTCTTTCGACAATTTAATTTCTTGGTGTCTAGGCTACGGTAGAGCAATAATCAGTTATAAAACTTACGGTGATTCGTAAATATTATAATGGTTGTTTCTCTGAAGTTACTTAAACATTTGTTTGCATTGCTACGGTGATTCGTGATGCACCGATAAATCATGTCTGTTACCTGGCCAAGAACTATCTTATTGGATTAAGACAAAGTGTGATTCCATAGTTTTGAGTTAGGAGCTACTTAGGATAGAAATTTGTAATTAGTCATTTGCATTAGTTCATGCATATTAAAAAAACACTCAAAAAAATTCAAGATCAAAAACTTAAAAAATTTGTAAATATTCCTTAACTTTATTTTTAAATCCTTTCTTTTGAAAAAAATTTCAATCAAAATCAAAAAAATCCAAAAAAAAATTTACTTAGTTTTTTTTGGAAAAAAAACCTAAAAGAAAATTAAAAATCCTTCCAAAACAAAAAATAATTTGAAAATCCAAAAACAAAAACAAATTAAATTTCCTTTTTGAAATATAAATTCCTTTTGGTAAATAGTTTTCCTTTATAAAAAAATCCAATAATAATAATAATAATAAACATTCTTGAAAATGTTTGAGTTTCTGTTTTCTTATTCACAAGAATATTACAATAGTTTTGAAAATCAATATAATCCATATAATTTCACACCAAACACTTATGGATATTTCAATGACAACTATTGTACAAATAATTCGAATTTCGAACAACAAAGTTTTCAAAACGATGGCCAACCTTCAAATCTTAAAAAAAGCTTGGAAACGATTTCGTCTTTACTTGAACTCTCTACACAACAAAATTAAAGGATAAACAATTTATGTAATTCATATTTGTGTAATAAATCGAATCAAGAATTTCAAAATTTGAATTCACTTCAAATTCAAATGATTTCGAGTATAACCCATGCCAATTCAATTTCTAACTTCAAAATGAATTTCAAAATCAAAATGAAAAAGGAAACAGCTGTTTAAATAATTTTGGCATTGGGAATAATCTCGACTACGATGGTGAAAATTTTTGTTCTCAACAAGTTCAAATTAAAAATTCTCAAATTAATAATTATAAATTGGTTTTGTTGAACAAATGGATGAAATTTACAATAATCGCACGTATTTGTTGTTTGAAACTCATATGAAACAACGTGAGAAACAAAATAAAATCCTAACATGTGACGAGTCAAGTGATAATCCATCTTTTACCAAAATTGATGATTTTCAAATAACAACTTTCGAAACTAAAATTAACGATCTTAATGAAGTTGTTGAAAATATGGTAATTGAGTTGGATTTCAATTCTTCTGAAAGTGTGGAATCAAATTTGAAATTCGATCTTCCTTTTCTTGATTTTGAAAAACTGAATACAACAACTTTGGATTTTGAACTTGATGATATATGCAATGAAATTGTTATTAATCCAACAAAGGGAGAAGAATTTAATGAACATGATTTCTTGGGATGTTTCAAAAATGAGTTGTTAAATTCTGATGGGGAATATTTAAATCACCATTTTGATTTTGAAATCAATAATTATGAAGAATTTTTCAATGGTAAGTTTGAATTTCAATTTGGTGAAAATAAACTTGAATTTCAACCAATTATTTTATCCAAAATCATCGAAAATAAAACAACTCGTGCGATTTTTAATAAAATGACATTTGTTTTACCAAATCAACATTCAACTTTAAAATCTTTTATGGTTTGGTTTTCAAGCTTTAGCTGTGTCTCGTATACTTGACGAGGCAAATGAATCGGTCTTTGGAAGACTGTTTCATTTACTCTTTAACAACATATTTTCTGATGTTGTGTAAATAACAATCTTTTCATTTTTATGTAAATACAGGCTATATATTTTTTATTTTTGTTTTATTTTTCTCCTTTCACTTGGGTAGACTGTGGGGACACTGTCAAAATCAAGTGTAGGGGGGAGTCTCATTTCTTTTTGTTTTTTTATTGTTTATTTTTTGCATTTTCTTTCCAAAACTCAAAAAAAAAAAAATTCAAAAACAAAAAAGAAAAAAAATTCTTTTTAGCATTTTGATTTACTTTTAAAATAAACGCTATAGGATAAATATAAGATTTTGGTTATTAAATTGAAAACTTTGAAAATTTATTTGCCTTGACAAAAATAAAAATAAAGTTTGATTACAAGTAACAATGGTTTAACTTGTATATAGGAAGATTTATGTGATAATTATGAAGTATATCCTAATTGAAAATCTTTTTTTTAAAAGTAGTGGATTTAAAAGAAATGGATATAACATTTTTTGTCTTAAGTTAAATGGTGCTAAGATGATTTTGCAAAACTCTCTCTTAAAAAAAAATATATATAACAAAAAAAAACAAACAAAAAAATATATTTGTATATATGTATATATTTTTATTAACACCTAGACATGTGTTCACACTGTGTGTTCACTTGCCATGCTCCGTACCCTTCTCACGTAAGCCCGAAAGGCAGTGCACGATCGGTATATATGGCCTCACTTTATCTGAGTTAGGTGTATATATTAGAATTCTTTTATTAATAATGCTTATAGTCGATAGGTGTTCACACTTGTGTGTTCACTCGCCACACTCTGTATTCCCCTTACATAAGCCCGAAAGACAGTGCATGGGTAATATATATGGCTCCAGTTTATCTGATTTAAGCATATGTAAATATTATAAATATCAATAAAATTTCAAAAATTGAGAGAGTAAGCAATTGAAATCCAAGCACTATTTTTACTTATTTGATTCGATTTGTTATTCAAAAGAAATAGAAATACCACTTTGAAAAACTTTGATAATCAACTAAGGATCTATTTCATAGTTGCACTATATTATCAACCGAAACAACTAGCCAAACTATAGTCTATTTGTTATGATAACTTAGTTTTTATTGGAAATTTTGACAAGCAAAAGTACTTAAATTTCATGATGATGACCAAAACCTATATTTAACTTATTCGTGTTAATTTGAAAGTAAATTCTTCATTTGTAAATATTTTCAAAAACTTGCATCCATATCTTTGTAAATAAATCCCGCATTTAGGAATTTTTCATTTTGCAATTGGATTTTGTAGGTAGTATCCGCTGAAAACCCTCATAAGACAACACTCGTCCTACTATGGACACCTAGAGGTTTAACGACTTGTTGCATATGCTCAATGCAATCGTGCTGCTTAAGAAAACAGATTTATCTTAGTTTTAGTTTGTTCGATAACGAATAAAAAGATAAGTGTTGTGGTATTTAATGTGCACGTAAATGTGCATATTTTTACTTCCATATTTAATCTAATTAAATTAAATAAATGATCTTATTTGGTATTCTAACATGTTTAAACCAAAATTCAAATTATTTTCAAATCATCACATATTCATCTTCATATAGGGGAGAAATGGTCATTTTGTGCATATATTAATTTGAGAAAATTTACTTGGAAATTTCTATGCTATTTTGTAGGAATTTGAATTCAAAATACAAGTGGTTTCAAGAAGAAATATGCATGCACAAGGGAAGATAAGCAAATAAAGATGGAAATAATTCGAACTCATGTTTCATGGAGGACCCTACCTAACTAATTACCATGATGTAAAAATTGGGAGCTAATGCATGTGCTAGTGGCCATTAAAGTTTCATGTACACTTAATGAAGGATTATCTCATGCTAATGATAACTTGGTGGTCACACTTCCTAAGAGGGTAGTTTGGGTAGTTCTCAAAAAATGGATTAGGGCTTCCAAACATGTATAAATAACCCATATGTTCATGTAATTAGTCTCTCTTCCTCTTAGCCTCTTTTAGGATCAAAAATAAAAAAAAAAGCTTTCTTCTCTTCCTTTTCATGTCTACTTAGCCATTTCTTTTCATGTAAGTTCCCTTTTTCATGCAATTTCAATTAATGTTTTTATTGTTTACATGCTCTTTTCCTTTTATGTTAGTAGTTAGTTTATTTTTCATGCAAGTAGAATTAGCTTTTATTTCATTGTAATTAGCTCTCTTTTACTAAGCTTGAATTTTCATCTTATTTTTATTTTATGTTGAATGCTACATTGTTGATATGATAACAAATATGAAAGGCTAAACCCCTACAATTTAGGGGTAATGAAGCTCTCTAATTATGTAGATTCAACATAATTTGTTCATTTGTGATCTCTTTTTGTGTTTAACGGAAATGATAGAATGTTGTAAATATTTTGTTGTTTAGCTTTGAATTTGATAGCCTATATTGTTGACACCAAATAGGCTATGCTTAAACAAACAAAACAAAAATTATCTTTTCATCTACATATGATTATGGTAATGAAGTGAACGTTGAAATTAAAATTTGATGGTCTATATTTCTAATCAATAGTTAATAGGCTACGCTTAGAATAGATTTTATTTTCAATTTCATTGTCATTTTCAAAAGAGTTAGCAAGTGGTTTAAGGGATGTGTTATAGTTTGATGGCTTATGTTGAGCTAATTAATAGCACAAATAGGTCATACTTATGATAAACACATCAATTAAGTTCACTAATGACCAAAAAAGGGAGATCATAATTTCATATTTTGTTGAACTATGTGATCTAGAGAGTGAAATTACCTCTAAATTGCCTTCTACTCTCATATTTTTATCCATTTTCTTTTGCTAGTTTTTCTACATTTTTTAGCTAATCACACTTTCAAATATCGGTTTAATTTGATTGAATAGAAATTTAAAATCTAAACAATTCCCTGCAGATCGACCCTTACTCGCCACGTACTATCATTGTACACCGTGCGCTTGCCGTTAATTTTTATTATTAATTCGATCGGCTATTTTCCAATCCGATAGACATTTAGCCGGTACGAACAAGTTTTCGGCGCTGTTGCCGGGGATTTTATTTGATTTTAATTTTCTGTTCTTTGAATTATTTTCATTTGATTTTATCATGTGTTTGTTTGTATTTAAAAAAAATTGTGTGTTTAAGTGATTGTTGCTTGTATTTGTTTGTGTGCTTGTTTGCATCTGTTGCTTTTCTATTGGCATTTTTATTTACATTTCTATTAAATAATAATAATAATATACAATTTCAAAAACAAAAATATTTATTATTTGCATTTTCTTTTACATTCACACTTTACATACTACATTTGCTTCACTCTTACATTTTCTTTTTTCTTCCTACAAATTTCTGTTACAACTACAGTGCTGCAGTTCAACTCTCTGTTCAACTAGACATGAATACTCAAATCACTGCGAACATCCATCTATTCACTTCCGACCTACAATCACCACTTTCCCATCACACTTCAACAAAGTTCACATACATCTATGCATCACCATCCTCTTCAAATTACAACCTAAACATACCACATTTCAACACCCATCAACTTGCCTACCATCCACTGACCCAAAACATCGAATCATACAAACCAATTCTCCTCACTTCACGCTACTTCAGCAACATAACAAAACAGATACAGAGAATAGAATATACGGCAACATCACCTCACACTACTGCAGTAGCAGATGAAAAAAAGAATATACGGCAGAAAAAGGGAAAAATGTAGAGAACAGAATCAGACGTCTGATACAACCTTTCGGACGTCGGATACAACTTGTCAGACGTCTGATACAACCTTTCGGACGTCTGATACAACTTGTCAGACGTCTGATACAACCTTTCAGATGTCTGGAAGGTTTCTGAAAATTTCCAGAATCAAAATCTAGACGTTTGGATGAACCCCCAGACGTCTGGAACTGCCAATTTTGCCTATTTTGGCTGTTTTTGATTGGATTTCCTATTTTAATTGATTTTTGTTGATCCGGTTAGTTGTTATCACTTATTATCGACTTTGATGACTTCTTTCTTTGGATTTGTAGGAATATCCATTTAATGGATTTGATATCGATTTTTATGGATTTAATTCACATTGTCGTATGTGAATTTTTGGTGATTGATTATTTTTACAATCATTTTTGTGATTTGTCACTTTAACATACAAAGGTTTTTATACTAGTAGTAAATACTAAAAATCTTTCATTAAAATGATTTCGACGCTATTTTTAAATATAAAGCTCGCTTTTAAAACCGTTTTCCAATCTTTTAGTATATACAAACCTTTACCTCATTCATATGAGAAATCTAATTAAACGGCTTAGCAAAACAAGTGGTATGAAACGCTTGCGTTTACTTCGTCGGTTAATTCTTGGACTTGTTCGATTGAACACTTATGACAATTTTCAAGTGGAAATCTACAATCTGTTCGTAAATATTTAAGTTAAGCCAGTGATTATGGGACATGAAGCTAAACTCATTTATTTACTAGCTTAGTATAATTAACACTTCTTATTGATCAATGATGATCATTTTATGATTTAGACTAGCGATGTGCGATGTCTCTTCGTCCGCGTAAGGGACCATACCTTGTTCTGTTGAGCTTCGTCTCATTTTTTATAGGCTAGCGACCTATGGGTTTTATTAGAGTTTCAAGTTCATCGGGCGTAACGCTGTACTACATCGTTGTTCCGGCTTATTGGAGTTCGGCGTTGTTCCGACTTATTGGAGTTCGGCTCATCGGGCGTAATGTTGTACTACGTCGTTATTCCAGTTTATTGGAGTTCGGCTCATCGGGCGTAACGCTGTACTGCGTCGTTGTTCCGGCTTATTGGAGTTTCAGGTTCATCGGGCGTAACGCTGTATTACGTCGTTGTTCCAGATTATTTGAGTTTCAGGTTCCTCGGGCATTTCGCTGTACTACATCGTTGCACCGGCTCTATGGTTAGCGACCATGGGATAGCGACCCGTTTGTGATACACGTGTTGGTGAGTTTTCATGCTCCCGTTTGTGATAGGCCTCTCCCCCTTTTTGTGATTTTTGGATTTCTAGTTGATAATTTCTAGAATTTGTGTTTCACCAATTTTTGCGATTGACATTGATATGTTTTGTCAATATTTGTGTTTTGGTGAATAATTTAAAGAATATGACATTCTTTTTAGTGTTTGAGAATATTTGAGATATTGTATGATTTTGGTTGTTTTTTGATGTATACTTGTCACAATATGGCATTATTGTTATCATATGTTTTTGTGATATCTCTTATCCTATCTCATTTTATATGATATTTATAGCTAGACTGACCCGTTTATTATTTTTCTTCTTTAATAATACTCGGGTCAGACCGAGGTATTTCAGGTGCTTCCACTTGACTTCTTATCAGGGACCATCATATGATTTTTGGCTAACTACTTTAGATTAGTAGTTTTTGCTTTTATACATTCGAGATAGACTCCTTGATGTATACTTATTCTTTTGTCTAGCACTTGTAACTATTCTTTTGTGATGTAGTGGATCTTGTATGACCACTACTTTGATGTACACTTCTATGTGTTATATTCATATCTATTTCCGCCTTTGTGATATGAATGTCTGTAACTGATTTATGTTAAGCTTATTTTATATTTGTTTTTGAAGGCCATATAGCCACTGTGTAGTAGTTTTGAGTTTGTATTGGATATGTCAGATTTCCTCTTGAAATGAAATGCAGGTCATATTATCTGACATATCGATACTCGCACAAACCAATTACACAGATGGTCGCTCCTCAACGGCCTTATTTTTCGTGCTAGTCGACGGCATTACCCCGTAGTGTCCTTGGCTAGTGTGAGTATCGAGGTGGGGCATCAAATTTGACATAAGAAAAAATAGCTTTTGGAAACTCCTTTTTCAGAAGAAATATTTTCTGTTATAATTCCATCTCACATCAAGATTCCTCCGCTATAGCATGATGGAACTACTGATCTAGATGATCGCCATGTACCTTTCAAAAACTGAATGGATTAGTATAATGCTTCTGGGGAAATTCGTTGCAAGTTTTCACTATGACTTTTGTAAAGCAGCCATTAAATGGTATAGGCACTATCAAAAAAGGACCATCTGTTCTCGGGAACAAGTCTCTTATGAATTTATGGTGCGGTTTTATATATTCAAAGACCCAACTATAGACTTTAGCATGTTAGCTACTATCAAGCAAAGACCAAGAGAACTTCTTGGCGAATACCTGAAAAATTTAACGTAGAAGCACTAAAAGCAGAAAATGCAACCGATAGAGAAAAGTTGATGACAGTTCAATCATGACTAATTAAGCAAACTACTTTTTGGAAAGAGCTTCATATCAATGGATGTACGGATCTGCAGCACTTCTATTCTCAAGCTGGAAATTTTATTCAAATAGACGAGATGTACCATGCCATAAGGAAATCCCTACAAAACAAAAAATAAGGAAAGTTCAATTCTGAATATCTCAGCAAGAAGCCAAAAGGGAATAAGAGTAGAGGGGGAATTCAGAAGTAGGTTCCCGAACCCAACTATATAAATTTAAGCAAACCCCTCTCCCATATATTTGTCGTAACATAAAATGATGAAAATATCTCTATTTCCTACAAAATATGGAACCGTCCAGAGCCGAATAGAGGAGCAGATTATTACGATTATCACAAAGTAAATGTATACAAGACTGATGAATTCCACGTCCCATCAAGAATAATTCAGAATATGGTCGGGTCGGGATCTCTAAAGGAATTCATTAAGAAGCTTAAAGGGTTGTTTATTCTGAAGAAAATAGCCCAAATGGCCAAAACTCAACTCTTTCTTCAAGGAAAAAGCAGCTTAGCAACTTCAAATTCAAACCCTGATCAAACTATGAAGTCTTGTGGCAGTTGCCCACTATAGATTATCTTTACTCATAAAAAAATTTGATTTGATTTGTACTTGAAATTGATCATGTATTAACATGAAATTTAAATATCTTTACAGGTTAAAAAAACTAATCCAATGCACGTAGAAGGATCTGAACTCTCCTATCAAAACATAACCAATCTATGGTCCTCCTTAAAAAAAGATAGATCAAATATCCAGAATAAAGTGGCTCTTTATCTCAAAAGCTTGAATCAATCAACCTTCCAGCATAAGCCAGTTTCTAGGGAAAGGTAAATGTTCAAAATTTTCCCAAAAGAAGGGATTCTTAGGAAATGCATGCTCCTATCCATAAAAGTCTATTACTTAATGAATCGTAACTTTTCAAACTAATAAACAAGATACTCCTTTTGCTAAGCAAAACCTGGAGGGGTGCTATTACTTATATAGCATATAAAGGTGGAAGTAAATACATCAACCTTATTTTCAACAAGTCGTTTGATTTCCAAAAGGAATTTTCCATACCTGTTTTCAAGAAGAGTTACTTTCAATTAAGAAGGATTATTTTTAATTACCTTACAAATGAGAGAAAAACAAATGTTTATCTATTTTAAGAAAAATTCATACGATTTTCAAAAATATTACTTAGCATTAGCAAATGAACACTAAAGATTTCAACTGAAGCATATCCTAACAAAAGCATTTTCCAAGCTTTCCGAAGTTATTGATAAGGAAAAATCTATGCATATCAAGAAAGGCGTTCAGAACTATCAAGATTCATCGACAAAAACTCTAATTAGAATAGCCTTTTCTTGATTAAAAGACTATCATGGATACTCATTCTCTTATTTGAGATTCGAGTTTTTAATCATGAGAATGATTTAAAAAGCTCTACAAGAGGAAACACTAAGAAAAGACTTCTTTATCAAAGGTTTCAAATGTCGCAAAACCTTTTCAAAAAGGAGAACCAATTTAAAGAAATAGTTTTTTGATTAACCAAGAAATTGCTACTTTGAAAGTTCTATGAACCAAAAAGGGTTTTTCACAAATACTTTATTTGGCTAAAAATTATTTTCAAAATATAAGTTTTTCAAGAAACTTCTTTTTAGCCTTGTTTGGAAGCAGCTCCTAAAGGGAGGGACTAAAGACTCCGACATCCAATCCGGAGCACCTCCTAAAGGGAAGGACTATAACCACCAATGCCCAATCCGGAGTACCTCCTAGAGGGATGGAATAAAGCCTCCGACGTCCAATCTAGAGCACCTCTTAGAGGGAGGGACTATGGCCTCTAACTTCCAATTCGATGTACCTTCTAAAGGGAGGGTTAAAACCTCCAATGCTTTGATCACTCCATAGGGAAAGGGACAAAGCGCTGATTAGTAATCCTCAAACCGGCCAAAGCCCATACAATGACTCATAAAAAAGGGACTACTAGTAAGCAAAAGGACGAAGATGTCCACGGCTCATAGCAAAGGCAAAGCTTAAAAAGGGGGTGCAAACAAGAACAGACGAAAAAGTTCGAAGCCCAAAGAGTGGCTTGGAAAGAAAAGGCAAAGAGAAACAGTATTAAGGTGTCTAAAGCTCAAAAAGGGACAAAGGAAAAAGATATGAAAGAGCCCGAATAACGGATTAGCAAAGAGAATTAATCGAAGAACAAATCCTCCCAGGAAAATAAGAATAGCCGCCTTCAAGGCATAGAACAAAGCAGACCTTTAATAGACCTAGTATAGACATGGGAATAAGAAAACCTTCAAAAGAAGGTTTATATAATAAATATTAATAAACAAACAAGACCCGTTGAATAGCCAGACAACTGGATGGAACTATCTATTGAACAGCTAAATAGCTTAATAGCTGAACAACTGAATGGAACTACTTGCTAAACGGTTGAATAGCCGAACGGAACTACTTGTCTCTAAATATAATTATAGTAAATACCTTAGCAACTACATATCTCCAAACAAGAAAAAAAAATTCTTTAAATAACAGAAATCTTCGAAGAATTAATAAGGCTACAAATTAGCGTCAAAGAGAACTATGTGATTTTTGCTTTACAAAAACTCAAATTGTTAACTAGATGGTTTTCTGATTCTCTTTTGCCTCCAAATGGATTTATGAGTTTCTTATTGTAAAATAGTACTTTGATGAATTTTTAATTAAATTCCTGATGATTCTGCTGACAAATCGATTCCCGAATTTCTTGTTAATTATGATTGGTTTTTTGGGATTCTCGTTGGAATTCTACTTTTCTTATGAATTTCTGGACCACTCTTATTATGAGATGAAATTCCGACAAGCTTTTGATTGAGACTTTTAATTAAATTTCTAATTTTCTAATTTTCTTATTATTATTTGGTACATGGTTTTTTTATTGGTTTTATTGATGATTTTTGAATTTCCTACTGGACTTCTGGTTTTCTTGTGTAATTCAAGGTTTCATATTGCTGCCGATTAAATTTTTGGTCCTCTATTACTACCAGACAGGGATTTCTGGACTTCTACTATTATTACTAGATCTGATCTTTTATTATTATCACCAAATATGGATTTTTGGTCTTCTTTCACCACTTACCAGATGGATTTTCAGTCCTTTTATTATCAGATGGAATTCTGGATTTCTTGTTACTAGACAGTTTTCTAACTTTCTTATTATTGGAGGATATTCTGGATTTCTTATTGTCAAAAGATGGAATCTTAGATTTCTTATCATCAGGTGACATACTAAATTCCTAGCCTTTTTATTATTAAATGGTTTCTTGAATTTTTTTTAAGAATTTGTGCCATATATCACCTTTAATTTTTCACCAATGTATTATTAATATCTTAAATCGCTAATCCATCGTTAAAGTAAGTCTCGAGTTTAAGGATAAAATTACAATGAAGAGACAAGCAAGCTGCAACATGTCAGCTTGCAACAAATCAAAGCTTTGGAAAGAAAACCATGTGGTACATTCAAAGCAACTCAATCTGAAAGCCGATCTCTGACATTCAATAAGAATTAGCTCGAGAGGAAAGACTATGAAATCAGAATTAGCCTTCTCAAGGAAATTCTTGCCTATCCATCCAGTTCCTAAAAGGTGATATTATTCGAAGTTAGAACCCGCATTCTTAAGAGCATATAGATAAACTACATGATATCTAAACAATAAAATGTTTAAAGTCCAAGATAACCTTTACAAAAAGCCAATGACTATTGAATAGTTAATATAAGGTTCGCAAGAGAAGCTTAAATGTTTGCGTTGGCTAAAAAGAGAACAAAAAAATGCTAAATCCATAATAGGAAAAATAGATCCATAAGCATGAACTGGAAAATTTGGTGGTAATTATACGATGTTACATTAGTAAAAATATATCAAATAAATGGGTTAATATCAAACACCATATGAGTCACACTATAATGCCAAATATGGTGATATTAAATCATACAGTAGTGTTGACTCGGATGTATAAAATTTAAAGTTTTAAAGTAATTTTGATAATTTAAAAGCCTCCTTTCTTTGAGTTTAAATCACAGGAGAAAGAGGAACAACATTAGAGTGAATAAATTATAAAAGCTAAGCAAAAAAAAGAAGAAATTCATGGTTTTACACTGAAGAGTAAAAAGCTTCTTTTATACAAAGGGGGAGAGGGTAAATGTTATCCACATAATTTCACAGGAAGATATGGTATTAGATTCAAGGCTCTAAAGATATGAGATTGAATCTCATTGCAAGAAGGGGTTGTTCAACAGAGACCAACAATGCCGAAGACATGAAGATTGGTCAATTCGATAGGATTATAGCACAACTTCGAACGAAACTATATCTCATCACTTCGATGCTAATCAATCTCGTATCTCTTCAGGGTCGCTCCTCATTCACTCCGCTTATCGTCACTCCACAAGTCGTCAATGTCGCATCACTTCAACAAGAAAAAGAGACGGTGTCAAATGTAACCGAAGAGACACCAAAGACAACCAATATCACGAGCCATCAATGAATATCGAAGAAACCTACAACCATGCATGCTAAAGTAATAAAGCCAATACCAACGGTTGCTCTTCGATCTCCTTTTACATCATCGTTATTGTCGAAGATATGAGATCGATAGTACACCAGCAGCACCTTTCACTGACTTTGAAGATATACGAAAAGAGGCATAGAGAGGACATCGCCTTTCATGACTAGTAGCGCGAAGTGGTCAAGTACAAACAACTCTGATGGTCAACAATGTGTGTCGAAGTGACCCTACCATATCTTATTGATTCTAAGCACCATATTAGCTAATCACAAGCTCTCCGCCAGTCATGACGAAGTACTACACTTTGCAGCTCTTCAAAGATATTGCACTGCTCTTTGGTAACGTTCAACATGGCGCTTAGTTGGCATGTTTTACCAGCATTCGGAGGACATCGCATACCTATCGAAGCGGTATTGATGTTGGACACTATCAATATCCACAAAGATCTTAACACTATTCTGTGATAAGACCAAAAGGATGCAAAGCGGCACTGCTCTTCGTCGTTGTTCAACATAACAATTTGATCTTCGTATCATTTGAAGGATGACGACATCATGCTTGGTAAAGCCATCATCGCTGCCATGGATGTTGCTATCAAGAATGTTACCGTTGAAGTTATTGCTGCATATCTCCAAAGAAATCCAAGCGAAGACCTTTTAACTCCATCATTGAAGCTTGACCACAACGAAGACCCTGCCGCTCTATCTCTATAAATACGGAACTAGGGGTGTCGTTTTGAGGGTCGATTTTTCTCTCCACATTTCTTACCTTTTAAACTTTGTAAACTCTAAATTGAATTGGGGATTTTGCTTATTGTAGCACTTGAACAATTTTACACATAAGGATTTGGAATATTAAACAAGAACATAACCTTTTTGACTTGATTTGGACTATGACTTGCATATTTGTGTGACATTGTACATTGATTGATTTGGACTAGTGACTTGCATAACATATTGAATTTCCTTTGAACTAGAGACTTAACTTTTAACGTGCATATTAACGTAGTATTCATGATCCTTGAAATGGCAATGTCTTCGATAAAAGAATGGTTATGGACTTGGAACCATGCATTGCTTTATTCTTTGACTTTAATAGCATTCAATACTTCACTTCGAAGACCTCGACCATCCTCGAAGAGGCTTCTCTTTGATTAATCCATCTTTACATGCTTTTGGGTGTTGATGAATTTATTTGTTAAAAATTATTGAACCAAGGACTTTGTATTTGGGCTATATAGTTGAATATGGATGATATTGGAATTTGACCATTACCAAATTCCATAAGTCCGAAGTGATATAATTTTGACGAAGCGAATTGGTGTAAATAAAAAGTCACAACGGGGTAACGCTTAACAAAGTGAAATTGGATTTTACCAAAACAAGTAAGTTATAAGTTTGGCTAAAATGTCACACTACCTGCTATGTGACGTGTGAACGTTAATGTTCGAACAGTTCGATGTAATCGCTGACCAAATTTACAATTGACGAGTTACACAACTTAAATCATGAATTCTCTTTTGACCAAATTATTTAATTAGTTTATAATTATTATAACTTAACTAAATTAGTTAATATTTATGAAATTTTGATTATAAAATTTTGATAATGTTTTGAGGATTAAACATTTTTAAATATATTAATTGTAATAATTATAAATATATCGACTGATATACGTTATCGATGAGTTATTAAACCAGATTTAATTGAATAATATTTCTACAGGCATAAATGTGATCTTGGCCCATGATGATAGGCTAGCATTTTTGACTAGAACATGGCCGAAGGGGGTGGCTCAATTAGGTTAGGGCTATTGGTTTTGGATGGCTCAAATTAAGGGAGAACCGGTATAAGATGTGATCTACTATCTTCTCTTTCCATCCACTAATTAAACAATTCTAACCCTAATTAAAAGTTAGTTTTTGCTGCCACTTTCATCCTAGCCGACTTCAACCCTAGGAACCGCACTATATCAAGCTCAAAACAATTTACGCTCAATTTTCATCTGATAGTCAAAGGTCAACGGTTCAAAGATTAGTAGTCTGCCGAATCAAAAAGCTCTCAGAGGAGAGAGAGTTCATCATTACAAGGTGTGTTTCAAAGCATTAGTTTTAGGTATGTTTTCAATGTATTATATAGTTTATAATTTTTGGATAATGTTTTATTATTCATAAATATTATTATTATATTGTTAATTAGGTGACAATTCTTTTATGTATTCATGTTGTCACATATTAGATTGGTTATATGTATGTATTCATTCAATAATAAACCAGTTTTTTCGCATATAGGTTAGATATGCATAACAAATAATTTTATTTATAATTATTAGTTAATTAAGTAATATAGATGTATATGTATATTAATATATTATTTAATTATACTTATATGGTTTTATTTAATTATAAAATTATTTCACGCTAATAATTAAATATATATTTTATACATATATATTTACGATAATTATAATTTTTAGTGGCTGTAAATTATTTTTATTAATCATTTACTAATATTTAATATTATTTAAATTAATATACTATGCAAACAATTAATATAAAATAATATCTATTTTAAAAATTAACTTTTAAAATTTATAAAACTATTTTTTCATGAAATAAGCTCTTAGATAAAAGAATGAGAATTAGAGAACTGTATTTCCTATTTTTTAAAAATTATTATAATATATGGTTGAAAATAATTAATTAATAAAAAATATATTTTGGCTAAGAAAAATTATGGAAATTTTTTCCAAACCTTAAAATATCGTGCAAGATTTTCTCAAAATTTAAAATTTGAATAATATGTTTAGAAAATATTTTTTATTACTATTTTATTGTTTTTGACTAATTAATCATTTTCTATTTACTTTAATATAGTAAAATTTATAATAAAATTTTATTGTGCTGTGCATAGATCTGGTAGCGTTTAAAAATAAAAAATAAAAAATAAAAAATAAGTTAATTTATTAATAAATATGTGTGTATATATATGTATATATATGTATGTCTATATGTATATGTATATATAAATATGTATATATGTATGTATTTAGATACTATAAATAGGCATATGAATATATATATATTATAAACATATATATATATATATATATTATTTTGACATTATAATATGTTAGTACCAAAAAGTGGCATGAACACCCAAGAATTAAATAGAGAATGAAAATGAAGAAAGTTAAATGGAAAATGAGTAAAAACATGACACTAAACATTTATAGCGGTTTGGCCAACTATAGTCTACGTCCACTTGCAACTTCTATTGATTATATTTTTGTTTTGCAAGTACAGTTCTTATGGATTTGTACCACTCCGCGGTGATTAAAAAAATATGCAATAATTACAAGGAAACAAAAAGATCCTCGAAAATGAGCCCCTAGCCTTTTATTTATATCCGTAGGTTGCCGAGAAAATGCTCTACACGTCTTCCTTCATGATCTTCACTACCTAGCAGTAGTTATCCTCGAGAAAACATGGCTAAGTCAGCAAGTTGATGGATCGATACCGATCCATAGCCCTGAATCAGTACCAATCCATAAGATCTTCATATGGATCCTTCTTGTAACTTTGGGATGAAGCAACTTGTCGTTAGCTTTGAGATTCCTAACTTGATTGTACTACTATAAGCTTTTTTCTGAGTCTGAGTGATGGATTGATGGAGGAACGAAGTTGCTGATTTCAAGTGCTCAAGTAGATAAATAGAGAACTGCATGCAATCAATCTAATTGAACTTGGAATAGGCTTTTGGCATCAAGACTTGTGAATAGGAGGAAATTTGGAGCTATTGTGGGGGAGTCTTATGGATCAGTACTGATCCATCACTTAGATGGATCTTATTTTGGAATTTTTGGGATGGTCTTGTTTCTATCTAATGACTTTGGTTGCACTTGGTCTAAAGGCTTTGTGGCTCTCTCTCCGTGCTTCCTACCTCAATAGCTTTCAAGTTTGATTCGTCAAGTCTATTTAGATATTGTCTAGTCAAAAAGCTAGATAACTCTTGCCCCCAAAATACATCTTGTTTCAAACATAATGTATTTTGAATCGAGACAAGTCAGAACTTCTATATTGGATTCAAATCAGTTCTTTGAATAGTCGTTATCCTTCTTTCAGACCATTCCAGCGAAGAGCTATGTTTCTAGTCATTCATTGCAATGCTTTATCAATATCTAAAACTATAAAAATGGAGTGTGCTCTCATGATTCGTCATTTTGAGCTTAGTAATTCCAAACTGTTTCTTTTTCTTGATTTTCCAAGTTTAAATCTATTCTCCTTCGATTCCAACAGTTGAATGTTGAGGAGGCACATGCATACATGTATATATGCATACCTTTTGTGGAATTCCATAAGCATACGAACATACACAAGCATGCACATACGAGTAGGCCTGCCAATGGGTCAAGTTCGGTCCTGGTGTAATAAAACCTGAACTTGAGTATGATTACAATGATTAAAACTCGAGCGAGGCCCAAACCCGCAAGGAATTTCAACCCAATACCCGAGCTCGGCCCGTCGGCCTTTTTAAGCCTGTTGGGTAATATCCGTATACCTAGCTTAGAATATTTATGTTAAAACCATATTTTAAAACTACAATTTTGGTAAAAATTTGTATGCAAACAATGTTAACATATTAATTGGTGGTGATATAGTCAAGTTCACAACAAAAGTACGCAAAACATCTACATGTAAATAAACAAAACGGTAAATAAACAAACATACACACTCATATTTTGATATGATGGAAAACTAATAGTCGGGTCGAGCCAAACCCGGCTGGGTTTTGATAAAACCATACCTGACCCTAATAGTTACTGGGTTGGGCCTAGGTCGGGTTTGGGTAGGATAAGGCAAAACCCGTACCCGCATTAATAGGGTGGGTTCAGGCCGGGATCGGGCTGAAACTCGTACCATTGACAGGACTAAATACGAGTCATAGCCATTTCTTTTTTATTGGACCATTCAGTAGTGATCCATGGGCATGGATCGGCACCGATCAAGGCCTTAGAAATAGGCTACTTCGTTGCATGAAAATGTGGGATCGGGGGTATTAACATTTCCAAACTTTTCTCTCTTCACTTTGTTTCTACATCTCAAGTTAGAGCTTTTATCCACCATTAACATTTCTTACTACTCGAATTAAAGTTTGCACCGTCGTCACTCGACATTTGAACCACCATCCACATCGCCCATCTCTCACCTAATCTTGACGTCCTCGAGTGCTACGCTTGGATCAGACCCGATCCACTTTGAATTCAAACCAAACTTCAATCCAAACCCTGATTCAACTATCTCTTTAAGCTCCAACATCCATAGGTAGGTGGTGATGGTGATGTAGAGGTTGGAGATGCTTTATGTTGGTGGTAGTGCTTGAGATTGGTAGATGGTAGGAAGAATGACCAAGATCCGACCAACGGGATGGATCGTCACCGATCCAAACTTTGGTGGACTTTGGGTATCAACTCACTTAAGATATTTGTGGTAGAGAACAATGTCTGTGTTCTTCTCAATGCTATCTCCCGAGTTTCAAGACATTTTTAATGCATGGCCAATGATAGGAAGCCTGTTGGGACAGTCAGCAATGATGGTTGCTTCCGGTGACATCCTGACTTTCAAATGAACCATTGTACACTATCAGAATCTGAAACTGCACTACACTGCACAATATTGTAATCTACATTGCACTGGGCATTCACTATAACATGAGGTAGTATTTTAATCCTTCTGATATAACTTGTATGGTGAGTTATAATAGTTATGGTTCATAGACGTTCTGAATGTCTCTCTGCTCAAGCTCCAGGCCCATCAATTTCTAGATATGCCGAATCAGATACCGATTCAAGCTCGACTATAGTTCCGTTTACACGGCAAACTTTGACACAGCCTATATTCCATCCTGAGAACTCGCAAGTTGGTCAATCTTTATGATGTTCCAATAGAGCCCGTGGAAGGCCTAGCAGTCAAAGATGCTCCTGACATACTTGACGATGTTATCATATTAGATAGTCTAGTAGATTCCTTATCATCTAAAATTGATGAGGGATCACTTAGGAGGATCTGCGAGAAACACAGTATCTCGTTTGAGGACATACTAGTTCCTACGAGCCATCAAAGGGCACATCATCCCCAAGATGGTTACACAACATGCAACAAATACATGTGCTTGGCAGGGTGTGTCTTACTGTTCAATCAGTTTATCTGAAGAGTCTTGCACTTTATGAGGCTTGCTCCCGCAGCTCCATCCGAATAGCTACGCTTTCCTTCATAGCTTGATTATCATCTTTGCTCATAGTTTAAACCACTTACTAATGTAGTATACTAGCCTCTGGATTTGGGACTCCTTATGGACAAATGTGGTGCTTAAAGCATGTATTGACACTGCTAGATAAATAAACAAGTTCTCAACCTCCAGCGACTTCGAGGGAATATGGGGTCTCTCTAAGTGATCCACAAAAGCCTGGAATGCATCTGTACACTCTTGCATCCATGTGAAATTCCTCTTTCCCTTCTTGATCATATCAAAGAAAGGGATGCATTGTCAGTGGCCCTAGAGATGAATCGTCTCAGGCCGACAACTTTCTCATCCAAGCTCTAGACATCTTTGATTGATTGCGGGGATTTGATGTTCCTTAGTACTGCAATCTTCTCTAGATTGGCTTTGATTACATGGGAGTTCACGATGAAGCCTAAGAATTTCCCTTATGTAATGCAGAATGAGTATTTCAAATGGTTGAATTTCATCATGTATTTTCGAAGAATGCTGAACATCTTTGCCAAGTCATCAATGGGTTCCTCGATCATTGTGACTCCAAAAGTATATCATCCACATGGACCTCCATTATGCACCCGATCTGATCTCTAAACATCTTGTTCACTAACCTTTGGTAAGTTGCTCCAACGTTCTTTAATCCAAAGGGCATAACAAGATAGTAGTAAAATCCAAGGTCAGTTATAAAGCTGGTGTGTTCCTGGTCTGGGACATGCATCAGGATCTGATTGTATCCAGAATATGTATCCATGAACAAGAGAAATTCATGTCCGGTCGTCATGTCCACCGGCTGATTAATCCTTGGGAGAGGGAAGCTGTCCGTCGGACATGCCTTATTTAGGTCAGATTAGTCGATGCTTGTCCTCCACTTACCGTTAGATTTCTTCACCACAATCAGATTGGAAACCTATTCCAGGTATAGGGCATCATGAATGAAGTCATTGTCTTTCAACTTCTCCACTTCTTCTTTGAGTGCAGTGAATCTCTATGGACCTAGCCCGTGGAATTTCTGTTTCACAGTAATGCATTTAGGATTTACATTTAATGCATGGCTTGCTATCTCTAATGATATTCTACACATGTCTGAGTGAGTCCCGGTGAACACATCCAGGATCGCTTGGAAAAAACCAACTAACTCTTTTATCTTCATGCCAAGCTATGATCCGACATTCAGGACCCATGTAGGTGTGAGGAATGCGGATTACGGATCTTAAGGCTAGGAACAACACTAGAGGGGGGGGGGGGTGAATAGTGTTTTTAAGAAATTACTATAACTTTTTAAGTTTATGTTAATTTGTACACAGATGTATGTAATATTCAGACACAGATATAATCACAGTAACAAACACAGATGCAGAAATAAAATAAATGCAGTAAAGGAAAGAACACACCGGATTTTATACTGGTTTGGGGTTACCCTACATCCAGTCCCGTACAACTAAGTATGAATTTGCTTTCAAAAATAATTCAACAATTACAACCCTCGGTTTCAAGGCTACGAGGTACACCCTCCAGAATCACAATCCTTTGGGTAGAGATACTTGATTTCCGGGGCAACAAGTTCACCCAATTGATTTCCAAGGCTACAATCACACCTTTTCTCACTAGATAGATTACAAAGAAGCCTATAACTCTGAATAGCACTTGGATCTTATTGAGATAGTGATAAAGAATCAAACCAGAGATGATCTAGTTAGATTCAATGTTGATTTTGGCAGAGTGATGATAGGATTTTGAATAAGAAAATGTGGAAGAAGAAGAGAAGTGAAAAACCAGAAAATCTGATATAAAATTCGTTGAAACTAACCCCTATTTATAGAAGAACAACAGTCCTGTCCATTCATGAAAGGTTATGGTGAATAGACACTTCATTTGAAATTTAAATTTTGAACTCAACTGACACCATGTCGACATGGTCACCATAGGCATGTCGACATCCCAAAGCAATTTTTGATGATTTGATTTTCTTTGAAAATAACTTTTATCTTATATTAAAACTATTTTAAACTTTATAAATATACTTGACTATAGATAAAATACATAGATAAATATAGAGAACAATATATATAATTTTACTATAATTTTATATTTAAATCTAAGTATAAATATATTATAATTAAAAGATAGTTTAAAACAAACGAAGTTTAAAAACAAGAATATTTAAGGCTAAAACATCTTTTTGAAAAATCATTTGAAAAGATAATTTTTAAGGCTAAAACATTTTGAAAATCATTCCGAAGTTGTTTTTGAAAAACATTTTGAAGTAGTTTTGCAAGCTTCTTCCTGCAGAGTATCTCATCATGTCAGGACTCGAGAACTTGTACAAAACTAGGATGTTCGTGGGTTTGTAAGCCACTTGTCGTAGGTTTGTAAGCTACTTGTCGTGGGTTTGTAAGCCACTGAAAAGGTAGAAATGGGTTCCATCCCAAAAGAAAAATGGAGTGAAGATTACAGTGCTATTATGAAGTTTTAACATAATTCTAGACTCAATACTTATCTTGAACTATTGAACTCTTGATAATCTTGATACTCATGAGTCTTCAATCTTGATATCTTGAATCTCTATACTGTACAGTCTTCATTCTTTGTACCTGCATGGTTAAATCCTGCATATACATACATACATATATATATATATCTAAACTATAATGTTAGTATTTATATTTTATAATCTTATTTTAAGGTTGTTGTCATTAAAACCATCAACTCATGGACTAACAATCTCCCCCTTTTTGATGATGACAACCTTTGTTCATAAAATATTACTTCTATCCTATTGACTCCCCCTAAATCTAATAACTCCCCCTTAATCTATGCCTAACTACCTTATTTTATATTTCTCCCCCTTTGTCATCAACAAAAACAAACTAACTCCAAACTATATAACTCCTAGTCTAATATCCTATATGATGATAGTGTTATCATCAATACTTACTTGTAATCCTAAAACTTAGTCCTAAATTACAAACTCTCCTAACTAAGAATCTATATAATAATTTTAATAGAACATATATAAGAACATACATTATTTATTAATTATATATTTGTTTATATTTACATTTTCGTAGAGATCGTAAAACAAACAACAAATAGAAAAGAAAGAGAAGAAACTAATGTGTGTCTTTGAACATAGGAGATCTATGAATCGAACAATTTGGATAGTGGAAACAGAAATTTCCACGTTGTTCGACAAGATTTCCATCTTTATCAAAGCACACTTCGCCAACACAAACGACTTTGTCGTTGTCTTCTGCATGCTCTTCTTCCATTGGTTCTTCTTCTTCTTCTTCACTTTCCTCTTGTTCATGATCTCCTGAAGAGTCCTCGTCAATTAGCATTGGGTTAGCATGATTATCCATAAGAAATTTTTGCAAATTCCTAAGGATTTTGCCTTGCCTCTCTTGTTCTTTGGCCATTCGAAGTTGCATCACTTGGATTTCAGTCATTAAATGAAGGGTATCCTTCAGAGACTTCTCCATTTTCGTTACACGAGCGAGCGTTGATTGTTGAAACAGACCAGAAGTAGGCGATGGAAATGAAAAAGTTGATTTTATGTTTGATTTGGAAGAGGAGGCCATTATAGAATGATTTCAGAAGATAGAACAGAAAGAAAACAGAGAGAATGAAGAAATTTTCGAAATAGGAGAAATTTATAACCAATTATTTGAATTTTGGTGGGAAAAAAAATTAAAAATTAAAAAGCGTTATATGTCGACATGGGTCTAGGGGGATGTCGACATGGTTCTTGAATTTTTGCCTATTTAATTTATTTTGAATTAATTTTTAATTATGCTTATTATTTATATTTTATATTTCAGTTAATGAACAAATACCTAATTCTCTTCTTAATTTAGTAAATGTAGATTCATTTAAGGGTTTTGTTAAGATATCAGCAATTTGATTTTCAGAATTGATATAGTCGAGAGTAATTACTTCTCTACTTATATTATCTCTGAGAAAATGGTGTCTGATATCAATATGTTTAGTTCGAGCATGTTGAGTGGTATTTTTGGATAAATTTATTGCACTAGTATTATCATAATAAATTGGTGATTTTGAGATATTTAAACCAAAATCTTTTAAAGTTTGTTGCATATATATTACTTGAGAACAAGCCAAAGCAGCAGAAATATACTCTGCTTCAGTTGTTGATAGAGAAACTGTGTTTTGCTTTTTTACTAAACCAGGAAATCAGAGAATGCCCTAAAAAGTGACAAGTTCCACTTGTACTTTTTCGGTCTGACTTACAACCAGCATAATCAGCATCACAGTAAGATATTAAATCAAACGAATCATTTTTAGGATAAAATAAGCCATAATCAAAGGTGTGTTTAACATATCTTATAATACGTTTTACAGCTTTTAAGTGAGTTTCTTTAGGTTGAGATTGATATCTTGCACAGAGACAGACACTATGCATGATATTAGGTCTACTCCCAGTGATATAGAGTAGTGATCCAATCATTCCTCTATATAATTTTTGATCTACATCTTTCGAGAGATCTTCTTTACTAAGGTACTCATTGGTTGCCATGGGAGTGGGTTTTCCACTCGCAATAGTCAAACCAAATTTACTAACTAGGTCTTTAGCATATTTTTCTTGACTAATAAAGATACCATTATCTAATTGTTTTATTTGTAATCCTAAAAAGAAGTTTAATTTACCCATATGACTCATCTCAAACTCTTTTGTCATTATTTCAGAAAATTCTTTATTCATTTCAAAATTAGTTGATCAAAAAATGATATCATCTACGTAGACTTGTACTAGTTGAATATCATTTTTATTTCTTTTAATAAAAAGAGTATTATCTACTTTACCTATTTCAAAATTTGATTGTAACAAGTAAGATCTTAGTCTATCATACCAGGCTCTAGGAGCTTGCTTTAGACCATATAGTGCTTTCTTAAGTTTGTAAACATGATTTGGAAATTTATCATTTTCAAAAAGTGGTGGTTGTTTAACAAATACTCTTCTTTTACATAACCATTTAAAAATGCACTTTTAACATCCATTTGAAATAATTTGAAATTATTATGATTTGCGAAGGCAAGTAGAATCCTAATGGCTTCTAATCTTGCTACGGGGGCAAAGGTTTCATCAAAATCTATTCCTTCTTCTTGACAATAACCTTGAGCGACTAACCGGGCTTTATTTCTAACAACCTGTCCTTGTTCATTCATTTTATTTTTATAAACCCATTTTGTTCCAATTATTGTTTTATTTTCAGGTCTAGGAACAAGTTCCCAAACATCATTTCTAGTGAATTGATTTAATTCTTCTTGCATAGCCAAAATCCATGAACCATCAGTTGATGCTTCTTCTGGATTTTTAGGTTCAATAGTTGATATAAAAGCTACATTGCTCATTTGACTTAGTTGGTTTCTAGTTTTAACAACAGATTGCATATCTCCAAGTATATTTTCTATAGGGTGATCTTTTAAAAGTTTAATCCTTTTATTAGGATGATTTAATTCATTATTAGTTTCAGTTGACTCTTGGTTTTGAGTGATTAAATCCTCTTCATCATTTATTTCCTCAAAATTTTTGAAATTTTCATCAAATGAAACATGCATTGTTTCTTCGATGGTATTAGTTCTTAAATTAAATACTCTGTATGCTTTACTTCTATTAGAATATTCGATAAAGATACCTTTGTCGGATTTAGGATCAAATTTATCTTAGTTATCTTTTGTATTTAAAATAAAACATTTACTTCCAAAAATTCTAAAATAAGATACCTTAGGTTTCTTTGAGTAAATAATTCATAAGATGTCTTATCAGTTAAAGGTCTAATTAAAATTCTATTTAAAATATAACAGGCAGTAGCAACTGCTTCTGCCCAAAAATACTTAGGTAAATTACTATCAGAAAGCATAGTTCTCGCACACTCTTAAATCGTCCTATTTTTATGTTCTAGTACTCCGTTTTGTTGTGGAGTTCTTGGAAATGAAAAATTATGAATTATTCCCTTTTTATTGCAGAATTCTTCAAACTTTTCATTTTCAAATTCACCACCGTGATCACTACGGATGGTTATAATTTTTTGAGAAAATTGATTTTGAACCCTTTTTGAAAAATTCTAAAAATATTCAAAAGTATCACTTTTATGTTTTAAAAATATTGTCCATGTAAATCTAGAATAATCATCTACAATTACAAAAACATATTTACTGTGATTTAATGACTGAATTTGAGATGGACCAAATAAATCAAGATGAAGTAATTCAAGAGGTTTTGAAGTAGAAATCAAATCTTTTAATTTAAAAGAACTTTTTCTAAGTTTTCCTAGTTGACACGCATCACATATACTATCTACTTTAAAATTCATTTTAGGAAGACCTCTTACTAGATCATGTTCTGACAGTCTAGATAAGAGTTTGAAATTCAAATACCCAAATCTCTTATGCCAAATCCAAGGGTCACTTGCATTTTCCAAAAGACACAAGTTATCATTTGAAATTTTCATACTAAGAATATAAATTTTCTTTTTCCTAATTCCCTCAAATATTATGGTTGAATTATTGTCTTCAATGTGACACTTATCTTTTTCAAATTTAATTTTATATCCTTTATCGCATAGTTGACTTATACTTAGCAGATTGTGTTTCAGATTCTTAACTAGCAAAACATTAGTAATAATAGGAGTTTCAAAGTTACCGAATTTGCCAATGCCGATCACATAACCTTTTGAATTGTCTCCAAAGTTAACCAGTCCTCCGTCTTTGTATATTATATCATTCAGCATATCTAGATTCCCAGTCATGTGTCTAGAACATCCACTATCGAGTATCCATTTGTCCTTTTTGATCTCCACAGTTTGTCTGTTCTGGATTGATTCCTCAACTCCCATAAAGCATGATTCTTGTACATCAAACAATCTTAGTAGACAACTTGTATTTGAATATTGATTATATGCAGACTCAAGAAACAATGGTGATCTGAATATTTCTAAACATGCATTAACAAATTTCTTAAACATGGCCATTTAAAAAAAACTTTTTCAAAAATCAGATTATGAAACTTTTTGAAAACCTTGCTCCGATATCAAATGTGAGGAATGCGGATTACGGATCTTAAGGCTAGGAACAACACTAGAGGGGGGGTGAATAGTGTTTTTAAGAAATTACTAAATCTTTTTAAGTTTATGTTAATTTGTACACAGATGTATGTAATATTCAAACACAGATATAATCATAGTAACAAAAACAGATTTAGAAATAAAATAAATGCAGTAAAGGAAAGAACACACCGGATTTTATACTGGTTCGGGGTTACTCTACATCCAGTCCCGCACAACTAAGTACAGATTTCCTTTCAAAAATAATTCAACAATTACAACCCTCAGTTTCAAGGCTACGAGGTACACCCTCCAGAATCACAATCCTCTGGGTAGAGAAACTTGATTTCCGGGGCAACAAGTTCACCCAATAGATTTCCAAGGTTACAATCACACCTTTTCTCGCTTGATTGATTTTCAAGGCTACAATCACACCATTTCTCGCTAGATAGATTACAAAGAAGCCTATATCTCTGAATAGCACTTGGATCTTGTTGAGATAGTGATAAAGAATCAAACCAGAGATGATCTAGTTAGATTCAATGTTGATTTCGGCAGAGTGATGATAGGATTTTGAATAAGAAAATGTGGAAGAAGAAGAAAAGTGAAAAACCAGAAAATCTGATATAAAATTTGTTGAAACTAACCCCTATTTATAGAAAAACAACAGTCACGTCCATTCGTGAAAGGTTATGGCGAATAGACACTTCATTTGAAATTTAAATTTTGAACTCAACTGACACCATGTCGACATGGTCACCATAGGCATGTCAACATCCCAAAGCAATTTTTGATGATTTGATTTTCTTTGAAAATAACTTTTGTAACGATCCTGACTCGGCCTTCGAAAACCGGCACCCATACTTCACTTGTACTCGAATGCCGCAGATTCCAACGCCGAATCTGGCTCGCCGGAGCTTATAACACAGTAAGTATAACAACACAGCGGAAGAAAGAAATGAATGATATCATATACAACTCCAACGAATACAATATCTGGAATAATATACAACAATGATATCAATATGATACAAAAATATCAGAGGCAAATAATAATGATACAGCGGAAACAACAGAAGTGATGACTCCAAATAATCTTTAAAAGAGAATGCGTCCAACAACTCCAACATCAAGCTCGAACCACCATCACATTGCACCAAGATAAGCAACGTCAGTCGAGAACTCCAAAAACTGAGCTAGCTCCAACTAGTCTACTAAACCTGACTATCTGAAAACCCCAACTCTAGACTGCCCGTGTGGAAAATTATTGGCACCCAGAGTTTAGGAAGGGAACAATAAACTCCGAGTCAGGCATGGGACTAGTGTGAGTAAGAAAAACAATTATTTTCACAAAGAAAATAAAAGAATTTCACAATGCTTTTGGAAAATGAAACTACCATAAGGCCTCCCGCCACACACACAATGCAAATGCAGAATTGGGGGAGATTTCTCCTTATGATAGTCAAACATGCTTACTACGCAAAAATCCTTTTGATATTATTAATAGTGCATAGTGTACAAAATCATTTCGAAAGTATAATATAAATCTTAACCAGCATAGGTACCATTATATTATGCCTGCTATAGCTACCATTTTAAATGGCAGGTTATACAACTAAAACCGTACTGGGTTCGTATTGTTTCTTTGGATTTTTCAACAGATGGTCAGGCTAAGGAACATCCTATGCCACATGGAAACGCCTATGGAGGGACGTCCCGAGAACTAACTAGCTCTCTGCCAACACAAGGCCGGGTTACCTCTTACTAGGTAACTACTACACGAATATGCCACCCCCCGGTCCTTTGGGACCTTTATCCGAGGCGCCTCGATCAACAAGCAACAATCACACAGTAAATAAGATTGATGCCACCACACAGGTAACGCATCTGGGCTCCATACCATGATACCTTTTTCAAGAAGAAATTGACATACCCTAAAAGGAGTGACCCTTATAACCTTGCCGTATCTTCCTGTTTCGACCATTTCCGGTTTGTGAGGCTCGATGAGGTCTCGTTCACAAAGCTACACTTCTTCACAAAGCCATGCTTTGATCAACAAATGATCAACAAATGATCAGCAACACACAGCAACTCTTAGCATGCCACACTACCAAATTGGGAGTATATCACTTATAACCTTCAACTACATAACCTATGAGCTCGTACGTCTCAGAGAAGGGTGTTAAGCTAAGAGAATAAATCTCCGCCACCAAACAGAAATGTATTTGAAAGAAATCAGCTTTATATCTCAAAGTGTAATGTCAAACATACAACCATACAAGTCTGTTCCGGGTTTGAACAGAATCGAAGGCACTTCCGAAGAAGCCCTTGCAAATCCGGATAATTTCTAATCACGTCCAGACTTCCCATCATAAAAGGCGCTAAAATCTCTATACCGGGGATCAGCCGATGCAGAGACATTCAATGGTAATCCTTTCGTTTTCGAAAGTATCCGGTCTTCACCACCGGTGTTCAAATTCTATCCATATACGTCGTATCATTATTTGGAATGGGTTATATGACACAAAGTCCTCTCCCGGCTAAACCGAATAATCAGCGCAATATTTCAAAACATATGGATATTGGGATTTCAATTAAGTCACAACTTATTACCCAAAACTTTTCTTCAAATGGTTTAAACACATTACCATTTAATCTATTTACACAAAAAGATTCATCTCACAAAGTTCACCCAGTTTCACAAAGATCTATTCATAGATTTTCAAATCGATTTCCATTTCAATTGGATTAACTCGTTCAATCTTTAAAACAAAGATTTAACTGATATCTTTCAAAACAATTCCATTTTGACCTTTTATACAAAAGGTACCTCTTTCCAATTTCAAAACAAAGTTCAACAATCTTTCACAAATATTTATTCATAACTTGGAAAATCATTTTCATCTCAAACTTGAATTTCTTTTGACACAAATTGGAAATTCATTCCTTATATGAAAGCTTCTATTATTCGAAAACAAATAGTTTTCATTTTGGAAAATTTGATTCATTTATACGAGTTAAAGTCCTTGGGTAAAATTCAAATTCTCAAAACCATGCTTTTAAAATGGTTTAAATTCATATAAACACATTTATAACATCTTTAACCATAATTTCCAAACATGGAATTTAATTCCAAATTTTGAATTCAAATTCAAATTAAATTATTTAAATTGGAAACTTTACCAAGTTATTCAAAATAACTTTTATCTTAAAAACTCTTTTTCCAAAAGCTTTAACATTTAACCCAAATCCATTTCCAAAATTGATTGAAATTAAAAAATTTAATTTCAAAAACATTAGATTTAAATCATCTATGACTTAACCGATTTCCTCGTGAAATCCATATTTATGTGTGTAAAAGTGTGGTCCAGGGGTTTCACACAATAGTGCAACACTACAAATCATCACATCATCACAGATTTAAGCATATCAATATCGATAAGCGGTATGATTTAAAACATTTATCTTCATTCACAGATTCACAAATAAAGTCAATTTATCAATCACAAGGATTCATCATTACGATTCGATGTGGCTTTCGGATAACAAACTAGAATCCGACTCCCTGTCGCATCGAAATTCAAATGCCGTTTTACGGGTCCAAAGGGTTTTCATATTCATACAACAGTATATTCATCACATGTATAACAGCTCAGCACAAAGCATTTCATATTACATAGCATCACATCACATATCAGATATATCAATCCATCACACAGCATTCAATAACAATCAACCACCTTCAATTAAGAAGAATAAATCGCGCGGTTTTAAATTTATCAACCACATAATTACATTCTTTAGTAATCTTTAATCAATGATTAATTATCATTAATTACCATTTGATTAGGTCTTAATCACTTTCATTAATTAATCATTCCTTAATTAGTCATCTTAATTAATTTATCACATTATCCTTAAATCAATTATTGCTTAATCACTTGATTAATCACTTTAATCATTAATTAATATTTAATTAATGATCCTTAATTCACAATTTAATCATTCCTTACTTAATAAATCTTTAAACCTTAATTAGTTAATTTACCAAAAATTTAAACGCTTAATTATTAATTAACCAATCTTTAATTACAAGTTGATTAATCCCTAATCACTTTGTTAATTGCATTATAAATTTAGTTAATATTCTTAATTAACTAACATAAAAATTAATTAAATAAAAACTATGTACCTTACCTTTTAAAATCTTCCTCACTAACTTTGAAATCAATTTGTTACACCTTTAATGTCAATAAAATTTAAACACTTATCTTATATTAACTTCTAAATTAAAATATTAATTCAGATTTAAATACATTTTTAAGTATTTACAAAATTGATGAAATTTTAAAATAAATATTTAACTTAAATTTTAAACATTAATTCATTAATACTTAAATACAGTTTAATATAATTAGCTTAATTTATTAGACTGAAATCTACCCAATACCCGAGAAAATCTCAGCATTTCCTGAGTCAAAACTCGGGTTCACTCCCTATCTTCCTCGAGTCCTTCTTTCCTCATCTCTTCTTTTTTTTCTTTTCTTCTAAGTTAAAAACTCGATAAACTGGGAAACAAGCTCACAAAACTCGGGTTTCAACCCGAATCAACCCTTCATTTCTCGAGCGTTCACTCGAGTTGCTCACAACAAATTCCTCTAACACCATAACGATGCCGTGCACGTGCACAGCGCCACTTCGCCGCTCCGGCAAACCACGCCTCCTCCGGAAAGTCATGAATCACCCCTACATTTGATTTCAATGATCAACTCGATGCCAAAAATTCCAGATCGAGATTTAGACTTTCGTTCGAAAACCTGAAACTCGACCCCACCAGTAAATCGCTTCGCCCCGCTCGCTCCGACCATCAGAGATGCTACAACTCCGACCACCACACTGATACTCCACGCCGCCATTCCCTTAAATTTCGTGAAGCTCGATCAACCTGGGGTGATCCAAACGTCACATTTTTGACCACGACCCAAAACAGCTCGAAAACCCTACCTTGACCAAACCCCGACGCCACGACGAACACAAACGACTCCGGCTATTTTTCCCCACTTCGTCATCAGCCACACTAGCTTCATGCCAAATCTTGACACCCAACATCCCTTTGATCGCCACAATTTGGTTAAAATCCAATTCCAGTTCAACTTTGAACTGCACCTTTGATACTCGATTAAAAATCGAGATTCTTATTTCAAAAATCCTATTTTCCAGGGCTGATTCAACTTATATAATTGAATCAATAAATTATAATACTTTATTTTTACCCAAATCAAATTTTTTACTGTTGTTTCCTTTTTTCAGAGAATTTCAACTTAATTCACATAATTTAAATTTTAAAAACTAAATTGTGATTTAACAAACAACTTTTGTTTGAAACTCAAAGCATAACAAAGATCAGGTAAGTAGATTTTGGATTTTTTTGATCAAAACTTTTATGTTCTGAGCCAAGAACAGAGATGTTTAAGTTCAACCGGCATGCACACTTACAAACATTCATAAACACTGAGATAACTCATATATATATATATATATACACACACAACAAAGCATCATTCATCTCAGACTTCACAAGCCAACAGATATTTATTTGCTTAGATTTTAATTTAAATTGTTTACTCACCATGATTAAAGAATGAACAGAGCCTCTACTTGTACAGGCTTGAATTTTCTTTACTTGCTGAAGCTCCTCTTTTGATCTCTGGTTGAATTTATTTAAGTTGTTGTTGTTTTAGTTGAAGCTTGGTTTAAGTTTGAGATGATGTTACTTTTGTTTTCTCAGCTGGAATGGAATGAAACTGAAATGAGGAAAGGTTGATGTATAGAGGAAGTCTACAGGGATATGTTTGTACAGGGTGAGGATATGTTTTTGTACAATAGGCAGAGATTTTTCTATTCAATGGTGGCTAATATGATAATATTTTGCGCTTGCATTAATTGTGTTGTACCATATTTATAATTTTTTTCATTTCGGCTGTACATGATATGAAGATAATTTTGAGTGTCTTCTCTTGTAAGCTTCTCACTTTATATATTTTGTTTCTTCATTTTTTTTTCATTTGCATGTGTACATGTTTTTGTTTCTTTATTTTTTTTTGTTGCAAGTGGTTCATGAATATATAATTGTTTGCTTCCTTTTTTGTTTATTTTATTACTTTATAATGTTATTAGATTTTATTTTGCCTTGTCTCATTATTTTATAATATGAGTAAACTTCTATTTTTACTTTATTTTATTTTTCTTTTATTATTTTGTAGTCTATTCTATTTGTATTGTTTGTATTGATTTATGATATCAAGATTTACTTTATATTGTATAAAACTATATAATTTATTTATTTCGTAATATAGTTTAATTTTCTAGAGTTTAATTTGTTGTTAAAATTTTAGCAATTATTTGTTTACTTAATATTTATCTTTTATTTATAGATTTCTATTTCTAGCTTAATTTATTACTATTATTTTACTTTAATATTTATCATCTTGTATTTATTTTATAAATTAACCATCAATTTTAAATTTAAATTTATTTGTTTATTTTTTCTATTTTAAACCACCAATTCTAAATTTAAATCATTTATTTACTTATTCTGATACTCATGTCAATTGTTTATATTTATATTTATTTTTAAACCATTTATCTAAGATTTAGATTCAAATCAAATATACACATATATATTCAAATTTACTCATATATGTCCGTATACATATATATTCACATATATATAATATTTAAATTTTAAATGATTTAACATAGAATTTATTTGAACTCGGGGAAACTCGCATCAATTTACAAATTAATTTTACAATTTTAATTCAAAAATTAAATTAATTATCAATTTAAATATATAAAAAATCTGGGGTCGTTACAACCTTCCCCCCTTAAAAGAATTTCGTCCTCGAAATTTGAAAATAGGGAGACAACAAAAGAATAGAAGAAGAATGTTTCATCAAATAAAACTGAGCATCTATTCTGCATTTGGCTTACCAAATCAGAATATCAATGATAGATACGAGAACGAATCTTTTAATTTTTTTTTCCACAAGATACTTGGGTTATGCAGATCTACGAAATATGCAGTTGCATTGGTTAGTTCGAAGGGATAACTAACCATTCGTAGAATATATTGGGACCCAAAATAGACAGATATATGGATACAATTTCAAAACTTTTTTATTTAGAAACTAAAGTATATCTATCAACCATAGCAACCAAAGTAACCAATTCATCCAAACAATTCTGGAGTTTATGTCCCGTATTAATATATCAAATCTTCTTCCTGGATCTACCAGGAACTATCAAAGAATTGAGAAAAGATGCTGAACAAAAAAGATAGATAGAGAAAAGATTGCTTCCTTGTTGTTACAAGGTATTGACCATTTATAGTCGTACTCCCCTGCCCCTATCTCATCCTCTTTTTGCACTTATACTTACTATCATTGGATAGCAAGAGAGTTTACTAAGGCACACGAACGGATATCTTAGGGATACTCATTCTAGGGTATACTTCATCCTATCTCTAATGAGATACTTAATGTGTTATACTCCTGAGCTAAAGTTCAACCTTAGCTCTGATACCAATTCTAACGATCCTGACTCGGCCTTCGAAAACCGGCACCCGTACTTCACTTGTACTCGAATACCGCAGATTCAAACGCCGAATCTGGCTCGCCGGAGCTTATAACACAGTAAGTATAACAACACAGCGGAAGAAAGAAATGAATGAAATCATATACAACTCCAATCAATACAATTCTGGAATAATAAACAACAATGATATCAATATGATACAACAATATCAGAGGCAAATAATAATGATACAGCGGAAACAACAGAAGTGATGACTCCAAATAATCTTTAAAAGAGAATGCGTCCAACAACTCCAACATCAAGCTCAAACCACCATCACATTGCACCAAGATAAGCAACGTCAGTCGGGAACTCCAAAAACTGTACTAGCTCCAACTAGTCTACTAAACCTGACTATCTAAAAACCCCAACTCTAGACTGCCCATGTGGAAAATTGTGGACACCCAAAGTTTAGGAAGGGAACAATAAACTCCGAGTCAGTCATGGGACTGGTGTAAGTAACAAAAACATTTATTTTCACAAAGAAAATAAAATAATCTTGCAATGCTTTTGGAAAATTAAACTACCATAAGGCCTCCAGCCACACACACAATGCAAATGCAGAATTGGAGGAGATTTCTCCTTATGATAGTCAAACATGCTTACTACGCAAAAATCCTTTTGATATTATTAATAGTGCATAGTGTACAAAATCATTTCGAAAGTATAATATAAATCTTAGCCACCATAGGTACCATTATATTATGCCTGCTATAGCTACCATTTTAAATGGCAGATTCTACAACTAAAACCGTACTGGGTTCGTATTGTTTCTTTGGATTTTCCAACAGTGGTCAGGCTAAGGAACTTCCTATGCCACATGGAAACGTCTCTGGAGGGACGTCCCAAGAACTAACTAGCTCTCTGCCAACACAAGGCCGAGTTACCTCTTACTAGGTAACTACTACACGAATATGCCACCCCCGGTCCTTTGGGACCTTTATCCGAGGCGCCTCGATCACAAAGCAACAATCACACAGTAAATAAGATTGATGCCACCACACAGGTAAAGCATCTGGGCTCCATACCATGATACCACCTTTTTCCAGAAGGAAATGACATACCCTAAAGGGAGCGACCCTCATAACCTTACCGCATCTTCCTGTTTCGACCATTTCCGGTTTGTGAGGCTCGATGAGGTCTCGTCCACAAAGCTATGCTTCTTCACAAAGCCATGCTTTGATCAACAAATGATCTGCAACACAAAGTAACACTTAGCATGCCACACTACCAAATTGGGAGTATATCACTGATAACCTTCAACTACATAACCTCTGAGCTCGTACGTCTCAGAGAAGGGTGTTAAGCTAAGAGAATATATCTCCGCCACCAAACATAAATGTATTTGAAAGAAATCAGCTTTATATCTCAAAGTGTAATGTCAGACATACAACCATACAAGTCTGTTCCGGGTTTGAACAGAACCGAAGGCACTTCCGAAGAAGCCCTTGCAAATCTGGATAATTTCTAATCACGTCCGGACTTCCCAACACAAAAGGCACTAAAATCTCTATATCGGGGATCAGCCGATGCAGAGACATTCAATGGTAATCCTTTCGTTTTCGAAAGTATCCGGTCTTCACCATCGGTCTTCAAATGCTATCGATATACGTCGTATCATTATTCGGAATGGGTTATATGACACAAAGTCCTCTCCCGGCTAAACCGAATAATGAGCGCAATATTTCAAAACATATGGATATTGGGATTTCAATTAAGTCACAACTTATTGCCCAAAACTTTTCTTCAAATGGTTTAAACACATTACCATTTAATATATTTACACAAAAAGATTCATCTCACAAAGTTCACCCAGTTTCACAAAGATCTATTCATAGATTTTCAAATCGATTTCCATTTCAATTGGATTAACTCGTTCAATCTTTAAAACAAAGATTTAACTGATAGCTTTCAAAACAATTCCATTTTGACCTTTTATACAAAAGGTACCTCTTTCCAATTTCAAAACAAAGTTCAACAATCTTTCACAAAGATTTATTCATAACTCGGAAAACCATTTTCACCTCAAACTTGAATTTCTTTTGACGCAAATTGGAAATCATTCCTTATATGAAAGCTTCTATTATTCGAAAACAAATAGTTTTCATTTCGGAAAATCTGATTCATTTATACGAGTTAAAGTCCTTGGGTTAAATTCAAATTCTCAAAGCCATGCTTTTAAAATGGTTTAAATTCATATAAACACATTTATAACATCTTTAACCATAATTTCCAAACATGGAATTTAATTCCAAATTTTGAATTCAAATTCAAATTAAATTATTTAAATTGGAAACTTTACCAAGTTATTCAAAATAACTTTTATCTTAAAAACTCTTTTTCCAAAAGCTTTAACATTTAACCCAAATTCATTTCCAAAATCAATTGAAATTTAAAAATTTAATTTCAAAAACATTAGATTTAAATCATTTGTGACTTAACCGATTTCCTCGTGAAATCCATATTTGTGTGTGTAAAAGTGTGGTCCAGGGGTTTCACACAATAGTGCAACACTACAAATCATCACATCATCACAGATTTAAGCATATCAATATCGATAAGCGGTATGATTTAAAACGCTTATCTTCATTCACAGATTCACAAATAAAGTCAATTTATCAATCACAAGGATTCATCATTACGATTCGATGTGGCTTTCGGATAACAAACTAGAATCCGACTCCCTGTCGCATCGAAATTCAAATGCCGTTTTACGGGTCCAAAGGGTTTTCATATTCATACAACAGTATATTCATCACATGTATAACAGCTCAGCACAAAGCATTTCATATTACATAGCATCACATCACATATCAGATATATCAATCCATCACACAGCATTCAATAACAATCAACCACCTTCAATTAAGAAGAATAAATCGCGCGGTTTTAAATTTATCAACCACATAATTACTTTCATTAGTAATCTTTAATCAATGATTAATTTTCATTAATTACAATTTGATTAGGTCTTAATCACTTTCATTAATTAATCATTCCTTAATTAATTTATCACATTATCCTTAAATCAATTATTGCTTAATCACTTGATTAATCAACTTTAATCATTAATTAATATTTAATTAATGATCCTTAATTCACAATTTAATCATTCCTTACTTAATAAAACTTTAAATCTTAATTAATTAATTTACCAAAAATTTAAACGCTTAATTATTAATTAACCAATCTTTAATTACAAGTTGATTAATCCCTAATCACTTTGTTAATTGAAATTATAAATTTAGTTAATATTCTTAATTAACTAACATAAAAATTAATTAAATAAAAATTATGTACCTTACCTTTTAAAATCTTCCTTACTAACTTTGAAATCAATTTGTTACAACTTTAATGTTAATAAAATTTAAACACTTATCTTATATTAACTTCTAAATTAAAATAGTAATTCAGATTTAAATACATTCTTAAGTATTTACAAAACTGATGAAATCTTTAAATAAATACTTAACTTAAATTTCTAAACATTAATTCATTAATACTTAAATACAATTTAAGATAATTAGCTTAATTTATTGGACTGAAATCTACCAAATACCCGAGAAAATCTTAGCATTTCCTAAGTCAAAACCGGGTTCACTCCCTATCTTCCCCGAGTCCTTCTTTCCTCATCTCTTCTTTTTTTTTCTTTTCTTCTAAGTTAAAAACTCGATAAACTGGGAAACAAGCTCACAAAACTCGGGTTTCAACCCGAATCAACCCTTCACTTTCTCGAGCGTTCACTCGAGTTGCTCACAACAAATTCCTCTAACACCATAACGATGCCGTGCACGTGCACAACGCCTTGTCGCCACTCCGGTGAACCACGCCTCCTCCAGCAAGTCACGAATCACCCCTACATTCGATTTCAATGATCAACTCGATGCCAAAAATTCCAGATCGAGATTTAGACTTTCGTTCGAAAACCTGAAACTCGACCCCACCAGTAAATCGCTTCGCCCCACTCGCTCGAACCATTGGAGATGCTACAACTCCGACCTCAACACACTTATCCTCCATGCCGCCATTCCCTTAAATTTCGTGAAGCTCGATCAACCCGGGGTGATGTAAACGTCACATTTCTGACCACGACCCAAAACAGCTCGAAAACCCTACCTTGACCAAACCCCGACGCCACGACGAACACAAACGACTCCGGCTATTTTTCTCCACTTCGTCATCAGCCACACTAGCTTCATGCCAAATCTCGACACCCAGCATCCCTTTGATCGCCAGAATTTGGTTAAAATACAATTCCAGTTCAACTTTGAACTGCACCTTTGATACATGATTAAAAATCGAGATTCTTATTTCAAAAATCCTATTTTCCAGGGCTGATTCAAATTATATAATTGAATCAATAAATTATAATACTTGATTTTTACCCAAATCAAAATTTTTAATGTTGTTTCCTTTTTCAGAGAATATCAACTTAATTCACGTAATTTAAATTTTAAAAACTAAATTGTGATTTAACAAACAACTTTTGTTTGAAACTCAAAGCATAACAAAGATCAGGCAAGTAGATTTTGGATTTTTTTGATCAAAACTTTTATCAATTTGAATATATAAAAAATCCGGGGTCGTTACAACTTTTATCTTATATTAAAACTATTTTAAACTTTATAAATATACTTGACTATAGATAAAATACATAGATAAATATAGAGAACAATATATATAATTTTACTATAATATTATATTTAAATCTAAGTATAAATATATTATAATTAAAAGATAGTTTAAAACAGACGAAGTTTAAAAACAAGAATATTTAAGGCTAAAACATCTTTTTGAAAAATCATATGAAATGATAATTTTTAAGGCTAAAAAATTTTGAAAAACAATTTTGATAATCATTCCGAAGTTGTTTTTGAAAACATTTTGAAGTAGTTTTGCAAGCTTCTTCCTGCAGAGTATCTCATCATGTTAGGACTCGAGAACTTGTACAAAACCAAGATGTTCGTGGGTTTGTAAGCCACTTGTCGTTGGTTTGTAAGCTACTTGTCGTGGGTTTGTAAGCCACTAAAAAGGTAGAAATGGGTTCCATCCCAAAAGAAAAATGGAGTGAAGATTTCAGTGCTATTATGAAGTTTTAACATAATTCTAGACTCAATACTTATCTTGAACACTTGAACTCTTGATAATCTTGATACCCACGAGTCTTCAATCTTGATATCTTGAATCTCTATACTGTACAGTCTTCATTCTTTGTACCTGCATGGTTAAATCCTGCATATACATATATATCTAAACTATAATGTTAGTATTTATATTTTATAATATTATTCTAAGGTTGTTGTCATTAAAACCATCAACTCATGGACTAACAGTAGGATCATCCTGGTTGATCGCGAGTTTGATTGTCAAATAGGTTGGAGCTGCCCTTTCATCCTCCAGCTCTTTTCGTGGATCCATATCCTTATGGAACCAGTTATGCTGCCCGAGCCAAGGCTCAAGCGGTGGTTGATATGTGTCCAAAGCCTTGATGCAGAGAGTCTTCTCCACACCCTTTCCTTTCTCTCTTTGCCTCGCCTCTTTTACCTCAGTGACATAACATTCGCGGCCAAGCCCATGATCTTCTTGCATTATTCCCATGCCATTCTCTATCAAAAACTTCATCGTTAAACACCAAGGATCTTTGACCAGTCGAAATTTAGCAAGGACCAGTTGGTCCAAAAAGGTGTTATAAGTAGAATAAATATCCAACATAACAAAAGGCATGACTCACACTCTCATATTATCGCCCTTTCCAAGCACCACCGGTAGATCAACACGTCCCATTGGCTCAGTAGCAATTTCATTAAAACTTTGAATCCGAGATTTACATGGGTTTAAGTCCTTGCCCTCAAGCATCTAGTCGTAGGCTTCTTGAATAGAATATTGACTGAACTCCCACAATCAACCAACACTTCCCTTACAACAGCAGGGCCAATCATGACCGATATCACTAGCAGGTCAATCATTAGGGCTTCCACCCCATCAGCATCTTGATTTATAAAAGCAATCTCATCTGCCATAGTTTTGAGTTGTTTTGCTGGAACATTGCCTTCGACGGCAAAACATTGGTGTCTGCATTCATTGGTGTTGTGACCATGCATCCCATGAAATCCGCAAAACATGCCAAACTTTTTTCTTCTTTTCGGTTGACTCCCTCAGAGCAGCTTCCTTTATTGCTCTTTGCCTGGAGTAGCTAAGTATATATTCTCAATCGAGTTGTTCAATGGAGATAGTTGTCAAACATTAGGATCCTTGGACGTCTCCTTGAATCTAGTTTCTTGTCTCTAGCTATATTGTTATTCTTGCTCCATCCACCACTTCTATTTTCCATACTAACATCAATATTACCAGAATTTCCTCTGGGCCGCTTTATAATAACATTACTTTGTATCATCTCTGCCAACTGCCCGACATTAGTTTTTCTGACAGTAGTGCTTGCATCTTCCAAGCGCAAGAACCGAGTCTCCTTTCTATAAAACACGTCGATTGTTAGTGGGTTTCATCTTTAATCACCTCCCGAAATCGGTATCGAGATGGAATCCCCTCATCGCTGAGCAATTCAAAGTGCAAGAATCGGTATTGGGTTATATTTTCTTGAGGATTGCTCACCTCGGTCACCGCAACATTAAATCTGTGCAAAAAAATCTTTCAAAGACTCTCCCGCTTCCTGAAGAGATTGGATAGTGCCATGACATTCTTTGGATGGTGGTGTACATATGGAATTGCTCGATGAAATTTTGTGCCAATTGCTCAAAAGACAATATGGATCTTGGTGGCAGCTAGGTGAACCACATCGCCACCACTCCCTCTAGGAAAATTGGGAAACAATAACATTATACAACATTAGTAGCTCTGGCAAAACCCATGTGTCAGTCGTACTTCATCAGATGTTGCTTTAGATCTGTCTTCCCAATATACGACGGCATCGACGACATCATAAATCTCCTTGGGTATTCCTCATGTAGAATCTTTCCATGAATGGATTCCGGCTTAGGGAGGAACCCCAATCATCATTAGTTTGATGTTGGCTCTCACTTATAAGTCTCCTTAGCATCTCAATCAAATCCGACTTAGATGGATCTTCTAAACGGTGGTAATTGTGATCCACTTTGAGTGTTTGGTTTGGAAAATGCTCTCGGTTAGTTTCATGATACCTAGGTTCTCCTCAGTCTAGGAGAACCATTTATTTAGCAGTACCTTGTACATAGTCTCCCCATGGAAGATCCACAGCGACCACTTAATCTCCAACATTCTGGCCATCCACAGCACGACTAGAAGCTAAACTAGTACCATCACTTGGAAGTCGACCACCCAAACCAAGGTTATATGGTTTTGTATCGATTCCTTTTGATGGATCAGTACTGATCCATAAACCTTTGCCACGGTTTTGTCCCTTTCTTTGTTTCAACTTCCCAATCTCTTTTCTAAGCATTTTCTACTTTATGTCCCTCTACCTTTACTCTGATGATGAGGAACTATCATATTCAAAACTAGAAGATTTCAAGTCACTTCTGCTTCTCCTATGGTTGTTTATTAATTGATTCAACAAGTTCAAGCTTTGTTTCATTTCCTGATTCAACTCAGCTTTCCTGGAGTTTGTTTTCCATTTTCTTCATCATACGGTCCATCTCAATCTTGGTAATCACATCTGTCGAGTTCTAAACCTCTATAGTGGTTGGTTGTTCAACATCCTCGACATGTTAGGAATCGACATTCTTAACATTCCAACAAAACTTGAAGTGGTGGATCGACTCTTTGAGAGGCTATGGTAAGAAGAAACTTGTGTAGGTTTTATGAAAATCTGAATAGTTCAAAAGTAGAAAATTAGGAAATTGGATTTATCTCTTGGGTTTAGGCAATCCAATAGTAGATGATGGATCCAAACGACTTGAGAATCACGCTCTTGGTGAAAGCATAAAAAAAGTTAGTACCAAAAAGTAGTACAAACACTCATGAAATTAAGTAGAGAATGAAAATGAAGAAATGTAAGTGAAAATTGAGTAAAAACAAGACACCAAACATTTATAGTAGTTCAGCCAACTATTTCCTACGTCCACTTGAGATTTCTATTGGTTACATTATTGTTTTTCAAGTACAGTTCTTATGTATCGGTACCAGTCCATGGGGTAATTACAAAGAAATGTGTAATAATTACAAGGAAGTAGAAAGATCCTCAAAAACAAGCCCTAGCCTCCTATTTATACCTGCAGGTTGTCGAAAGATTCTCCACCACGTCTTCCTCCATGATCTCCACTACCTAGCAGTAGTTATCCATGAGAAAACATGGCTAAGTCTACAATGTTGATGGATCGATACCATTTTATAGCCATGGATTGATACTGATCCATAAGATCTTCATATGGATCCCTCTTGTTACTTTGGGATGAAGCAACTTGCCATTAACTTCATGATTTCCAACTTGTTTGTACTGCTATGAGCTTGTTTCTGAGTCCAACGATGGATTGACGGAGGAATGGAGTTACTGATTTCAAGTGCTCGAGTAGATTGATAAAGAACTACGTGCGATCGATCTAATTGAATTTAGAACAGACTTCTGGCATCAAGACTTGTTAATAGGAGGAAATTAGAGTGATTATAAGGGAGTTTTATGGATCAGTACTAATCCATGGAGATGGATCGATACCGATCCATCACTTAGATGGATCTTATTCTAGAATTTTTGGGATGGTCTTGTTTTTGTTTATTGACTTTGGTTGCACTTGGTTTTTAGACTCTATGGCTATCTCTTCGGGCTTCCTGCCTTGATTGCTTCAAGTTCGATTTGTTAAGTCCATTCAAATATTGCTTGGTCAAAAGGTCAGATAACATCATATATATATATATATATAAGTTCATAATAAAAAAAATACATTTGCATATTATGCGTATATATATTATATTAATATTTATTACAATAATAAATATATATTATTGTTTTACATGCATATATAAGTTATATATATATACACACACATGTTTAAATATTTTCATTCTCATAAAATTATTTAAATAAAATTAACATATATATGTGTGTATAGATTTATAATATTTATATAAATAACAAGTTTAGATACATACATATATTTGGACAACGTACAATACACATCAGATGAGCTAACAAGTCCATTGCTACGTAAAACCCAACATCTATATACGGGAATGTTATACTTTGCACGGGTTATCATGTTACACATGCACAAACATACATATATGTATATGAAACATATGTGTACATTTATATGTAAAAAATATAAATTAAATAAAACTCTATGTAATTTATAAATTTAAATAAAATAAGAGGTTTTATTTAAATAAAATTTAGAAATGTTCTAAATGAATTAAACTTCATAGGACCCTCCAATAGAGTAAAAAAAATTGAAATTTACCCATAACTTCCACAACGGGCTGGCCCAGTTCCAAAAATGGTATCAGAGTCCAATAACATATGTAATCTAAATTAGTCATGTTTGGGTTAACTAATAAAGCTCACAACCCAAAGGTTGCCTCTAAAGAAAATGCCTAAATTTGAATTGGGTCTTGGGTTAATTTTCAAAATTGTTTGAAAATTAAAATATAAGATTTTAGATTTAAATGTTAAATTTAAAAATAAGATATACAAATATTATAAAGTTATAATATAATAATTTTTTTTAAAATGTTTGAAAATAAATATTAGTTTTGAAATTTTAAAATTTATTTATAAGAATAAAATAAGCAAATTATTTAACAAATGTATACTTGTATCATATATTATAATATAAATTATGTCATTTTAAAATATTTAAAATAACATAAGTATACATGTATGTATATTAAATAAAATTTGAAACTAATATAATTTAATTAAAAAAATTAATTAAAGATTGATTAATTAATTCAATTAATTTAAAACTGATTAATTAATTTAATTAATTAAAGGTTAATTAATTAAATGAATATATGCATATATAAGATATGTGTCTAATACTATAAAGGATATTGTATGTAATAAACATTTAGTATCATGTTATATTAAAATAATATAAAATGAATTAAAATGTTAATTACTTAAAAATTAATTAAAAAGTTTAATTGATATAATATTATACATACGATTATTATATAAGTAGTATGAAATATAAAAGTTATGTAATAATAAAACTTATATAATATGAATGCATAAAATAAAGGTGGAACATTAAAGAAGCCATAAATAGACTTAAGGAATAAATACATACGTAAATATATGTATATCGTGATTTTTGATGCGTATGACATTTGAATCGTGAGAGCATTTTATAAGAAATACAATATTCCATAAGTCGATATCACTCAATATAATATATTAAAGAGTATGAATCTTCAATATAAAGTCATCCTCTACTATATATATATTAATAAATTACTTGTATATTCCTTAGTTGTTAAGCAGACTCAAGTTGGGGACTTTATGTGTAGTGTTATTAATATACTGAATAGATAAGGTATGATAATTATATCTACTTTTTGAGCAAACTCAATGTACATATACTATACTTAAGCCATCACGATAGGGTAGGTATGATTGAATAATTTCATTTTGATTTGTTGAGCAGACTCATGGTCAAAGCGGAATTAATACAAGGTACCAAAGGGTTAGGAGTTGTATATGATCCAACCGATAAGGAGTTATCCATCGTTCATGGAGCTATGACTTATTGATCAGACTCAATGTCAAAATTCCAAGACAGACGAGTCCTGATACCTATTAGTGAAGTTGAAAGACTACAATGTTTTGACTTAGGGTTTGGTGAAACATAAAAGACTAGCGGGAGCCTTATCAGAAAAATGAAATGGTAACATTTAACCATTTTAATATTGTAAGAACATATGCTATACAATGTTATAATGGTCTACATTGATAAATTTATGCATTTAATATGATTGATCAAACGTTTATCAATTATGATGTACAAATGAATTGAATTGAAAACGGACAAATAGAGATATAACATATACTTACCAATAAATACCTTTTGCATATTGATGTTTCAATACCCATGAAAGTGCTTGATTTTACAACTACTAAATACATTCATAATTTGGTCACCTACATGTTTATTTGGTCTAGACCATGTATTGCACTCTATAAGTTTCAAACTCTAAAAGCAATACAAGACTATGGATATTTGATCCATATACCATCACATAAAAGTTATATATAGGGATGGTCATAGTTCATAATGTATGATACTTCGATGAAGTTAGTTCATTCGAACTAAGCGAATAAATAGTAATGTGAGATTGAGCATTCAATTTGATTGATTACAAAAGGATCGCTTATGCTAAAAGTAACATAAGACCCAAACTACAAAATAGATCCTAGAACTCGATCATTGAAACATCAGTTTGATCAGTTCCGCCTAATGCAACATATTTGAGGTCCTTAAATGTTAAGGATAATCAAGTGCACTTTTGTAAGGAGTTTTTTATGAAGTTGCAGTAAGGGCATTCATTTGAATAGTTCGGCCATGTAGAGAAAAATGAATGCACAAGAGTAGATGTGATTTAAGGTACAGTTGGGATGAAGAGAGTGACTAGTCGCTTCTGCTTCGTAAACAAACACTGGAATAAGAATTGTAATAATAATAATTGATACCTAATATTGGAATAAGAAATATGATTTCTATTCCAAAATGTATTTTCATATAGAAAATTATTTTCTATGAGATTTATTTCTTTGAGTTCAAGATATTTGATCAAAAAACTCTACATTCTAAACTAGTTGCAATATATAAAATACCTCATCTATATTAAGTGAATGATGGACCTCTAAATTTAGTATGTTGTTATAGTAATGGCAGAAATAGTGGGATCATGCCATATAGCACTTATTGATTATATCAAGTTACCAAAATTGTTTTCGTAAAACGTACTATGCATTATTTATGGAATAATAACTATTTTTCGCTTTCGATTGAAAAATAGACATAGTTATATTTCGATGTAAATATTATGAGTATTCATTATGAAATAAAATTATAATGTGATATTTGGTTTTACAAAAAAATGATGCATTGGAAAATAATAAAGCATCTAAAATTATTTACAATTATTTTACGATTATAGAGTAAGTCGTGGCTTTAAGAAATAATTTTATTATATGATTATGAATTATATGATTGTAACAATCCGGAATTTTAGGATATTTGAAATTGGAATATTTAATTGATTTTAAATATTTAAAAGTTAATTTTTAACTTGAATTTTCAAATATCGCTATTTGTTAGATAATTTAATTATTGAATTAAATAATTGGAAATTGGATGAAATATTGGATCTTGAGTTTTAAGCTTGTTAAAAATAATTTAACGGCTTATAAAATATATATTGATAATATTGAAGATAATAAAAGTTTTAATATTGAATTTAAAAGTGATTTGTTCAGTTTTGAAAATATACCATTTAAATTGATATTTAAAAATAGCCTTCCGGAGCACAGTCTCGAAATTCGACGAAACTAGTTCCATTGGATCCGTAATAGTGTATTATTATCGGATTTCAAATTTCGTAGCGATATATAAACGCGCTGAAATTTATATCAAAATTCAATATAATAATTGGGTCCAAAAAGCTATCTTCTCCATACGATCGAATTAGGACTCGAAACCTTTTCCATTGTGTTCGGAGTAGGGGTATAACATTATAAATGCCTGACGGCATGCCTCGATAGGAGGTCGAAATTTTAAGTTGCGGATTCGAGACGATTTAAAATTTAAATATATATATATATATATATATATATTGATTGTGTAACGACCCGTATTTTCACGGATCGAAACATCGTAAAATAGTTGACCTTTGGTTGCATTGCTGTTAAGTCGTTTCAGATTTTAGCAGAATTTTTCTTAAGTCTTAAGTCGTAGCCGACTTAGGAGGTTTGGACGAGTTAAGAAATAGGTCTGGACGAGTTAATGACTAAGGGGTAGGTCGGCGACGACCTAAGGAAGATAGGGGAGTGGTTTAAGTCGGTTGATAGTTTGGGACGACCTAAGGAATTAACCGGGTTAAGGAAGTTAAGTCATAGGGTGGCTTAGGTCGAGTGACCGACTTAAGGGAGTAGCCTATCTAAGAAGTTGACCGACTTATAGTATTAACCGACTTACGGATAGTGGTGAGTTAAGTTGTTACCGAGTTAAGGAATCAGCGAGTTAGCGAGTTAAGGTGGTAAGTCGTGGACGACCTAGGGTATGATATAGGTCGTATGCGACTTAGTATGTTTGTCTTTTCGGTCCTATTTGTTTAAGTCCTAGGTCATAAATGACCTAAGAGATAAGTCGTGACCGACTTATAGGGTAGAAGACTTAGAGGCTAGCGACTTAGGAGATAGGCAGGTTTGTGGCCTTATAGTTAGGTCGCACCTGTTGATGAGTTGGTAGGTCGTATACTTGTTAAGTCGTAGCTATTAGGTCGTAAGTCGTATACCCAGTTAGGTCGTAACCAACTTAGGGGTTAGCTGCTGAGTTGTTAGGATGGTTAGGCACACGCGTTAAGTCGTAGACGACTTAGAGAAGTTAAGTCTTAAGTCGTAGAGACTTGGGTTGTTGAGTTGGAGAGAGGCTTAAGTCGCAGGATCACTAAGTCGTAGTCTGTTAAGTCGTTAGGTCGATTAGGGGCGCATGTGTTGAGTCGGAGCTATTGTTAGGTCGTAAGTCGTATGGCCTGTTAGATCGGAGACTTTTATGTCGCGCAGAGTGAAGTTCTGGTAGGTCGTAAGTGCTAAGTCGTAAGTCGGAGGTAGTTAAGTCGGCAACGACTTATAGGGGCGGACGACTTAGTGAAATTTCAGCTATAAATAGGAAGGTTGTTCTCACTTTTTGGTATCCGGATTTCGAAGCAACGAAGTGCTGCCATTTTGAGAGCTCGACTTCTACACTTCTTCACTTCTTTTCTCCACTCTAATCTAGTGATTCCATCCATCCAAATCGAAGATCAAGATTGAAGATTCAAGAGCTTAGATTGGAGATCTTCATCTTTTCAAGAGAGATTTCTTCGTTTGAAGCGGATTCGTGATAGATCAAGATTGATCCTTCACTGTCCAGATCTGAAGCGTGTAGATTTTTGGTTGTTTAGGTGATTTGGTGAGTGGTTATTACCTCTCACATGGATCCAAAGGAGTATATCGGATTGTTGGCTCGATTTGGTGTTAAAATAGTGATTTCCATGCATTTTCTTCATCCTAAGTGTAGATCCATTGTTCATAATGATTTGACAACCATTTTACTAAGTGTTAACCTATGCAAGTTCATTCATCAAGATTGTAGAGATATTTCTTATGATTTCATGCATGTTAGATTTTCAACTCTTTAATTACCAAAATGCCATTATTGTTATAATTCTCTACTTAGATCATATTTGAATGCTTGATTGCTTGGATTAATGTTTGGTTTGATTGATTGTTATGAATTAGATGATTGATGGTTTGATTTAGACCGAAGATGATTCAAAAGCTAGGAGAAAGGCTCTTGAATTGGGTAAGCTGCTCGTGGCATATGTAGCGGGATGATGAAGCTCTTATGCGTAGATTTGATGATGTGATGTTGAGATGAGGCTTTGCGAGGATGTGATGAAGCGAGGCAATCATGTGATGAAGACTTGGTCTAATCCAGACGGGATCATTCCAAGCATGTTGATAACTCGGTGATATGATTCGAGTTGAGGATAATGAATGGATATGAGAATAGTCGTCGAGGAGGATGACTAGGAGGCTTGGATAGCATCGTTGTTGAAGGTTCTAGCATGCTCTAAGCAAGAGTACGTTTGGGCAGATTCGATAGTCCCAACGGCCAACTGTTGATGGTCGAGTACTCTGGGCAGATTCGATAGTCCTAGGCACGGGCTGCGACGACATGCGGGAGTTATGTCTAGAACCGGGGTTTCCATTAGCCCTTGACGGACGGCTGAAAGAATGTGCCGGTCATTCAATTAACGGTGATATCGAAGCAATGATAACAGTGATAGCCAGAGTCATGGATGTTTGGTTGTATCGTCATTCGGACTCAAGAGCGGTATTTTCTGGGTGCTTATCTGATTTAGGCCTTGGTACTTGGAAAACATCGCCCTTGACTCGAATGATTATTACTTTACTTTAAGTTGTATGCTCTGCTATGTTGCTTCTGCTTAGTGTGTGTTTGGGGGCTATCACTATAGAAAGAGGTGGAGTGGGAGGGTTGTATTCCTATTCCTTTTCCTTTATGCTCTTTTGGTATGTTGTTAGTTAATTTACTGCTCACTAAGACTGTTGTCTGACTCAAGGCTTTATGTTTTAATTCTTATTGCCTTGGGCTGTTCGTCCATTTTTGGGATGGGCAGACTAGGTAGCAGGTGACAGGTGCTGTTCTCTTCTCGCGATGCTGATATCGAAGACGAGCTGGAGGGTTGCATATTATCTTCTTATTATATGTACTGGATGTTCCGCTGTTTTGTATTCTCTAAGTGTTATGTAGTGAGGCTTGATGTATTGGCTATTTGGATGCTTGTATTCAACTATTATGGAGTTTCATATGATGACATTTTGTTCTGTAAAGCTTCACTATACATATGTTCTATTGTATTTTGTCCATGCGCTGTGAGTAATACGATAGATTCTGTTGTTTTTAATCTACCCTGACAATCGTCCATGGTCGCCTGGCACACTTTACAGCGCACTATCTCTTCATTTAGTGACATAATTCTTCACATCAACTGTTTTCTTTTTCAACACTTCAAATCACTGTAGCAAATTGACTCAGGCATGCTAACATCTCATCCTGTTCCCCCTCATTCCCGTTTTATAAACTCACGCAATCAGATTATTTCAAAAACAAAGAAATAAAAACATTTTGAAATATATATATGATATAGGCCTGCAGTAAAATCATCGGCCTCCCACACCTTCTTTTTCTTTCCAGTTGCTGAAATTAACCATGGCCGATACTTCAAAAATCAAAATCGTGCTCAATTTAACTCGTTCCCAACATCAGATTCCTCATTCGAATCGAGCACGAGAGGAGAGTTGTACGTATCGAATCACGTGCTTCCTGGGTCGATGTCGCGACTAGTGTTTGTGCACACAGGAGGGAAAGCACGATTAAAAGGGGCGAGCTTGGTTGGTTGTCGTCGTCAACTTCGGTAGAGAGATGGCGAGGGAAAGGGGAGCCGCTCACGTAGGGTTCGAGCGAGTCATTGGGAAGCGGCCGATGTTGTCGTGGGGCGTCGGCGTCTGGGTTCGTAGTCGAGATGGTGAAAGAGGATTTGTCGAAGGCTGGGTTTGTGCTCTGTTGAGGTTGTTCGGCGTATTTCTGGTCGGCGAATTAGGGCATTAGGCTTGAACGATTATCAGAGGGGACCCGAGGGAAAAGGGTCGGTGAGGTATAGCAGTTTTGTTTAAATTTAATTTAAATATATATATATATATTAGAAAAGGAAAATATATATATATATATATATACATATTTTAACTTTCGGGTTAATTTTAAAATATGTATTATGTAAATTAAAATATAAAAATCATATTATAAATCGAATATTTACAAGTTCGTAAATTTTTTATGCGAGGTCAATAATCGCGAGTATCGAGTCGAGGTTAAAGTGGATAGCATTCAAAAATAAAGGTGAGAATCTCTCACTCATTCGGATTACCATTTAAATTTAAATGTTTAAATTTAAATTATTGGATGTTGATTGGTTTGATAGATCTATAATTATATGTTGGATGATTACATATATAGTAGTATATATATATTAGTATTGGAGTGATTGATATTCCTGCATTATATAGCAGATGAGACCCTATGTGCCCTGCATAATAGCGGATGACCATATATACCGCGATATCCCCCTCGAAGTGGGATTGGTATTTTTATATTATGCTAACATTTGTGGATGCAGGAAAAGAAGGTTGGAGGGATCCAACTGGATTCCTCAAAAATGTTGAATTTATTTTCATTTCAGTGTTATATGAAATGTTGAATAATCTGTGATAGGTTATGTTGGAAAATTAAATTTATTGGATGCTATGATATTGCTGGATATATTTTTGGCATTTTAAAAATATAAATATTGAATTTTTAAAGGGAAATAAAAAGGGAAAATTTGAAGCAAGAGATTTATAGTAAAGATGGATAAATTTAAACGTAATGAATTTGGGAAAAATGGATAGTTTGATTTTAAATTTTGTACTTGATAATTTCTAAATATGGGAAGATAGAGATTTTGAAATAACTGAAAAAAGGATTTAATAATGGGACTTAAGCGATTTATTTAAATATAAAGGTATTTATTTTTAAATTCAAGGTTTAAAATGGATTTGAGAAAAATAAAGAGGAAATTTGAGGTAAATATAAAATATGAAATTAATGTTCAGATTTCAATAAGGTTTTCAATCATAATAAAGGAGTGAATCTGGGATTAATGGATTTTGGAATAAACTTGGGTAAATCAAGAAATAAACTTTAAAATGGAATTTAATTCAAGGAAATCGATTTGAAAATCGATCAAGTGTTTGAAACAGTGATTAAAAGGAGAATGAGACTATGGAATTTATAAACTGGGTTTATAAATAAAGTGAAATATTTATCAGTGGATAATTTGAAATTATAAATTCACGATGGGAATTTATAAGGAGATAGTAATTTGTTTTAAAAATAAATATTGGTTTATTTTTAAAAATGTGGGAAAGGAAATTTACGGAGTTGGAACGTAAATTTAAACTGGAGATAAATCGAGAAGGATTTATAAATGACAAGACCCGTTTTATTGAAGTGGAAAATGTATTTTCCCTGAGATGTTAAGTATATTTTCAAAGAAAGATTTTTAAATATTAATTAGAAAATTTAGAAGTGTTTAAAAGAACGTTCTAGGAAAATTTATCATTTAATTGTTTTAAATTTGTTAAAGTAAATATTTATTAAGTTAGTTATGGTAGTTAATTAATTTTAAAGGGTAAATTAGTATTATGATTTTAAAAGGAAAATTTAAAAATATTTATATCTTATATAATAGCTTTTATTTAAAAAGTATTTTTTTTTTAATTTTTTACTTGGAGAATTATTATAGAATTTCATTAGTATTATTTGAATAAAGTGATTTAAGTAACTTTATTTTAAATATTTTTAAGTGTATATTTTTAGATAAAGAGATTTATGTATTTGAAATTTAATTTAAAGGAGATTTAAGTTTTTTCAGTGGAAAATGGATATTTGGTAGAATTGATTGTTTAATCTGATAGTTAAATAACCGACTATCAAATCTGGACCCAATATAACTTTGGAAATATCTAGCAGAGGTACGGAAATTATATGGTACAGTTACCGTTTGAGGTGCTATACTATACGTATAAACTCGTTCGTTCTTCTAGGACGTTTATGAGGAAATCCGTCAACTAACGATTAGGAGGTGATCTCCGATCTTATTCTCGTCTGTTTATTTCCTAGAGAACCGGGGTTGAGTTTACCGGGAATAGTGAACGTTGTTTCGAAGAGACCGCGATCGGATTTGTGATCCGAAAACCACTTCGATCCAACAAGTACGTTTTCGTGATGAAGACAAGAGTATGGAGTCGAAGATGTAGTAGTGAAGTGCAAAGGCTAATCACTACTAATCCCGAGGGTGATTTCAAAATGGATGTAGTGGGAGTAGTGCCTTCGGTCCCGTTCGGACCGGGAACAGACTTGTATGGATGAATGCTATCAGTACATTGTCATTGGAGGAAATGAGCATTCTAAGTGAATATTTCTAAAAAGTTAACACTTAGCTTCGAGCCTCATCAACCGAGAATGACTGAAAATCAGGGGAGATGTAGCAAGGCTAAGTGGGTCGCACCCAAGTAGGGTAAGGTTACCCCTATCTAGAGTCCCTTTTTCTTATTCGGCTGTGTGGGCGGTTGCTGATCCCAACTGCGGGGTGATTTTATTCGGGCTATCCTATAAGGGGTAGTCCTGTCTTGTGTTGCAGAGGATTAGGAGTGATCCTTGGTACGCTGATCTAGAAAGGTACCGTGACAGGTGGTACCCAGTGCCTAGTCATTCAGTTGGAAACCCATCCTCCATACGTGCCTTTACGGTTTTGATTGTAGAACCTAGTATTACTGGAATTTAATCAATGTAACAATTTCAACTATTTGGTTTAAGTATTTGTACTCATACACTATTATAATATTAGAGGATTTGATATGGAATGTTTTGGTTATCGTAAGGTAAAAACCCAACATGTTTATTTGTGGCGTGGTCTTACGAGATACCCTTGCTTTTCAAAGGATTTTGAAAACTCTAATAATTCAATTGAGTGTGTTTTCTCACACTGGTTTTCCATACTGACTCGGGTGTTATTTTATTATAATGCTCGGGTCAGACCGAGTATTACAGATACGGGATAGGATGTTGTGGAGCTTAGAAGACGAGCTGGATAGCGAAGACGTATTTCACGTATCTGATTTATATTCCGCTGTGTATAGTATGCTGTATATTCAGCTTTGTGAGGACATGTTATTATAACTGTCCAGTATTGTGCTATTGATTTGTGTTGTACTTTGATGATGTAATGTATAAAAATAGTTATAGTTCTTTTTGTATAAAGATCGGTTGTTATCTATTATATATTGTTCCGCTGCGATGGTGAGATTCTGTATTGTTATTTCTATTTTCTTCTTCTACCTCTTTCTTCTTTCCCTTACAATCTGGTATTTCTGGCATTCGATTATTCGACATGTAATACAGTGGACGTATTGATGTCGATTTTCGAAGGTCGAAAATACGGGTCGTGACAGTTGGTATCAGAGCTGAAGGTTAAGCGAGAACCTTGGCTCTGGTGAGAATTACTCATTAGAGATAGGGTCAGAAGCACCCTAGAACGAGTTTGAGCGTATCAATAGATATGAGCACGTATTTGTTAGTGAATACAATTTTTTTTATATTGTGTTGATTGGTTTGTTGAGTGGTTTATGGACTCTGGTCAATATGAGTAATTAAGGTTATTGATAGGGATCTCTAAACACTTGATTGGAACAATTCGACATAGTATTTTTTTAAAATGGGGTAAATGAAATAATTTTGCCCAAAATTATTTTCGTATGTAAAAGGAATAATTTTCGTTAATTATTATAGTATATGGGTGCTTGGCTGTTAGGAAATGATAATATGAAATTATTATCATTGTGTTGTGGAAAGTGGGTAAGAAATTGATATTATAACCAAAGGTTAAGAAATTAATTCATATAACGAAATGAATTTGTAAATATAGAATTATAAATGTGATTTATAATTTGAAAATAGAAAAAATTTAAAAGGATTTGAAATTTTGAAATTTGGGGATTTGAATCCCGTGGGTTTTGAAAATGTTTTTCAAAATTGGAAAATAATGGTTATATTATTTGGGAAATATATTTGAATCGGAAATATTTAAAAATGTTTTAAAAGAAGTAAGGGCACTGAACTCACTTCGATCGCTAGAAGTTATTCCAATAATGATCGCGACATCGTCGGTGTTCATTTTCGAGTTTTCAAGGGAGGGATTGCTACCTGAATATTTGGAAGTGGAATTTGTTTTCAAAATTGATTTTGGAATGAAAAAGGGATAATTTGATATACAAATGAATTATGTATATGTGGTTGATTCAAAAAGGATTTTGAAATACTTAAGAAATTGTTTAAACTCTGGAAGTTATTTAAAAATGTTTAGGGAATATAAATGAGTTTGGGAACTTAAAAAATTTGAAATTTGTTAGAATAAAATTTAACTTAAGAAGAGTTAAATTAAAGTTAGTGTGAGAAAGAAATAAGTTAGAAAAGTAAACCAATTAAATGAAGTGAATTAAAGAAAATTAGTGGATAGAATATTAGTAAGTTGATAACTTAAGAAATTTTGAAATCTGACTTTGTGGAGTGAGATTTAACTTGGATTAAGTTAAATAAAAGTGAATTTTGGGGGAATAAGTCTAAGTAGGCCAATTGGAAATAATTATTGGAATAGAAATTATTAAGTTGGAAATAAATTAATGGATGGACAAATTAATTTAATTTGTAAGTAAATGGAAGTGAAATTGAAAATGGTAATGATGTTTGATTTGAATTATGTTGAATAAAGTGAAATTGGAAAAAAATTTAGTTCGAGTGGAATAAATGAAATAAAAAGTTTGGAGATAAAAATTGATTGAGATATAAATAAATTAGTGAATGGAACTAATTAAAGGAATTGGTTAATTAAATATGGTTTGAGATGTGGTCGGTAAAATTCAATATTGAAAATTGGAAGGTAATTTGAATTCAAATGGAATTGAAAATGCAATTTGAATGAAAGTAGATATAAATGCCTAGGTGGTGAAGTGAAAATAAGTATAAGAAGTGTATAAAATATTTATAATAGACTTAAGAAAGTAAATGGTGAAATTATTAAGAAAATTTGGTATTGGAAATATACTAAGTTAATATTTGAACGAAGATTTAATAAAAGTTGTATAAAAGGATAATTGTAGGTAAGTGAATGGAAATTAGAATAAATGAGAATAGAAAGAAAATGATATAGATAATAATCAATTGGAAATTTATACGTAAGTTGTACGTATATTATTTTATTCGCATAACAATTTGATCCAAATTCGAGCATAGAATTTCGAGATAGTTATATCAATCCGAGTTGGGATTTTTCACTCGATATTCGACGGTGAATCCTGAATATGGATTTTTGATTTATCCTAAAATTCTCTATCATAGTATATGGCTATGCAAGGAGAATGACGGTTTCTGATCAAGGAACCAAATCTGAGTCCGCAATAGAGAGTCGTGATGAACGATACTAGTTCATAAGTGAAATTGTGTGATCGAGTAAGCGATTGGATTTGATATTGCGTACGGATGGTATACGTACATCATACAGGCATAAGTATAGCAAATATTGAAAATTTTGAAAAGGAATAAATAAAATGATTTTGGAATTAAATGATTGGGTATTACTGGTAAATAAGGTGCACGTAATTAAAAGCAAAGTATAAATTGATGTTTTCAATTTCAGAAGGTAAATTAGATTGCCCGACAAAAAGGTATAAGTTTAAAATTCTGTTTGAAATTTGATGATATTTCTGATTGAGCCACTTGGCCTTTTGTTTTTTTTTGATGATTTGGGGCCGTAGAGGCAATTTTGTAGTTGTTCCGATCACGCTGGCAAAAAATTTCGGAAATTTAGGAAGTTAGAAAATTTTTGAAGAAAATTGTGGTAGTTTAAAATTTGGTTTTAAACTATAATTTGAATTATTGAGGGGATAATATTATTTGGAACCTATGGATGAGTTTGGAAAGTTAGTAAAAGTGATAGTGTGTCTTTAATAAAAATTGTTTTGGGAAGTTGTGAAACTGTGTGGTTTTAGAAAAATAGTAAACGGGTTTTGGACCATTCTTCTTACCTAGCAATTTCGAGGACGGAATTCTTTTAAGGGTGGAGGAATGTAACGACCCGAAATTTTAAGATATTTGAAATTGGAATATTTAATTGATTTTAAATATTTAAAAGTTAATTTTTAACTTGAATTTTCAAATATCGCTATTTGTTGGATAATTTAATTATTGAATTAAATAATTGGAAATTGGATGAAATATTGGATCTTGAGTTTTAAGCTTGTTAAAAATAATATAAAGGCTTATAAAATTTATATTGATAATACTGAAGATAATAAAAGTTTTAAAATTGAATTTAAAAGTGATTTGTTCAGTTTTGAAAATATATCGTTTAAATTGATATTTAAAAATAGCCTTTCGGGGCACAATCTCGGAATTCGACGAAACCATTTCCATTGGATCCATAATAGTGTATTATTATCGAATTTCAAATTTCGTAGCATTTGGAGAGAACGGGTGGTCGTACGATATATAAACGCGCTGAAATTTACATCGAAATTCAATATAATAATTGGATCCAAAAAGTTATCTTCTCCATACGATCGAATTAGGACTCGAAACCTTTTCCATTGCGTTCGGAGTGGGGGTATAACAAGATAAACGCCTGGCGGCACGCCTCCCTCACCTTCTTTTTCTTTCCAGTTGCTGAAATTAACCATGGCCGATACTTCAAAAATCAAAATCGTGCTCAGTTTAATTCGTTCCCTAACATCATATTCCTTATTCGAATCGAGCATGAGAGGAGAGTTGTACGTATCGAATCGCGTGCTTCCTGGGTCGATGTCGTGACTAGTGTCCGCGCGCGCAGGAGGGGAAGCACGATTAAAAGGGGCGAGCTTGGTTGGCTGTCGTCGTCAACTTCGGTAGAGAGATGGCGGGGGAAAGGGGAGCCGCTCACCTAGGGTTCGAGCGAGTCATTGGGAAGCGGCCGATGTTGTTGTGGGGCGTCGGCATCTGGATTCGTAGTTGAGATAGTGAAGGAGGATTTGTCGAAGGCTGGGTTTGTGCTCTATCGAGGTTGTTCGGCGTATTTCTAGTCGGCGAATTAGGGCATTAGGCATGAACGATTATCAGAGAGGATCAGTGGGAAAAGGGTCGGTGAGGTATAACAATTTTGTTTTAATTTAATTTAAATATATATATATATATATATATATATATTAGAAAAAGAATATATATATATATACACACACATATTTTAATGTTCGGGTTAATTTTAAAATATGTATTATGGAAATTAAAAAATAAAAATCATATCATAAATCAAATATTTACAAATTCATAAATTGTTTATGCGAGGTCAATAATCGCGAGAATCGAGTCGAGATTGAAGTGGAATGTAAACAAAAATAAAGGTGAGAATCTCTCACTCATTCGGATTACCATTTAAATTTAAACATTTAAATTTAAATTATTGGATGTTGATTGGATTGTTAGATCTATAATTATCTATTGGATGATTACATATATATAGTAGTATATATATATTAGTATTAGAGTGATTGATATTCCCGCATTATATAGCGGATGAGACCCTATGCGCCCCGCATAATAGCGGATGACCCTATATACCGTGATATCCCCCTCGAAGTGGGATTGGTATTTTTATATTGTGCTAACATCCGTGGATGTAGGAAAACATGTTGGAGGGATCCAACTGGATTCCTCAAAAATGTTGAATTTATTTTCATTTCAGTGTTATATGAAATGTTGTATAATCTGTGATAGGTTATGTTGGAAAATTAAATTTATTGGATGCTATGATATTGATGGATATATTTTTGGCATTTTAAAAATATAATATTGAATTTTTAAAGGGAAATAAAAAGGGAAAATTTAAAGCAAGAGATTTATAGTAAAAATGGATAAATTTAAAAGTAATCAATTTGGGAAAAATGGATAGTTTGATTTTAAATTTTGTAATTGATAATTTCTAAATATGGGAAGATAGAGATTTAGACATAATTGAATAAAAGGATTTAATAATGGGACTTAAGCGATTTGTTTAAATATAAAGGTATTTATTTTTAAATCCGAGGTTTAAAATGGATTTGAGAAAAATAAAGAGGAAATTTAGGGTAAATATAAAATATGAAATTAATGTTCAGATTTAAATAAGGTTTTAAATAATAATAAAGGAGTGAATCTAGGATTAATGGATTTTGGAATAAACTTGGGTAAATCAAGAAATAAACTTTAAAATGGAATTTAATTCAAGGAAATCGATTTGAAAATCGATTAAGTGTTTGAAACAATGATTAAAAGGAGAATGAGACTATGGAATTTATAAACTGGGTTTATAAATAAAGTGAAATATTTATCAGTGGATAATTTGAAATTATAAATTCACGATGGGAATTTATAAGGAGATGGTAATTTGTTTTAAAAATAAATAGTGGTTTATTTTTAAAAATGTAGGAAAGGAAATTTACGGAGTTGGAACGTAAATTTAAACTGGAGATAAATCGAGAAGGATTTATATATGACAAGACACGTTTTATTGAAGTGGAAAATGTATTTTCTCTGAGAAGTTAAGTATATTTTTAAAGAAAGATTTTTAAGTATTAATTAGAAAATTTAGAAGTGTTTATAAGAATGTTTTAGGAAAATTTATCATTTAATTGTTTTAAATTTGTTAAAGTAAATATTTATTAAGTTAGTTATGGTAGTTAATTATTTTTAAAGGGTAAATTAGTATTATGATTTTAAAAGGAATTTTTTTAATATTTATATCTTATATAATAGCTTTTATTTAAAAAGTATTTTTGTTTAAAGTTTTTACTTGGAGAATTATTATAGAATTTCATAAGTATTATTTGAATAAAGTGATTTAAGTAACTTTATTTTAAATATTTTTAAGTGTATATTTTTGGATAAAGAGATTTACGTACTTGAAATTCAATTTAAAGGAGATTTAAGTGTTTTCAGTGGAAAATGGATATTTGGTTGAATTGATTGTTTAATTTGATAGCTAAATAACCGACTATCAAATCTGGACCCAATATAACTTTGGAAATATCTAGCTGGGGTACGGGAATTATATGGTACAGTTACCGTTTGAGGTGCTATACTGTTTGTATAAACTCGTTCATTCTTCTAGGACGTTTATGAGGAAATCTGTCCACTAACGGTTAGGAGGTGATCTCCGATCTTATTCTCGTCTGTTTATTTCCTAGAGAACTGGGGTTGAGTTTATCGGGAATAGCGAACGTTGTTTAGAAGAGACCGGGATTAGATTTGTGATCCGAAAACCACTTAGATCCAACAAGTACGTTTTCGTGATGAAGACAAGAGTATGGAGTCGAAGATGGAGCAGTGAAGTGCAAGGGCTGATTGCTACTAATCTTGAGGGTGATTCCAAAATGGATGTAGTGGGAGTAGTGCCTTCGGTTCTGTTCGGACCGGGAACATACTTGCATGGATGAATGCTATCAACACATTGTCATTGGAGGACAATGAGAATTCTAAGTGAATATTTCTAAAAAGGTAATGCTTAGCCTCGAGCCTCATCAACCGGGAATGACTGAAAATCAGGGGAGATGCAACAAGGCTAAGTGGGTCGCACCCAAGTAGGGTAAGGTTACCCCTATCTAGAGTCCCTTTTTCTTATTCGGTTGTGTGGGCGGTTGCTGATCCCAACCGCGGGGTGATCTTATTCGGGCTATCCAGTAAGGGTTAGTCTGGTCTTGTGTTGCAAGGGATCGAGAGTGATCCTCGATACGCTGATCTAGACAGGTACCGTGACAGGTGGTACCCCAGTGCCTAGTCATTCAGTTGGAAACCCATCTTCCATACATGCCTTTACGGTTTTGATTGTAGAACCTAGTATTGCTGGAATTTAATTAATGTAACAATTTCAGCTATTTGATTTAAGTATTTGTACTTAGACACTATTATAATATTAGAGGATTTGATATGAAATGTTTTGGTTATCGTAAGGTAAAAACCCAACATGTTTATTTGTGGCGTGATCTTACGAGATACCTCTGCCTTTCAAAGGATTTTGAAAACTCTAATAATTCAATTGAGTGTGTTTTCTCACGCTGGTTTTCCATACTGACTCGGGTGTTATTTTATTATAATGCTCGGGTCAGACCGAGTATTACAGATACAGGATAGGATGTTGTGGAGCTTAGGAGATGAGCTGGATGGCAAAGACGTATTTCACGTATCTGATTTATATTCCGTTGTGTATAGTATGTTGTATATTCAGCTTTGTGAGGACAAGTTATTATAACTGTCCAGTATTGTGCTATTGATTTGTGTTGTACTTTGATGATGTAATGTATAAAAAACAGTTATAGTTCTTTTTGTATAAAGATCGGTTGTTATCTATGATATATTGTTCCGCTGCGATGGTGAGATTCTGTGTTGTTATTTCTATTTTCTTCTTCTACCTCTTTCTTCTTTCCCTTACAATCTGGTATTTTCGGCTTTCGATTGTTCGGCATGTAATACAGTGGACGTATTGATGTCGATTTATGGAGGTCGAAAATACGGGTCGTGACAGTTGGTATCAGAGCTGAAGGTTAAGCGAGAACCTTGGCTCTGGTGGGAATTACTCATTAGAGATAGGGTCAGAAGCACCCTAGAACGAGTTTGAGCGTATCAATGATACTAATTAATTATATCTCAGACAATTAAAGGCTATGAAGCCATTTAGTGAGAGCATCGTAAGATTTGATGAACTCTTCAAATTGATACATATAAATGTATGTAATCTTATGTCCATCGATGCCAAAACGGTTCCACATACTTCATCATATTTACTAACGAATTATCACAGACATGGACATGTATATTTGATACACATATATAAGTCTATGATACGCTCATTGAATATAAAACGAAAATAAATAAAATTACATGCAGTAGAAATGACTTGATTTGGTCGAATGAGTGAGTTAATTGGAAAGAGCTCCAAATGTATCTAAAAACGAACAAAGATTCAATCTTAAAAGTCAATTCTTCTGTGACACCCCACCTCTATACCCACGCTAACCAAGAACACTACGATGTAGTGCTGTCAATTAGCACGGAGAATAAGGCTGTGGAGGAGCGACCATCCATGTAACTTCTTTGTGCGAGCACCGATATGTTAGATAGAATAGAATGCATATCAATTAAGGAGGAAATCCGACATACCGATACAAACTCAAAGCTATCACATGGTGGCTATATATAATCTTCGGAAACAAACATAGAAGTAATCATAACATAAATCAGTCACAGACATCCATATCACAAAGGCGGAAGAAGATATGAATAAATATACAACACATGAAAGTGTACATCAGAGTAGTGGTCAGAAAGATCCACGATAATACAAGAGAATAGCAACACGTGCTATACAAAAGAATAAGTACACAACATAGAGTCTGTATCTCAAATGTGTACAAACAAAAGAACTACTAATCTATGTAGTTAACCAAAAGTCGGAATAATCCTAAAGAGAAGTCAGGCAGAAGCACCTGTAACATCTCGGTCTCGCACAAAGAAGTTACATGGATGGTCGCTCCTCCACAGCCTTATTCTCCATGCTAATTGACAGCACTACATCGTAGTGTTCTAGGTTAGCGTGGGTATAGAGGTGGGGCGTCACATCTTCCTATGGTACATAATGATGTATTGGTAAGCAATAATTGAACTTTGTTGGGCGAAGTACTATTAATTATGAGTGTAGTTGAGCTAATTTCTTTTTATAAGGTTGTGTACTTAAGAGTAGTACACTAGGTTAATATTATTTCATCTAAAAAATAGTTCACAAAATCATAAAGATTAGGGCTTATAAGAAACCCCAACATATCATGTCCAAGGAGTTGGTAGGTTGCGCGAATCAAAATATTGCACAAAATAATCGTATTTGAGGAATCTTGTATGAATCGCCCCAAAAGGAGTTTGGGATCGAATGTCATTTGATGACCAATTTATGTTTTGAACATAAATTTAGTAAACTAAAAACCATTAGTCTTATATATAAGGAAATTCTATAGTGTTTATGAATACTTATTCTGTTACATTGAGAAATAACTGTTATTTCAAGAAATTCCATCTTTATAGTGAAGGAATTTCTTTGAGAAATTATTGAAAATAAAATGGAATTGGATATGATCCAAAGATAAAACCGATTACATAAGAGGAAATAAAATTAACTAACCTAAACAAACACATTGCATTAGAGTGGCTAATAAGTATTCTCGCACATTGAAAAGAAACTATGAGTTTCTTATTAGCGTTGGAAATAGACAATCCTCATTTGTCAATTAAGCTATTAAGAGTATTGACTCTATGATATGGTACGATGCGCAGAACCAAAATAGATTGCAAGTACTTTATCAAAATGTGATTTTAGTAGTCGTACCTTAAGGATATGATCCATTAGCTTCAAAGGTATCTTTAAGAGAAAGACAAATGTAGTTGGAATATAGTGAACGACATTGATAAGAATAATACTGTGAATTTCAATTATTGAAATTAACATAATAGATTCATTATTCAACGTTCTCAAGTTAATTCAGATTTACTCGCAAATTAATTGCTTGGTATGACTTCATGTTTGGTATATGTGTGCTAAAATGAAAAATTCTAATAAAGATTTAGAATAGATCGTTTGCACATAACCACCAAAGTGTCTAGAGTTAGTGGAAGCAATATAGAGTTTGTGGGTTTTTGGATATGATCCAATAAATGATATAAAGTAACATTTTAACAACATCAAATTGAATAGATATTTTCATAGAATTATCAAATGGTTTGATTATCAATCAAAATGTTGAGGAAGCGTGTGTTCATAAAAAAGAACGTTAAAAGGTAGATTGATATTTCTAAACTAAGTAAAAAACACATTGTTGATTTTTAATGATGTACTTGTGTTAAAATAAGCCTTAATCGTTTCAATGCTTGATGTTGGATTTGTAAATGATGTCTTTTATAGTAAGTATAAACGGTATTGGGAATATCCCAAATCGATATGTAAGGACACTTTATTGAAATGTTTAAGAACATATAAGATGGATTCCTTATGCATTAGCAATAGGAATTATCATACAAGTTATATTGTCTATAATATCGCGATTCGTTCATGTATTTGATACATAAAGAAAATATCAAATCCAATTTGATATCAATAAATGGTTATTTTAGGTGTTCTCATGTATTTATGAAAACTGGAGATTACAAAAAGTTATGAACTTTTTATGAAGGAATGTTCGGACTCAAAATTCATAAGTGATATTGAGTATAATGTGTCAATAATAAATTCAAGTTAAGAATTTTTAAAGTTGGAAATGTTCTAAATGAAAGACCGTGGGCGACTCAATGAAAAAGCTAAGTACGTTGCCTTAGATAGCGCCATAATAAAAAAAATGTATATAAATCAAATGCATAAATTTATAACTAAGCTAATGGTAGTTCTAATTGTTGATAACCCCATAACATTGATATATGATAACAATGTAATGATATAATTCATAACAGAACTTAGAGCTCACTAGAAGTCGAGAGACATACTCTGAATTATTTCATATGATAAAACAATTTATCACATCCGGGAGAGTTGATTAACATAGTGGACAACTAAAGTATAATAGCATGCTCATTCACTAAGTGACTAACCCGATTGGTTTTGAGGAAACCAATTGAACAAGCTGGAATAAAAATCCATAATTGACCAAAAGTGCAGGTGGGTGACTGATAGAGTTAGGGGTATGTCCTAGGGTCAATTATGTAATTTGTAACATATATCAAACTCGATAACCAATCTTGTTAGAAATAAAAGGAATTATTTTCTATTATATACTTGATATAATATGTTATGTTAATTGGTTAATTTAATTAAAAGTGTACGTAATAGAAAAATTCATAAATGCTACGTTTTGCGATAGTAGTTACAAAGCGTTGTAACCATGAGCAATTTATCATATGAAACAAATATACCATTTTAAATATTCCTAGTCATGATGCTTCAAGACATGGAATCGATGTATCTGTTGAGACTGGAGTACGTAACTCTCTCCAAATGTTGGGTAGTGTATAACTCAAGACAGTTGGAGGCACCAAGAGGTTACGTATTGATAATTATTGGATGACTTGAAATGACTCACTTGATAGTTTTCTGTTGGTTAATATAACTAAGTCAAACAAAATATATCGACGTGACTGATTTACACAGTTCTCTCAACTTAAAAATACTATCGATCTTCAATATGAAAGCTCCACTTTAATAATAGTACAATCATGGCACGACACCCATCAGGTGACTATAGTTGGGTTAAGTAGAAGTATTGGAAGTGAATCACTATTCAAGAGAGGATTCGTCTCCTCGATTATATGGGGTTACTATCACGATCAACTCAAGGTCAAAGTCTTTGGCCAGAGAATTTTAGTTCATAATAATTATCATTATTGAGCCAAGAAATTTGTGTTTGGACTATAGAGTTGAATGATGATATTGGAATTTTGACCATTACCAAATTCCATAAGTCCAAAGTGATATAGTTTTGACGAAGAGAATTGGTGTAAATAAAAAGTCACACCCAGGTAATGCATGATAAAGTGAAATTGGATTTTACCGAAACCAAATAAGCGATAAATTTGGTCAAAATATCACACCACCTGCTAAATGATGTGTGAATGTTAGCATTTAAATAGTTCGATGTTAATCGCTAACTAAATTTACACCTAACAAGTCACAGAACCAAAATTATGAATTCTCTTTGACCAAACGATTTAATTAGTTTATTATTTTTTTAAAGTATTTAAATTAATTAATATGTTTGAAATAGTAATTATAAAATTTTGATTAATTTAAGGAATAATTATTATTATATATATTTTAAATAGTTATAACTATATCGAACGATATACGCTATTGATAAGCGTTTAAGTTAGATTTAATTGAATAATATTTTCTACAAGCATAAATGGGATCTTGGCCCATGATGATGGGCAAGCATTTTCAGTTGGAATAGGGTTAAATGGGGTGACTCAATTAGGTTAGGGTTGTTGGTTTTGGATGGCTTAGATTAAGGGAGAACTGGTATGAGATATGATATACTATTTCTCTCTTTTATCCACTATTTAATCAAATATAACCCTAATTACAGTTAGTTTTGCTACCACTTTCATCTTCCATTGTTGGTTGACATCAAACCTAGGAGCCCCACAATATAAATTTCAAAACAATTCAAGGTCAATTACTATCCGATAGTTAAAGGTCAGTGGTTCAAGGATTAGCAGTCTACTGAATCAAAAATCTTTCAAAGGAGAGAGAGAGTTCATCATTACAAGGTGTGCTTCAAGGCATTGGTTTTAGGTATGTTTTTACTGTATTATGTAGTTTATAATTTCTAAATAATATTTTATTATTCATAAACACTATTACTATATTGGTATTTAGGTGACGATTCTTTTATGTATTGATGTTGTCACATACCAGATTGGATATATGTATGTAATAATTATTGATGAAAAGCCAAATTTTTTCACATATAGGTCAGATATGCTTAGCAGATAATTTCATTTATAATAGTTATTATATTATTAATTAATATATTTGAAAATACCGATGATGTAGGTAGAATATGTAAGGCATATTCCTATTTAAGTTATGCTGCCTAAGTCCTAATATAGTAAGGCATGAGGTTTTTATTCAGCTGATATGTGTTGTTCTTACTCCCTCCTCATTACAACACAGGTTAGGAAGGGTAATGCTAAAGGTGGAAATGTTGATGAGACTTGTGGCAGTAGTCTATTTGTTTACATGTTAGTTTTTGCAGTTTCTGATGTATCCATGAAATAAAAATGATGTTGTAATTTTGGAATATTGTACTACGGATATATAATGGTGATCATGGATATTTTGTTATAATTTTGCATGACATTTTGAAGTTTGAATAAAATGGGTACTATTGTTATTATTATATTTTATCCTTCCGTTGTGAGATTCTGAATGTGTAGAAAAATAGCTCTGTATTGTTTTTTTACCAACTAATAGACGGCTTTTAGTTTTGATGGGCCTTTTCTGGGTCGGAATTTAGGTCCATTCCAGGGCGGGTTGTTCCACTCGGTATTAGAGCTGGTTAAAGCATGAACGGGAGTTCTTACATTATGAACTGTGGCAAAGCTCTGTCTCTTACCCCTACATGTCTCTAGTGGGTTGGTCAAGAAGTCAAAGGACTGGCCAAGTAGTCGAGAGGCTGGCCGTAAAACCAGCTAGTAAGATTATTATTTATAGCCACTACCATTTAAGGCGACTGTTACATTTAGTATCTGAGCTTAGGTTACCCAATCACTGAGGATAGGTATACGTATGAGTGGCATACTTGCTAATTTTGGAAGTGTTTTTCAAAAATCCTACTATATATAAATATATACTTATTTTAAACGAATGCAAAAACATTAGGCAGATCTTTACTTTAACCTATAATATTATCTTGGGAAATGTAGATGGAAAAGATTGTAACTCCAAAATAAATGTGCAATAAATAAGGAGTTACATGAATTTAATAAGAATATAAATGGACCGATTGAAGATATTGTTAGGGTAATTATGGAGAGATAAGGAAGGCATAATAAGAAAAATTAGAATGAATAAATCAATGCATTTAAAAATTTCCAGTTATAACAATAATCATTTACTATAGGCTATTGACATTTATAAAAATAGCAAATAAATATGTTAGGTAGTAATTAAATAGTATAAAGCAGTATAATCATTATTATGGTAAATTATATAGCCTTAATTATATAGAAAAAGATTAGTGGGCCAAGCCCAATACCTAAAAATAGATGGAAGGTAAGAACCTATGTATTGTAAACATCCAGAAGTAATGAATGATAGGAGTAAAGCTAGATGAGGGGAGAAAGTTCCCATAAAAAGGTGTACATTAATCACTACAAAGGGATAATCATATTTTTATAAAGATTAAGTAGGGAAGAAAGAAAGCCTAAAAGAAGGATAATTAAAGTCAATTTCTAAATCCAACCCCATGAAAAAGAATTTGATAAAAGATTGTTGGAAATTTCCTTAAAATGTTTTGAATAAGTTTTTAAAGGATTTATTAGGAGTTGTTTCTAAAAATATGGAAATTCATAATTTAAAATTTCGTTGAGTCAAATGTTTCCGATTAAAAGGGTTTTTGGTGAAAAAAGATACTTCATTTTTAAAATTCTAGTTTAAAATTGATTGAGTTAAAAAGTTTTTAAATTTTGGAGAAAGGGATTCTTCATTTCGAAAATAAATGTAAAGTAGAGCATAGATTGGACTTGATGATTTTTCTTCTATTTCGTATGTTCGGAAGTTCTTTTTTTAAATTCTTTCTAAAAGAGGGGAACAAATGGAATTAGAAATTAATTAAATTAAGGAATAGAGAATAGAAGGATAAGAATAACTAGGATAGGAGGAACATCTTCATATATTAAAAATACATAGAATAACAGCTAAATTAGGAGCCAATTAGTTAGTAGAAATGTAAATAGGGGCAATATTAGAAGATTTGGATAGAAGCTACATTAGGAATTTATATAAACTGGATCAGTAATATAGATAGAAATTAGTAGAATGAAGTTATCCTTGTTTACTGCACTTTTTATTGATTAAGATTATAGGTGCTTTTGAAAAAAAACCTTTAGCAGTTGGATGGAATTAAATGATAATAATTAATAAATAAGTTAGGATAATTTTGTGAATATTATAAGGAAAAACATTTAGCGAGGATGAGAATTTTATATATTCATTTTTCTATTTAGAACTTGTTTGAATAAGAATAAAATATTATTGAATTTTAGGTGGTAATAAAATAGATATAAATTGAGATTGATAAGAAAAGGATTGCAAAAGATCATAGGAGTTTGAATAAGACTTAAACAAAGTTATAAAAAGTATTTAGTTAAGTGACAATGCATTTTGAATAATAAAGTAATAGATGTTGATGTATATTATTGGGATTATATAACAACCTAAAATTAGAAATTTCGCATGTATGCGGTCTATTAAAATAATTGTCTTGTAACTAGAAATATCTTTTAGTAGATTTAAAAGGAGCTAAATTTGGAAAATAATAATAATATATCCTTGAAATTGTAGTTATTGAACTTTTCATAAGTATAGGACATAATTTCATGGAGTAATGAATGCTAATTTCGAATTTAGGGCAATTAGTTTATTTGTATGAAAACAACTTATTGAAAATTATTTTGTATGTTGTAAAAGGTTTTTGAGAAGTGAAATTATTTTACTCCTTTATGGAATTAAGAAATTTTTGAATTTTTTATTTAATAATAGTTTGGTTTAATAATTGTGTTTTAAAAGTTTTGAATTAAAGTTCCAACTTTTAAAGAAATAAGTCTATGCTGTAGAAAGACCGTGAAAAGGAAAAATGGTTAGAAAAAGGAAAAAATTTCATGGCTCATTTTGGGAACTACGCAAATTTTAAAAATTGGTAAAAAGGGTTTCCAAGTGTATATTTTTAAAGGTAAAGGTTTTGGATAAGATACTTCATAATTTTGAAACTATAGTATGGTGAGGACTAAACCAAAAAAATATATGCAGTGGATAGGGATCACTACCTAGGTAAGGTAGTGTAATGATTTTAAGAAATGAATAAAGCAGGAGTAGTATGTACAACCTGATCTAGAATTTTGAAATCAATCCTAGATATTTAATTGTAGAATACTGTTATAGTTGTGAAGATATTCCATATTTATAATCAGGTTGTAAGATAGGTTGCCCTAGTTGACTAAGAATGTGAATTTCTACATTTTGATTTATTTGGAGCGGATTCCATGTAACTTCCAAATATTCTCCAATTCCAATATATGTATAAAAGTGCGGCATTAGAATTAAAAAGGAATATACCAATAAGGAAAAGGACATGTAAGATATGGATATTCTTCTTTGTAGTTTATACTGTATATATAAATTAAAGAAAAGAAATAATTCTTTGTAATTTCAAACGAAGCAAAGATCTCACTTTGGTTAATTTATGGAAAATTATAACGGTAATTCCTTTTGGAATGACAATCTTGATAGTTTAAAATGTGAAAAAGAACATAATAGTTTAGAAATTAATGATTAGAAATAAGAAATATACATACACACGTATAACCGCGCGTAACGTATAAAAATAGAAATATATAAATAGCATAATGTATGATGTATACGTATTAGTTAGTAATTAACGAATTAGGATTTATGGACATTAATTGTAAATTTAATAGATGTAACAACCTAGAATTTTGGTCATTTAATTTTTAATATTTAATTAATTTTAAATATTTAACTAATTGGATTTTTTTGGCAAAGCTAGCGAGGTTGAATGAGCACCTACAATTTTATTAAATAAAACGAATTACAAAAATCAGATGGCATACCATCCAATAATATAATAAAGGATAAAAGAACACACCAACCTAGGATACAATCTAAAAGCTAAACTGTTTGGAGATAAAGAGAACCAGTACATGTTTAGCAAACTACTTACCACTAAATAACCTATTGTTTCTCGCCCTCCAAATGTTATAAATGACACTTTTAAGCACATGCAGCAACAGTTTTGCTCTAGATTTCTTCCATCACGTAGCTTTAAATATAAAGTACCAATCCGAAGACGCAGTTCTATTTGGTTTATGCAAGTGTAACAGATTCAAAGATTTCTCCCAATCAAAGTAAGTATACTTATGTGACGACCGCCCATGACCCCTGCACCGAATCTACAGATTTTGCGCTGTAAAGTGTGCCAGGCGACCATGGACGATTGTCAGGGTAGATTAAGACAACAGAATTCTATCGTATTACTCACAGCGCATGGACAAAATACAATAGAACATATGTATAGTGAAGCTTTACAGAACAAAATGACATCATATAAAACTCCATAATAGTCAATACATCAAGCCTCACTACATAACACTCAGAGAATACAAGACAGCGGAATATCCAGTACATATAATAAGAAATAATATGCAACCCTCCAGCTCGTCTTCGATATCAGCATCGTGAGAAGAGAACAGCACCTGTCACCTGCTACCTAGTCTGCCCGTCCCAAAAATGGACGAACAGCCCAAGGCGATAAGAATTAAAACATAAAGCCTTGAGTCAGACAACAGTCTTAGTGAGCAGTGAATTAACTAACAACATACCAAAAGAGCATAAAGGAAAAGGAATAGGAATACAACCCTCCCACTCCAACCTCATTCTACAGTGATAGCCCCCAGACACACACTAAGCAGAAGCAACATAGCAGAGCATACAATTTAAAGTAAAGTAATAATCATTCAAGTCAAGGGCGATGTTTTCCAAGTACCAAGGCCTAAATCAGATAAGCACCCAGAAAATACCGCTCTTGAGTCCGAATGACGATACAACCAAACATCCATGACTCTGGCTATCACTGTTATCATTGCTTCGATATCACCATTAATTGAATGACCGGCACATTCTTTCAGCCGTCCGTCAAGGGCTAATGGAAACCCCGGTTCTAGACATAACTCCCGCACGTCGTCGCAGCCCGTGCCTAGGACTATCGAATCTGCCCAGAGTACTCGACCATCAACAGTTGGCCGTTGGGACTATCGAATCTGCCCAAACGTACTCTTGCTTAGAGCATGCTAGAACCTTCAACAACGATGCTATCCAAGCCTCCTAGTCATCCTCCTCGACGACCATTCTCATATCCATTCATTATCCTCAACTCGAATCATATCACCGAGTTATCAACATGCTTGGAATGATCCCGTCTGGATTAGACCAAGTCTTCATCACATGATGCCTCGCTTCATTACATCCTCGCAAAGCCTCATCTCAACATCACATCATCAAATCCATGCATAAGAGCTTCATCATCCCGCTACATATGCCACGAGCAGCTTTCCCAATTCAAGAGCCTTTCCCTTAGCTTTTGAATCATCTTCGGTCTAAAACCAATCAACAATCATCTAGTTCACAGCAATCAATCATGTCAAACATCAATCCAAGCAATCAAGCATTCAAATATGATCTAAGTAGAAAATTATAACAATAATGGCATTTTCGTAATTAAAGAGTTGAGAGTCCAATAAGCATGAAAACATGAATTATATCTCTACAAACTTGATGAATGAACTTGCATAGGTTAACATATGATAAAATGGATGTAACATCATCATGAACAATGGATCTATATGGATCTACACTTAGGATGAAGAAAATGCATGGAAATCACTATTTTAACACCAAATCGAGCCAACAATCCGATATACTCCTTTGGATCCGTGTGAGAGATAATCACCACTCACCAAATCACCTAAACAACCTCAAATCAACACGCTTCAGATCTGGACAGCGAAGGATCAAGCTTGATCTATCACGAATCCGCTTCAAACGATGAAATCTCTCTTGAAAAGATGAAGATCTTCAACTTTAGCTCTTGAATCTTCAATCTTGATCTTCGATTTGGATGGAAGGAAGCACTAGATTAGAGTGGAGAAAAAGAAGTGAAGAAGTGTAGAAGTCGAGCTCTCAAAATGGCAGCACTTCGTCGCTTCAAAAAAAAAATCCGGATCCAAAAAGTGAGAAAAACCCTTCCTATTTATAGCTGAAATTCCACTAAGTCGTAACTCGGCTATCTCCTAAGTCGTCTCCGACTTATACCCCATACGACCTATGACTTACAGCTATGCCATCCTATGACTTAACCAGAAGCATCTGCGACCTAGCAACAGGCGCTACAACGACTCTCAACAAAACAGCTATCTCCTAAGTCGTCTCCGACTTATACCATGTGCGCCTACGACTCAACAAAACCCAAATCCCCTACGACTTAAGACTTAACAAAACCCCCAGTCTACGACTTAATACGTGCGCCTATCTCATAAGTCGGTTACGACCTAACTGGGTATACGACTCAACTACTAAGTCGTCTACGACTTAAAACAGTACGACTTAACACAGCACTCCTTAACACGGCCACGACTCAACTAGGCTACGACTTAAAGGATACGACTTAACTGGTTAGACGACTTATCACTTAACTCGGTCAACTCTTATGTCGTAAATCCCTAGGTCAGTCACTTACTTGAGTCGCCCAATTTCTTAAGTCGGTCATACGACCTATCCTATCCCACGACTTACTTCCTCCACGTCCTAAGTTACCAACCGATCTAACCCTTAAGTCCTTACCAACTTAAGTCTATTCCTTAGGTCGCCAAACCCTGGGTCACTCCTATCTCCTAAGTCGTATACGACTCACGACTTATGCTAAGTCGTGAACGACTTAGGACTTAGGCAAAATTTGCCTAAAATCTGAAATGGCTCAAAATGCTAAAACTCCAGATTTGACGAACTTTTCGATCCGTGAAAATACGGGTCGTTACATTCTCTCCCCCTTAGGAATTTCGCCCCCGAAATTCCAAGCAAACAAAGCAATCAAAGACTATTCTGTACGCCTACCATCCATAGCAATCAACAAACCATGCATCCAATTCTAACTTAGCGTACAGAATTATAAAACTTAGAACAAGTTACAATATCGCGAGATGAGACGACACCTTAGGGCCATACCTTGAAGAGTTCAGGATGAGCTGCCTTCATCCTCTCTTCCACCTCCCACGTACAGTCGTTATCATCATCACTCCATTGTATCTTGAGCAACTTAACTACCTTCCTCCTAAGCTGTTTCGTGTCAGTTTCCACAACACGAAGCGGCTTACGAGGTCTTCTATCAATTGGATCAACTTCTAAGTCTTCACAGCTATCAGCAGAAACCACTGTATTCGAGTCGTGCACATACTTCCGTAGATACGATACATGAAAAACATTGTGCACACTCGACATCTTCTCAGGTAACTCCAATCTATAGGCGAGCTTTCCAATTCGCTCGATGATCGGGAATGGTCCAACAAATCTCGGAGTCAATTTTCCTTTCTTTCCGAATCGAATAACATTCTTCAGCGGAGAAATCTTCACAAAAACCATATCTCCTACGTCAAATTCCAAATCCTTTCGACGCTTATCAGCATAACTCTTCTAACGGTCTTGGGCTGCCTTCATTCGTTGCCGAATGATCTCTATACAATCTGAAGTCTGCCGAATCATCTCTGGCCCAAGTATCAGCTTTTCTCCAGTTTCCAACCAACATGTCGGAGAGTTACACGGTCTTCCATACAATGCCTCATACGGTGCCATACCAATGCTTGACTGGTAACTGTTGTTGTACGCAAACTCCACCAAATGAAGGTGATCTTCCCATGATCCTCCGAAGTCCAAAACACATGCTCTAAGAAGATCTTCCAAAACTCGGTTGACTCTCTCGGTCTGACCATCTATTTGAGGGTGATAAGCTGTACTCAAACACAACTCGGTTCCCAAAACTTCCTGGAAGCTCTTCCAAAATCCACTAGTGAACAATGGGTCTCGATCGCTCACTATACTCTTCGGAATACCATGGAATCGAACTATCCACTTAACATACAACTCAGCCAACTTTGATACAGTCCTAGTCGATCGAACAGGAATGAATCTTGCGCTCTTAGTCAGATGATCCACAATTACCCAAATCCCTTCATTTCCCGTTCTGGTTCTAGGTAATCCATCAATAAAGTCCATCGATATTTGCTCCCACTTCCATGTAGGAACTTCTAATGGCTGAAGCAATCCACTTGGCTTTTTCTGTTCAGCCTTCACCAACTGGCAGTTCATGCACTTGGAAATAAAATTTCCAACATCCTTCTTCATGCCTTCCCAGTAGTAGGTTCTCTTCATATCCCGATACATCTTATTTCCACCTGGATGAATTGTCAACTTCGAGTGATGACTTTCCTTCAGAACTTCACTCCTCAATTCATCTATATCGGGAACAACTAGTCGTCCTTGCTTTCGAAGCCAACCCTCTCGATCGACCTCGAATCCTTTATCCTTTTCTGGATCCAATCCAGATTCCAATTCATGGATAATCTTGACAAGCTTATCGTCTCGCTTTTGGCTCTCGCCAATCCTTTCCACAAGAGAAGGTCTTATCGATAAGTTTGCCAACATCTCAGGTTCCAATTCACATCTAGGCCTGAAGTCAAATCCAGCTAAATACTCGAGACTCTTCCATTCTGAAAACATGGCTCCTAATCCTGCATGTCTTCTACTTAACACATCTGCCACGGCGTTACCTTTTCCCGGAGTATAAGCTATACCAAAATCATATGATGCTAAAAACTCTAGCCAACGTTGCTGCCGAAGATTCAAATCCTTTTGGGAGAAAAGATACTTCAACCACTTATGATCCGTAAACAACTCGAATCGAACTCCCAATAGATAATGTCTCCACATCTTCAGAGCAAAAACAATCGCCGCTAACTCCAAATCATGAGTCGGGTAATTCCTTTCATGCGGCTTCAGTTGTCGACTTGCATACGCAACAACTTTATCCCTCTGCATCAGCACTGCTCTAAGTCCAGTACCACATGCGTCGGTGTAAACCACCATCTCATCATTCCCACTAGGAATAGTCAAAACAGGAGCACTTGTCAATCTCTCTTTCAGGATTTCGAAAGCTTGCTCACACTTGGCATCCCAACTGAACACTTGGTTCTTCTTCGTCAATCCTATTAACGGTGCAGCTATCTTGGAGAAGTCTTTGATAAACCGTCGATAATATCCTGCTAATCCAAGAAAACTTCTAACATCAGATGCATTCTTAGGTCTAACCCAATCCTGGATTGCTGCCACCTTAGCGGGATCAACCGCTATTCCATTTCCAGAAATCACATGGCCTAAGAACCTCACTTCACTCTTCCAGAAGTGACACTTCGAAAACTTAGCCTTCAGCTGATGTTTCCTCAAGATTTCCAAAACAATACGCAAGTGCGTCTTGTGCTCTTCTTCCGTTCTGGAATAAATCAGAATATCATCCACGAACATAAGTACGAACTTGTTCAACTGATCTCTGAACACTCTATTCATAAGATCCACAAAATAAGCTGGCGCGTTAGTCAAACCAAACAGCATTACCAGCCACTCAAAGAAACCCGATGGTGTCCGAAAAGCAGTCTTCGGCACATTATCCTTAGCCACTCTCAACTGGTGAAATCCCGTTGCCAAATCCATTTGAGAAAACACCTTGGCTTCGTGAAGCTGATCAAACAAGTCATCTATTCTCGGCAATGGATACTTGTTCTTCTTAGTCACCTTATTCAGCTCACGATAATCGACGCACAATCTCAACGATCCATCTGCCTTGGTTGCGAACACAACTGGTGCACCCCACTCGGACACACTACGCCGAATGAATCCTTTCTGCAAAAGATCATCAACTTGCACCTTCAACTCATGCTGTTCCCTAGGCGCCATCCGCCTAAGAGGCATCACAACAGGTCTGGCTCCTTCCACTAGATCTATACGAAACTCAATCTCTCTATGCGGCGGCAACCCTTTGACTTCGTCAAAGACATCCTCGAATCCATTAGCGATCGACACTGATGACAGTCCATCCCGTGGAACAACCAGCGAATACATGAAGCTCATGAAGACGCCTTCCTCATGCTTACATCGTATCACAACCTTTCGCCCCTCCACATTCTCGACTGTCACTTCCAACCTCTTGCAATCAACCATCGCCGCATACTTCCTAAGCCAGTCCATACCCAAAATAATTCCGAACCCCGCAAAGTTTAGAACAAAGCAATCACAAACAAAAGAGCAACCATGACTCGATACAACTAGACCACGGCATAACATACACAAACAAGACGAACCCCCGACTGGATTAGTCACAACCAATGGCCTATCAACAATGTCAGGTTCCAAATCTAACCGGCCTACGAGTTCATTACAAGCAAACGAATGCGACGCTCCTGTATCAAACAAAACTCTAACTGGAACACCACATAAGAAAAGAGTACCTTGAACAACCACACTCTTTCCTTTCTCTTCAGCAGTAGGAGCTTTCGAAGACGACGGAACAGCTCCCAAAGCATAAGCTTGCACAATCTGCTTGTCCTTCCTTGGTTCTGGACAATTCTTCCTGATGTGCCCTGGCTTGTCACAGTTGTGACACTTCATTGGCACCTTCGGATTCTTACAATCCTTAGAGAAATGGCCCTTCTGCTGACAATTGTAGCAATTCACCTCGCCTTTCAGCTTCTTCAGGCCATCCTTACCCTTCTGCTGATGCTGCTGCTTCCTCTTATTGTTTCCACCCTGCTGGGGTTTAGACTCTTCCCTGGTCACAGCAACAACAGATCCTTCCTTAGGAAATAGACTCTCATGCCTAAGAGCTTTCTCCACAAGCTTCTCAAATGGATCGTCCAAATGATCCACCAACTGTCTCCCAAGATAACTATCCAAGCCGGTCACAAACTTCTCATTCTTCTGGTAAGCAGATTCAATATATGACCGAGCACACTTGGACAAAGCTTCAAACTCAGAAACATACTCAAGAACAGATCTTCCACCTTGCTTGAGCTCCACAAACCTCTTGAACAGAACAGACTTCTGAGCTGTAGAAATGAACTTAGCTTCAAATCTAGCTTGGAATTGCTCCCAAGTAATCTCTTCTTCCGGAGTAGTGATGGTAATAGAGTTCCACCAATCAGAGGCTCTCCCTTGAAGCTGCCTTGATGCCAACTTCCTCTTAGTTGCATCCCCAATTCCCAAATCACCAAATATCCTTCTACAAGCATCCATCCACCTCTGGACCTCAATAGTTGATTCTGTTCCCAAGAAAACCTTCCCTCCAAGAGCAGTATAATCCTTGCACAACTTAGCAAAATCCACTGGTTTCAGAGTTTGGACTTGAACTCCAACATCTACTGCTGCCCCCGGAACTGGTATCCTTCTCATGATCGAAGTCATCATAGCTTCGAACATGGCTGCATAATCAGCAGTCTCTTCAGTAGCACGGCCTTCCCTAGCAGCTGGTCTCCCTCTTCGACTCATTCTCAATATCTATAAAAAGGAATGATTAGAACATCTAGACAAACAACTGCATAAAGGACTCAAACTCTACTAAGCTACTATATTATATATAGTATTCGTCCATCAAAATACAATTACGTCTCTCATACGTAGTTACGTCAGCGAGCGTTGGGTAAAATCGATTAACCAATGCTCTGATACCAAATGTGACGACCGCCCATGACCCCTGCACCAAATCTAGAGATTTTGCGCTGTAAAGTGTGCCAGGCGACCATGGACGATTGTCAGGGTAGATTAAGACAACAGAATTCTATCGTATTACTCACAGCGCATGGACAAAATACAATAGAACATATGTATAGTGAAGCTTTACAGAACAAAATGACATCATATAAAACTCCATAATAGTCAATACATCAAGCCTCACTACATAACACCCAGAGAATACAAGACATCGGAATATCCAGTACATATAATAAGAAATAATATGCAACCCTCCAGCTCGTCTTCGATATCAGCATCGTGAGAAGAGAACAACACCTGTCACCTGCTACCTAGTCTGCCCGTCCCAAAAATGGACGAATAGCCCAAGGCGATAAGAATTAAAACATAAAGCCTTGAGTCAGACAACAGTCTTAGTGAGCAGTGAATTAACTAACAACATACCAAAAGAGCATAAAGGAAAAGGAATAGGAATACAACCCTCCCACTCCAACCTCATTCTACAGTGATAGCCCCCAGACACACACTAAGCAGAAGCAACATAGCAGAGCATACAATTTAAAGTAAAGTAATAATCATTCAAGTCAAGGGCGATGTTTTCCAAGTACCAAGGCCTAAATCAGATAAGCACCCAGAAAATACCGCCCTTGAGTCCGAATGAAGATACAACCAAACATCCATGACTCTGGCTATCACTGTTATCATTGCTTCGATATCACCGTTAATTGAATGACCGACACATTCTTTCAGCCGTCCGTCAAGGGCTAATGGAAACCCCGGTTCTAGACATAACTCCCGCACGTCGTCGCAGCCCGTGCCTAGGACTATCGAATCTGCCCAGAGTACTCGACCATCAACAGTTGGCCGTTGGGACTATCGAATCTGCCCAAACGTACTCTTGCTTAGAGCATGCTAGAACCTTCAACAACGATGCTATCCAAGCCTCCTAGTCATCCTCCTCGATGACCATTCTCATATCCATTCATTATCCTCAACTCGAATCATATCACCGAGTTATCAACATGCTTGGAATGATCCCGTCTGGATTAGACCAAGTCTTCATCACATGATGCCTCGCTTCATTACATCCTCGCAAAGCCTCATCTCAACATCACATCATCAAATCCATGCATAAGAGCTTCATCATCCCGCTACATATGCCACGAGCAGCTTTCCCAATTCAAGAGCCTTTCCCTTAGCTTTTGAATCATCTTCGGTCTAAAACCAATCAACAATCATCTAGTTCACAGCAATCAATCATGTCAAACATCAATCCAAGCAATCAAGCATTCAAATATGATTTAAGTAGAAAATTATAACAATAATGGCATTTTCGTAATTAAAGAGTTGAGAGTCCAATAAGCATGAAAACATGAATTATATCTCTACAAACTTGATGAATGAACTTGCATAGGTTAACATATGATAAAATGGATGTAACATCATCATGAACAATGGATCTATATGGATCTACACTTAGGATGAAGAAAATGCATGGAAATCACTATTTTAACACCAAATCGAGCCAACAATCCGATATACTCCTTTGGATCCGTGTGAGAGATAATCACCACTCACCAAATCACCTAAACAACCTCAAATCAACACGCTTCAGATCTGGACAGCGAAGGATCAAGCTTGATCTATCACGAATCCGCTTCAAACGATGAAATCTCTCTTGAAAAGATGAAGATCTTCAACTTTAGCTCTTGAATCTTCAATCTTGATCTTCGATTTGGATGGAAGGAAGCACTAGATTAGAGTGGAGAAAAAGAAGTGAAGAAGTGTAGAAGTCGAGCTCTCAAAATGGCAGCACTTCGTCGCTTCAAAAAAAAAATCCGGATCCAAAAAGTGAGAAAAACCCTTCCTATTTATAGCTAAAATTCCACTAAGTCGTAACTCGGCTATCTCCTAAGTCGTCTCCGACTTAAAACCCATACGACCTATGACTTACAGCTATGCCATCCTACGACTTAACCAGAAGCATCTGCGACCTAGCAACAGGCGCTACAACGACTCTCAACAAAACAGTTATCTCCTAAGTCGTCTCCGACTTATACCATGCGCGCCTACGACTCAACAAAACCCAAATCCCCTACGACTTAAGACTTAACAAAACCCCCAGTCTACGACTTAATACGTGCGCCTATCTCATAAGTCGGTTACGACCTAACTGGGTATACGACTCAACTACTAAGTCGTCTACGACTTAAAACAGTACGACTTAACACAGCACTCCTTAACACGGCCATGACTCAACTAGGCTACGACTTAAAGGATACGACTTAACTGGTTAGACGACTTATCACTTAACTCGGTCAACTCTTATGTCGTAAATCCCTAGGTCAGTCACTTACTTGAGTCGCCCAATTTCTTAAGTCGGTCATACGACCTATCCTATCCCACGACTTACTTCCTCCACGTCCTAAGTTACCAACCGATCTAACCCTTAAGTCCTCACCAACTTAAGTCTATTCCTTAGGTCGCCAAACCCTGGGTCACTCCTATCTCCTAAGTCGTATACGACTCACGACTTATGCTAAGTCGTGAACGACTTAGGACTTAGGCAAAATTTGCCTAAAATCTGAAATGGCTCAAAATGCTAAAACTCCAGATTTGACGAACTTTTCGATCCGTGAAAATACGGGTCGTTACAACTTACATTCGAAGAACAAATGTAAGCATTTTCTTCCTCTCTATCACATAACAAGCAAAGAGAAGATTGAATCAAACCCTTAACCTTAAACTTTTCAAGAGTATGTAATCCATTCCTAAGCACCTTCCACATAAAAATATTTTCTTTCGAGGGGGATGAAGATGACCAAACTCTGGTGTGTCAAGGAAAATTGTATAGAGGGGTATCATGAAGCAGAAAGTTATACACAGTCTGAATTGCATGCTCCTTGTCATTCCACAATCTTAACTAATTAGATTTTGGAATTTAATAACTTCAATTTCAAACATTTGGATTTTTGAATTTAATATTGATTGAACGAATTTAATAACAATATTTAATCTATTTTTATTTAAGACATAATAATGAGAAATTTATTTATTAATAAAACGACTTGAGCTTTATAACGTATTTTTGTTTTGATCGTTCGAGGTCCGTACGCAAATAAGAATCTATGTGGCGAAATGCCGGGAATCATAAATTTTTGCACATATATTTGTTTGTCCTTGTTGGACATTTTGGTGGCCCAAGAAATTTATTTTGATATGTGAAAAATAAACATAGTCATTGTGTTTTTATATTTAGCCATAAAATAAGTAGCTTATTGAACACATAAGATTGCTTCATTTTCATTCCAGTTATTCAACTTCCCTCTACTCTTTTATGTTCGTTCCCTGAAGCATTTCAGAAACAAGAAAACCCCACCCCCTTTAAAATTTCAAAACACAAGTTTAAAAATCGGAAATTTATAAATTTTGGTTCTTAGAACTCGAATAATCGAGAGCTTTCAATCCCTGTCCAATTGGTGTTGAGTCATGTTTTGGGGATCCTCCATTTTTGGCAATGAATGTGGGTTATGGCTTTATCAAGCTTGGGGATGTGATAGGGTGAGGCTAGTTTAGATTCAAGATCCTTATGTGAAGACAAGGTGATTGGAGGTAGCTGTGGATGCTCCAATGCTCGGTGGTGTTGTGCGATAGTGTTGTCGAGAATCTAGGGGTGTGACGCACCACCTCTATACTCACGCTAACCAAGGACACTACGGGGTAATGCCGTCAATTAGCACGAAGAAGAAGGCTGTTGAGGAGCGACCCCATGTGTAATTTCTTTGTGCGAGTACCGATATGTCAGATAATATAGCTTACATTTCGTTTCAAGAAGAAATCCGACATATCCAATACAAACTCAAAGCTACCACAAAGTGGCTAGGTGGACTTTTGAAACAAATATAGAAATAAGCATAACAAAAATCAGTCATAGATATTCATATCACAAAGGCGGAATCAGATATGAATATATCACATAAAAGTGTACATCAAAGTAATGGTCATATAAGATCCACTACATCACAAAAGAATAAGTACAAGTGCTAGACAAGAGAATAAGTATACATCAAGGAGTGTCTATCTCGAATGTATAATAACAAAAACTACTAATCTAAAGTAGTTAGCCAAAAGTCAAATGACGGACCCTGATAAGAAGTCAAGCAGGAGCACCTGAAATACCTCGGCCTGACCCGAGTATTATTTAAGAAGAAATAATAAACGGATCAGTCTAGCTATAAATATCATATAAAATGAGATAGGATAAGAGATGTGACCAAAAACGTATGATAACAAAAATGCCATACTGTGTCAAGTATACATCAATTAAAAACAAAAATCATACAATATCTCAAATCATCTCAAAATACCAAAAAATAATCACATTCTTTAAATTATTCACCAGAATACAAATATTGATAGAGCTTATCAATGCAAACCACGAAAATTGGTGAAACACAAATTCTAGAAATCACAACCAGAAATCCAGAAATCACAAAGGGGGGAGGCCTATCACAAACGGGAGCATGAAAACTCACCAACAAGTGCACCACAAATGTGTCTCTAACCCATGGTCGCTAACCATAAAGCCGGTGCAACGATGTAGTATAACGGTATGCCCGAGTAACCTGAAACTCAAATAAGTCGTAACAACGATGTAGTACAACGGTACGCCCGATGAAACGAACTCCATAAAACTCATAGGCCGCTACCTATAAAAATGAGACGAAGCTCAACAGAACGGGGTACAGTCCCCCACGTGGACAAAGAGACATCGCACATTGCTAGTCTAAACCATAAAATGATCACAATTGATCAATAAAAAGTGTTAATTACACTAAGCTAGTAAATAGATGAGTTTAGCTTCATGTCCCATAGCCACTGGCTTAACTTAAATATTTACGAACAAATTGTTGATTTCCACTCGAAAATTGTCACAAGAGTTTCAATCGAACAAGTCCAAGATTTAACCAACAAAGTAAACGCAAGCGTTTCATACCACTTGTTTTGCTAAGCCATTTAATTAGATTTCTCATACGAACGAGGTAAAGGTTTGTATGTACTAATAGATTGGAAAACGGTTTTAAAAGGAGCTTTGTATTTAAAAGTAGTGTTGAAATCGTTTAAGTGAAAGAGTTTGAATATTTACTACTAGTATAGAAACCTTTGTATTTTAAAGTGATAAATCACAAAAATGATTGTAGAAATAATCAATCACCAAAAATTCACATTCGAAGACGTGAATCAAATCCATAGAAATCGATACCGAATACATCGAAATGGATATTCCCAAAAGTCCCGAAAAAGAAGTCATCAAAGTCGATAATAAATGATAACAACAAATCGGATCAACATGAATCAGTTAAAAATTGGAAATCCACACAAAATAGGCAAATTGGGCTGAGACAAACAGGTCAGTCGATCGAACCAGGTGTTCAGTCGGCTGACCCAATGCTTGGAAACTTTTGGTTTCCTGGTCAGTCGACTAATACAGGGACAGAATATTTTCTGCCCCTGGTTCAGTCGACTGATCTACTGGTTCAGTCGACTGAACCTGCTTCCAGAGCAGAATCAGCCTAGCCCCCAAGTAGGGCAAAATTCTACCGGAAACGATCGATCGAGTAACGACAACTAGGGATTTTTGCCAAGCGACAACCCAGCCTTATAGGCTCTTCGATACACCCCGGTAAACATGTTCAAACATCCATAAAAGGATTTTCACAAAATTGGACTTCAAAAACCCAAAATTGGAAAATTCACCAAATCGATCCAAATCAAAAACAAATGAACATGAATAGATGTTAGGAATTCATACCTAACAACAACGAAAGCTATAAACGTAGATGTGAGTTCAAAAACTCACCTTTAAACCCAAAACCAACAAATGAGAAGCTCTAAAGCAAAGGAAAGATCAACTACTCTTCAATTTCAACTCTAGAAGCTCCAATCTAAGATCATAAGCAATATTTCCTAAGTTAGGTTATAGGAAATTTCTGAAATTGGAGAGAGATTGAGATGGAGGAGAAGAAGAGGATACTTACCTAAGCCTCTCTTTGGTGTTGGAGCTAGAATTTGTATTTCCTAATCAATCTAGGGCTTGGAATTCTAATTTCCTTTCTCTTCCCCCATTTTTACCTTAGCTTGAGTGTTAGGAAATGTTATGAAGAAATGAAGTGGAGTGGAGTGTTAGGGTATTAGATGGGTTGATGGGCTAAAACCCAAACCCAAACCCAAAGCCCTAATTGAAAACATCAAAATTCTACCCAACTCAAAACATATCGATGTTTATACTCAAAAAGGTCGCAAGCACCATTTTAGACTCAATGGAAGTGGTCTCGAGTCCTAATTCGACTATTTGCAAAAAGTGACATTTTGGACTAAAATCCGACTATCGATGATATATTTAAATAAAACATTTAAATATACAAATCGTAAAAAATGCGGGTTGTTACAGACTTCCCTCCTTAAAGAAATTGCGTCCTCGCAATCTTAAGAAATAATTAAAAAGTAACAACCATAAAAGCATATCAACACAAAGAAGAAATTTGAAATAAGAAGTTCACCTTAAGGAGCACGAGAGAGTATGTCCGGATTTGTTCGCTCGATGAATTCTCTGCATTCCCAAGAGCAATCCTTAGGATTTGAGGACCATTGAACTTTCACAAGAGGAACATCTTTATTTCGAAGGCGTTTAACCTCTGAAGCAATGATGCGAATAGGATGTTGCTCATAAGTCAAATTAGGCGAAACTTCAATTTCTTCAACAACACCGGGCTCAAGAATAGAATCGGAACCCCGAAGGCATTTTCGTAATTGAGAGACGTGGAATACGTCATGAATAGCAGAAAAATGAGTCGGTAATAAAAGGCGATAAGCCACGGAACCAATACGTTCGGTGATAGGAAATGGGCCAATATATCGAGGTGCTAAACACACAACACCTTTCATAGGTGAAACACGAATAAACACGAAATCTCCCACAGAAAATTCTAATTTCCTTCTTCGGTTATCGGCATAGGATTTTTGTCTACTTTGAGCTTCTTTCATCCTATGACGAATAAGGTCAATCTTTTCTAGCATCACGAATAAAATCTGTACCTAAAAACAGCTTCTCACCGGCTTCAAGCCAACATGAAGGAGAACGACATGGCCTTCCGTAGAGTGCCTTGAAAGGTGCCATACCAATACTAGATTGGAAGCTATTATTATATGAAAACTCAACAAAGGAAATATGCTCTTCCTAACTTCCACCAAAATCAAGAACACATGCACGAAGAAGATCTTCAAGAGTTTGATTCACACGCTCGGTCTGTCCATCAGACTGAGGATGATAAGCGGTGCTAAAACTAAGCTTCATTCCTAAAGCTTTTTCAAGACCCTTCCAAAATCCAGTAGTAAACAATGGATCACGATCGCTAACAATAGAAGTAGGAACCCCTTGTAATTTAACAATTTCCTTGACATAGAGTTTAGCCAAAATAGGTATGGTTCGATTGGACCGAACGGGAATAAAATGGGTGGATTTTGTAAGTCTATCGACAATCACCCATAAACTGTCATGACCCGAACGATAACGGGGAAGACCATCAATAAAGTACATGGAGACTTGATCCCAATTCCAAATTGGAATGTCTAAAGGTTGAAATAACCCACCGGGCCTTTGATGCTCGGCCTTTACGAGTTAGCAAGTCATGCAACACTTAATAAAGTTAGCAATTTCAGATTTCATTCCATCCCAATAATAAAGTCGCTTCATGTCTGCGTACATTTTACTACCACTGGGATGAATGGTAAATTTAGAATGACGAAAATCTTCTAAAATGTCTTTACGAAGATCAATAATACTTGGCACAATAAGTCTACCAAATTTTCGAATACCGCCTCGAGCATCGATTTCAAAGTCTTTCAAACCTTCAATATTAATTTTATCCCTACAACTTTGGCTAAGAAGAACCAATTCGGGATCATGCTTTTGAGCTTTAACAATGCGGTCTAAAAGAGAAGGATGAGCCTCAAGGCTACATAAAATAAGATATGAACATGAATTGGATTCACGATCTCGAATCTCACAAGTGGATAAAGTCGCGAGGTCATTACATTCGGATATCAGCATGGAAACAACCGCTTGTTGCTTACGATTAAGGGCATCGGCAACACGATTTCCCTTTCCAGGAGTATAAAGAATATCAAGATCATAAGATGCAAGGAACTCGAGCCAACGTTGTTGACGCAAATTAAGTTCCTTTTTGGAAAATAAATACTTCAAAGATTTATGATCGGTGTAGAGAATAAATTTCTCTCCCAAAAGATAATGACGCCAAATTTTAAGGGCGAAAACAATAGCCGCGAGCTCTAAATCATGAGTGGCATATCTAGTCTCGGTTGGCTTTAATTGCCTAGAAGCATAAGCGTTAACATGTTCCCTTTGCATGAGAACGACACCCAAACCAACACGACTAGCATCAGCATAAACAATAAAGTCTTGGTTCCCTTCGGGAATCACAAGAATAAGAGCATCGGAAAGGAGTTCTTTTAATTTTTGAAAAGCAGTTTCACATTTGTCTGACCAAATGTATTTAACTCCCTTCTTTGTCAAACTAGTAAGAGGCACAGAAATTTTAGAAAAGTCTTTTATGAACCGACGGTAATAGCCCACCAATCCGAGAAAGCTACGGATTTCCGTCACACTCTCCGGTCTCTTCCAATTTTGAATCGCTTCAATCTTTTAAGGATCCACGGAAATTCCGGATTCAGAAATAATATGCCCCAAAAATTTCACACGAGATTGCAAAAAGTTGCACTTAGAAAATTAAATTTTTCTTTCAATTGGTTGCTCCTAAGAGTTTCTAACACAATTCGAAGATGTTTTTCATGCTCTTCCTCGGTTTTAGAATAAACAAGAATATCATCGATAAAGATGAGAACAAATCGATCGAGGAAGTCTTTGAAAACTCGATTCATAAGGTCAACGAAATAAGCTGGAGCATTCGTGTAACCAAATGGCATAACAAGCCATTCATAAGATCCATAACGAGTACGAAATGATGTCAAAGGAATGCTATCCTCTGCAATACGGAGCTGATGAAAACCGGTTGCTAAGTCTAACTGTGAAAAGACTGTAGCACCACTAAGTTGATCGAATAAATCATCAATCCGAGGTATGGGATATTTATTCTTGATGGTGAGATCATTAAGCTTGCGATAGTCAACGCAAAGCCTAAGTGTACCATCAGATTTCTTCACAAAAATAGCCGAAGCTCCCCATGGAGAGGAACTAGAACAAATAAACTGTTTTCTTTCCAATTCGGATAATTGATTACGCATCTCTTCATTTTCCTTATTGGACATACGATAAGGAGGATGAGTAATAGTTAGAGCACCAGGGGTTAGATTAATTCTGAACTCAATTGCTCGCTTAGGTGGTAATCCTAAAACGGGCTCAAATATGTCGGGAAATTCACGAACAATGTGAATGAGGGAAATGACATCTTCCTCATCATCATTATCGTCATCATGAGGATTTAGAGAATACAAGGATGCTTCTGAATTGGAATCCGAATCTTTAAGAACAAGAGAAATCTTCTTAACAGATTGAGGATGTCGAAGATATATAGTCCACTCAGGACATAGGATATGGGCTTCATAACGGTTAAGCCAATCCATTCCCAAAATCATTCTGAAGCCTAAGTAACACATGACATGCAAATCGGCACGGAAAGAGTAATCACATAAAATAATCTCGACATCTTTACACAGTAAACTGAGTGTTGCGGATCCACCAACCGGATTTGCAATTCTCAATGAAGTCATCAAGCCAATAACATTCAAAGACAAAGCATCAACAAGTTCTTTTGATATAAAAGAGTGAGATGCACCAGTATCAAAAAGAACTCGAATAGGAAGATCACGAAATATAATAATGCCATCAAGGATATAATGAGAAATACCTTAACCAAGAGAAGTGTTAGCGGGGGCTTGCACAACATTTAGCTTTCCCTCTTTCTTGTTTGGAAGTTTGGGGCATGAAGATAAAAGATGACCCGAACATTTGCAATAACGACAAAAAAGAGGTTTTGGGCACCTATTTGCATAATGGTCCTTAGAACCACAATTGTAGCATTGCCCATGACTAGAGGTAGAAGTCTTTGCTACCGAAGTTGCTTGCTTCCCTTTCTTGTTGGGATTAGGCTTGAATTTAATAGGCCTCTTCTTTTTATGGTTGAAGTTTGGTTTGGCACCCACTACTTCAACATCACTTTCTTTATCGGCCTCTTCAAGTCAAAGAGCGTTATCAACAAGCTGATCGAAAGAAACTTCTAATTTCAGAAGTAATGGCTTTTTGAGGTTCTTATTCAACCCATAGACAAATCTTTGATTTTTCTTCAATGGAGTATTAATATACTCAACTCCATATTTAGATAGAGATTCGAAAGATGCGACGTAATCCGTCATAGAAGATTCACCTTGAACAAGGTCAATAAAGCATCGAGCTAAAGATACTTTTTTAGCTTCTGACACAAATTTTAACTCGAAATTTTCCTGGAATTTCTCCCAAGTAAGATCCGCTTCAATAATTTAAAAAAATCAAAAGCTCATACCAATCTAATGCTCTCTCCTGGAGCATGCTAGAAGCCACTTGGACTCGATGTATATCAATAAGATTCATGCGGGAAAAGATGCGATCGCATGTTCTAAGCCAAGCTTGGACTTCTATAACGCTTTCGGAACCTTTGAATGGCCTTCCACCCAAATTGGTATAATCAATGCACAAGCGTGCAAACCCAGATTTTGGATGAGTAGGCTCTGGAATGGGTCCGATAGCTTGAGCATTTTTCACAAGATCTAAGAGTTGTTGAGCAGACATAAATACTCCATCCTGAGGAGTAGCACTGGATTGACCAACGCTGGGACGGCCTGGTCTAACCATTTCTCTTCTTTAAGAAAGAAAGAAGAGGAAAAAGGTTATTCACAAAATGAATATCAAACAAAATTGATTGATAAAACAAGGTATCATAAAAAGAAATAGGATAGAACGGTACGAAGACTCGAATTAAATCCTATGGCACGATTCCTAAGAAAGACTTAGGACAATGATCTTTGCTAGATTATTCTACATTGTTCCGAAGTTTGGCTCTGATACCAAGCTGTGACGCCCCACCTCTATACTCGCGCTAATCAAGGACACTATGGGGTAATGCCATCAATTAGCACGAAGAATAAGGCTGTTGAGGAGCGACCCTCTATGTAATTTCTTTGTGCGAGTACCGATATGTCAGATAATATAGCTTACATTTCATTTCAAAAGGAAAACTGACATATCAAATACAAACTCGAAGCTACCACACAGTGGCTAGGTGGACTTCGGAAACAAATATAGAAATAAGCATAACACAAATCAGTCATAGATATTCATATCACAAAGGCGAAATCAGATATGAATATATCACATAAAAGTGTACATCAAAGTAGTGGTCATATAAGATACACAACATCACAAAAGAATAAGTACAAGTGCTAGACAAGAGAATAAGTATACATCAAGGAGTCTCTATCTCAAATGTATAATAACAAAAACTACTAATCTAAAGTAGTTAGCCAAAAGTCAGATGACGGAACCTGATAAGAAGTCAAGCAGCAGCACCTGAAATACCTCGGTCTGACCCGAGTATTATTTAAGAAGAAAATAATAAACGGATCAGTCCTAGCTATAAATATCAGATAAAATGAGATAGGATAAGAGATGTGACCAAAAACGTATGATAACAAAAATGCCATACTGTGTCAAGTATACATCAATTAACAACAAAAATCATACAATATCTCAAATCATCTCAAAATACCAAAAAGAATCACATTCTTTAAATTATTCGCCAAAACACAAATATTGATAGAGCTTATCAATGCAAACCACGAAAATGGGTGAAACACAAATTCTAGAAATCACAACCAGAAATCCAGAAATCACAAAGGGGGGAGGCATATCACAAATGGGAGCATGAAAACTCACCAACACGTGCATCAAAAACGGGTCTCTAACCCATGGTCGCTAACCATAGAGCCGGTGCAACGACGTAGTACAACGGTACGCCTAAGGAACCTGAAACTCAAATAAGTCGGAACAACGACGTAGTACAACGGTATGCCTGATGAAACGAACTCCATAAAACTCATAGATCGCTAGCCTATAAAAATGAGATGAAGCTCAACAGAACGGGGTACAGTCCCCCACGTGGACAAAGAGACATCGCACATTGCTAGTATAAACCATAAAATGATCACCATTGATCAATAAAATGTGTGAATTACACTAAGGTAGTAAATAGATGAGTTTAGCTTCATGTCCCATAACCACTGGCTTAACTTAAATATTTACGAACAAATTGTAGATTTCCACTCGAAAATTGTCACAAGAGTTTCAATCGAACAAGTCCAAGATTTAACTAACAAAGTAAACGCAAGCATTTCACACCACTTGTTTTGCTAAGCCATTTAATTAGATTTCTCATACGAACGAGATAAAGGTTTGTATGTACTAATAGATTGGAAAATGGTTTTAAAAGGAGCTTTGTATTTAAAAGTAGTGTTGAAATCGTTTAAGTGAAAGAGTTTGAATATTTACTACTAGTATAGAAACCTTTGTACTTTAAAGTGACAAATCACAAAAATGATTGTAGAAACAATCAATCACCAAAAATTCACATTGGAAGATGTGAATCAAATCCATAGAAATCGATACCGAATACATCGAAACGGATATTCCCAAAAATCCCGAAAAAGAAGTCATCAAAGTCAATAATAAATGATTACAACAAATCGGATCAACACGAATCGGTTAAAAATTGGAAATCCACACAAAATAGGCAAATTGGGCTGAGACAAGCAGGTCAGTCGACTGAACCAGGTGGTCAGTCGGCTGACCCAATGCCTGGAAACTTTCGGTTTCCAGGTCAGTCGACTGGACCAGGTGGTCAGTCGACTGATACAGGGACAGAATATTTTCTGCCCCTGGTTCAGTCGACTGACCTACTGGTTCAGTCGACTTAACCTACTTCCAGAGCAGAATCAGCCTAGCCCCCAAGTGGGACAAAATTCTACCGGAAATGATCGATCGAGTAACGACGACTAGGGATTTATACCAAGCGACAACCCAGCCTTATAGGCTCTTCGATACACCCCGGTAAACATGTTCAAACATCCATAAAAGGATTTTCACAAAATTGGACTTCAAAAACCCAAAATTAGAAAATTCACCAAATCAATCCAAATCAAAAACAAATGAACATGAATAGATGTTAGAAATTCATACCTAACAACAACGAAAGCTATAAATGTAGATATGAGTTCAAAAACTCACCTTTAAACCCAAAAACAACAAATGAGAAGCTCTAAAGCAAAGGAAAGATCAACTACTCTTCAATTTCAATTCTAGAAGCTCCAATCTAAGATCATAAGCAATATTTCCTAAGTTAGGTTATAGGAAATTTCTGAAATTGGAGAGAGATTGAGATGGAGAAGAAGAAGAGGATAATTACCTAAGCCTCTCTTTGGTGTTGGAGCTAGAATTTGTATTCCTAATCAATCTAGGGCTTGGAATTCTAATTTCCTTTCTCTTCCCCCATTTTTACCTTAGCTTGAGTGTTAGGAAATGTTATGAAGGAATGAAGTGGAGTGGAGTGGAGTGGAGTGTTAGGGTATTAGATGGGTTGATGGGCTGAAACCCAAACCCAAAGCCCTAATTGAAAACATCAAAATTTTACCCAACTCAAAACATATCGATGTTTATACTCAAAAAGGTCGCAAGCACCATTTTGGACTCAATGAAAGTGGTCTCGAGTCCTAATTCAACTATTTGCAAAAAGTGACATTTCGGACTTAAATCCGGTTATCGATGATATATTTAAATAAAGCATTTAAATATACAAATCTTAAAATATGGGGTATTATAAGGGGTTTCGCTTAGATGCCGATAGAGGCGGAATTAGGCGAAGGGGATACTTCATTTATGTTTAGAGAACTGAGACGCAATTACTAGTGGTGTTTGGAGGCCGCCCGATGGCCTAGGATGGATCGAGTCTCTAGGGTTTTAGACCGAAGTCGAGCAAGTCGTGTTTCTTTTAGGTGGTTTAAGCTTGACATTGTTGGGCTTGGGGCGGAGCTTAGAGGAGCTGGAACATGCCGATGAGATCCGTTTGTGAATGGCAGCTCGATGCTCCGTATTAGTGATCTAGATGCACAACGTGCACTCTTGGATCGGGTATATGATAATGGTTTTGTAAAAGAGGAAGAAGGATTAAGGTAAATTGTAGGGCTAATGAAGTAATTAAGAAAATTAATTTATATTATATAATTCTAAGATTGTTGGGTGCGCTTCCACCACCACCGAACCTGAGGAAGGGAAGACACCAACGAGCCAAAAGCAGGCAAGGTACTGCCGAATCAACACATCTCCAAAACTCTACCGGACCGAATCGAACCAGCCCACTACCGATCCACTCTTCCCCGAACCAACACCAACCAACCTCTACCGAACCACCGGACCAGAACCACCGGACCACTCCTCGCAACTCATCACCGGACCAGAACCACCGGACCAATCACAACTCCACTCACCACCGGACTAACTCCATTCACAACCGAACCAACCTGGCCCGGCCAGATTACATCAGCCCAAGCCCACCAGCAGCTGTATACGTCCAAGACCCCTACCCCCAGCCTCACTCTATAAATAGAGGGGCAGGGGTACAATAATGGGGGACAAGTTTGAGAGCTCAAGCACGGAGAGAACTTTCAAACAACTTTCATATACTTGTATCAAAGCTTTGTACTTGTAATCTGAACAAGAAAGGAGAAATAATATATAAAGTGGACGTAGGCACATTCTGGCTGAACCACTATAAATCTATGTGTCTTTTACAGTTTGGTCCCTGCTTTTTACATATTTGCATAAATCATCCAGATCACTGAAAACAACATAAAATCAACTAAATCATACGACTTGGAGGTGTTTACCCATTTTTTGTGCAAACATTTTTGGTGCTTTCACGGAGAACTAAAAGATCGAAGCTTCAGCTTCTTCCACTTAACCTTCTTCCTAACAGCGTCGTTCATTGCTTGGAAAACATGCCTCCCAAGCAGAAGAAAGATGTTAACAAAGGGAAAAACATCGCAACCAGCAGTCTTCCAGATCCAGTGGTCACAAACCAAGTGAATCGTCCCCTTCCAGCAGCATTACCAGACGAAGGTCAGGCAAATCCAACAACCCTTGCCTCAGAATAGCCGACAACAATTAGTAGGGCAGATCTAGACCGGGTTGTGGCGGAAGTGACTAACCGCTTCACATCCCAGCAGGAAGCCTTGGTGGACCATCTCATGTCACGCTTAAGGGATGCTAAAGAGTCCAACCGCAACACTGAATCAGGGGAGAGTCCCAGTCCGGAGGATCTCGGAGACAGCAAAGATCTTCCTTCTTCGAAGGAGCTAACAACGGTAGCGGCCATGGTAGGAGCCGAGACCGAGCGCAGCCCAAAGTTAGGCCTGAGGAAACACTTGGAACCGAGCCCAACGGGGGAGGTACCGGGCGGAGGTCAACTGTAGCTGAGCCTGTCATACTGCCTAACCACGGAAACACCAGTGAACGGGGCCGAGCTAGAGTCCAGCCCGAAGTTGGACCCGAGGAAGTGCTTAGATCAGAACCCAACAGGGGAAGATCGAGGCAAGCGCTGGCTGTAGCTGATCCTAGCATGCTCCCAGAAGACCAAACACAGCCACTGGAAAATATCAGGAATGATAGACGATACCATCCCTACAGGTCATCCGGACGGAATCAGTCCCACAGAGCAGAACCAAACTCATTCCTATCTGCTCCAAATTCTGATGAAAGGATGGCACGCTAGGGTAACCAGCCCCTTCGCCCGCAATATCGAAATTGCCATCACCCCCCGAGAATGGAAAATGCCAACAATGGAACCTTAAAAAGGAACCTCCGACCCCGTTGTACACTTACAGAGATACACACAGCATATGCTCATGAGTGGAGCAACAGAGGGAGTACTGTGCAAATGCTTTCCACTATTCTTAGCAGATCTAGCTACCTCCTGGTTCTGTCATTTATCCCAGGGATCCATCAGCTCGTGGGAAATGTTGAAAGAAAAGTTTATCAATCAGTTCCGCATTCATGTGGAAAACCCCAAGGAAGCTTATTCCTTATCCAGTATCAAACAGAAACCTGGAGAGAAGCTGCAGCAATACCTAACCCGATTCAATGCCGTAGCGGCCGCAGTCCAAGATGCCGATGAGAAGCTTATCCTAATGGCCCTCTGTAGTGGTGTGCATCCGGATACTAAATTTGCTAGAAGATTGACAAAAGAAAAACCAGCTACTTTACCCGATTTCTTCCATGAAGCCGGGAAATATATGAGGCATGAAGATGCTGCCACTGAGGGGCAGTCAGGGCAACAAAATAAGGCAGCTCACGGCAACACGCCCGCTGCAACGAAGGACGTTCGAAGAAATGATTCTAGAGACAACGCTGGGGGCAAGAAGGGAGAAAAGCGCCTATATCGGCCAGGACCAAGATTCGACACTTACACTCCCTTGAACGAAACCATTGAAAACATCTTCCTTGCCACCCAAGACGAAGTTAGATACAAACGCCCACCATCCAAGAAGGAATCAGATAACGCACAGAAGTCTGGAAAGTTCTGCCGCTTCCACGAATCTCATGGACATGATACCAATGAATGCCATCATCTCCGGGACTTGATTGAAGAACACATCAGAAGGAAGAGACTGGAACGCTATGTAAGAGGTCAGAACAAGACTCCAGCTCCTGCCGATGAGAACCCAAGGCTACCCTCACCAGAGATAGGCAGAGGAAATCGCAACACTAGCGGCTCTAGTCAAGAGAAGATAGTGGTCCATACCATCTCGGGAGGACCGCACATCGCCGACAGAAGCTGGGAAGAGATGGAAAGATATGGAAAGTCGCTTAGAAACAATGAAGACTGTGTTAATTCTGTTATAGAAGAGCGCCACCCGAAGCGGAAAGAGAGTGATGACATCACATTCGGTAGGCATGACCTAGAAGGAAGGCAATACCCTCACATGGATCCCATGGTTATCTCTGCCCGGCTCGGTCCAGCCGAAGTTTTTCGAATTCTACTAGACACTGGAAGCTCAGTAAATATCCTATTCAAGCATGCATTCGACAAAATGAAACTATCAATAAAGGATGTTTCTCCCTACAATAAACCGCTACACGGTTTCACTGGAGATGCGAAGATGCCCCTTGGGCAACTGGACCTCTTTATTAAGATTGGAAGTCATCCCCGCTCCATTGTGCGGAAACAGACATTTGTGCTGATAGAAAACCACTCGTCCTACAACGCTTTCTTAGGAAGGCCAGCCTTGTTTGACTTCCAAATTGTCCTGGCCCCATGGTGCCTAAAGATGAAATTTCCAACGGACAATGGAGTAGGGGAAGTAGAGGGAGACCAGGACGTTGCTCGAGACTGCTATGTAACTGAACTTCGCAACAATCACAGGAAGGATAAAGGGAAGAGTGTAGAGGTTGCCCTCTGCATAAAAAGTTTGGAAGCATAGCAACTAAAGAAAGCCCCTCCTCTTCGATACACCAGCGATCCTTTCAATGAATTAGACCCCAGGGACAAAGAGGAGGAGGCCACCGCCGAGCCTGCAGAGGCTATGGAATTTGTGTCTGTAGACAAACATGACTCGAGTAGACTATTGAAAATCGGGTCCCAACTAAAAGAAGAGTTGAAGGAACAACTCATTGACTTTCTCCGCCACAACTTGGATGTATTTGCATGGTCACATACTGACATGACCAAAATCTCCCCGGACATAGCATGTCACGTACTAAACATTGATCCTACCAAGACACCCGTAAAACAAAGAAAGAGAAGCATGGAGGCAGAACGATCAGCAGCCCTCGATGAAGAAGTAAGGAACCTACTTGCCAATGACTTCATACGAGAAGCCATCTACCCGGAGTGGATCACCAACAACGATGTAGAATATGAAGCAGTGATAGCTGGATTAGAACTTGCCTTAGAAATCGGAGCCAATTCTTTGTGTCTTCATAGCGATTCTCAACTTATTGTTAATCAAATACTAGGAGAATTCCAGGCTCGAGAAGAACGACTCATAGCATATTTAAAGAAGACAAGGCTACTTCTCAGTCGATTGGACCACTACTTGGTCAAACACATCCCTCGGGAAAAGAACCAAGATGCCGACGAATTGGCGAAGCAAGCTAGCGTGAGAGACGGTGCTATTTTCGGAGCAGTAGCCATCTCAAAGCAACTAACCCCAAGTTTTGAGCAAGTGAATCTGATAGCTGCAACCGAAGAAGCAATTTGGATGACTCCCATCCGAGACTACTTACGAAGTGGCACACTACCCAACGGGCGTAGCGAAGTCAAGAAAATCTTGAGGAAAGCTTCCCGCTACACAATACAAGAGGACACCCTCTATCGGCGCGGTTTCTCTAACCCCTTATTAAGGTGTGTCGCTGGAAGGGAAGCCAAGGAAATCTTATCCAACAGTCATCAAGGAAGCTGCGGAGATCACACCGGAGGGCAAACTTTAGCAAAAAAGATACTTCGATATGGATATTTCTGGCCCACCTTAAGCAAGGACGCCTTAGATTTCGTCAGAAAATGTGACAGATGCCAGAAGTTTGCTAAGATTCCGTGGCTACCAACAACTGAGATTACTCAAATGACCAGCCCTTGGCCCTTTGCAATATGGGGAATTGACTTAATCGGCGAACTGCCAATGGGACGAGGCGGGGCCAAATATGCTATAGTGGCAGTCGACTATTTCACCAAATGGGTGGAAGCAGAACCCCTGAATAAAGTATCGTCAGCGAAAGTTATTAACTTCTTGATCAAAAATGTCCTATGCAGGTACGGAGTCCCATTCAAAATTATATCAGACAATGGACTTCAGTTTGACAGCGAGGAGTTCGCCAACTGGTGCCAAGAGCACGGAATTCACAAAAGCTTCTCATCCGTAGCTTATCCCCAGGCAAACGGACAAGTCGAAGCCGTTAACAAAATTCTGAAAACTCTAATAAAAAAGAAACTCGAAAAGTCGAAGGGCGCTTGGGTGGATGAACTCCCTACGGCACTGTGGGCCTATCGCACATCTTTCAGAACATCGACGGGGCATACTCCTTTCTCTTTGGCATACGGATCGGAAGCTATGCTCCCAGTTGAAACCATCGTGCCTTCCCACCGTAGGATCCACTATAACCCAGAAGAGAATGAAGAACTCCTTCACATGTCTTTGGATCTAATTGAGGAGAGAAGAAATGATGCAGCCCTCAAAGCAGCAGCCCACAAGCAAAAAGTGGCAGCACAATACAACTCCAAAGTCAAGCATCGTACCTTACAAGAAGGAGATCTTGTCCTCAAGCGAATCTTCCCTCGCCCCGGGGCACTAGATCCAATCTGGGATGGACCATATGTAATTCATAAAGACCTCCACAACGGAGCTTATATTTTGTCAACAGTGGACGGAGAGGTGTTCCAGAGGGCATGGAACATCCAACACCTCCGTCGATACTTTTCTTAACTTGTACTGCCCATATGAAGTAAATTAACAAAGAGAATCAGTGGACGTAGGCATTTTCATGCCGAACCACTTTAAAAAACCTTGTCTCTTTTTTAACTTGTTTCTTTATATCTTGGCTGCTTGTTAACTTTATCCTTTTCCGTTGGACAAAATCCTGTGCATATAGCATTTCCATTCAAGGCACTCCACAGCGCAACTTCACCTGGACAAGACCTAACAGGTACTATGCGAATCTATGCCCTCGCCAATGAGACACTTTTGCTCCGGCATCCCTCTGCTGCGGGTTAACTCATTGCTCGCGACGGTCCTTAAAGCCAACTGTAATGAGCCGATTATAAGCCACCGAGAAGGCCGACTATAGCCAAGGCAGCTCATTACGGCGTTCGGCTCGCCGGCAACTGTGAACCTACTTTAAGCCCCAACATAAGGTGTGGCCAGCCAGGGGTAGTTCACGGTTGACGATCGACACCCACGCTAGCCGGCCACAGTAAATCAAATAATACCCACGATTACGGGCCATAATGGCCCGGGTAGTTACTGTGCGCGATCTCGGCTCCGATGTGTCTTAAGTACGGCTATGGTAAAAAAGATTAACTCCCCGCGGAGGCGTAAGATGGGTGAAAAATGTCTGCAAGACCCACAGCTAGGGAAAGTGACTACAAAGCCCGTTTGCCACGAACTTAAGCACATCGAAGGCCTTCCGTGATTGGAAGTTTTACTTTTTCTCATATTTCAATTTTATTTAAAAAGCTTTTCTCCTATCCTCTGTAACAATCCCTAAAGTACAGGACACAGAATAGGAGACATTCGCTTATGGAAGCGGGTACTCACAACAAGACACTGGACCGCATTCCATACTCGGTCACACAGGACATTCAAAGCTGCCATCTACAAGTAGAATATGAAGGGCGGTATTTTCTTCTTTCATGAATAAACACGTGGCTATAATTTATTCACACATCACACTAACACTGCAAGACATGAAATTATGTTTTAAACAAGAAGTTGACATCAAACGTAATTGAATTACAAGCATACGCATAGCTATATTTCTCATATAACATGTCAAAATAGCAAAAACATTCAAAAAACGACAGAATCAACTTAAATTGAAAAATTACACGTCAAAATAGTGTTGTTTATTACTAGTAGCATAATTACAACCTAAGAGTTACGTTACTGTTTGAGACTAACATATACAACAATGTCAAGTCCACAAAAAGATATCCAGGTCCAATCAAGGAGCCGGATGCATCGGAGTTTTTATCCTTGTCCTGTTGCCCACCTGTCCGGTCAAAGAAAGAATTCATTAGTGATAGGCAACCAAGTTAACGGAAAGACTAGAAAGGAATACTTACCAGCACCTACTTCTTGACCATCCTGGTCATCATCCTCTACTTGCACACCTGCCTCCTCAGCAGCAAACAACCGCATACCCTCCTTCACCGCCACCTTCTCCTCCTTAGTAAACTGGGCGGTGACCACATCCATGCTGAAGACCGCGCCACCCTCTTTATCCGCATCAGCCCTAGCCTCCTCTAGAGCACGGAGATAAATCCTGGCCATAACTAGGGGGTAATCATCCATCCAAGATAAGTTACCATGCTTCCAAGTACGGAAATACATATCCTGGAGCATCTCATCCATCATCCCCTCGTTTTCCTCAAGCTCCCTCATTCGGGCCTCAGAAGCACGCAGCTTAGCAACGACAGCATCCCTCTCCGATCGGTATTGTGAGCGGTCCGCCTGAAGGGATGTCCTCATCGCCTCCATCTCCTCCTTCAACCTGGACTGAGCAAGCTCCGCGGCCTCGAGTCTACCCGACAATTCCCGTGCCCGCTCGAGATCCGCTTGTCGAACCTCATCCACCGTCATGATGGCCATGTCAATTCGCTCCTTGCAGGCGACCTCCATTTTTCACAACTCTGCCCTGCTAGCCTCTTCCATAGTCTTCTTCAGTTGCCTGGATGCGGCCTCGTGCTGAGAAATTTGGATGGCTTGATCGGCAAGCTGCTTAGCCTGGTCGGAGACCATTAGCCGTAGCCGAATGTTGGCACTCCCAATTTCCTCCCCGGCCTTGACTAGTCGGGCATGATGCCCCATCAATTTCCTGGTCTCCTCAGCAACCCGGTCAATATTTGCCTTAGCCTCATCCCCCAGAGTTACAACCCGGGTAGTAACCAAATCAAGATCCAAGGACTTAGCTTCGTCAAGCACCCGTACCATAGGATTGCGAGGGAGAAGATGCTCACCAGTAACCTCGTCGAAGGAGATATCATGAGAGGCCGGATCCAGGTCTGGATGACCCGCAAACGGATTGCGAACTAAGCCAGGGTGATCTATCGGGGTGAAGGTTGGATTCTCAGACGGATGTGGGGAAGGCCTAAACTCAGTATCATCCTCCGTAATATCGTGAATAGGCTGGAGTGGGGCTGGAGGACCAGGAAGAGATTCAAACGTAGATCGACTCCTCTTCTTCTTTTGTATATCTTCTTCAATAACTCCAAGAAGAGAACGATAGCCGACTACGTCTCCAGGATGGTTAGTAGGAGGCTTCCGCTTGGTGGAAGCTTTGAGGAGTTTGTATTGTTCAAGCCTGTGCCGAAGATCTGAGGTCTTGGCCGTTTTGCCCGCTCCTAGAGTAAAATCAAGTGTCACCAGCATGCATTGAGCCATCATTCGAGAATTAAAAAGAATAGAGAGAAATTCACCTTGAACCGCAGAAGTTGCCTCAGTAGAAGCACTCCCGGAAGATAAACCGACGCCGGTCCCAACCTTATCAGCTTTCTTGAACTTCTCCGTTTCCTCCAAACCTTCGAAGGCTTGGTGGAAAGCGTCATCCGTCCACTATTGCATCTCGCCTACTTGCCCAGAAGACAAAGCCCCGGTGCCATCGCCACCACCATCACCTCCTCCTTTACTTCCGCTCTCACCTCCTTCATCTCCGCCTTTCCCCTCATCCATATCTCCCTCCTCCGGAATGTCTGGACATGTACTGGGAGAGGGACCGTCAGACTTCTTGAGTTTCTTTCCCTCGGCGGCTGGAGGTATCGAAAGGGTCTCCTTTTTCTACTCTTCGACACAGCCCCTCCTTTAGCTTGGGCAGCCTTCTCTTCTGCCGTATCCTTTTGCTTGACCACGGACTGATGTGGTAAGATCAGGTTGTGCCCCAGAAGTGTAGCGTTCCTAATCAAGTAAGCAGCCGACCTATCTCTTCCTGAAATAGCTTCTATTTCCACTGCCATCTGAACCAGGCGATCATTCTCCACGACCGCAAAATCACCTGTCGCTAGCAAGAAATAAAAACACATAAGAAGAAGCATTACGACCAGAGCGGAAATTGTAAATAAGCTTTGACTTACATCCGAAGGTGAAGCGACGGATAGAAATAGAGTCGTCCCCGACAAAAAACCATTCCTTTTTAAACATGTTGTACTTCGAGTACAAGTCCAGGATTGGCTTGAAGGATACAGCCGACTCCAAGCTGATGTATGGAGATACCTTCTTATAGCCCCTCAAGTTGTACAAATACCGGATCTCCCGGTTGGAAGGAGGACGCCCGTATCTCCTCTGGAAGATGACAAAAAGGCTCACCAGAATGGCATAGGAGTTAGGCTGAAGCTGAAGTGGAGCCACCTTCAGATATGTGACGAAGCTGACTATCCAGGCATTGAGAGGCGGGATGGCACCACACATACAGTGATACCTGCTGTATGCAAAGTAGCCTTCAGGGGGGTCATACGACATCACTCCTTCCCCCGGCAATAGCATGCGTGCTCTGTCAATCCCAAAGGAGCGAGAAATAACATCAAGTTGCTCCTCTTTAAGTGAGCTAGGGAAACAATCAGGAGGTGAGTTCAAAAGCTCCTGAGGACCGTATCCATCTACCAATGATCTCGGGGTGGGCCCATAACGTCCCGGTTCTGGCTGGGATGGGTGCACGGCGGGCGGCCCTTCTCTTTCCTGAGATCTCTTCTTCTCTAATCGGGTTTCCACTTTGTGAGACATTTATCTGCAAACACAAAAAGGCACGTTGTTAGAACCAAGGATGTAGAAATATAAAACAAGCAAGTTTTTCAGGTTCATTCGGTATCAAGTTCGTTCGGTATCAAGACCATTCGGTATCAAGTTCGTTCGGTATCAAGACCATTCGGTATCAAGTCCATTCGGTATTAAGTTCATTCGGTAAAATAAAGGACTTTAAGAAGTCATTCGGCAGAAGAAAACTTTCCTGGTCCGGCAGCTAAGATTGGTTCGGCACATATTGATTCGACAGTTCAGAAATTGATTCGGCTATCTCGTTCGGTAAGAAAAAACGAAGGCCTGGGGCTCCTGCTTATAGAGAAAAGTTGGATTGCCGGACCAGCCGGTTCGGTTCTCGGGCCGAATATGATTGTTCAAACTGAAACAAAGCACGACATATGTTAACATATGCCCCACTTTGGGGGGCAAATGTTGGTGCGCTTCCACCACCACCGAACCTGAGGAAGGGAAGACACCAACGAGCCAAAAGCAGGCAAGGTACTGCCGAATCAACACATCTCCAAAACTCTACCGGACCGAATCGAACCAGCCCACTACCGATCCACTCTTCCCCGAACCAACACCAACCAACCTCTACCGAACCACCGGACCAGAACCACCGGACCACTCCTCGCAACTCATCACCGGACCAGAACCACCGGACCAATCACAACTCCACTCCCACCGGACTAACTCCATTCACAACCGAACCAACCTGGCCAGGCCAGATTACATCAGCCCAAGCCCACCAGCAGCTGTATACGTCCAAGACCCCTACCCCCAGCCTCACTCTATAAATAGAGGGGTAGGGGTACAACAATGGGGGACAAGTTTGAGAGCTCAAGCACGGAGAGAACTTTCAAACAACTTTCATATACTTGTATCAAAGCTTTGTACTTGTAATCTGAACAAGAATAGAGAAATAATATATAAAGTGGACGTAAGCACATTCTGGCTGAACCACTATAAATCTGTGTGTCTTTTACAGTTTGGTCCCTGCTTTTTACATATTTGCATAAATCATCCAGATCACTGAAAACAACATAAAATCAACTGAATCATACGACTTGGAGGTGTTTGCCCATTTTTTGTGCAAACAAAGATCTTATAAATGAAATATATATTTCATAAGAGGTCGAATTGGAATGCGGAAAGTTGCGTTGTACTCGTGGAAACAATATCTACGTTTTGGAATTGGATTGATGGAGATTGGAGCTTGTAGAATCTCAAGCTAAAATCGAATGCCTGTTCGATTTTAGTTCAGAACAGAACGGTTTGACGATAACTTAAAATTTCTGTGAGTTTACTGACCTTTAAATTTGCTTTATAATTTTAGCGATGTTATAAATTGATTACTGAATGCTTGGTTGCTAGTTTAGATATTGCTATTGGGTGATTGACTGTTTGGTTGAAATCCCATTTTTGAAAACGGATGACATATTAACTTAAGCATTGTGAACCCATATGATTACATATATTGTCCGTTGTTAATTATTCCATATGCTACTTATATTGATGTTTAATTGTAATTAATCGTGATATTCTATTTAAATTGTTTAAATGCCGTTAAAGCAATTTTTGTTATATCGTTAATTATTGAATATCATCTCCTAAAACCTTCGTATATGTTGTCTTGAGCTTGCATTTTCACAAAATAGATAATTAAATTCATTAATTGGTATTACTAATGATATTTAAAATAGTTAATTATTTAAATTAATTATGTTTAAAATTTGACAAATCATTTTAACTAAAGATGTTTGAATTTAATCAATCCATCCAGTTAATGATATTTGGATTTAATTAATCCTTATAATTAATAATTATTTGAATTTAATAATTTTTTAATTAAATATGTTTAAATTAATTAGTCGTTTGACTAATGATATTTAAATGAATTAATCATTTTAATTAATGATATTTGAGTTTTATAAATCATTTTAATTAATGACGTTTAAAAAGTAATCAATCATTTTAAATAATGATGTTTGAGTTTAATTAATTATTTTGATTAAAGATGTTTTAAATTTAGTTAATCGTTATTTAACAATGTTTGAATTAAATTAGTCATTTTAATTAATGATATTAGAATTTGGTTAATACTTTTAATTAATGGTTTTTTAAAAGTTAATTAATTGATTTAATAAAAGAGTTTAAAGTAAATTAATTGAATATTAAAAGTGTTTTAAATTAGTTAAATAATTTAGTGCCTTAAAGTAAATTATCAGATTTAATAAAGCTTTTAAAGTTAATTTACCGATTTAGTAAAGGTCTTTAGAAAATTTATTGTTTAAACAAAGAGAATTGATTAATTTATTAAAAGAGGTTATGAATTTAATTTATTATCCTTCGAGATAATTAATATCATTCTTAAAATCATAAAAGATTGGAAATGAGATTTAATAAACTTTGGGATAATTAGTGTTGGTTTAATTCTATAAAAGGTATTCATAATTTGATTTATTTTCTTTAGGAAAATTAATTTGCTTTTAAACATTATAAAAGGTTATATAAATTATCCTCCGGGATGGTTAACCATTGGTTCAAAACTTATAAAAGAATTTTTAATTGATTTTTTTATCTTTTAGAATAATAAATATTATTTTAAATTTTTATAAACAATAGTTTATAAACCAAAAAAATCTTTTATAAAGAATTGTTTCAAAATAAAGGTAAGTGTAAATTGTTGGGTTTATAAACAGTGTTTTGGCATTCGTTTTGACCCTGGTTTTAACACACTTAGAAAATATAATTTGCCCTTTTAAAAGGAATATTTTAAAGAAGAATGTTTTTAAAGAGTCTTTAAAAGTATTGTGATGTCGAATTCAAGCACAAGTGGTAACAACCATCTTATCATTCCCAATAGTTGATTTATCGACTATGGACTTTGACTCTGCTTTATTCTTTTTATTTCAAAACTCTATGACGATGTGTTGCTCACCTGAGCTTTGTCGGAAATGACTAAACCCAAAGAGTGAGTGAAATCCAGGCTACGAAATGTTGCTCCCATTAGGGTATTTTCAGTTCCACTCTAGATTGGAATCGATTTTGCGCACTGAAATGTGAAATACTCGGATTCTTGGTAACCGTTGGCGGGTCCGGCTTGGACGTATCTGAGAGCCATCAGAGTTTTCAAGTATATTTCTAGAGGTATACTTTCGATAAAGGGGCGCACCCTCCTAGTAATTTGTTGGAAAACTTCTCCTTCCATTGTTGTTAATCAAATCTTTGAATTGTTTCTTTAATTTCATTGAGAACTGCCTTGCGCTCTTCTCAATGTTTGATTATTTGTGCCCACTCTTTCTAGTCTGGAATGTGGTATTATTATGCTCAATCATTCAGCATGGGATTTATCCTTATTAGAACTCAACCTTTGTTTGGATTGTATCTGCTGTTTATTTCCATTCTTGCTTGATTGGATTGTTATTTTGATTTGTTTCCCACTTCTTCATTTATAGATGTTATTCTTGTGAGTTAAAAACCTGTTCCACATTAGCGGCGTGGTCTCACAGAATTTTTATATGTTTATCATATTACTGGAATTTTCTCACGCTGGTTTTCCAGACTGACCCGACTGTTATTATAAAATAATGCTCGGGTCAGACCGAGTTTTTCCCAGGTTGCTTTGGCGATATGAAGTTATTGGAGAAGAGCTGGCTGGTTACCTATCGTGGTGTTTTATTTTCGCTATATTATATTGTATACCTATCAGCGATTGTAAGGTTAGAATTTTATAACTACTCAGCTGATAAGGTTTGTTTTTAACTCTGATATACTCTGTATATTTGGAATGATAGATTTTACGGTTCTTGTTATATTATATGTTATCGATTCTGTTGTGAGCTTCTGTTTCTCTCTGTTCTCTGTTCTTTTCTTTTTATGTACCCTGACAATCTACCCTTTTGTCGATTGGATGTGTGACATTGGAACGCAGTGGTAGTGTTCGGTGTCGACTTTCAATGTCAAAAAGGCGGGTCATTACAAAATGGTATCAAAGCTGAAGGTTAAGCGAGAAACTTGGCTTTGGTAGGGTATGTCACACTAGAGATAGGGTTAGTAATACTCTAGAGTGAGTAACTCATAAGAGATGGGGTAAATAACACCCTAAAATGAGTTTGAGAGTATTATATATGTATGTACATGATAGCATATTTATTATTGTTTTAAAAACATATTGTATTAATTGGTCTATTGAGTTGTTATGAATTCAGGTCGAGAATGTGGGACGCCACATTGTCGAAGGGATTTCTAAAACCTTTAACAAGGCAAACAGACATAATATTGATTTTGAAAACTGGTAAATGAAATAATTTACCTCTATTTTATATATATAAAGGAATAATTCAAAAAAATTATATATAGTTATAGAATGTGTTTGTTATTTGGAAGTGATAAATTTATTTATTATCACTATTGTTACCAGTCATTCTTGATTAATCAGAAGCATTGATTGTCACTTATTGATTGCTAATTAATTGTGATTATCTCAATAATAAGAATTTGTTCTTTGAATTTATAGAAGAAACCCTTTTGAATTAATTTGACTATAAGGTGTTCAGTTATAATGTAAAGTTAAACGTTAACTTTTGATAAAAAGTTGTTCAAAAATAATCTAAATGGTAAGATAAGACATTTAGAAAATAAATATTGGATAAAATTTTATTATAATATATGGGAATTATTATAATATAAAATGATTTATATAAAGGAAATTTAATATAAATTTAGTTTAAAAATTGGTTTTAAAAAGGATTTTTGTACTTAAAACCAGGAATTTTTGAAAATAATTTCAAAAGAACTTTGAGAAATGTAATAGTAGTATTTTTGGAAGTATTTAAAAGTAAAATATTTTGGGAAGTGAAATTTAAAATGAAATATGTTTTCTTTGGGATAATCGGAGGAAAATATCTCGATTAGTTTTGTGGTGATCTGAATAATCTTCTAAGTAAAGATCGGATGTTTGCTTAGACGAACGTTGTGGAGTACTTAGTAAATTATTGTTTTTATCATTGTGCGATAGAAATAAGTTCAACTTCGAATGAACCTAAAGTGAGTTTTAATAAATAAATCGTTTGAAGTTATTCATATAAAAATATATAAGGTATGATTTCAAAAATGAGTTTTTGAAACTTAAAACCGGGTATTAAATTTTTAAGTTTCCTTATAGAAAATTATTTAAAATAAAAAGGTATTTTGATAAATAATTTGATAAATGAAAATTTTAAAACTCTTGATAGAAAAGAAATAATTTAACTCGAGTTTTAAATAGGTTAAATTGGATAGGAAGGTTGTAATTCACATTGTTTTAATTAAAAACCATAGTTTTGTTTATGATCTATGTTATGTACATTATTTTGTGATATTGTGCAAATCCGTAAGTAACTTTCCTTAGCACACTCTAGGGTAAAGGAATCGAAGGGTTGACTCGGTTTTGAAAACCCATATTGTGTTTGGACTTTCAATTAAATTTTGAGAAAAATAAAATAGGTGTTGCATACATACTCCTAGGATCTGAAGGGCATTATACAAGTAAATAAAACAGAGTAAGATTTTATTTGTGGTTTTATAAAGAATCATCTTAGTAAAATATTCATAAACTTAGATGAAAATTATTAAGCAATTCATAAAATAATTTTAGTGTTGAATAAATGGAAATTATGAGATTTGGTATAACTAAGAAACCAATCGAACTAAGTACGTAAATTATACGTAGATCGTTTTATTTGCACGGGTTCTAATCTAGGATTCGAATACATAACTTCAGGCGATTCTCACCAATTTGAAAGTAGAAGTCTATGTATCCGAGCAAGTGGTCAGATCAAATATAGCGTACAGACGATTTATGTATATTATATGAACTTAAGTATAATTGTATACTTAGTATGTGACTTAAGGAAAATTGTGAACTTAAGCAAAATTCTAAATCAGATCGTTAGTCATTCAAAATATTAAAATATTATTAAGTGTTAGAGTTTTCACTATCGAATTTGACTGGTAGGTAGAGTTAACTTATTCCTTTATGAAATTTAATTAGGATTGATTGGTTGGTTATATATGCTATTGTTTATAAATTTTAAATTTATAAACAAAAGATTTTGAATCGTTGTTTATTTGGACATAAATCCCGGTGGTTTGAAAATGTTTTAAAAGAATTTTTGGGATGATTGTAGAAAGAAATAATAATAGTATGGTTTGAAATATTTGAGAAATATTAACATTTCAATAAAAATTTAGAATTTGTTCCAGTAATTATTTGCAAAGTGTTTTACAAATATTTTTATCTATTGCGATGAATGACTAAAATCAAAGCGCGATTGGGTGTTTCCCCATTTTGAGACTTGTCAGGTATATTTACGCTATTGTTTTAAGAGGTATCATAATACCGTTGGAAGCTCCATTGTTTTTATTTAGAGTTATACCATGCTCTGAAGGGAGCACACCCTCCTAGTCATGTTGGATCTAGTTTTGATATGTTTCTTCTTGTGGATGTTTTAAAACATATTTTTGAATATAAACTTAGGAATTTGGTTTTAAATTTATGGCTTGAAAATATTGGTTACACGTAGCTTTATTTCATATTAGAGTGCATCATTATTATCAGTGCATCTTATTACATTGTTGCATATGATTATTACATTGTTTATGTTGTTTGAGTTATGATAGAGATAACTAGTATATTTCTCTTTGTCAGTATGACTCTTTTGGATTACGTAAGTACAAGGAAGCAAGAGATTTTTACTTGACTTCTTGCGCATCTACATTTGTATCAAGATAATAAATTACTTGCCAAGAATATAAATCAAATGCAAAAATGGTACATAATAAATTTAGGAAATTTAAATCGGTTGATGATTTTATTCTCCAAATATGGAAGGACACTTGGTTTTTCTTTTCTTTGATTGGATTATGGCCTGTAGTGGCAATTTGTAGTTGTTCCGATCGAGCTGCGCAAAGGAGACGCTGGTGAAATTTTCATTAAATTTAAGAGTTAGAAATTTTTTGAAAATTTTGGAAAAAATTTGATAACTAAAATTTGATTTTTGAGTTATAAATTGGAATAAATGCGTGGAAGGGAATTAGTTGGTATAGGTGGATGAATTTAAAGACCTTGGAAATTTTGAAATCTATTTCAGCCAATTGGTTTTAAAAAGTTAATAAGTTTAATAACTCATTTTAATTAATAGTTTTAAACCTTAAGGGTTTTATGACATTTTCTTCCTTGAGAATTTCGAGGATGAAATTCTTTAAGGAGGGAGAATGTAACAACCTAGAATTTTGGTCATATAATTTTTAATATTTAATTAATTTTAAATATTTAACTAGTTAGATTTTGGAATTTAATAACTTGAATTTCAAACATTTGGATTTGTGAATTTAATATTGACTGAATTAATTTAATAACAATATTTAATCTATTTTTATTAAAAAATAATAATGAGAAAATTTATTTGTTAATAAAATGACTTGAGTTTTATAACGTATTTTTGTTTTGATCTTGGGGTTCCGTACACGAATAACAATCTGTGTGACAAAATGCTGGAAATCACAAATCTTTGCACATATATTTGTTTGTCCTTGCTTGAATATTTTAGTGGCTCAAGAAATTGATTTTGGTATGTGAAAAGTAAACATAATCATTGTGTTTTTTTATTTGGCTATAAAATAGGTAGCTTATTGAACACGCGAGATTGCTTCATTTTCATTCTAGTTATTCAACTTCCCTCTACTCTTTTATTTTCATCCCCTGAAGCATTTCAAAAACAAGAAAAACCCACCTCCTTTGATTTTTCAAAACGAAAGTTTTAAAAATTGGAAAATTATAAATTTTGGTTCTTAGAACTTGGATAACCGAGAGCTTTCAATCCCTGTCCAATTGGTGGTGACCGGTCATGTTTTCACGATCCTCCCTTTTCGGTTGTGAGCAAGGGCTATGGCTTTGTCGAGCTTGGGGAGGTGATAGGGCGAGGCGAGTTTGGATTCAAGATCCTTGTGCAAAAACAAGGCGATTGGAGGTAGCCGTAGACGCTCTAGTGCTCGGTGGTGATGTGCGATAGTGTTATTGTGAATTTGGGGTCTCGCTTGGAGGTCGATGGAGGCGGAATTAGGCGAAGGGGATACTGCATTTGAGTTTAGGGGATTGATATGCGGTGACTAGTGGTGGTTGGAGGCTGCGTGATGGCTTGGGATGGATCGTGTTGCTACAGTTTTGGACCGAAGTCGAGCAAGTCGCATTTGATTTAGGTAATTCGAGCTCGACATCGTTGGGCTTGGGGCAGAGCTTGGAGGAAGTGGAGCACGTCGACGAGATCCGTTCGTCGAATGGTGGCTCGATGCTCCGTTTCAGTGATTTAGATGCACTACGTGCACTCTTGGATCGGGTATAGGATAATGATTTTTTAGAAGAGGGAGAAGGATTAAGGTAAATTATGGGGCTAATGAAGTAATTAAGAAAATTAGTTATATTATATAATTCTAAGATCTTATTGCAATATATATTTCATATGAGGTTGGATTGGAATGTGGGAAGTTGCGTTGTACTCGTGGAAGCAATATCTACGTTTTGGAATTTGATTGAAGGAGATTGGAGCTTGTAGAATTTCAAGTTAAAATCGAATGCCTGTTCGATTTTAGTCAAGAATGGAATGATTTGATGATAATAGAAAATTTCTGTGAGTTTACTCACCTTTAAATTTGCTTTATAATTTCAGTGATGCTATAAATTGATTATTGAATGCTTGGTTGCTAGTTTAGATATTGTTGTTGTTTGGTTGACTTTCTGGTTGAAACCCCAATTTTGAATACGGATGGCATATTAACTTAATTGTTATGAACCCATATGATTACATATATTGTCCGTAACCCTTGTTTTTCAAGGAATATTTATAGAGAGATCCTAAGGGGTTTCTCGTTAATAATTTGTTAATTATTCCATATGCTGCTTATATTGATGTTTAGTTGTAATTAATCATGATATTCTATTTAAATTGTTTAAATGTCATTATAGAAATTTTTTCTATATCGCCAATTATTGAATATCCTCTCCTAAACCCTTCGTGTGTGTTGTCTTGAGCTTGGATTTTCACAAAATAGATAATTAAATTCATTAATTAGTATTATTAATGAATTTAAATTAGTAAATTATTTAAATTAATTATGTTTAAAATTTGGCAAATCATTTTAACTAATGATGTTTGAATTTAATTAATTCATCTAGTTAATGATATTTGGATTTAATTAATCCTTCTAATTAATAATTATTTGAATTAAATAAATTGTTTTAATTAAAGATGTTTAAGTTTAATTAATCGTTTGATTAATATATTTAAATAAATTAATCATTTTAATTAGTGATATTTGAGTTTAATAAATCATTTTAATAATGATGTTTAAAAAGTAATCAATCATTTTAAACAATGATGTTTGAGTTTAATTAATTATTTTGATTAAAGATATTTTAAATTTAGCTAATCGTTATTTGATGATGTTTTAATCTAATTGGTCATTTTAATTAATGATATTAGAATTTGGTTGTTTTAAAAGTAATTTAATAAATTTAATAAAAGAGTTTAAAGTAAATTAATCGATTTAATAAAAGTGTTTTAATGTTAATTAAATGATTTACTGTCTTAAAGTAAATTACCTTATTAATAAATGTTTTAAAGATAATTTACTGATTTAGTAAAAGTCTTTAGAAAATTTACTGTTTAAACAAAGAGAATTGATTGATTTATTAAAAGAGATTACAAATTTAATTTATTATCCTTCGGGATAATTAATATCGTACTTAAATAATAAAAGATTGGAAATGTGACTTGTTAACCTTTAGGATAATTAGTGTTGGTTTAAATTTATAAAAGGGAGTTAAAATTTGATTTATTTTCGTTAGGAAAATTAATTTGCTTTTAAAGATTATAATAGGTTATATAAATTGTCCTCCGAGATGCTTAACCTTTGATGTAAAACTTATAAAAGAAGTTTAATTAATTATTATCTTTTGGGATAATAAATATTGTTTTAAATTTTTATAAACAATAGTTTATAAACTAGAAAAACCTTTTATAAAAAATTGTTTCAAAATAAAGCTAAGAATAAATTGTTGGGTTCATAAACAATGTTTTGGCATTCGGTTTGACCCTGGTTTTAATACACTTAGAAAATACAATTTTCCCTTTTAAAAGGAATATTTTAAAGAAGAACGTTTTTAAAGAGTCTTTAAAAGTATTGTGATGTGGAATTCAAGCACAAGTGGAAACAACCATCTTATCATTCCCGATAGTTGATTTATCAACTATCGACTTTAACTCTGCTTCCTTCTTTTTATTTCGTCACTCTATACCGATGTGTTGCTCACCTGAGCCTTGTTATCCTTTATCGGAAATGACTAAACTCAAAGAGCGAGTGAAAGCCAAGCTATGTGGGGTTGCTCCCATTAGGGTATTTTCACATCCGCTCTAGATTGGAATCAGTTTTGCGCACTGAGATGTGAAATACTCGGATTCTCGGTAACCATTGGCGGGATCCGGCTTAGACGTGTCCGAGAGCCATCGGAGTTTGCAAGTATATTTCTAGAGGTATAATTTCGGTAAGGGGGGCGCACCCTCCTAGTCATTTGTTGGAAAAACTTATCTTTCCATTGTTTTTAATTCAAATATTTGAACTATTTCTTTAATTGCATTGAGAACTGCCTTGCACTCTTCTCAATGTTTGATTACTTGTGTCCATCTTTCAAATCTGGAATTTGGTATTATTATGCTCAATCATTTAGCATGGGATTTATTCTTACTAGAACTCGCCCTTCATTTGGATTGTATCTGTTGTTTATTTCCATTCTTGCTTGATTGGATAGTTGTTTTGATTTATTCCCACTTCTTCATTTATGGATGTTATTCTTGTGAGTTAAAATCTCGTTCCGCGTTAGCGGCATGGTCTCACAGAATTTTTATATGTCTCAAATTACTGGAGTTTTCTAACTCTGGTTTTCCAGACTGATCCGGGTGTTATTTTATTATAACGCTCGGGTCAGACTGAGTTCTTCCCAGGTTGTTTTGGCGATATGAAGTTATTGGTGAAGAGCTGGCTGGTTACCTATTGTAGTGTTTTATTTCTGATGTATTATATTGTATACCTATCAACAATTGTAAGGTCAGAATATTATAACTGCTCAGTTGATATGGTTTGTTTTTAACTGTGATATACTCTATATTTTTGGAGTGACAGATTTTAATGTTCTTGTTATATTATATATTGTCGATTCCGCCGTGAGCTTCTATTTTTCTCTATTCTCTGTTCTTTTTTTATTTATCCTAACAATCTTCCATTTTGTGGATTGGATGTGTGACATTGGAACATAATAGTAGTGTTCGGTGTCGACTTTCGATGGTCAATTACAATAGGAAATAAATTTGTAATTAATGAAAGGAATTAAATGGTGATTGATTAGGGATATGGAGGAATTGAATCATATAATAGAGAGATTTTGAAATGATAAAAATAAAAGGAATTAAATGTGGATTGATTACAGATGGTCTAATTTTAACAAAAATGATCAATTATTAAGGGTATATTAAATGAAGTAACGAATGGACCATATCTATTAGAAACCAAGAATGAAAATTAAGGAAGATAGGTAATGGTGGAATGACATATTAGAAATGTTCATATTAACTGAGTAAGGAGTTTAGGACCACAACATTATTTACACTAGTGGATGAAAAATGACAACTTCTAGCAAAATTTTCTTTTAGAGTGTTTGGGATTGTTATCGCTAGTTGTTTCACTCATGTTATTGGAAAAACATATGTTATGGTATAAGATATGTTTTGTTTTATCATTGGGTTGATTTTATTAATGGGATTAGACCGCTAAACAGATATACATGGGGAACAACGTAAATAAGGAAATTTCATAAGGATGCTTAACTAGCGATAAAGTGTAGGTAGATCTGGAAGTTAATAGGGAAATTAGATTAGTAACTAGGAACAAATGATGCTTAAATTCCTAAGATTTTAGGATCTTGGGAAAAATAAATTTTAGGTTATGGAGAGACACCATTCAAAGAAGACTATTCACCCCGAAGGAGATAAGATGTATATGAAAAGGATTTTCCATTAGCCAAGGATGAAGAAGAGAGTAGCTGATTTCACCAATCGACGTTTGATGTGCCAAAACGAAAAGGTAGAATTGATTAAGCGGCGAATGAAAGCTGCACAATATCGCCAGAAATCCTATACAGACAAGTGAAGAAAAAAGTTAGAGTTCGAAGTAGGGGATATGTGTTTATCAAAGTTTCACTCTTAGAAAGGTCGTGTGATTTGGAAAGTCAAGAAAGTGGCACCAACATTTGTTGGGCCTTTCCCAACTTTAGAAAGAATGGAAAGACTCGCTTATCGTGAGGAGCTAGCAGATAAATTGCCAGGAGCCCATAACGTTTTGCACTGGAGTAAGTGCCTTCATAGCACCTCCACCATGGTAAAGCCTGATCAATTGAGGGACATTGAGATGGAGCTAATAGCATCACATGCCACCGCATGCAATGTCAAGTACGAAACTAGGAAACTCTACAACAAAGTAATTAGGCTGGTTCGAGTACAGTGGAGGGAAAATTCGGTGGAGAGCATGAGGACTTCTTAACCTAAGCTTTTCACTGGAATACTTTTCTCTCCAAAATTAGGTTTTGGTTGCAACATAGTTGCTAGATTGGATGGTCGGGGATGATTGCTACCCTTTTTAACCGTCACTTGTAGACATACATAAATTTAATACATGTTCAGGTGTTTATATACATACTTATATGTCGTGAGCATACACTCGTGCTAGGATTGAGCTTACTTATAGTATGTCTGCGCACAAAACTACATTGCACTTTTGGTTAATTAGATGGTTTTGTAGACAATTTTGCTGTATAACATGGATGTATATTACTCATTACATTGTTTTTCCCTTGGAAAGATTTCATGGAGGAAATCCTTTTAAAGGGGAGAATATAACACCCCGTAAAAATCTGTAATAAACAAATTAGGTAAATTAATTAGATAAGACAAGCTTAAAACAGAAATTTTGCAAAAGTCAAATTTTGACCATGGAAGTTATGTCAATGTGTTCATGACAAATTTCTAATCAATTTCAATATATAATATGTTGAAAATAAAGCTCAAACGGAAAAGTCATGGACATTTGAAGTTTTCATATTCAAAATAATTTAAATAGAATTCAAATTCAAATAATTAATTATTAAATTTGAAATTTGAAAATTAATAGTAATTAGATTTAGGGGTTAACTATACGTTAAAATTAATACCAATGTTAGATTGCAATCAAGGAATAAATTAAATTAAAAAGCAACGGCTCAAAATCTTCCTAAAATAGCGCATACCAGTCGACTGCTCCCCTTGGGCTGGTCGACCACCAACGGTCGACTATTGGGAGGTGACGGTCGACCGGTTGTGAATGGTGATAGTTAGGATTTTGTATAATGAATGTAACAGATTATATAATATTAAACCAAGTTAATTCTGATGGTTCTGGTGCATTTCAACCACTATAAATAGGAGCCTAACCTCCTCACTTTTATTCACAAAATATTTTGGGACTATAGTGAAGCATCGTCAGTTCATCTCTTCATAGATTCAAAAAACTCATTAGGGTTTCAGGTAAGAAATTCTATATATCTATTTTGTTCTATTTATTTTCTCAACGTATTATTCTACAATTCTTTGAATCTAACGTACATATACAAATCCCTTGCTGTATATATACTAAAAAGAAGAGATTTGGTAGAGATTATTAAAGACGTGTCAAATCCAAAGGCGGTAAAGCTAAGGATATACCATGCGTGGAAATCTTATCTTTTCTATTAGTAATTGATTTGCATAGTTTAAGTTTGAATATGCCTTGGGGAGTTTTCGTTTGCGAATACATCATATTATAAATCCCCAAAACTTCTTCAATACGAAATGCCAATTCTAGGTTGAAATCTCAATTGTTTATGTCTAAATATGGGAATTGTGTAGGTTTGTAGTTTTGATAATTTTACTTTCCATTCCACTTATTATTATTTTTATTTATATTTGATTTGGGAATAGTGTAACGCCCTACCTTTAGAGCAATATTAACAAAGAATTTTACATAGTAATATTGTCTGCTAATACGGAGAATAAGGCTGATTAGGAGCGACCATACATGAACTTGAGTATCATGCTTATCACAAGCAATCCTCTCAAAATATGGTGAACCAAAAATATCTCACAATCTAAACATAAACTTGCATGAAATCAAATGAAACTATAAGACAAGCATGAAAGCGAGTCGAAACCAAATACAAGCATGAAAGCAAGTCAACACTAAAGTCAAGCATGAAAGCAAGTCAAAAACAAATACAAGCATGAAAGCAACTCGAAACCAAAGAAAATCATGAAAGAGAGTCAAAACCAAAATACAAGCATTAAAACGAGTCAACCAAAAGACAAGCATGAAAGTGAGTCAACCAAAAGACGAGTTGTAAAAATCCAAAAACTCGGCCTTGGAAAATCGACACCCGTACTTCACTTTTACTCAAATGCCATAGATTCAAACACCGAATCTGGCTTCCCGGAGCTTATAACACAGTAAGTATAATAACACAGCAGAATAAAGAAATAGATGATATCATATACAACTCCAATGAATAAAATATCCAGAATGATATACAACAATGATATCAATATGATACAACAATATCAGAGATAAATAATGATACAGCGGAAATAACAGAAATGATAACTCCAAATGATCAGTCAGAGATAATGAATCCACCCACTCCAATATCAAGCTCGAATCACCATCACGATGCACAAAGGTAAGCAATTTCAATCATGATCTCCAAACGCTGAACTAGCTCCAGATAATCTACTAAACCTGACTATCTGAAAAACCCAACTCTAGACTGCCCGTGTGGAAATTGGTGGGCACCCAGAGTTTAGGAAGGAAGCAATAAACTCCAGGTCAGTCATGGTGACTGATGTGAGAACTTAAACAGTTATTTTATCTTTAAAAACAACAACAACAACAAAGGAAGTGGAAAAATATCCGCAATGCTTTTGGAAAATGAAACTACCATAAGACCTCCCACCACACACACAATGCAAACGCAGAATTGGAGGAGATTTCTTCTTATGATAGTCAAACATGCTTACTACGCAAAACAAATCACTTTGATATTATTATTAGTTAATAGTGCAGAAAACATTTCGAAAGTATAATATAAATCTTAGCCAGCATAGGCATTCCGCACTTATGCCTACTATAGCTACTATGTTCAATAGCAGGTTACCGCCACATTCCATAGCAGGTTATACAACTAAAACCGTACAAGGTTCATATTGTTTCTTTGGATTTCCAACAAATGGTCAGGCTAAGGAACTTCCTACTGCCACATGGGATCACCTCTGGTTGGACTTCCTGAGAACTAACTAGCTCTCTGCCAACACAAGGCCGGGTTACCTCTGTCACTAGGTAACTACTTCACGACTATGCCATTCCCCGGTCCTTTGGGACCTTTATCCGAGGCGCCTCAATCAAACAACAATCACACAGTAAATGAGATTGGAGTATCCACATAGGTTAAATACCAGGGCTCCATACCTGATACCACCATTTTCCAGAAGGAAATGACATACCCTTAATGGAGCGACCCTCATAACCTTGCCGCATCATTCCTGTTTCGACCATTTCCGGGTTGTGAGGTCAGACGAAGTCACTTCCACAAAGCTACGCTTTTTCACAAAGCCACGCTTTGATCACAAATGTTCAATAAATGATCATCACATAGCAACACTCAGCATGCCACACTACCAAATTGAGAGTATATCACTGATAAATTTCAACTACATAACCTCTGAGCTCGTACGTCTCAGAGAAGGGTGTTAAGCTAAGAGAATAAATCTCCGCCACCAAACAGAAATGTATTTGAAAGAAATCAGCTTTATATCTCAAAGTGTAATGTTAGACATAAAACCATTCAAGTCTGTTCCGGGTTCGAACAGAGACGAAGGCACTTCCGAAGAAGCCCTTGCAATCCGGGTATTCAAAATCCCGATCGGATTTCCCATCACTTAGGAAATCTCTATACCGGTGCGACTCAATGCAGAGACAATCAATAGGTTATCCTATCATTCTCGCAAATACCCGGTCTTCAACACCGGTCTTCAATTGCTATCCATATACGACGTATCATTATTCGGAATGGGTTATGTGACACAAAGGTCCTCTCCCGGCTAAACCGAATAATGAGCGCAATATTTAAAAACATATGGATATTGGAATTTCAGTTAAGTCACAACTTAAACCCAAACTTTCTTTTCAAATGGTTTAACGAATTACCATTTTCAAATCTTTAAACAAAAAGATTCATTTTAACAACCTTCAACGGTTGAAACAATTTCCACATTTTAATCTTTTAAATAAAAGATTTAATTCACAAAGTTCACCCAGTTTCACAAAGATCTATTCACAGATTTTCCAAATCAATTTCCATTTCAATTGGATTAACTCGTTAAATCTTGAAAACAAAGATTTAACTGATAGTTTTCAAAAACACGTTTTCAAAGATTTATTCGTAATTTGGAAAACCATCTTCAATTCAAACTTGAAATTCCTTTAATTCAAATTGGAAATTCATTTCTTATATGAGAGCTTTTATTAGTTGAAAACAATTAGTTTTCCCAAATCATTGAATTCAATTCTAAATATTGAATTCAAATCTAAATCAAATTATTAAAATATCAAGTTTTATTAAGTTATTTAAAAATAATTTTACATTTGAAACTCATTTTCAAAGCTCTCAATTCAAATTTCCAAAACCATTGGGATTCAAGAATCCAACCTTTAAAATTGTCAAAAATCTGCAACTTAACTGATTTCCACGTGAAATTCATATTTGTGTGTGTATGGTGTAGTCCAGGGGTTTTACACAGTAGTGCAACATCAATAAACCATCACAGATCAGAATACAGAAATATAGTTGATAAGCAGTATAAATTATAATGCTTATCGTTCATTCACAGATTCACAGATAATATACAAATGTATCACAAATAAATGAATAAATTATACACAGCTCTATCTACAGAACAAATATCACATATCAGAGAGGACAATCAATTCAAGGCATCTCATACAATACAATCATTCATAAATAAGGTCAAGCATTCAATAATCATTTATAAGTAGGATTAATTAATTATTTAATCGTAATTAATTCAATTTATTTCCAATTAAATTAATTGCTTATGAATTAATTATCCAATCCTGATTAATTAATTACAAATCATTTGATATAAATTAATTACTCAATCACCTTAATTAATTAAATTATTCTTAATTAATCATATTAATTAAATTAATCTTTAAACCAATTACATAATTAATCATCTCATTATTAATTATTCCTTAATTAGTCCATTATAAATTACATCATTAATTATATTAATTAATGATCTCTAATTATATTTAAATTAAATTACCTTATTTAAATTAATTACACTAATTAATCCTTTAATTCCATTAAGTAATTTCCCTTTTAATTACATCCAGAAATTTTCCATTTCAATTACTTCAATAAGTATTTACACTTCATTAATTACATTTAGTAATTATACTTAACCCAACATCAAGTAATTATCTTTAATTAATTAAACTTAATAAATTAATTAAAATTAACCACATTAACTTAATTAATTACACGGATTAATTAATTACTTAAATTACTTTATTAAGTAATTACCTTTGATAATCTTCTTAACATTAAGTAATTAACCTCTTAGTTACTTATCTCTTAATTATTTCTTAATTGACTAATCTTGATTAATCAATCCTTAATTAAGTGATCATCTATACTTAATAAATTCACAAAAATTTATCTTAATTTAATTACCCCCAAATTAAACATCTTAATTAATTAATTAATTATACTTTAATTACTTTTGTTAATAAATCATGATTAAACTAAAATAAATCATTCTCCTTTATTAAAGTTAAATACTTTTTACCTAATCTTAATTATAAATAGAAGAGTAGAATTTCAGTCCAAAAATGATCAATCTTAATTTCTTTAAAAACCAGAAACCAGAATTACTTAAATAAAAAAAACTAGAATTTAACTTGTTACCCAATTCAAAACGAATAACCAACAAGAACCCAAGCAGAACACAAGGAAACACACGAGTCACTCGCGTAGCATCTGCTTCGAGTCAATTCCCCCATCGACTCGAGAAAAACTCGAGATCTGCTTCTTCCCAAGGAACTCAACTTCCCAGATACACAAACGTGCACGGTGCACGTAGACCGATGGACTACGACGCTCCGACCATCAACGCTGGCCTCAACACATCACCGATGAACTCGATAAGCCCTCCGACCGCCCAGATCCGATAGCCCCATCTCGAATCGAAATCGAGCCCTCGAACGTCAACTGAACCCAAACCATTCTGACAAAACTGGTTCGCCACTACGATCTCGATGACCGGAACTCACGTTACTCCGACCAGAGCATCTTCACCCATCCACGCAACTACTCCGGCCTTCGCGATCCACTCCGATGCACCGTAGACGACGAACGAAGCTTGATATCAACCTTGACACTAACCGGTCACTAAACCCTAGATCGCCCCCTGTCTGACCACCGTGGCCAAGATAAATACCATCCACATTTTTCCATAGGTCGTCATCCCTTAAACCTACTTCGACAACCACCCCGAGCTCCTAATCATCTCCGATCGACGGCAATTGATCAAAACACCAAATCTGATCAACTCCAAATATCTCGATAATTACTTACTTAAAAAATTAAGATTTTACTTTCTAAATTCATCATTTTCTAAGGCCAATCTAGATCTGTTATCCGATACAGAAATTAAGATGATAGATTTTTAAGTTATAGTTTGATCATCTCTGTATATTATCTTTCTGTAAAAAATTTCCAAATATAAAATCTTTAAACTCTTTTTTAAACTAGGCTTATATACTTACATATATTCTCACCAAGAAATCTTAGCCTAAGGTTGACATAGAAGATGATACAAATTTTTTATATGGTGGGAATATTTCCTGAAATTCAACAGAGTAGTGTTTATTTTCACATTCACTGACATATCTTAAACATGCATTCAAATTTAAGTATTCCTGTAACATTTATACTAGATTTCTACAACATTCATCACAAGCATCTAGGTTTATTCACAGAATTCAAACTGTTTTTAAAATAAAAGTTTTACTCACAAGCATGCATTTTCAAACATGTTTAAACATTAAAAGAATAGCAGTTTACTCACTGTTTAGAAAAGGAAGAACAGAGCACACTTCTGTTTTGAAAAGCCATAAGCCTGATCCTCTTGACTCTCTTTGCTCGCTTTAAAAATCATTCTTCAATCTTCTAGTTATTGATTAAGTTTATTTAAATTTTTAAGATGATGTTTACTTTATATTTTTCTCAGTTTTAGATGGTCGAACTGAGATGAAGACTAATACATATAAAAAGAAATGTATACAGGCTATATTATTATTTGTTTATACAATTACTGGGATTTTTTATAAGCAATGGAGGCTGAAATGATTTTAGTCATGAGCTAGAGATATGGCATTAATTAACATGTACAACTTATCTTCATTTCGGCTGATACAATGCTACATTAATTGCCTTGTACCACTTACCTTATTTTATTTGCTTTATTTTTATGTTAGAAATTGTATTAGAGAAAAGTCTGGTGGCTTCTACTTTGCAAGCCATATTTTATTTTCTTCATTCTTTTACAAGTCTACATACATGAACATATATTTTGTTTGCTTCTTTTCTTTTTGTTTGTTTCATTACTTTGTAGTATAAGTGAAATTCTATTTTATTTTTCTTCTTATACTTATTATTTAGTAACATAGATAATTTCTACTTTTAAATAGTTGTTAAAGTTTAGCAAATGTATTTACTTGATATTTATAGTTTATCTTTTATATATTGATTCTATTTCTAACTTAAATGATTTATTATTATTATTTTTACTTCTATTTCTAGTTTAAATATTTATCATTATTATTTTACTTTAACTTTTATTGTCTTATATTTATTTTATAAATTCAAATTATTATTAACCATTAATTCTAATATTTATTATTATCATTTATTATTAAACCATTTATTTCTAACCCATTTATTTAAGATTTAAACTCAAATTCAATATATATATATATATATATATAAATTCATATTGACTCATATATGCCCATAGACATATATATTCACATATACACATATATATAATATTTAAATTTTAAATGATTTAACATAGAGTTTATTTGAATTTGGGGAAACTCGCTTTAATTTACAATTAATTTTACAATTTTAATTCAAAAATTCGTTTAATTATCAATTTAAATATATATAAAATTCAGGGTCGTTATAGACTTCCCCCCTTAAAAGAATTTCGTCCTCGAAATTGCCAAGGAGACACAAAGATAGATGAAGAATATTTCATCAAATCAAATTGAACATCTATTCTGCATTTGGCTTACCAAATCAGAATATTAATAAAAGATACAAGAACGAATTTTTTTAACACTTCACAAGATACTCGGGTCATCCATATCTATGAAATATGTAGGGGCATCGGTTAGTTCGAAGTGATAACTAACCATTCGTAGAATATATTGGGACCCAAAGAATAGAAAGATATATGGATACAATTCCAAAGCTTTTTAATTTAGAACTAAAGTATACCTATCAACCATAGCAACCAAAGCAAACAATTCATCCAAACAAACAATTTTGGCCTATTTGGAGTTTACGTCCCATATTTATATATCGAATTTCTTCCTGGATCTACCAGAAACCATCGAAGAATTGAGAAAAAGATACTGAACAAAAGAGATTGATAGAGAAAATTTGTTTCCAATTTTGTTACAGGGTATTGACCATTTATAGTCGTATTCCCCTGTCCCCTATCTCATCCTCTTCTTATACTCATACTCACTATCATGGATAGTAAGAGAATTTATTGAGGCATTCGAACGGATATCTGAGGAATACTCATTCTAGGGTATACTTCACCCTATCTCTAATGAGCTACTTAATGTGTTATACTCCTGAGCTAAAGTTCAACCTTCATCTCTGATACCAAATGTAAAATCCAAAAACTCGGCCTTCGAAAATCGACACCCGTACTTCACTTGTACTCAAATGCCATAGATTCAAACATCGAATCTGGCTTCCCGGAGCTTATAACACAGTAAGTATAATAACACAGCGGAATAAAGAAATAGATGATATCATATACAACTCCAATGAATAAAATATCCAGAATGATATACAACAATGATATCAATATGATACAACAATATCAGAGATAAATAATGATACAGCGGAAATAACAGAAATGATAACTCCAAATGATCAGTCAGAGATAATGAATCCACCCACTCCAATATCAAGCTCGAATCACCATCACGATGCACAAAGGTAAGCAACTTCAGTCGTGATCTCCAAACACTGAACTAGCTCCAGATAATCTACTAAACCTGACTATCTGAAAAACCCAACCCTAGACTGCCCGTGTGGAAATTGGTGGGCACCCAGAGTTTAGGAAGGAAACAATAAACTCCAGGGCAGTCATGGTGACTGGAGTGAGAACTTAAACAGTTATTTTATCTTTAAAAACAACAACAACAAAGGAAGTGGAAAAAATATCCGCAATGCTTTTGGAAAATGAAACTACCATAAGACCTCCCGCCACACACACAATGCAAACACAGAATTGGAGGAGATTTCTTCTTATGATAGTCAAACATGCTTACTACGCAAAACAAATCACTTTGATATTATTATTAGTGCATAGTGCAGAAAACATTTCGAAAGTATAATATAAATCTTAGCCAGCATAGGCATTCCGCACTTATGCCTACTATAGCTACTATGTTCAATAGCAGGCTACCGCCACATTCCATAGCAGGTTATACAACTAAAACCATACAAGGTTCGTATTGTTTCTTTGGATTTCCAACAAATGGTCAGGCTAAGGAACTTCCTACTGCCACGTGGGATCGCCTCTAGCTGGACGTCCCGAGAACTAACTAGCTCTCTGCCAACACAAGGCCGGGTTACCTCTGTCACTAGGTAACTACTTCACGACTATGCCATTCCCCGGTCCTTTGGGACCTTTATCCGAGGCACCTTGATCAAACAACAATCACACAGTAAATGAGATTGGATTATCCACATAGGTTAAATACCAGGGCTCAATACCTGATACCTGTAAAGACCCAAAAGTCGGCCTTCGAAAATCGGCACCCGTACTTCACTTGTACTCAAAATGCCATAGATTCAAACGCCGAATCTGGTTCTCCGGAGCTTATAACACAGTTAAGTAAATAACACAGCGGAAGACAAGAATAATACATTGATATACAATATCTGATACAATATCTGATACAACAGAGTGATACAATGGATATCAATATACATCAGAGATATGATGCAAGAAAATAGCAGCGGAAAAGAAAACGATAACATCAGCAGCGGATAAACTCCATCTCCAAAGCACCTATCCAGATATAGCTCGAACTCCCAATAACAATGCACAAAGATAAGCAAGTGCAGTCCAAATCCAAAGACTGAACTAACTCCAGATAATCTACTAAATCTGAATATCTGAAAACCCAACTCTAGACTGCTCGTGTAGAAAATTTTGAGCATCCAGAGTTTAGGAAAGAACAATAAACTCCGGATCAGTCATGGGACTGGTGTGAGCAACAAAAACAGTTTATCTTTAAAAACAAATAGCAGAGAATTTTAAAGTCAATTCGCAATGCTTTTAGAAAATGAAACTACCATAAGACCTCCCGCCACACACACAATGCAAACGCAGACTTGGAGGAGATTTCTTCTTATGTTAGTCAAAGATGCTTACTACGCAAAATCAAATCATTTTTGATATTATTATTAGTGCATAGTGTAGAAAACATTTCAAAAGTAGAATATAAATCTTAACCAGCATAGGTACAATTATAGTATGCCTACTATAGCTACCATATTAGATGGCAGGTTCGACAACTAAAACCGTACAAGGCTCGTATTGTTTCTTTGGATTTCCAACAATGGTCAGGCCAAGGAACTTCCCATTGCCACATAGGTACACCTCTGGAAAGACGATCCTGAGAAATAACCTAACATTACGGTAAGATCTCTGCCAACACAAGGCCGGGTTACCCCTAACTGGGTAACTACTTACACGAGCATGCCATCTCCCGGTTGTAACCATCCTTTAACCGGGGCCCCAGCAACAAATCACAAAGTAAGATATATATATATATATATATTTGCGACATCCACATAAGTTAAGTATCTGGGCTCCACACCATGATACCACTTCTATCCAGAAGGAAATGTACATACCCTAAGGGGCGCTACCCCCAATAACCTTGCTGCATCTTTCCTGTTTCGACCATTCCGAGGTGTGAGGTTCGACGAAGTCTCGTCCACAAAGCTACGCTTTGTCACAAAGCCATGCTTTTGGTCAACAGATGATCAAAGTTATGATCACAAAGATATAAAATCAAACAAATGATCATAACACAAATGATCAAATAATGATCATCACACAGCAACACTCAGCATGTCACATTACCAAATTGGGAATATATTGCTGATAAATTTCAACTACATAACCTCTGAGCTCGTACGTCTCAGAGAAGGGTGTTAAGCTAAGAGAATAAATTCTACGCCACCAAACAGAAATGTATTTGAAAGAAATCAGCTTTATATCTCAAAGTGTAATGTCAGACATGTAACCATACAAGTCTGTTCCGGGTTCGAACAAAACCGAAGGCACTTCTTACGAAGCCCTTGCAAATCCGGGTATTCACAATCCCGATCAGATTTCCCATCACAAATGGAGATCTCTATACCGGGGATCAGCCAGTGCAGAGACAATCGACAAGAAACCCTTTCGTTTTCGAAAATATCCGGTCTTCAACACCAGTCATCAAATGCCATCCATTACGACGTATCACATATTCGGAATGGGTTATACGACCCAAAGGTCCTTTCCCAGCTAACCCGAATAGTGTGCGAAATATTTAAAATCATATGGATACTGGGGTCTCAGTTAAATCAAAGTTTAAAACCCAAACTATTCATTCGAATGGTTAAAACAAATTACCATTTCCAATCTTTTAAACAAAAGATTCAATTCACAAAATTAACCCCATTCACAAAGATCATTCATAGATTTCAAAATAATTTCTATTTCAATTTGAATTAACTTGTTAAATCTTTAAATCAAGATTTAACTTATAGCTTTCAAAACTTGTTTCCAAAGATTCATTCATAGCCTTTCAAAACAATTTTATTTCAAGTTGGATTAACTCATCTAATCTTTAAATTAAAGATTTAACTTATAGCTTTCAAAACTTGTTTCCAAAGATTCATTCATAGCCTTTCAAAACAATTTTATTTCAAGTTGGATTATGTGACGCCCCATCTCTATGCTCACAATAACAAAGGTTATTATAAGGAATAACGTCTGCTATTGCGAAGAATAAGGCTTGTTAGAAGCGACCATCCGTAAGTTATGCCTTAGACGAGTATTGATTACATCGATAGGAGTTGTATAAATTACTCCCAAAGATATATATTCAATCCAAATCTAAAACGAAACTACAGTGGCTTAAAAAATCCAGAACAATTCATAATAACAATAACACAAATAGTATAATCACATCAGAAACAGAAATATCAGATATATAGCGGAAGACAAGTCTGGAATACATGCTACAACAATCGATAGTTCACAAGAACTGATACATATACATATCCATCAATACATACATAAGACGATAGTCAATAACCAAAAGAACTCCTCGAAGTCTAGACAAAAGATGATGTGAAATCCCAAAAGCTGAAACTGCAACTGAATCAGAGATGAAGACTATCCTGAAATAACTCGGTCTGACCCGAGTATTATTTAAAAGAAAATAATAAACGGATCAGTCTAATTTATTCTCAGAAATAAGTGAATGATAAACAACACTTAAACAAATAATTATAGTCTCGAATGAGACTATACAGCATAAATAATCAACATAGTTTAAATGAAGAAATCTCAGTTTAAACTCCATCAAAATCAGTTTTCAAATTCACAATTGAATTTAAAACGGCAATACGCAAATTTATAATCTCAGATGAGATTATACACAAACTCAACTTCCAAATTCATAATTGAATTCAAAGTAGCAATTCACAAAATCTAGAAATCAAAACAAGATAACTAGAAAAATCAGCATAAAAGGTGGATCGATCCCATCAGATGGCGAGTTTTTAATTCGCCGCACGTGCATCTCAGAGTGGCCGAAGCCTACCAAGTACTCAATAAAATTTTGGCGCCCATCAGATTGACCCGAAGGTCCGCAGAGTGACCCGAAGGTCTAGTACTGGTATTTGACCCGAAAGTCCGCAGAGTGGCCCGAAAGCCAAACAAATGACCCGAAGGTCCAACAAATGACCCGAAGGTCCTCATAGTGGCTCGAAAGCACACGAAAGCATCAAAATGTTTCAATTAACGAGTCCGGAATTAAGCGAATTAGTAAAAGCGTGGTTCCATACTCCGCACTTTTGCTAAATCGTTAAATCTCTTCATCGTTTCCTTGAAAGTGCAAAATTGTGTATTTTATAAAAATACATTTTACGTTCTCAAACGGACAAGTCCGGAATTAAGCGAATCAGTAAAAGTAAGGGTTCATAGTCCTTAGTTTTGCTGAATCGTTTAAATCGCTTCCTCATTCTTTTGAAAGCGCAAATTGTAGAATTTTTGGAAACACTTTTATTTTAAAACGATTTTTAAAATACGTGATTAAAACAGCAACATCTGTGGCAATTTCGAAGAGGAAATTGCGCTTCACAAAACACCATAAAAACGGATACCAAATCGGCGTTGCGGGATAACCGCTTTAAAAATTAATTTTAAAATTGACGGTTACTGAAGTCAAAAACACAGTAAATTTGTTCGTCAAAATATCATCAAAACAACACACATAAAAATATAGTACCGGCGTACAAATTCCGTTATAAAGATAACGGCAACAAAATACGTTTTACAACGTAACACCGGTTCAATGCAAATTTAATAACGGACTGCACTAAAATTTTTAAGTATGAAATATGATGTCTGGAAATTTTACACTCCCCATTTGCACGTAACACTTTAAAATGCTTGGCTTATACTTTTCTTTTTCTTTCACGCATGCAAGTTTAAAAATGAACGCCTCTGCAAGCATCACTCACCTGGCCCATAACTATAAGCAGTAAGAAATTTGCACACGAATAATCATAACTGAACCATTTTCCTTCAGGTATTTCACGTGTACAAAGCAAATGCAAAAGACAGAGATAAATGGTCAGGACAACACTTGTCTAGTGTGACACGCACACACACTTTAATATATGCTAGATATGCACGCACAAAGCTTGTATGCAAGTTGGCCAAGCAATATTTTCATGCAAAAGTTGTATAAAACTATAACCTGGTTAACATTTTCGTGTAATAGTATTTACACGCATGCATAGGGACAATGGAAACAAAATTAATGCTGCCAAACTTTCATGTAGCCTCATAAAAATTTGCAGGAAACATTTTAAAACGTATGCACTATTTTAAAATACATTTGTGAATTTATTCACGTTTTTGGCACAACTGAAATGAACAAAAGGCTAACACTTTTAAACAACACAACTTAACTATATAAATGCACAATCGAAATGAACAAAATGACAGCATTTTTAAACAACACAACCTATACCATGTTAATACGCACTGTACAATAAAGTCAACACGTCTTCAAGTTTAATTACTCAAAGGACCAGAGTATAAGCAAAGCAAAATGACCACTAAACTAACTGATTCAGGTGAAAGGCAATTTATACACATGAAGTCAATGTGATAAAGGCAAGCAATTTGACTACTGGGATCCATAAAAACAGAGTATTCAAAGGAATACCTGTATGTGACAGAACTTCAATGTGAAGTAATAGTCACGGTCAGATATACGATGCATATTCAAGTGCATCAGTGAACAATGCAACTAAAAATGACAGAAAATGAAATAGTTTGAACGCAATTTCTCGATGCACCCAAAATAGCCTGGAACTCCTTTATGTACAACAGGGTTTTGTGCAAATCAAAATAAACAACAGGAAAGCACCAAAATAGAAATAGGCAACATAGTTTTTAAATTAGAAATGTGAGTGTAGCACTCACCTAAATTTTTGCTTCAAATCAACTAGCGACTAGGAATCCAAAAGAGAGTAAAATATTTGAGCGACCATTAAAGCTTCACCTAGCTTATGAAAAATAGCAAAAATAATGTTGCAGTGTTCTTTTTTTTTCAAGATTGTGAACAAGTCAATGGAAGATGTGTGCTGGCCAACCTCTTTGGTACCAAAGCAATTAATGCCAACGTGCATTTGAAAAGAAAGTACACGGCTACAATACTTGATGATGGCAGAGCAAAGCAAAGGTTCAAAATTTGCTTTATAAATAGAGTGACAGCAAGGCAAAGCTATGAAAGAAAATAATGCAAAGTGTTCACATATTTTTGCTTTTTAACTAGTGGTGACAGCCATGTTATAATATGTTCCACTTAGTTTTATATTAGCCTATATTCACCTATACACGTGAAGAAGGAAAAACCAAGTTACAACACACTTAATTATATTCAACATGCAATGCCATATGCATTTTATCTCAACTGCTACCACTTTAATGAATTTAACTGACTATGAATCATGATTTGCTTTGCAATTTTTTTTTCAAATTTTTATTTTAAAAATTTTCAGTTTAAAAATATTTTCTCCGACCGTAACTCAAAAATCACGTTCGTTACCGATTTTTAAATTATTTAATACGATGGTACAAATTACAGTCGTTACAGACTCCCTCCCTTATAAAAATTGCGTCCCCGCAATTTTCATACTAGAAGCAGTCAAAAATGCAAATCATTAATCACAACAAAGATTTCAAATAGAAAAGATAGATAAGAATGCTCACCCCCACCCGAAGAGGAGAGAAAACCCAGATAAGAACGCTCGATGAATTCTCTGGTTTCCCAAGTACAATCTTTGGGGTTTGTGGACCATTGAATTTTCACAAGCGGGACTTCTTTGTTCCGAAGGTGTTTAACCTCCGAAGCTAGCACACGAATAGTATTTTGCACAATAGATAAGTCGGGTGAGATCTCAAGATCTTGCAACATAGAAGGATCAATAATAGAATCTGAATCTCTAAGGCATCGACGAAGCTGGAACACATGAAATACGTCATGAATTCCCGAAAACTGAGCAGGTAGCGATACACGATAAGCAACTGGGCTAATGCGTTCCGTAATAGGAAACGGTCCAACATATCGAGGAGCCAATTTCCCGGAGTGACTAAAACGCACCACACCCTTCATCGAGGAAACACGAATGAATACGAGATCGCCAACAGAAAATTCCAAAGGCTTCCTACGATGATCGACATAAGATTTCTGCCTATTCTGAGCCTCCTTCATTCTCTGTCTAATAACATCAATCCTCTCCGAAGAATCTCGAATATAATCGGGGCCGAGAACTAACTTTTCCCTCGATTCCAACCAACAAGATGGTGATCGACACGGCCTTCCGTAAAGAGCCTCGAAAGTAGCCATACCGATACTGGATTGAAAACTGTTGTTGTAAGAAAATTCAACAAGAGACAAGTGGTCTAACCAACTACCACCAAAATCAAGAATGCAAGCACGAAGGAGATCCTCTAAAACCTGATTCACCCTTTCAGTCTGACCATCAGACTATGGATGATAAGCTGTACTAAGATTGAGCTTAGTGCCCAAAGCTTTCTGAAGGCTCTGCCAGAAACCACTAGTAAAAAGCGGATCTCTGTCACTAACAATGGAACTAGGCACTCCATGAAGTCGAACGACTTCTTTAATAAACAGCTTAGCCAACAAAGGAGCAGTCCGATTGGACTTGATAGGAATAGAATGGGCTGATTTAGTCAATCGGTCAACAATCACCCAAATACTAGTATGGCCCGACCTCGAACGAGGTAGACCATCAATGAAGTCCAAAGAAATTTGATCTCATTTCCATAATGGAATCTCAAGAGGTTGCAAAAGACCACTAGGGCGATGGTGTTCTGCTGTAATAAGTTGACAAGTTAAGCAACAACTTACATAACTTGTAACCTCACGCTTCATACCCTCCCAACAGTATAAGCGTTTGACAACAGCATACATCATAATACTACCCGAATGGATAGCATACTTAGAGCGATGACAGTCCTCAAGAATGTCATTTCTAAGATTAGAAACACTAGGCACGATCAATCTACCCTTCCTCCGAATACAACGATGAATATCAATATCGAAATCCTTCAGATCATCACTTCGGGATTCCGATTTACAACTCTGAATAAGATAGGCAATATGTGGATCTTGTTTCTAGGCATCGGCAACACGATCCAACAAACTAGGACGAGCTTCCATGCTAAATAAAAGAACGGGAGAATCAGAAATTGAAGGACAGCCTTTAATATCACAAAGAGATAAAGCTTCCAAAATATTCCACTCTGCTAGCATCGTGGAAACAACAATTTGCTGCCTGCGACTAAGCGCATCAGCAACTCGATTACCCTTACCAGGGGTATACTGAATATCGAAATCATAAGAAGCTAGGAATTCGAGCCAACGCTGTTATCTCAAATTACATTCCTTCTGAGTGAATAGATACTTCAGAGATTAGTGATCGGAGTGGAGAACACCACTCCTTTCCAAAAATAACGATGTCAAACTCTAAAAGCAAAACAATAGCCACGAGCACTAGATCATGAATGACATACCTAGTCTCGATCGGCTTTAATTGTAAAGAAGCATAAGTGATAGCACATTTTCTTTTTGCAAGAGAACGACACCCAAACCAATACGACTGACATTGGTATAATCAATAGAGTCTTGGTTCCCTTCGGGAACCACAAGAATAAGAGTATCGGAAAAGAGTTCTTTCTGATAATTTTCTTTATGAAATCACTTTCTAGAAAAATTTACTTTTTATAAATCAATTTATTGTGTCAAATTGTCTCATCAAAGCGTTTAGGAGATTCCTATCGATAGCGTTGATCAAGCGCATCGACCAGAACTCTTAAAGCACTCAATGGGCAATACAATCACAAAATTATTTGCTATATGATAACCCAAATCCAATTATACTTGTGAAATTTTAAATTGTTGCTTTCATCCAAAATCAATAAATACACAAAATGGAGTCATCGAGATATTCGTAGAATACTCGATTCATAAAATGGATGAAATAGGCTGGGCAACTGAATGACGTAATAAGTCATTCATAAGAATCATAACGAGTGCGGAATGCGGTAAGTGGAATGCTAACTTCCGCAACTCGTAGCCAAGTGAAAACCGATGGTAAGGTTGAATTGGGAGAACAGTTTAGCGCCACTTACTTGATCGAACATGTCGTCGATCCTAGGTAATGGGTACCTATTTGATAGTGAACTCGTTAAGCTTGCTAAAATCAATGCAAAGCCTAAGAGTACCATCTGGCTTCTTAACGAAGACAACGACGGCGCCCCAAGGAGAAAGGCTAGAACGAATAAATCGTTTGGCTTCCAACTCAGATAATTGTTGCTTGAGTTCCTCATTTTCCTTAGCAGACATCCTCGTGGGAGGACGACTGACAGGATGAGCACCGGAGATAAAATCAATACGGAACTCAATTGCCCTAATCGACGGCAAACTCAAAATAAGCTCGAAGACATCAGAAAATCACAAACTACAGGAATATTAGCTAAGACATCATCTGATTCGAAGGAAGAAATGAAAGCATTCGAAGGAAGAAATGAAAGCATTCGAAGGATGGTCCATACTTCGAAATATACTAGATAACTGCTCGATAGCATCGGGATGCTTGAGATATAAAATTCTTTTAGGACATAGGATTGAACTTCATAACGGACGAGCCAATCCATTCCCAAAATCGTATCAAAACCAAGATGATCCATAACATGCAGATTTGCACGAAAGAAAAAACCCACAAAGAATAATCTTTACATCAACACACAATAAACCAAGAGTAGCGGATCCACCAATAGGATTCACAATCCTCAAAGGGTCGGAAAGAGTAATAACATCCAAAGGAATAACACCAACAAGCTTCTTCGACACGAATGAATGTGATGCACCCGTATCGAAAAGAACTCTAATAGAACGGCTATGAAATAAAATAAAACCTTCCAAAATAGAAGGAAGAATACCTTTAGGCTGAGAAGAATCACCAGAACCTTAAGCAACATTAAGCTTCCCGGATTTGAAACCCTTAGGAGCAGTAGGACAATCGGAAACAGAGGACTTTCCTTGTTTTAACTCAAGGAAACTACAACAAGACTGATAAGGAATTTAACAAATGGAATACTACGGAAATATGAGATATATTCCTAGACATATTCCAACTTTTTAGAGAGGATAAGAAGTTTAAGAACAACGAAGGAATCGATTAGAAAGGCACGAACAAAACCCTTGAATAGTTGTATCACATATTCCATTCTGTTTCTGTACTGTGTTTATTATAATTTGTTCTGAATTTCGGCTCTGATACCAAGCTGTGATGCCCCACCTCTATGCTCACAATAACAAAGGTTATTATAAGGAATAACGTCTGCTATTGCGAAGAATAAGGCTTGTTAGAAGCGACCATCCGTAAGTTATGCCTTAGACGAGTATTGATTACATCGATAGGAGTTGTATAAATTACTCCCAAAGATATATATTCAATCCAAATCTAAAACGAAACTACAGTGGATTAAAAAATCCAGAACAATTCATAATAACAATAACACAAATAGTATAATCACATCAGAAACAGAAATATCAGATATATAGCGGAAGACAAGTCTGGAATACATGCTACAACAATCGATAGTTCACAAGAACTGATACATATACATATCCATCAATACATACATAAGACGATAGTCAATAACCAAAAGAACTCCTCGAAGTCTAGACAAAAGATGATGTGAAATCCCAAAAGCTGAAACTGCAACTGAATCAGAGATGAAGACTATCCTGAAATAACTCGGTCTGACCCGAGTATTATTTAAAAGAAAATAATAAACGGATCAGTCTAATTTATTCTCAGAAATAAGTGAATGATAAACAACACTTAAACAAATAATTATAGTCTCGAATGAGACTATACAGCATAAATAATCAACATAGTTTAAATGAAGAAATCTCAGTTTAAACTCCATCAAAATCAGTTTTCAAATTCACAATTGAATTTAAAACGGCAATACGCAAATTTATAATCTCAGATGAGATTATACACAAACTCAACTTCCAAATTCATAATTGAATTCAAAGTAGCAATTCACAAAATCTAGAAATCAAAACAAGATAACTAGAAAAATCAGCATAAAAGGTGGATCGATCCCATCAGATGGCGAGTTTTTAATTCGCCGCACGTGCATCTCAGAGTGGCCGAAGCCTACCAAGTACTCAACAAAATTTTGGCGCCCATCAGATTGACCCGAAGGTCCGCAGAGTGACCCGAAGGTCTAGTACTGGTATTTGACCCGAAAGTCCGCAGAGTGGCCCGAAAGCCCAACAAATGACCCGAAGGTCCAACAAATGACCCGAAGGTCCTCATAGTGGCTCGAAAGCACACGAAAGCATCAAAATGTTTCAATTAACGAGTCCGGAATTAAGCGAATTAGTAAAAGCGTGGTTCCATACTCCGCACTTTTGCTAAATCGTTTAAATCTCTTCATCGTTTCCTTGAAAGTGCAAAATTGTGTATTTTATAAAAATACATTTTACGTTCTCAAACGGACAAGTCCGGAATTAAGCGAATCGGTAAAAGTAAGGGTTCATAGTCCTTAGTTTTGCTGAATCGTTTAAATCGCTTCCTCATTCTTTTGAAAGCGCAAACTGTAGAATTTTTGGAAACACTTTTATTTTAAAACGATTTTTAAAATACGTGATTAAAACAGCAACATCTGTGGCAATTTCGAAGAGGAAATTGCGCTTCACAAAACACCATAAAAACGGATACCAAATCGGCGTTGCGGGATAACCGCTTTAAAAATTAATTTTAAAATTGACGGTTACTGAAGTCAAAAACACAGTAAATTTGTTCGTCAAAATATCATCAAAACAACACACATAAAAATATAGTACCGGCGTACAAATTCCGTTATAAAGATAACGGCAACAAAATACGTTTTACAACGTAACACCGGTTCAATGCAAATTTAATAACGGACTGCACTAAAATTTTTAAGTATGAAATATGATGTCTGGAAATTTTACACTCCCCATTTGCACGTAACACTTTAAAATGCTTGGCTTATACTTTTCTTTTTCTTTCACGCATGCAAGTTTAAAAATGAACGCCTCTGCAAGCATCACTCACCTGGCCCATAACTATAAGCAGTAAGAAATTTGCACACGAATAATCATAACTGAACCATTTTCCTTCAGGTATTTCACGTGTACAAAGCAAATGCAAAAGACAGAGATAAATGGTCAGGACAACACTTGTCTAGTGTGACACGCACACACACTTTAATATATGCTAGATATGCACGCACAAAGCTTGTATGCAAGTTGGCCAAGCAATATTTTCATGCAAAAGTTGTATAAAACTATAACCTGGTTAACATTTTCGTGTAATAGTATTTACACGCATGCATAGGGACAATGGAAACAAAATTAATGCTGCCAAACTTTCATGTAGCCTCATAAAAATTTGCAGGAAACATTTTAAAATGTATGCACTATTTTAAATACATTTGTGAATTTATTCACGTTTTTGGCACAACTGAAATGAACAAAAGGCTAACACTTTTAAACAACACAACTTAACTATATAAATGCACAATCGAAATGAACAAAATGACAGCATTTTTAAACAACACAACCTATACCATGTTAATACGCACTGTACAATAAAGTCAACACGTCTTCAAGTTTAATTACTCAAAGGACCAGAGTATAAGCAAAGCAAAATGACCACTAAACTAACTGATTCAGGTGAAAGGCAATTTATACACATGAAGTCAATGTGATAAAGGCAAGCAATTTGATTACTGGGATCCATAAAAACAGAGTATTCAAAGGAATACCTGTATGTGACAGAACTTCAATGTGAAGTAATAGTCACGGTCAGATATACGATGCATATTCAAGTGCATCAGTGAACAATGCAACTAAAAATGACAGAAAATGAAATAGTTTGAACGCAATTTCTCGATGCACCCAAAATAGCCTGGAACTCCTTTATGTACAACAGGGTTTTGTGCAAATCAAAATAAACAACAGGAAAGCACCAAAATAGAAATAGGCAACATAGTTTTTAAATTAGAAATGTGAGTGTAGCACTCACCTAAATTTTTGCTTCAAATCAACTAGCGACTAGGAATCCAAAAGAGAGTAAAATATTTGAGCGACCATTAAAGCTTCACCTAGCTTATGAAAAATAGCAAAAATAATGTTGCAGTGTTCTTTTTTTTTTTCAAGATTGTGAACAAGTCAATGGAAGATGTGTGCTGGCCAACCTCTTTGGTACCAAAGCAATTAATGCCAACGTGCATTTGAAAAGAAAGTACACGGCTACAATACTTGATGATGGCAGAGCAAAGCAAAGGTTCAAAATTTGCTTTATAAATAGAGTGACAGCAAGGCAAAGCTATGAAAGAAAATAATGCAAAGTGTTCACATATTTTTGCTTTTTAACTAGTGGTGACAGCCATGTTATAATATGTTCCACTTAGTTTTATATTAGCCTATATTCACCTATACACGTGAAGAAGGAAAAACCAAGTTACAACACACTTAATTATATTCAACATGCAATGCCATATGCATTTTATCTCAACTGCTACCACTTTAATGAATTTAACTGACTATGAATCATGATTTGCTTTGCAATTTTTTTTTCAAATTTTTATTTTAAAAATTTTCAGTTTAAAAATATTTTCTCCGACCGTAACTCAAAAATCACGTTCGTTACCGATTTTTAAATTATTTAATACGATGGTACAAATTACAGTCGTTACAGATTAACTCATCTAATCTTTAAATTAAAGATTTAACTTATAGCTTTCAAAACTTGTTTCCAAAGATTCATTCATAGCCTTTTAAAACAATTTTATTTCAAGTTGGATTAACTCATCTAATCTTTAAATTAATGATTTAACTTATAGCTTTCAAAACTTGTTTTCATGACTTGGAAATTATCTTCATTTCAAACTAGAAATCATTTCAAACTAGAAATTGGAAGTTCATTTCAACACAATTTCAACACAAATTGGAAGTTCATTTCTTATGTGAAAGCTTTTGTTATTTGAAAAAAGGTAGTTTTCGTTTCAGAAAAATCCAATTTTATTTGCTCGAGTTAAAGCCTTTGAATTAAATTCAAATCCCCAAATCAATACCTTTTAAAATAGTTTAACTCGTATAAAACTGGTATGACATCTTTAGTCCCTAGTTTCAAATCTTAGATTCAATTTCAAACTTGAATTCAAAATTTAAATCAAATTATTTAAATTTTCAAAACTCGGTTAAGTTATTCAAAATAACTTTTATCTTTGAAATTCTATTTCAAAAGCTTTTAACTTTAAACCCAGATTTCCAATTTCAAAATCAATTGAAATTAAAATTTCAATTTCAAACATTGAATTTAAATTATCTGTGACTTAACCGATTTCCACGTGAAATCCATATTTGTGTGTGTAAAGGTGTAGTCTAGGGGTTTCACACAGTAGTGCAACATCATTTAATCATCACAGATCAGAATACAGAAATATAGTTGATAAACGATACAAGCTATCACGCTTATCGTTCATTCACAGATCACAGATATATATCACAGATAAGTAAATTACAGATCACAACATAAATCAGGATGTATCACCAAGCATCATATATCAGGGATATCAAACAATTCAAATCATCCAATAGAATCCAAATATTCATAAGTAAGGTCAGTTAATTGTCTGATTAATTCAAATCAGATTAATTTCTTATGAATTATTAATCCTGGTTAATTACCAATCATTTTGATTAATTATTCCTTAATCATTTATAAATAAATCATTAATAATAAATTTACTAACCTTTAATTATTAATTAATCAATCTTTAATTATTAAATAATTAACCTTTAATTATTAAATTCACCATTTAATTAATTATCTTTAATTAATTGCTTTAATTAATTATTCCTCAATTAATTATCATTCATTAATCACCTTCATTAATTTATTAACCTTTAATAAATTATTCTTAATTTATCACATTAATTAATTAGCCCTTAGTTAATTAATATTTATTATCCTTGCTCAATCACTTGATTAATCAATTTTAATCATTAATTAATATTTAATTAACTTTAAGTAATTAATTCTCCTAAATTAATGTACTTTTAATTTATCAATAAATTTTAAAACAATAAAACTTTAAAATTTAACCTTTAAAATAATACTCATTATTAGCCCATAGGCTAACTTAAACTTTTAAGTTAATTTAAATTTACAAACATTTCTTAATTTCTCCATTTAATCTATTTATAACTTGATTAATTCAAGTAAAAATTAGATTGTTAAACTCATGTTTATCCAAACCCTTTTTAAATATCATTAATCCTTTTAAAGATAATTTATCTTAAGAAGATCGTTTAAAACTTGGTTGTTTTAAAATCCTAAAACTTGATTTATTAAAAATTCAAAAACCTGCTATCTATTTAAATAAAACCCAAGCCAAATTACAAAATTCCCGAGTCCAGCTTCGAGTTCCCCTACATCTTCATTTGCTTCGAGTTTTTCGTGAATCCCTTCGAGTTTGCCCCGATGCCAAGCCTTCTTCCCCAAACCTGTAGAATTAACAGGCACGAACTATGTCGTGTGCACATGCACGTTTCACCCACGTCACTCCGATGGTCAACGAGACGTCCAGCAAGTCGCGACTGACCCCAACATCGATCTCAAGTTGAAGAACCACTCAATTACGCCATCGTTCAAAATCGAGCAACTCGATTCAAAAACTAGAACAAAACAGTTCGTCAAAACCCCCTCGACTCGCCGCCGTAGTTCGCCGGAACCCACGCGACTCCGACCCAAGCCTCGCCACAGTCTCGAGCTTCCATCCCCTCAGGTAAGATCAGCTACGATCATCTTTAGGGGTCGTGGAGATCGAATTTTTAAACCTAGTTGAAACTAGGGTTCTGTACTTCAAATGCTCCCCGCCTTCACCACCGTCACCGATGGTACTTCTACCTATTTTTTTCATCACCACCATAGGCTCCTCTATCCCCATCAGCAACCCCGTGACCCACTTCCACTCTGATAATCAGAATTTGCCGATCAATCCAAAATTGTTCAATTCCCAAATGCTCAGTGAAAAATTGCTTAAAAATTTTGATTTTACTTTTAAAATCATGAATTTAGGTAACGAAAAAGATTATAAACTTGGAATCAAGAATTATTCAGGTTGAAGATTTAATAAGTTTGTCATTTCCACTGTTCTTTCTAAATTTCCAGATAGTTTTCATTTTATCATGCTTAAATATATTTTTAATATTCAGTTTATGTAAAAACAAACATTTTCTTTTCAGGAATCCTAACTTGAATGAGTTAAAATAAGAAGATATGAAACTTTTTCTTGAATTTGAAAACCTGTCACTAACCAGAGCCATTGATACACACATATACACGCAAGCACACCCCTTAATTTTTGTACATATAAAAATTATCAGCAGATTTCTCAACAAATATCGAGGATACTCACAGGCATCAAAATATTAAAACATGTTTTGGGTTTAAAAGAAAAGTTACTCACTTGGCAAAAGTTTTGAACAGAGAAGCCTTTACTTTGAAGACTATTTTTGAAAACTTGAAACTGAATTGCCAATCTTCTTTGTTTTGATAAAACTTGAGTTGCTTTGATGTTTTATGTTGAATGATTTTGAGTTCGAGAATACAGTGATGTTTATATTTTCCTTTCCTGACTCTGTTATATATATATTTTTTCCTTTGAACAAACTGAAACAAACATGTATGAATATAAACAAAGAAGGCTCTTGTACAGATTGAGGTATATGCAAGTACTCTTTGCTTAGCATTTTATATTTTTTTTCTTCTTTGTTGACTAAACCCATGCTTTGCTTCATCTGATTTGATCTTGATCATGCTGAAGAGCAGATAGCATTTATTGCTCATGCCTCCATCCTAGTTTACATACTTGTCCTTTATTTTATTTTATTTTTTTTCTTTGCACATTTACTTTACAGGCAATACATATACATTTTTAATTTTGCTTTGTTTCTTCTTTTACTTTGTTTTGTGACTGATATTTTGTTATTTTAGCTAGCATTTATTATACTTGTTTGTTCGTATTTCTTCTTTTTGTTTAGTGTCTTTATATTTTATCTTGTGTTGTATTTTTACAAAGTTCATTAATATATTGTTTGAATTTTAACTAATTTATTTATAGCTTTATATTTATTTTATTTTGTTGTTAGATTTTATTTAAATGTTACTTTTATTTTTTTATAGTTCACCTCTTATTTATTTCTATTTATAACTTAACTATTTATTTTACTTAAATATTTATTGTCTTATGTTTAATTTATAAATTCAATTTATTATAATTAACCCATTCATTGTAATATATATTATTAATTTTACTCTAATACTAATCATTTTATTTTTGAAATTCAAATTGACATCAATTCTAAATTTTTAAATCAATTTATTTATTTATTTATTTTTATACTTGTGTCCAAAGTATATATATTTTTAAAATTATTTATTTAAGACTTTATTTCAAATCCAATATATACATATATAAATAAATTCAAATTTACTCATATTTATTCCATATACATATATATTCACATATATACGAATTTTTACAATATTTAAATTTTTATGATTTATACAGAATTTATTTCGTTCTCGGGGAAACTCGTTTTCATTGATAATTAATTTTACAATTTTTATTCAAAAATTTAATAAATTATTAATTTAAATTAAATAAAAATCTGGGGTCGTTACAAACTTCCCCCCTTAAAAGAATTTTGTCCTCGAAATTCGCAAGCACGAAAACAACACAGAGATAGACAGATTCGATCTCCTATAATTCCTCAAACTTACGATATGAATTTTAAACTCAAGTCGGAATATCTCAAAATACATACCAATTTGTCTCTCTTCGAACTTTGGTATTCACAAGAAATTATAATAGAATTTCAAATTTGGTTTTAAACGAAATCGTTTTATCGATTCAATTCAATTCTAGCTTCATATCCTATTAACCAATTTAACTCAATTTAAAATTTCCAATTTCAAATTCATTAAGGCTTAAATCAAAAATTGATAAGAAATCGATGAAGATACAAAGTAAGGATTTTCTACAACGATTCGTAGAACCATCATCACACCGAAACTTCTTCTTGTAGCTGGTACGAAGAAATGAAAAGAATTTTGGAAACGAATCAAAGAAAATTGATAAGAAAGTTATTTCCACTGTTGCAGGGTATTGACATTTGTAGTCGTATTCCCTTGTCCCCTATCTTGTCCTCTTCTTGCACTCATATCTACTATCAGTGGATAGTAAGAGAATTTACTGAGACATACAAATGGATATCTTAAGGATATACTCATTCTAGAGTTTACTTCACCCTATCTCTAATGAGTTACTTAATGTGTTATACTCCTGAGCTAAAGTTTTACCTTAACTCTGATACAAAATGTAAAGACCCAAAAGTCGGCCTTCGAAAATCGGCACCCGTACTTCACTTGTACTCAAAATGCCGTAGATTCAAACGCTGAATCTGGTTCTCCGGAGCTTATAACACAGTTAAGTAAATAACATGGCGGAAGAAAAGAATAATACATTGATATACAATATCTGATACAATATCTGATACAACAGAGTGATACAATGGATATCAATATACATCAGAGATATGATAGAAGAAAATAGCAGCGGAAAAGAAAACGATAACATCAGTAGCGGATAAACTCCATCTCCAAAGCACCTATCCAGATATAGCTCGAACTCCCAATAACGATGCACAAAGATAAGAAAGTGCAGTCCATATCCAAAGAATGAACTAACTCCAGATAATCTACAAAATCTGAATATCTGAAAAACCCAACTCTAGACTGCTCGTGTAGAAAAATTTTGAGCATCCAGAGTTTAGGAAAGAACAATAAACTATGGATCAGTCATGGGACTGGTGTGAGCAACAAAAACAGTTTATATTTAAAAACAAATAGTAGAGAATTTTAAAGTCAATTCGCAATGCTTTTAGAAAATGAAACTACCATAAGACCTCCCGCCACACACACAATGCAAACGCAGACTTGATGGAGATTTCTTCTTATGTTAGTCAAAGATGCTTACTACGTAAAATCAAATCATTTTTGATATTATTATTAGTGCATAGTGTAGAAAACATTTCGAAAGTAGAATATAAATCTTAGCCAGCATAGGTACCATTATAGTATGCCTACTATAGCTACCATATTAGATGGCAGGTTCTACAACTAAAACCGTACAAGGCTCGTATTGTTTCTTTGGATTTCCAACAATGGTCAGGCCAAGGAACTTCCCATTGCCACATAGGTACGCCTCTAGAAAGACGACCCTGAGAAATAACCTAACATTATGGTTAGATCTCTGCCAACACAAGGCCGGGTTAACCCTAACTGGGTAACTACTGACACGAGCATGCCATCTCCCGGTTGTAACCAACCTTTAACCGGGGCCCCAGCAACAAATCACAAAGTAAGATATATATATATATATATATATATATATAAATATATATATATTTGTGACATCCACATAAGTTAAGTATCCGGGCTCCATACCATGATACCACTTCTATCCAGAAGGAAATGTACATACCCTAAAGGGCGCTACCCCCAATAACCTTGCTGTATCTTTCCTGTTTTGACCATTCCTGGGTGTGAGGTTCGACGAAGTCTCGTCCACAAAGCTACGCTTTGTCACAAAGCCATGCTTTGGGTCAACAGATGATCAAAGTTATGATCACAAAGATATAAAATCAAACAAATGATCATAACACAAATGATCAAATAATGATCATCACACAGCAACACTCAGCATGTCACATTACCAAATTGGGAATATATTGCTGATAAATTTCAACTACATAACCTCTGAGCTCGTACGTCTCAGAGAAGGGTGTTAAGCTAAGAGAATAAATTCTCCGCCACCAAACAGAAATGTATTTGAAAGAAATCGGCTTTATATCTCAAAGTCTAATGTCAGACATGTAACCATATAAGTCTGTTCCGGGTTCGAACAGAACCGAAGGCACTTCTTACGAACCCCTTGCAAATCCGGGTATTCACAATCCCGATCGGATTTCCCATCACAAATGGAGATCTCTATACTGGGGATCAGCCAGTGCAGAGACAATTGACAAGAAACCCTTTCGTTTTCGAAAATATCCGGTCTTCAGCACCGGTCATCAAATGCCATCCATTACGACGTATCACATATTCGGAATGGGTTATACGACCCAAAGGTCCTTTCCCGGCTAACCCGATTAGTGAGCGAAATATTTAAAATCATATGGATACTGGGGTCTCAGTTAAATCACAGTTTAAAACCCAAACTTTTCATTCAAATGGTTAAAACAAATTACCATTTCCAATCTTTTAAACAAAAGACTCAATTCACAAAATTAACCCCATTCACAAAGATCGATTCATAGATTTCAAAATAATTTCTATTTCAATTTGAATTAACTCGTTAAATCTTTAAATCAAGATTTAACTTATAGCTTTCAAAACTTATTTCCAAAGATTCATTCATAGCCTTTCAAAACAATTTTATTTCAAGTTGGATTAACTCATCTAATCTTTAAATTAAAGATTTAACTTATAGCTTTCAAAACTTGTTTCCAAAGATTCATTCATAGCCTTTTAAAACAATTTTATTTCAAGTTGGATTAACTCATCTAATCTTTAAATTAAAGATTTAACTTATAGCTTTCAAAACTTGTTTTCATAACTTGGAAATTATCTTCATTTCAAACTAGAAATCATTTCAACACAAATTGGAAGTTCATTTCTTATGTGAAAGCTTTTGTTATTTGAAAACAGGTAGTTTTCGTTTCAGAAAAATCCAATTTTATTTGCTCGAGTTAAAGCCTTTGAATTAAATTCAAATCCCCAAATCAATACCTTTTAAAATAGTTTAACTCATATATAACTAGTATAACATCTTTAATCCCTAGTTCCAAATCTTAGATTCAATTTCAAACTTGAATTCAAAATTTAAATCAAATTATTTAAATTTTCAAAACTCGGTTAATTTATTCAAAATAACTTTTATCTTTGAAATTCTATTTCAAAAGCTTTTAACTTTAAACCCAGATTTCCAATTTCAAAATCAATTGAAATTAAAATTTCAATTTCAAAAACATTGAATTTAAATTATCTGTGACTTAACCGATTTCCACGTGAAATCCATAATTTTGTGTGTGAAGGTGTAGTCTAGGGGTTTCACACAGTAGTGCAACATCATTTAATCATCACAGATCAGAATACAAAAATATAGTTGATAAACGATACAAGCTATCACGCTTATCGTTCATTCACAGATCGCAGATATATATCACAGATAAGTAAATTACAGATCACAACATAAATCAGGATGTATCACCAAGCATCATATATCAGGGATATCAAATAATTCAAATCATCCAATAGAATCCAAATATTCATAAGTAAGGTCAGTTAATTGTCTGATTAATTCAAATCAGATTAATTTCTTATGAATTATTAATCCTGGTTAATTACCAATCATTTTGATTAATTATCCTTAATCATTTATAAATAAATCATTAATAATAAATTTACTAACCTTTAATTATTAATTAATCAATCTTTAATTATTAAATAAATAACCTTTAATTATTAAATTCACCATTTAATTAATTATAATTAATTGCTTTAATTAATTATTCCTCAATTAATTATCATTCTTTAATCACCTTCATTAATTTATTAACCTTTAATAAATTATTCTTAATTTGTCACATTAATTAATTAGCCCTTAATTAATTAATATTTATTATCCTTGCTCAATCACTTGATTAATCAATTTTAATCATTAATTAATATTTAATTAACTTTAAGTAATTAGTTCTCCTAAATTAATGTACTTTTAATTTATCAATAAATTTTAAAACAATAAAACATTAAAATTTAACCATTAAAATAAAACTCATTATTAGCCCATATGCTAACTCAAACTTTTAAGTTAATTTAAATTTACAAACATTTCTTAATTTCTCCATTTAATCTATTAATAACTTGAAAATTAACTTGATTAATTCAAGTAGAAATTAGATTGTTAAACTCATGTTTACCCAAACCCTTTTTAAATATCATTAATCCTTTTAAAGATAATTTATCTTAAGAAGATCGTTTAAAACTTGGTTGTTTTAAAATCCTAAACCTTGATTTATTAAAAATTCAAAAACCTGCTATCTATTTAAATAAAACCCGAGCCAAATTACAAAATTCCCGAGTCCAGCTTCGAGTTCCCCTACATCTTCATTTGCTTTGAGTTTTTCGTGAATCCCTTCGAGTTTGCCCCGATGCCAAGCCGTCTTCCCCAAACCTGTAGAATTAACAGGCACGAACTATGTCGCGTGCACGTGCACGTTTCACCCACGTCACTCCGATGGTCGATGAGACGTCCAGCAAGTCGCGACTGACCCCAACATCGATCTCTAGTCGAAGAACCACTCAATTACGCCATCGTTCAAAATCAAGCAACTCGATTCAAAAACTGGAACAAAACAGTTCGTCAAAACCCACTCGACTCGCCGCCACAGTTCGTTGGAACCCACGCGACTCCGACCCAAGCCTCGCCATAGTCTCGAGCTTCCATCCCCCCAGGTGCGATCAGCTACGATCATCTTTAGGGGTCGTGGCGATCGAATTTTTAAACCTAGTTGAAACTAGGGTTCTGTACTTCAAATGCTCGCCGCCTTCACCACCGTCACCGATGGTACTTCTACCTATTTTTTTCATCACCACCATAGGCTCCTCTATCCCCATCAGCAACCCCGTGACTCACTTCCACTCTGATTATCAGAATTTGCCGATCAACCCAAAATTGTTCAATTCCCAAATGCTCAGTGAAAAATTGCTTAAAAATTTTGATTTTACTTTTAAAAATCATGAATTTAGGTAACGAAAAAGATTATAAACCTGGAATCAAGAATTATCCAAGTTGAAGATTTAATAAGTTTGTCATTTCCACTGTTCTTTCTAAATTTCCAGATAGTTTTCATTTTATCATGCTTAAATATATTTTTAATATTCAGTTTATGTAAAAACAAACATTTTCTTTTCAGGAATCCTAACTTGAATGAGTTAAAATAAGAAGATATGAAACTTTTTCTTGAATTTGAAATCCTGTCACTAACCAGAGCCATTGATACACACATATACAGGCAAGCACACCCCTTAATTTTTGTACATATAAAAATTATCAGCAGATTTCTCAACAAATATCAAGGATACTCACAGGCATCAAAATATTAAAACATGTTATGGTTTAAAAGAAAAGTTACTCACTTGGCAAAAGTTTTGAATAGAGAAGCCTTTACTTTGAAGACTATTTTTGAAAACTTGAAACTGAATTGCCAATCTTCTTTGTTTTGATAAAACTTGAGTTGCTTTGATGTTTTATGTTGAATGATTTTGAGTTCGAGAATACAGTGATGTTTATATTTTCCTTTCCTGACTCTGTTATATATATATTTTTTCCTTTGAACAAACTGAAACAAACATGTATGAATATAAACAGAGAAGGCTCTTGTACAGATTGAGGTATATGCAAGTACTCTTTGCTTAGCATTTTATATTTTTTCTTCCTTGTTGACTAAACCCATGCTTTGCTTCATCTGATTTGATCTTGATCATGCTGAAGAGCAGATAGCATTTATTGCTCATGCCTCCATCCTAGTTTACATACTTGTCCTTTATTTTATTTTATTTTTTTGCTTTGCACATTTACTTTACAGGCAATACATATACATTTTTAATTTTGCTTTGTTTCTTCTTTTACTTTGTTTTGTGGCTGATATTTTGTTATTTTAGCTAGCATTTATTATACTTGTTTGTTCGTATTTCTTCTTTTTGTTTAGTGTCTTCATATTTTATCTTGTTTTTTATTTTTACAAAGTTCATTAATATATTGTTTGAATTTTAACTAATTTATTTCTAGCTTTATATTTATTTTATTTTGTTGTTAGATTTTATTTAAATGTTACTTTTATTTTTTTATAGTTCATCTCTTATTTATTTCTATTTATAACTTAACTATTTATTTTACTTAAATATTTATTGTCTTATGTTTAATTTATAAATTCAATTTATTATTATTAACCCATTCATTGTAATATATATTATTAATTTTACTCTAATACTAATCATTTTATTTTTGAAATTCAAATTGACATCAATTCTAAATTTTTAAATCAATTTATTTATTTATTTATTTTTATACTTGTGTCCAAAGTATATATATTTTTAAAATTATTTATTTAAGATTTTATTTCAAATCCAATATATACATATATAAATAAATTCAAATTTACTCATATTTATTCCATATACATATACATTCACATATATACGAATTTTTACAATATTTAAATTTTTATGATTTATACAGAATTTTTTTCATTCTCGGGGAAACTCGTTTTCAATGATAATTAATTTTACAATTTTTATTCAAAAATATAATAAATTATTAATTTAAATTAAATAAAAATCTATGGTCGTTACAATACCACCCTTTTCCAGATGGAAATGACATACCCTAAAGGGAGGGACCCTCATAACCTTGCCGCATCATTCCTGTTTCAACCATTTCTGGGTTGTGAGGTCAGACGAAGTCACGTCCACAATGCTACGCTTTTTCACAAAGCCATGCTTTGATCACAAATGATCAATAAATGATCATCACACAACAACACTCAGCATGCCACACTACCAAATTGGGAGTATATCACTGATAAATTTCAACTACATAACCTCTGAGCTCGTACGTCTCAGAGAAGGGTGTTAAGCTAAGAGAATAAATCTCCGCCACCAAACAGAAATGTATTTGAAAGAAATCAGCTTTATATCTCAAAGTGTAATGTTAGACATACAACCATTCAAGTCTGTTCCGGGTTCGAACAGAGACGAAGGCACTTCCGAAGAAGCCCTTGCAATCCGGGTATTCAAAATCCCGATCGGATTTCCCATCACTTAGGAAATCTCTATACCGGTGCGACTCAATGCAGAGACAATCAATAGGTTATCCTATCGTTCTCGCAAATACCCGGTCTTCAACACCGGTCTTCAATTGCTACCCATATACGACGTATCATTATTCAGAATGGGTTATGTGACACAAAGGTCCTCTCTCGGATAAACCGAATAATGAGCGTAATATTTAAAAACATATGGATATTGGAATTTCAGTTAAGTCACAACTTAAACCCAAACTTTCTTTTCAAATGGTTTAACGAATTACCATTTTCAAATCTTTAAACAAAAAGATTCATTTTAACAACCTTCAACGATTTAAACAATTTCCACATTTTAATCTTTTAAACAAAAGATTAATTCACAAAGTTCACCCAGTTTCACAAAGATCTATTCACAGATTTTCCAAATCAATTTCCATTTCAATTGGATTAACTCGTTAAATCTTGAAAACAAAGATTTAACTGATAGTTTTCAAAAACACGTTTTCAAAGATTTATTCGTAATTTGGAAAACCATCTTCAATTCAAACTTGAAATTCCTTTAATTCAAATTGGAAATTCATTTCTTATATGAGAGCTTTTATCAGTTGAAAACAATTAGTTTCCCCAAATCATTGAATTCGATTCTAAATAGTGAATTCAAATCTAAATCAAATTATTAAAAATAACTTTTACATTTGAAACTCATTTTCAAAGCTCTCAATTCAAATTTCCAAAACCATTTGGATTCAAGAATCCAACCTTTAAAATTGTCAAAAATCTGCAACTTAACTGATTTGCACGTGAAATCCATATTTGTGTGTGTATGGTGTAGTCCAGGGGTTTTACACAGTAGTGCAACATCAATAAATCATCACAGATCAGAATACAAAAATATAGTTGATAAGCGGTATAAATTATAATGCTTATCGTTCATTCACAGATTCACAGATAATATACAAATGTATCACAAATAAATGAATAAATTATACACAGCTCAATCTACAGAACAATATCACATATCAGAGAGGACAATCAATTCAAGGCATCTCATACAATACAATCATTCGTAAATAAGGTTAAGCATTCAATAATCATTTATATGTAGGATTAATTAATTGTTTAATCCTAATTAATTCAATTTATTTCCAATTAAATTAATTGCTTATGAATTAATTATCCAATCCTGATTAATTAATTACAAATCATTTGATATAAATTAATTAATCAATCACCTTAATTAATTAAATTATTCTTAATTAATCATATTAATTAAATTAATCTTTAAACCAATTACATAATTAATCATCTCATTATTAATTATTCCTTAATTAGTTCATTATAAATTACATCATTAATTATATTAATTAATGATCTTTAATTATATTTAAATTAAATTACCTTATTTAAATTAATTACACTAATTAATCCTTTAATTCCATTAAGTAATTTACCTTTTAATTACATCCAGAAATTTTCCAATTCAATTACTTCACTAAGTAATTACACTTCATTAATTACATTTAGTAATTATACTTAACCCAACATCAAGTAATTATCTTTAATTAATTAAACTTAATAAATTAATTAAAATTAACCACATTAACTTAATTAATTACACGGAGTAATTAATTACTTAAATTACTTTATTAAGTAATTACCTTTGATAATCTTCTTAACATTAAGTAATTAACCTCTTAGTTACTTATTTCTTAATTATTTCTTAATTGACTAATCTTGATTAATCAATCCTTAATTAAGTGATCATCTATACTTAATAAATTCACAAATTAATTTATCTTAATTTAATTACCCCCAAATTAAACATCTTAATTAATTAAGTAATTATACTTTAATTACTTTTGTTAATAAATCATGATTAAACTAAAATAAATCATTCTCCTTTATTAAAGTTAAATACTTTTTACTTAATCTTAATTATAAATAGAAGAGTAGAATTTCAATCTAAAAATGATCTATCTTAATTTCTTTAAAAACCAAAAACTAGAATTACTTAAATAAAAAAAAACTGGAATTTAACTTGTTACCAAATTCAAAACGAATAACCAACAAGAACCCGAGTAGAACACAAGGAAACACACGAGTCACTCGCGTAGCATCTGCTTCGAGTCAATTCACCCATCGACTGGAGAAAAACTCGAGATCTACTTCTTCCCAAGGAACTCAACTTCCCAGATACACAAACGTGCACGGTGCACGTACACCGATGGACTGCGATGCTCCGACCATCAACGCCGGCCTCAACACATCACCGATGACCTCGTTAAGCCCTCTGACCGCCCAGATCCGACAGTCCCATCTCGAATCGAAATCGAGCCCTCGAACGTCAACAGAACCCAAACCATTCTGACAAAACTGGTTCGCCACTACGATCTCGATGACCGGAACTCACGTTACTCCGACCAGAGCATCTTCACCCATCCACGCAACTACTCCGGCCTTCGCGATCCACTCCGATGTGCCGTAGATGACGAACAAAGCTCGATATCAACCTTGACACTAACCGGTCACTAAACCCTAGATCGCCCCCTGTCTGACCACCGTGGCCAAGATAAATACCATCCACATTTTTCCATAGGTCGTCATCCCTTAAACCTACTTCGACAACCACCCCGAGCTCCAAATCATCTCCGATCGACGGCAATTGATCAAAACACCAAATCTGATCAACTCCAAATATCTCGACAATTACTTACTTAAAAAATTAAGATTTTACTTTCTAAATTCATCATTTTCTAAGGCCAATCTAGATCTGTTATCCGATACAGAAATTAAGATGATGGATTTTTAAGTTATAGTTTGATCATCTCTGTATATTATCTTTCTATAAAAAATTTCCAAATATAAAATCTTTAAACTCTTTTTAAAACTAGGCTTATATACTTACATATATTCTCACCAAGAAATCTTAGCCTAAGGTTGACATAGAAGATGATACAAATTTTTTATATGGTGGGAATGTTTCCTGAAATTCAACAAAGCAGTATTTATTTTCACATTCACTGACATATCTTAAACATGCATTCAAATCTAAGTATTCCTGTAACATTTATACTAGATTTCTACAACATTTCATCACAAGCATCTAGGTTTATTCACAGATTTCAAACTATTTTTAAAATAAAAGTTTTACTCACAAGCATGCATTTTCAAACATGTTTAAACATTAAAAGAGTAGCAGTTTACTCACTGTTTAGAAAAGGAAGAACAGAGCAAACTTCTATTTTGAAAAGCCATAAGCCTGATCCTCTTGAATCTCTTTGCTCGCTTTAAAAATCATTTCTTCAATCTTCTAGTTATTGATTAAGTTTATTTAAATTTTTAAGATGATGTTTACTTCATATTTTTCTCAGTTTTAGATGGTCGAACTGAGATGAAGACTAATACATATAAAAAGAAATGTATACAGGCTATATTATTATTTGTTTGTACAATTACTGGGATTTTTTATAAGCAATGGAGGCTGAAATGATTTTAGTCATGAGCTAGAGATATGGCATTAATTAACATGTACAACTTATCTTCATTTCGGCTGATACAATGCTACATTAATTGCCTTAACCACTTACCTTATTTTATTTGCTTTATTTTTATGTTAGAAATTGCATTAGAGAAAAGTCTGGTGGCTTTTACTTTGCAAGCCATATTTTATTTTCTTCATTCTTTTATAAGTCTACATACATGAACATATATTTTGTTTGCTTCTTTTCTTTTTGTTTGTTTCATTAATTTGTAGTATAAGTGAAATTCTATTTTATTTTTCTTCTTATACTTATTATTTTGTAACATAGATAATTTCTATTTTTAATTAGTTGTTAAAGTTTAGCAAATGTATTTACTTGATATTTTTATAGTTTATCTTTTATATATTGATACTATTTCTAACTTAAATTATTTATTATTATAATTATTTTTACTTCTATTTCTAGTTTAAATATTTATCATTATTATTTTACTTTAACTTTTATTGTCTTATATTTATTTTATAAATTCAAAGTATTATTAACCATCAATTCTAATATTTATTATTATCATTTATTATTAAACCATTTATTTATAACCCATTTATTTAAGATTTAAACTCAAATTCAATATATATATATATATATAAATTCATATTGACTCATATATGCCCATATACATATATATTCACATATACACATATATATATAATATTTAAATTTTAAATGATTTAACATAGAGTTTATTTGAATTTGGGGAAACTCGCTTTAATTTACAATTAATTTTACAATTTTAATTCAAAAATTTGTTTAATTATCAATTTAAATATATATAAAATTCAGGGTCGTTACACGAGTCGATACCTGCCGATCATGCCTGCATGCATGCCATAATAAGACACTCCGAAACTTGCCGTACATGCTTAGATGTGTGATATCTGTAAGATCATTTCAGATATAAAGTGTTAAATACTTTCAATTAGTAATCAAATTAATGTCGCCTAAATGTCCCATAACCACTAGGCCGTACTCAAATATTTACTAAAAGATCGTAATTTCCACACTACTAAAATACTAAGTGTTACTTTTAGTTAGTAATCGAACTAGTGTTGTCCCAAATATCCCATAACCACTAGACGATACTAGAATATGTACTAAAAGATCGTAAACTCCACTATATAAAAAAATTAAGTGTTAAATACTTCAATTAGTAATCAAACTAGTATGGCTGCAAATGTCTAATTACCATAGGCGATACTTGAATGTTTAGTAAAAGATTGTAATCTCCACTTTATTAAGTATTCCATCATAAGAGTCAAATAATTAACCGATAAAGTGGTAAATAGTGTTTCATACCACTAATACTGCTAAATCATTTAATTAAAATTCTCATCTAATAGAAGTAATATTTTAATATAGAAATTATTTCTTTTAAAATCATTTAAATATGGTTTAATGACTCTAAAATAGCTATATTTATAAAATATGCTACTATATACATATAGAAAGCTAATATACGTATATATAATTTTATATTTAGCTTTAAAAACTCAATCGTTATTAAAGATTCTATAATAATTTTTCTTTATCTAAATACTTTTAGATATAAAATTCAAAGCAATATTTCAAATCCCGAATTTTAAAATTAGTAATATATTTTATATAAGCTTAATAAGTGATTTCTAAAGATTTTAGTTAATATAACTAGTTTAAGGATTATTTCTTTTCATATATAATGTATCTACTATATACATATATAAAGTTCTAAATAATTTAGAATAATGGAAATGTTTTAGAGGCAACCTTTGTAGGATCGATTTCACCCTAGAGGGGGGGTGAATAGGGTGATAGTGTTAATTATAAAAATTATTGCGGAAGTGTATATTAATTTTAACACAGATCACAGCAGAATAAACACAGCACAGATAATATAAAAGCAGAAGAGAACAACACAGAATTTACCCAGCTTCGGCAAAACCCTGCCTACGTGCAGCCCCCAAGGTTTCTACTAGAAATTAGATAGTCCCTCGCTTACACACGTAAACTCACTATACCCGCTATTGACTATCCTAACTCTACGCTCAAAACCCTGCCATAACTCAGCCACTGAGTTGCGAATTCCCAAACTATGCCACGTAGTTTGTCCCCTAGTCACACGACTAGTAAATACAACGATTTAAAAAGAGTTTAAATTTAAAAACAAATTTAACAACAATATTAAAATTTAAAGCCCTTCTTTTATAAAACTAAGTCCTTAATTAATCAAGGCCGGTCCCTTTCATTTCTTCTGCCCGTTCCTTTTTCTTTTTGTAAATAAACCCGGTCTCCTTTTTGCTCTGGAAGATAAAATATGGCGGCTCTCGTCTTTGTTCTTCCTCCGATCTGAAGATGGAAAAATTAGGGATTTGTATCTCGAAGCGCCTGATTTGATTTGACCGATTCTCTGGTTTGTTGCGTGTTTCCTTGCTCGATCAATTCTTCGTTGCTTACTGCTGCTTCGACGAGTTCGATTTTGCTTTGGTAAGAGTTTATGCTTTTGTGCTTTTTGATTTTCGTACTCGAACTCGTATGTCTCGAATGCCGATGATGATTTGTTTATATAGGGTTTTAATCCCTATTTTTTCATTCGTACAAAATATGTTTGAATTTGTCTTGGACATTGATGTTGCTTGGATGCTTGTGATTATTCCTGACTTGTTCGTAATCGTATATTCTCCGTTACTTGATGGTCACGGCTTTGATTCATTTCGTGATGACCACGGTGTTGTTTTGCTTTTGACTTCGGCCATTTTTGATTTCATGAATTTCTGGCTTTGACTTGTACATTCGAATTTCTTTGACTTTGTTAATGCGATGTTGTTTAAGGCCCTTCTGTTCATCCCTGTAGCAGCTTTGTGCATTTCTCTAGCCATTTGTGTTTATCCATGTAGTATACTCGACTTGTAGTTGTTAACTTCTTCTGGCTTCACTGTGAACTTTGGCTCTGGCCATCTTTGTTTCAGTGCATGTCTTTATTTTATTTGAACTTTGGTGAAGTGGTTAATGTCTCTGTACATTTGTTGCTTCCCTGACCTGTGCAATCCATTAATGTGTATTCATCCCTGTAGTATAACCTGATGCTTGAATGTGTTCGCCTGTTGCACTCGATCATATTGACTTCAGTTGTATTTTCTTTGAGATGCTTACAAGCTTGGTCTTTGTATATTCTGTTGCATTTTACTATGTTGTTTTTTGTCTGGTCTGCTTAATGATACTGCATGATCGATTTGTTACTGTTCGAGTTCATTGTTCAGTTGTTTCACTGATGCATTGCCTTTGTGGTCTTCACTTTTGTATAGTCTGCACATGTTACTTGTATCACTGGTCCTACCTTTGCACATATGATCCTCTTGTGCATTTGTCTTTGTTAGAACCTTGGCCTTTGATGGTTCATCTTTTTTGTTGGTTTAGTGGTGCACTTGCTTGGCCATTTTGTACTTCTGGTCTTTATTTGTTTAATGGTTGTTGTTATGTATGTAGTAGCCTAGTTTGCTGGTGCATATGTTTCATTTTGAAGTTCCCGTGTATGTGATGCATGTTTTGTTGACTTTGTTTGCTACCAGGTCAACATGTATATATACATACTTTGATCATAAAATTCATTTGAGTTGCACCTGAGTTGAACTCGTCTTTTTATTTGGGTTTGACCTTGTGCTCACCTGTCCCTGTAATTATCAAGTGTATATCGGTGTGCACGGCCTTGTGGCATGTACAGTGATACACTGTGCATGTCACAAGCTGTTCGTGTATGATGAATTCAGAATGATGACGAATAACACAAATAACTAAGGCAAATAAAATTTTCAAAATCACATTTTTATTTTATATTGCAAAAATATTTCTTTTTCAATTTTACTACGCCGGTATATATTTTTGCAGATTGCTCAGATGCTGGATTCAAACTGGAATGAAGTTGAAGATAAATTCTGAGTGAATGAGTGATGTGTAGTGAGGTTAAATGTAAATATGAGTTGTGATGTATTGTAATCAAAATTGTATATGTATAGTGAGAGCTTGAATTTGTACTATTAAAATTGTAATAAATATTTGTTTGAATAAAATTTCTATTTGAATTCAAATTTTGTGTTATTTATTTTATTCAGCAAATATTTATTTAATCCATGAAAATAAAATAGTACAATATCAAATACATTTAAATGAATATATATATATATATGTTTATTATCATCAAACAAAAATCATATACACGCATATTCAACAATCTCCCCCTTTTGATGATTACAAACATATATTTAAGATTTTACTATTTTAAATGTATTTGATTATTCAATTTGCTCCCCCTATTTAAATGCTCCCTCTCTACACAATACTCCCCCTTCATATATGCATGAGAATAAAATATTCAAATGAGCTTTGATGCAATTAGAAAATATTTGACCTTTATTTTCAAAATCTTAACTTTTCTCTCCCCCTTTTGTTATCAGCAAAAGAATAATAGTGCTAGGAAAAATAGAGATAAAGTGATAGACATTAATACAACATTAAAACTCAATCGAATATAACTATTAAATTTCAATAAAAAAATCGAATAAAAATCATAAATATTCTGTTTGACGCATATTCCACTTTAGAATGAATGGAATGATATCATCATATAAACCATATAGTTGTGTCTATTTGTGATAAATTTTTATTGGGAATTTGAATATCTACTAACCATGCATAACCGTTAGGACTTTTAAATGAGATTAGTAGTATTCCAATTTTATTTTTTAAAAAAATGAATTCAAGTATCTTCTAACCACGCATAACCGTGAGGTCTTTTAAATGGGATTAGAATCAACTTGTCTATTTAATCAATCAATTTTTGATATGCGTTCCATACATGCATAACCATGAGGACTTTTAAATGAGCATGAAAGCACATAACAAGTTCAAAGTAATTCACCCATGCATAACCGTGAGGACTTTTAAATGAGAGTGAATTCTTTGGTTGTTTTTATTTTTATATTATTTATATTATTTTTGTTATTTTAAAAACGAATGATTCCCGTTTAATTTATCACATATTGACTTACTATATTGGATTTTGATGAGTGATGGTTGATAGAAAAATGATAGAAATAGAAATGGTCGTGAAATTTTTGTCAACCAAAAAGTTTTATAACTCTTGTTTAAATTTCTAAAGAAATTTATTAAATATACTGTCTTGAGTTATAATATATAATTAATATCAACACTTATCACATTTTTTATCACTATTTATCTTTTTGATAATTAGTAGGGGGTCAGATTAATTAATGTAGTGATCAATTTCAAAAATAATTATAAAATCAAATTTTTCTGAAATAACTAATATGAACAAGGTCAAAAATGATTTTCTTGAAGGGTTTATCTAAGAAAAATATCTTTTAATTGAAAATTATTTGAAATGAAAAATATGCAGATATTTTCTTTGAAAAATGATGCAATTACTGAATGTTAAATCACGTTCCACAAGTAATTTTTCATCAACTAGATTGCCAGTGTAATCTGCATCTAAATTTTTCTTTCACTCAACATTATCATTGTTTAAATGTTATAAACCAGGCTTGTGAAAATTCAACAAATTTCATAAAATCATTTGTGACATCTTTTTGAATAAAGTTCTCTTGAAATTGAATTGAAGCCGTTGAAATAAACAAGTAAACAAATATATCTACTTATAGCATGAGAAATCAGTAATCAATCATCATCATAATTAATCCAAGCAATTTTATTCAAGGATGATTGGTCAACATTTTGAATAAGTCAGAATTAACATCATCGATTATTTCACATAACTGGCTGATTTAATTCGGATTATGGTGCAGATTATCACTTTGAATGTATCGTTCAAAATAATTACCATTACCTGTTTTACCTTTACGACAATCTTTCGTTGTTTGTCCATTGTGAATCTGTCACCTTTATACTAGGCTAAGGAACTTTGAATTGTCGCCCGTTGTGTTTCTGGAACAACCAGAATCCAGATAACACCGATGTTGTTCCTTAGCCTGCCACCACACCTACACGGTAAAATATTTTTGTGACCTATTTGTTTTTATAGGTCCATGGTTGTTAGTGGCAGAATAATTTGAAAAATAATTTTGTGGAGACCCATAACTATCTATATATGTTCCTTTTGGCACCCAGATTTGTTTAATTTTGAGAAATTCTATATTTGTGCCTTTTGGAACCCAAATTGGAATTGTTTTCACATGTTTGGGTCTATACCAACAATTATTTTGATCGTGTCCAGTTTTTCTACAAATAGTGCACATTGAATTGACTTGTTTAGTTTCCCTTCTATATCGTTCTGTTTGAGTATACCCAAGTCCTTGTCTATCAATATTTATAGTTTGTTTCCCTAATAGCATATTCAACGATCTTTCACTTTTGGAAAATTTATCTAAAGTAGTAGACAATTGTTGGACTTGTGATTTAAGTGATTCGTTTTCATTCAATAATTGAGTGCACTTTTTGATAGAATTTTCTCTTCTCGTATTTTCACTTTCTTTTAAAATTAGAATTTCATTTTCAAGTGATTTTATATTAATTTCTGATTTTTTAATCTCATCTTCGAATGTTGGACACTTATCTCACTTAGGGATTCTACTTTGATAGTTTTTAACTAACTGTTCAAGCTGTTCATTTGTTTTTATCGAACTATCTCTTTATGATTCAAGTTTAGCGTATCTCTCCCTAAGTCGTTCAAAACAACCGTTTACTTCGTGGAAATAAATAAGCAACTCAGAATGGGTAAGTTTTGATACCTCACTTGGCTCGTCATCGTCACTATCAGTTATATCACCTCGAAGACACAATTCTGCTTTTTCACTTTCATTGCCAGTGCTTTGATCTTCCTCGTCTGTTTCATCTCAAGTGGCTGCAAAACTTTTCTTTTTCTGTTTCTTTCCACGGCTGAATTTATTTTGTGGACAATCGGGCATGATATGACCGGGTTTGTTGCACTTGTAATAGCTGATCTTCTGTTGGTCTGGGCTGTCAAATACTTTGGCTATTCTGCTTTTCAATTTTTGATTTAGAGCTGGATTTCCGTATTTGTGAATCCACTTTTTGAATTTCCTTATTAACAACTCTAGTTCTGCTGCACCATCATCATTGTCATCGTCATCACTTTCAGTTGTTCCTTTGAGAGCTATTGATTTCTTTCGAGTATCTCCTCCTTCACGCTCTTCTTTGAATTTCATCTCTAGCTCATAAGTGGTGAGATTTCCGATGAGTTCTTCAACTTTGAGTTGTTTCAAATCTTTCGATTCTTGAATGGCAGTTACTTTTGCTTCAAAACTTCATGGAAGGACTCTAAGGATTTTTCGGACTATTTCTAATTCGGTGTATGATTTTCCAAGTGCCTTCGATTTGTATACGATATTGGAAAGTCGTCCGTACATCTCTTTAACATTTTCTTCCTTCGCCATTGTAAAGTTCTCATATTCGCTGCATAGCATAGCAAGGCGAGATTCTTTGACTTGAGATGTTCCTTCGTGAGTCACTTCGAGTGTGTGCCATATTTCCTGCGCAGTTAGACAATGTGAGACACGATTAAATTCAAATTGATCTAATGAACAGATAATAGAATTCATATCTTTAGCATTAATATTTTGTAATTTATTCCCTAGCTCTGTCCATTGTTCCTTCGGTTTTTTAATTTCCTGATTATCTACAGTTATAATTGGAGTTCTATAACCTTTCTCAACAATATTCCAAGCGTCAATGGTTTCTAGAAAAATTTTCATCCTATTTTTCCAATAAGCATATTCACCATTGAACATTGGAGGTCTAACTATCGACTGACCCTCAACAAAAGCATTATTAAAAGAAGTCATTTTAAAAATTCAAATTTTTAAAACAAAAATTGATTTTTTGAAAAAAAATCGAATTTTTAAATCAAAAATTTGACTTCTATTCCTAGCTCTAATACCACTTGTAGGATCGATTTCACCCTAGAGGGGGGGTGAATAGGGTGATAGTGTTAATTATAAAAATTATTGTGGAAGTGTATATTAATTTTAACACAGATCACAGCAGAATAAACATAGCACAGATAATATAAAAGCAGAAGAGAATAACACAGAATTTACCCAGCTTCGGCAAAACCCTGCCTACGTGCTGCCCCCAAGGTTTCTACTAGAAATTAGATAGTCCCTCGCTTACACACGTAAACTCGCTATACCCGCTATTGACTATCCTAACTCTACGCTCAAAACCCTGCCACAACTCAGCCACTGAGTTGCGAATTCCCAAACTACGCCACGTAGTTTGTCCCCTAGTCACACGACTAGTAAATATAACGATTTAAAAAGAGTTTAAATTTAAAAACAAATTTAACAACAATATTAAAATTCAAAGCCCTTCTTTTATAAAACTAAGTCCTTAATTAATCAAGGCTGGTCCCTTTCATTTCTTCTGCCCGTTCCTTTTTCTTTTTGTAAATAAACCCGGTCTCCTTTTTGCTCTGGAAGATAAAATATGGCGGCTCTCGTCTTTGTTCTTCCTCCGATCTGAAGATGGAAAAATTAGGGCTTTGTATCTCGAAGCGCCTGATTTGATTTGACCGATTCTCTGGTTTGTTGCGTGTTGCCTTGCTCGATCAATTCTTCGTTGCTTACTGCTGCTTCGACGAGTTCGATTTTGCTTTGGTAAGAGTTTATGATTTTGTGCTTTTTGATTTTCGTACTCGAACTCGTATGTCTCGAATGCCGATGATGATTTGTTTATATAGGGTTTTAATCCTTATTTTTTCATTCGTACAAAATATGTTTGAATTTGTCCTGGACGATTGATGTTGCTTGGATGCTTGTGATTATTCCTGACTTGTTCGTAATCGTATATTCTCCGTTACTTGATGGTCACGGCTTTGATTCATTTCGTGATGACCACGGTGTTGTTTTGCTTTTGACTTCGGCCATTTCTGATTTCATGAATTTCTGGCTTTGACTTGTACATTCGAATTTCTTTGACTTTGTTAATGCGATGTTGTTTAAGGCCCTTCTGTTCATCCCTGTAGCAGCTTTGTGCATTTCTCTGGCCATTTGTTTTTATCCCTGTAGTATACTCGACTTGTAGTTGTTAACTTCTTCTGGCTTCACTGTGAACTTTGGCTCTGGCCATCTTTGTTTCAGTGCATGTCTTTATTTTATTTGAACTTTGGTGAAGTGGTTAATGTCTCTGTACATTTGTTGCTTCCCTGACCTGTGCAATCCATTAATGTCTATTCATCCCTGTAGTATAACCTGATGCTTGAATGTGTTCGCCTGTTGCACTCGATCATATTGACTTCAGTTGTATTTTCTTTGAGATGCTTACAAGCTTGGTCTTTGTATACTCTGTTGCATTTTACTATGTTGGTGTTGTCTGGTCTGCTTAATGATACTGCATGATCGATTTGTTACTATTCGAGTTCATTGTTCAGTTGTTTCACTGATGCATTGCCTTTGTTGTCTTCACTTTTGTATAGTCTGCACATGTTACTTGTATCACTGGTCCTACCTTTGCACATATGATCCTCTGGTGCATTTGTCTTTGTTAGAACCTTGGCCTTTGATGGTTCATCTTGTTTGTTGGTTTAGTGGTGCACTTGCTTGGCCATTTTGTACTTCTGGTCTTTGTTTGTTTAATGGTTGTTGCTGTGTATGTAGTAGCCTAGTTTGCTGGTGCATATGTTTCATTTTGAAATTGTCGTGTATGTGATGCATGTTTTGTTGACTTTTTTTGCTACCAGGTCAACATGTATATATACATACTTTGATCATAAAATTCATTTGAGTTGCACCTGAGTTGAACTCATCTTTTTATTTGGGTTTGACCTTGTGCTCACATATCCCTGTAATTATCAACTGTATATCGGTGTGCATGGCCTTGTGGCATGTACAGTGATACACTGTGCATGTCACAAGCTGTTCGTGTATGATGAATTCAGAATAATGACGAACAACCTAAATAACTGAGGCAAATAAAATTTTCAAAATCACATTTTAATTTATATTGCAAAAATATTTCTTTTTCAATTTAACTACGTTAGTATATATTTTTGCAGATTGCTCAGATGCTGGATTCAAACTAGAATGAAGTTGAAGATAAATTCTGAGTGAATGAGTGATGTGTAGTGAGGTTAAATGTAAATATGAAATTGTGATGTATTGTAATCAAAATTGTATATGTATAGTGAGAGCTTGAATTTGTACTATTAAAAATTGTAATAAATATTTGTTTGAATAAAATTTCTGTTTGAATTCAAATTCTGTGTTATTTATTTTATTTAGAAAATATTTATTTAATCCGTGAAAATAAAATAGTACAATATCAAATACATTTAAATGAATATATATATATATATGTTTATTATCATCAAACAAAAATCATATACACGCATATTCAACAACCTTGTTATGTTTGTTCCTCTTTGTTTACTTTTGGATTTTTGATTTCTTGGTTCTTATGCTTCCTTGATTCCTGGAATTTTGATGATTTCATATTTTGGGGAATTTCCATTATTCTAAATTATTCAGAAATTTATATATATAGCAAATACATTATATATGAAAAGTGATCATCCTTAAACTAGTTATATTAAATAAAATCTTTAGAAACCACTTATAGAGCTTATATAAAATATAGGGGCATTTCATCAGAAGGACAAACTTTGCAGTCTAATTAGTTTCTAGGACACACATTCAAAGAAATTACTTTCAAGGCCAAAATCAACAGAATAATTACTTTCAAGGACAAAGTCAGCAGTCCAATTACTTTCAAGGACATCATTTCATAGGTTTTTAGACCCTAGAAACTAATTATTTTACGTTTTGTCCTTGAAAGTAATTATTTCAGTTGTGTGTCCTAGAAACTAATTCCACCTGCTAAAGAGGCCCTTGTGGCTAATTTCCACTAAAATATATTACTGATTTCAAAATTCGGGATTTGAAATATAGCTTTGAATTTTATATTTAAAAGTATTTTGATGAAGAGAGATTATTATAGAATTTTTAATAATAATAGTGTTTTTAAAGATGAAAATAAAAGTATATATATATAAGCTTTCCATATGTATACAATATCATATTTTATAAATACAGCTATTTTAGGGTCATTAAACCAATATTTAAACGATTTTAAAAGAATAATTTCTATATAAAAATATTTCTCCTATTAGATGAGAATTTTAATTAAACAATTTAGTAGTGTTAGTGGTATGAAACACTATTACCACTTTATCGGTTAATTATTTGACTCTTATGATGGAATATTTTATAGAGTGGAGTTTACAATCTTTTAGTAAACATTCAAGTATCGCATGTGATTATTGGATATTTGGAGCCACACTAGTTTGATTACTAATTGAAAGTATTTAACACTTAATTTTTATGGAGTGGAGTTCACGATCTTTTAGTACACATTCACGTATCGTCTAGTTGTTATGGGACATTTGGGTCGATACTAGTTTGATTACTAATTGAAAGTATTTAACATTTAGTATTTAAGCAAAGTGGAAATTATGATCTCTTAGTAAATATTCGAGTACGACCTAGTGGTTGTAGGACATTTAGGTGACATTTTAGATCGGAAATTATCTTTGAGATATAACACATGCATGTACGACTAGTATCGGCATGCCTTATTATGACATGCATCCAAGCGTGATCGGCAGGTATCAGCTCGTCTTTTGGTTGACTCACTTTCATACTTGCCTTTTGGTTTTGACTTGTTTTCATGCTTGTCTTTGGTTTCAACTTGCTTTCATGCTTGTATTTGGTTTTGACTCGCTTTCATTCTTGACTTTAGTTTGGACTTGCTTTCATGCTTGTATTTGGTTTCGACTCGCTTTCATGCTTATCTTATAGTTTTACTTGCTTTCATGCAAGTTTATGTTTAGATTGTGAGATATTTTTAGTTCATCATATTTTGAGAGGATTTCTTATGATAAGCATGATATGATTTTATGACATGGTGAATTACTGTAATTATGTCGTTTAGTATTTAGAGGATGGCATATTATATATGGTTATGACTATATTATTGTTAGTCTCTTATATCACCATATGATCTCACTTTGGTTTAATTAGAGATAGTCTAATCCGTTTATTATTTATTAATACTCAGGTCAGGCCAAGACATTTCAGGTGTTGGAACTTCTTGACCGTGGATATTAGGCTAGCTTGTGGATATATATATATATATATATATATATATGATGTTTCACTTCTAGACCTTGATGTTGGGTGTATACTTTATAAGAGTGGCTAAATTTTATGTTATGTATATTTTGAGGCAGGTTGTAGTCGATATTTATAATTGTACTATGTGAGTCCTATGTAGTTGATATCGGATAATATCACTAATATATCATCAATATATCTCATATCGCTCCTAAACTGATATATTTTCAAAATATGGCTTAAAATATCATTATCAATACATCTCCCTATAGTTGCAGATATATTGCTCTGATATTAAATGTAAAATGCATGGTATTTTCTAGGAATATCGTTCACTATTATATGAATTAGAGAAAATTTATACACAAATAAATATCATCACATTCTCAATATTTGTATATGGTGAATGACAATATCTAGACCATACTGGAAATGCTAATGCACTAATTTTTCAATTTTTAGTCATAGAGTTTTAGTCTTATTCATTAGTCTTTCAATAAAGAGATCTCAACTTGTTACTTTATTTTTATAAGTTTTATTTTCTGTGAAGACTTTACCACTAAAAATAAGATCATGAATGAGGGGCTTCTCTTTTTAGTTGTTTTTTATTCGCCATTTCTAATTGGGAAGTTAGCTTAAGAAAATCCATTTTATTAGTTATTATCATGCACCAAGAATTAAAGGTCGAAGAGCAGTAAAGTTGTATATTTGACATATCGATAAGGAATGAGTTAAAGTAGTAATTGGTATCAAATCAACATTGCATATTCGATAAATTAAATGAACATGAAAACAATGAAACTTGAAATATGAAAAAATTAGGAATGTAGTATAGATGATTAAATGACTTAAGAAATAATGAATATAGTATAAACATAAAGAAAACAATAAAAATATACAATTTATGAATTTCTTAGTTTTTATGTGCCTATATTATGATTTTTATTTAATAGAATATCTCAGTAAATGGATTGTAATCTGTAAACTATATACAATTGGTCTTTGATTATAATTTGACATTATTTATCCAAATAGTTGAAAACTTAACATCAATACAACATTATAACATAGTTCAATATTGTTTATAACATGTTCTAGACATGTTCGATATTTTACCGTTATTATCCGATATTATCATAATATTTTAAAGTATCTCATATCAGTACTTGACCGATACATACCCGATACTGATATCAACTACTTAGTGTGAGTCTAGTATTTTGTTTTTGTAGACTCATTTATGTATGCATGTGTCAATATCATATATATTCCGCTGTGTTTTGTGATTCTTTTTCTCTGTGATATATTAAATATCGTTCTACTCTTATTAGCCAACATGTTTATTGATTTGTGCCGAGACTGTATATGTCAGTTATTCAGTTTAGATCCTCAAATTTTTACTAGGAATAACGTGTCGGTGTTAGCCCAAAGAATATTCATGTTAGGTCGCTCATAATTAGGCATATTCTCTGTATTAGCAGACAATATTGCTACGTAATATTATTTGTTAGTATGGGTCTGGAGGAGGAGCATTACAAATAGAGTGTATGGTACGACTTATATTCGCTTATTTCCATGAATTAAGTAGAAATTCTCTTGTTTATTTTTATATGAAAAATGAGCTAAATAGAGCGTAAAATTGAAATTGTAAGTTTCTATTATCAATATATTCCATTATTTTGATGTAATAAGTTGACTTTAAATTTTAATGGTATACAAGTCTATTGATTGGAATTTTGGCATTGTTGATAAAATGGAACGAGACTTGTATAATTGTTGAAAGAGTTAACATTAAATGTTATTTTAGGATGTAAATCCTACACGCTTAGAAATTGCTAGGTGCACACACGTTGTGTGTGTGTTAGCGTAGTTAACATATAATTATAATGTATAATGATGTAGTTAAATAAGTTATTAATTTTATTAAATCCACCTTAGGAAAGCAATTAATGTTAAAGGAGAAATAAGAAGGGTTTCTTATAAGGCCTTAATTGGGGAAACAGTGAGATGTGTATAATATATGTAGAGTGTGATATAGATTATGCCTAAGTTATAGTGATGCCAGGTCAATCAAAGCACTTGGAAGTCTACCCAACTAATCTGGCTACAACCAGTGTGAGTTTGGGCTGATGTAAGACATCGCCTATAGTAATAACTACAATTATGTGAGGTTACTCTCAAATTCTATAAGGTAAATTTGTCTAGCTAATCTGGCTACTGGTACTTACGAATAATCAGACTAACGTGAAATGTCACCGCGAGATACATGTCATAATACAGAGGACCTGCTTTAAAGATTGAAGGTACTAAGTGGTTTTATAAGGGCTCGCCTCTTCTCTATTTAGGAAGTAGTAAATTGTCAGGGTTATGGGTTAAGGACGGTAGAGGATATCTCGGGAAATGGTCCGCTACAACAGGAAGTATTAAGCGGCAAAAGAGATTCCATGCAACGTCAGCTAGGTAGGTACTAGTAAGGTCCGCCTTGGGATAGGTAGTAAATGAAGTGGACCTGCCTTAAATAAGGTACTAAATGATCAGAGTCTACCTAATTTCCATTAAAGGGTATTAAGTGACTTGAGTACTATTTTTACATTGATAGGACATTATTGACGATAGATATGGGTTATCAGGTTGATAGCAAGTTGGCTATGTGCATATATTCGAAAAACCTTTTTATTTATGTTTGAGAAAAGCATGTAAGCTTATATTTGAAAAGACTGATGACATAGTTAGAATACGTAAGGCATACTCCTGTTTAAATTATACTGCCTAAATACTAATATAGTAAGGCTCGAGGTTTTTATTCAGCAAATATATGTTGTTCCAACTCCCACCTCATTACTACATGGGTTAGGAAGGGCGATGCTAAAGGCGGAGATGTTGATGAGACTTGTGGTAGTAGTCTATTTATTTACTTGTTATTTTTATAGTTTCTAATGTAGTGTAATTTTGAAATATTGTACCACGGATATGTAACGATGATTTTGCGTATTTAGTTATGATTTTCAATGACATTTTGAAGTTTGAATAAAATTAATACTATTGTTATTATTATATTTTATCATTACGCTGTGAGATTCTGAATGCATAGATAAATAGCTTTGTATTGCTTTATTACCAACCAACATCCAACTTTGAGATGGATATAAGTATCGATAGACCTTTATGAGTTGGAATTTAGGTCTATTTAAGGGGTTATTACACCCCCTTCTAGCTACTCCATAATACTAACCAACGATGTATCTTGCCCTTGATTTAGCCCAATACAGTCCCTTGGTGTGGGTCAAACCTCCATTGCTTCTAACAATCCAGGTGCATACTTCGATCGAGGTTGCAAATCAAATTCTGATATGAACCCAAGATCCTACATTCTAACAACATAGAATTTACCTTAGCATGCCTCCTACTCAAAGCATCTACAACTACATTTTCTTTTCTTAGGGGATAAGAAATCCCAAAATTGTATGATGACAAAACTCAACCAATCGCCCCACCTTAAATTCACATCCCTTTAGAAAACAAGTACTTGTGAAATTTATGATCCATGAATAACTTGAATATCTCGTCCAACAAATAATGCCTCCATGACTTTAATGCAAATACAATAACAGCCAACTCTAGGTCATGTGTCAGGTAATTTCTCTCGTGATTCTTCAACTGCTTACTAGCATACGCCGCTACTCTTCTTCTTGTATAAGAACGACACCAAGACCACTACCGCATGCATTGGAATACATAGTAAATGGTTTGGTATTATAGGGAATAACCAGAACCGGAGCACTCATCGATTACTTTTTTAATTGAATAAATACCGCTTTATACTCCAAGCTCTAAGAATAAATCAGTTTTTTCTTCATCAAACAGGTCAAAGGTGCTAATATCTTCATGAAAGCCTTAATAAACTTTTGATGGAACCTAGCCAAACCCAAAAGGCTATGGACCTCTGAAGCGTTCTTTGGTGTCTTCTAATCTTTGACTGCGGCCACTTTTCCTAGGTTTACTGCCAATCTATCTTCCGATACTATATGCCTAAGAAAACGAACTTCTTTTCTCCAGAGCTGAAATTTCGAGAACTTGGCTTTCAATCAATTTCTTATTAAGACGTCCATTACTTCTCTCAAATGAATCTCATGCCCCTCTTCACTTTTGTAATAAATAAGAATATCATCCACAAAGACCACATGTAACACCTTGCATTAAAGTACAATTATATATGCAAATAATTTAATTAAGTTATATACGTTTGAAATTTTAAAACAAAGCAATATTTGTAAATGGGGCAACTAATTAATAATATTTGGAATACATATATATTTGTGTAACAAATAAATTAGAGAGAGAAATTATATAAAATCAATTAATAGGGAAGATTAATTGACGGTGTTTGTTTAAAGGGAATTAATATTCAATTAATTAGTAAAGGTGATTAATTGACAGGAACTGATAAGAAAGGGAACATATATTGTAGCAACTAATTGATATGATTGGAAACATATATGTTAGTGCAAGAGAATAAAATGGAGGAAGAGAAATTTATGCAAGTAATCAATTGTTAATAAACATGGAGACTTATGGTAACATATATAATTAAGATTGTGATTCAAATATATGCATGCAATAATTATGGGAATAAAATAAATTAATATGCATATATGTGACGAATTAATATGGTGTTGATTTGCATATTAAATTGGTAAGAAATCACAGTGCAGGTAGGGATTAATTGGATAATAAATTAATTCTAGGTATATATGAAATCTATTAATTGGGTGATTAATAGGGGAATCTTATTTAAAAGAAACATCACATTTAAAAATATATGTTTCCATAGATTGTGAGAGAGAAGAGGAAAGTGATTAATGAAAAGATTGTTGGAGAATCAATTTGAAATAAAAACAAACGTAGAAGAAAACATATTAATTTAATGTCCATAGACTGAGTGTATGCTTTAGATTTTAGGGTTTTATATCTATTGGTTAGCACTGATTTGAACCACTATAAATATAGGTGCAGAGCCTCATTTTTATTCTCATTATTTTTCTTCTACCTACAGAAGCTCTGCCATTTTCTTTATCTCTTCTACACTTTCTTAATAACAAAATTTTAGATCTAATTCACATGAATTTAGATCTAAATAGAAAGAACAGAATTAATTAAGGAATTAGGAATTGGTTCAAACCAGAAGGCTATGTCAAAGGTAAAACTCTAGATCTGAGTTTTATTTGCTATTTCTAATCCAAATCTCTTCCTTTTCTCTTTCAAATATTATAGATCTATAGTATATCGTTTGTAATTCCAAATAGGGATTACAAGGGAGGTGAATATAGATGTTAGGGACAGATCTGAAATAAAAACAGGGAGATTTGGAAAGCTAGCATGGTGAATGGATTTATTTATATATCTTTTAAGTTTAAGATATATTATCATTAAATTCCCGTTTAGATAATTTTATTTAATAATTAATCCTACAAATTAAGTTATGCTGAACTATAAGGAATTTACAGTATTAGTTTTTATTTACATCTATTTTTATGTTTTGGATTTCTATGCAAGCATCATTCTTCTTCTATTTTCTCCTCTTTCTTCGCGTATGGATTAGAATAGATTAAACATGAATATGGATTAAATAATTAAGAATACTGAAATGACGGAAATAAGATGTAAAGTAATAAAAGTTTGAGGATTGGAATTACTGTAATAAATTACGTTAAAATGAGAAAAGTAAATTAATCTAATAACTGGATTTGTGAGTAACTAAAAGGTTAATTGGTTGGTTTAGAAAATATGATACATTTTTATAATTTAATATTTAAAAGGTAACGATGAACGTGACTGCAAAAATAAAAGAAAGAAAAAGGAAACTAGTGTAAAATAGAGATTCCATTGTATTTTACACTAGCCCAAAATAATAAAAGAAATACCTTGCAGTTATGAATTATTGTTTATAGCCTTATTTGATATTAATATATGGAAATGGATTTTAGTATAGTTTTCATAACCAACCAAATAAAGAAGAATTGCTTCCTAGAATAGAAGATAATAAAGCAAAGTATGACATGAATCCAGTAAATTATTAAATAAGAACTTGAAGCTGTAAACGATAATGAACCTAGGTCTGCATTCACTGTGCAGTCTATTTAAGAAGATAGTTGTTATGATAAGTGAATTATATAATATAAGAGAATAAAAGAATATTCTATATCATAATAAAAGAAGGCAGATTAGAACAGAAAAGAAATGCTGGAATTATGTACGGACTACAGAAGAAGAGAAAATGAAAATTACAGGTAGAATTATAACATAGGTTATAATTAAGTAATAAGAATGGAAAAGCTTATTTTGATACTTTGAATAAATTAATGAGCAATGGTAGAAGCTTATTTAAATAATTTATATTATGTCAATAAGCAAATAAAGCAGGAATGGTAAAAGAGGCTTATTTTAATGAACTTAAGATTTATATTAAGTTAAATAAGCAAGATAATGAGTATGGCTCATACCAACAGCATTCCCTATTAAATAAATAGAAATCTCACAATAGATAGAGGTGAGACGAGGGCAAGAATATGCTAATTAGGGTAAATAAGTAGCCAACAGAATAAGAAAAGTAAACTAAACGCAAATTAAAAGATTAGACTTAGGGTCTAATAAAAGAGTGAGATGCGTTAGGAGTAGCCCAAAGGATGAAGAGCTTAACGAAGCAGTTCATCATAGATTTTAGCAAAGGAGAAGCACACCCAACTTAGTTATTTTGGGCTAGAAGGAAGTACGAGACTTCAACGGGACGTGAGGATACTCTAGGATGGCCCTCTGGGTAGGCCTAACGAAGCTGCATCCCCGGAGGCAGGTCAGTAGGTGTTCCATCAAGAGAGCATGCCTTGACTACATTTGCATTGTAGGCCTAACGAAATAGACATTTGTAGGCAGTTAGAAGGGCTTGGTGTTCGAAGTAGGGTATTCGTATGTCCAGTACTTGTAAGTAAGTTTAAAGATAGTCGCATGCGGATATCGGCCAGCATCAAGACTAAGAGCGATTTCGGGAAAGACTAGAGTTAAACCATCAGGCCAATGATTCTTTCACTATCGAGACATTGGATGAGGGGCACCGCCATTTGGATGTTAGATTGTTTGCAATAGGGCACGACCACTTAACTCTTTAGAAGTCTTTCGGTTAGTTGAGGGGTGGCTGCGTGAGGCCATAGCCATGATGAAAAAGAGACAGACCAACTAGAATATCTGTATTGTAGGCCTAGCGAAGCAGTCCTTTATAGATATAGAAAATCCCCGATTGAATTCCGTACAAGGTAGACCTTGTTGGTAGGATTCAGATATTAGACAAAACGATTATGTAGTCCTTAATGTACGCACTGGGTGGTACATTGTGGATGTTCGAACATTGGCATAGACTAGTGTGGACACGATTTACATTTTCATAGTAAGTAGTGGAGCATCTGTATTGTAGGCCTTACGAAGTAGTCCTTTACAGATGTAGCTACGGAGCAAGACGATGGAGCATCTGTATTATAGGCCTTACGAAGCAGTCCTTTAAAGATGTAGTTACGGAACGCTCTCGAAGCAAGACGATGGAGTCCTTTTTGAGTAGGATACGAAAGGTATCATGGGTGGTACCTAGGAATAATATGGTCATTGGGCATATAGTTGCATATATGTATATATTAGTTATTAGGTTTTAATCTACTATGGAGTAGATGAGCACGGTTCACGAACAGAGGAAAAGGTATTGTAACTTAATTAACCTAATATAAAAGTAAATGAAAATAAAACGATATATGTAGAATTAAGCCTAGAAGTATATAATTTATCCATTCACCTGAACTTTAGTTCTGACCCCCTCCTCATAACATCCTACAAGTTAGGTAGATGGCAAGACTTCCCAGCTTTAAGACCACATTCACATCACCAAAACATGTCTATAATGTTAAACACAAATGTCTGAATGATACAAATACAACCCAATCCATATATACGTCAAATCTAGGTCACAACAATTATGCACATGGTATACACAATACATGAATGAATCTCTATGCTTGGTACGATCTCATCTCCAAACTCCATCAACCTGGATATATATATATAAGGGAAAAGTAGAAGTAGGTCAGACATAAGTCTGGTAAGTGAACCATAAATCATACTCTACTTTACATATACTACAAAAATAATACTATAACATATGAGTTTATAGCCCATTCACCTCACAACATGTCACCACATCGTACCTAACAATCACACACATCGTTTTATATTGCTTTGCCTCTATTGGATTCGCTTCCTTAGACCGACCTCATGCCCTACAAGGTCCCCCATTGTCCATCGTCACGTAAATCGCATATATGACTCACTTTCCTAGACCACCCAAAGCCTACAAGGTTGTCTGCTGTCGTCATGCTATTTGGACTCGCACCCTGGATCGCCTACAGTCTACAAGGTCGCGTAACATACATCTTCTCCACTAAGTCAATCGAAGCACTACAGGGGAGCAACATCATGGCTGGACCTCCTACTTGCACCACAGGCCCATATACATATCTTGTGATGTCTACCCATGCCTCAGTCTCATTCCTATCCATGTCCATCGTTGCATCATATTTTCATACCATAACAACATATTTAATTACTGCAAATAGCATTCAATCATCACATACATTCATTCATTCGAACTGCCATCATTTGTCTCCTCGCTAGCCTCCATTTTCCTTCTAAAACACAAGAGAAACAAGACTCAAACATTCCTATATTTATATAGGCTCTTATGGGTCTAGGTACAACCTGTGCTTAGAATAGGCTATCGATGCCCCAGTCACCACCACCGATGGACCTGTGCATGGGTTTTCTTACCATTTCATATTTTGGGAATATGTAGTTTCGTCTTCGCTTTCTGCCTCTGGCCGCCTCCATTTTGCTCTGGTCGCCTAAAAATGTCCATAGTACCTAGCCCTATGTTTCTAAGTCCAATTTGGTCATTTATTTCATCAATTAGGCTTAACTCATCAAATTACATAAACTAGTATAAACCTAATTCAAGTTCACGGTTCATCGCTGAATCCCTCCCAATCGCCCTTCAAATTTGAATTTAGATGCTTATAAGTATTTATCTACACCAATATAGGTAGCATCATTACTATAAGACCATGATTGCATTATATGGGGAGAAAGGGATGAATTACTCACTAAATCAACATTTTTATCTAAACCCTTTCAGTCTGGACTGCTGCGTCTTCTCACTTCAAATTTTCATCTCCAAATTACTACTACTATGTAGCCTCTTCCGGTATCTTTGCAATGCTGCTGGGGTTATGAAATTTCATTGAGCTTAAAGAAAGATGCTATGTTTTGATCTTAAGTATATTAAGAGGGAGGAAGGAGATAGGAAGAAGCCAGGTTTTCTAAATTGAAAAATGTATGTGATTTTTAATTTAAATGGAAGGAGGGAAGTAACTACTTATTCTTATATTAAAATTTTGAATCTTAAGTTTAGTGCCCATTTGAATCGATGTTTTTCCACCCTAAGTTCCTTCATATGAACTTCAGACTAGTAAACATAAATACTGCACGAATCAAAAAAACAAGTGCAATACCCACCTTTTCGACCATCGAAATTCAACACTGAATACATCCACGGTATTCAAATTCCCGAACATACAATCACTAGAAAGGCAGATTGTTAGGGTAAAATAAAAAAATGAATAGAGAATAGGGAAATAAGAATTTCACGGCGAAATCGACAACATATAATATAAAAAAGACAATAAAAACTATTCACTCCAAAATACAGAGTACATCGGAGTTAAAAACAAAGTTTATCAACAGGACAGTTATAAAATGCTGACTTTACAATTGCTAATAGGTATACAGTATAATAAAAGGAAAATAAAACACTACGATAGGTGAACATCCAGCTCCTCTCCAATAACTCCATATCACTAAAGCCAACCTGGGAAAAACTCGGTCTGACCTGAGCATTATGATAAAATAACACCCGGGTCAATCTGGAAAACTGGCATGAGTAAACTCAAGTGATATGGTGAACATATAAAAAAATTGTGTGAGACCACGTTGCTTAACGCGGAGCGGGTTTTACCTCACAAAAACAACATCCATAAATGAAGAAATGGAAAACAAATCAGAACAACAATCTAATCAAGAAAGAATGAAAACAAACAACAGAAAAAATCCAAATAAAAGGGTGGGTACTAGTAAGAACAAATCCTATGCTGAATGAATGGGCATAAATAATATCAAATCCCAGAATTGAATGGTCACAATAAATTGAACATAGACAAGAGCATAAGGCGGTTCTTCATGCAGTTAGGAAAACAATTCGAAGATTTTAATTAACAACAAGGGAACAAAAGAAGTTTTTCCAACAATGACTAGGAGGGTGCACTCCCTTTATTGAAAGTATACCTCTAGAAATATACTTGAGAATTCTGATGGCTCTCGGACACATCCAAGCCGGAGCCCACCAACGGTTACCAAGAATCCAAGTATTTCACCTCTTAATGCGCAAAATCAATTCTAATTTAGAGTGGATGTGAAAATACCCTAATGGGAGCAACCTCACAAAGCTTGGCTTTATCTCGCTCTTTGGGTTTAGTCATTTCCGACAGAGTATAAAAAGGCTCAAATGAGCAACACGTCATCTTAGAGTGACGAAATATAAGAAGAAAGTAGAATCAAAGTCGATAATCGGGAAATCAACTATCGGGAATGATGAGACGGTTGTTTTCACTTTGCACTTGATTCTCACATCAAAATACTTTTAAAGACACTTCAAAAACACTCTTTAAAATATTCTTTTAACAGGGAAAATTATATTTTCTAAGTGTATTAAGACCAAGGTCAAAACATTGTTTGTTATAAACCCAAAACAATTTACTCTTAGCTCTATTCGAAACAATTGTTTTTACAAGATCTTCTTGTTTATATACTATTATTTATAAATTTTAAAGCAATATTTATTATCCCAAAGATAATAAATAAATTAAATTACTTTTATAAATTTAAAATCAAGTTTAATCATCCCAAAGGATAATTTTATTACCTTTTTATAACTTTTAAAACAACGTTATTTTTCCCAAAGAAGATAAATTGTAACACCCCGCGCTTCAATGACAAATAAAATCAATTGAACTAACAAATTGCAAAACAGTGAAAAATATAAATGTCAAATATATGCATTTAAAAAAATTTAAGAGGTTACATAGATATATACAACCAATGAGTGTGTGATTAATTGACGCATCAATCAATTAAAAGAGGAATTAATTAAGAAACATAGAGATGTCAATTAGTCAGAGAACATTTCACTTTTATAACATTAATTAATAAAGGGATCTTCTAATAAAGGGAAATGTATGCGGGGTATAATAAAATGATAACATAGATATACTAATTTCTAATTGATGCAATCAATTTATTGAGAAATTAATTAAAGACATTAAGTAAGCTTCAATTAATAAAAGAGGGAAACTTATATGTCAATTAATTGGGTAATGAATTGGCAGTTTAAATATGTACAACTAATAAACGTGTGATTGAGTGACGCATATGAATTAATTTAGATATCGATTAAAATGGGAAAACGTGTCAATTAATTAATTGGCAATTAGTTGAGCATTTAAAAAGGATGTCAAGTAATCAAAGAATATGCCATTTTTACAATAGCTAATAATGTAAATTAATTAGCTAGAAGAAAACGCCATTTATAGGACTATTTTGTTTCCAAGTTAAAAAATTGGAACGCGTACAAAAATCAAACAAAGTAATTAGGTTTATGATGAAGGTAAATTAATAAGAATAAATTAAAAAGTATAACTTTTACATGCATTGAATTAATAGAGGTATTAATTGACGTGTTCAAATAGGTAAGAAATTATAGCGTTTAAGAATCAATTAATACTGGATATATGTATGTATGATATAATTAATTGGATAATTGGTGGTAGAATCTTATTTAGAAGGAAACGTGAATTAATAGGGTTGTATAACAGAGGAACAAATGAATAACATGGAGAGTTATAGGTTATAAGCTAATGTAAAAAAATCATGTTCTGATGGTGAGGATTGTTTTTAAGGTTAATCGGATGGTTCCTAGTTGTTCACTGCACCTATAAACTGAATGTAACTTAACCCTAGCCCACACTCTTTTCTCTGAATCAACTGGTGTCTTTTACAGCAAACTCCTCTTCTCCCTCTTCCTTTCTCCTTTGTTAATCAAATCTTTCCCCAAACTAAAAATAAAATCAAGTAAAGAAATACATACAAACAAATCAGGGAATTTATAGTGAATCAAAAAGGGGAAAAAGTGGAGAAAAGCATAGCAAAGTAAATGGGATAGAGATTGAAACTAAGGATGGCATGTGAGTTGATTTAAATTATAAATCTTTTACGTTTATGATATATTATCGTTAGATTCCCTTTTAATAATTTTAATTCAACATTTATTTCAGTAATTAGTTCTACTAATTTGCTATAATCGTAAATTTTAAGAGAGCTTATATTTAGTTATTATTTATATGGAAAAGAAAAATAGTAATCCAGTTAAATATGAATAATATTAGGCTTAACAGTTATATAGAAGGGCATAAGCCTAAAAGCAAGAAATTTACAGGTATTTACAGTTATTTTCTGTTATTTACATCTATTTTAAGTTGGAATTTAGCCCGTAAATATTAGTTTTTTATTCCTTTTTACGCGAATAAAATAGTAAATGAGAAGAATTCGCAAATATGGATTAAAATAGAGAAACACCAGGTTAACAGAAATTAGATGTAAAATAAGAAAAACAAAAATAAAAGAATGAAAAGTGAAAATTTACCGTAAATCATGCTAAAAATGGAGAAATAAATTGATTTGGAAGTTAATAATAAATTTGTTGGTTGGTTTAGAAAAGAGAATACATTTCCATAATTTAATATTGCAAAAATAACGATAAACGTAACTGCAAGAATAAAAGAAAGAAAAAGGAAATCGATGTAAAATAGAGACATTTATATATTTTAAATTACCCAATAGTTAAAGAAAGAAATATCATGCAAGTACGAGTTACTGTTTATAGCATTAGTTTGTATTAAAATACGGAAATGGATTTTAAGCACAGTTTTTGTAACCAACCAAATAGAATAGAACTACTTCCTAGAATAAAAGAGAATAACATGAAGAATTAAAAAAATTAAAGAAGAAGAAGCAACCAAGTAAATTATTTGACAAGACTAGAAACGATAAATAAAAATGTGCATAGCTCTGCATTCACTGCGCAGATAATATAATAAAAGCAAAGTAGTTATTATGATAAGTAAATTTGTGACAGTCAGATGTAGTCCCAAGCCAAGATTGTCATATAATATAAGAGAACTAAAGAGAATTCAGTATAATAATAAGAGAAAACATTCTAGAATAGAAAAGAGATACTTGCAATTACATTTAATAAATGTAAATTATAAAAGAATATAGAAGCAACAACTGTAAGTATAATTATAACATAGGTTATAATTAAAGATAACAGAAGAGGCTTATTTCAAAACTTACACTAAGTTAATAAGAAAACATAGAAACATGGCCCATACCAACAGCATTCCCTTTCAGTCAGGAACTAATGGTCTCACAATAGTTAGGTGAGGCTAGAACAAGCTTATGCTGATTAGGGTAAATAAGTAGCCAACAGAATAAGAAAAGTAAACTAAATACAGAATAAAAGATTAGACACAGGGTCTAATAAAATAGTAAGATGCGTTTGGAGCAGCCCAGAGGATGAAGAGCCTAACGAAGCAGTTCGTCATAGATTTCAACACTGAAGAAGCACGTCCAACTTAGTTATTTTGGGCTAGAAGAAAGTACAAGACTTCAACGGGACGTGAGAGTACTCTAGGATGGCCCTCCAGGGTAGGCTTAATGAAGCAGTCCCCCGGAGGCAAGTCTATAGATGTTCCATCAAGAGAGTATGCCCTGACGCTTTTGCATTGCAGGACCATTATAGGCAGTCAATAGGGTTGATATTTGGAGTAGGATATTCGTATGATACCGTACTCTGACTTGCGAGTAGGTTTTAGTTGGCAGGACCCAAAAGGATAATCGCATGCGGACATCAGGCCATCATCAAACCAAGAGTGAGTTCGGGAAAGACTAGAGTTAAACCAACAGGCCAATGATTCTTTCACTATCGAGACATGGATGAGGGGCACAGCTAATTGTATGTTTAGATTGTTTGTAGTAGGGCATAGCCACTCAGCTCTTTAGAAGCCTTTCGATTAGTAGAGGGGTGGTTGCGTAGGGACATAGCCATGATGAGAAAAGAGACAGACCAAGTAGAAATCTATATTGTAGGCCTAACGAAGCAGTCCTTTACAGATATAGAAAATCCCCGAGTGTGTTCCGTGTAAGGTAGACCTTGTTAAGCGGGATTCATGGAGTAGACAGAACGATTACGTATAGTCCTCACGGTACGCACTAGTTGGTACAATATGGATATCTGAGCATTAGTATAGGCTAGTGCGGACCCAGTTTTACGTTTTCATAGTAGACGACAGAGCATCTGTATTATAGGCCCCTTGAAGTGTCCTTTACAGATGTAGTCACAGAACGCTTTAGGAGCAAGATGATGGAGTCCTTTTCGAGGAGGATACAGAATGTACTATGGGTAGTACCTAGGACCGATGTGGTCATTGGGCAGATAGCTACATATATATTAGTTATTAGATTTTAATTTACTAGGTTTTGATCTCTGTACGCTATATATATATATATATGATGCATATGATCAGATTCCAGTATATGCTCAAGCCTATCTGTTTTTATAAAATATATATATTTATGACAGTTTGCATTTTATCGAGTGTGTGTGTGTGTTGTTCGACAGAATGTACATATATATATATATGTGTGTGTGTGTGTGTGTATAATGTACACATATACACTGGCTGAAGTGTATGTTCTTTGAAATCTGTACCTATATACGTTATATATATAACACATATACATATTCACGACAGAAGTTATATTTGTCACTTTTGAACTTGTCGATAGAAATTATATGTGTTGTATATGTAATTGTTCTTTCTAAAATTTATAAAACAAACGTATATATATTGCATATGTATATATATTTGTTTTCATCAAATTCTCATGCTAAATCTACTTTTGTGCTTGTTGTAGCTAATTGACTTGTCGTGCCTGATTCATAGCAGCATCCGTTGCCTTGTTCTTTGTCATAGTTGCTTTTCAATTCAATCGTTCTCTACCCATGAAAGGTGAGCAATCACTCACGATTAATATTCTTATGCTTAGTAAATTGATTTCATATGAAATGATAATTTAAATATGCTGTTAAATTAGTATTGTTAACTATTAAATATGATATGTTGATATTTTAAATTGATCACTTATTGACACCATTTCATGTGACTGACTATTTTATTTAAATTGTTATTGATCATATATGCTAGTAAGTGTTATGTTATGCTGTGTTATTTTACTGTTCTCACTTTGCAAATTCCCTTAGTTTTAGGAATCACTACGGGATGAAATGATACATACCCGAACGGACTTTAGATTAGGGGAAAATCGTTATGGGTTGAAATGATAAACCCAAGCGATTTTCAATTGATTTTTGAATTTGTGAGATTGCGGGTTTAATGATATAAACCCGTAAATTTAAATTATTACGGATTGAAATGATAAATATCTGTATCACTTGACCATAGGATAGAAAATTATATACGGACACCATTGGTCTATTTTTGAAAAATGATTTCCAAGGTTCTGAAAGGAAATATATGAGTTTTGATTTTGAAATATTATAAATATTTTATTTAATATTGTAAAATTTATAATTTTAAAATTATATGTTTTGGAAGTTTTAAAATTATAAGTTTAGTTTAAAATGTTAATTACAAAATTTTACTTATAATTTTACTATTTTTAAAATATATAAAATAAAATTTAAAAAGGTTTAAATAAAAGGTTTAGTTTATTTTAAATTATATAAAATAAATTTTAACTTAATATATATATAATATTTTAAAAGGTTTATTTAAAATTTATATTTAAATTAGATTTTTATAACTTTAAGAAATTAAGAAGGTTGGAAAGGTAAATTGGAATTTATTTGTAACTTAAATTGGTTAATTGAATTTAAATAAGGATTTATTTGGAACTTAATGGTTTTGGAAATTTAAAGTATGGTTTATATCTTAATTTAATAAAAGGTGATTAAATGAATACTTTCGAATTTAAATAAAATTAAAATTGAATTTTTAATTTTGATTTAAATCTATAATTGAGATTTTATTTAAATATTTATAAAAAAATGATTTTAAAATGATCACGGTGTGAAATAAGCGTTTGGTCGTTAAAGAGACCGGGATCGGATATTGTCATACTCTCTGCTAATACCGAAAACCACTTTAACAACTATGTACGTGGTGGAGATTCCAGAATGAAGTAGGATGGTTTGGCGAACGATTCTGTATGAGGTATTTATGTGGCCCTCACTCCTGCGAGTCAGCTTGATGTGGCTAAAACAGGAGCCACGCCGGGCCAAGTGAGATCATACCTCTGATCGGGCACATTTCTTTGAAACCATACTATTACCTTGTGATTTGATTGGTGCACACCTTTGATTATGGGAGTGTGTCTCGAGGTGGGTGGTTTTAGCTGCTATGCGTTTCCACTAGTCCGGATCCATAAAATGGTAGAATCCTACCCTGGGCATTGCCTCGCGTGCCTTGTCACATGCCTTATCGCGCCTTCTACATGTTTGTTTTGTACCATACCTTTGGAGTGCTTTCTGAGTATCCTATCAGTTTGGTGGGGGCCTATAGTATCTGTATAGACTATGGGAATATATAAAATGTGCTAAGGGGGATATGGGTAATGCCTTAACGCTATTTTGATATTTTACTTTACCGTAGACAGTATATATGTAGCATATTGTACTATGTATGTAGATAGTTTATCGGATCCTTAAAGGATGAATCCTAACATTTTTTAAGTTATATAGGATTTACTTGACATTTCACTTGAGTTTGATTTATCTGCATAAGAATGTTAATCCTGACTCCAGTGTTTTGTTTTTGCTTTACGCTCAGGTCAGCCTGAGTGTCTGTAACGACCCGTATTTTTACGGATCGACAAGTTCGTCAAAATCTGGAAAATTTAGCATTTTAAGTCATTTCAGATTTTGGGCATGATTTTTCTAAGTCCTAGGTCGTGAACGACCTAAGAAATAAGTCGTAACCGACTTATAGATTGAACGACTTAAGAGAGCATTTGGAAGTTTAAGTCGTATAGGAATTAAGTCGTGGTGGCTTAGGTCGTAGGGTATTGGAGCGATCTAAAGTCGTGACCGAGTTAGAGATAGGTCGTAGGCGGTTTAAGGAAAGTTGGCGACATATGAGTTTTGGCGAAATTGCTAAGTCCTAAGTCGTTCACGACTTAGTATAGGTCGTAAGTCGTATACGACTTAGGAGAGGAGTGACCCAGTAGTTACCGACTTATGGTATTGACCGACTTATAGAAGATAGTGGTTGGCCGACCTAGTGGAGTTAGCGACCTGGTGGTTCTGAGTTAGCATTGTTAGGTCCGCAACGACCTAAGGAGTTTGGACTTAGCTGTGTGGCGACCTAGTGTCTTGGTATGACCTATAGGTTAGCGACTTAGGGAGTATACGACCTATGGGAGTTAAGTCGTACGAGTTAAGTCGTAAGTCGTAACATGTTTTAGGTCGCGTGAAGACTTAAGGTGTTAGGTCGCTGGGTTTCTGCCTGAGTGATAGGTCGTGAGCGACTTAGTAGTTGTTAAGTCACGAGCGACTTAAGAGTTGATCTGTTTTAAGTCGTAGACGGCTTAGTAGTTGAGTCGTAGCCCCAGTTATGTGTTAAGTCGTAAGTCGTATCTTTGTTAGGTCGCGAGCGCTGCTAAGCTATAAGTCGTAAGTCGTAGGCAGGTGATTCTGTTAGGTCGAATAGGCGCGCACACGTGTTAGGTCGAAGGAGAGTTAGGTCGTAAGTCGGAGGGGTCTTAGGTCGTAAGTCAGAGACGACTTAGGAGATAGCCGAGTTACGACTTAGTGGATTTTCAGCTATAAATAGGAAGGGTTTTTCTCACTTTTTGGGATCCGGATTTCGAAGCGACGAAGTGCTGCCATTTTGAGAGCTTGACTTCTACACTTCTTCATTTCTTTTCTCCACTCTAATCTAGTGATTCCATCCATCCAAGTTGAAGATCAAATTGAAGATTCAAGAGCTTAGATTGAAGATCTTCATCCATTGAAGTGAGATTTCATCGTTTGAAATGGATTCGTGATAGATCAAGCTTCATCCTTCGCTGTCCAGATCTGAAGCGTGTTGATTTGAGGTTGTTTAGGTGATTTGGTGAGTGGTGATTATCTCTCACACGGATCCAAAGGAGTATATCGGATTGTTGGCTTGATTTGGTGTTTAAAATAGTGATTTCCATGCATTTTCTTCATCCTAAGTGTAGATCCATGTAGATCCATTGTTCATGATGATGTTACATCCATTTTATCACATGTTAACCTATGCAAGTTCATTCATCAAGTTTGTAGAGATATTGTTCATGTTTTCATACTTGTTGGACTTTCAACTCTTTAATTACGAAAATGCCATTATTGTGATAATTGTCTACTTAGATCATATTTGAATGCTTGATTGCTTGGATTAATGTTTGATTTGATAGATTGCTATGAATTAGATGATTGATGATTTGCTTTAGACCGAAGATGATTCAAAAGCTAAGGGAAAGACTCTTGAATTGGAAAAGCTGCTTGTGGCATATATAGCGGATGGTGAAGCTCTTATGCATAGATTTGATGATGATGATGATGTTGGGATAAAGCTTTGCGAGGATGTGATGAAGCGAAGTATGATATGAGATAGTCTTGGTCTAATCCAGACGGGATCATTCCAAGCACGTTGGTAACTCGGTGATATGATTCGAGTTAAGGATAATGGATGCTCGAGAGGCGCTTGAGCTAGTATGGAAATAGTCGTCGAGGAGGATGGCTAGAAGGCTGAGATCTCATCGTTGTTGAAGGTTCTAGCATGCTCTAAGCAAGAGTACATGGGGACGCCCAAAAGACCAAGTTGATGGTCAAGTACTCTGGGCAGATTCGATAGTCCTAGGCACGGGTCACGATGACGTGCGGGAGTTATGTCTAGAACCGGGGTTTCCATTAGCCCTTGACGGACGGCTGAAAGTAGGTGCCGGTCATTCAATTAACGGTGGTATCGAAGCAAGGATAATAGTGATAGCCGAGTCATGGATGTTTGGTTGTATCGTCATTCGGTCTCAAGAGCGGTATTTCCTGGGCGCTTATCTGACCTTGGTTTAGACCTTGGGATTTGTACTTGGAAAACATCGCTCTTGACTCGAGTGATAATTGCTTTGTTTTAAATTGTATGTTTTGCTATGCCTGCTTCTGCTTAGTGTGTGTCTGGGGGCTATCACTGTGGAAAGAGGTGGAGTGGGAGGGTTGTATTCCTATTCCTTTTCCTTTATGCTCTTTTGGTATGTTGTTAATTAATTTACTGCTCACTAAGACTGTTGTCTGACTCAAGGCTTTATGTTTTAATTCTTATTACCTTGGGCTGTTCGTCCATTTTTGGGACGGGCAGACTAGGTAGCAGGTGATAGGTGTTGTTCTAGCTTTTCACGGTGCTGATATCGAAGACGAGCTGGAGTATTGCATATTGTTTCTTTCTTACTATTTGTACTGGATGTTCCGCTGCTTTGTATTCTCTGAGTGTTGTAGTGAGGCTTGTTGTATTGATTATAGAGATATTGTATTCAACTACTATGAAGTTTTATAGGATGTCATTTGGTTCTGTAAAGCTTCACTATACATATATTCTATTGTATTTTATCCATGCACTATGAGTAATACGATAGATTCTGCTGTTTTAATTTACCTTGACAATTGTCCATGGTCGCCTGGCACACTTTACAGCGCACTATCTCTAGATTCCGTGCGGGGGTCATGGGCGGTCGTCACATTTGGTATCAGAGCATTGGTTAATCGATTTTACCCAACGCTCGCTGACGTAACTACGTATGAGAGACGTAATGGTATTTTGATGGATGAATACTATATATAATATAGTAGTTTAGTTGAGTTTGAGTCCTTTATGCAGTTGTTTCTCTAGATGTTCTGATCATTTCTTTTTGTAGATATTGAGAATGAGTCGAAGAGGGAGACCAGCTGCTAGGGAAGGCCGTGCTACTGAGGGGGCTGCTGATTATGCAGCTATGTTCGAAGCTATGATGACTTCGATCATGAGAAGGATATCAGTTCCGGGGGCAGCAGTTGACGTTGGAGTTCAAGTCCAAACTCCAAAACCAATGGATTTCGCTAAGTTGTGTAAGGACTATACTGCTCTTGGAGGGAAGGTTTTCTTGGGAACAGAATCAACCATTGAAGTCCAGAGATGGATCGATGCTTGTAGAAGGACCTTTGGTGATTTGGGAATTTATGATGCAACTAAGAGGAAGTTGGCATCAAGGCAGCTTCAAGGGAGAGCCACTGATTGGTGGAACTCCATTACCATCAATACTGCGGAGGAAGAGATTACTTGGGAGCAATTCCAAGCTAGATTTGAAGCTAAGTTCATTTCTACAGCTCAGAAGTCTATTCTGTTCAAGAAGTTTGTGGAGCTCAAGCAAGGTGGAAGATCAGTCCTTGAGTATGTTTCTGAGTTTGAAGCTTTGTCCAAGTATGCCCGGTCATATATTGAGTCTGCATACCAGAAGAATGAGAAGTTTGTGACAGGCTTGGACAGTTATCTTGGGAGGCAGTTGGTGGATCAATTGGACGATTCGTTTGAGAAGCTTGTGGAGAAAGCTCTCAGGCATGAGAGTCTGTTTCCTAAGGAAGGATCTGTTGTTGCTGTGACCAGGGAAGAGTCTAAACCCTAGCAGGGTGGAAACAAGAAGAGGAAGCAGCAACAGCAGAAGGGTAAGGATGGCCAGAAGAAGCAGAAAGGTGAGGTGACTTGCTACAATTGTCAGCAGAAGGGCCATTTCTCTAAGGATTGTAAGAATCCGAAGGTGCCAATGAAGTGTCACAACTGTGACAAGCCGGGGCATTTCAGGAAGAATTGTCCAGAACCGAGGAGGGACAAGCAGATTGTGCAGGCTTATGCTTTGGGAGCTGTTCCGTCGTCTTCGAAAGCTCCTACCGCTGAAGAAAAGGGAAAGAGTGTGGTGGTTCAAGGTACTATTTTCCTATGTGGTGTTCCAGTTAGAGTCCTGTTTGATACTGGAGCGTCGCATTCGTTTGTTTGTAGTGAACTTGTAGGCTGGTTGGGTTTGGAACTAGATATTGTTGATAGGCCATTGGTTGTGACTAATCCAGTTGGGGGTTCGTCTTGTTTGTGTATGTTATGCCGTGGTCTGATTGTGTCGAGTCATGGTTGCTCTTTTGTTTGTGATTGTTTTGTTCTGAACTTTGCGGGGTTCAGAATTATTTTGGGTATGGACTGGCTTAGGAAGTATGCGGCAAAGGTTGATTGTGAAAGGCTGGAAGTGACAGTCGAGAATGTGGAAGGGCGAAAGATTGTGATACGATGTAAGCATGAAGAAGGTGTCTTCATGAGCTTCATGTATTCGCTAGTTGTTCCACGGGATGGACTGTCATTAGTGCCAATCGCGAATGGATTTGAGGATGTCTTTGATGAAGTCAAAGGGTTGCCGCCGCATAGAGAGATCGAGTTCCGTATAGATCTAGTTGAAGGAGCCAGACCTGTTGTGATGCCTCTTAGGCGGATGGCGCCTAGGGAACAGCAGGAGTTGAGGGTGCAAGTTGATGATCTTTTGCAGAAAGGATTCATTCGGCGTAGTGTGTCCGAGTGGGGTGCACCAGTTGTGTTTGCAACCAAGGCAGATGGGTCGTTGAGATTGTGCGTCGATTATCGTGAGCTGAATAAGGTGACTAAGAAGAACAAGTATCCATTGCCGAGAATAGATGACTTGTTTGATCAGCTTCACGAAGCTAAGGTGTTTTCTCAGATGGATTTGGCAACAGGATTTCACCAGTTGAGAGTAGCTAAGGATAGTGTGCCTAAGACTGCTTTTCGGACACCATCTGGTTTCTTTGAGTGGCTGGTAATGCCGTTCGGATTGACTAACGTGCCAGCATATTTTGTGGATCTTATGAATAGAGTGTTCAGAGATCAGTTGAACAAGTTCGTACTTGTGTTTGTGGATGATATTCTGATTTATTCCAGAACTAAAGAAGAGCATAAGACGCACTTGCGTATTGTTTTGGAAATCTTGCGGAAACATCAGCTGAAGTCTAAGTTTTCGAAGTGTCACTTCTGGAAGAGTGAAGTGAGGTTCTTAGGCCATGTGATTTCTGGAAATGGAATAGCGGTTGATCCCGCTAAGGTGGCAGCAATCCAGGATTGGGATAGACCTAAAATGCATCTGATGTGAGAAGTTTTCTTGGATTAGCAGGATATTATCGACGGTTTATCAAAGACTTCTCCAAGATAGCTGCACCGTTAACAGGATTGACAAAGAAGAACCTAGCATTCAGATGGGATGGTAGGTGTGAGCAAGCCTTCAGAATCCTGAAAGAGCGATTGACGAGTGCTCCTGTTCTAACTATTCCTAGTGGGAATGATGAGATGGTGGTTTACACCGACGCATGTGGTACTGGACTTGGAGCAGTACTGACGCAGAGAGATAAAGTTGTTGCGTATACAAGTCGACAACTGAAGCCGCATGAAAGGAATTACCCAACTCATGATTTGGAGTTAGCGGCGATTGTTTTTGCTCTGAAGATGTGGAGACATTATCTATTGGGAGTTCGATTTGAGTTGTTTACAGATCATAAGTCGTTGAAGTATCTTTTCTCCCAAAAGGATTTGAATCTTCGGCAGCAGCGATGGCTATAGTTTTTGGCATCATATGATTTTGGTATAGCTTATACTCCAGGAAAGGGTAACGCAGTGGCTGATGCGTTAAGTCGAAGACATGCAGGATTGGGAGTCATGTTTTCAGAATGGAAGAATCTCGAGTATTTAGCTGGATTTGACTTCAGGCCTAGATGTGAATTGGAGCCTGAGATGTTGGCAAACTTATCAATAAGACCCACTCTTATGGAAAGGATTGGCGAGGGCCAAAAGCGAGATGATAAGCTTGTCAAGATTATCCGTGATTTGGAGTCTGGATTGGATCCAGAAAAGGATAAAGGATTCGAGGTCGATCGAGAAGGTTGGCTTCGGAAGCAAGGGCGACTAGTTGTTCCCGATATAGGTGAATTGAGGAGTGAAGTTCTGAAGGAAAGTCATCACTCGAAGCTGACAATTCATCCAGGTGGAAATAAGATGTATCAGGATATGATGAGAACCTACTACTGGGAAGGTATGAAGAAGGATGTTGGAAATTTTATTTCCAAGTGTATGAACTGCCAGTTGGTAAAAGCCGAGCAGAAGAAGCCAAGTGGATTGCTTCAGCCATTAGAAGTTCCTACATGGAAGTGGGAGCAAGTGTCGATGGATTTTATTGATGGATTGCCTAGAACCAGAACGGGAAATGAAGGGATTTGGGTCATTGTAGATCGCCTGACTAAGAGTGCAAGATTTATTCATGTTCGATCGACTAGGACTGCATCAAAGTTGGCTGAGTTGTATGTTAAGTGGATAGTTCGATTCCATGGTATTCCGAAGAGTATAGTGAGCGATCGAGACCCATTGTTCGCTAGTGGATTTTGGAAGAGCTTCCAGGAAGTTTTGGGAACCGAGTTGTGTTTGAGTACAGCTTATCACCCTCAAATAGATGGTAAGACCGAGAGAGTCAACCGAGTTTTGGAAGATCTCCTCAGAGCTTGTGTTTTGGATTTCGGAGGATCATGGGAAGATCACCTTCATTTGGTGGAGTTTTCATACAACAACAGTTACCAGTCAAGCATTGGTATGGCACCGTATGAGGCATTGTATGGAAGACCGTGTAACTCTCCGACGTGTTGGATAGAGACTGGGGAAAAGCCGTTACTTGGGCCAGAGATGATTCGACAGACTTCGGATTGTATAGAGATCATTCGGCAACGAATGAAGGCAGCCCAAGACCGTCAGAAGAGTTATGCCGATAAGCGTCGAAAGGATTTGGAATTCGACGTAGGAGATATGGTTTTTGTGAAGATTTCTCCACTGAAGTATGTTATCCGATTCGGGAAGAAAGGAAAATTGACTCCAAGATTTGTTGGACCATTCCCGATCATCGAGCGAATTGGAAAGCTCGCCTATAGATTGGAGTTACCAGAGAAGATGTCGAGTGTGCACAATGTTTTTCACGTATCGTATCTACGGAAGTACGTGCACGACTCGAATACGGTGGTTTCTGCTGATAGCTGTGAAGATTTCGAAGTTGATCCAGTTGATAGAAGACCTCGTAAGCCGCTTCGTGTTGTGGAAACCGACACGAAACAGCTTAGGAGGAAGGTAGTTAAGTTGCTCAAGATACAATGGAGTGATGATGATAACGACTGTACGTGGGAGGTGGAAGAGAGGATGAAGGCAGCTCATCCTGAACTCTTCAAGGTATGGCCCTAAGGTGTCGTGTCATCTCACGATATTGTAACTTGTTCTAAGTTTTAGAATTCTGTACGCAAAGCTAGAATTGGATGTATAGTTTGTTGATTGCTATGGATGGTAGGCGTACAGAATAGTCTTTGATTGCTTTGTTTGCTTGGAATTTCGGGGGCGAAATTCCTATTGGGGAGAGAATGTAACGACCCGTATTTTTACGGATCGACAAGTTCGTCAAAATCTGGAAAATTTAGCATTTTAAGTCATTTCAGATTTTGGGCATGATTTTTCTAAGTCCTAGGTCGTGAACGACCTAAGAAATAAGTCGTAACCGACTTATAGATTGAACGACTTAAGAGAGCATTTGGAAGTTTAAGTCGTATAGGAATTAAGTCGTGGTGGCTTAGGTCGTAGGGTATTGGAGCGATCTAAAGTCGTGACCGAGTTAGAGATAGGTCGTAGGCGATTTAAGGAAAGTTGGCGACATATGAGTTTTGGCGAAATTGCTAAGTCCTAAGTCGTTCACGACTTAGTATAGGTCGTAAGTCGTATACGACTTAGGAGAGGAGTGACCCAGTAGTTACCGACTTATGGTATTGACCGACTTATAGAAGATAGTGGTTGGCCGACCTAGTGGAGTTAGCGACCTGGTGGTTCCGAGTTAGCATTGTTAGGTCGGCAACGACCTAAGGAGTTTGGACTTAGCTGTGTGGCGACCTAGTGTCTTGGTATGACCTATAGGTTAGCGACTTAGGGAGTATACGACCTATGGGAGTTAAGTCGTACGAGTTAAGTCGTAAGTCGTAACATGTTTTAGGTCGCGTGAAGACTTAAGGTGTTAGGTCGCTGGGTTTCTGCCTGAGTGATAGGTCGTGAGCGACTTAGTAGTTGTTAAGTCACGAGCGACTTAAGAGTTGATCTGTTTTAAGTCGTAGACGGCTTAGTAGTTGAGTCGTAGCCCCAGTTATGTGTTAAGTCGTAAGTCGTATCTTTGTTAGGTCGCGAGCGCTGCTAAGCTATAAGTCGTAAGTCGTAGGTAGGTGATTCTGTTAGGTCGAATAGGCGCGTGCACGTGTTAGGTCGAAGGAGAGTTAGGTCGTAAGTCGGAGGGGTCTTAGGTCGTAAGTCGGAGACGACTTAGGAGATAGCCGAGTTACGACTTAGTGGATTTTCAGCTATAAATAGGAAGGGTTTTTCTCACTTTTTGGGATCCGGATTTCGAAGCGACGAAGTGCTGCCATTTTGAGAGCTCGACTTCTACACTTCTTCACTTCTTTTCTCCACTCTAATCTAGTGATTCCATCCATCCAAGTTGAAGATCAAATTGAAGATTCAAGAGCTTAGATTGAAGATCTTCATCCATTGAAGTGAGATTTCATCGTTTGAAACGGATTCGTGATAGATCAAGCTTGATCCTTTGCTGTCCAGATCTGAAGCGTGTTGATTTGAGGTTGTTTAGGTGATTTGGTGAGTGGTGATTATCTCTCACACGGATCCAAAGGAGTATATCGGATTGTTGGCTTGATTTGGTGTTTAAAATAGTGATTTCCATGCATTTTCTTCATCCTAAGTGTAGATACATGTAGATCCATTGTTCATGATGATGTTACATCCATTTTATCACATGTTAACCTATGCAAGTTCATTCATCAAGTTTGTAGAGATATTGTTCAGGTTTTCATACTTGTTGGACTTTCAACTCTTTAATTATGAAAATGCCATTATTGTGATAATTGTCTACTTAGATCATATTTGAATGCTTGATTGCTTGGATTAATGTTTGATTTGATAGATTGCTATGAATTAGATGATTGATGATTTGCTTTAGACCGAAGATGATTCAAAAGCTAAGGGAAAGACTCTTGAATTGGAAAAGCTGCTTGTGGCATATATAGCGGATGGTGAAGCTCTTATGCATAGATTTGATGATGATGTTGGGATAAAGCTTTGCGAGGATGTGATGAAGCGAAGTATGATATGAGATAGTCTTGGTCTAATCCAGACGGGATCATTCCAAGCACGTTGGTAACTCGGTGATATGATTCGAGTTAAGGATAATGGATGCTCGAGAGGCGCTTGAGCTAGTATGGAAATAGTCGTCGAGGAGGATGGCTAGAAGGCTGAGATCTCATCGTTGTTGAAGGTTCTAGCATGTCTAAGCAAGAGTACATGGGGACACCCAAAAGACCAAGTTGATGGTCAAGTACTCTGGGCAGATTCGATAGTCCTAGGCACGGGTCACGATGACGTGCGGGAGTTATGTCTAGAACCGGGGTTTCCATTAGCCCTTGACGGACGGTTGAAAGTAGGTGCCGGTCATTCAATTAACGGTGGTATCGAAGCAAGGATAACAGTGATAGCCGAGTCATGGATGTTTGGTTGTATCGTCATTCGGTCTCAAGAGCGGTATTTCCTGGGCACTTATCTGACCTTGGTTTAGACCTTGGGATTTGTACTTGGAAAACATCGCTCTTGACTCGAGTGATAATTGCTTTGTTTTAAATTGTATGTTTTGCTATGCCTGCTTCTGCTTAGTGTGTGTCTGGAGGCTATCACTGTAGAAAGAGGTGGAGTGGGAGGGTTGTATTCCTATTCCTTTTCCTTTATGCTCTTTTGGTATGTTGTTAATTAATTTACTGCTCACTAAGACTGTTGTCTGACTCAAGGCTTTATGTTTTAATTCTTATTGCCTTGGGCTGTTCGTCCATTTTTGGGACGGGCAGACTAGGTAGCACGTGACAGGTGCTGTTCTAGCTTTTCACGGTGCTGATATCGAAGACGAGCTGGAGTATTGCATATTGTTTCTTTCTTACTATTTGTACTGGATGTTCCGCTGCTTTGTATTCTCTGAGTGTTGTAGTGAGGCTTGTTGTATTGATTATAGAGATATTGTATTCAACTACTATGAAGTTTTATAGGATGTCATTTTGTTCTGTAAAGCTTCACTATAAATATGTTCTATTGTATTTTATCCATGCGCTGTGAGTAATACGATAGATTCTGCTGTTTTAATTTACCTTGACAATCGTCCATGGTCGCCTGGCACAATTTACAGCGCACTATCTCTAGATTCCGTGCGGGGGTCATGGGCGGTCGTCACAGTGTCACAGCTTTTGAGACTCATCTCTTGGAGCTTGAAGTTCGCTTGGAAGATCTATCTTATCTATTTCAGCTTTCAGTTTATTTCTGTTATTTCCAGTTGTATGTTTCAGAGTTGTCATTTGCTTTTGTACTAGAGACTTCTGTGTATTGGGATTTCTTTTGTATTCTGTTTTGGACTATGTTATTTCGGTAGTAGCTCCATGAAGTACTATTTATCTTTCCCCTGCTTTTGTTGTAAAACTCGGTGTCTGTGATTCTATGATTGAATTATTTATTCTATGAATGCTAAGTTATGCCAAATATATATATTAACAATCTGTTGTTTTGGACGATTCAAGTCTGACATGTGTGACGATTAGAATGGTTCAAAATAGTGGGTCGTTACACTTTCCAGCTTTGAGACACTTGTTTAGAAAGTGTTATTATATTGGTGAGTATTTACTTACTATTATATTTTAGTCAGTTCTGTTGTGAGATATTTATCTGAGCCTGGTATATTTGTCTTTGCCTATTTGCAGGATACCAGAAACCCAACTCGGGATTCAGTAGGCTTAGATTTTAGCATTTTTGCGAAAAATCCGGACCCACTGGAATTCGGTTTGTTACATTTGGTATCAGAGCCTAGGTTTAGGGTTCCTAAATAAATAGAGAGTGAACGTATTTGTATTTTTTAAAATATAAATGTATTATATTGAATATATCTAGATCCATAGAAAAACCCACTTTTGTGGAAATGACATATGGGAAGATTTTGAGTAATAGTTTTGTACATCAATATTAGGATTGTGGGAATCCAAGAGTTATAGGCCCTAGAGTGGCAAAGTATGAGATGTACAATAGATTCAGTATAAAATAGAAGTTCATATGTTAATATTTGGAAATTAATAGTTGTTTCAGATAAGTGGGTGTAGCAGTAGTGCCTTAGAATAAATAGAAGCATAAGAGAGGAAGTGAATTAGGAACATATATAATTGGATTGAGAAGAATGACTTCGTGGGAATATATTAGAAAGTATAAGGAAGTTAAGAACCCACTTTGAGTCTAGCCCAATAAATAAACTTTCAAGAGTTTGAAAAAAAGAGAATTAGAGAGTTTTCAAGTTTTAAACTCAAAAGTTTACAGTTTTAAATATGTACTGGTTTAAACATGGAAAATTGTGTGAAAACAATTTTTAAAAGAAAAAGAGACATTTTTTAGATTTGAAAAATTGAAAAAAAACATGTAAATAACATATTTGAAAAGTACATATTTGGTTTTGAGAAAAAAACAAGTTGTTAAAATTTTGGAAATAGAGTATATGTTTGAAAGAAGTTTAGTAATTGGCATCTAATAGTAGGTAACTGCACTAATGTAGTAAGAACTCAAATAAATTAAATAGAGATAAGAATCATTATAGATAAAATATAAATTTTACATGCTTTAATTCATTAGAATGAAGGAGTAATGGTATTGGTTTCTATGAATCAGCCACATTATAAATGAAGACGTTTTGTTGAAATAATAAGGAAAGTAAATATAGCGAAAGAGATTGTCACGACCCGGAATTTTTGAATATTTGATCTGGAATATTTAATTTATTTTAAATATTCAAAGGTTGATTTTTAACTTGAATTCCAAATATTGCTGTTTATTGGGTGATTTAATTATTAAATTAGATTATTCAAAGTTGGGTAAAATGTTGAATCTGGAGTTTTAAGCTTGTTAAAAATAATTTGCTGGCTTATAAAATTTATATTAATAATACTGAAGGTGATAGAACTTTTAAAATCGAATTTGAAAGTGTTTTGTTCAGTTTTAAATTATATCGTTTAAATTGAATTTAAAAATAGCCTTCCGAGGCATAGTCTCGTATTTCGACGAAACCAATTCCATTGGATCCGTAATATTATATTAATATCTGATTTCAATTTTTGTAGTGTTTGGAGTTGTTGTGTGAGCGTACGATATATAAACGCGCTGAAATCTATATCGAAAAATTCAACATAATAACTGGGTTCAAAAAAGCTATCTTCTCCATACGATCGAATTTATTTTTCTCTCCTCTTTACTCTCTTATCTTATTTTCTAATCATCCTATCCATATTTTGCCGAAATCTTAAGTGAATCAAACCAGAATATCTCTAGTTTGATTCTCTGCCACTCTCTCCAAAGAATCTCAGTGCTTATCAGAGTTATAGATACATTTGTACTCAAAGAAACTTGTGTGGGGTTATAAAGGTGTGATCGTGTCCTTGGAAATCGATCGGGTGAACTTGTGTCCTATGAATCAAGTGGTTCTACCCAGAGACCTGAGAATCTGGAGGGTGTACCTCGTTGCCTTGGAATCGAGGGATTGTAATCTAGATTATTGTTGAATAGAAAGCCGTACGGGTTGTGCGGGACTAGATGTAGGATAACACCGAACCAGTATAAAATTCCTGGTGTGTTCTTTCCTTTACTTGCTTTTTATTTATATTTGCATTTGTTTGTGATTCTGTGATTTGATCTGTGATTGTGTATTTGCATTAAGTTAGTTAATTCAATTTAAATCAAAGAAGTTTTAAAGAAATTCTTAAAACACTATTCACCCCCCCTCTAGTGTTAAATAGCCTTAAGATCATCTTCCGCGTCCCTTTCATTGAGGACATGATATGATCATTGTCCAGTTGTATGTTATGTTTACTCTGACGTTTACTCTGATGATGTATTGTATAAATAGATATAGCTTTGATTTGTGTAAAGATCTGTTATTGTCTATTATATTTTATTCCGCTGCGATGTGAGATTCTGATGTTGTTTCTGCATTCTTCTTCTACCTCTCTTTCTTTAATGGTTTGATTTTCCGGGTCTGGGAAGTCGGGTCGTTACAATGTGGTATCAGAGCGGAGGCTGGCGATAACCTTGGCTCTGGTGGGAATTACTCACAAATAGAGTCGATATAACTCTAGAATGAGTTTGAGTGTATTAATAGATATGAGCGTGTATTTGTTAGTGAATATAAAATGGTTTTATATTGTGTTGATTGGTTTATTGAGTAGTTTATGGATTCCGGTCAATACGAGTAATTAACGTTATTGATAGGGATCTCTAAACACTTGAATAGAACAATTCGATACAGTATTGTTTTAAAAAGGGGTAAATGAAATAATTTTACCTAAATTATTTTTGTATATAAAATAATTTTTTTATAACTTATGTAGCTAATATATGGTTGTATTGATGTTAGAAGCGATAGTATCAAATTATTATCATCGCTAAGTGGAAGTTGAATAAGAAATTGGGATTAAAACCAGAGATTTAGGAAAAAGTTCATAAAATAAATGAGATTAGCAAAAGTGATTTATAATTGAATAAGAAACTGAAATAATAATTAAAAAACAACTAACAAATAAATTCAGGTAAACAAATAAATTAGTAAATGTGAATTAAAGATGTGGTGTATAATTAAAATGAGATGAAATTTCCAGAGTAATGTTTGAATATAAAAGTGAATGGATTTCGAATTTGGAATTTGAAATTTTGGGAAAAGTTTAAATCCCTTTGGATTTGAAAATGGGTTTCAAGGGCTTTGAAGAAATAATAGTGATATTCTTTTGGAAATATTTTGAATTGGATTTGAAAGCTGGGAAGATTTGAAATTAAAAATATTTGAAAATGTTTTTAACGAGATAAAAACACTAAACTCTCTTCGGTCGCTGGAAAATAATTCCGATGATGATCGCGACATCATCGGTGTTCATTTTCGAGTTTCCAAGAGAGGAATTGCTACATGGATGATTTGGTTTGGTGTTTGTTTGCAAAAACTGGGTTTGGTTTTGAAGCTGGAAAGGAATTTGGATATAATTGATTTCAAGGGTGATTTTGAAATGTGGGGGAAATTGTTTCAACTCTGGAAACATATTTAGAATGTTTATGGGATAATAAAAATATATATTTGACTAAATAAAGTGTATAATCTTGAGTTAAAAAGTAAAATGTGAATGGGCTTGATTTTAAATAGATGAAAGTATGGATAAATAAGTTTGTGACTTATAAAATTTAGAAATGGGATAAATAAGCCAAATAAAATTGTTTTGTATTTCGGAAAATGGATAAAATCGAAAACTTGAATTATAAAATAGGTTGAACTCAAGTAAATTGGTTAGAGTGATTTTTGAAATAAAATTCAAATATTGGATAAAATTAGAATAAACTACTTGATTAATTAATAGAATATGGAGATGGAGCTCGAATTGGTTGATTAAAATTTGAATTGTGAATAAATAATAGAATTTGAAAGTGAAGCTTGAGTTATTAATAGAAATTCAATTTGAAATTGTAAGTGAATTAAATATGAATTGAAGTTGAATGGAATTGAATTGAATTAGAATAAAAATGATTTGTATTGCAAATAAAATCCAAGGTGGGTAGAAATAAATTAAAATGGTCTTGTAATTTATAGAATAACTTAGGGATAAATCATGTGAATGTGGAATTAAAATTTATATTGATTCAATGAACATATTAATTAAATTTAAACGGATGAAGTTGAAAATGAACTCGGGTTAAATGAAATAGAGTTGGATTGAAATAGTGATGGTTTGAGTGGTAAGTAAGATTCAAGTGAATAGAAATAAAATTTAAATGTTACAAATGAATTAAAATGGAAGGAATTGAGTATAAATTGTGTTGGAATCAATTTAAAGTGGTTATAAGCTTGTGTAGTTATTTATTCACATGTAAATAGTCCAATTTTATAGAAATAAATTGTCATTTAACGTAAACGAGATTAAATAAATTCTATGAATTGATAGAAGTGAAATGAAATTGATTTTTGAATCAATTGAATTGAAATTAAGCTTGTTTGGATTAAAAATAAATGGAATATGAAATGTTTCAAGATTAATAAATGGATTCAAATGAAATAAATGTGAATTTGGAATGTAAAATAAATTGAACGGAATCGATTAGAAATGAAATCGAATAAAATATAAATTGAGTTGGAATCGCTTTTAAAATATTCATGGAACTAAAGAAAATATTTGTTTGGATGGATGTCGTCGAATTGCATAAATTGATCGTTCGACGTTAATAGAAGTGAATGAATAATTCTATGGGCAGATAGAATAAATTAACCTAAGTTAAAAGTAAAATGGTTATGAATAAATTGAAATGAAATGGAATTGAATAAAATTCTATGAATTAATGGAAGCAAATATAATTAATTTTTGAATCAATCGATATGAATATGAGTTGTTTGGATTAAAAAAAAATTTGAATGTAAGCAACTGGATTGTAAACCATTTAAATTGAATGAAGTTGTATATGAATTGGTTGTAAAAAATTGAAATTAATGTCGGAACCTTATAAATTCACTTATGGAAGTATTTAGTGAATATTGCTTATGTTAAGTATGTGTTGGCTATTAAAATTAAGTGAAATGTTAATAAACTTTGTATATTTGTCACTTACCTGTTTAAGTTGAGTTAGTACAGGTACTGGGAAGCCGTTTGGCTGGATTTGATTTCGCCATTTGCTAAAATAAATATCCACTTGCTTAAAAATGCTAAAATAAGGTACGCTTATGCAAAAACTCAAAATAGGAGATATAAACTTCTTATATTGATATATATTGTGATTTCCGGCTTGAGGCCGATGTATATATATATATATATATATTTGTGCATCCTGCGATATCGCAGAAGTCCCTCCGTACAAAGGAGACTCTGCCAAAATTTTCCGAAAATTTTGGGAGAATTTTTTTTTAAAAAAAAACTTTGGACATTTTCACTAACGACAAATGAAAAATTGGTTACCAAATGAAATTGGAACTGAATAATTGAAATCTATTTTAAATGTGAATGTAAAGTAAGTGAAATCGAAGGAACTAAAGAAAGTAAAGTTTGCAAATAAACTTTAATTGAGATTTAAATTAATTAGTAAGTGCAACTAATTCAATATTCAAAATGGAAGCCAAATTGAATTCAAATGGACGAGTAAAGGCAAAGTGAATAGAAATGAATATAAACTTCTGTAGTGAAGTAAATGTAATAATATAAGGAATATTGTAGTGGGAGCTGTAGAGGCCATTTTGTAGTTGTACCGAGCTAGCCGCGCAAAGGAGACGCTGGCAAAAAATTTCGGAAATTTAGGGAGTTAGAAAAATTTTGAGAAATTTTGATAATTTGAAATTTGAATTTAAATTTAAATTTGAATTGTTAAGTAAGTAAAATCAGTTGGAACTTATGGATAAGTTTGGAAGGTTAGAATGAGGATAGTGTGTCTTTGATAAAAAGATTTGTTTACTGAGTTGTTAAAATCTATGTGGGTTGAGAAAATAGCTAATGGGTTATAGATCATTCCTCTTAACTGGAAATTTCGGGGACGAAATTCTTTTAAGGGGGTAGGAATGTGACGACCCGGAATTTTTGAATATTTGATCTGGAATATTTAATTTATTTTAAATATTCAAAGGTTGATTTTTAACTTGAATTTCAAATATCGCTGTTTATTGGGTGATTTAATTATTAAATTAGATTATTCAAAGTTGGGTAAAATGTTGAATCTGGAGTTTTAAGCTTGTTAAAAATAATTTGCTTGCTTATAAAATTGATATTAATAATACTGAAGGTGATAGAACTTTTAAAATCGAATTTGAAAGTCTTTTGTTCAGTTTTTAAATTATATCGTTTAAATTGAATTTAAAAATAGCCTTCTGAGGCACAGTCTCGGATTTCGACGAAACCAATTCCATTAGATCCGTAATATTGTATTATTATTGGAATTCAATTTTCGTAGTGTTTGGAGTTGTTGTGTGAGCGTACGATATATAAACGCGCTGAAATCTATATCTAAAAATTCAATATAATAACTAGGTTCAAAAAAGCTATCTTCTCCATACGATCGAATTTGGACTCTGTAACAACCCGGGATTTGCATTACCAATTAATAAATAAAAGTTAGGATTTTTATTTATTTTAATGAAGCATAAAAGGATTTGGAATAAAAAAAATTATTTGAAAAAGGCTATTTTAATTAAATGGGAAATATGGGATTTTAAAATGAGGTTAAAATGTTATTTTTGGAAAGTTAAATAATTTAGGAGAGATTTTAAAACGGGTTTGGATAAGAAAAATGAGTTTTATAAACATATATGAACACTTAGACTAATTCTTGGAAACATGTAAATAACTCTCTTCTTATTGGGTTACTAAACCTAACCCAATAACCCACCCTAAACCTCCTCTATAAATTATCTCAAACTCTCCAAACCTCATTCATTCATCCCTAATCAAAACCCTAATCATTTCCTAAAGCTTTCATAACAAAAATGGCCTCTATCTTCATCTCCTTCTAGTTTTAGCTTATGCAAGTCATTCTATGCAAAGGTAATGCAAATACCCACCTCAAATCTTCTTTTTATATCCTTTTCATTTCTGAAATTTATTTGGTAACATATGTTTTATGTGTTTTTTGATCTTATAGCCTCCTAATCATCTTTTGCTATCTTGGGTTGATGCTATAGTAGTCTGTGTTGCTTTCTAGAGAGGTATATTGCTAAAAACCTCTTCTAATATGTGTTTAATCATCTTTTGATTTGGGTAATCAGTTAGTAACACATGTTTTATTATGTAACATGTGAATCATAGCTCTTTGATCATCTTTGCTTTCATTTGGGGTGTGCACATAAGGTATTTGTAATATATGCTAGCTGAAATTATAATTAGTTTATTGTTGTTAGTAAATTAGGCATATCTCATTCATCTTAAATCGGAATTATGATTTTCTTGATGTTCTGGAAAGCTTATTCTGTAGGCTGTAACTTTTATGTTTTGAGCTTTTCCTACTTTTGTGGTTTGAATGATCGAAATCACGTTTGTTTGTCGCTGACCTAACAACAAACTACATGGTTGAGAAACTAAAAACCTGAAATTGATTTGGCCATAAGTTACTCGTTTCTTATCCAAATCTAATAATTTTGAATGTTCTGAAATTGAGTTTCATGAAATTTCGAAGATAATTTGGTCAAAACTGTGCATTCTTACCACTGTCCCGAGAGCACAACGACAGTGATATAAAATTTAGATCTGAGAATTGTTTTAGTCATAGAATTTTCATCTCTGGTCGGAATTTGACGATCTTGGTCATTCCGGAAAGCTTAGAAACTAAGATACAACTTTCATTTTATTCATTTTGCCAGAATTTGAAGTTTACTATGCCAAAATTATGGTTTTTCATCTCTGGCCAGTTAGTGCATAGCTATAGGCCTTAGTCTCTTTTCTCCCGTTGTTTTCAGCGTAGAACCCCGACATTGCGACGCCATCCCGGGCTCGTCATTTTTCGGATTTCATCGTTTTTGGTCTCGTTAAAAAGATGAGATCGAGATCTTTAACCATGCAAAGTTTGGTTTAGATCTGGGTGCATTAGATACTTCGTTTCTATTGCCGAAGTAGCACCCAGAAACTGTTTTACAATAGTGATCATTTTCAGTTATCGTCGGACCAACTTTGAAACATTGTCGTTTCTTCGTTTCAAGTCGAAACAAAACGATTCTGATTGCATATCAAAGTAGGAGTACTTTAATACGCTCCTGCAAATTTTCATCAAGATCTGAGTTCATGTGACCCTTCGACCATGTCGTCGAAGTGGGACCTTTACACTGTTTTGACACAGTAAAGTTTTATGATTTTTGTCCGACTTTGAGACGATGCCGTTTCTTCGTTTCAAGTCGGAATTTCCCGATTCTTTTTGCAGTTTGGAGCAGGGATGTTGGACTATATGCCTACCAATTTTCATGCCATTCGGATTCAGTTTGCTGGTCCGAATAATTTTCCGAACTTGGGTTCGCGTCATTTTTGGACTATTTTCCAACACTTAGAATATTTTCAGTGATTTTCTGGTTTTATTGATTTCTTTGAGATTTGTCTCTAGATTTCGTACACGGGTTTTATGAATTATTTTCAAAGGATTTTTCACTCCTAAATGGCTTTCGAAATTATTTTATAATATTATTTTTAATTATTAAATTAATTACTCCATAATAGGAGAGTTTTCAAAAGCCGTTTTAAAGTGATTTCAAAATCAATTATAAATCCGTTTCGCACCATTATTTTCTATAATAAAAATCTCACACTCACTTTTTAGTACGTCGAGCGAAGTGGAAAGGTGCTTAACCGGTTAGGAAATCTCCGGCCTATGGAACCGTGTGTATTTTCTTTCCGGTTAATCCCCGACCTATTCGATTGATCGTTTTGACCTTTGGGTCTAGTTTACCGATGATAAGAGGTGGACTTTTTATTGTTTGGAGTGTGAGCTTGCTATTGGTTAGTAAACCGTTTAGTGCGAACGTGGGGTATGGGACTCATTGTTAACACTTTATGGGTTCCTCTCCAAGAAGTTTGTGACACATTAGCCTCTGGGCGGCCAGTACTGGACCTCTGGGTCACCACGCCTCTGGGAAACCGTCTCTGGACACCTGTTCTATGGAGCAGTTTCTTTTTCGGCATGTGCCTCTGGGCCTTTATCCTTTTGGGAAGGATCTCGCCGTCTCGCGCATTCCGCATCTGTGCGAGTGATCGATCACAACTCTACAGTACTTGGCAACAACGACTCTGGTCGGTGCACGTGCAATATTGGTATTATTTGATGATTTTTATATCCATTCGAGTACCCCCATTCAGTGTTGGTTCTATGGAACCATACGATGTAAGTGCGATTGCCTTGTGGATTCACAGTGTCTCTGGACACTGCTTTTCAGTGTTGGATTTCATTGACTTTTTAGTATATCCCCATTGCTCTTTGGAGCATCGATCTTTGCTTGGGCATTGATTACAGACTCTGGTCACTCTTGGGATTATTTCTTATGGGCATCTTTTTATAGCTTTGGCTACGCCGATGATATGAGGCGATTTTATTTATTCTACACTTTGGTGTTGATTTCTCTTTGGAGATTTTTATTGTTTATTGATGATTAGGGATCGTCATTATAATCATGTGGTTCATAATATACTTCTCTTTGGATAAGTACTGTTTCATTTATGTACCGCATTATTATATATCTCAGTTATTACTGATTGTTTAGCTAGCCTGACCCGAGTGATTTCGCTCGGGTCAGACCGAGTTGTTTCAGGTTAGGTCTTTGGACTTAGCTTCTGTGCTTCCGCTAGGACATTATCTGCTATGCTGATAGATAGCGCTTTTATTTGTCCACTATTCCACTACTCTGTTATTATTCAGACTTTGATATGTACATATTTTTGACTCACATGTGTGAGCAGTGGCTTTGTACCCACTTATAGTATTTGGATCTGTATTGATGATGTATTGTTCTGAGATTTTATATCTGTTATGTGATTCTGTTCTGTGATGTTTTATCTTTTATTACTATGCTTATTCTGATAGATCTTTAGCCATTTGTAATTTCGTTATAAGTATTTATTGAATATGTCGAACCACTTGAAAAAAAAAATAGATACCACCCTTTCGACGTATTCAGTAGATAGTTATAGCTTGATTACAAATGGTCACTTCCACTATACTCTATTCTCCGCTTTAACAGACAGTATTACTCCCGTAATACTCTTTGTTACAGTGGGTCTCAGAGTGGGGCGTTACAGCTTGGTATCAGAGCCTAGTTTCCGGAATAAGCATAATAAACACAGAACAGATACACTTAGTACAATAAATTTTCATTAGATCCGAATTAAATCAAATCCCTTCCTTATGTTTATTGATAGATAAGTTAGGAATATGTTTAGGAATCCGTTATATTCCGTAGTATTCCTTAATTAATTATCTATCATTGAATCATGTCTAACTCTAATTCCCATTATGACATGTTTGACCAATCGAGCGGTGCGAAGGTCTTCTCTTAGCTTGACCTTGCCACCGGATTCCATCAGCTACGAGTCGCGGAAGACAGCATTCCTCTTACAGCATTTCGCACTCGTTATGGTTCTTTTGAGTGGTTGGTCATGCCGTTCGGCTTGACGAACGCTCCGGCTTTCTTTGTCGATCTTATGAATTGAATATTCCGGGAATACATCGATAGATTCGTTCTGGTTTTCATCGACTATATTCTTATTTATTCTAGATCCGAGGCAGAGCATGCTCATCATTTGCGGATCGTCTTGGATACTCTTCGTCAGCATCAGCTTAAGGCCAAGCTCTCCAAGTGCCATTTTTGGGAGAGCAAGGTCAAGTTCTTGGGCCATATTGTATCATCTGAGGGTATTTCTGTCGATCCTGCCAAGATTGAAGCTATTCAGAATTGGAAGCAGCCCGAGAACGTTCATGATATTCACAGCTTCCTTGGGCTGGCGGGTTATTACCGTCGGTTTATCAAGGATTTCTCTCGAGTTGCACTTCCCCTCACGACACTGACTCGTAAGGGGGTTCATTTTATTTGGTCTGATAAGTGTGAAGCTTCCTTTCAGCGACTGAAGGAACTTCTCACCCATGCTCCTATTCTTGTGGTTCCTGAGAGTAACCAGGATCTTGTTGTTTACACCGACGCTTGTGGTAGCGGCCTCAGTGCTGTGCTTATGTAGAAGGATCGGGTAGTTGCTTATGCTTCTATGCAGCTACGTCCGAATGAGGTTCGCTATCCGACTCATGATCTTGAGTTGGCAGCTATCGTCTTTGCTTTGAAGACGTGGCGTCACTTTCTATTAGGCGAACGCTTCACTCTTTACACCGATCACAAGTCTCTGAAGTATTTATTCAGTCAGAAGGATCTCAATATGAGGCAGCAGCGATGGCTTGAGTTCCTCGCCTCATATGACTTAGACATTCAGTATACCCCTGGTAAGGGTAATCGTGTGGCTGATGCACTCAGTCGCAAACACTCGGTGGTAGTTTCTATGATGATAGCCGAGTGGGATATTCTTGAGTCTCTTTCTATGTGTGATATTCGAAATCGAGCTCCGTCTTCTGATCCTCATATTTTGTTATTCAGCATGGAAGCTCGACCTATTCTATTGGATCGCATTGCCCATGCTCAGCGTCAGGATCCAGACTTGTTGCGATATATTCATCTCCTTGAGTCGGGATCCAATGATGAGACATTGCTGGATTATTCTATTGATTCTCATCGGTGTCTTCGCAGGAAGAACCGTATTTTGGTACCATCTGATTTATCACTTAGGCATGACATTCTGGACGAGTGTCATCGCACTAAGTACACCATCCATCCCGGCTCGAGCAAGATGTATGCCGAAATGTGTCGGGTATATTATTGGGAAGGGTTGAAGAGTGATGTTGCAAGTTATGTAAGCCGTTGCATGACTTGTCAACAGATCAAAGCTGAGCATCAGCGTCCATCTGGTCTTCTTCAACCGCTAGAGATTCCATTGTGGAAATGGGATCAGATATCCATGGATTTTATTGACGGTCTGCCTCGATCGAGGTCAGGCCATACTTCTATTTGGGTCATAGTCAATCGCTTGACCAAATCAGCTCATTTCATTCCTATTAAGTCCACTCGGACTGCTCCTCAGCTTGCCAAGCTATATGTGAAGGAAGTCGTTCGACTTCATGGTATTCCTAGCTCTATCGTCTGTGATCGAGACACTATCTTTAATAGTCACTTCTTGAAGTGCCTACAGTCAGCTTTGGGCTCAAAGCTGAATCTCTCGACTGCTTATCATCCTCAGACTGACGGTCAAACGGAGAGGGTGAATCGTGTTTTAGAGGATCTTTTGCGCTGTTGTATTCTGGATTTCAGAGGTAGTTGGGAGGATCACTTATCGCTTGTAGAGTTCTCCTACAATAACAGCTTTCAGTCTAGTATTGGCATGGCTCCTTTCGAGGCTCTTTACGGAAGGCCATGTCGTTCTCCTACGTGTTGGTTAGAATCTGGCGAGAAGCTCCTTCTTGGTCCAGATTTAGTTCGGGAATCTTCGGAGAAGATTATTCTTATTCGTCAGAGAATGAAAGAGGCGTAGAACCGCCGGAAATCCTACGCGGACAACCGTAGGAAGCCTCTTGAGTTCTCCATTGGCGATTCTGTCTTTATTCGGGTCTCTCCCATGAAGGGGGTTGTGCGTTTCAGCTCTACCGGAACGCATTGGCCCCGTTGCTTATCGTGTGGATCTACCTGCTCACTTCTCTAGAATACACGACGTGTTCCATGTTTCCCAGCTTCGCATGTGTGTCCGTGATCCTGATTCTATCATTGAGCCACATGTTGTGCCTGATTTAGAGATCTTACCTGATTTATCTTTGGAGCGGCAACCTTTTCGTGTGCTTGATTCGGAGGTTAGACGCCTTCGCAACAAAGAGGTTCGACTCGTGAAGATTCAATGGTCACCGAATCCTAAGGACTGCACTTGGGAGACCAGAGAATCTATTGAACGCTCTTATCCTGGCTTTCTCCCATCTTCTTTTGCGGGTGAGAATTCTCTATTTTATCTCTATCACTTCTTTTGTGGATTTGACGTTATAGACGACATCTGTCTTAAGGAATTGCGGGGACGCAATTTTCTTAAGGGGGGAGTCTGTAACAACACGGGATTTGCATTACCAATTAATAAATAAAAGTTAGGATTTTTATTTATTTTAATGAAGCATAAAAGGATTTGGAATAAAAAAAATTATTTGAAAAAGGCTATTTTAATTAAATGGGAAATATGGGATTTTAAAATGAGGTTAAAATGTTATTTTTGGAAAGTTAAATAATTTAGGAGAGATTTTAAAACGGGTTTGGATAAGAAAAATGAGTTTTATAAACATATATGAACACTTAGACTAATTCTTGGAAACATGTAAATAACTCTCTTCTTATTGGGTTACTAAACCTATCCCAATAACTCACCCTAAACCTCCTCTATAAATTATCTCAAACTCTCCAAACCTCATTCATTCATCCCTAATCAAAACCCTAATCATTTCCTAAAGCTTTCATAACAAAAATGGCCTCTATCTTCATCTCCTTCTAGTTTTACCTTATGCAAGTCATTCTATGCAAAGGTAATGCAAATACCGACCTCAAATCTTCTTTTTATATCTTTTTCATTTCTGAAATTTATTTTGTAACATATGTTTTATGTGTTTTTTTGATCTTATAGCCTCCTAATCATCTTTTGCTATCTTGGGTTGATGCTATAGTAGTCTTTGTTGCTTTCTAGAGAGGTATATTGCTAAAAACCTCTTCTAATATGTGTTTAATCATCTTTTGATTTGGGTAATCAGTTAGTAACACATGTTTTATTATGTAACATGTGAATCATAGCTCTTTGATCATCTTTGCTTTCATTTGGGGTGTGCACATAAGGTACTTGTAATATATGCTAGCTGAAATTATAATTAGTTTATTGTTGTTAGTAAATTAGGCATATCTCATTCATCCTAAATCGTAATTAAGATTTTTTTGAAGTTCTGGAAAGTTTATTCTGTACCCTATAACTTTTATGTTTTGTGCTTTGCCTAATTTTGAGGTTTGAATGATCGAAATCACGTTTGTTTGTCGCTGACCTGACAACAAACTACAGGGTTGAGAAACTAAAAACCTGAAATTGATTTGGCCATAAGTTACTCGTTTCTTATCCAAATCTAATAATTTTGAATGTTCTGGAAAGCTTAGGTTTAGGGCTAAAACCTTCATGTTTTGAGTTTCATGAAATTTCGAAGTTAATTTGGTCAAAACTGTGCATTCTTACCACTGTCCCGAGAGCACAACGACAGTGATATAAAATTTAGATCTCAGAATTGTTTTAGTCATAGAATTTTCATCTCTGGTCGGAATTTGACGATCTTGGTTATTCCTGAAATCTCAGAAACTAAGCTACAACTTTCATTTTATTCATTTTGCCAGAATTTGAAGTTTACTATGCCAAAATTGTGATTTTTCATCTCTGGCCAGTTAGTGCATAGCTATAGGCCTTAGTCTCTTTTCTCCCGTTGTTTTCAGCGTAGAACCCCGACTTTGCGACGCCATCCCGGGCTCGTCCTTTGTCGGATTTCATCGTTTTTGGTCTGGTGAAAAAGATGAGATAGAGATCTTTAACCATGCAAAGTTTGGTTTAGATCTGGGTGCATTAGATACTTCGTTTCTATTGCCGAAGTAGCACCCAGAAACTGTTTTACAATAGTGATCATTTTCAGTTATCGTCGGACCAACTTTGAAACATTGTCGTTTCTTCGTTTCAAGTCGAAACCAAACGATTCTTATTGCATATCAAAGTAGGAGTACTTTAATACGCTCTTGCAAATTTTCATCAAGATCTGAGTTCATGTGACCCTTCGACCATGTCGTCGAAGTGGGACCTTTACACTGTTTTGACACAGTAAAGTTTTATGATTTTTGTCCGACTTTGAGACAACGCCGTTTCTTCGTTTCAAGTAGGAATTTCCCGATTCTTTTTGCAGTTTGGAGCAGGGATGTTGGACTATATGCCTACCAATTTTCATGCCATTCAGATTCAGTTTGCTGGTCCGAATAATTTTCCGAACTTGGGTTTGCGTCATTTTTGGACTATTTTCCAACACTTAGAATATTTTCAGTGATTTTCTGGTTTTATTGATTTCTTTGAGATTTGTCTCTAGATTTCGTACATGGGTTTTATGAATTATTTTCAAACGATTTTCACTCCTAAATGGCTTTCGAAATTATTATATAATATTATTTTTAATTATTAAATTAATTACTCCATAATAGGAGAGTTTTCAAAAGCCGTTTTAAAGTGATTTCAAAATCAATTATAAATCCGTTTCGCACCATTATTTTCTATAATAAAAATCTCACACTCACTTTTTAGCACGTCGAGCGAAGTGAAAAGGTGCTTAAACGGTTAGGAAATCTCCGGCCTATGGAACCGTGTGTATTTTCTTTCCGGTTAATCCCCGACCTATTCGATTGATCGTTTTGACCTTTGGGTCTAGTTTACCGATGATACGAGGTGGACTTTTTATTGTTTGGAGTGTGAGCTTGCTATTGGTTAGTAAACCGTTTAGTGCGAACGTGGGGTATGGGACTCATTGTTAACACATTACGGGTTCCTCTCCAAGAAGTTTGTGACACATTAGCCTCTGGGTGGCCAGTACTGGACCTCTGGGTCACCATGCCTCTGGGCAACCGTCTTTGGACACCTGTTCTATGGAGCAGTTTCTTTTTCGGCATGTGCCTCTGGGCCTTTATCCTTATGGGAAGGATCTCGCCGTCTCGTGCGTTCTGCATCTATGCGAGTGATCGATCACAACTCTACAGTACTTGGCAACAACGACTCTGGTCGGTGCACGTGCATTGGTTCTATGGAACCATACGATGTGTGACGACCGCCCATGACCCCTGCACCGATTCTAGAGATAGTGCGCTGTAAATTGTGCCAGGCGACCATGGACGATTGCCAGGGTAAATTAAAACAACATAATCTATCGTATTACTCACAGCGCATGGAAAAAATACAATAGAATATATATATAGTGAAGCTTCACGGAATAGAATCTCATCAATAAAACTTCATAATAGTTGAATACAAACATCTGAACAGTCAATACATCAAGCCTCACTACATAACACTCAGAGAATATACAAGCAGCGGAACATCCAGTACATATAGTAAGAAATAATATGCAAGCCTCCAGCTCGTCTTCGTCATCAGCATCGTGGAAAGCAAGAACAGCACCTGTCACCTGCTACCTAGTCTGTCTGTCCCCAAATGGACGAATAGCCCAAGGCAATAAGAGTTAAAACATAAAGCCTTGAGTCAGACAATAGTCTTAGTGAGCAGTAAATTAACTAACAACATACCAAAAGAGCATAAAGGAAAAGGAATAGGAATACAACCCTCCCACTCCACCTCTTTCTACAGTGATAGCCCCCAGACACACACTAAGTAGAAGCAAACATAACAAAGCACACAATTTAAAGTAAAGCAATTATCACTCGAGTCAAGGGCGATGTTTTCCAAGTACAAACCCCCAAGGCCTAAACCAAGATCAGATAAGCACCCAGAAAATACCGCTCCTGAGACCGAATGACGATACAACCAAACATCCATGACTCTGGCTATCACTGTTATCATTGCCTTGATATCATCGTTAATTGAATGACCGGCACATTCTTTCAGCCGTCCGTCAAGGGCTAATGGAAACCCCGGTTCTAGACATAACTCTGCACGTCATCGTGACTCGTGCCTAGGACTATCGAATCTGCCCAGAGTACTTGACTATCAATCATTAGCCTTCAGGGACTATCGAATCTGCCCAACGTACTCTTGCTTTGAGCATGCTAGAACCTTCAACAACGATGAGATCTCAGCCTTCTAGTCATCCTCCTCGATGATTATTTCCATACTAGCTCAAGCGCCTCTCGAGCAAACCATTATCCTCAAAGTCGAACATTTCACCGAGTTATCAACATGCTTGGAATGATCCCGTCTGGATTAGACCAAGGCTATCTCATATCATGCTTCGCCTCATCATTATCATAGCAAAGCTCCATTTCAACATCATCATCAAATCTATCCATATGAGCTTCATCATCCGCTACATATGCCACGAGCAGCTTCTCCAATTCAAGAGCCTTTCCCTTAGCTTTGAATCATCTTCGATCTAAATCAAATCATCAATCATCTAATTCATAGCAATCAATCAAGTCAAACGTTAATCCAAGTAATCAAGCATTCAAATATGGTCTAAATAGACATTTATAACAATAATGGCAATTTCGTAATTAAAGAGTCGAAAGTCTAACAAGCATGAAAACATGAGCAATGTCTCTATAATCTTGATGAATGAACTTGCATAGGTTAACATGTAGTAAGATGGATGTCAAATCATCATGAGCAATGGATCTATATGGATCTACACATATGATTAGGAAAATGCATGGAAATCTATACTTTAACACCAAATCAGGCCAACGATCCGATATACTCCTTTGGATCTGTGTGAGAGATAATCACCACTCACCAAATCACCTAAACACCTCAAAAGAAACCCACTTCAGATCTGGACAATGAAGGATCTAACTTGATCTATCACCAGTCCGCTTCAAACGATGAAATCTCACTTCAATGGATGTAGATCTTCAATCTAAGCTCTTGAATCTTCAATTTGATCTTCAACTTGGATGGATGGAATCACTAGATTAGAGTGGAGAAAAGAAGTGAAGAAGTGTAGAAGTCGAGCTCTCAAAATGGCAGTACTTCGTCGCTTCAAAATCCGGATCCCAAAAAGTGAGAAAAACCCTCCTATTTATATGCTGATTTCCCCTTAGGTCGCTCGAAGTTAGGTCGTCCATGACTTACGACCTAAAACCCCCACGACCTAAAAAGCCCACGACTCAACAATACCAGCCTACGCCCTAACACTTAAGCGCTTAGCGACCTAACGACTTAACACCTAAGCGCTTCTACGACCTACGACTTAACCAACCTTCCGACCTAACACAATGCGCGACTTAACTATGCGCGACTTACGACCTAACACATAGGCGCATCCATATGCGACCTACGACCTAACTGATAAGCCCTCACGCGACCTAACTACACACAGGGTCATACGACCTAACTACTCCTTCTTTAGGTCGTTGCCGACCTATCCCCCTTAGGTCGCTAACTCACCCAGAAGCTCCCGGCCTAACTATCTTAGGTCGCCTACGACCTAAATCAACACAGAAGCTCACGACCTAACTCTTAGCTAGGATACGACCTAACATCTTAGGTTGTCTACGACCTAACTACGCTAACTCGCTAACTCCTATAGGTCGCTAACTCCTTAAGTCGGAAATCCTTAGGTCGTCTAATTCTATAGGTCGCTCCAATACTTAGGTCGTCCACTCGACCTATCCTATCCCACAACCTAGGCTATCACACGACCTATCTCCCATACGACCTATCCTAAACTCCTTAGGTCGCCTACCCCATAAGTCGTCCACTACCTTAGGTCGCCAGTTTCTATGAGTCGCCTATCTCCTTAAGTCGTCTACGACCTAAGCCTCAACCTACGACTTATCTATCATACGACCTAATTGCTTAGGTCGTTCCAACCTCTTAAGTCGCTCCACTTCTTAGGTCGCCTACTACGACCTAACCACCATACGACCTAAGACTTAACTCTGGACAACTTATCAACCATGCGACCAAATGTCAACTGTTTTACGATGTTTCGATCCGTAAAAATATGGGTCGTTACATTCTCTCCCCCTTAGGAATTTCGCCCCCGAAATTCCAAACAAACAAGAGCAATCAAAGACTATTCTGCAGCCTACCATCCATAGCAATCAACAAACCATGCATCCAATTCTAGCTTAGCATGCAGAATTCTAAAACTAGAACAAGTTACAATATCGTGAGATGACATGACACCTTAGGGCCATACCTTGAAGAGTTCAGGATGAGCTGCCTTCATCCTCTCTTCCACCTCCCACGTACAGTCGTTATCATCATCACTCCATTGTACCTTGAGCAACTTAACTACCTTCCTCCTAAGCTATTTCGTGTCGGTTTCCACAACACGAAGCGGCTTACGAGGTTTCTTATCGACTGGATCAATCTCGAAATCTTCACAGCTATTAGTAGAAACTACTGTATTCGAGTCGTGCACATACTTCCGTAGATACGATATATGAAAAACATTGTGCACACCCAACATCTTTGTTGCGACTTTTCTATTGATTAGAAAAACACAAATTTCAATAAATTCTGCAAGCGCACAGGCGTGTAATATGCAGGTCGAACACAGGGAATTGCGTTTTAAAACAATTGAAATTCATTTTTAAATCTTAGGCGTGTTAAACAAATTCGATGATGGTTTTGAACGGATAATAAAAACAATAATAAAAGCAATCACCCTGAAATTCCAAATTTCACTGAAACTAATCAACGAAATTTACTGTAGAATTCAGAGTAGAAATAAAAAGTACGGAAGGGAAATAAACAGAATAAACAACTGGAAATCAAACGAACTGTATTTAAATTACTGAAAAGAGTACTAAAACAAAAATAAACAGACTGCTAAAACTAATTAACAAATCTGTCCATGCTCTGAAATAAATAACATTGCTGAAAAAATAAACTAGAAGAAAGAAGTGCTGGGTAAGAGATGATCCTTTGGTTGCTGTATGATGCTGTATATATAGCCTTTTCCAGCCCAGAAAATCAATTGCTACTTTTTAGGAGGAACTAGTCTTTTGCTTGAATTGGTGAAAGATAACATATATACGTCCACATCATTGCTTGAATTGGTCCATATTGCTTTGAATTGATATTTGCTACTTGAGAGTATGCAGCCAATATTTACTAAGTCAAAGTATGTGCATGTTTTGCCACGTCATTGATTGAAGAAAATATATGTTGAACATTGGTTGGTCCCCACTTGCTTGAATTTATTAAATTTGTTCCATGCTTTGAGATTGAGCACGTGACTTGAGATATATATGATTTGTTTCCCATGTTGCTTGTACCCATATGCTGAAGTGAAAACGTGAACTGACTTATTACGTTGAAATATACATGTCTTATTGCTTGATTTATTCGGTGCTTAAAAATGTTGCACTCTTTTCTACGTGTCATTTGAATCAATGGATGGCACAACCGATTAATTTCAGCATAGCACTTCGGAATCTATAATCTGCAAAACGACAACAAAATACCCGTATAGTACCGCTTTGTTAAAATAAAAATATATGAAACAAACGGTTTAATATGCAGAAAAATACGTTCATCAAATACCCCCACACTAGAACTTTATTCGTCCTCGAATAAGCAAGAAAATAAAAACTAACGAAATCCTTTTTCGTAGGAAACACGATTGCATTGAGCATATGCAACAAGCCGTTAAACCTCTAGGTGTCCCTAGTAGGACGAGTGGTGTCTCGTGAGGGTTTTCAGCAGATACTACCCACAAAATCCAAATGCAGTATGTGAGGATCCTAATGTACTACATGAATGCAAAATTTTAAACAAATGGAGACTTGATTTATTTCAGAATAATTGCAACAAAATAATGTAGATCAGTTTTAGTCAACTTCTAGAAAATTTTTTTGGTTCCTCACTAATCACAAATTTCAATATAACTCAAGTTTTCATACATTAGATTCTAGTTTGGCCAGTTGTTTCGGTCGATAACATGGTGCAGCCATGAAATAAATTCTTTATTGTTAATCACAGTTTTTTTCAAATGGTATTTTTCATTTCCATTTGTATAACAAGCCAAATCAATAAAGTCAAGAAGTGTTTGGGTTTCAATAGCTTAGTCTCTCTTTATTAATTTTTTTATATATACACCTAACTTTTGGACCAAGGTATACCACCCATGCACTGCCTCGCGGGCTTACGTGAGAGTTGGGACAGAGCTTGGCGGATTGTGCAAACCGACGCTGACTATGTCAGAAAAGGTCGGTAATCCTTAGGTGATTATTTATTTAATTTCTTTATACACCTAACTCAGAATGCTGAGGCCAGATATACCATCCATGCACTGCCTTGCGGGCTTACGTGAGAAGAGTACAGAGCGTGGCGAGTGTACACACTTTCATAAGTGTGTACACCTATTGACTCTAGGTGTTTCTTAAATCATTTTTTTTATAAAATGAATTAAAGAGAGTTATGCAAATCAACTTAACACCACTTAACTTCAATGATTTGAAATGTCAACGCATGTACTTTAAATCTACCATTTTTTTAAACAAAGACTACAATTTAGAAAGGATTTCATAACCATCACCTACGAATCTCCCTATATACTAACCTCACTATTATCGCTTGTAATTCAACTTTTCATTATATTTTACATTTGAAATTAGCGATTCACAAAAAATTTCATTAATTGACTTCAACTGTTTACTTACTTTGTTGTGACTATTTAAAAACAAGTCAAAGTCCTAATAATGGAAAATGAGGCAAAGACAAAATGAAATTTGAGAAAAAGAAATAAAATATGATGAGATGAAGCTAATTTTTTTTTTTTAAATGATGATGAGATGAACTTATGAAAAATGAATAAACAGTATAAGACATGTATCCCCCCCACACTGGAATGAGACAGTGTCCCAACTGTCAAATGGAATGCAAATGCAAAACTAAAAAAATACAACCTGATATGTACAAGAAAGTGAGTGACTCATGCCGAATAGCTAGGTTCGTGGAGATCCACGAATTCATCTTCCTCATGTTGTTCAAACTCATGAAATGGCTTCAAGCGTTGTCCATTGACCTTTGAAATGGAACCGTCCCTAGGATTTTCAATTTCAACTGCACCATAAGGGTATACGGTTTTCACAATATATGGACCTGTCCATCGAGATCTCAACTTGCCCGGAAATAAATGAAGTCTGGAATTATATAAGAGAACTTTTTGCCCTACTTCGAATGTCTTACGAAGTATGAATTTATCATGATAAAATTTAGTTTTCTCTTTATAAATCTTTGCATTTTCATATGCTTCATTTCTTAGTTCTTCTAATTCTGACAGTTGTAATTTACGATGTGATCCAGCTTTATCTATGTCAAAATTAAGGTATTTGATTGCCCAAAGTGCACGGTGCTCGAGCTCAGCGGGTAAATGACATGCTTTTCCAAAAATTAATCGGTAGGGTGACATTCCTAGATTGGTTTTAAAAGCTGTGCGAAATGCCCAAAGAGCATCTATCAATTTAGATGACCAATCTTTTCTATTTGAGTTCACTGTCTTTTCAAGAATTTGTTTGATCTGTCTGTTGGAAATCTCGACTTGACCGCTAGTCTGTGGATGATATGGAGTAGATAGTTTATGCGTGATAGAGTATTTCTTAAGAAGAGATTCAAAAGCACGATTACAGAAATGAGAACCGTTATCACTTATGATAGCTCGAGGTGTACCAAAACGAGAAAATATGTTTTCTTTCAGAAATTTGACAACAACTTTATTGTCATTCGTTCTGGTGGGAATGGCTTCAACCCATTTAGACACGTAATCCACTGCAAGGAGGATGTACAGATTTCCAAAAGAATTCGGAAAAGGTCCCATGAAATCGATGCCCCAAACATCAAAAATTTCGATAACAAGGATTGGGTTTAGGGGCATCATGTTACGTTTGGAAATACGGCCTGTTTGTTGACATCGAGCGCATTTGGAGCAAAATTCGTGAGCGTCACGAAAAAGAGAGGGCCAATAAAAACCGCACTGTAATACCTTGGCAGCGGTTTTCTTTGCTCCAAAGTGTCCTCCACATGCGTGATTATGTGAAAAAGAGAGAATACTGTGGAATTCATGTTCGGGGACACACCTACGAATGATCTGATCAGGACAATATTTAAAGAGATAAGGATCGTCCCAGTAAAAGTTTCGAACATTGGAGAGAAATTTTTGTTTATCTTGTTTTGACCAATGGGAAGGTGTTTCATTTGTGACAAGATAATTTACAATGTCGGCGTACCATGGTGCACTGGAAATAGAAAGAATTTGTTCATCGGGAAAATGATCGTTGATTTGAGTGTCATCGACGTTTTCGTGCACAATACGGGAGAGATGGTCGGCTACGACATTTTCAGAACCCTTTTTGTCTCGTATTTCTAAGTCAAACTCTTGAAGAAGTAGGATCCAACGGATTAAGCGGGCTTTGGCATCCTTCTTCGTGAGTAAATACCGTAATGCGGCATGATCGGTGTAAACTATAACTTTAGAACCTACGAGATATGATCTAAACTTATCGAGGGCGAAGACAACTGCTAAAAACTCTTTTTCTGTGGTTGAGTAATTTAATTGAGCATCGTTTAGAGTTTTGCTAGCATAGTAGATGACTCGAGGAAGTTTATCGACTCGTTGACCCAAGATGGCTCCAACGGCATAATCAGAAGCGTCACACATTAATTCAAAAGGCAGAGTCCAATCTGGAGGTTGGATGATGGGTGCAGTGGTCAAGATCGATTTAAGGGTTTCAAAAGACGTTTTACATTCATCGGAAAAGTCAAATTTAACGTCTTTTGCTAGAAGATTTGAGAGAGGTTTTGAAATTTTTGAAAAATCTTTAATGAACCTTCTATAAAATCCCGCATGGCCAAGAAATGAGCGAATGTCCTTGACGGACTTTGGAGGAGGAAGGTTAGCAATAAGATCAACTTTAGATTTATCAACTTCTAGGCCATTTTTAGAGACAACATGGCCTAAGACAATTCCTCGCTTAACCATAAAATGACATTTTTCCCAATTAAGCACAAGAGATTTCTCCTTACATCGCTTTAAGACACGTTCTAAACGAAGGAGGCATTGATCAAAAGATGACCCATAGATTGAAAAATCGTCCATGAATATTTCTAAGAAGTCCTCCACCATATCAGAAAATATACTCATCATACATCTCTGAAAGGTGGCGGGGGCATTACAAAGACCGAAAGGCATGCGACGATAAGCGAAAGTTCCGAAGGGACATGTGAACGTCGTTTTGTGTTGATCCTCTAACGCAATAGGAATTTGATTATAGCCGGAGTAACCATCAAGAAAACAGTAATATTTATGACCGGCTAAACGTTCAAGCATTTGATCAATGAAAGGGAGGGGAAAATGATCTTTTCTTGTTGCTGTATTGAGTTTTCGATAGTCGATGCAGACACGCCATTTTGTTTTGACTTTTGTGGGAACAAGTTCGTTATTTTCATTTGTGATCATAGTGATTCCAGATTTCTTTGGTACAACTTGTACCGGACTTACCCAAGTACTGTCAGAGATAGGGTAGATAATGTCATTGTCTAAACATTTGATAATCTCTTCCTTTACCACTTCTCTCATATTGGGATTTAGTCGCCTTTGAGCTTCGCGGGTGGGTTTAGCCTCATCGATTAAATGTATTCGATGTTCGATGATTGATGGACTAATTCCTTTAATGTCGGCAATTACCCATCCTAATGCCTCTTTATTTTCCCTTAAAATTTTCAAAAGTTGTTCTTCTTGGTCCTTAAGGAGATCGGAGGCCAAGATTACAGGGAAATTTTCCGAAGAATCTAAGTATGCGTACTTAAGCTCGATTGGAAGAGGTTTGAGTTCTAATTTAGGGCGTTCTTCGGTTGAGGCTTCGATGGAAGTCAATTGATTGAATTCTAGTGAATCATAAGAAGAGTGGAGCAAATCATTTAATTCAGAAATGTATCCATCCTCGTTGAAATTGGAATTAAAATGATCTAGGCACATATTAAGAGATTCTGTGGTATCGCTAAAATCATTTTCTACAATTGTTTGAATCATGTCAACTTCTTCTATTTCAAGATCCCTTGGTTGTTTGTTAAGATTGAAAATATTTAGTTCGATGGTTAGGTGTCCAAAGGAAAGTCGAAGTTGACCATTCCTACAATTTATGATAGCATTTGATGTTGCTAAGAATGGACGACCTAATATCAAGGGAATTTGACTGTTAGGATTTGAGACGGGTGCGGTCTCTAGGACTATGAAATCGACGGGGAAATAGAATTGCTCAATTTGTATCAAAACATCTTCAACTGTGCCTAATGGTTTTTTGACAGATCGATCAGCTAGTTGAATTGTGATGTTTGTAGGCTTTAATTCCCCTAGTCCAAGTTGACTGTACACAGTATAAGGCAAAAGATTCACACTCGCTCCAAGATCAAGTAGGGCATGACTAATGTGAGTGTTACCAATTTTACAACCGATTGTAGGACAACCGGGGTCCTTATACTTGATTGGGGAGGGATTCGAAAGAACAGAGCTAGTATTTGCAGTTAGAAATGCGGTCTTTGGAACGTTCGTGGCACGTTTTTGAGTACATAGCTCTTTAAGACACTTGGCATATTGAGGAATTTGCTCAATGGTATCAGAAGTGGAATATTGATTCGAACTTGTTTGAAGATTTCAAGAATTTGGTCAAAATTAGCGGACTTCTTCTTTTTGTTGAGTCTATGAGGAAATGGAGCTATGGGTTTATAGACTCGTTCGGTAGTTTTTTCATTTGAAGAAGAAGGTGTTATACTAGAGGGTGAAGATAAAGAAACTGGAATGTTGGGGTTGCCAACATCAGAAGGTGAAGAGTGGTTGGGATTGCCAACCTTGGATGAAGAATGAGAGTTGATAGGATCGACAACAGTGGGTGTCGACTGAGTCTCAGAATTTTGAACATGGGTAGACTTAGGGAGGATGTCAGGGTTGCCGACGTGGTTGTCTACCTTCTTTCCAGACCTTAATGTGGTGACAGCATTAACTGGATTTATATTTTCGTCCTCACAAGAATTTGCTCCTCGAGTGTTATACTTTGGATTCACTTCGGGTTGACTAGGCAATTTACCTTTCTCATTGATTTTCATAAAGTCCTTCATCATAATCAACAATTGTTCATTTTGTTTAGTGATTTGCTCAATTCTCGCATCTTGGTTAGTGATTTGTTTTTCTAATCGAGCAATTTCTTGTGATGGTTGAGAAGGTTGGGCTGATGAATTGAAATTAGGATGCCTGTATGGTTGATTCGAAGGTTTTGTTTGAGGAGTTGGTTGAGAATTTTGAGCATTAGAGGTTGGGGCTCGATAATTCGGATTTGGTATCATCGGATACAAATGTGATGGATTAGCTGCATTGTTAGGATTTGACCACGAAAAATTTGGATGATGCTTCCAGTTAGGGTTGTATGTGGATGAGTAAGGACTGTTTTGAGCTATAGCATTGATTTGGTCTTGTGTGTAGTAATGGGGTAGTCCTTCTCCTTCTTGAGGAGTTTGGGCTTCTATAGGAAGATGTGATGGGTCAATGGCATGTACTCCTCTGTTTGGAGTACGAATTGGAACACGAATTGTTTCCCATTGCATATCCTTTTCCGAATACTCTTCTAAAAATTCCCAAGCTTCCTTGTCTGTTTTTGCCATGAATTCTCCTCCGCACATTGATTCGAGTTGGGATCTTGTTTGATAGTTAAGCCCTTCATAAACGATTTGGCACAAAACGTGTTTAGGGATTGCATGATGTGGGCAACTATATAACAATTGATTGAACCTTTCAAAATATTTTGAAAAAGTTTCTCCTTCATTCTGAGAGAATTGATTGATTTCAGTTCGAATTTTAAGTGTTTTGTGGAAAGGAAAAAACTTTTTCAAAAATATAGTGACGAAATCATCCCAACTTTTAATTGAATTTTTAGGAAGAGAATTAAGCCATCTTTTTGCACTTTCTAGAAGTGCGAATGGAATAAGCCTTAGCTTGATGGATTCATTAGAAAGTTGTTGCATTTTAGTTGTAGAAGCGTATAACTCAAATTCACTAAGAAATTCATATGCATTTTCAGACCCAGTGAATTTTGGTACCCCTTGAATAAAAGAATGTTTTAGCTCAAAATTATTTCCTTCGGCCGGTGGAAATGAAATAACCGAAGGTTGAACAGTCCGAGTTGGATAGCATCGGTCTCTAAGGGATAGTGGTCTATTATCATGAAACTCATCATTTCCAGCATCAGATTTAGGCGAACTATGATGTGAACTGTGTTGCGAACCGTGATTGCTCATATTTGTTTGATTTGAAATTTCCGTTGATTTGTTTAATGAGATATTCTGGCTTTCTAAACGATTAAAATTATTTCTTGCCCAAACGCGCATAAACAAATCAAGTTGTAATAGCCAAAAGTAAAATTAAACAGCTTTCAGTTGGGCACCAGTAGAGTAGAAAATTACTTACAGAGGGATATGGCAGTCCGTCCAGTGCAACTGAGCAGTGCTAGTGAATGGTTGCGATTTACTGAGTTGGAGCTATTTGACCAACTTTTCTTAGCTTTTAATTTCACTGACTTGGTCTACTCCTTACGCCTTAAAACCAAAACAAAACGTGAATATGTTAGTGTTGTGAATAGCAAAATAAAGCACAGTGTAATGTGCTAAAGGGCACGTAATATGCAGAACACGTAATACTGGAATGAGATGAAATGATACCGGAACTAGAGGTTACGTGAATGCAGCAAGTGGTATGAATGCAGAACTAAAATAGAGGAAGATGAATATATGCACATGAATATACGCAAACGTGAAAACATAAACAGAAACTAAACAAAACAAATTAGTGTGAATGTTTTAGAACAAAGACTAACTAAAATGAAACTAAAACAACAAACGTGTATGTGAACAGAACGGGTGAATGAATCTGTGACTAACGTGTAAATAATGCAAACAGAAACTAACCAAAATAATGCAAACACTAAGTGGTTACGTGTAAATAATGCAACTAACGTGCAACAGAATGGGTGAATGTTTTAGAACAAAGAATAAGTGGATACGTGTAAATAATGCAAACAGAAACTAACCAAAATACAACTACGTGAACATGGTGTATGTGAACAGAAAACAACTAAATGAGATGCAACTGACATGCAAAATGTAACGTGAAAAGCAAATGAAACAGAAACTAAACCAAACGTGAAACAGAAACCAACTAAATGAAAAAGCAACTGACATGCAAAATATGCAGCGAACGAAGAAATTTTTTTTTTTTTTTAAGTAAAACGCTACTTTAGTGAAAGGAACTGAAAAACGAAAAAAAATGATTTTTTTTTTTTGAAAAATAATGCAAAAAATAAATTAACACGAATAGACTTAAAAAATAGAAAAATCGAAAATTTCAAAATAGCAGTTCCCCGGCAACGGCGCCAAAAACTTGTTGCGACTTTTCTATTGATTAGAAAAACACAAATTTCAATAAATTCTGCAAGCGCACAGGCGTGTAGTATGCAGGTCGAACACAGGGAATTGCGTTTTAAAACAATTGAAATTCATTTTTAAATCTTAGGCGTGTTAAACAAATTCGATGATGGTTTTGAACGGATAATAAAAACAATAATAAAAGCAATCACCCTGAAATTCCAAATTTCACTGAAACTAATCAACGAAATTTACTGTAGAATTCAGAGTAGAAATAAAAAGTACGGAAGGGAAATAAACAGAATAAACAACTGGAAATCAAACGAACTGTATTTAAATTACTGAAAAGAGTACTAAAACAAAAATAAACAGACTGCTAAAACTAATTAACAAATCTGTCCATGCTCTGAAATAAATAACATTGCTGAAAAAATAAACTAGAAGAAAGAAGTGCTGGGTAAGAGATGATCCTTTGGTTGCTGTATGATGCTGTATATATAGCCTTTTCCAGCCCAGAAAATCAATTGCTACTTTTTAGGAGGAACTAGTCTTTTGCTTGAATTGGTGAAAGATAACATATATACGTCCACATCATTGCTTGAATTGGTCCATATTGCTTTGAATTGATATTTGCTACTTGAGAGTATGCAGCCAATATTTACTAAGTCAAAGTATGTTCATGTTTTGCCACGTCATTGATTGAAGAAAATATATGTTGAACATTGGTTGGTCCCCACTTGCTTGAATTTATTAAATTTGTTCCATGCTTTGAGATTGAGCACGTGACTTGAGATATATATGATTTGTTTCCCATGTTGCTTGTACCCATATGCTGAAGTGAAAACGTGAACTGACTTATTACGTTGAAATATACATGTCTTATTGCTTGATTTATTCGGTGCTTAAAAATGTTGCACTCTTTTCTACGTGTCATTTGAATCAATGGATGGCACAACCGATTAATTTCAGCATAGCACTGCGGAATCTATAATCTGCAAAACGACAACAAAATACCCGTATAGTACCGCTTTGTTAAAATAAAAATATATGAAACAAACGGTTTAATATGCAGAAAAATACGTTCATCAATCTTCTCTGGTAACTCCAATCTGTAGGCGAACTTTCCAATTCGCTCGATGATCGGGAATGGTCCAACAAATCTCGGAGTCAATTTTCCTTTCTTCCCGAATCGAATAACATTCTTCAGTGGAGAAATCTTCACAAAAACCATATCACCTACGTCGAACTCCAAATCCTTACGACGCTTATCGGCATAACTTTTCTGACAGTCTTGGGCTGCCTTCATTCGTTGCCGAATGATCTCTATACAATTTGATGTCTGTCAAATCATCTCTGGCCCAAGTATCAGCTTTTCTCCTGTCTCTAACCAACATGTCGGAGAGTTACACGGTCTTTCATACAATGCCTCATACGGTGCCATACCAATGCTTGACTGGTAACTGTTGTTGTATGAAAATTCCACCAAATGAAGGTGATCTTCCCATGATCCTCCGAAATCCAAAACATAAGCTCTGAGGAGATCTTCCAATACCCGGTTGACTCTCTCGGTCTGACCATCTGTTTGAGGGTGATAAGCTATACTCAAACACAACTCGGTTCCCAAAACTTCCTGAAAGCTCTTCCAAAATCCACTAGTGAACAATGGGTCTCGATCGCTCACTATACTCTTCGGAATACCATGGAATCGAACTATCCACTTAACATACAACTCAGCCAACTTTGATGCAGTCCTAGTCGATCGAACAGGAATGAATCTTGCACTCTTAGTCAGACGATCTACGATGACCCAAATCCCTTCATTTCCCGTTCTGGTTCTAGGTAATCCATCGATAAAATCCATCGACACTTGCTCCCATTTCAATGTAGGAACGTTTAATGGTTGAAGCAATCCACTTGGCTTCTTCTGTTCGGCTTTTACTAACTGGAAGTTCATGCACTTGGAAATAAAATTTCCAACATCCTTCTTCATACCTTCCCAGTAGTAGGTTCTCTTCATATCCCGATACATCTTATTTCCACCAGGATGAATTGTCAGCTTCGAGTGATGACTTTCCTTTAGAACTTCACTTCTCAATTCATCTATATCGGGAACAACTAGTCATCCTTGCTTTCGAAGCCAACCCTCTCGATCGACCTCGAAACCTTTATCCTTTTCTGGGTCTAATCCAGATTCCAATTCACGGATGATCTTGACAAGCTTATCGTCTTGCTTTTGGCTCTCGCCAATTCTTTCCACAAGAGTAGGTCTTATCGATAAGTTTGCCAACATCTCAGGTTCCAATTCACATCTGGGCCTTAAGTCAAATCCAGCTAAATACTCAAGATTCTTCCATTCTGAAAACATGGCTCCCAATCCTGCATGTCTTCGACTTAATGCATCTGACACTGCGTTACCTTTTCCCGGAGTATACTCTATACCAAAATCATATGATGCCAAAAAATCTAGCCATCGTTGCTGCCGAAGATTCAAATCCTTTTGGGAGAAAAGATATTTCAACGACTTATGATCTGTAAACAACTCGAATCGAACTCCCAATAGATAATGTCTCCACATCTTCAGAGCAAAAAAAATCGCCGCTAACTCCAAATCATGAGTCAGGTAATTCCTTTCATGCAGCTTCAGTTGTCGACTTGCATACGCAACAACTTTATCCCTCTGCATTAGCACTGCTCCAAGTCCAGTACCACATGCATCGGTGTAAACCACCATCTCATCATTCCCACTTGGAATAGTCAAAACAGGAGCACTCGTCAATCGCTCTTTCAGGATTCCGAAAGCTTGCTCACACTTAGCATCCCATCTGAACACTTGGTTCTTCTTCATCAATCCTGTTAATGGTGCAGCTACCTTGGAGAAGTCTTTGATAAACCGTCGATAATATCCTGCTAATCCAAGAAAACTTCTCACATCAGATGCATTCTTAGGTCTAACCCAATCCTGGATTGTTGCCACCTTAGCGAGATCAACCGCTATTCCACTTCCAGAGATAACATGGCCTAAGAACCTCACTTCACTCTTCCAGAAGTGACACTTCGAAAACTTAGCCTTCAGCTGATGTTTCCGCAAGATTTCCAAAACAATACGCAATTACGCCTCGTGCTCTTCCTCAGTTCTGGAATAAATCAGAATATCATCCACGAACACAAGTACAAACTTGTTCAACTGATCTCTGAACACTCTATTCATAAGATCCACAAAATATGCTGGTGCATTAGTCAATCCAAACGGCATTACCAGCCACTCAAAGAAACCGGATGGTGTCCTAAAAGCAGTCTTCGGCACACTATCCTTAGCCACTCTCAACTGGTGAAATCCCGTTGCCAAATCCATCTGAAAAAACACCTTAGCTTCGTGAAGCTGATCAAACAAGTCATCTATTCTCGGCAATGGATACTTGTTCCTCTTAGTCACCTTATTCAGCTCACGATAATCCACACACAACCTCAGCGAACCATCTGCTTTGGTTACAAACACAACAGGTGCACCCCATTCGGACACACTACGCTGAATGAATCCTTTCTGTAAAAGATCATCAACCTGCACCCTCAACTCTTGTTGTTCCCTAGGCGCCATCCGCCTAAGAGGCATCACAACAGGTCTGGCTCCTTCAACTAGATCTATACGAAACTCGATCTCTCTATGCGGCGGTAACCCTTTGACCTCGTCAAAGACATCCTCAAATCCATTCGCGATTGGCACAGATGACAGTCCATCCCGTGGAACAACCAGCGAATACATGAACCTCATGAAGACGCCTTCTTCATGCTTACATCGTATCACAATCCTTCGCCCCTCCACATTCTCGACTGTCACCTCCAACCTTTCACAATCAACCTTTGTCGCATACTTCCTAAGCCAGTCCATACCCAAAATAATTCCGAACCCCGCAAAGTTAAGAACAAAGCAATCACAAACAAAAGAGCAATCATGACTCGATACAATCAGACCACGACATAACATACACAAACAAGACGAACCCCCAACTGGATTAGTCACAACCAATGGCCTATCAACAATATCCGGTTCTAAACCCAACCGGCCTACAAGTTCGCTACAAACAAACGAATGTGACGCCCCAATATCAAACAGAACTCTAACTGGAACATCACATAGGAAAAGAGTACCTTGAACCACCACACTCTTTCCTTTCTCTGCAGCGGTAGGAGCTTTCAAAGACGATGGAACAGCTCCTAAAGCATAAGCTTGCACAATCTGCTTGTCCTTCCGTGGTTCTGGACAATTCTTCCTGATATGCCCCGGCTTGTCACAGTTGTGACATTTGATCGGTACCTTCGGATTCTTACAATCCTTAGAGAAATGGCCCTTCTGCTGACAATTGTAGCAAGTCACTTCGCCCTTTGGCTTCTTCTGGCCATCCTTACCCTTCTGCTGCTGCTTCCTCTTCTTGTTTCCACCCTGTTGTGGTTTAGACTCTCCCTGGTCACAGCAACAACAGATCCTTCCTTAGGAAATAGACTCTCATGCCTGAGAGCTTTCTCCACAAGCTTCTCAAATGAATCGTCCAAATGATCCACCAACTGCCTCCCAAGATAACTGTCCAAGCCTGTCACAAACTTCTCATTCTTTTGGTAAGGGGATTCAATATACGACCGGGCGTACTTGGACAAAGCTTCAAACTCAGAAACATACTCAAGAACTGGTCTTCCACCTTGCTTGAGCTCCACAAACTTCTTGAACAGAACAGACTTCTGAGCTGTAGAAATGAACTTAGCTTCAAATCTGGCTTGGAATTGCTCCCAAGTAATCTCTTCTTCCGGAGTGTTAATGGTGATAGAGTTCCACCAATCGGAAGCTCTTCCTTGAAGCTGCCTCGATGCTAACTTCCTCTTAGTTGCATCCTCAATTCCCAAATCACCAAAGATCCTTCTACAAGCATCTATCCATCTCTGGACCTCAATGGTTGATTCTGTTCCAAAGAAAACCTTCCCTCCAAGAGCAGTGTAGTCCTTAAACAACTTAGCAAAATCCACCGATTTTGGAGTTTGAACTTGAACTCCAACATCCACCGATGGCCCCGGAGCTGGCATCCTTCTCATGATCGAAGTCATCATAGCTTCGAACATAGCTGCATAATCAGCAGCCCCCTCAGTAGCACGGCCTTCCCTAGCAGCTGGTCTCCCTCTTCGACTCATCCTTGATATCTATAAAAAGGAATGATTAGCACACCTAGAGAAACAACTACATAAAGGACTCAAACTCTACTAAGATACTATATTATATATAGTAACCATCCATCAAAATACAATTACGTCTCTCATACGTAGTTACGTCAGCGAGCGTTGGGTAAAATCGATTAACCAATGCTCTGATACCAAATGTGACGACCGCCCATGATCCCTGCACCGATTCTAAAGATAGTGCGCTGTAAAGTGTGCCAGGCGACCATGGACGATTACCAGGGTAAATTAAAATAACAGAATCTATCGTATTACTCACAGCGCATGGACAAAATACAATAGAATATATATATAGTGAAGCTTCACAGAATAGAATCTCATCAATAAAACTTCATAATAGTTGAATACAAACATCTGAACAGTCAATACATCAAGCCTCACTACATAACACTCAGAGAATATACAAGCAGCGGAACATCCAGTACATATAGTAAGAAATAATATGCAAGCCTCCAGCTCGTCTTCGTCATCAGCATCGTGGAAAGCAAGAACAGCACCTGTCACCTGCTACCTAGTCTGCCCGTCCCAAAATGGACAAACAGCCCAAGGCAATAAGAGTTAAAACAAAAAGCCTTGAGTCAGACAACAGTCTTAGTAAGCAGTAAATTAACTAACAACATACCAAAAGAGCATAAAGGAAAAGGAATAGGAATACAACCCTCCCACTCCACCTCTTTCTACACTGATAGCCCCCAGACACACACTAAGTAGAAGCAAACATAACAAAGCACACAATTTAAAGTAAAGCAATTATCACTCGAGTCAAGTGCGATGTTTTCCAAGTACAAACCCCCAAGGCCTAAACCAAGATCAGATAAGCACCCAGAAAATACCGCTCCTGAGACCGAATGACGATACAACCAAACATCCATGACTCTGGCTATCACTGTTATCATTGCCTTGATATCATCGTTAATTGAATGACCGGCACATTCTTTCAGCCGTCCGTCAAGGGCTAATGGAAACCCCAGTTCTAGACATAACTCTGCACGTCATCGTGACCCGTGCCTAAGACTATCGAATCTGCCCAGAGTACTTGACTATCAATCATTAGCCTTCAGGGACTATCGAATCTACCCAACGTACTCTTGCTTTGAGCATGCTAGAACCTTCAACAACGATGAGATCTCAGCCTTCTAGTCATCCTCCTCGACGACTATTTCCATACTAGCTCAAGCGCCTCTCGAGCAAACCATTATCCTCAAACTCGAACATTTCACCGAGTTATCAACATGCTTGGAATGATCCCGTTTGGATTAGACCAAGGCTATCTCATATCATGCTTCGCCTCATCATTATCATAGCAAAGCTCCATTTCAACATCATCATCAAATCTATCCATATGAGCTTCATCATCCGCTACATATGCCACGAGCAGCTTCTCCAATTCAAGAGCCTTTCCCTTAGCTTTGAATCATCTTCGGTCTAAATCAAATCATCAATCATCTAATTCATAGCAATCAATCAAGTCAAACATTAATCCAAGTAATCAAGCATTCAAATATGGTCTAAATAGACATTTATAACAATAATGGCAATTTCATAATTAAAGAGTCGAAAGTCTAACAAACATGAAAACATGAGCAATGTCTCTATAATCTTGATGAATGAACTTGCATAGGTTAACATGTAGTAAGATGGATGTCAAATCATCATGAGCAATGGATCTATATGGATCTACACATATGATTACGAAAATGCATGGAAATCTCTACTTTGATGCCAAATCAGGCCAACGATCCGATATACTCCTTTGGATCCGTGTGAGAGATAATCACCACTCACCAAATCACCTAAACACCTCAAAAGAAACCCACTTCAGATCTGGAAAGCGAAGGATCTAACTTGATCTATCACCAATCCGCTTCAGAGTTGGATTTATTGATATAAGAATGTTAATCCTGACTCGAGTGTCTTGTGTTTTTGCTTTACGCTCGGGTCAGACTGAGTGTACCAGTATTCGAGACTCACCTTTGAAGTTGGAGCTTTGCTTGAAGATCCAGCCATCTATTCTGCTTTCGGTGTTCGATGATTCCAGTGATGTATTCTGATTTGTATCTGATGTATCATATTACTCTTCCGTTGTATCTGGTTTAACTCTGATGTATCGTGTTACTCTTCTGTTGTAAACTCTGATGTATCTTATATATTCATATAGTAGCTTCATGAACTACTATCTCTTTTATTCCCGCTGCAATTATTACTTTGTGTTTGTGATTATATTTATTTACTGTATATGTTCAGTTTTGCCAAATTTAAATTAACAACGCGGTATTTTGAGCAATTCAACTCCTGCATGAGTGTCTACCTATACACTTATATGGATGCGAATGGTCCAAAATATCGGGTCGTTACAGTTGGTATCAGAGCTTTGGTGGCTCTAGGCAAAACTTAACATATAGGGTAAATGTATTTACAGAATCACTCTCATTCGAGTTTCAATCTCTTCCTTTTGACTCAATTCCTTTGAAATTTTGGAACGTTCCCCTCGGTTCCGAAATTCATTCGTGTCCTTCACTATTCATCTTCTTTCGATTCTGGAGCACCCCATAACTCCATTTTGAATGGTATCTATAATAGATCGGTGGTCTCGCCAATCTTCGAATGATTCGTAAAGGAGCAAAACTCCTTTATAATAGGCATCGATTTACCGGAGATTTCTGTATCCTCGGTTTACGATGCTATCTATTCCCTGCTATACCTGAATTCCATAATTGTGATCGAGTGTTGATTTACCTCGAAATTCAGCATCGATCCTATTCTTGAAGTTACGGACGACCGGTTAAGGTTGTCCGTGAATTAAATAAACTTACCCATTTCCCAATTCTGTTATTGAATCATCTTATCTTTTCTTTCGAATTTGTCTTCGAATCAAAATTCTCTTTGATTTGAGTCCATCAAATTTGAATCTCTATCCTTGCTTTGAATCCATTCTTGTATCGTCGAGCGAGGAAGTGTATTTGTAAATTTATATAAAAATGTTTTATGTATTGTGTTGTTTGAGTTGTTGATGTTGATTTGGGTTTCCGATCGATTCGTCTGATCAACGCTATCGATAGGATTTCCAAAACACTTGAACAGAGCAAACTGACACAGTATTATTTTCAAATTTGGAAAATGAAATAAATTTGTTTGATTATATTGTGAAAATATAAGTAAAATTTCCTGGAATTTAATAGGTTAATTAAATTGTTTGTTTGAAATGATAATATTTGATTATCATTTATTGTTCTAAATAAATTTATAAATACGGTTTATAAATTGATTTGGAATTTGAAATGAGTTTAATTCATAAATTTGAGAATTTATTAGTTTCCGCTGATTTCAAACTTTGGTTTTTAAATTGTTTTTTAAGTATATATTATTGAAAGTATTTTCGAATAGAAATCGTTTCAAAGGATTTTTAAAATGTTGAAATCAGTGCTCTTCTCTTTGTCGCTGGAAAATAATTTCGGTGATGGCGGCCGCATCATCGACATTCATTTTCGAGTTTCGAAGTGAAGAAACCATCCTGTAGCTTTGCTACGGTTTTTGTTTGGGAAAAAAAATATATATTTTAATTTGAATTTCTTAAGTATGACTTGATTTATATATATAGTATATACATAATTATAGTATATTATTTTAAATTTAATTTGATTAATATAAATATATTATATATATCTCTAAATTGTTTAAAGTTAATCGGAAATCTAATTCTCAAATTTTGTTAAAGGATGATTTTAATTATAAATAAAACCAAAATTTGGAATAAATATTTAAACTTGAATAATTGAATTGGGAAAATTTTATTTGTATATTGTTCAACTGCATTCTAATACAACTTGCCTAAATCATTTAGAAGTTGAATATGTAAATGGATAATATATAATATAAATTGAATTTATAAATAAAAATTTGAGTGTTTATAATAAATGTTATACACTAAAGTTTGATTATAAAAATATTAGTAGCGTTAGATAGGATAATAAGTAAAACTCAGTTAACAATGAAATAAATTTGTTTTGAAAGAATTAATAAATTGAAATTTGATCAACATATGAAAATACCTTGAATTTAAAAAAAATTAATAGATGTAAATTAATTTAAATCGAAACTTTTATGTTTAAATTAATTTATATGGGCTAAATATATGTGAGTAGATATATTAAGTAGAATAAATTTAACAGAAATTTGGAATAAAGAAGAATTTAAAATTGTTGAAGAAAATATGATTATGATAAAAGACTATTCAAATTTATGGTTTTAGAAATTGTAAATTGAAGATAATGGGATAATAAGATAATGAATTTTGAAATAGTTGAGATTGATTTTTAGTGAAATCAAATGGATTAAATCAATTATTGAATATCAATTAATTTAAATTTGAAATTATATGGTTTAAATTAATTGTTATTTGTATTTCAAATCTGTTTTTCTTTCTGGTTGTTTCTATTCTCCTACCCCGTTCCTTTTCGGGGACGAAAAGTTTTGAGTGGGGGAGAGTGTAACGACCCGTAAATTTCAACTGCTTTAATAACGTAATTAGTTGAAATTTTGTAAAATTTTAAACGATAAAATTTTGAAATAAAAATTTAATATTTGGAATACGTCTAGTTAAACATAGCAACTGGTAAATTTTCGTCCGAAAATATGAAAGCTTATTTCGCGCGTAAAAGTCACTTCAATTTAATCAGTTAAAAAGCGGTGAAAATAAAATGTTTCCGAAACCTAAATACTTTTACGTAGAAAAATTCTAAACCATCTTCTAAGCAAGATGTCAGTTTGTCGTTTTTCCAAATTCGGACATCTTTGGCTCCGTCGATCTTATTTTTCAGCGTTTTTCTTGCATTTTTCCGCCAGTAGAAAAATTCGAATTTTATAAATTTAATCGTATCACTGATATCTTTATACCGGTTTGATCGTTTCATCGTGCTGATTCCCGCAGTATATTCATATTGGTGTTTCGGTGTCCGGTATGCGACAAAATTTGTGGAACGATTAATTATACCGGTATATGTTTTGAAACTCTTGGTTCCCATACACTCTTTCATATACCTACCTATCGAATTCTGAACAACCACTTGAGTTTTTTCATATTCCCAGAAATTAATAGCAAACTTTTAACGTTCCTTGAAATCAACGATTGTGATTTACATTTTTATTTATTTTTGTCTGTTCAAAACTGTGCCATTTCGTTTGACATTTTCATTTTTTCCATTTTTCGTGTCTGTATATTTTTATTTTCCACTCCATGTCTTCGCCATTCACTGCTATTCCTTTCATTCTTTCTCTGCCTACATATTCATTCTGTTCAAAAGAGAAAAAAAATGAAAAGCAACCTGCTGCATGTCACCTCCTTCCCTAAACTTTCATCCATCCCCTGTTTATTAGCATGCAGCCTCCAACATTCATGCAAACATCATCCTATGGCCACCTCTTCTTCAACCCGAGAGCAACCATCGGCCAAACTCCAACACACGCCCACCCTTCACAAGCGCTACTCCGCCTGCAACCGCAACCTCCTCCCGCCGAAAAGCCCGTGGCCGCGCACACTATCTTGGCCCCGCTAGGAAATCCTGTCGCCACCAATACCCTCCACCATACACGTTCTTCCACCGTGAACAGCCTCTCCTCCACTTTGCTGGCACAGCCTACTGCACCCATTTCCTTGGCCTTCGCCCTGGCCACTACCGCCTCAATCCCGTCCACCGACCTCCCCTCTCTCTCTTGATGTATGCCGCACTCTTCTCTGCCCACCGCTCTTCCTTCCTAATGCCGACGTGAGTATTGCTTTATGATTTTATGCATTTTTTAAGTTGCCTTATATATATCTTTGACAGTTATGTTTTGAAATTATTTTAAAATTTTAAATTTATACGAGTTGTTTATATTGATTTTTTTGATTATTTATTTTAAAATGTTAAGTATCTAAGTTATATTGATATATTGATTTTAGATGTTATTAGATAGTTGATATACATATACCTTAGTGTAATTATATATGATTTGTTGTATATAAAAAAGCTTACAAATTCATAAAAGTAAAGCTCCACCTACCAAAATCGCATCACGTGTACTGTACCTAGTTTGGTTCGATCGGCATAGCTATGGTGCTATCTGTTGTATAGCTTGTTATATATTATGCTAAAGTATGTTTCGTGTGTGCCGGTGTTTATAAAATATATATACTTTTGTAGCTTTTAAATATAAGTTTGCTAGTATTTTGATGAGCTTATAAAAGTATGATTTCGTGTGTTGCGTGTGCGGGGTAAAGCATTTATAAATATACATTATATTTCGAAGTTCGACCCTACTAAAATATTTTTGGTATATACAAGTTAATTAAAAAAAAGTTTTTTTTTTCTTCTTCTTTGAAATGCATATATATATTAAAAATAATATGTGTTTAAATTAGCTTTGATTTGAGAATAATAATAATATAATGTACGTTTCATTTTTTTGTATTATCATACTAATTTTGATTCTTAATTCCTAATTCATCAGTTTTATCTAGCGAACTCGTCTCCATCGTGCTTTGCTTCAAAATTCGTGCTCAGATTCATAACTCATCACCATCGTCAAACCTCTATAGCCTCGAAAGGTGAGCAACCACTCACGATTAACGTTCTTTTATTTATTAAATTTGATTTCAATTGAAACGACAATTGAAATATACTTCTGTTAGTTAATTACACTGTTATATATGCTATTTCCTGTATCAGTTCACCTGTGACATTTGACACCATTATCTGAATTATTTATGTGATGATAATATAGTTTGACTGATAATTGATTGATTGTTGATGTTTATATTGGACGTTAAATTGTTAGTGTTAAATGATAAATAGTATGCAAAATTGAAATGGATATAGGATAGTTAAAATTTTAAAACTGATTTATATGTTAAATTTGATTAGTGAATATGACCCCTTTTAATTGTTAAATTAATTGACATATAGAATAGCGATAATTACACTTTGAACCATCGACGTATATTGGATTAATTGTTGTAGTGTAAAAAATTGAAATTGAATGACAAGTGAAAACCGTAATGTAATAATCTTTAATCTACATGAAATGATAGTGTAGATTCTAGAAATAATTATATTAATTCGTACAAATAACAATGCGAATTAATACGGTTATTTCGGGATTATTTGAATTGATTATTGGATTGATATTGATTGTTGTTATTGCTTGTTTATTTACTTTGACACCATCCCAGTTATCACACTGCAAGTTCCCTTTGTTATGCTTTGATTTTAATTGAATTGGAATCGAGTTGAAATGATAAATACCCAAATTGAACTTTGACCTAGGATAGAAAATTAAATAAAACCCGATTGGTCAATAATTTGATTTAAAATTAAAATGAAGATTTTATTTAAATAAATAATATGGTTTTGAAATGAAGTTGAAATTTGAAATTTTATTGAAAGGAAAATGTTAATATTTAATCATCTGAAACAGAATATTAACAATGTAATTGATGAAAGAACGTTGTTTAATTTGAGAAATGATTGAATTAAGTTTGAAATGATTTAATAATTAAGTTTGAAATTATAATTAAGTTTGAAATTATTAAACTTTGAAATTATTTAATAATTAAGTTTTGAATTATTTAATAATTAAATAAGGTTGAATTATTTAATGATTAAATTGAATTGAATTCTTTAATAAGTAAAATTGAACTTTTGAATAAGTAAATTTTTACTTCGTAAATAATTGAAATTGAGTTTCTTTATTAATTAAGTTTTGGAAAATTATTTAAGTAAGTAAATAAGTGAATTTGAATTTCTTTAACCAGAAATAAAAATGTGATTTATTGAAATTAATGTAAGTCTTGAAAATTTAAAGGATTTGATTTGATGAATTTAATTTAATTCAATTTGTAAGTTTTGATATAAGGAAGTTGAATTTAAATAATGGATTTAATGAATTGGAAATTTAATAGAAATGGTTTTGAATGGCATATTTACTTAACTAATATTGAATGAAATCGATAAATGAGTTTAAATTGATTTGAATGTTAAATTAAATTTATTTAAATGATTTCGGAATGAAACCTATATACGAACTTGAATCAATATTTGAATTGTTTTAAATAGAAATTGAAATTGAATTATAAGATTTTGAAAGTATGAATTTGGAAGTTTTGAAACATAAATTGTGGAAATTGATTTCAAAAGAGAAATGAAATGTTGGTTTACAAAGTCTAATTGAAATTGAAATTGATTTGGTTTTGAAATAAACAAACGACCAATTGGTGTAATAATTATGAAAGTTATTAAAGAGACCGGAGTCGGTAATGGATATACTCTCTATCTAAACCGAAAACCACTTTAATAACTATATGCGGAGTGATGATCCAGAATGAAGTGGTTGGAATGATGTACGTGATGACTGAAGAAAGAGAACGATAATGGATAGCCTTGACACCTGTGTCAAATTGGATATGACTAAAACAGGAGCCGTGCCGGGCCAATGGAGGATTTGCTACCTCAAGTGGACACACTTCTTCGAACTACTTATTACTTGTTGTCGATTGGTGCACCCTTGATTTTGGGAGTGTTGTTTCACGGTGTTGCGGGCGCTGCGGCGTTGCGTTCTCACCAGTCCGGATCAGGCGAACGGTAGTATCACTACCTTGGGTATTGCCTCATGTGCCTTGTCATACTTGTATTCCATTTATGCGCGACCACTACGATTTTGATTTGTACCTTTAGTATATGGATTGCCCTCTGGTGACTTCCGGTTTTGGGGAAACTACGGTCTTGTATATGCTTTTGGGAATAAAAATGTGTTAAGGGTGGAATGGGCCATGACTTAACACTATTTTGATATCCTTATATTACTGATAGACATTATCTACTTAGCGTACATTACTACCTAGTAGATAGTTTAACGGATCCTTAAAGGATGGTTATTCCAAACATCCTTTGAGTTACTTGTATTTCAATTGCTATTTCACTTAAGTTGGATTTATTGATATAAGAATGTTAATCCTGACTCGAGTGTCTTGTGTTTTTGCTTTACGCTCGGGTCAGACTGAGTGTACCAGTATTCGAGACTCACCTTTGAAGTTGGAGCTTTGCTTGAAGATCCAGCCATCTATTCTGCTTTCGGTGTTCGATGATTCCAGTGATGTATTCTGATTTGTATCTGATGTATCATATTACTCTTCCGTTGTATCTGGTTTAACTCTGATGTATCGTATTACTCTTCTGTTGTAAACTCTGATGTATCTTATATATTCATATAGTAGCTTCATGAAATACTATCTCTTTTATTTCCGCTACAATTATTACTCTGTGTCTGTGATCTGTGATTATATTTATTTACTGTATATGTTCAGTTTTGCCAAATTTAAATTAACAACGCGGTATTTTGAGCAATTCAACTCCTGCATGAGTGTCTACCTATACACTTATAATGGATGCGAATGGTCCAAAATATCGGGTCGTTACATAAGTAAGGAAATTTATTTCGAAAGTGAAGCAAATTTTAAATCAATTGTAAATTGATTTAAGTGTTTGAAATTGGAATGTTAAAGAAAAGTGAGATTTTGGAAATTTATTAATTGGGATTATAAAGTAAAATAAAATATCAGTGGATATTTGAAAATATAAATTCAAGGTGGGGATTTATAAAGGGATGTGATTTGGTTTGAAAATAAATGTGGATTTATTTTTAAAAGATGTGGAAGAAAAGTGTATTTCCCTAGATAGACAAGTACGTTTTCAAAGCAATTTTAAATATTAGTTAAAGGTTTAAATGTTGTTTTAAAAAGCGTGTTTTAGAAAATCTATTATTTCTAAATGTTTAATTCTAAAGTAAGTATTTTTCAAATCTATTATTGTAGTAAATGTATAAAAGTGATTTAGAATTATGTTTAAAAAAGAGGAAATTTAATTTATATATATATAAAGTGATTTATTTTAAATATTTTTAAAGTACATATCTTAACAAAATATTAAAGTATTTTTAAATTTCAATATTATCAAGTATAATAAAGTGCTTTTAAAATTATTTTAAAAATCTAAAATGGTTTTTGTACTTGGTGTTTCAGTGGAAATAAATATTTTGAAAATTATTCCGTGGAGGAATATGTTTGAAATCATTTTCAAAGGGGTTTGGAAATAGAAATCCATCTTGTGAAGATATTTTTGAGATAAATAAATAATTGGAAAAAAAATTTATATTGTTTGATGGATGTTATAGATGTTAATTGATAGTTAAATAACCGACTATCAATATTGGCCAAATGCGCTGATCGTTTCGAAGAGTCCGGGATCGAGATTAATTTCTCGAAAACCACTTCGATCCGGTTTGTACATTTCATGGGGAAACGAGATTGATATTGAGGATGGAATAGTGTCTTCAGTTCCGTTCGGACCCGGGACGGACTTGTATGGATGAATGCTTTCGGGACATCGTCAAGGGACGATGGGCATTCTAAGTGAAACGTTCTATAAAGGTAACGTTTTAGCCTCAAGCCTCATCAACCGGGAATGACTGAAAATCAGGAGATATGCAGCAAGGCTTCGTGGGTAGCACCCACTGGAGAGTATGGTCATCCCTGCCTAGAGGTCCCTTTTATTTTGGCTTAGTGGTGCGGTTGTTGATCCCAACCGTGGGGTGATCTTATTCGGAATTGCCCATAGATGATTCCGGCCTTGTGTTGTAGGGGAGTGGGCGTACTCCTCGGTACTGTGATCTAGGCCACGTACTGTGACAGGTGGTACCCCAGTGCCTAGTCATTCGTTGGAAATCCATTCTCCCTACGTGCCTTGTACGAGTTTTGTTTGTATTACCCACTTTTGTGGCTAGTATGCTGGAATTTAATAGATGTAACAATTTCAGCTATTTGAATAAGTATTTGTAAATAGACACTATTATAATATCAGAGGATTTTTATAAAATGTGTTTTTGCTATCGTAAGGAAAAAACCCGACATGTTTATTTGTGGCGTGGTCTTACGAGATGCTTTGTTTCCAAAAGATTTTGAAACTTTAATAATCAATTTGAGTGTGATTTTCTCACGCTGGTTTTCCAGACTGACTCGGATATTGTTTTATATGATGCTCGGGTCAGACCGAGTATTACAAATACTGGATAGGATGCTGTAGAGCTCAGGGACGAGTTGGATGACGAGACGTATCTCCCGTACTTGTTATACATATATTCCGCTGTGTTGATTTCTGTACTCTGTTGTATTGAGGACATGATATGATCATTGTCCAGTTGTATGTTATGTTTACTCTGATGATATATTGTATAAACAGATATAGCTTTGATTTGTGTAAAGATCTGTTATTGTCTATTATATTTTATTCCGCTGCGATGTGAGATTCTGATGTTGTTTCTGCATTCTTCTTCTACCTCTCTTTCTTTAATTACTAATGGTTCGATTTTCCGGGTCTGGGAAGTCGGGTCGTTACAGAGATGTACAAAATATGGAAAACACTGTATTTTGTACTGTCTTTTTCAACACAGAAATAAAACAAAAACTCCTTGTTATTTCACACAAAATGCACATCCTCCTTTATAGTATTCATAGAAAATTTTAGCATTGACAGCTTCTCTTAGGAGAAATAGTTCCAATGCATTAATGTGTGAAATCTCTAGGTAGAAAGTGCAGTAATAAGAGACCGTATTGTTGGGCAGTAATAGCTATACTATAGAGAATATAATTAGAGAGGCTAAGCAAGGGAAAATAAACGTTTTCCCTGTTATGCGCAATTAATTGCATGTCTTTAAAAACCCACCTTGAATGAAGAGTATGATCTGTTATGCAAATAATAGAGGAATAGTTGTTCTTATCTACTCTAGTTTTTATGATTTGAAATTAGAAAAAGAAATTGTTTTGAAATAATGAAGTGACATCTTTTTTAGAAATGGTTCGGTGAAAAACAAGTTTTAATAGGGAAAAACTTAAATTAAGGATCCTAAAAATTATTGAAAAAAAGTGCTTTAAAAAGGAAGAGAAGGCAAAATTTTGAACTTAGAATTAATGCATATTCCCGCTAGATTTAAGGGGATGGCCTAAAGTCAAAAACTATAAAATATAGATTTTTGAAAATGGAAATGATTATGGCACTAGGAATTTCTGGAAAATTCTAAGTAACACTTTTTGAAGGTTAGATCTTGGGAATTGACATTTCAAAGTAAATAAATAGATAAGCGAACATTTGAAACTTTGAATTGTGAAAGGAAAAAAAATAAAAATAAAAGAATAGAGTGTAACTAAAAGGAAAACAACAAATTTAAAGAAAGCTACTAAAGACGACAACTAAAAGAAATGTGAATTGTAAAAGAAAAAAAATTGAAAAGAAAATTTTCTTATGTAAACTGTTCTTGGGAAAGAAAATAGGGATTTTGTAGAGTAGTGGCATAAGTCCCAAGTAAAGAGAAAAAGGTGCACAAAAGTAAAACGGGAAATGTGAGGTTTTTCCGTTTTCCACCTTCTTTATAACATAAGAGATCGAATTTGAAAAATTAGAAATTTCTAAAATTCAAAAATTATAAGTTATGTTGTCGGTTTTGGATGTAAAATTTATTGAACTATGCTCCTATTCAGTAGGAGTGTAAGAAAAATTGGATGAAAAATGTTTTGAGTTTTCAAAAGATTGCATTCATATAGAAATTGCAAGTGTATTTAGGATGTGTGCATCATGTTTTAAAAGGAATTTCTTAAAGAAAAAGCATTCGTATAGGAGGTACCACTTAGAAATTCTTGTACAAGCATATATTTTATGATGTATTGCACTTTGCACTTTGCACTATGCACGGATTGTTGCAAAATTGGTTGTACACTAAATGGTTGTTAGTGCAGAGGGATGCATGAAGGTTTGAATGATTGAACCCCTATCAAATTTCGGGGACGAAATTTCCTAAGGGGGGGAGAACGTAACACTCCGCGCTTTAATGATAAATAAAATCAATTGAATTAACATAATTGCAAAACAGTGAAAAATATAAATGTCAAATATACGGATTTAAATTTTTTTAAGAGGTTACATAGATATATGCAACCAATGAGTATGTGATTAATTGATGCATCAATTAATTAAAAGAGGAAGTTTATTAAGAGACAGAGGCGTCAATTAGTCAGAGAATATGTCACTTTTATAACATTAATTAATTAAAGGATCTTTTAATAAAGGGAAATGTATGCGGGAAATAAAATAAATGATAACATACATACGTTAATCTATAATTGATGCAATCAATTAATTGAGAAATTAATTAAAGACAATAAGTAAGCATCAATTAATAAATGGGGGAAACTTATATGTCAATTAATTGGGCAATGAATTGGTGGTTTAATTGTGTACAACTAATAAATGTGTGATTGCGTGATGCATAGGAATTAATATGGATATCAGTTAAAATGGGAAAACGTGTCAATTAATTAATTGGCAATTAGTTGAGCGTTTTAAAAAGGGTGTCAATTAATCAAAGAATATGCCATTTTTACATTAGCTAATAATGTAAGTTAATTAGCCAGAAGAAAACGCCAGTTATAGGATTATTTGTTTCCAAGTTAAAAAATTGGAACACGTACAAATATCAAACAAAGTAATTAGGTTTATGATGAAGGTAAATTAATAAGAATAAATTAAAAAGTATAACTTTCATATGCATTCAATAAATAGAGGTATTAATTGACGTGTTCAAATAGGTAAGAAATTATAACGTATAAGAATCAATTAATATTGGATATATATATATATATATGTATATATGTATGTATGTATGTATGTATGTATGTAGGTATGTATGTATGTATGATCTAATTAATTAGATAATTAATGGAAGAATCTTATTTAGAAGGAAACGTGAATTAATAGGGTCGATAACAAAGGAACAAATGAATAACATTTGAGAGTTATACATTACAAGCTAACGTAAAAAAATCAAGTTATGATGGTGAGGATTGTTTTTAGGGTTAATCGAATGGTTCCTAGTTGTTCACTGCACCTATAAATTGAACGTAACTTAACCCTAACCCACACTAATTTATCTGAAATAGCTGCTGTCGTTTACAGCAAACTCCTCTTCTCTTCTCCCTCTTCCTTTTTCCTATGTTAATCAAATCTTTTCCCAAACTAAAAATAAAATTAAGCAAGGAAATACATACAAACAAATCAGAGAATTGCACAAACAAATCAGGAAATTTATAGCGAATCAAAAAGGGGAAAAAGCGGAAAAAAACATAGCAAATTAAAAGGGAAAGAGATTGAAGCTAAGGACGACATGTGAGTGGATTTAAATTATAAATCTTTTACGTTTATGATATATTATCGTTAGATTCCATTTTAATTATTTTAATTCAGCATTTATTTCAGTAATTAGTTCTACTGATGTAACGACCCGTATTTTTATGGATCGAAACGTCGTAAAACAGTTGACATTTGGTCGCATTGTTGATAAGTCGTCCAGAGTCTAAGTCTTAGGTCGTATGAGAGTTTGGAGCGACCTAAGGAAGTTGGCGAGTTAAGGAGTAGATGACTTAGTGAAGTGGAGCGACCTAAGGATTGGAACGACCTAAGAAGTTAGGTCGTGTGATAGTTAGGTCGTATAATAGTTAGGTCGTATAAAAGATAGGTCGTGTGCTGGCTTAGGTCGTGGGGTAGGTTAGGTCGAGTGAGCGACCTAAGAGAGTTAGCGACCTATAGGAAGTTGCCGACCTAAGAGAGTTAGCGACCTATAGGAAGTTGTCGACCTAAGAGAGTTAGCGACCTAAGAGTTAGAGACCTATAGGAGTTAGCGACCTATAGGAGTTAGCGACCTAAGGGTTAGTAACCTACATTAGTTAGCGATCTAGTGGTTAGCGACCTAGTGGTTAGCGACCTAAGAGCTAACGGTATAAGAGTTAGCGAGTTAGTGTAGTTAGGTCGTGAGCGACCTAAGGTGTTAGGTCGTATCCTAGCTAAGTTAGTTAGGTCGCGTGTGTGTTAGGTCGCAGGTGTGTTAGGTCATAGAAGCAATCTATGTTAGATCGCTAGGCTGCATCTTCGTTAGGTCGTAGGTCGCGAGGAAGCGCATCTGGGTTAGGTCGTAGGTCGCGAGGAAGCGCATCTGGGTTAGGTCGTAGGTCGCATGAATGCGCTAATCTGCTAAGTGTTAGGTCGTAGGTCGTGGATGCGTATAGGCTAGGTTGTTAGGTCGTGGGGTTTTTAGGTCGTGGACGACCTAAGAGCGAACGACCTAAGTTTTTCCAGCCTATAAATACACGTCCATTTCTTCATTTTTGGGATCCGGATTTTGAAGCGACGAAATGCTGCCATTTTGAGAGCTCGAGTTCTACACTTCTTCATTTCTTTTCTCCAATTTAATCTTGTGGTTCCTTCCATCCAAATCGAAGATCAAATTGAAGATCCAAGAGCTTAGATTGAAGATCTACATCCTTTGAAGAGAGATTTCATCGTTTGAAGCGGATTTGTGATAGATTGATTTAGATCCTTCGCTGTCCAGATCTGAAGTGGGTTTCTTTTGAGGTGTTTAGGTGATTTGGTGAGTGGTGATTATCTCTCACACGGATCCAAAGGAGTATATCGGATCGTTGGCTTGATTTTGTGTTAAAGTAGTGATTTCCATGCATTTTCTTAATCCTAAGTATAGATCCATATAGATCCATTGTTCATGATGATTTGACAACCATTTTACTACATGTTAACCTATGCAAGTTCATTCATCAAGATTATAGAGATATTGCTCATGTTTTCATGCTTGTTAGACTTTTGACTCTTTAATTACGAAATTGCCATTATTGTTATAATTGTCTATTTAGATCATATTTGAATGCTTGTTTACTTGGATTAATGTTTGAATTGATTGATTGCTATAAATTAGATGATTGATGATTTGATTTAGACCGAAGATGATTCAAAAGCTAAGGGAAAGGCTCTTGAATTGGAAAAGCTGCTTGTGGCATATGTAGCGGATGATGAAGCTCATATGGATAGATTTGATGATGATGTTGAGATGAGGCTTTGCTATGATGATGATGAGGCGAAGCATGATATGAGATAGCCTTGGTCTAATCCAGACGGGATCATTCCAAGCAGATTGTTAACTCGGTGAAATGGTTCGAGTTTGAGGATAATGGTTTGCTCGAGAGGCGCTTGAGCTAGTATGGAAATAGTCGTCGAGGAGGATGACTAGAAGGCTGGGATCTCATCGTTGTTGAAGGTTCTAGCATGCTCAAAGCAAGTGTACGTTGGGCAGATTCGATAGTCCCTGAAGGCTACTGATTGGTAGTCAAGTACTCTGGGCAGATTCGATAGTCCTAGGCACGGGTTCTGACGACGTGCGGAGTTATGTCTAGAACCGGGGTTTCCATTAGCCCTTGACGGACGGATGAAAGAATGAGCCGGTCATTCAATTAACGATGATATCGAAGCAATGATAACAGTGATAGCCAGAGTCATGGATGTTTGGTTGTATCGTCATTCGGTCTCAAGAGTGGTATTTTTTGGGTGCTTATCTGATCTTGGTTTAGGCCTTGGGGGTTTGTACTTGGAAAACATCGCCCTTAACTCGAGTGATAATTGCTTTACTTTAAATTGTATGCTGTGCTATGTTTTCTTCTGCTTAGTGTGTGTCTGGGGGCTATCACTGTAGAAAGAGGTGGAGTGGGAGGGTTGTATTCCTACTCCTATTCCTTTTCCTTTATGCTCTTTTGGTATGTTGTTAGTTAATTTACCGCTCACTAAGACTGTTGTCTGACTCAAGGCTTTATGTTTTAACTCTTATTGCCTTGGGCTGTTCGTCCATTTTGGGACGGGCAGACTAGGTAGCAGGTGACAGGTGCTGTTCTTGCTTTCCACGATGCTGATGTCGAAGACGAGCGGGAGGCTTGCATATTGTTTTCTTTTACTATATGCACTGGATGTTCCGCTGCTTGTATATTCTCTGAGTGATATGTAGTGAGGCTTGCTGTACTGACTATTCAGATGTTTGTATTCAACTATTATGAAGTCCTATTGATGAGATTCTATTCTGTGAAGCTTCACTATATATATATTCTATTGTATTTTGTCCATGCGTTGTGAGTAATACGATAGATTCTGCTGTTTTAGTTTACCCTGACAATCGTCCATGGTCGCCTGGCACACTTTCCAGCGCACTATTTCCTTCTTCAGTGCAGGGGTCATGGGCGGTCGTCACATTTGGTATCAGAGCATTGGTTAATCGATTTTACCCAACGCTCGCTGACGTAACTACGTATGAGAGACGTAATTGTATTTTGATGGATGATTACTATATATAATATAGTAGCTTAGTAGAGTTTGAGTCCTTTATGCAGTTGTTTCTCAAGATGTGCTGACCATTCCTTTTTATAGATATTAAGGATGAGTCGAAGAGGGAGACCAGTTGCTAGGGAAGGCCATGCTGTTGAGGGGACTGCTGATTATGCAGCTATGTTCGAAGCTATGATGACTTCGATCGTGAGAAGGATACCAGTTCCGGGGACAGCAGTTGATGTTGGAGTTCAGGTTCAGGCTCCAAGACCGGTGGATTTTTCTAAGTTGTGTATAGACTATACTGCTCTTGGAGGAAAGGTTTTCTTGGGAACAGAATCAACTATTGAGGTCCAAAGATGGATAGATGCTTGTAGAAGGATTTTTGGTGATTTGGGAATTGAGGATGCAACTAAGAGGAAGTTAGCATCAAGACAGCTTCAAGGGAGAGCTTCTGATTGGTGGAACTCTATCACCATTAATACTCCGGAGGAAGAGATTACTTGGGAGCAATTCCAAACCAGATTTGAAGCTAAGTTCATTTCTACAGCTCAGAAGTCTTTTCTGTTCAAGAAGTTTGTGGAGCTCAAGCAAGGAGGAAGATCGGTTCTTGAGTATGTTTCTGAGTTTGAATCTTTGTCCAAGTATGCCCGGTCGTATATTGAATCTTCGTACCAGAAGAATGAGAAGTTTGTGACAAGCTTGGACAGTTATCTTGGGAGACAGTTTGTGGATCATTTGGATGATTCATTTGAGAAGCTTGTGGAGAAAGCTCTCAGGCATGAGAATCTGTTTCCTAAAGAGGGATCTGTTGTTGCTGTGACCAGGGGAGAGTCTAAACCACAGCAGGGTGGAAACAAGAAGAGGAAGCAGCAGCAGCAAAAGGGTAGGGATGGCCAGAAGAAGCCGAAGGGCGTAGTGACCTGCTGCAATTGTCAGCAGAAGGGCCATTTCTCTAGAGATTGCAAGAATCCGAAGGTGTCGGTGAAGTGCCACAACTGTGACAAGCTGGGGCATGTTAGGAAGAATTGTCCAGAACCACGGAGGGACAAGCAGATTGTGCAAGCTTATGCTTTGGGAGTTGTTCCATCGTCTTCGAAAGCTCCTACCACTGAAGAGAAAGGAAAGAGTGTAGTGGTTCAAGGTACCCTTTTCCTGTGTGGTGTTCCAGTGAGAGTGCTATTTGATACTAGGGCGTCGCATTCGTTTGTTTGTAACGAACTAGTAGGCCAGTTAGGTTTAGAACCGGATATTGTTGATAGGCCATTGGTTGTGACTAATCCAGTTGGGGGTTCGTCTTGTTTGTGTATGTTATGCCGTGGTCTGATTGTATCGAGTCATGATTGCTCTTTTGTTTGTGATTGTTTTGTTCTGAACTTTGCGGGGTTCGGAATTATTTTGGGTATGGACTGGCTTAGGAAGTATGCGGCAAAGGTTGATTGTGAGAGGTTTGAGGTGACAGTCGAGAATGTGGAGGGGCGAAAGATTGTGATACGATGTAAGCATGAAGAAGGCATCTTCATGAGCTTCATGTATTCGCTGGTTGTTCCACGGGATGGACTGTCATCGTTGCCAATCACTAATGGATTTGAGGATGTCTTTGACGAGGTCAAAGGGTTACCGCCGCATAGAGAGATCGAGTTTCGTATAGATCTAGTTGAAGGAGCCAGACCTGTTGTGATGCCTCTTAGGCGGATGGCGCCTAGGGAACAACAGGAGTTGAAGGTGCAGGTTGATGATCTTTTGCAGAAAGGATTCATTCAGCGTAGTGTGTCCGAATGGGGTGCACCAGTTGTGTTCGCAACCAAAGCGGATGGATCGTTGAGGTTGTGTATGGATTATCGTGAGCTGAATAAGGTGACTAAGAAGAACAAGTATCCATTGCCAAGGATAGATGACTTGTTTGATCAGCTTCACGAAGCTAAGGTGTTTTCTCAGATGGATTTGGCAACGGGATTTCACCAGTTAAGAGTGGCTAAGGATAATGTGCCGAAGACTGCTTTTAGGACACCATCCGGTTTCTTTGAGTGGCTGGTAATGCCGTTTGGGTTGACTAATGCGCCAGCATATTTTGTGGATCTTATGAATAGAGTGTTCAGAGATCAGTTGAGCAAGTTTGTGCTAGTGTTCGTGGATGATATTCTGATTTATTCCAGAACTGAAGAAGAGCACAAGACGCACTTGCGTATTGTTTTGGAAATCTTGCGGAAACATCAGCTGAAGGCTAAGTTTTCGAAGTGTCACTTCTGGAAGAGTGAAGTGAGGTTCTTAGGCCATATTATCTCTGGAAATGGAATAGCGGTTGATCCCGCCAAGATAGCAGCAATCCAGGATTGGGTTAGACCTAAGAATGCATCGGATGTGAGAAGTTTTCTTGGATTAGCAGGATATTATCGTCGATTTATCAAAGACTTTTCCAAGGTAGCTGCACCGTTAATAGGATTGACGAAGAAGAACCAAGTGTTCAGATGGGATGATAAGTGTGAGCAAGCTTTCAGAATCCTGAAAGAGCGATTGACAAGTGCTCCTGTTTTGACTATTCCAAGTGGGAATGATGAGATGGTGGTTTACACCGACGCATGTGGTACTGGACTTGGAGCAGTGCTGATGTAGAAGAGTAAAGTTGTTGCGTATGCAAGTCGACAACTGAAGCCGCATGAAAGGAATTATCCGACTCATGATTTTGAGTTGGCGGCGATTGCATTTGCTCTGAAGATGTGGAGACATTATCTATTGGGAGTTCGATTCGAGTTGTTTACAGATCATAAGTCGTTGAAGTATCTTTTCTCCCAAAAGGATTTGATTCTTCGGCAGCAACGTTGGCTAGAGTTTTTAGCATCATATGATTTTGGTATAGCTTATACTCCGGGAAAGGGTAACGCAGTGGCAAATGCGTTAAGTCGAAGACATGCAGGATTGGGAGCCATGTTTTCAGAATGGAAGAATCTCGAGTATTTAGCTGGATTTGACTTCAGGCCCAGATGTGAATTGGAACCTGAGATGTTGGCAAACTTATCGATAAGACCGACTATTGTGGAAAGAATTGGCGAGAGTCAAAAGCGAGATGATAAGCTTGTCAAGATTATCCGTGATTTGGAATCTGGATTGGATCCAGAAAAGGATAAAGGATTCGAGGTCGATCGAGAAGGTTGGCTTTGGAAGCAAGGACGACTAGTTGTTCCCGATATAGATGAATTGATAAGTGAAGTTCTAAAGGAAAGTCATCACTCGAAGCTGACAATTCATCCAGGTGGAAATAAGATGTATCGGGATATGAAGAGAACCTATTACTGGGAAGGTATGAAGAAGGATGTTGGAAATTTTATTTCCAAATGCATGAACTGCCAGTTGGTAAAATCCAAGCAGAAGAAGCCAAGTGGATTGCTTCAGCCATTAGAAGTTCCTACATGGAAGTGGGAGCAAATATCGATGGATTTTATTGATGGGTTACTAGAACAAGAACGGGAAATGATGGGATTTGGGTCATCGTAGAACGTTTGACTAAGAGTGCAAGATTCATTCCTGTTCGATCGACTAGGACTGCATCAAAGCTGGCCGAGTTGTATGTTAAGTGGATAGTTCGATTCCATGGTATTCCAAAGAGTATAGTGAGCGATCGAGACCCATTGTTCACTAGTGGATTTTGGAAGAGCTTTCAGGAAGTTTTGGGAATCGAGTTGTGTTTGAGAACAGCTTATCACCCTCAAACAGATGGTCAGACCGAGAGAGTCAACCGAGTTTTGGAAGATCTCCTCAGAGCTTGTGTTTTGGATTTTGGAGGATCATGGGAAGATCACCTTCATTTGGTGGAATTTTCATATAACAACAGTTACCAGTCAAGCATTGGTATGGCACCGTATGAGGCATTGTATGGAAGACCGTGTAACTCTCCAACATGTTGGTTAGAGACCGGAGAAAAACTGATACTTGGGCCAGAGATGATTCGACGGACTTCGGATTGCATAGAGATCATTCGGCAACGAATGAAGGCAGCCCAAGATCGTTAGAAAAGTTATGCCGATAAGCGTCGTAAGGATTTGGAATTCAACGTAGGTAATATGGTTTTTGTGAAGATTTCTCCACTGAAGAATGTTATTCGATTCGGGAAGAAAGGAAAATTGACTCCGAGATTTGTTGGACCATTCCCGATCACCGAGCGAATTGGAAAGCTCGCCTATAGATTGGAGTTACCAGAGAAGATGTCGGGTGTGCATAATGTTTTTCATGTATCGTATCTACGGAAGTATGTGCACGACTCGAATACAGTGGTTTCTGCTGATATCTGTGAAGATTTCGAAGTTGATCCAGTCAATAAGAGACCTCGTAAGCCGCTTCGTGTTGTGGAAACCGACACAAAACAGCTTAGGAGGAAGATAGTTAAGTTGCTCAAGATACAATGGAGTGATGATGATAACGACTGTACATGGGAGGTGAAAGAGAGGATGAAAGCAGCTCATCCTGAACTCTTCAAGGTATGGCCCTAAGGTGTCGTGTCATCTAACGACATTGTAACTTGTTCTAAGTTTTAGAATTCTGCATGCTAAGCTAGAATTGGATGCATGGCTTGTTGATTGCTATGGATGGTAGGCATGCAGAATAGTCTTTGATTGCTCTGTTTGTTTGGAATTTCGGGGGCGAAATTCCTAAGGGGGAGAGAATGTAACGACCCGTATTTTTACGGATCGAAACGTCGTAAAACAGTTGACATTTGGTCGCATTATTGATAAGTCGTCCAGAGTCTAAGTCTTAGGTCGTATGAGAGTTTGGAGCGACCTAAGGAAGTTGGCGAGTTAAGGAGTAGAAGACTTAGTGAAGTGGAGCGACCTAAGGATTGGAACAACCTAAGAAGTTAGGTCGTGTGATAGTTAGGTCGTATAGAAGATAGGTCGTGTGCTGGCTTAGGTCGTGGGGTAGGTTAGGTTGAGTGAGCGACCTAAGAGAGTTAGCGACCTATAGGAAGTTGCCGACCTAAGAGAGTTAGCGACCTAAGAGTTAGCAACCTATAGGAGTTAGCGACCTATAGGAGTTAGCGATCTAAGGGTTAGTAACCTACAGTAGTTAGCGATCTAGTGGTTAACGACCTAGTGGTTAGCGACCTAAGAGCTAACGGTATAAGAGTTAGCGAGTTAGTGTAGTTAGGTCGTGAGCGACCTAAGGTGTTAGGTCGTATCCTAGCTAAGTTAGTTAGGTCGCGTGTGTGTTAGGTCGCAGGTGTGTTAGGTCGTAGAAGCAATCTGTGTTAGATCGCTAGGCTGCATCTTCGTTAGGTCGTAGGTCACGAGGAAGCGCATCTGGGTTAGGTCGTAGGTCGCGAGGAAGCGCATCTGGGTTAGGTCGTAGGTCGCATGAATGCGCTAATCTGCTAAGTGTTAGGTCGTAGGTCGTGGATGCGCATAGGCTAGGTTGTTAGGTCGTGGGGTTTTTAGGTCGTGGCTGACCTAAGAGCGAACGACCTAAGTTTTCCAGCCTATAAATACACGTCCATTTCTTCATTTTTGGGATCCGGATTTTGAAGCGACGAAGTGCTGCCATTTTGAGAGCTCAAGTTCTACACTTCTTCATTTCTTTTCTCCACTTTAATCTTGTGGTTCCTTCCATCCAAATCGAAGATCAAATTGAAGATCCAAGAGCATAGATTGAAGATGTAACGACCCGTAAATTTTAACTGTTTTAATAACGTAATTAGTTGAAATTTTGTGAAATTTTAAACGATAAAATTTTGAAATAAAAATTTAATATTTGGAATACGTCTAGTTAAACATAGCAACTGGTAAATTTTCGTCCGAAAATACGGAAGTTTATTTCGCGTGTAAATTAACTTCAATTCAATCAGTTAAAAAGCGTTGAAAATAAAATGTTTCCGAAACCTAAATATTTTTACATAGAAAAATTCTAAACCATCTTCTGAGCAAGATGTCAGTTTGTCGTTTTTCAAAATTCGGACATCTTTGGCTCCGTCGATCTTATTTTTCAGTGTTTTTCTTGCATTTTCCGCTATTAGAAAATTCGAATTTTTAAAATTAAATCATACTGCAAATATCCACATACCGTTTTAATCGTCTCGTCGTGCTGATCTCAACGGTATCTTCACTTCTGTTTTTCGAACCCTGATATGTCGTGGAATCAGTAAACACGATTTCGTATCGGCACCCTTAAACCTTTATCTACCTATAACCATTCATCTTCCCATCGTGCAAAGCTGTAAAGCCACTCATCATTATTATTCCCGTTGTTCAACATCAGACTTTTATTTTTCCAATACCCATAAATTCTGGTTCGTGACTTTATTTTTCCATCAGTCGTTCACTTGCCTTCTGTCTGCTTCCTCTTCTTCACAGTTTACATTACAGAGATATATTTTTGCAAACCTTTTTCCTCCCACCACTTAACCCACCTCTTCCATTTTTCTCTTCCTCACGCAAGTCCATGAAACCATGCGACCATGCCTTCACTTGCTCTAGCCTACTCCCACGTCCATCCACCAAAGTTCACCCACCACCCTCCATAGCATCCTCTTCCACCCCACCTGGCCATAGCAGCCTTAACCCCAACCAACCGCGAGCCACCCCACATCAACCACCTCCGCCTCCTCACACTCCACCCTCCACGCCTTCTTCCCACTCGGCCGAACTGCTTTCACCCATGCACGCAAGCCATCGCCGTCACCATCACCACTGCACGTCCCAACCTCGACCTCGAGCCTCTACCTTCCACTCGGTTGCCACCACCGGCTCCTTCCCCACTCGGCCTGCCCCTGACAGCAGTCACCATCTCCCCGGCCTTCCCAGACCCGCCTATCTTCGAGCTCAACCCGCACCACGCAACCCCACGCAGCAGCTCAAGGCCACCACGTCCACCCAGGCCATGCCACATCATCCTTTCACCGCAAGCATCTTGTGCCTCTTTTCCTCCCCTCCTTGCCACCGAGTTTCCAAAGCTTCACTGTGAATATATAGGTGAGCCAGTGCACCCTTTATGTATAATTGTTACATGCATATATTTTGCCGATTTCTTTCTTTACCTTTTTGTTTTAGAAGTGTATGCGTGTATATATTTTTATATAAGAATGTTATAATTGAAACTTTATACATGTCAGTATGCACAATATATTATACTAGTTATATAGGTTATCTGTTATTAAGATAGTTTTGAATTAAACTTGCGTATATAAGTTGTTTATATCCTAGTTTGTATATTTGATCAAAACGTTAGTTATATATATTAGTCTTTAAATGCATATATTGCTTGGATCTGTTAGATTTTATAAAGTAAACATAAGTTGGTTTATAATATACGAGGGATCTTTTATGTTGGGTTTCTATTTAAAAAAAAATGGTTAGTATTATGTAATGTTTTCTCAGTACTTTTATTTTGGGCAACGGTTGTATATACTTTGTAGTTATTTAGTCATATAATGAGATATATATACTACAGTATATTAATTCGTTTAAACGTAGATTTCAATATTGTATATATACTTTTTGTCCCACTTATTCTTTTAACCTGAGGTTGCTTGGTTCTTTGTTCCTTTGTTTCTTTGTTTTACAGTTTATATTGTGAGAAATTTGGTATATACATACATATATACACTTTCAATTTAAGTCCGTAACGATTTTATGTAAGTATTATTTTCGGCAATATATAGTATTGGCTATAGTCTGAGTACATTTTGTTCAATCTGTTCATCTATCTTGTTTTTTTCTATTTTGTCTGCATAGTGTATTCGTTTATTAACTATTAATTTTAAAAACCAATTACATATATATTTAATAGTTTTATATAAGTTCACTTATAACTGATCTCCATCAATCCAGCTTTGTTGATTTCGTAAATTTCTATTTATCAGCTTCATTTGTCAAATTCGGGTCAATCTGGTCTTGTTTTGAGATTCGTGTCTGGATTCGTAGCTAAATTCCTTGTCAAATTCTACCTAGCCTCGAAAGGTGAGCACTCACTCACGATTAACGTTCTTTTATTTATTAAATCTGATTTCAATTGAAACGACAATTGAAATATACTGCTGTTAGTTAATTACACTGTTATATATGCTATTACCTGTATCTGTTCACCTGTGACATCTGACACCATTTTCTGTTAATTATTTATGCGATGATAATACAGTTTGGCTGATAATTTATTGATTGTTGATGTTTATATTGGACGTTAAATTGTTAATGTTAAAGTGATAAATAGTATGAAATTGAACTTGATATAGGATAATTAAATGTTAAATTTGATTAACTGACATTTGTATAATATGACCCCTTTTACTGTTAAATTTATTGACACGTAGGATTGTTAACTACACCTTGAACCATCAATTGTATGTTGTTTAAACTGATGATGTGTGAAATTGTAAATAGATGACAAGTGGAAACCGTAATGTAATAATCTTTAATCTACATGAAACGATAGTGTAGATTCTAGAAATAATTATATTAATTCATACAAATAACAATGCGAATTAATACGGTTATTTCGGGATTATTTGAATTGATTATTGGATTGTTATTGTTCGTTGTTATTGCTTGTTTATTTACTTTGACATCATCCCAGTTATCACACTGCAAGTTCCCTTTTTTATGCTTTGATTTTGAATTAAATTGGAATCGGGTTGAAATGATAAATACCCAAATTGAACTTTGACCTAGGATAGAGAATTAAATAAAAACCCGATTGGTCAATAATTTGATTTGAAAATAAACGAAGATTTTATTTGAATAAAGAATATGGTTTTGAAATAAAGTTGAAATTTGAATTTTGATGAAAGGAAAATGGTAATATTTAATAATCTGAAACAAAAGATTAACAATGTAATCAATGAAAGAATGTTGTTTAATTTGAGAAATTATATAATTAAGTTTGAAATTATTAAACTTTGAGATGATTTAATAATTAAGTTTGAAATTATAATTAAGTTTGAAATTATAAAACTTTGAAATTATTTAATAATTATGTTTTGAATTATTTAATAATTAAATAAGATTGAATTATTTAATGATTAAATTGATTTGAATTCTTTAATAAGTGAAATTGAATTTTGAATAAGTGAATTTACTTCGTAAATAATTGAAATTGAGTTTCTTTATAAATTTAGTTTTGGAAAATTATTTAAGTAAGTAAATAAGTGAAATGGAATTTCTTTAACAAGAAATGGAAATGTGATTTTTGGAATTAATGTAAGACTTGTAATTGGAAGAATTGATTTGACGAATTTAACTTAATTCGAAATTGTAAGTTTTGATTTAATGAAGTTGAACTTAAGAAATTGATTTAATGAATTGGAAATTGAATATAATTGATTCGAATGATAAATTTACTTAACGAATATTGAATAAAATCGATAGATGAAGTTAAACTGATTTGAATGTTAAATTAAATTGATTTAGATGATTTCGGAATTGAATCTTATATACGAATTTAAATTGATATTTGAATTGTTTAAAATAAAGATTGAAATTGAATTATAAGGTTTTGAAATGATAATTTGGAAGTTTTGAAACGTAAATTATTGGAAATTGGTTTTGAAAGACAAATGAAATGTTGATTTACGAATTGAAATTGAATTGAAATTGATTTGGTTTTTGAAATATATAAACGACCAATCGGTGTAATAATACGTAGTTATTAAAGAGACCGGGATCGGATATGGACATACTCTTTGTCGATGCCGAAACCACTTTAATAACTAATATACGCGGAGTGTTGATCCAGAACGAAGTGGATGGTTTTGGTGAACGCGTTGACTGAAGAAAGAGAACGATTTTGGATGACCCCTGACATGACTAAAACAGGAGCCGCGCCGGGCCATTGAGGATCGCCATCTCTAGCGGACACACTTCTTCGTTACCATATCTATTACTTTTGTGATTCGATTTGGGTGCACTCCTCGATTATGGGAGTGTTGTTTCGCGGTGTTGGGGTAGTAGCTGCTATGCCCAACATCAGTCCGGATCAGGCAACTACTAGTATCCTAGTTGGTATCGCCTCATGTACCTTGTCATACTGATTATCCTATTCGCGACCACTACGTTCTGTTTTGTACCTTTAGTATATGGATTACCCTCTGGTGACTTCCGGTTTTGGGGAAACTACGGTCTTGTATATGCTTTTGGGAATAAAAATGTGTTAAGGGTGGAATGGGCCATGACTTAACGCTATTTTGATATCTTCTTATATTACTGATAGACATTATCTACTTAGCGTATACTACTACATAGTAGATAGTTTTACGGATCCTTAAAGGATGGTTATTCCAAACATCCTTTGAGTTACTTGTATTTCAATTGCTATTTCACTTGAGTTGGATTTATTAATATAAGAATGTTAATCCTGACTCGAGTGTCTTGTGTTTTTGCTTTACGCTCGGGTCAGACTGAGTGTACCAGTATTCGAGACTCACCTTTGAAGTTGGAGCTTTGCTTGAAGATCCAGCCATCTATTCTGCTTTCAGTATTCGATGATTCCAGTGATGTATTCTGATTTGTATATGATGTATCGTGTTACTCTTATGTTGTAAACTCTGATGTATTTATATATTCATATAGTAGCTTCATGAACTACTATCTCTTTTATTTCCGCTGCATTTATTACTCTGTGTCTGTGATCTGTGATTATTTATTTACTGTATATGTTTAGTTTTGCCAAATTTAAATTAACAACGCGGTATTTTGAGCAATTCAATTCCGGCATGAGTGTCTACCTATACACTTATAATGGATGCGAATGGTCCAAAATTCTGGGTCGTTACAGAAGATCTACATCCTTTGAAGAGAGATTTCATCGTTTGAAGCGAATTTGTGATAGATCGAGTTAGATCCTTCGCTGTCCAGATCTGAAGTGGGTTTCTTTTGAGGTGTTTAGGTGATTTAGTGAGTGGTGATTATCTCTCACATGGATCCAAAGGAGTATATCGGATCGTTGGCTTGATTTTGTGTTAAAGTAGTGATTTCCATGCATTTTCTTAATCCTAAGTATAGATCCATATAGATCCATTGTTCATGATGATTTGACAACCATTTTACTACATGTTAACCTATGCAAGTTCATTCATCAAGATTATAGAGATATTGCTCATGTTTTCATGCTTGTTAGACTTTTGACTCTTTAATTACGAAATTGTCATTATTGTTATAATTGTCTATTTAGATCATATTTGAATGCTTGTTTACTTGGATTAATGTTTGACTTGATTGATTGCTATGAATTAGATGATTGATGATTTGATTTAGACCGAAGATGATTCAAAAGCTAAGGGAAAGGCTCTTGAATTGGAAAAGCTGCTTGTGGCATATGTAGCGGATGATGAAGCTCATATGGATAGATTTGATGATGATGTTGAGATGAGGCTTTGCTATGATGATGATGAGGCGAAGCATGATATGAGATAGCCTTGGTCTAATCCATACGGGATCATTCCAAACAGATTGATAACTCGGTGAAATGGTTCGAGTTTGAGGATAATGGTTTGCTCGAGAGGCGCTTGAGCTAGTATGGAAATAGTCGTCGAGGAGGATGACTAGAAGGCTGAGATCTCATCGTTGTTGAAGGTTCTAGCATGCTCAAAGCAAGAGTACGTTGGGTAGATTCGATAGTCCCTGAAGGCTACTGATTGGTAGTCAAGTACTCTGGGCAAATTCGATAGTCCTAGGCACGGGTTTTGACGACGTGCGAAGTTATGTCTAGAACCGGGGTTTCCATTAGCCCTTGACGGACGGCTGAAAGAATGTGCCGGTCATTAAATTAACGGTGATATCGAAGCAATGATAACAGTGATAGCCAGAGTCATGGATGTTTGGTTGTATCGTCATTCGGTCTCAAGAGCGGTATTTTCTGGGTGCTTATCTGATCTTGGTTTAGGCCTTGGGGGTTTGTACTTGGAAAACATCGCCCTTGACTCGAGTGTTAATTGCTTTACTTTAAATTGTATGCTCTGCTATGTTTGCTTCTGCTTAGTGTGTGTCTGGGGGCTATCACTGTAGAAAGAGGTGGAGTGGGAGGGTTGTATTCCTATTCCTTTTCCTTTATGCTCTTTTGGTATGTTGTTAGTTAATTTACCGCTCACTAAGACTGTTGTCTGACTCAAGGCTTTATGTTTTAACTCTTATTGCCTTGGGTTGTTCGTCCATTTTGGGACGGGTAGACTAGGTAGCAGGTGACAGGTGCTGTTCTTGCTTTCCACGATGCTGATGTCGAAGACGAGCGGGAGGCTTGCATATTGTTTTCTTTTACTATATGTACTAGATGTTCCGCTTCTTGTATATTCTCTGAGTGATATGTAGTGAGGCTTGTTGTACTGACTATTCAGATGTTTGTATTCTACTATTATGAAGTCCTATTGATGAGATTCTATTCTGTGAAGCTTCACTATATATATATTCTCACTACGCCATAAATGACCTTCTGCAACATTTTTGCAAGGTGTTGCCAGCTAAAATGTTGCGATAGATATAAAAATTTGGTCCTACTGCAACGTTGTATTTATGGTGTTACCTTAGCCATAAAAATGTGTTGCTCTAGCTAAACAAGTGTAACACGATGCAACATTTTTATATAGTGTTGCTATAGATGTATACAAATTAAAAAATTAATAAAATTAGCAATCCGCGTGAATACGATCCAACAGTCTACATTTAATCCGACTGTTAAAATGGATCACCGCTGCACTTTTTACCAAAATTTCATTTTCCCGCTTATGTTGGTGTAGATCCCCTTTCAGTTTACCATATTCACGAAATCCCCAAATTCATACTTCCAGCAAATTCACGAAATCCCCAAATCAAAAAGCAAATTCACGAAATCCCCAAATTCATAATTCCAGCAAATTCACGAAATCCCCAAATCAAAAAGCAAATTCACGAAATCCAACAAATTCTCAAATCAATTCGCGTGGAGATGGAAGATGATTTCAGGCGATTAGAATAAATCAAGTATCAAGTTCCAATTCGCGATTCATCTTCTTTGGGGATCCGCAAGTCTGATTGATGAAGTCGCCTGCTGCTTCATGTTGCGTTCAGTGCTTGGAAAGTTTGTTGAAGATTGCCGAGATAGAGGCTTGGATACTACTGAGATTACGATGCCACTGACCGGTGATGCTGTGTTTCAGATCTAGAGTGGCTCGCAGTGCCATCATTCGGTCTAGAAGCGAAATTAACAACAGACAACGAATGTTGTGTTTCAGATCTAGAAGCAAAATCAAGGGCGTCATCTTCAAATTCAGTATCTCAAACTCAAGCATCTTCACAGCAGCAATCTGTTTTGCATATGAAGGCTTCTGGTTTGTTTTTTTTAATAATATTTGTGCTTTTTGATGATTTCTTCTTCAGTTTTTGAAGCTTGGGAATATGTTAGCTTATTAACTTTGGATGTTTTGCAGCTCCTAAGAGAAAAATTCATTTTATAAAATATGTATCCAAATGAGTTCAGATTCTTGATGGATACTAGTTTTGTTGTACAGTCAAATTTGGTATTCACGCTCAACTTATATATTTAGTTTGTTAGATATATATCTAACCTTAAGTTTGTTAACATGAACTGGTGCTCCAAGTCATGCTAACAGCTAACCTTATACATTTTGGTCTGGACTGAACTGGTACCATGCTAACCTTGTTCTTTAACATGAACTGATGCTCCAAGTCCTTTGTATATCATATTACTGCATATGTTTCTCTTGTACATGCCTGATGCATTCACTGTTTTTGCTTGATAGGCTGCCTATGTGTTGATGATGTAATTTGATGAGGCAGTGAGTGGGTGTTTTGTGAAAGAGGTTGGGAGTGTGGTCAGTGTTTGGTAGATGGTCAGTGTTTCAGGCAATTGTGTTTCAGGTAAGTGGTAGATGGGCAGTAGTTTCGATGGGTGATGAAGTTGCTGAGGATGGGGTTTGCTGAGTTCAGTCTTCATTTGTGCATCATTTTACGTCGTTTCAAAGAAGGCTCGATCTTCCAAAATCGGATGAATCGGGCGGTGCCCCCTTCAGGTCGATCCCCGCCGGGACTGCGGTGCCCCGGACTCCCACCGGCGCTGCGCCCGGACCCGCTTCTCGCCTCGCCTTCGGCTCGGCACTCGGCTCGCCTTCGGCTCGGCATATATTTGTCAGTGTCGGTGTCTGTATAAATTGAAACTGCATATGTAATGAGTGAATTGAGTGATGTAGTGAGGAATATCTGTATATGTGAATATCAGTGTTATATATCATTGATTGTAAAATAGTGGAGTCAGGAATTTGTACTATTTCAAATGTTGAAATAAAATATTTATTTAAATAAATTACTGTTTAAATATCAAATTCTGTGCAATAGCATTTTATTAAATAAATATTTATTTTTATTAAAAAATCAAATATGCTCTACATTGTGGGCCCCACAAATTCAAAAAGTTCATATCTATAGCAACATTTTGGAATGTTGCTACAGATACCTATGGGTGTTGCCATAGACCCAAATAGGGTTCTATTGCAACAATATTACTTATGTTGCCTTAGATAGTCAAAATGTTGCCTTTGAGGTCTAAGGCAACGACAAAAATTGCATCACCCTAAAAGTGTTGCCATAGACCTATGGCAACATTTTTCGGGCCTGAGCCAACATTTTTTTTGTGTTGCAGTAGGCCATTTATGGCGTAGTGTCTATTGTATTTTGTCCATGCGCTGTGAGTAATACGATAGATTTTGCTGTTTTAATTTACCCTGACAATCGTCCATGGTCGCCTGGCACACTTTCCAGCGCACTATTTCCTTCTTCAGTGCAGGGGTCATGGGCGGTCGTCACAACTGATTTACTATAATTGTAAATTTTAAGAGAGCTTATATTTAATTATATTTATATGGAAAAGAAAGACAGTAATCCAATTAAATATGAATAATATTAGGCTTAACAGTTATAGAAGAGGGCATAAGCCTAAAAGCAAGAAATTTACAGTTATTTGTTGTTATTTACATCTATTTAAGTTGGAATTTAGCCCGTAAATATTAGTTTCTTTTTATTCCTTTTTATGCAAATAAAATAGTAAATGAGAAAAATTTGCAAATATAGACTAAAACAGAGAAACGTCAGGTTTACAAAAATTTGATGTAAAATAAGAAAAACTAAAATAAAACGAGGAAAAGTGGAAATTTACCGTAAATCATGCTAAAAAGGGAGAAATAAATTGATTTGGAAGTTAGTAATAAATTAGTTGGTTGGTATAGAAAGGAGAATAAATTTCTATAGTTTAATATTGCAAAAATAACGATAAACGTAATTGCAAGAATAAAAGAAAGAAAAAGGGAATCGGTGTAAAATAGAGACATTTCTGTATTTTACATTACCCAATAGTTAAAGAAAGAAATATCATGCAATTACGAGTTACTGTTTATAGCATTAGTTCGTATTAAAATATGGAAATGGATTTTTAGCACAGTTTTTGTAACCAACCAAATAGAATAGAACTACTTCCTAGAATAAAAGAGAATAACTTGAAGAATTAAAGAAATTAAAGAAGAAGAAGCAACCAAGTTAATTATTTGACAAGACTAGAAACGATAAATAGAAATGTGCATAGATCTGCTGTAACGACCCTGAAATTTCGAAAATTCAAATTGAAAATATTTAATGAATTTTAAATATTTGAATGATGAATTGACTCGAATTTCAAATTTTCAGGATGAATTTGGCGATAAAATTTTAGGGTTTAATCTATTGAAAATTTAATAATAATTTGATTCGGGATTCATAAATAATGTAACGGAAATTTGTTTTGAAATTTTAAAGTATAAAATCTTTGGATTTTAAAAATCGAATTTATCTTATTTAATTTAAAATTTAAATACTTTACGTTTTGACATTTAAATGATATATACAAATGAAGGTAAAATAAATAAAGATGTTAAAAAGAAATAAATTTTATCAACAAGAAAATAAAATAAATAACATGAGTTATTAATTAAAGTAATAAAATAAAAACCAAATATAAAGATAAAAACCAAATATAAAGATAAAAACAAAATAAAGATAAAAGAAAAAAATATACCAGCCCATACTAACCCATACCGACCCATACCCGATCTCCTCGGCATAAACCACGAACCGGACCCCCCTCTTCTCATTCATTCAAACCCTAAACCTAAATCGAAGAAAAGAAAAAAAAATGGCGGCCACGAGTTTCGTTCTTCCTCGTCTTCAAGATTAGGGCTTGAGAGTTTTGTAGTTCGATCGAAGCTCTGTACTGCTTGATAGTATTAGACGCTTTTCCTCGCGTTCGCTCCTGTAAAGATCGACCACGACTTCGACTTCCGTTCTTCGCTCGCGACCGCTTCATCAAAAAGGTGAGTGACCCTCACATCTAATCCAACTATGCTCGGCATTATGATTTTTGTTTTGATGCCACTGAATTTGTCGTTAAATTGCTCGGTCGTTTGAGTTTGATCGAAAGCCGTGATTTGTTTTGACTTGTTCGAATTCATGGATTTCTTGCTTTGCTCTGTTGTCCACCCTGCTGTCGATGATGATTTGGGTTCCTTTTTATAGACTTCTGATTTGATTAAACGTGTTATTCACGTTGCCGATTCTTTCCTTTATTATGTTTTGATATTTCTGGAAATTCCTTTGAGTCACGGCTTTGATTCTTGAACGTTCGTTCTTTGATTTTAACCAGTCTTGATACTTTCCTAAATCATAAATTTCTGTTTCAATGATTTAAAAAAAAACTTTCCTGTTTTCAAACATATGGTTTTGACAAATTTGATCATCTTGACTTGTTTACTGCTGTGATATGTTTAAACCCCTCTGGTCATTCACGACTGTTTATTATGCTGCATCGGATTCGACTTGCTTAACATCTGCATTGAGTTCCCTCGGTTCTGTAGCCACTGTAATTGCATTCTGATGATCTATATGCTTCTTAAGTCACTGTTACATATATCACTCTAGTCTGCACATTCACCTATGCTTGTTTATGCTTATGTTGTAGCTTCACTTGTATCTCTTGTGATACCTGTTGAGTCTGTTTATTCTGTTGCTCTGTGTTCCTGATATTGTGATGTTGAGTTACTGATACACTTGTCTTGTTGAACTGTAACTGTGCATTTGTATCAATTTGAATATGTTGCATTTGTAATAGTTTGGTCTCTACCGAGCTTCACTTGACACCATACATGTGATATTTGTAGACTTGTACATGATACTTTTGACTATTACTTGAGTACTGCATTTGTTGATTCATCATTGTTGCCAGGTAGATTGATGTCTGCACTGTAGCGTTTGTATTGATGTTGTTGTGTTCATGTGCTCTTTGAATTATGTACTGAAAACATATGTATACATACATCTATATATGTATATATGTGTTGTCCTTGTAGTCTTCATTCCACTTTGAACCTGTAGTTGCTTCTTGTCTACATTGATAATTTTGCTTCCTTGACCTGGTCTTGAGTTTGGTCATTTGAACATCACTGAGTTGCATTTTCATGTTCATGTGTTAAATCGAGACTTTGGTGCTACAGTTGTATGCATTTGTATGTCTGTACTTGAGTCTCTTGACTTTACTTCCTTGTTGTTGCATTTGTACAGGCATTCATTCTGTTCTTTTGAGTCACTTTAACCTGTGCATTTATGTACTTGAAGTTACTTGAACTTGTTTGTTCACTTATGTTGATGATGCTTTGTTGTACATATATGTGATCAGTTGCCTTCATTCCAGTCTTGTTCATTACTGGTTCATTTGGACTTGAAACACTTCATATGTGTGCATGCTTGCTATAGTAACTTGTACCTGACTTTGAGTTGTCTAGCCTGTAGTTGATTCACCTATATACTTTGACTCTGTTTAGTTACTGTTTTGTTGTTCAGTTACCTGTTTCATGTTTTCACTTGTAGCTTTTGGTTAATTGAATATCAGAGCAGTAGGTTGAGTGAATACCTAGGCTCTGAAGTGGTGTCTATCTTGAGAGCGTGTATTTGTTAGTTATATAAAATGGTTTTATATTGTGTTAATTGATCGGTTGAGTGGTATATGGATTCTGGTCAATACGAGTAGCTAACGTTATTGATAGGGATCTCTAAACACTTGAACCAGGCCAACGGACACAATATTGTTTTAAAGAGGTAAATGAAATAATTTTACCCAGAAATAATTTCTATATAAAAAGTATCATTTTAAATATATATATATTTCTACCTATTTGTTGGGTTACCTGTTCGGGTTTTCCAATATAAGTTATAAAGGTAGATGGGGTAGTGGTGTGTGAAACACGACTACCAATGGTTGGAGTTTAAATATTGAGGTTGGAAGTGTATCTGACGAGACTGTAGACCCAATACCGTCTCGAGTAAGCTTTGCTGTGGTGAAGGATTTCATCGATCTCTGAAGGAAACCAGTAATGGTTCGGAGTTTATCTTTGAAGTGTGGATGAGTAAAGTTGGATCTGTCGGTTGAACAGAAGCGAGTGATGGTACCTTGATACCTCAGGTAATAGTAGCTGTATGATGAGATACAGTGACGATGGATGTTCCCGAAGATGTTTTCTTTGGAACAAGATTAAGGAAGTGTGTATGTTTCGGTGTTAGTCGCTGAGTTCAGCATGAAGTTTCTGCTTTGGTTTGGAGTCCGAGTTTCTCGAAGAGCTTTGGATAAGAGCATCAGTATCAGCAGTGCAGCTCGGAGTATTCTGTGATGGCAGGAAGTTTTCTGAATGAGCAGTTTTTCTGAAGGTGAAGTTCAGAAGCAGTAAGAGTAAATCCATTTCTTCGATGGATTGGATAGTTAAGTATGAGCTGTTCGGATTGTGTAAAGAGGAACAGTTTTTCTTTGGAAATAGGTTGGGTTGATCGCAAAAGTGACTTGTGATTGCTGAGTGTTCTCTTGTGTTGTCAGAGTTTTTCTGGATGTCTTCAGAGAAGTCAGGAGTTGTCCGCATCTGAAGGTTGAGTTTTCTTATCGATTGGATTCCAGGAGTGATACCGGTGATTCAGTCTAGTGGAAGGATGTTTCCTAGAGATGGAGTTGGTGAAGCAGCTCAAGTTTTGATGGAGTATCTGAGTTTTCTTTATGGATCAGTGAACCTTATTTCTAGAAGTGAGTTGTCCAGTCAGTGCTTGTGTCCTACCTCATATCAGAGTTGAGCAGCGAAAGCAGTTTGGAGTGTATCTCTGGATGGGAGAAGTAAGTTTGGAATCTACTGATGTTGTGAAGTAGAGTTATGTTTGGATCTCGTCTGTGTTCTGATTTGGATAAGTAATTGGTCTACTTGGTTGAATTGTCAGTTTGGATAACTGGAATTCATTGAGTTTTACGTATCTCTGAGGGAATACGTATTTGATCTATCTCTGGTTTTAGAATCTGCAGTTTTGGGAAGTTTGGTAGTTGAGTCAGACTCGTCTATAGTCTGATATTCTGTTTAGTTCTGTAGATCTAGATGAGTAGGAGATCTATAGCTTAATAGTTTAGATTGTTTGTAGAGCGAGTATCCCGGTATATATATATACTTGGGGGAAACTCGAGGAATTTTATCTAGAATTTAGTCTAGATAGTTAGAATTGTTTGATTGGATGAATTGGTTGCTATAGTTGTTAGCATATGGATGATAGTATATGCTTGTGAATTAAAATTAAAATCTTAAATAGATTATTAAATTACCTTTGTTTAAATTTCGGGGACGAAATTATTTTAAGGGGGGAGGAATGTAATATCCCGGAAATTTGAGCAATATCAATTTAATAATCTGTTAAATAATTAAATTGATATTGATGATCTTTGATAATAAAATTTGAGTTTAATTTAATAATCTGATGAAATAAGTATTTAATTGGTAAATTTTATCTTTTAAAAAAGTTAATAAGATATTTTCTATTTGAATATATATATTTATTTGTATATATTATAAATAGAAAAGCTTTGGTAAATTGGAAATTTAGATTAAATTTAATATGAACTTTTCAAAGTTTAGTTTAGATTAATTCCATTATTTTCAAAATATAAGATAATTATTATTTCTAAAGTATGATAGTTTAAATAAGATTTAATAAAAGATTTATTTTATCTTGTTTTCTTTTAAAAAGTGTTAAACTAAAAATGGTTTATAAATTTATATGTTAAGGTTTATAATAAACTTTCTTTTTAAATATCTTTTGAATTTAGAAGGTTTGTAAAAATAAATAAATATAACATAAGTTAATTAAATTCATTTCATAAATAATAAAATGTAGGCACTTAAACTAAATAGTTTGTAAATAAATAAATAAAACATGAATTTATATAAATCTATATTTACATAATTAATATAACATAAATACTTTTGTAATAAGGGTTTAGACATAATTATACTTGTTTTAACACTTGTAAGAAATGTAAACCATGAATGTACATTTGTCTAATTTGTAATAAAACAAGTGGCAAAATTTTATTTTCTCTAAAATTTAATTAAATGTAGAAGAAACCTGGCCATTTGATTTCAGTTCAAAATCGTTGAACTTACTATCTCAAATTCTTTTCTTCTTAAAAACTAAAAGCTGAAAACCAAAAATCAAAAGAAAGTAAAAATCAAAAATTCAACAACCTGATTTCATCTTCAATCTGGAATCTGCAAACCATAATGAAGATCAACTCAACTTCAAACGAAGATGCAAGTTTCAATTTCAAATTCTTCAAGTACAATAAATCAACAAGCAACTATTTCAAACCTGAGCAATTCAAGTTCCAGATTTCAACTTAAAAGAATTGCTCTCTGTTTAATTCCTGGTGAGTAAACTATAATTTTAAAAACAGCTTAAAACCCTGGATTTAACTTTGATATATAAATGAAAATCATGTTGCTTGCCTAAAAATCTGGATTGAAATGGATGCATGTGTATGTGATAGTATTGAATGTCTGTATATATGCTCTGTTGTGTTTAAATATTTGAAAGTTTATAAATAACAGTGAGTAATATCACTTTTAAAAATTTTAAGTATATGAAATAAGGTTGCATGATTATTATCTGAAGCCAAATATGTTTGTGTGTATATAGTAGTGAATGTTTAGATGAGAAATGAATGTATACCTGAACACTTCTGTAGTTCTGTTCCCAGTTTCAAAATTTAGGATTTGATTTAAAATGCTTTATCTCTTGATCTAGTCATTATTAGGATTTAGTATTTAAACAAAATTTGTTTGTTTTATCATAGAATAAAGTTTAAAAATTATTTAAGTTAAAATAAATAGGTAATATCTCTGGAATCAAGAAAAACTGAGCAAACTGAATACAAGTCAAAAACTCAAACATAATAAATTATAAATTCAGTATTATAAACTGAAAACATAAACAAAAAGATGATTTTTAAAAATAAAATCATAGTGTTTGGTTAGAAATTGAGACTGTAGTACGTATTTGAACTGGAAATGGGTTTTAGTAAATCTGTGGTGATCGAGTTGATCAGAAGGTTTGGGGTTCTTGGTGGAGGTAGTGTAGTGATCAGAGGGTGTGGCAAAAATGTCAGGAAGATGTTCTAGGCATTGTAGAAGTGGCGGTGATCAGAATTGGGTTGTAGCCCTAGTTTTTGTGATGATAGGAAATTGGGTTTCCACGACTCCTATGTTGAATCGAGTTCAACGAGATTAAGGGAAATAGTAGGGGAGATGTTGGCGATGGTGTAGACGGAGTTTCAGCAACTCCGATGATCGGAGGCATGAGTACGAGAAGTTTTCCAGGCTTCGTGGTGGTTCGTAACTTTTGTTCCAGGTTTAGTCTTGAATGCTCGAATTCGTTTTCATGTTCGTATTGATGATTTTGGTGGTCGAGATCGGGTTCTCAGGTGATTGTCGATGTGAGGAAGTCGTCGTGGTTGATAGCAGGTGATCGGAGTCACCGTGCATGTGCACGGTGCACTGTTGAATCTGATGAAGTCTGGGTTTTTGGGTATGTTGTAGTCTCGAGTTTTCTCGAGTGAATTAGGTTGTGGACTCGAAGTAGGTTGGATTTTGGCTCGAAGTAATTAAAGTAGGGCTCGGGGAATTTCTGGGTTAAAGGGAAAACCTGCTCTGTTTTAAAAATTTTAAAACTGGGTTTTTAATTTGTAAGGAGATTTAAATTTAAGTTTAAATCTAAATTTAAAAATAGATTCAAGTTTAATTTGAATCTTAGTTTGAAAATAAATTAAGTTTTTAAATTCAAATTGTTTTAAATAACTTAAAAGGTGTTAAGATATAAGTGTATTTAAAAGAAATTGAATTTAAAATGGAGTTTGAAAATGTAAAGAAAAGATTTAAATAATTTTTTTTTAAAAAAAAGTTAAATGTTTTAATAAATTTAAATGTTATGTTATATTTTAAATGATTGAATTTAAAATGGAAATTTGGAATTAGATTTGGAAATGAATATTTCAAATAAACTTGTGAAAAATAATTTAACTATAGGTAAGAAAAAAGTTTTATCTTAAAATTAATTTAGAATGTAATATTTTGTTATTCATTTAAGTATTAGAATAATTAAATGGATAATTAACTTATTTTATAAGTAAATGAAATGGAAAATTACTTAAAGTAATTAAGGATTTAAACTTAAGGTTTAAGATTAATTATTCTTAGAATAATTAACTTGTAATTTAAGAATCATTAATTAAATAAGGTTAAATTTTAATTAATGATTAGAAGATAATTAATCTAGTAATTAAGATTGTTTAAGTTATAGTTAAGCACTTAATTAATAAATAATTAGTGATTAATTAAATGATTAATAAAGATAAATTAAATAGTAATTAATAATGATTAATCTAAGTTAATTACTTAAGAGAAGTAATTAAAGAATTGATGAAGACAATTAAGTTGAGATAAGTAATTAATTAATGTGATTAATTTTTATAATTAATTAGATTAATTAAGGATAATCAATTATAGAATTTGTTTAAATGTAATTACTTATTGGAAGTAATTAAGAATTAATTACTTATTGTAATTAATTGAAGTTAATTTGATTTAGTTAAATTAATTAATTAAGTTTAATTAATTTAGGATAATCAAGAGATGATTTGATAATAATTACTTAATGTAATTATTAAGGTAAGTTTATTTAGAGAAGTAAATAATAAGATAATTACTGGAAGTAATTAGTTGAATAAATGATTTTATTAATAGAAGTAATTTGAGTTAATTACTTTGAATAATTAATCAAGGGATTAATTAAGAAATTAATTAAGGAGTAATTAATTTAGTTAATGAAAGTAATTAAGGGTAATTAATTACTGATTGAAGATTAATCAAGGGCGATTAATAAATGTTGTTTAATTAAAGGTTAATTACTTAATGTATTTAATTTAATTAAGTAATTAATAATTAAGTTGTAATTAAGAATCATTAATTAATATAATTAATGATGTAATTAAGATTTATTAATTAAGTAATAATTAATAAATGAAGTGATTAATTAATGTAATTAATTAAGGTTTAATATAATTAATTATAGTTAATTAAAATTAATTAATTTTAGTTAATTAATTAATGAAGTAATTAAAGGTTAATTATTATAAGTAGTTAAGGTTAATTAATTTAAATAATTAATTAAAGATAAATTACTTGAATGTAATCAAAAGATAATTAATCAAGATGATTAATTGAAATGAATTATTAGAGGATAATTAATTAATTGATTGTAATTAATTAATGGTTAAGTAAGAAGGATTTATAAAATGAAGTAATTAACTTAATTTACTTTAAATTAATTAGAGACGTTATAAATCATTACTTATGAATGGGTGATAGTATTGAATACTTTGCATTGATTGATATCTCTGATGAGATATATGCTGTGTGATATGGATGTTTAGTTGAATTGTGATGATAATATGGATTATCTGCTATATTGATAATGTTGATTATCTATTGTAATGTTGTGAATTATCTTTCTTTGTGTATAAAGATAATGAATTGAATTGTTTTAACCTTTAAAACAACTTGGCCTTAAAAAAATACGCTTTGGATTTCGATGAGACCGGGATCGGGTTTCCGTATACCGGATTTCCAGGTCTGGAGACCCGAATACCACATCGATCCAAATTAACGATAGGTCGTGAATCAAGTGAAGATGAAGATTCAGAGTGCAAGGGTTATTGTCGTTAACTCTGAGGGTGATTCCAAAACGAGTGTAACGAGATAATGCCTTCGGTTTCGTTCGAACCCGGAACGAACTTATATGGATTGAATGCTTTCAGAACATCGTCAGGTGGACGATGAGCATTCTAAGTGATGTGTTCTTTTCTAAGGTAATCGTGACCTCAAGCCTCACAAACCTGGAATGGCTAAAACAGGGGAGGTGCAGCAAGGTTAGTGGGTAGCACCCAAGTAGGACAAGGTTACCTCTGTCTAGATGTCCCTTTCTATTTTCGACTTAGTGGTGCGGTTGCTGATCCCAACCGTGAGGTATCTTGTGCGGGAATTATCCAGTAAGGGATGTTCCGACCTTGTGTTGCAGGGGATTGGGAGTGATCCTCGGTACGGTGATCTAGGCCACGTACTGTGACGGGCGGTACCCCGGTAGCCCTGCCATTGTATGGAATCCAAACTCCAATAAGTGCCGTACGTATTAGTTGTGCCCAACTATGTTGAAATGTGAGATGTAAGCATTTCAGCTATTTCTGTATTTTACTTGAAAACCCTAGACCCTATTATAATATAACTGGATTTCCTATCAAATGTTTTGGTTAGCGTAAGGTAAAAACTTTTCCATGTTTATGTGTGGGAAGTCTTACGTGATACCTTTGTTTTCAAAAGGTTTTGAAGTTAAACAATTTTAACCCGTTTACTCACACCAGACCCATGTCTGACCCAAGTGTTTATTTTCTGTTTTATTAAACTCTTGGGTACTCAAATTTTTACGAGTAGCCAAGGGGTTCAGGTTTAGTTTTGACGAATATTCTGGAGGAGCAATGGAGCAGGAGGCTTCGGCGTTCGTAGATATAGTATTCCGCTGTGTTGATATCTGTGATAGTGTCTTGTCTTGTATTTGAGTTGTAATGTCTAGACAGATGTTTATAACTGTCTAGTAAGTGATGTATAAGTTGTGTACTCTGATTATGTAAAGACTATGTATTAGTTATGTGATATATTATAATTTGTTCCGTTTCCGCTGTGAGATTCTGATGTGTTGTTTCTTTCTTTTTCTTCTTTCTATTTTCTACCCCTTTCTTTCTTCATAATGATGCGACTTTCTGGGCATAGAAAGTCGGGTCGTTACATATGGTATCAGAGCATAGGTTGAGCGAATGCCTAAGCTTTTGGTTAATTGAATATCAGAGCAGTAGGTTGAGTGAATACCTAGGCTCTGAAGTGGTGTCTATCTTGAGAGCGCGTATTTGTTAGTTATATAAAATGGTTTTATATTGTGTTAATTGATCGGTTGAGTGGTATATGGATTCTGGTCAATACGAGTAGCTAACGTTATTGATAGGGATCTCTAAACACTTGAACCAGGCCAACGGACACAATATTGTTTTAAAGAGGTAAATGAAATAATTTTACCCAGAAATAATTTCTATATAAAAAGTATCATTTTAAATATATATATATTTCTACCTATTTGTTGGGTTACCTGTTCGGGTTTTCCAATATAAGTTATAAAGGTAGATGGGGTAGTGGTGTGTGAAACACGACTACCAATGGTTGGAGTTTAAATATTGAGGTTGGAAGTGTATCTGACGAGACTGTAGACCCAATACCGTCTCGAGTAAGCTTTGCTGTGGTGAAGGATTTCATCGATCTCTGAAGGAAACCAGTAATGGTTCGGAGTTTATCTTTGAAGTGTGGATGAGTAAAGTTGGATCTGTCGGTTGAACAGAAGCGAGTGATGTTACCTTGATACCTCAGGTAATAGTAGCTGTATGATGAGATACAGTGACGATGGATGTTCCCGAAGATGTTTTCTTTGGAACAAGATTAAGGAAGTGTGTATGTTTCGGTGTTAGTCGCTGAGTTCAGCATGAAGTTTCTGCTTTGGTTTGGAGTCCGAGTTTCTCGAAGAGCTTTGGATAAGAGCATCAGTATCAGCAGTGCAGCTCGGAGTATTCTGTGATGGCAGGAAGTTTTCTAAATGAGCAGTTTTTCTGAAGGTGAAGTTCAGAAGCAGTAAGAGTAAATCCATTTCTTCGATGGATTGGATAGTTAAGTATGAGCTGTTCGGATTGTGTAAAGAGGAACAGTTTTTCTTTGGAAATAGGTTGGGTTGATCGCAAAAGTGACTTGTGATTGCTGAGTGTTCTCTTGTGTTGTCAGAGTTTTTCTGGATGTCTTCAGAGAAGTCAGGAGTTGTCCGCATCTGAAGGTTGAGTTTTCTTATCGATTGGATTCCAGGAGTGATACCGGTGATTCAGTCTAGTGGAAGGATGTTTCCTAGAGATGGAGTTGGTGAAGCAGCTCAAGTTTTGATGGAGTATCTGAGTTTTCTTTATGGACCAGTGAACCTTATTTCTAGAAGTGAGTTGTACAGTCAGTGCTTGTGTCCTACCTCATATCAGAGTTGAGCAGCGAAAGCAGTTTGGAGTGTATCTCTGGATGGGAGAAGTAAGTTTGGAATCTACTGATGTTGTGAAGTAGAGTTATGTTTGGATCTCGTCTGTGTTCTGATTTGGATAAGTAATTGGTCTACTTGGTTGAATTGTCAGTTTGGATAACTGGAATTCATTGAGTTTTACGTATCTCTGAGGGAATACGTATTTGATCTATCTCTGGTTTTAGAATCTGCAGTTTTGGGAAGTTTGGTAGTTGAGTCAGACTCGTCTGTAGTCTGATATTCTGTTTAGTTCTGTAGATCTAGATGAGTAGGAGATCTATAGCTTAATAGTTTAGATTGTTTGTAGAGCGAGTATCCCGGTATATATATATACTTGGGGGAAACTCGAGGAATTTTATCTAGAATTTAGTCTAGATAGTTAGAATTGTTTGATTGGATGAATTGGTTGCTATAGTTGTTAGCATATGGATGATAGTATATGCTTGTGAATTAAAATTAAAATCTTAAATAGATTATTAAATTACCTTTGTTTAAATTTTGGGGACGAAATTATTTTAAGGGGGGAGGAATGTAATATCCCGGAAATTTGAGCAATATCAATTTAATAATCTGTTAAATAATTAAATTGATATTGATGATCTTTGATAATAAAATTTGAGTTTAATTTAATAATCTGATGAAATAAGTATTTAATTGGTAAATTTTATCTTTTAAAAAAGTTAATAAGATATTTTCTATTTGAATATATATATTTATTTGTATATATTATAAATAGAAAAGCTTTGGTAAATTGGAAATTTAGATTAAATTTAATATGAACTTTTCAAAGTTTAGTTTAGATTAATTCCATTATTTTCAAAATATAAGATAATTATTATTTCTAAAGTATGATAGTTTAAATAAGATTTAATAAAAGATTTATTTTATCTTGTTTTCTTTTAAAAAGTGTTAAACTAAAAATGGTTTATAAATTTATATGTTAAGGTTTAAAATAAACTTTCTTTTTAAATATCTTTTGAATTTAGAAGGTTTGTAAAAATAAATAAATATAACATAAGTTAATTAAATTCATTTCATAAATAATAAAATGTAGGTACTTAAACTAAATAGTTTGTAAATAAATAAATAAAACATGAATTTATATAAATCTATATTTACATAATTAATATAACATAAATACTTTTGTAATAAGGGTTTAGACATAATTATACTTGTTTTAACACTTGTAAGAAATGTAAACCATGAATGTACATTTGTCTAATTTGTAATAAAACAAGTGGCAAAATTTTATTTTCTCTAAAATTTAATTAAATGTAGAAGAAACCTGGCCATTTGATTTCAGTTCAAAATCGTTGAACTTACTATCTCAAATTCTTTTCTTCTTAAAAACTAAAAGCTGAAAACCAAAAATCAAAAGAAAGTAAAAATCAAAAATTCAACAACCTGATTTCATCTTCAATCTGGAATCTGCAAACCATAATGAAGATCAACTCAACTTCAAACGAAGATGCAAGTTTCAATTTCAAATTCTTCAAGTACAATAAATCAACAAGCAACTATTTCAAACCTGAGCAATTCAAGTTCCAGATTTCAACTTAAAAGAATTGCTCTCTGTTTAATTCCTGGTGAGTAAACTATAATTTTAAAAACAGCTTAAAACCCTGGATTTAACTTTGATATATAAATGAAAATCATGTTGCTTGCCTAAAAATCTGGATTGAAATGGATGCATGTGTATGTGATAGTATTGAATGTCTGTATATATGCTCTGTTGTGTTTAAATATTTGAAAGTTTATAAATAACAGTGAGTAATATCACTTTTAAAAATTTTAAGTATATGAAATAAGGTTGCATGATTATTATCTGAAGCCAAATATGTTTGTGTGTATATAGTAGTGAATGTTTAGATGAGAAATGAATGTATACCTGAACACTTCTGTAGTTCTGTTCCCAGTTTCAAAATTTAGGATTTGATTTAAAATGCTTTATCTCTTGATCTAGTCATTATTAGGATTTAGTATTTAAACAAAATTTGTTTGTTTTATCATAGAATAAAGTTTAAAAATTATTTAAGTTAAAATAAATAGGTAATATCTCTGGAATCAAGAAAAACTGAGCAAACTGAATACAAGTCAAAAACTCAAACATAATAAATTATAAATTCAGTATTATAAACTGAAAACATAAACAAAAAGATGATTTTTAAAAATAAAATCATAGTGTTTGGTTAGAAATTGAGACTGTAGTACGTATTTGAACTGGAAATGGGTTTTAGTAAATCTGTGGTGATCGAGTTGATCAGAAGGTTTGGGGTTCTTGGTGGAGGTAGTGTAGTGATCAGAGGGTGTGGCAAAAATGTCAGGAAGATGTTCTAGGCATTGTAGAAGTGGCGGTGATCAGAATTGGGTTGTAGCCCTAGTTTTTGTGATGATAGGAAATTGGGTTTCCACGACTCCTATGTTGAATCGAGTTCAACGAGATTAAGGGAAATAGTAGGGGAGATGTTGGCGATGGTGTAGACGGAGTTTCAGCAACTCCGATGATCGGAGGCATGAGTACGAGAAGTTTTCCAGGCTTCGTGGTGGTTCGTAACTTTTGTTCCAGGTTTAGTCTTGAATGCTCGAATTCGTTTTCATGTTCGTATTGATGATTTTGGTGGTCGAGATCGGGTTCTCAGGTGATTGTCGATGTGAGGAAGTCGTCGTGGTTGATAGCAGGTGATCGGAGTCACCGTGCATGTGCACGGTGCACTGTTGAATCTGATGAAGTCTGGGTTTTTGGGTATGTTGTAGTCTCGAGTTTTCTCGAGTGAATTAGGTTGTGGACTCGAAGTAGGTTGGATTTTGGCTCGAAGTAATTAAAGTAGGGCTCGGGGAATTTCTAGGTTAAAGGGAAAACTTGCTCTGTTTTAAAAATTTTAAAACTGGGTTTTTAATTTGTAAGGAGATTTAAATTTAAGTTTAAATCTAAATTTAAAAATAGATTCAAGTTTAATTTGAATCTTAGTTTGAAAATAAATTAAGTTTTTAAATTCAAATTGTTTTAAATAACTTAAAAGGTGTTAAGATATAAGTGTATTTAAAAGAAATTGAATTTAAAATGGAGTTTGAAAATGTAAAGAAAAGATTTAAATATTTTTTTTTTAAAAAAAAGTTAAATGTTTTAATAAATTTAAATGTTATGTTATATTTTAAATGATTGAATTTAAAATGGAAATTTGGAATTAGATTTGGAAATGAATATTTCAAATAAACTTGTGAAAAATAATTTAACTATAGGTAAGAAAAAAGTTTTATCTTAAAATTAATTTAGAATGTAATATTTTGTTATTCATTTAAGTATTAGAATAATTAAATGGATAATTAACTTATTTTATAAGTAAATGAAATGGAAAATTACTTAAAGTAATTAAGGATTTAAACTTAAGGTTTAAGATTAATTATTCTTAGAATAATTAACTTGTAATTTAAGAATCATTAATTAAATAAGGTTAAATTTTAATTAATGATTAGAAGATAATTAATCTAGTAATTAAGATTGTTTAAGTTATAGTTAAGCACTTAATTAATAAATAATTAGTGATTAATTAAATGATTAATAAAGATAAATTAAATAGTAATTAATAATGATTAATCTAAGTTAATTACTTAAGAGAAGTAATTAAAGAATTGATGAAGACAATTAAGTTGAGATAAGTAATTAATTAATGTGATTAATTTTTATAATTAATTAGATTAATTAAGGATAATCAATTATAGAATTTGTTTAAATGTAATTACTTATTGGAAGTAATTAAGAATTAATTACTTATTGTAATTAATTGAAGTTAATTTGATTTAGTTAAATTAATTAATTAAGTTTAATTAATTTAGGATAATCAAGAGATGATTTGATAATAATTACTTAATGTAATTATTAAGGTAAGTTTATTTAGAGAAGTAAATAATAAGATAATTATTGGAAGTAATTAGTTGAATAAATGATTTTATTAATAGAAGTAATTTGAGTTAATTACTTTGAATAATTAATCAAGGGATTAATTAAGAAATTAATTAAGGAGTAATTAATTTAGTTAATGAATGTAATTAAGGGTAATTAATTACTGATTGAAGATTAATCAAGGGCGATTAATAAATGTTGTTTAATTAAAGGTTAATTACTTAATGTATTTAATTTAATTAAGTAATTAATAATTAAGTTGTAATTAAGAATCATTAATTAATATAATTAATGATGTAATTAAGATTTATTAATTAAGTAATAATTAATAAATGAAGTGATTAATTAATGTAATTAATTAAGGTTTAATATAATTAATTATAGTTAATTAAAATTAATTAATTTTAGTTAATTAATTAATGAAGTAATTAAAGGTTAATTATTATAAGTAGTTAAGGTTAATTAATTTAAATAATTAATTAAAGATAAATTACTTGAATGTAATCAAAAGATAATTAATCAAGATGATTAATTGAAATGAATTATTAGAGGATAATTAATTAATTGATTGTAATTAATTAATGGTTAAGTAAGAAGGATTTATAAAATGAAGTAATTAATTTAATTTACTTTAAATTAATTAGAGACGTTATAAATCATTACTTATGAATGGGTGATAGTATTGAATACTTTGCATTGATTGATATCTCTGATGAGATATATGCTGTGTGATATGGATGTTTAGTTGAATTGTGATGATAATATGGATTATCTGTTATATTGATAATGTTGATTATCTATTGTAATGTTGTGAATTATCTTTCTTTGTGTATAAAGATAATGAATTGAATTGTTTTAACCTTTAAAACAACTTGGCCTTAAAAAAATACGCTTTGGATTTCGATGAGACCGGGATCGGGTTTCCGTATACCGGATTTCCAGGTCTGGAGACCCGAATACCACATCGATCCAAATTAACGATAGGTCGTGAATCAAGTGAAGATGAAGATTCAGAGTGCAAGGGTTATTGTCGTTAACTCTGAGGGTGATTCCAAAACGAGTGTAACGAGATAATGCCTTCGGTTTCGTTCGAACCCGGAACGAACTTATATGGATTGAATGCTTTCAGAACATCGTCAGGTGGACGATGAGCATTCTAAGTGATGTGTTCTTTTCTAAGGTAATCGTGACCTCAAGCCTCACAAACCGGGAATGGCTAAAACAGGGGAGGTGCAGCAAGGTTAGTGGGTAGCACCCAAGTAGGACAAGGTTACCTCTGTCTAGATGTCCCTTTCTATTTTCGACTTAGTGGTGCGGTTGCTGATCCCAACCGTGAGGTATCTTGTGCGGGAATTATCCAGTAAGGGATGTTCCGACCTTGTGTTGCAGGGGATTGGGAGTGATCCTCGGTACGATGATCTAGGCCACGTACTGTGACGGGCGGTACCCCGGTAGCCCTGCCATTGTATGGAATCCAAACTCCAATAAGTGTCGTACGTATTAGTTGTGCCCAACTATGTTGAAATGTGAGATGTAAGCATTTCAGCTATTTCTGTATTTTACTTGAAAACCCTAGACCCTATTATAATATAACTGGATTTCCTATCAAATGTTTTGGTTAGCGTAAGGTAAAAACTTTTCCATGTTTATGTGTGGGAAGTCTTACGTGATACCTTTGTTTTCAAAAGGTTTTGAAGTTAAACAATTTTAACCCGTTTACTCACACCAGACCCATGTCTGACCCAAGTGTTTATTTTCTGTTTTATTAAACTCTTGGGTACTCAAATTTTTACGAGTAGCCAAGGGGTTCAGGTTTAGTTTTGACGAATATTCTGGAGGAGCAATGGAGCAGGAGGCTTCGGCGTTCGTAGATATAGTATTCCGCTGTGTTGATATCTGTGATAGTGTCTTGTCTTGTATTTGAGTTGTAATGTCTAGACAGATGTTTATAACTGTCTAGTAAGTGATGTATAAGTTGTGTACTCTGATTATGTAAAGACTATGTATTAGTTATGTGATATATTATAATTTGTTCCGTTTCCGCTGTGAGATTCTGATGTGTTGTTTCTTTCTTTTTCTTCTTTCTATTTTCTACCCCTTTCTTTCTTCATAATGATGCGACTTTCTGGGCATAGAAAGTCGGGTCGTTACATTTGATATCAAAATGAATTGATAAAGTGAAGTAATGAATATGAATTTGAGTTATATAAAGAAAATTCAACTTTATTTTGTAAAAGTGAATTAGTGAATAAACATAAACAGAAATGTTGTTAAGAGTTGATAGTATGGAAATTCATTAAGTGTTAAATGAAATTGAATTAATAGAAATTTGAAAGCTATGAAATTGAATTAATGGAAATTGAAAGATAAGTGAATAATAATAGAATCAAATTTGATTTGAATTGAAAGCAAACTAACTTGAATATAAATTAGTGAAAGCAAACTAATTGAATATGAATGAATGTTAGTAACATCCAATGTGAATGAATCAAATGTGATTAAATTGAAAATCAATTCAATGAATGATTTACTAAAGAACTAGTTGATTATCTTGGAAATAGAAAATTGATAAATCCGAAAATGACTTATTTTGATAAGTAAATTCTTATAGCTTGTTAAAAGTAGTGTGTTCACAATTTTGGACAGTGAATATATTATTGAATAAAATGGACATGTTTGGGGAAGTCGATATTTTAAAACGAAGTTAATTGTTTTAAAAGATGTTTTAAAAGGCATTGAATATCGGAACCATAGATTTCAACATTCATTGTTGAAATAGACGTTTTCGAATAAAAAGAAATGATGGACTATAACACTATTGTTATAGTAAATGATTTCCGAAAGGAAATGTTTTGTATAGTATTGGGATTTATACATCTACCTAAATTTCGAATCCCTATACTAGTGATTTTGAGTTGTCGTAACGATGTTTTACGTAACATTCGTTTTAACTCAAATAAATATGTGAAAGAAAATGATTTCCTTAAAGATGAAATATATACTTAATTTTGATTAAAGTATATCGAATATTTTCAAATGTTGAAAATAAAAAGGATTTGTGAATTACTTATTTTTAAATAAGTATGGAAATGTTTTTCCAATATGAAATGAAATGTTTTGAATATATTCCGTAAGGGATAAATGATTTGAAATTCATTTTCGAAGTCGAAGTAGAAAAGTTAAATGAGAAATTTGAACAATTAGTTTAATTTGAAATTTTTCAAAAAGATTGAATCGTTAAGTTAAATTGAGTTTAACTTCGACACCAAAGACAATATAAGTTGAGTTTTGAATTTCAGATGATGGTTTGGATTGTATGTATAACATTGTGAATTGATGACATAGCAATTGATCTCTATTAAATATGTATCTGTTGGTGGCGGAGAATTTATTCTCTTAGCTTAACACCCTTCTTTGAGACGTACGAGCTCAGAGGTATATATCGGTAGACATCAATTCTGTGTTGAGAATTGACGATGTAACGTGAAATCCAAATCGAATGTGAAAGTCGATAATAAATGGAATTATGAATATGAATTAGGTTTGGGATAACCTTAAATTCTGAATCGACTTAGAGGAAATTTTTTGAAATCCTCTATTTGTTATGGATATACGATATGTAGGTTTTCGGAACTTATATATATGAAGGTAGTAAATTCGACAACCGTCAGTTTGGAAAGTAAATTGTTATGGAAATCTTATGTAGGTTTACATGAGTATGATATGTACGAAATGTGAAATGAAGTACTATATATGTATAGTATTATGTTTTCTAAACTGAGGATATGGAAAAGTACCTTCCATTTATTATTGGAGAAGGTATTGGAACTCGTGATGAGTGTCCATTTGAAATTCGTAGCTACGTAGAATTTTCCATAAGTTCGAATGTCCATTTGGACTAGAATCCCTCATGATGGGATCATGTTGATTGATGCTAGCGTAATTTGAGGGGCGTGATGCCTACAGTTACAAGCGATTCCACTGGGATAGTGGCGCAACCGCCGGGTAAACTGCAATCTAGATGCCAAAGCGAAATTCGAGGGGCGAGATGCCTACAGTCACAAGCGATTCTACTGGGATAGTAGCGTAACCGCCGTGTGTACTGCGATCTATGGCAACAACCATGGCGTAATTCAAGAGAGATGTGAAATCTACGGTTACAAGCGATTCTACTGGGATAGTAGCGAAACCGCCGGGTAACTGTGATCCATGGGGGAACGTGCTTTCCATATCCATTTTTAAAAGAATTTTTAAAGTATTTTCACTGGAAGTTGAAGCAAGTATATTTAGTACTTGGAGATTTTTAGACCTGCGCCTGGCCAGCGTATGCCTAATGTCTGTAAGAATGACGATAGACTTGTTAAATTTCGAGTTAGCAAGTATTTTCAAACTTTAAATAGCAAATCAATAGTTTGAAATTAAAATTACACAATTCCAACTTAATGAACTAAGGAAGATGATCTTTGAAATGTTTTGAAAGTCCACAGCTTTGGAAGAGATATATTATATAAATCTCTAACATGAAGAATTTTAAGTTTGAATCTGAGTTGTAAGTCGAAATTTAGTAAAACACTTTTGGGTTTTGATTTTATAAAATTAATGAACAAAAGAGAAGATAAACAAAACTAGTGAGATTAAACAAACGGAATGAATCATATATTCATTTATTTGTAATAAGCTTTAAGCTTAGTAAAAAAATTGTGTAGGGTATAAATATTAATGAAATTTTAACAACCTTTCCTTTTCGTGGACGAAAAGTTTTAAGGAGGGGAGATTGTAACGACCCTGAAATTTCAAAAATTCAAATTGAAAATATTTAATGAATTTTAAATATTTGAATGATGAATTGACTCGAATTTCAAATTTTCAGGATGAATTTGGCGATAAAATTTTAGGGTTTAATTTATTGAAAATTTAATAATAATTTGAATAGGGATTCATAAATAATGTAACGGAAATTTGTTTTGAAATTTTAAAGTATAAAATCTTTGGATTTTAAAAATTGAATTTATCTTATTTAATTTAAAATTTAAATACTTTACGTTTTGACATTTAAATGATATATACAAATGAAGGTAAAATAAATAAAGATGTTAAAAAGAAATAAATTTTATCAACAAGAAAATAAAATAAATAACATGAGTTATTAATTAAAGTAATAAAATAAAAACCAAATATAAAGATAAAAACCAAATATAAAGATAAAAACAAAATAAAGATAAAAGAAAAAAAATATACCAGCCCATACTAACCCATACCGACCCATACCCGATCTCCTTGGCATAAACCACGAACCCGACCCCCCTCTTCTCATTCATTCAAACCCTAAACCTAAATCGAAGAAAAGAAAAAAAATGGCGGCCACGAGTTTCGTTCTTCCTCGTCTTCAAGATTAGGGCTTGAGAGTTTTGTAGTTCGATCGAAGCTCTGTACTGCTTGATAGTATTAGACGCTTTTCCTCGCGTTCGCTCCTGTAAAGATCGACCACGGCTTCGACTTCCGTTCTTCGCTCACGACCGCTTCATCAAAAAAGTGAGTGACCCTCACATCTAATCCAACTATGCTTGGCATTATGATTTTTGTTTTGATGCCACTGAATTTGTCGTTAAATTGCTCGGTCGTTTGAGTTTGATCGAAAGCCGTGATTTGTTTTGACTTGTTCGAATTCATGGATTTCTTGCTTTGCTCTGTTGTCCACCCTGCTGTCGATGATGATTTGGGTTCCTTTTTATAGACTTCTGATTTGATTAAACGTGTTATTCACGTTGCCGATTCTTTCCTTTATTATGTTTTGATATTTCTGGAAATTCCTTTTGAGTCACGGCTTTGATTCTTGAACGTTCGTTCTTTGATTTTAACCAGTCTTGATACTTTCCTAATTCATAAATTTCTGTTTCAATGATTTAAAAAAAAAACTTTCCTGTTTTCAAACATATGGTTTTGACAAATTTGATCATCTTGACTTGTTTACTGCTGTGATATGTTTAAACCCCTCTGGTCATTCACGACTGTTTATTATGCTGCATCGGATTCGACTTGCTTAACATCTGCATTGAGTTCCCCCTGTTCTGTAGCCACTGTAATTGCAATTTGATGATCTATATGCTTCTTAAGTCACTGTTACATATATCACTCTAGTCTGCACATTCACCTATGCTTGTTTATGCTTATGTTGTAGCTTCACTTGTATCTCTTGTGATACCTGTTGAGTCTGTTTATTCTGTTGCTCTGTGTTCCTGATATTGTGATGTTGAGTTACTGATACACTTGTCTTGTTGAACTGTAACTGTGAATTTGTATCAACTTGAATATGTTGCATTTGTAATAGTTTGGTCTCTACCGAGCATCACTTGACACCATACATGTGATATTTGTAGACTTGTACATGATACTTTTGACTATTACTTGAGTACTGCATTTGTTGATTCATCATTGTTGCCAGGTAGATTGATGTCTGCACTGTAGCGTTTGTATTGATGCTGTTGTGTTCATGTGCTCTTTGAATTATGTACTGAAAACATGTGTATACATACATCTATATATGTATATATGTGTTGTCCTTGTAGTCTTCATTCCACTTTGAACCTGTAGTTGCTTCTTGTCTGCATTGATAATTTTGCTTCCTTGACCTGGTCTTGAGTTTGGTCATTTGAACATCACTGAGTTGCATTTTCATGTTCATGTGTTAAATCGAGACTTTGGTGCTACAGTTGGATGCATTTGTATGTCTGTACTTGAGTCTCTTGACTTTACTTCCTTGTTGTTGCATTTGTACAGGCATTCATTCTGTTCTTTTGAGTCACTTTAACCTGTGCATTTATGTACTTGAAGTTACTTGAACTTGTTTGTTCACTTATGTTGATGATGCTTTGTTGTACATATATGTGATCAGTTTCCTTCATTCCAGTCTTGTTCATTACTGGTTCATTTGGACTTGAAACACTTCATATGTGTGCATGCTTGCTATAGTAACTTGTACCTGACTTTGAGTTGTCTAGCCTGTAGTTGATTCACCTATATACTTTGACTCTGTTTAGTTACTGTTTTGTTGTTCAGTTACCTGTTTCATGTTTTCACTTGTAGCTTGACCATTTGTGTTCACTGTGTATACTAAACTGGTGCACTTCTTATTGTATATTGATGAATTTCATTGTTTCATTTCTGTAGTCCCTTGAGTCTATAGATGATTCACTGTTGTATGTTCATATTCATTGTTGCAGTGATCATTGAAATTTTGGTCGAGCCTATTTCCACTATTTTTGAATCGTATTTTGAATTGGATCGATTTGATGATTTTTGTTTTTAATCGCCGGTTTTGGCAATTCCATTCTTTTCTAAATCATCTCCATTTAGAAATCTTTGCATCTATCTCTGTTGATGTTTTAAATCTGCTGATTTATTGTTTAACATTGTTTAGTGTTAAAATTTTCGTTATCCGATTTCTTTGTTAAAAGGATTGGATATACAGGAATTATTGTGACTGTCGTCTATTTAAATTATTATTGCCTCTATGCACTAATAAACTGGTTTGAATTAGACTGACCTGTGTATTATTTTCTTTTGAATATAATACTCGGGTCAGACCGAGTATTTTTACAGCTTGAAGATTTTCGAGCAGCGAAGTTAGAGAGGGAGAGTAAAGAATCATTTTTAGTTTTCAGAAGAAAATTGTATTTTAAGATATTCCGCTGTATCAGTATTAAATTGTATAAAACTCTGATGTATATAAAAAGATTTATAGTAATGAAATAAAGGTTCATCTGTTTTAAATTCATTGTTATTATTCTGTGTTTCTGTGGCTGATTCTGTTTAAACCTTATAAACTAAATAACAATTCGTCTTTTTGAACGTTTCGAGTTGGTTTAATTACCGACTGGAGGCGGTCAGAAGGGGGAATGTTACATCTGTATTCACTGCACAAATAATAGAATAAAAGAAAAGTAGTTATTATGATAAGTAAATTTGTGACAATCGGACATAGTCCCAAGCCAAGATTGTCATATAATATAAGATAACTAAAGAGAATTCAATATAATAATAAGAGAAGACATACTAGAATAGAAAAGAGATAATTGCAATTACATTTAATAAATGTAAATTATAAAAGAATATTGAAGCAACAACTGCAAATATAATTATAACATAGGTTATAATTAAAGATAACAGAAGTGGCTTATTTTAAAACTTACGCTAAGTTAATAAGCAATCATAGAAATAGGGCCCATACCAATAGCATTCACTTTCAGTCAGAAACTGATGGTCCCACAATAGGTAGGTGAGGCTGGGACAATGTAACGACCCGTAAATTTCAACTATTTTAATAACGTAATTAGTTGAAATTTTGTGAAATTTTTAACGATAAATTTTGAAATAAAAATTTAATATTTGGAATACGTCTAGTTAAACATAGCAACTGGTAAATTTTCGTCCGAAAATATGAAAATTTATTTCGCACGTAAATTCACTTCGATTTAATCAGTTAAAAAACGATGAAAATAAAATTTTTCCGAAACCTAAATATTTTTACATAGAAAAATTCTAAACCATCTTCTGAGCAAGATGTTAGTTTGTCGTTTTTCCAAATTCGGACATCTTTGGCTCCGTCGATCTTATTTTTCAGTGTTTTTCTTGCATTTTCCGCTGGTAGAAAATTCGAATTTTTATAATTCAATCAAACCACTGATATTTGTATACCGTTTTGGTCGTCTCGTCGTGCTGATCTATACGATATATTCGATTGTCAAATTCAGAGTCCGTTGTGCGGTGCAAAACTACGAAATGCCTAGCGTATCGGTTCCGTCTTTGTACCTGTGCCTTTTTGTTGCTTCCCGAGACAACCAAAAGCCAGCGGCTTTTATTACTTTCTGTAAACCAACAGCCTTTAGCCATTATTATTCCAAACTATCCAACTTCTGCCTTTTGTCATTCCCACTGTATTCAATACATTGACCGGTTTCCTTTTCATTCATCACTTCTCCCAGATTCCTTCCTCTTCTCACCTCTGCACTTTTCCCCTTTCATTTTCCAAACTGTTCACCGATCCATCATCTGAACCACCCCCGCCTTCATCCATGCAGCAGCCAACATTGCTCTGCCTACTAACTCCGATCGAACTCCACCAAGCCGTGCCTCCGCCCAAAACCCCACTCCCTCACATCCTTCATCCACCAGGCAGCTCGTCCCGACCTCCCCTCTGCTGCAGTTCAACCACCCAGATCCGCCGCTTCGCCACACCGGCACCCATCGCCACCATTGAATAGCCACTCTCCTCCACTCTAACCGAGGCTTCAACGCCTTCTTCGACCGCACCACCACCCCTTAGACCAACCACCACCTTGCAAGCCTTTGACCAAAGTATCTCCGCCCCTCTGTGTCCATCCTCCGCCTACCGAGCCCCACCATTTCGGACTCATCCCCTTCCACCCCCTCTACCGTGGCCGAGCCTTCTCCCCTAGGCTAGCCGACGACTCAACTTGGCTGCCATCCCTGTCGTTTCTTTGCTTGTTGGAAGGTAATATACATTTGACGTTTAAGTAAATATACACTTAGAGTACGAACAATATATTGCATTTGAGAAGCAGTGCATTCATTGTTTAATAGTATTGCTATACAGTGTTATGGGTTGCTGTTGAATATTTTAGAAGGTCACGGTAGCATGCACTTATATGTCAGTATAATATAATATATAGTTTATCATATAAGCTCTTTTGGGTTTGTACATAAGTTTTATAATACATATTTTTAAGCCTAAAAAAAATATACATATTAGTTATATATGCAAGTGTGCATTTGGTTGTAGTTATATATTGGCAGTATATATGTAATTATTGTTTCGGCCCTGATCTATATTCATGTTACTGTATTTGGGTTTAAAAATAGCATGGGTATACAAGTCTTGTTTTGCCTGAGTTGTTGTATAATATAAAGAGTGCTATAAATATGGTTACTGTATATAATATATGTATAGAAGTATATAAGTTTATAAAAATTATAAAGGTTACTTAAGCTTTTACTTAGGATTAATACACTGGTATATTAATATTTTAGATATTGCTTTAAATATTTTTTTATGTATATAGGCAGGTTGATTTCTTTGTTTTATATTCTTTGCATTCACAGTTTAACAGTGCTTTCCACCCACCTTGCTTCGTATTTGCATATAAGCTGCTATGCACTATGTTCGTGTATATTATTTTTGTTAGTATTTTTCATTGTTTTAAGTATATATTGAGTTGTATATATATATATGTTTATTTTAAAAGTTAGTTTACATATTTTGAAAGCATGCAGCAACCCACTTTGGCATTTTCCCCTTAAGTGTTAATTTTGACTTTTTAGTGATTTTTAAATTAAAATATTTATATAAATGCACGTGATATATATATGGGTTGACTTGATGTTGTTTTGATTTGGTTCGTAAGTTATACATATATAACATTTTACCAATAGTGCATGCATATTTGTTGTGGGTAGCCAACATATATACTTGAATATATCTGTAAGTATTTTCATTTAATTAAGTATCATATAGATGTATTTGTTCAAATTATATATGGTATATATGTTTGATGTTTGTGTATGTGTATTAATTTTGAAATGTCTGTATATTCAATGTAAATCGTGTTTGCATCTTCGATACGTTTTATATATGTAAATAGTTACAGTTGGTATACATATATATGTGTTAGCTTATACCATTTATCTGCATCGATTCAACTCTAATTAGATTTCGTCAATTCCTATTTATCAGCTTGTCCGTCGTGCCTATTTTCTTCACTGAATCGTGTCCGTCTAATGTTGTTTTGGAATTCGTGCTTGGATTTGTAACCCATCTTATCCCCGTCCATCGCTAGCCTCGAAAGGTGAGCAATCACTCACGATTAACGTTCTTTTATTGATTAAATTTGATTTCAATTGAAATGACAAATTGAAATATGCTGCTATTAGGTATTTACACTGTTATATATGCTATTACCTGTATCTGTTCACCTATGACATCTGACACCATTATCTGTCATTTATGCGATGATAATACAGATTGGTTGATAATTGATTGATTGTTGATGTTTATATTGGACGTTAAATTGTTAATGTTAAAGTGATGAATAATATGCAATTGAATTGATATATGATAGTTAACCATTTAAATTGAATCTATATGTTGAATTTGATTAGTTAAATTTTGTATAATATGACCCCCCTTTAAATGTTTAATTACTTGACACGTAGTAATATGGTTAATTACACCTTGAACCATTTGAATTTATGTTGTATTAATTGATGAAGTATGAAATTTAATAATTGATGTCAAGTGTAGAATTGCATAGAATAATTGGTGTAATAATCTTTAATCTACATGAAATGATAGTGTAGATTCTAGAAATAATTATATTAATTTGCACAAACAACAATGTAAATTAATACGATTATTTTGGGATTATACGAATTGATTATTGGATTGTTATTGTTTGTTGTATTGCTTGTTTATTTACTTTGACACCATCCCAGTTATCACACTGCAAGTACCCTTTGCTATGCTTTGATTTTGAATTGAATTGGAATCGGGTTGAAATGATAAATACCTAAATGAACTTGACCTAGGATAGAGAATTAAATAAAAACCGATTGGTCAATAAAATTTGATTTAAAAATAAAATGAAGATTTTATTTGAATAAATAATATGGTTTTGAAACAAAGTGGAATTTGAAATTTAATGAAAGGAAATGTTAATAATTAATAATCTGAATCAAAATATTAACATAGTAGTTGTTGAAAGAATGTTGTTTAAAATTAATTATTTAATAATTAAATTTGGAATTATTAATAATCAAGTTTTGAAATTTGTTAATAATTAAGTTTGAAATTATTTGATAATTGAATGAGATTTAATTATTTCATAATTAAATAAAATTGAAGTCTTTATTAAGTGAAATGGAACTTCTTGAATAAGTGAAACTAAGTTTCTTTATTAATTGAGTTTTGCAATTATAACTAAGTAAATAAATAAGTGAAATTGAATTTCTTTAACAAGAAATAAAATGTGATTTATTGAAACAAATGTAAGACTTGTAATTTAAAGAATTTGATTTGACGAAATTAACTTAATTAAATTTGTAAGCTTTGATATAATGAAGTTGGACTTAAGAAATTGATTTACTGAATTGGAAATTTAATAGAAATTGTTTTGAATGATAAAGTAACTTAACGAATATTGAATGAAATCGATAAATGAGTTTAAATTGATTTGAATGTTGAATTAAATTAATTTAAATAATTTCGGAATGAAACTTATATACGAACTGGAATCAATATTGAATTGTTTTAAATAAAAAAAAATTGAAACTGAATCATAAGATTTTGAAATGGTAATTTGGATGTTTTGAAACGTAAAATTTGGAAATTGGTTTTGAAATACAAATGAAATGTTAGTTTACAAATTCTATTTGAAATTGAAGTTGATTTGGTTTTGAAATATATAAACGACCAATTGGTGTAATAATTACGAAAGTTATTAAAGAGACCGGAATCGGTTATGGACATACTCTCTGTCTAAACCGAAAACCACTTTAATAACTATATGCGGAGTGTGATCCAGAATGAAGTGGTTGGAATGATGTTCGTGATGACTGAAGAAAGAGAACGATAATGGATAGCCTTGACACTTGTGTCAAATTGTAAATGACTAAAACAGGAGCCGTGCCGGGCCAATGGAGGTCAGCTACCTCAAGCGAACACACTTCTTCGAACTACTCATTACTTGTTGTCGATTGGTGCACCCTTGATTTTGGGAGTGTTGTTTCGCGGTGTTGCGGTCGCTGCGGCGATGCGTTCTCACCAGTCCGGATCAGGCAAACGGTAGTATCACTACCTTGGGTATTGCCTCATGTGCCTTGTCATACTTGTATCCCTTTATACGCGACCACTACGAAATTGTTTTGTGTTATACCTATGGAGTACTCCCTGATAGCCCACTAGTTTACGGTGGAGTTTACAGTGCTGTATAGACTACGACACTTATAAAAATGTGTTAAGGGGGATAATGGTAACGCCTTAACACTATTTTGATATCTTATATTACTGATAGACATTATCTACTTATCGTACACTACTACATAGTAGATAGTTTAACGGATCCTTAAAGGATGGTTATTCCAAACATCCTTTGAGTTACTTGTATTTCAATTGCTATTTCACTTGAGTTGGATTTATTGATATAAGAATGTTAATCCTGACTCGAGTGTTTTGTGTTTTGCTTTATGCTCGGGTCAGACTGAGTGTACCAGTATTCGAGACTCACCTTTGGAGTTGGAGCTTTGCTTGAAGATCCAGCCATCTATTCTGATTTCAGTATTCGATGATTCCAGTGATGTATTCTGATTTGTATCTGATGAATCATGTTACTCTTCCGTTGTATCTGGTTTAACTCTAAAGTAACTTATACATTTATATAGTAGCTTCATGAACTACTATCTCTTTTATTTCCGCTGCATTTATTACTCTGTGTCTGTGATCTGTGATTATTTATTTACTGTATATGTTCAGTTTTGCCAAATTTAAATTAACAACGCGGTATTTTGAATTATTCAAGTCCAACATGTGCGGATGCGAATGGTCGAAAATATCGGGTCGTTACAGTTGGTACCAGAGCTTTGGTAGCTCTAGGCAAAACTAAGCATATAGGGTAAATGTATTTACAGAATCACTCTCATTCGAGTTTCAATCTCTTCCTTTTGACTCGATTTCCTTGAATTTTGGAATGTTCCCTCGGTTCCAAAATTCATTCGTGTCCCTCACTATTCGTCCTCTTTCAATTCTGTAGCATCCCATAACTCCACTTCGAATGATCTTTATAATGAGTCGGCGGTCTTGCCAATCTCAAATTGACTTATAAGGGGTGAAACTCCTTTACAATAGGCATTGATTTACCGGAGATTTCTGTATCCTCGGTTTACGATGCTATCTATCTCCTGCTATACCAGAATTTTATTTCTTGAGATCGAATGTCGATTTACCTCGGAATTCTACAACGATCTTATTCTTGAAGTCACGGTCGACCCAGTTAAGGTTGCCCGCGATTTATATGAACTTATCAATCTTCCTACTTTGCTATTAATCATCATATCTTGTTTCGAACTTATCTTCGAATCAAATTTCTCTTTGATTTAAGTCCATCAAATTTGAACCCTATCCTTATTTTGAAAATTCATTCCTGTATCGTCGAGCAAAGAAATGTATTTGTAAACTAATATATATAAATGTTTTAATATATGCTGTGTTGTTTGAGTTGTTGATGTTGATTTGGGTTTCCGATCGATTCGTCTGATCAACACTATCGATAGGATTTCCAAAACACTTGAACAGAGCAAAGTGACACAATATTATTTTCAAATTTGGAAAATGGAATAAATTTGTATGAATATATTATAGATATATATAAGTAAAATTTTCTGAAATTTAATAAGTTAATTAAATTGGTTGTTGAAATGATAATAATTGATTATCACTTATTGTTCTATAAATGAATTTTAAACATGGGTTATAAATTGATTTGAAATTTAAATGAATTTAACATTTAGAATTTGAGAATTTAATTTCCAGTAATTTCAAGCTTTGGTTTTTAAAATTTTAAAATGTATATTATTGAAGGTATTTTCAAATAGAAACCGTTTTCAAAGAATTTTAAAATGTCGAAATCAGTGCTCTTCTCTTTTGTCGCTGGAAAATAATTTCGGTGATGGCGGCCGCATCATCGATATTCATTTTCGAGTTTCGAAGTGGAGAAACCATTCTGTAGCTTTGCTACGGTTTTGTTTTGAGAAAAAAATATATTTTGATTTGAATTTTTCAGTATATTTTGATTTACATATATATAGGTATCTTATTTTAAAATTTAATTTGATTTGATATAAATATATTATATATATCTCTAAGTTGTTTAAAGTTAATCGAAAATCTAATTCTTAAATTTTGTTAAAGGATGATTTTAATTATAAATAAAACCAAAATTTGGATTAAATATTTAAACTTGAATAATTGAATTGGGAAAATTTTATTTGTATATTGTTCAACTGCATTCTAATACAACTTACCTAAATCATTCAGAAGTTGAATATGTAATTGGATAATATATATAAGATAAATTGAATTTATAAATAAAATTTGAGTGTTTATAATAAATGTTATACACAAAATTTTGATTATAAAGATGTTAATAGAGTTAGATAGGATAATAAGTAAACTCAGTTAATAATGAAATAAATTTGTTTTGAAAGAATTAATAAATTTGTTTTGAAAGAATTAATAAACTGAAATTTGATCAACATATGAAAATACCTTGAATTTAAAAGAAATTAATAGATGTAAATTAATTTAAATCGAAACTTTTATGTTTTAAATTAATTTTATATGGGTTAAATATATGTGAGTAGATATATTAAGTAGAATAAATTTAACTGTAATTTGGAATAAAGAAGAATTTAAAATTGTTGAAGAAAATATGATTATAATAAAAGACTATTCAAATTTATGGTTTTAAAAATTGTAAATTGAAGAAATGGGATAATAAGATAATGAATTTAGAAATAGTTGAGATTGATTTTAGTGAAATCAAATGGATTAAATCAATTATTGAATATCAATTAATTTAAATTTGAATTTATATGGTTTAAATTAATTGTTATTTTGTATTTCATATCTGTTTTTCTTTCTGGTTCTTTCTATTCTCCTACCTTGTTCCTTTTCGGAGACGAAAAGTTTTGAGTGGGGGAGAGTGTAACGACCCGTAAATTTCAACTGTTTTAATAACGTAATTAGTTGAAATTTTGTGAAATTTTAAACGATAAAATTTTGAAATAAAAATTTAATATTTGGAATACGTCTAGTTAAACATAGCGACTGGTAAATTTTCATCCGAAAATATGAAAATTTATTTCGCGCATAAATTCACTTCGATTTAATCAGTTAAAAAACGATGAAAATAAAATGTTTCCGAAACCTAAATATTTTTACATAGAAAAATTCTAAATCATCTTATGAGCAAGATGTCAGTTTGTCGTTTTTCCAAATTCGGACATCTTTGGCTCTGTCGATCTTATTTTTCAGTGTTTTTCTTGCATTTTCCGCTGGTAGAAAATTCGAATTTTTATAATTCAATCAAACCATTGATATATGTATACCGTTTTGGTCGTCTCGTCGTGCTGATCTCTACGATATATTCGATTGTCAAATTAAGAGTCCGGTGTGCAGTGCAAAACTACGAAATGCCTAGCGTATCGGTTCCGTCTTTGTACCTGTGCCTTTTTGTTGCTTCCCAAGACAACCAAAAGCCAGCAGCTTTTATTACTTTCTGTAAACCAACAGCCTTTAGCCATTATTATTCCCAACTATCCAACTTCTGCCTTTTGTCATTCCCACTGTATTCAATACATTGACCGGTTTCCTTTTCATTCATCACTTCTCCCAGATTCCTTCCTCTTCCCACCTCTACACTTTTCCCCTTTCATTTTTCAAAACTGTTCACCGATCCATCGCCTGAACCACCCCCGCCTTCATCCACGCAGCAGCCAACATAGCTCTGCCTACTAACTCCGATCGAACTCCACCAAGCCGTGCCTCCGCCCAAAACCCCACTCCCTCACATCCTTCATCCACCATGCAGCTCGTCCTGACCTCCCCTCTGCTGCCGTTCAACCACCCAGATCCGCCGCTTCGCCACACCGGCACCCATCGCCACCATTGAATAGCCACTCTCCTCCACTCTAACCGAGGCTTCAACGCCTTCTTCGACTGCACCACCACCCCTTAGACCAACCACCACCTTGCAAGCCTTTGACCGAAGTATCTCCGCCCCTCTATGTCCATCCTCCGCCTACCGAGCCCCACCATTTCGGACTCATCCCCTTCCACCCCCTCTACCGTGGCCGAGCCTTCTCCCCTAGGCTAGACGACGACTCAACTTGGCTGCCATCCCTGTCGTTTCTTTGCTTATAGGAAGGTAATATACATTTGATGTTTAAGTAAATATACACTTAGAGTACGAACAGTATATTGCATTTGAGAAGTAGTGCATTCATTGTTTAATAGTATTGCTATACAGTGTTATGGGTTGCTGTTGAATATTTTAGAAGGTCACGGTAGCATGCACTTATATGTCAGTATAATATAATATATAGTTTATCATATAAGCTCTTTTGGGTTTGTACATAAGTTTTATAATACATATTTTAAGCCTAAAAAAAATATACATATTAGTTATATATGCAAGTGTGCATTTGGTTGTAGTTATATATTGGCAGTATATATGTAATTATTGTTTCGGCCCTTATCTATATTCATGTTGTTGTATTTGGGTTTAAAAGTAGCATGGGTATACAAGTCTTGTTTTGCCTGAGTTGTTGTATAATATAAAGAGTGCTAATATAATATATGTATAGAAGTATATAAGTTTATAAAAATTATAAAGCTTACTTAAGCTTTTACTTAGGATTAATACACTGGTATATTAGTATATTAGATATTGCTTTAAATTTTTTTATATATATATAGGCAGGTTGAATTCTTTGTTTTATATTCTTTGCATTCATAGTTTAACAGTGCTTTCCACCCACCTTGCTTCGTATTTGCGTATAAGCTGCTATGCACTATGTTCGGGTATATTATTTTTGTTAGTATTTTTCATTGTTTTAAGTATATATTGAGTAGTATATATATATATATTTGTTTATTTTAAAAGTTAGTTTACATATTTTGAAAGCATGCAGCAACCCACTTTGGCATTTTCCCCTTAAGTGTTAATTTTGACTTTTTAGTGATTTTTAAATTAAAATATTTATATAAATGCACGTGATATATATATGGGTTGACTTGATGTTGTTTTGATTTGGTTCGTATGTTATACATATATAACATTTTACCAATAGTGCCTGCATATTTGTTGTGGGTAGCCGACATATATACTTGAATATATCTGTAAGTATTTTCATTTAATTAAGTATCATATAGATGTATTTGTTCAAATTATATATGGTATATATGTTTGATGTTTGTGTATGTGTATTAATTTTGAAATGTCTGTATATTCAATGTAAATCGTGTTTGCATCTTCGATACATTTTATATATGTAAATAGTTACAGTTGGTATACATATATATGTGTTAGCTTATACCATTTATCTGCATCGATTCAACTCTGATTAGATTTCGTCAATTCCTATTTATCAGCTTGTCCGTCGTGCCTATTTTCTTCACTGAATCGTGTCCGTCTAATGTTGATTTGGAATTCGTGCTTGGATTTGTAACCCATCTTATCCCCGTCCATCGCTAGCCTCGAAAGGTGAGCAATCACTCACGATTAACGTTATTTTATTGATTAAATTTGATTTCAATTGAAATGACAAATTGAAATATGCTGCTATTAGTTATTTACACTATTATATATGCTATTACCTGTATCTCTTCACCTATGACATCTGACACCATTATCTGTCATTTATGCGATGATAATACAGATTGGTTGACAATTGATTGATTGTTGATGTTTATATTGGACGTTAAATTGTTAATGTTAAAGTGATGAATAATATGCAATTGAATTGATATATGATAGTTAACCATTTAAATTGAATCTATATGTTGAATTTGATTAGTTAAATTTTGTATAATATGACCCCCTTTAAATGTTTAATTACTTGACATGTAGTAATATGGTTAATTACACCTTGAACCATTTGAATTTATGTTGTATTAATTGATGAAGTATGAAATTTAATAATTGATGTCAAGTGTAGAATTGCATAGAATAATTGGTGTAATAATCTTTAATCTACATGAAATGATAGTGTAGATTCTAGAAATAATTATATTAATTTGCACAAACAACAATGTAAATTAATACGATTATTTCGGGATTATTTGAATTGATTATTGGATTGTTATTGTTTGTTGTATTGCTTGTTTATTTACTTTGACACCATCCCAGTTATCACACTGCAAGTACCCTTTGCTATGCTTTGATTTTGAATTAAATTGGAATCGGGTTGAAATGATAAATACCCAAATGAACTTGACCTAGGATAGAGAATTAAATAAAAACCGATTGGTCAATAAAATTTGATTTAAAAATAAAATGAAGATTTTATTTGAATAAATAATATGGTTTTGAAACAAAGTGGAATTTGAAATTTAATGAAAGGAAATGTTAATAATTAATAATCTGAATCAAAATATTAACATAGTAGTTGTTGAAAGAATGTTGTTTAAAATTAATTATTTAATAATTAAATTTGGAATTATTAATAATCAAGTTTTGAAATTTGTTAATAATTAAGTTTGAAATTATTTGATAATTGAATGAGATTTAATTATTTCATAATTAAATAAAATTGAAGTCTTTATTAAGTGAAATTGAACTTCTTGAATAAGTGAAACTAAGTTTCTCTATTAATTGAGTTTTGCAATTATAACTAAGTAAATAAATAAGTGAAATTGAATTTCTTTAACAAGAAATAAAATGTGATTTATTGAAACAAATGTAAGACTTGTAATTTAAAGAATTTGATTTGACGAAATTAACTTAATTAAATTTGTAAGCTTTGATATAATGAAGTTGGACTTAAGAAATTAATTTAATGAATTGGAAATTTAATAGAAATTGTTTTGAATGATAAAGTAACTTAATGAATATTGAATGAAATCGATAAATGAGTTTAAATTGATTTGAATGTTGAATTAAATTAATTTAAATAATTTCGGAATGAAACTTATATACGAACTGGAATCAATATTGAATTGTTTTAAATAAATAAAAATTGAAACTGAATCATAAGATTTTGAAATGGTAATTTGGATGTTTTGAAACGTAAATTTTTGGAAATTGGTTTTGAAAGACAAATGAAATGTTGGTTTACAAATTCTATTTGAAATTGATGTTGATTTGGTTTTGAAATATATAAACGACCAATCGGTGTAATAATTACGAAAGTTATTAAAGAGACCGGAATCGGTTATGGACATACTCTCTGTCTAAACCGAAAACCACTTTAATAACTATACGCGGAGTGTGTCCAGAATGAAGTGGTTGGAATGATGTTCGTGATGACTGAAGAAAGAGAACGATAATGGATAGCCTTGACACTTGTGTCAAATTGGAAATGACTAAAACAGGAGTCGTGCCGGGCCAATGGAGGTCAGCTACCTCAAGCGAACACACTTCTTCGAACTACTCATTACTTGTTGTCGATTGGTGCACCCTTGATTTTGGGAGTGTTGTTTCGCGGTGTTGCGGTCGCTGCGGCGATGCGTTCTCACCAGTCCGGATCAGGCAAACGGTAGTATCACTACCTTGGGTATTGCCTCATGTGCCTTGTCATACTTGTATCCCTTTATACGCGACCACTACGAAATTGTTTTGTGTTATACCTATGGAGTACTCCCTGATAGCCCACTAGTTTACGGTGGAGTTTACAGTGCTGTATAGACTACGACACTTATAAAAATGTGTTAAGGGGGATAATGGTAACGCCTTAACACTATTTTGATATCTTATATTACTGATAGACATTATCTACTTATCGTACACTACTACATAGTAGATAGTTTAACGGATCCTTAAAGGATGGTTATTCCAAACATCCTTTGAGTTACTTGTATTTCAATTGCTATTTCACTTGAGTTGGATTTATTGATATAAGAATGTTAATCCTGACTCGAGTGTTTTGTGTTTTGCTTTACGCTCGGGTCAGACTGAGTGTACCAGTATTCGAGACTCACCTTTGGAGTTGGAGCTTTGCTTGAAGATCCAGCCATCTATTCTGCTTTCAGTATTTGATGATTCTAGTGATGTTTCTGATTTGTATCTGATGAATTGTGTTACTCTTCCATTGTATCTGGTTTAACTCTGATGTAACTTATACATTTATATAGTAGCTTCATGAGCTACTATCTCTTTTATTTCCGCTACATTTATTACTCTGTGTCTGTGATTATTTATTTACTGTATATGTTCAGTTTTGCCAAATTTAAATTAACAACGCGGTATTCTGAATTATTCAAGTCCGACATGTGCAGATGCGAATGGTCGAAAATATCGGGTCGTTACAGACAAGCTTATGCTGATTCGGGTAAATAAGTAGCCAACATAATAAAAAAAGTAAACTAAACGCAGAATAAAAGATTAGACATAAGGTCTATTAAAATAGTATGATGTGTTTGGAGTAGCCCAGAGGATGAAGAGCCTAACGAAGCAGTTCATCACAGATTTCAACATAGAAGAAGCACATTAAACTTAGTTATTTTGGGCTAGAAAGAGGTACAAGACTTCAACGGGACGTGAGGGTACTCTAGGATGACCCTCTAAGGTAGGCCTAACAAAGCAGTCCCCTGGAGGCAGGTCTGTAGGTGTTCCATCAAGAGAGTATGCTTTGACTACTTTTGTGTTGCAGGACCATTGTAGGCAGTCAAAAGGGTTGATATTTGGAGCGGGATATTCGTATGACACCGTACTCTGACTTGCGAGTAGGTTTTAGCGGGAAAGACCTAAAATGATAGTCACATGTGGACATCAGGCCATCATCAAACCAAGAGCGAGTTCGAGAAAGACTAGAGTTAAACCAATAGGCCAATGATTCTTTCACTATCGAGACAGTAGATGAGGGGTGCAGCCAATTGGATGTTTAGATTGTTTGTAGTAGGGCACATTCACTTAGCTCTTTTAGAGGTCTTTCGATTTGTAACGACCCTAGATTTAATTTAATTTAAATTAATAATTTATTGAATTTTTGAATTAAATTGAGTAATTAAATAAATTTTTGGATAAAAATTTGTAAATTTATTTAGAAAATTGGAGCGAGATTCCCCGACTCAAAAATGAGTAAAATTGAAAATAATAAATATATAGATATATTTGACTTGAGTTTAATTTGTAAATAAATAATTGATAATAATATTAAATATTAAAATTTATGGTTAATAATAATTTGAAATTATAATTAAATATAAGATAATAAATATTTAAAACTAGGAATATAAAATAAAGTTGACAAATTCAAATAGATATATATAGTAAGATAAATTATAGAATATAAAGTAACATATAGTTAAATTCAAGCAACATAGTTAAAATAGAAATTTATTTACAATACAAAGTTAAAAACAAACAACATTAGAATAAAACAAATGAAACGAAGATATATAAAATAAAAGCAAAACAAAATATAAATATATTCAAGTAGAGAGTAGAACATATTAAACAAATTCTCAGCAAACATATATATCAATGTACAAAACAAAGTAAAATAATAGAACCAAAAGCATAGAAATAAAACAAATGAAACACTTGCTAAAGAAGAGGCAAGAAAATAAGGAAAACAAAGTAAATTATATTCAATCATGTATATAAACAAAACTAATACAACATCATCTCTCAGCCGAAAAGCAAGATATAAGTGTGTAGAAGCAATGTCTACCCGCACACAAGAAGTAAGTAAATAAACAAAATATTAGTAAAATAGAACAAAAGAGAAGAAAGTACTCAAGCAATAAATGCCATTACCTCCAGCCACCATAAGTTTATCATTAGCCGAGATCTTGTTGATAAAACAAAGAAATAAAATAACATCCCCTGTACAAGCAAGGTAATTAATGCAACATGCCTATTGTACAAGACAACATCACCTGTACAATTCATTTCTTTTATATACATCAAACTTTCTTCATTTTTGTTCGTTCATCAACCTGAGAAAAGAAGAAAAGAAAATATAAGAAAACAAAACTTCAATTTAAACATCAACAAACAACAAAGCAGATCATCAAAGCAAACAACTTCTCAGTTTTTAAAGTTCAAAGCTTTTCAAAGCAAAAGTGCTCTGTTTCATCCTCTGGAAACACAGGTGAGCAAACCTCTGGCTTAAATCTTAAATCAGTTGAAATATATATTGAATGTGATTATCTTTAGAAATATGATATGAAATCTGCTCACATATATACATATATGAAGACATATGTATGTGTCTGTACCTATGAATGGTTGCTCTCTCTCAAGTCACAGGTTTAAAACCAAATTCAAGAAAAAAAATCAAAATCTCTTGTTTCAACCTTTTTCAAATTATAATTATCAAAAAGGAAAATGTTTACAATAAGGGGAAGTTATTTCTAAAAATAAATTCAGATAAAAATATTGAGTAAAATCTGTAAAAATAAATAATTTACAGTAAGATTACAATATATTAGAAAATTCGAACATCTTAACTTTAAAATCTGATTACATAATCAAGTTTGTATCATGAAATAATGATTTTTGATAAAGGTCTCGAGATTTTTAGGCAAGTAGTTGTCGAGAATTTCTGAGTTAAACGGAAATTGAAAACGTAGCAAATTTTGGTGATCTTGTTTCTTTGGAGGTCTGGGATTCTCAGTGATGGTGGAGGAGTGATCAGTGTTGAAGGCAAAAATGGTAAGTAGTGTTAAACTTCATCGAGGAAGCAGCGGTGGCGAATTTTCTCCTCTAAACCTAGTTTTTGTTATGGTTGTGTTTTGGTCTCGTTTGGTGACCAGAGGCGACCGAGTTCGCCTTGGGTTGGGGGAATGGTGGAGGAGACGTCGACGAAGCTATGGACGGAGTTTCACATGTTCAGGTGGCCGAGGTTGGGTGAACGACGATGGTTTCCAGGTTTAGTTGGTGACGCTATCGCGTGTTCCAGGCTTTGGGTCGATCATCTCGAATTTGATTTCGAGAAGTCTGGGTAGTTCAGGTGATCGGAAATGGAGGGGAAGATGAATGTCGACTTGTTCGACGATGTGGGGTCGGCTGGAGATGATCCTGGGCGAAGTACACGTGCACGTGCACGTTTATGTTTGGTGGCTGATCGATTTGGGAAGACGAATGTTTTTGGGGATTGAACTCGAAGTGGAGCTCGGGTGAATGATGGTTTGACTCGAGTAAATCGGGTTTTAACCTGGGCTCGTATTAATGCTAAATTTTTTTAACAGTATTAAAATATAAACAGTTTTTACAAGATAAAGATTTTGACTTAAATCAATGTTTATTCAAGTTGAAATTTGTTAAAGGTTTGAAAGTAAAATTACTCTTGAGTTTAAAATATTTCAATACATATAACCTTTATTTTAAAAGTTTATTTTAAATAAACTTACTAACGTAATTAAACGGTTAATTTGGGAAGTAAAATGTGTTTTTAAAGGACAATTTATTATTAATGGTCTTAAGTCAAATTGGTAATTGATAATTAACTCAAAAGGTTATTAATTAAGATCTTAAGTAATTAATGATTATTAATTAACATAAGTAATTAAAGAATAATTACTTAATTAAAGATTTAAGTAATAAATAAATTAATTAGAGGATGATTAGTTTTTATAATTAATTAAAGGTAATTAATTAAGGGTTAATTAATTAATGTGATTTGTTAGGGGTAATTTATTAATTAAAGGTTAATTAATAAATGAAGGTAATTAATGACTTTTTAATATTAGTAATTAAAAGATAATTACTAAATGATTAAAGGTTGATTTCTCAAGTAATTAAACAATAATAAATTAAAGGCTAATTAATTAATGTGATTAATTAAGGATAATTTATAAATTAGAGGTTAATTAATTTATGAAGGTGATTAAGGAATGATAAATTGAGGAATAATTAATTAAAGTAATTAATTAAAAATAATTAATTTAATGGTGAATTAAATAATTATAGGTTAATTATTTAATAATTAAAGGTTGATGAATTTTAATGGAAAGTTAATTAATTTATTATTAATGGCCAAATTATAAATGATTAAGGAATAATTAATCAAAATTATTTGTAATATTAATTAACCCGGATTAGTAATTCATAAGTAATAAATCTGTTTTGAATTTATCAGACAATTAACTTACCTTACTTATGGATATTTGGATTCTATTGGATGATTTGATTGTTTTATATCCCTGATATATGATGCTTTGTGATATACCCTGATTTATGTTCTGATCTGTAATTTCTTTATCTGTGATATTTATACATCTGTGATCTGAATGAAAAGATAAGCGTTATAGTTTATATCGCTTATCAACTATATCCTGTATTTTGGATCTGTGATGATTGATGTTGCCCTATTGTGTGTAAAACCCCTGGACTACATTGTTACACACACAAATATGGATTTCACGTGGCAATCGGTTAAGTCACAGATAATTTAAATTTGATGTTTTGAAATTGAAATTTTAATTTCAATTGATTTTGAAATTGGAAATCTGGGTTTAAAATGAAAAGCTTTTGAAATGGAATTTCAAAGATAAAAGTTATTTTGAATAACTTAATAGAGTTTTAGAAATTTAAATAATTTGATTTAAATTTGAATTCAAGTTTGAAATTAAATTCTATGATTTGAAACTAGAGATTAAAGAGGTTATACCCATTATATAAGGGTTAAACTATTTTAAAAGTGTTGATTTGGAAATTTGAATTTAAATTCAAAAGCTTCAACTTGTGTAAATAAAATTGGATTTTTCTGAAACGGAAACTATTTGTTTTCAAATAATAACAGCTTTCCTATAAGAAGTGAATTTTCAAATTTGTGTTGAAAAGTTTCAAATTTAAAATGAAATTGAAATGTTTTGAAAGCTATGAATTGAATCTGTTTATTTTTAACAGATTTAAAAATGATGATTTGTTTAAACCCTTTGAAATGAAATTGTTTTGAAAGCTATAAGTTAAATCTTTGATTTAAAGATTTAACGAGTTCATCCAATTGAAACGGAAGTTGTTTTAAAAATCTATGAATGTATCTTTGTGAATTGGGTTAATTTTGTGAAATAAATCTTTTTGTTTAAAGATTTTAAAATGGTAATTTGTTTTAACCATTCGAGTGAAAAGTTTTGGGCTTTAAGCTGTGATTTAACTGAGACCCCAATATCCATATGATTTCTAATAATTACGCTCACTATTCGGGTTAGCCGGGAAAAGACATTTGTGTCATATAACCCATTCCGAATAGTGATACGTCGTATATGGATAGCATTTGAAGACCGGTTGTGAAGACCAGATATTTTCGAAAATGAAAGGACAACTCGTCGAATGTCTCTGCATCGACTGGCCCCGATATAGAGATTTTATCACCCTTTGTGATGGGAAGTCCAGACGGGATTGTGAATACCCGGAATTGCAAGGGCTTCGTAAGAAGTGCCTTCGGTTCTGTTCGAACCCGGAACAGACTTGTATGGTTACATGTCTGACATTACACTTTGAGATATAAAGCTGATTTCTTTCAAATACATTTCTGTTTGGTGGTGGAGAATTTATTCTCTTAGCTTAACACCCTTCTCTGAGACGTACGAGCTCAGAGGTTATGTAGTTGAAATTTATCAGCGATATATTCCCAATTTGGTAATGTGACATGCTGACTGTTGTTGTGTGATGATCATTATTTGATCATTTGCGATATGATCATTTGTTTGATTTTATATCTTTGTGATCATTACTTTGATCATTTGTTTGACCCGAAGCATGGCTTTGTGACAAAGCGTAGCTTTGTGGACGAGACTTCGTCGAACCTCACACCCCGGAAATGGTCGAAACAGGAATGATGCGGCAAGGTTCTAGGGAGTAGCGCCCCTTAGTGTATGTCATTCTTTCTGGATAGAGGTGGTATCATGGTATGAAGCCCAGATACTGAACCTATGTTGTTACTACATTATTATTACTCTTTATGTGGTTGTTGGAAATCGAGGATCCTCCGGAAGATCGGTTACGATCGGGGGATGGCATACGCGTGTCAGTAGTTACCTATTTTTGCAGAGGTAACCTGGCCTTGTGTTGGCAGAGATCCGGTTAGGTTTTCGGATCGTCATTCCAGAGGCGTTTCCATGTGGCAATGGGAAGTTCCTTGGCCTGACCATTTGTTGGAAATCCAAAGAAACAATACGAAACCCTGTACGGTTTTAGTTGTAGAACCTGCCATTTAACATGGTAGCTATAGTAAGCATAATATAATGGTACCGTGACGACCGCCCATAACCCCTGCACTGAACCTAGAGAAAGTGCGCTGTAAAGTGTGCCAGGCAGCCATGGACGATTGTCAGGGTAAATTAGAACAACAGAATCTATCGTATTACTCACAGCGCATGGACAAAATACAATAGAACATACATATAGTGAAGCTTCACAGAAAAGAATCTCATCAATAAAACTTCATAATAGTTGAATACAAACATCTTAATAGTCAATACAATAAGCCTCACTGCAAAATACTCAGAGAAAATACAAACAGCGGAACACCCAGTACATATAATAAGAAGATAATATGCAACCCTCCAGCTCGTCTTCGATATCAACACCGTGGAAAGCAAGAACAGCACCTGTCACCTGCAACCTAGTCTGCCCGTCCCAAAATGGACGAACAGCCCAAGGCAATAAGAGTTAAACATAAAGCCTTGAGTCAGACAACAGTCTTAGTGAGCGGTAAATTAACTAACAACATACCAAAAGAGCATAAAGGAAAAGGAATACAACCCTTCCACTCCACCTCTTTCTACAGTGATAGCCCCCAGACACACACTAAGCAGAAGCAAACATAGCAGAGCATACAATTTAAGGTAAAGCAATTATCACTCGAGTCAAGGGCGATGTTTTCCAAGTACAAACCCCCAAGGCCTAAACCAAGATCAGATAAGCACCCAGAAAATACCGCTCTTGAGACCGAATGACGATACAACCAAACATCCATGACTCTAGCAATCACTGTTATCATTGCTTCGATATCATCGTTAATTGAATGACCGGCACATTCTTTCAGCCGTCCGTCAAGGGCTAATGGAAACCCCGGTTCTAGACATAACTCTACACGTCATCGTGACCCATGCCTAGGACTATCGAATCTGCCCAGAGTACTTGACTATCAATCATTAGCCTTCAGGGACTATCGAATCTGCCCAATGTACTCTTTCTTTGAGCATGCTAGAACCTTCAACAACAATGAGATCTCAGCCTTCTAGTCATCCTCCTCGACGACTATTTTCATAGTAGCTCAAGCGCCTCTCGAGCCAACCATTATCCTCAACTCGAACCATATCACCGAGTTATCAACATACTTGGAATGATCCCGTCTGGATTAGACCAAGACTATCTCATACCATGCCTCGCTTCATCACATCCTCGCAAAGCTACATCTCAACATCATCATCATCAAATCTATGCATAAGAGCTTCATCATCCGCTACATATGCCACGAGCAGCTTCTCCAATTCAAGAGCCTTTCTCTTAGCTTTGAATCATCTTAGGTCTAAATCAAATCATCAATCATCTAATTCATAGCAATCAATCAAGTCAAACATTAATCCAAGTAATCAAGCATTCAAATATGGTCTAAATAGACAATTATAACAATAATGGCAATTTCGTAATTAAAGAGTCGAAAGTCTAATAAGCATGAAAACATGAGCAATGTCTCTATAATCTTGATGAATGAACTTGCATAGGTTAACATGTAGTAAAATGGATGACAAATCATCATGAGCAATGGATCTTTATGGATCTACATATATGATTAGGAAAATGCATGGAAATCTCTACTTTAACAACAAATCAAGCCAACAATCCGATATACTCCTTTGGATCCGTGTGAGAGATAATCACCACTCACCAAATCACCTAAACAACCCTAAATCAACACGCTTCAGATCTGGACAGCGAAGGATCTAGCTTGATCTATCACCAATCCGCTTCAAACGATGAAATCTCTCTTCGAAGGATGAAGATCTTTAATCTAAGCTCTTCAATCTTCGATTTGATCTTCAACTTGGATTATAACGACCCGTAAATTTCAACGGTTTTAATAACGTAATTAGTTGAAATTTTGTGAAATTTTAAACGAAAAATTTTGAAATAAAAATTTGATATTTGGAATACGTCTAGTTAAACATAGTGATTGGAAAATTTTCGTTCGAAAATATGAAAGTTTATTTCGCGCGTAAATTCACTTCAATTTAATCAGTTAAAAACAGTGAAAATAAAATGTTTCCGAAACCTAAATATTTTTACATAGAAAAATTCTAAACCATCTTCTGAGCAAGATGTCAGTTTGTCGTTTTTCCAAATTCGGACATCTTTGGCTCCGTCGATCTTATTTTTCAGTGTTTTTCTTGCATTTTTCGATAGTAGAAAATTTGAATTTTATAATTAAATCATATCACCAATATCTATATATCGTTCTGATCGTCTCGACGTGCTGATTTATGCAGTGTATTCAGTTCTATATTTTGAAATCTGTTTCCCTACGAAATCGATAGAACAAATTTCGTATCGATGCCGGGTTTGAAATCTTTTGCTCTCCATCTACCTACCGTTACAAAATTTAACGGCCGTAACCTTTGAGATTTCTAGAATTTAACAATCGAGACTTTTGCTTTCTTTTGTCCTTTCAGTATCCGTGTAGAATTAAATAACCACTTGTTCAATATTCCCAGAAATATAACAGATGACCTTTGGTTTTAATTGGTTTCAAATTTCTCTGGTTTCGTTTCGTTATCTCTGTCTTGATAAATAAAAAAAATTAAAATTATTTAGTCTTCACCCTGGCATTCGAAAACAAAAAGGGAAATGGAATATATACTGTTTCGTATATAATGGCTTTTGAATGCTGCTCGTCCCTTCATTCTTCACTTTGCAAAACGCACCCGCCTCCCCACTTAAAAAAAAAGGGAGAGAAAAAAACTCCTCAGCCAGATCTGATAACCACCACGCTCCGACCCACCAACACCTCCGCCTCCCTCCTCCCATGGTCAGCGCCACCGTTGCCTACTGCCCACGGCCACCAACCACAGCAGCCCACTCGAACCCGTGCCACCTCGTCAGCACTTCCTACTTCCACCTCGTCCCCGCCATGCTCGGCGTCTGCTCATCACCGAGCGCCGCCACCACACGTTCCAGCCCACAACCCTTTGGCCACCCTCCCACCGCTTACCCTCCACCTTTGATCTGCCGGCTTCAGTCCCCTCGGTCTCGTTCTGCCCGCCCGCTCCACCAATCCAACTCAGCACTTCCCTCCTCGTCATCCGTGCCCACCCACCACCGGAGCCTATCACCACTCGAACGCAACTCTTCCCTCAGCCTCCGCCCTGGCCATCCCCTGAGCCACCTTCGCCCTCCCGCCGACTACCCTGGCCGTTACCCTTCACCATGAGCATCTCCCCTAGTATGCAAATCGACCATCTGTGCATCCTATATCTTCCTATTGAGGTATTGATATATAGATATGTTATGTTCTATATTCAAGCATATAAGTTTAGTATATTATATATTACATTTTTACGTGTATTAGTTATATAAAAAGTAAACAGTGTATGTTGTTAATATATGCCCGTATAAACATAGGTACAACATCTTGTATAAAGTATAGGTTATATATATATATATATTTATAGTTATAGTCTATATGGTTGTTCTTGTGTGTCGGTATAAGTTTAGGCAGGGCAAAATCATGTAAGTGTATATAATATAAAAGTTATATAAATGGTAGGCTGCATTCACATCTTTGTTTTTTTTATCTCAAGTGAAACATTTCATTTTCAAACATTAAACGGTTACTGATGTCAAAAGGGATGCTAGAAAATGTCATTTGTATTCCCAATGTGTACAGGAAATTTAAACTACTAAGTTTTTCAATAACCTGGTAAGTAAAAAGTCCTAACTAAGTTATTCCAATCGCTCAACGCATAGAATACACATTTAATAAGATTTGTACTGTATAAATAGGGACATAGAATATAATAAAATAACAAATCACGTAATGTTTGTCATTGCTCTTGTAGCTGGCAAGTTGTAATAGTTGAAAATCCTTGTTAAGCATAGTTATCTACAGCTATCACTTTTGAGGAGTCATTGATTTTACTCCTGTAAGCATGTTCATTGTTGTCCAATTCTTTGGTTGAATAGTTGATATGATTTCTTCCATTTTTCCTTGATACGTTCGTTTCTTCAATGCTCCAAGGAATTTACAGTGTACTGTCCAAGGAATTTGTTGAATATACATTTCATACATATATATATCTGTTTAATGTATTTAACAATTTCAGTTTGCATTCAAAGATTTATATAATATGTTTATAACATGGGTTTTGAAACAGTTTTATGCATATATTATAAAGTATGTAAGTTATAAAAGTGAATAACGATATAATTTACATTTCGTTTTAACTTATATCAAACTGATTCTAATGGTTCATCGTTTCTCATTATCAGCCTTGTCGGCGTATTCGTGCCAATTTTCTTTACTCTGAAATTCGTGCTTGGATTTGCGACTCATCCCATTCTCGCCCATCTCTAACCTCGAAAGGTGAGCACTCACTCACGATTAACGTTCTTTTATTTATTAGATTTGATTTCGATTGAAACGACAATTGAAATATACTGCTCTTAGTTAATTACACTGTTATATATACTATTACCTGTATCAGTTCACCTTTGACATCTGACACCATTATATGTTAATTATTTATGCGATGATAATACAGTTTGGCTGATAATTGATTGATTGTTGATGTTTATATTGGACGTTAAAATTTTTAATGTTAAATTGATAAATAGTATGAAATTGAACTTGATATAGGATAATTAAATGTTAAATTTGATTAACGGACATTTGTATAATATGACCCCTTTAACTGTTAAATTTATTGACACGTAGGATTGTTAACTACACCTTGAACCATCAATTGTATGTTGCTTAAACTGATGATGTATGAAATTGTAAATAGATGACAAGTGAAAACCGTAATGTAATAATCTTTAATCTACATGAAATGATAGTGTAGATTCTAGAAATAATTATGTTAATTCGTACAAATAACAATGCGAATTAATACGGTTATTTCGGGATTATTTGAATTGATTATTGGATTGATATTGTTTGCTGTTATTGCTTGTTTATTTACTTTGACACCATCCCAGTTATCACACTGCAAGTTCCCTTTGATATGTTTTGATTTTGAATTGAATTGGAATCGGGTTGAAATGATAAATACCCAAATTGAATTTTACCTAGGATAGGAAATTAAATAAAACCCGATTGGTCAATAATTTGATTTAAAAATAAAACGAAGATTTTATTTGAATAAATAATATGGTTTTGAAATGAAGTTGAAATTCGAATTTTAATGAAAGGAAAATGGTAATATTTAATAATCCGAAACAAAAGATTAACAATGTAATCAATGGAAGAATATTGTTTAATTTGATAAACGATTGAATTAAGTTTGAAATTATTAAAGTTGAAATGATTTAATAATTAAGTTTGAAATTATTAAAATTTGAAATTATTTAATAATTAAGTTTTGAATTATTTAATAATTAAATAAGATTGAATTATTTAATGATTAAATTGATTTGGATTCTTTAATAAGAGAAATCGAATTTTTGAATAAGTGAATTTTACTTCGTAATAACTGAAATTGAGTTTCTTTATTAATTAAGTTTTGGAAAATTATTTAAGTAAGTAAATAAGTGAAATGGAATTTCTTTAACAAGAAATGAAAATGTGATATTTTGGAATTAACGTAAGACTTGAAATGTAAAGAATTTGATTTGATGAATTTAATTTAATTAAATTTGTAAGTTTTGATTTAATGAAGTTGAATTTAAGAAATTGATTTAATGATTTGGAAATTTAATAGAAATTGTTTTGAATGATAAATTAATTGAACGATATTGAGTGAAATTGATAAATGAATTTAAATTGATTTAAATGTTAAATTAAATTAATTTAAATGATTTCAAAATGAAACTTATATTCGAACTTGAGTTAATATTTGGATTGTTTAAATAGAAATTGAATTTGAATTATAAGATTTTGAAATGATAATTTGAAAGTTTGAAATGTAAAGTATGGAAATTGGTTTTCGAAAGACAAATGAAATGCTGGTTTACGAATTGAAATTGAAATTGAAATTGATTTGGTTTTTGAAATATATAAACGACCAATCGGTGTAATAATTACGAAAGTTATTAAAGAGACCGGGATCGGTAATGGATATACTCTCTATCTGAACCGAAACCACTTTAATAATTATACGCGGAGTGTTGATCCAGAACGAAGTGGATGGTTTTGGTGAACGCGTCGACTGAAGAAAGAGAACGATTTTGGATGACCCCTGACATGACTAAAACAAGAGCCGCGCCGGGCCATTGAGGATCGCCATCTCTAGCGGACACACTTCTTCGATACCATATCTATTACTTTGTGATTCGATTTGGGTGCACCCCTCGATTTGGGAGTGTTGTTCGCGGTGTTGGGGTAGTAGCTGCTATGCCCAACATCAGTCCGGATCAGGCAACTACTAGTATCCTAGTTGGTATCGCCTCATGTACCTTGTCATACTGATTATCCTATTCGCAACCACTACGATTTTGATTTGTACCTTTAGTATATGGATTGCCCTCTGGTGACTTCCGGTTTTGGGGAAACTACGGTCTTGTATATGCTTTTGGGAATAAACAGGTTAAGAGGTGTATGGGCCCTGCTTAACCCTACTTTGATATCTTTATATTACTGATAGACATTATCTACTTAGCGTATATTACTACCTAGTAGATAGTTTAACGGATCCTTAAAGGATGGTTATTCCAAACATCCTTTGAGTCACTTGTATTTCAATTGTTATTTCACTTGAGTTGGATTTATTAATATAAGAATGTTAATCCTGACTCGAGTGTTTTGTGTTTTTGCTTTACGCTCGGGTCAGACTGAGTGGTTCAGCTTTCGAGACTCACCTTTGAAGTTGGAGCTTTGCTTGAAGATCCAGCCATCTATTCTGTTTCCAGTATTCGATGATTCCAGTGATGTATTCTGATTTGTATCTGATGTATCGTATTACTCTTCTGTTGTAAACTCTGATGTATTTTATATATTCATTTAGTAGCTTCATGAACTACTATCTCTTTTATTTCCGCTGCACTTATTACTCTGTGTCTGTGATCTGTGATTATTTATTTACTGTATATGTTCAGTTTTGCCAATTTAAATTAACAACGCGGTATTTTGAGCAATTCAACTCCGGCATGAGTGTCTACCTATTCACTTATAATGGACGCGAATGGTCCAAAATATCGGGTCGTTACAGTTGGTATCAGAGCTTTGGTAGCTCTAGGCAAAACTTAACATATAGGGTAAATGTATTTACAGAATCACTTTCATTCGAGTTTCAATCTCTTCCTTTTGACTCGATTCCTTTGAATTTTGGAACGTTCCCTCGGTTTCGAAAATTCATTTGTGTCCCTCACTATTCGTCTCCTATTAATTCTGGAGTATTCCATAACTCCACTTCGAATAATCTTTATAATGAGTCGATGGTCTTGCCAATCTCAAATTGATTTATAAAGGGGTGAAACTCCTTTACAATAGCATCGATTTACCGGAGATTCCTATATCCTCGGTTTACGATGCTACCTATCTCCTGATATGTCTGAATTCTATTTCTCGAGATCGAATGTCGATTTGCCTCGGAATTCTGCATCGATCTTATTCTTGAAGTTACGGACGACCCGGTTAAGGTTGCCCGTAAATTAAATAAACTCATCCATCTCCCGATTGTGGTAATTGAATTATCTTATCTTCTGTTTCAAACTTATTTTCGAATCAAAATTCTCTTTGATTTGATTTCCATCAAATTTAAATCGATATACATGTTTTGAAATCTATTCTTGAATCGTCGAGCAAAGAAATGTATTTGTAAACTAATATTTAAAATGTTTTAAATATATTGTGTTGTTTGAGTTGTTGATGCTGATTTGGGTTTCCGATCGATTCGTCTGATCAACGCTATCGATAGGATTTCCAAAACACTTGAGCAGAGCAAACTGACACAATATCGTTTTCAAATTTGATAAATAATATAAAAGTTTTGTATGATTATATTATTTATAAGTTTTCTGAAATGAAATTATCAATGAATTTGTCGTCTGGAAATAATAATATTTGACTTTTATTTATTGTTTTGTAAACCATTGACTATTGCATAATATAAATAAATGAATTTATAACTTGGTTATAAATTGATTGAAATTTGAAATGAATCTAATTCAGAAATTTGAGAATTTATTAGTTTCCGGTGAGTTCGAACTTTAGTTTTTAAAATTTAAAGTATATATTATTGAAAATATTTTCGAATAGAAATTGTTTTCAAAGAATTTTAAATGTGAAATCAGTGCTCTTCTCTTTGTCGCTGGAAAATAATTTCGGTGATGGCGGCCGCATCATCGACATTCATTTTCGAGTTTCGAAGTGGAGATACTATTCTGTAGCCTTGCTACGGTTTTGTTTTGAAAAATATTTTGATTTGAATTTCTTCAGTATAATTTGATTTATGTATCTATAGATATCTTATTTTAAAATTTAATTTGATTTGATATAAATATATATATATATATATATATATATATATATCTAAATTGTTTAAAGTTAATCGGAAATATAATTCTTAAATTTTGTTAAAGGATGTTTTTAATTATAAATAAAACCAAAATTTGGAATAAATATTTAAACTTGAATAATTGAATTGGGAAAATTTTGTTTGTATATTGTTCAACTGCATTCTAATACAACTTACCAAAATCATTCAGAAGTTGAATATGTAATTGGATAATATATATAATATAAATTGAATTTATAAATAAAATTTGAGTGGTTATAACAAATGTTATACACTTAAATTTTAATTATAAAATGTTAATAGAGATAAATAGAATAATAAGACAATTGAAATTTTTTTGTTTTTTTTTGTTTTGAAGGTTAATTAATAAATTGAAATTAGATCAACTTATGGAAATACTTTAAATTTAAACCAATTATTGAATATAAATTGAAATTTATATGGTTTAAATTAATTTTTATATTATAAAAAAAAATATATGTAATAAGATATATTAAGTGAAATAAAATTAACAATAATTTGGGATTAAAGAATTAAATCTGTTGAAAATAAAATGTGATTATAATAAAAGATTATTCAAATTTATGGTTTTAGAAATTGTAAATTGAGGATAATTGAATAATAAGATAATGAATTTAGAAATTGTTGAGATTGATTTTAGTGAAATCAAATGGATTAAATCAATTATTGAATATCAATTAATTTAAATTTGAATTTATATGGTTTAAATTAATTGTTATTTTGTATTTCAAATCTGTTTTTCTTTCTGGTTATATCTATTCTCCTACCTCGTTCCTTTTCGGGGACGAAAAGTTTTGAGTGGGGGAGAATGTAACGACCCGTAAATTTCAACGGTTTTAATAACGTAATTAGTTGAAATTTTGTGAAATTTTAAACGAAAAATTTTGAAATAAAAATTTGATATTTGGAATACGTCTAGTTAAACATAGTGACTGGAAAATTTTCGTCCGAAAATATGAAAGTTTATTTCGCGCGTAAATTCACTTCAATTTAATCAGTTAAAAACAGTGAAAATAAAATGTTTCCGAAACCTAAATATTTTTACATAGAAAAATTCTAAACCATCTTCTGAGCAAGATGTCAGTTTGTCGTTTTTCCAAATTCGGACATCTTTGGCTCCGTCGATCTTATTTTTCAGTGTTTTTCTTGCATTTTTCGATAGTAGAAAATTTGAATTTTATAATTAAATCATATCACCAATATCTATATATCGTTCTGATCGTCTCGACGTGCTGATTTATGCAGTGTATTCAGTTCTATATTTTGAAATCTGTTTCCCTACGAAATCGATAGAACAAATTTCGTATCGATGCCGTGTTTGAAATCTTTTGCTCTCCATCTACCTACCGTTACAAAATTTAACGGCCGTAACCTTTGAGATTTCTAGAATTTAACAATCGAGACTTTTGCTTTCTTTTGTCCTTTCAGTATCCGTGTAGAATTAAATAACCACTTGTTCAATATTCCCAGAAATATAACAGATGACCTTTGGTTTTAATTGGTTTCAAATTTCTCTGGTTTCGTTTCGTTATCTCTGTCTTGATAAATAAAAAAAATAAAATTATTTAGTCTTCACCCTGGCATTCGAAAACAAAAAGGGAAATGGAATATATACTGTTTCGTATATAATGGCTTTTGAATGCTGCTCGTCCCTTCATTCTTCACTTTGCAAAACGCACCCGCCTCCCCACTTAAAAAAAAAGGGAGAGAAAAAAACTCCTCAGCCAGATCTGATAACCACCACGCTCCGACCCACCAACACCTCCGCCTCCCTCCTCCCATGGTCAGCGCCACCGTTGCCTACTGCCCACGGCCACCAACCACAGCAGCCCACTCGAACCCGTGCCACCTCGTCAGCACTTCCTACTTCCACCTCATCCCCGCCATGCTCGGCGTCTGCTCATCACCGAGCGCCGCCACCACACGTTCCAGCCCACAACCCTTTGGCCACCCTCCCACCGCTTACCCTCCACCTTTGATCTGCCGGCTTCAGTCCCCTCGGCCTCGTTCTGCCGGCCCGCTCCACCAATCCAACTCAGCACTTCCCTCCTCGTCATCCGTGCCCACCCACCACCGGAGCCTATCACCACTCGAACGCAACTCTTCCCTCAGCCTCCGCCCTGGCCATCCCCTGAGCCACCTTCGCCCTCCCGCCGACTACCCTGGCCGTTACCCTTCACCATGAGCATCTCCCCTAGTATGCAAATCGACCATCTATGCATCCTATATCTTCCTATTGAGGTATTGATATATAGATATGTTATGTTCTATATTCAAGCATATAAGTTTAGTATATTATATATTACATTTTTACGTGTATTAGTTATATAAAAAGTAAACAGTGTATGTTGTTAATATATGCCCGTATAAACATAGGTACAACATCTTGTATAAAGTATAGGTTATATATATATATTTATAGTTATAGTCTATATGGTTGTTCTTGTGTGTCGGTATAAGTTTAGGCAGGGCAAAATCATGTAAGTGTATATAATATAAAAGTTATATAAATGGTAGGCTGCATTCACATCTTTGTTTTTTTTTATCTCAAGTGAAACATTTCATTTTCAAACATTAAACGGTTACTGATGTCAAAAGGGATGCTAGAAAATGTCATTTGTATTCCCAATGTGTACAGGAAATTTAAACTACTAAGTTTTTCAATAACCTGGTAAGTAAAAAGTCCTAACTAAGTTATTCCAATCGCTCAACGCATAGAATACACATTTAATAAGATTTGTACTGTATAAATAGGGACATAGAATAGAATAAAATAACAAATCACGTAATGTTTGTCATTGCTCTTGTAGCTGGCAAGTTGTAATAGTTGAAAATCCTTGTTAAGCATAGTTATCTACAGCTATCACTTTTGAGGAGTCATTGATTTTACTCCTGTAAGCATGTTCATTGTTGTCCAATTCTTTGGTTGAATAGTTGATATGATTTCTTCCATTTTTCCTTGATACGTTCGTTTCTTCAATGCTCCAAGGAATTTACAGTGTACTGTCCAAGGAATTTGTTGAATATACATTTCATACATATATATATCTGTTTAATGTATTTAACAATTTCAGTTTGCATTCAAAGATTTATATAATATGTTTATAACATGGGTTTTGAAACAGTTTTATGCATATATTATAAAGTATGTAAGTTATAAAAGTGAATAACGATATAATTTACATTTCGTTTTAACTTATATCGAACTGATTCTAATGGTTCATCGTTTCTCATTATCAGCCTTGTCGGCGTATTCGTGCCAATTTTCTTTACTCTGAAATTCGTGCTTGGATTTGCGACTCATCCCATTCTCGCCCATCTCTAACCTCGAAAGGTGAGCACTCACTCACGATTAACGTTCTTTTATTTATTAGATTTGATTTCGATTGAAACGACAATTGAAATATACTGCTCTTAGTTAATTACACTGTTATATATACTATTACCTGTATCAGTTCACCTTTGACATCTGACACCATTATCTGTTAATTATTTATGCGATGATAATACAGTTTGGCTGATAATTGATTGATTGTTGATGTTTATATTGGACGTTAAAATTTTTAATGTTAAATTGATAAATAGTATGAAATTGAACTTGATATAGGATAATTAAATGTTAAATTTGATTAACGGACATTTGTATAATATGACCCCTTTAACTGTTAAATTTATTGACACGTAGGATTGTTAACTACACCTTGAACCATCAATTGTATGTTGCTTAAACTGATGATGTATGAAATTGTAAATAGATGACAAGTGAAAACCGTAATGTAATAATCTTTAATCTACATGAAATGATAGTGTAGATTCTAGAAATAATTATGTTAATTCGTACAAATAACAATGCGAATTAATACGGTTATTTCGGGATTATTTGAATTGATTATTGGATTGATATTGTTTGCTGTTATTGCTTGTTTATTTACTTTGACACCATCCCAGTTATCACACTGCAAGTTCCCTTTGATATGTTTTGATTTTGAATTGAATTGGAATCGGGTTGAAATGATAAATACCCAAATTGAATTTTACCTAGGATAGGAAATTAAATAAAACCCGATTGGTCAATAATTTGATTTAAAAATAAAACGAAGATTTTATTTGAATAAATAATATGGTTTTGAAATGAAGTTGAAATTCGAATTTTAATGAAAGGAAAATGGTAATATTTAATAATCCGAAACAAAAGATTAACAATGTAATCAATGGAAGAATATTGTTTAATTTGATAAACGATTGAATTAAGTTTGAAATTATTAAAGTTGAAATGATTTAATAATTAAGTTTGAAATTATTAAACTTTGAAATTATTTAATAATTAAGTTTTGAATTATTTAATAATTAAATAAGATTGAATTATTTAATGATTAAATTGATTTGGATTCTTTAATAAGAGAAATCGAATTTTTGAATAAGTGAATTTTACTTCGTAATAACTGAAATTGAGTTTCTTTATTAATTAAGTTTTGGAAAATTATTTAAGTAAGTAAATAAGTGAAATGGAATTTCTTTAACAAGAAATGAAAATGTGATATTATGGAATTAATGTAAGACTTGAAATGTAAAGAATTTGATTTGATGAATTTAATTTAATTAAATTTGTAAGTTTTGATTTAATGAAGTTGAATTTAAGAAATTGATTTAATGATTTGGAAATTTAATAGAAATTGTTTTGAATGATAAATTAATTGAACGATATTGAGTGAAATTGATAAATGAATTTAAATTGATTTAAATGTTAAATTAAATTAATTTAAATGATTTCAAAATGAAACTTATATTCGAACTTGAGTTAATATTTGGATTGTTTAAATAGAAATTGAATTTGAATTATAAGATTTTGAAATGATAATTTGAAAGTTTGAAATGTAAAGTATGGAAATTGGTTTTCGAAAGACAAATGAAATGCTGGTTTACGAATTGAAATTGAAATTGAAATTGATTTGGTTTTTGAAATATATAAACGACCAATCGGTGTAATAATTACGAAAGTTATTAAAGAGACCGGGATCGGTAATGGATATACTCTCTATCTGAACCGAAACCACTTTAATAATTATACGCGGAGTGTTGATCCAGAACGAAGTGGATGGTTTTGGTGAACGCGTCGACTGAAGAAAGAGAACGATTTTGGATGACCCCTGACATGACTAAAACAAGAGCCGCGCCGGGCCATTGAGGATCGCCATCTCTAGCGGACACACTTCTTCGATACCATATCTATTACTTTGTGATTCGATTTGGGTGCACCCCTCGATTTGGGAGTGTTGTTCGCGGTGTTGGGGTAGTAGCTGCTATGCCCAACATCAGTCCGGATCAGGCAACTACTAGTATCCTAGTTGGTATCGCCTCATGTACCTTGTCATACTGATTATCCTATTCGCAACCACTACGATTTTGATTTGTACCTTTAGTATATGGATTGCCCTCTGGTGACTTCCGGTTTTGGGGAAACTACGGTCTTGTATATGCTTTTGGGAATAAACAGGTTAAGAGGTGTATGGGCCCTGCTTAACCCTACTTTGATATCTTTATATTACTGATAGACATTATCTACTTAGCGTATATTACTACCTAGTAGATAGTTTAACGGATCCTTAAAGGATGGTTATTCCAAACATCCTTTGAGTCACTTGTATTTCAATTGTTATTTCACTTGAGTTGGATTTATTAATATAAGAATGTTAATCCTGACTCGAGTGTTTTGTGTTTTTGCTTTACGCTCGGGTCAGACTGAGTGGTTCAGCTTTCGAGACTCACCTTTGAAGTTGGAGCTTTGCTTGAAGATCCAGCCATCTATTCTGTTTCCAGTATTCGATGATTCCAGTGATGTATTCTGATTTGTATCTGATGTATCGTATTACTCTTCTGTTGTAAACTCTGATGTATTTTATATATTCATTTAGTAGCTTCATGAACTACTATCTCTTTTATTTCCGCTGCACTTATTACTCTGTGTCTGTGATCTGTGATTATTTATTTACTGTATATGTTCAGTTTTGCCAATTTAAATTAACAACGCGGTATTTTGAGCAATTCAACTCCGGCATGAGTGTCTACCTATTCACTTATAATGGACGCGAATGGTCCAAAATATCGGGTCGTTACATGGATGGATGGAATCACTAGATTAGAGTGGAGAAAAGAAGTGAAAAAAAGTGTAGAAGTCGAGCTCTCAAAATGCCAGCACTTCGTCGCTTCGAAATCCAGATCCCAAAAAGTGAGAAAAACCCTCCTATTTATAGGCTGATTTCGCCTTAACTCGTCCGCCTCCTTAAGTCGTTGCCGAATTAACCCTCTCTCCTACCTACGACTCAGCTGCCTCAACGACCTACGACCTAATACCCAGCGACCTACGACCTAATGCGCGCGTGACCTATGGCATAACGCAACACAAGTGCGCGACTTAACTAGGTAGCCGACCTAAAACCCATGCGACTTAACAGGGGGTGTGACTTACGACTTAGCAGCTCAACTCCTAAGTCGCTCGATACTTAACAACTCCTAGGTCGCTCGCGACTTAACAACTCCTAGGTCGCTCGCGACCTAACACAGATACTTCCTCGCGACCTAACCACTCAATAGAGTTACGACCTACGACTTAACAAAGTCGCGACCTTCGACTTAACAGACCCAAAGACTTAAAACAATGCGCGACCTAACTACTAAATAACCACGCGACAGAACTGGGTTACGACCTAACCCCTTACGACCTAATGCCTAAGTCGTCCACGACTTACTCCTTAGGTCGCTCACTACTACCTAGGTCGTTGCCGACCTAACTATGCCAACTCGATAACCGCTAGGTCGCCAACTCTCTTAACTCGCTAATGCCTACAGGTCGCTAACTCTTAAGTCGGAAACCCTTAGGTCGGTCAAGTACTATAGGTCGTCCCAAACTCATAAACGACCTAAACCAATACGACTTATCTACCATACGACCTATCCAAATCCTTAGGTCGCCTACGACATAACTTCATACACGACCTAAGCTATCATACGACCTAACTCTTAAGTCGGTCAGTCTTCTTAGGTCGCTCCTATCCCTTAAGTCGGTCACGACTTAGGACTTGAACAAAATTCTGCCCAAAATCTGAAACGACTTAACAACGCTAAGAATTCCAGATTTTTACAAACTTTTCGATCTGTAAAAGTACGGGTCGTTACATTCTCTCCCCCTTAGGAATTTTGTCCCCGAAATTCCAAACAAACAAGAGCAATCAAAGACTATTCTGCACGCCTACCATCCATAGCAATCAACAAACCATGCATCCAATTCTAGCTTAGCATGCAGAACTCTAAAACCAGAACAAGTTACAATATCGTGAGATGACACGACACCTTAGGGCCATACCTTGAAGAGTTCAGGATGAGTTGCCTTCATCCTCTCTTCCACCTCCCACGTACAGTCGTTATCATCATCACTCCATTGTATCTTGAGCAACTTAACTACCTTCCTCCTAAGCTGTTTCGTGTCGGTTTCCACAACACGATACGGCTTACGAGGTCTCTTATCGACTGGATCAACTTCGAAATCTTCACAGCTATCGGCAGAAACCACTGTATTCGAGTCGTGCACATACTTCCGTAGATACGATATGTGAAAAACATTGTGCACACCCGACATCTTCTCTGGTAATTCCAATCTGTAGGCGAGCTTTCCAATTCGCTCGATAATCGGGAATGGTCCAACAAATCTCGGAGTCAATTTTCCTTTCTTCCCGAATCGAATAACATTCTTCAGCGGAGAAATCTTTACAAAAACCATATCACCTACGTCGAATTCCAAATCCTTATGACGCTTATCGGCATAACTTTTCTGACGGTCTTGGGCTGCCTTCATTCGTTGCCGAATGATCTCTATGAAATCCAAAGTCTATCGAATCAACTCTGGCCCAAGTATCAGTTTTTCTCCGGTCTCTAACCAACATGTCGGAGAGTTACACGGTCTTCCATACAATGCCTCATACGGTGTGCCATACCAATGCTTGACTGGTAACTGTTGTTATACGAAAATTCCACCAAATGAAGGTGATCTTCCCATGATCCACCGAAATCCAAAACACAAGCTCTAAGAAGATCTTCCAAAACTTGGTTGACTCTCTCGGTCTGACCATCTATTTGAGGATGATAAGCTGTACTCAAACACAACTCGGTTCCCAAAACTTCCTGAAAGCTCTTCCAAAATCCACTAGTGAACAATGGGTCTCGATCGCTCACTATACTCTTCGGAATACCATGGAATCAAACTATCCACTTAACATACAACTCAGCCAACTTTGATGCGGTCCTAGTCGATCGAACAAGAATGAATCTTGCACTTTTTGTCAGACGATCTACGATGACCCAAATTCCTTCATTTCCCATTCTGGTTCTAGGTAGTCCATCAATAAAATCCATCGACACTTGTTCCCACTTCCATGTAGGAACCTCTAATGGCTGAAGCAATCCACTGGGCTTCTTCTGCTCAGCTTTCACCAACTGGCAGTTCATGCATTTGGAAATAAAGTTTCCAACATCCTTCTTCATACCTTCCCAGTAGTAGGTTCTCTTCATATCCCGATACATCTTATTTCCACCTGGATGAATTGTCAGCTTCGAGTGATGACTTTCCTTCAGAACTTCACTCCTCAATTCATCTATATCAGGAACAACTAGTCGTCCTTGCTTCCGAAGCCAACCCTCTCGATCGACCTCGAATCCTTTATCCTTTTCTGGATCCAATCCAAATTCCAATTCACGGATAATCTTGACAATCTTATCATCTCGCTTTTGACTCTCGCCAATCCTTTCCACAAGAGTCGGTCTTATCGATAAGTTTGCCAACATCTCAGGTTCCAATTCGCATCTAGGCCTGAAGTCAAATCCAGCTAAATACTCGAGATTCTTCCATTCTGAAAACATGGCTCCCAATCCTGCATGTCTTCGACTTAACGCATCTGCCACTGCGTTACCCTTTCCCGGAGTATAAGCTATACCAAAATCATATGATGCCAAAACTCTAGCCATCGTTGCTGCCGAAGATTCAAATCCTTTTGGGAGAAAAGATACTTCAACGACTTATGATCTGTAAACAACTCAAATCGAACTCCTAGTAGATAATGTCTCCACATCTTCATAGCAAAAACAATCGTCGCTAACTCTAAATCATGATTCGGGTAATTCCTTTCATGCGGCTTTAGTTGTCGACTAGCATACGCAACAACTTTATCCTTCTGCATTAGCACTGCTCCAAGTCCAGTACCACAAGCGTCGGTGTAAACCACCATCTCATCATTCCCACTTGGAATAGTCAAAACAAGAGCACTTGTCAGTCGCTCTTTCAGGATTCCGAAAGCTTGCTCACACTTATCTTCCCATTTGAACACTTGGTTCTTTTTCGTCAATCCTGTCAATGGTGTAGCTACCTTGGAGAAGTCTTCGATAAACCGTCGATAATATCCTGCTAATCCAAGAAAACTTCTCACATCAGATGCATTCTTAGGTCTAACCCAATCCTGGATTGCTGCCACCTTAGCGGGATCAACCGCTATTCCATTTCCAGAGATAACATGGCCTAAGAACCTCACTTCACTCTTCCAGAAGTGACACTTCGAAAACTTAGCCTTCAGCTGAAGTTTTCGTAAGATTTCCAAAACAATACGCAAGTGCGTCTTGTGCTCTTCTTCAATTCTGGAATAAATCAGAATATCATCCACGAACACAAGCACGAACTTGTTCAACTGATCTCTGAACACTCTATTCATAAGATCCACAAAATAGGCTGGCGCATTTGTCAATCCAAACGGCATTACCAGCCACTCAAAGAAACCGGATGGTGTCCTAAAAGCAGTTTTCGGCACACTATCCTTAGCCACTCTCAACTGGTGAAATCCCGTTGCCAAATCCATCTGAGAAAACACCTTAGCTTCGTGAAGCTGATCAAACAAGTCATCTATTCTCGGCAATGGATACTTGTTCTTCTTAGTCACTTTATTCAGCTCACGATAATCCACACACAACCTCAACGACCCATCCGCTTTGGTTGCGAATACAACTGGTGCACCCCATTCGGACACACTACGCCGAATGAATCCTTTCTGTAAAAGGTCATCAACATGCACCTTCAACTCTTGCTGTTCCCTAGGCGCCATCCGCCTAAGAGGCATTACAACAAGTCTTGCTCCTTCAACTAGATCTATACGAAACTCGATCTCTCTATGCGGCGGTAACCCTTTGACCTCGTCAAAGACGTCCTCAAATCCATTAGCGATTGGCACAGATGACAGTCCATCCCGTGGAACAACCAGCGAATACATGAAACTCATGAAGACGCCTTCTTCATGCTTACATCGTATCACAATCCTTCGCCCCTCCACATTCTCGACTATCACCTCCAACCTCTCACAATCAACCTTTGCCGCATACTTCTTAAGCCAGTCCATACCCAAAATAATTCCAAACCCCGCAAAGTTCAGAACAAAGCAATCACAAACAAAAGAGCAATCATGACTCGATACAATCATACCACGGCATAACATACACAAACAAGACGAACCCCCAACTGGATTAGTCACAACCAATGGCCTATCAACAATATCCGGTTCTAAACCCAATCGGCCTACAAGTTCGCTACAAACAAACGAATGCGACGCCCCAGTATTAAACAGAACTCTAACTGGAACACCACATAGGAAAAGAGTACCTTGAACCACCACACTCTTTCCTTTCTCTTCAGCGGTAGGAGCTTTCGAAGACGATGGAACAGCCCCCAAAGCATAAGCTTGCACAATCTGCTTGTCCCTCCTCGGTTCTGGACAATTCTTCCTGATATGTCCCGGCTTGTCACAGTTGTGACACTTCATCGGCACCTTCGGATTCTTGCAATCCCTAGAGAAATGGCCCTTCTGCTGACAATTGTAGCAAGTCACTTCGCCCTTCGGTTTCTTCTGGCCATCCTTACCCTTCTGCTGCTGCTGCTTCCTCTTCTTGTTTCCACCCTGATGTGGTTTAGACTCTCCCCTAGTCACAGCAACAATAGATCCTTCCTTAGGAAACAGACTCTCATGCCTGAGAGCTTTCTCCACAAGCTTCTCAAATGAATTGTCCAAATGATCCACCAACTGCCTCCCAAGATAACTGTCCAAGCCTGTTACAAACTTATCGTTCTTCTGATACGAAGATTCAATATATGACCGGGCATACTTGGACAAAGCTTCAAACTCAGAAACATACTCAAGAACTGGTCTTCCTCCTTGCTTGAGCTCCACAAACTTCTTGAACAGAACAGACTTCTGAGTTGTAGAAATGAACTTGGCTTCAAATCTGGCTTGGAATTGCTCCCAAGTGATCTCTTCCTCCGGAGTATCAATAGTGATAGAGTTCCACCAATCATAAGCTCTTCCTTGAAGCTGCATCGATGCTAACTTCCTCTTAGTTGCATCCTCAATTCCCAAGTCACCAAAGATCCTTCTACAAGCATCTATCCATCTCTGGACCTCAATGGTTGATTCTGTTCCCAAGAAAACCTTTCCTCCAAGAGCAGTATAATCCTTACACAGCTTAGCAAAATCCACCGGTTTTGGAGTTTGAACTTGAACTCCAACATCCACCGATGGCCCCGGAGCTGGCATCCTTCTCATGACCGAAGTCATCATAGCTTCGAACATAGCAGCATAATCAACAGCCCCTTCAGTAGCACGGCCTTCCCTAGCAGCTGGTCTCCCTCTTCGACTCATCCTTAATATCTATAAAAAGGAATGATTAGCACACCTAGAGAAACAACTGCATAAAGGACTCAAACTCTACTAAGCTACTATATTATGTATAGTAATCATCCATCAAAATACAATTACGTCTCTCATACGTAGTTACGTCAGCGAGCGTTGGGTAAAATCGATTAACCAAAGCTCTAATACCAAATGTGACGACCGCCCATAACCCCTGCACTGAACCTAGAGAAAGTGCGCTGTAAAGTGTGCCAGGCAGCCGTGGACGATTGTCAGGGTAAATTAAAACAACAGAATCTATCGTATTACTCACAGCACATGGACAAAATACAATAGAACATACATATAGTGAAGCTTCACAGAAAATAATCTCATCAATAAAACTTCATAACAGTTGAATACAAACATCTGAATAGTCAATACAATAAGCCTCACTACAAAACACTCAGAGAAAATACAAACAGCGGAACACTCAGTACATATAATAAGAAGATAATATGCAACCCTCCAGCTCGTCTTCGATATCAACACCGTGGAAAGCAAGAACAACACCTGTCACCTGCTACCTAGTCTGCCACGAACAGCCCAAGGCAATAAGAGTTAAACATAAAGCCTTGAGTCAGACAATAGTCTTAGTGAGCGGTAAATTAACTAACAACATACCAAAAGAGCATAAAGGAAAAGGAATAGGAATACAACCCTCCCACTCCACCTCTTTCTACAGTGATAGCCCCCAGACACACACTAAGCAGAAGCAAACATAGCAGAGCATATAATTTAAGGTAAAGCAATTATCACTCGAGTCAAGGGCGATGTTTTCCAAGTACAAACCCCCAAGGCCTAAACCAAGATCAGATAAGCACCCAGAAAATACCGCTCTTGAGACCGAATGACGATACAACCAAACATCCATGACTCTGGCTATCACTGTTATCATTGCTTCGATATCATCGTTAATTGAATGACCCGCACATTCTTTCAGCCGTCCGTCAAGGGCTAATGGAAACCCCGGTTCTAGACATAACTCTGCACGTCATCGTGACCCGTGCCTAGGACTATCGAATCTGCCCAGAGTACTTGACTATCAATCATTAGCCTTTAGGGACTATCGAATCTGCCCAACGTACTCTTGCTTTGAGCATGCTAGAACCTTCAACAACAATGAGATCTCAGCCTTCTAGTCATCCTCCTCGACGACTATTTTCATACTAGCTCAAGCGCCTCTCGAGCCAACCATTATCCTCAACTCGAACCATATCACCGAGTTATCAACATACTTGGAATGATCCCGTCTGGATTAGACCAAGACTATCTCATATCATGCCTCGCTTCATCACATCCTCGCAAAGCTTCATCTCAACATCATCATCATCAAATCTATGCATAAGAGCTTCATCATCCGCTACATATGCCACGAGCAGCTTCTCCAATTCAAGAGCCTTTCCCTTAGCTTTAAATCATCTTCGGTCTAAATCAAATCATCAATCATCTAATTCATAGCAATCAATCAAGTCAAACATTAATCCAAGTAATCAAGCATTCAAATATGGTCTAAATAGACAATTATAACAATAATGGCAATTTCGTAATTAAAGAGTCAAAAGTCTAATAAGCATGAAAACATGAGCAATGTCTCTATAATCTTGATGAATGAACTTGCATAGGTTAACATGTAGTAAAATGGATGTCAAATCATCATGAGAAATGGATCTTTATGGATCTACACATATGATTAGGAAAATGCATGGAAATCTCTACTTTATCACCAAATCAAGCCAACAATCCGATATACTCCTTTGGATCCGTGTGAGAGATAATCACCACTCACCAAATCACCTAAACAACCCTAAATCAACACGCTTCAGATCTGGACAGCGAAGGATCTAGCTTGATCTATCACCAATCCGCTTCAAACGATGAAATCTCTCTTCGAAGGATGAAGATCTTTAATCTAAGCTCTTTAATCTTCGATTTGATCTTCAACTTGGATGGATGGAATCACTAGATTAGAGTGGAGAAAAGAAGTGAAAAAAAGTGTAGAAGTCGAGCTCTCAAAATGCCAGCACTTCGTCGCTTCGAAATCCGGATCCCAAAAAGTGAGAAAAACCCTCCTATTTATAGGCTGATTTCGCCTTAACTCGTCCGCCTCCTTAAGTCGTTGCCGACTTAACCCTCTCTCCTACCTACGACTCAGCTGCCTCAACGACCTATGACCTAATACCCAGCGACCTACGACCTAATGCGTGCGCGACCTATGGCATAACGCAACACAAGTGCGCGACTTAACTGGGTAGCCGACCTAAAACCCACGCGACTTAACAGGGGTTGTGACTTACGACTTAGCAGCTCAACTCCTAAGTCGCTCGCAACTTAACAACTCCTAGGTCGCTCGCGACTTAACAACTCCTAGGTCGCTCACTACCTAACACAGATACTTCCTTGCGACCTAACCACTCAACAGAGTTACGACCTACGACTTAACAAAGTCGCGACCTTCGACTTAACAAACCCAACGACTTAAAACAGTGCGTGACCTAACTACTAAATAACCACGTGACAGAACTGGGTTACGACCTAACCCCTTACGACCTAATGCCTAATTCATCCACGACTTACTCCTTAGGTCGCTCACTAATACCTAGGTCGTTGCCGACCTAACTATGCCAACTCGATAACCGCTAGGTCGCCAACTCTCTTAACTCGCTAATGCCTACAGGTCGCTAACTCTTAAGTCGGAAACCCTTAGGTCGGTCAAGTACTATAGGTCGTCCCAAACTCATAAACGACCTAAACCAATACGACTTATCTACCATATGACCTATCCAAATCCTTAGGTTGCCTACGACATAACTTCCTACACGACCTAAGCTATCATACGACCTAACTCTTAAGTCGGTCAGTCTTCTTAGGTCGCTCCTATCCCTTATGTCGGTCACGACTTAGGACTTGAACAAAATTCTGCCCAAAATCTGAAACGACTTAACAACGCTAAGAATTCCAGATTTTTACGAACTTTTCGATCCGTAAAAATACGGGTCGTTACAGGTACCTTTGCTGGCTAAGATTTATATTCTACTTTTCGAAATGTTTTCCACTATGCACTAATAATAATATCAAAAATGATTTGATTTTGCGTAGTAAGCATCTTTGACTAACATAAGAAGAAATCTCCTCCAAGTCTGCGTTTGCATTGTGTGTGTGGTGGGAGGTCTTATGGTAGTTACATTTTCAAAAAGCATTGCGAATTGACTTTAAAATCTTTTGTTGATTGTTTTTTAAGATAAACTGTTTTTGTTGCTCACACCAGTCCCATGACTGATCCGGAGTTTATTGTTTCTTTCCTAAACTCTAGATGCTCAAAATTTTTCTACACGAGCAGTCTAGAGTTGGGTTTTTCAGATATTCAGATTCTAGTAGATTATCTGGAGCTAGTTTAGTCTTTGGATCGGACTGCACTTGCTTATCTTTGTGCATCGTTATTTGGAGTTCGAGCTATATCTGGATTGGCACTTTGAAGATGAAGATTATCCGCTGCTGATGTTATCATTTTCTTTTCCGCTGCTATTTGTTTTATCATATCTCTGATGTATATTGATATTCATTGTATCACTCTGTTGTATCAAATATTGTATCAGATAGTGTATATCAATGTATTATTCATTTATTCCGCTGTGTTATTTACTTAATATTGTTATAAGCTCCAGCGACTCGGATTTGAACGGTCGAATCTGTGGCATTCGAGTACGATGTAAAGTATGGATGTTGATTTTTGAGCAGGCAAAATCCGCGCTCGTTACAGATTAGTTGAGGGATGGCTGCATAGAGCCATAGCCACGATGAGAAAAGAGACTGACCAAGTAGAATATCTGTATTGTAGGTCTAACGATGCAGTCCTTTACAGATATAGATATCCTCGATTGAGTTCCGTACAAGGTAGACCTTATTAAGCGGGATTTAGGGAGTAGATAGAACGATTACGTATAGTCCTCAAGGTACGCACTGGGCGGTACATTGTGGATGTCCACGCATTAGTATGGGCTAGTGCGGATGTAGTTTTACGTTTTCATAGTAGACGACGGAACATCTGTATTATAAGCCCCATGAAGATGTCATTTACAGATGTAGTCACATAACGCTATAAACGCTAGATGATGGAGTCCTTTCCGAGGAGGATACAGAAGGTACTATGGGTAGTACCTAGGACCGATGTGGTCATTGGGCATATAGCTACATATATATTAGTTATTAGGTTTTAATCTACTGGGGAGTAGATGGGTACGATTCACGCACAGAGGCGAGAGTATAATGAACCCAATAAACATAATATAACAGTAAATGGAAATAAAAAAAGTATATGTAGAATTAAGCTTAGAAGTGTATAATTTGTCCATTCGCCGAAACTTTAGTTCTGACCCCCTCCTCATAACATCCTACAGGTTAGGTAGATGGCAGAGACTTTCCAGCTTTGAGACACTTGTTTAGAAAGTGTTATTATATTGATGAGTATTTACTTACTATTACATTTTAGTCAGTTCCATTATGAGATATTTATCTGAGCTCTGATACATTTGTCTTTGCCTATTTGCAGGATACCAGAAACCCAACTCGGACTTCAGTGGGCTTGGATTTTTAGCATTTTTGCGAAAAATCCGAACCCAGTGGAATTCGTGTTGTTACATAAATCAAATTTAAAATCCTTTTTATAAATTTAAACCAACATTAATTATTCCAAAAGTTAATAAATCAAATCTACAATTTCCTTTAATAAATCGATCAATTATCTTTATTTAAACAGTCAATTATTTCTAAAACACTTTTACTTACCCAGTAAATTAACTTTAAAACACTAAATCGGTTAATTCACTTTGAAACACTTTCATTAAACTAACTTTAACCACTTTTATTAAATCAATTAATTAACTTAAATATCTTTGTAAAATTAATTAATTAACTTTAAACATCATGGTTAAAATGATTAATTACATTCAAATATCTTAATTTAAGTAAGTACTTAAATTTCAAATATCATTACTTAAAATGATTAACTAAACTCAAATATCATTAATTAAAATGATAAATTAGATTCAAACATCGTTGAATTAAAATATTATCTAAATTTAAAACATCATTAATTAAAATAATTAATTAAACTCAAATGTCGTTATTTAAAATAGTTAATTACTTTTAAACATCGTTAATTAAAATGATTTATTAAACCCAAATATCATTAATCAAAATAATTAATTACTATCTAAACATCATTAAATAAAAATATTATTAAATTTTGAAATAATCATTAAGTAAAGTAGTTTACTAAAATAATTTATGAAATAGATAATTTTATGAAAATACAAGCTCAAGTTTCAACATACACAAAGGGTTAGGAGATGATATTCAATAATTGACGATATAGCAAAAATTGCTATGACGACACTTAAACAATTTAAATAGAATATCACGACTAATTACAACTAAACATCAATATAAGCAGCATAAGGAAATAAATAACAATTATTGACATGAAACCCCTTAGGGTCATATTCCCTCCAAAATAATGGTTACAGACAAAACACACACACACACATATACAGGTTCACAGCACTTAAGTTAATATGTCATCCGTTTTCCAAAATGGGATTTTACACCAAATAAACAATCAAACAACAACAATATCTAAACTATCAACCAAGCATTCGACAATAAATTTATAGCATCACATATACTATATAGCTAATTTAAAGGTGAGTAAATTCATAAAAATTCCAGTTATTGTCGAAGCGTTTTGTCCTGAACTAAAATCAAACAGGCGTTCGATTTTAGCATGAATTTCTACAAGCTCCAAACTCCACATATCCAACTTCAAAATGTTGATAATGATTCCACAAGTGTCACACAACTGACCGCGTCCGATTTGAACGTTGTATAAAAAAATTATTGGGTTTATAAGATTAGAAATTAAATTTAATATCAATTACATCATTAACTTGCTAATTAACCCAGCTTAACCAAAATAGGCCGCTAATCTTCATCTTCTCTCAATCGCGATATACTCAGGCCACCACTTCTCGAATCCAAACATCATCGAACCACCGATGTCCTCCTAACAACGCTGCACGCCACCAGAATAACGATCCAACCATGTCGATCACCTCGACACCTGAATCACTATCTTCCGATGACCACAGCTCGAACGTGAACTCCGAAATCCATCGTCATTCATCTCAATGCTGCCGCCACAACAGCCAACAATTGATTGTCGTGCCACCACCAATCAAAAGCCCTCAACCACCCCAACATTTTTCCTCATGGCCCACCTCCTGAAAACCACCACCAACACCATAAAACCCAAAAATATAATCGTCGATCGCTGCCAATTTCGCATCGCTACGCGCCTCCAACCCACGATCCAACCGGTCGATTTGCTCAACTAACCTAGTTGAATAGTTCCCTAGGTAGGACCTTCACTTAAAACGACCTCGAGTGGATTTGATTGATGTAGGCCGTTGGATTTAGATATATGAAAATGGAGGCTATCTTTTAGGGTTAGGGTTTGAGCAAAATGAATGGGCATGGAGGTCCTTATATAGGATTCTCTACCCGGTACTATTCATGCTTCAAATTGCACGAACTCATAACGAGGCGTGCTCACTGGCGTTCCTAGCCAAATATCCATATTCCAAACTCGATGGATTAATTATCGGGACCTATTTCCATCATATAAAAAAGTTATATCTTTAAATCAAATTATATTATATTAGTTCTCTAAAATTAATCATTATGAGTGTCGGAGTTGGATCACACAATACGTCTGATCATCACGAAACTCATCGGCGTACAAAAATTTATTATTCCAGATCCAATGGCACTGGTTTCATCAAAATCTGAGACACTGCTCCGGAATGCTAATTTCACAAATTAAATATCGTTTTATATTTTCGATCCAATTATTGATAATTATCAATCTATTTATATTTGCAAATAAATTTAGAAATTGAATTCACCAATATAGTTATTACCTAAAAGGAGTTAAAAGATTATTAACTCCATCTAATTAAGATTTAATTCACAATTCAAATATTTAAACGATCACTATATTTGAATTCAAGTTACTAAATTCCAAAATCCAATTATTTTAAATATTTAAAATTAATTAAACATTTAAAATTCAATATCCAAAATTCTAGGTTGTTACATTCTCCTCCCTTAAAAGAATTTCATCTCCGAAATTCCCAAGGTAGAAAATGACACCAAACTCTTAAGTTTGAAAATTAATAATTAAAATAAGTTATTAGATTCTTAAAATTCCTTAAATTACGAAAAATTTCGATAGCACTCCTTTGCGCTGCTCGATCAGAAAAACTATAAATCGCCACCACTAGTCCAATTCAACCAAAAAGAAAACAAAAGCCAAGTAGCCTCCCACATGTGAGGCATAAAATCATCAACCAATTTGAATTTCTAAATCTACAACATACCTTTTTGCGTTTAAATTTTAAATTTTTGCCAGCAACTTATTATCTTGATGCAAATGCAGGTGCACAAGAATCAAATAGCAATCTCTTGCTTACCTATACTTACATAATGTAAAAGAGTGTTAGGCTGACAAAAGAGCAATACACTAGCTATTTCTATTATAAGCTCAAATAGCATAAACAATATAACAGCATGTGTAACAAAGCAATGTGATGTAACCGATAATAATGAGGCAATCATACATGCAAAAACTAGTAGTTATAAATCTACATGCAAACAAAAGAAACATATCAACCATATGCAACAACATACAGTAAATACTTCGTAAAAGAAGAATACTCATCAGATCTTTTCGAAAGAAATTTAGAACTAAATGCCCAAGTTTTATATACAAAAATATATTTTAAAATTCCTCCCAAAAAGAAATATCTCAAAACCAATATTAATCATGACAAAGAGAGGGCTCTTCATACCGAAGCATGATATAACTCTAGAATCAAAAAATATGGAGCATCTAGTGGTATTTTGGATCCTCCTAAAACAACCACTAGGGTAAATAAATATACCTGGCAAGTCTTTCGAATCGAAAAACCCCCAATTGCCCAATTTTAGTCATAACAAAGATACTAGGAAAATCACTTCAAAAATATTCCTTTCAAACATTTGAAACAATAACACTTCATCAATATCTTTCAAAACAATATTTTCATTATTTCTTTCCACGATTTCCTCCAAAATCACTTTTTCAAAAGCACCGGGATTTAAGTCCTAATAAACAAAATTTTTATAAACCATAGTCTATAAAACCACACAATCAAACAGTTCAAATCATCAAATTTCATAAGGAAAAAATTTAACACTTAACATTATTTAAAATGTCAAATAACTAACAACTGGATTTAGACTTTTTAAGTTCACAACTTTTCTTAAATCACATACTAAGTATACAATTATACTTAAGTTCGTATGACATACAAAAATCATCTATGTGCTATATTTTCTCTAATCACTTGCTCGGATATATAGACTTCTACTTTCAAACTAGTATCGCTCACTTGACCTCCCTAAGAGCGGACTCCGATCAAATTTCTTGATTAGAAACTTCTGATCTCCTTACATAGTTATATACTAGATAGAAAACTTCAGCATCATATCAAAAATCCGAATTAAGTGTTCGCTGATAAGAATCAAGTGAGAAACCCTTTTCTGGATTGGTGAGAATCGCCCGAAGTTATGTATTCAAATCCTAGATCAAGAACCATGTGAATAAGATGGTCTATGTATAATTCACATTCTTAATTCGATTGGTTTCTTAATTATACCAATCTCTTTCTAAATCATTCATATTTTCCATTGAGTATTTTATTTAATACTAAAATTATTTAATGAATTACTTCATAAATTTGACCTAAGTTTATAAATATTTTACAAAGACAATTCTTTATAAAACAAAAAATAAAAACTTACTCTATTTTATTTGCTTGTATAATACCCTTTAGATCCTAAGAGTTTATATAAAACACCAATTTTATTTTATTTTTCATAATTTAGATAGAGACCAGAACAAAATATGGGTCCTTTAAAACTAAGTCAACCCTTTGACCTCTTTATCTTAGAGTGCTTTAAGGAAAAATATTCATGGGTTAGCCCAATATCACTAAATAATTCACACAACTTATATGCTTAAGAAAAACTATGGTTTTAATTAAATAAATTTACTAAAACCTTTCTATTCGATTTAACCCATTCAAAACTTGAGTTAAATTATCTATTTTCTATCCGAAATTTTAAAATTTCCATTTATCAAACTATTTATAAAACATCTTTTATTTTGAAATCAATTCCCTTTAAAGGTACTTAATAATTAAATACTCGATTTTTATTTCAAAACTCATTTTTGAGAACATACTACATATATTTCTTTTATGAAATAACTTCAAAATATTTAACTCATTTTGGGTTCGTTTATATTTGAACTCTGTTCGATCGCACAACGATAAGGAGAATAATTTACTAAGTGCCCTACAACGTTCACCTAAGCAAACATACGATCATCACTTAGAAGATAATTTGGATTACCATAAAACTAATTGAGATATTTCCAAGAATTATCCTAAAAAATTCATTCCATTTAAAATTTCACTTCCAAAGTATTTTTATTTAGAAACACTTCTAAGTAGTACTATTATATTTTTTTTTCAAAAACCTTTCGAAATTATTTCAAACAACTTCGGGATTTTAATTCAAAAATTCTTTTTAAAACAAATTTTATAAATCATATTTACACAAAATTATATAAAATTCACATTATAATAATTCTCCTTTATTATAAAAAAATTTATCAAATATTTATTATCTAAATGTCTTATCCTACCATTTAAATAATATTAAACAACTTTTATTATAAGATTAATTTTAAATTAACATTATTAAAAGATGACCGTTAACTTTAAATTTTCTCCAAACACCTTATAGTCAAATTGTGAAACTTAATTCATAAGGGGTTTGTTTTAATGTACTTACGATTATCAAACAATATATGCTCATTGTTATGACCCGTATTCTACGGATCCAAAAGATCGTAAAACTGTTATTATTAGGTCGTGAGTGTGTTAGAACGTCCAGAGTTAGATCGTTCAGAGTTTAAGTCGACCAGAGCTTGAATCGTCCAGGGTTAAGTCGTATAGAAGTTAAGTCGTCTGGTAGTTAGGTCGGGTGAACGACCTAAGAGGAGTTGGCGACCTAAGGAGGTTGGTCATGTTGGGACTTAGGTCGTGAAGAGGGTTAGGTCGTGGAGCGACTTAAGGGAGTTGGCGACTTAAGAGATTGGAGCGACCTATAGGTAGTTAGCGACTTAAGAAATGGACGACCTAAGGAGTTGGCGACTTAAGAGGGTCGGCGACTTAAGGGTTAGCGGCATAGGAGTAGCGACCTAAGTGGTGCTGTGTTTAGTTAGGTCGTGAGCGACCTAAGTTTAGCAGTTACGAGTAGTTAGGTCGTTAGACGACCTAAAGGTGTTAAGTCGTGAGTCGTTAGGTCGCGTATGTGTTAAGTCGCGCATTAGTGTTAAGGCTTAGGTCGTTGGGTCGATGAGTCGCGCACTTGCGTTACAATTAATTCGTGTAGCGTTAAGTCGTTAAGTCGCATACGTGCGTTAGGTCGTGGAAGCGCAAAGGCTTGGGTCGTTAGGTCGGCATCTCTGTTAAGTCGTAGGGTTTTCTAAGTCGTAAGTCGTAGGTCGTGGGGTTTTAGGTCGTAATTTTTTATGAGTCGTAGGTCGTGGGTTTTTATAAGTCGTGGACGACTTAAGGAGCGGACGACCTAAGGATTTAGCCTATAAATACACGGCTCTACTTCACTTTTCGGGATCCGGATTTTGAAGCGATGAAGTGCTGCTATTTTGAGAGCTCGAGTTCTACACTTTTTCACTTCTTATCTCTTCTTTAATCTTGTGCTTCTTTCCATCCAAATTAAAGATCAAATCGAAGATCCAAGAGCTTAGATTGAAGATCTACATCCGTCGAAGAGAGATTTCATCGTTTGAAGTGGGATTTTGGAGAATCGAGCTAGATCCTTCGCTGTCCAGATCTGGAGTGTGTTGCTTTTTAGGTGTTTAGGTGATTCGGTGAGTGGTGGTTATCTCTCACACGGATCCAAAGGAGTATATCGGATTGGTGGCTTGATTATGTGTTAAAATAGTGATTTCCATGCATTTTCATAAATTTAAGTGTAGATCTATTGTTCATGATGATTTGGCATCCATTTTACTAAATGTTAACCTATGCAAGTTCATTCATCAAGTTGTAGAGATATTTCTCATGATTCATGCTTGTTAGATTTGGATTCCTTATTTACAAGATTGCCATTATTGTTATTATTGTTTATTTGATCATGTTTGAATGCTTGATTACTTGGATTAATGATTGACTTGATTGATTGTTATAAATTAGTTGATTGATGATTTGGTTTAGACAAGATGGTCGAAGGTGATTCAAAAGCTAAGGGAAAGGCTCTTGAATTGGAAAAGCTGCTCGTGGCATATGTGGCGGATGATGAAGCTCATATGGATAGATTTGAAGATGATGTTGAGATGAGGCTTTGCTATGATGTGAGATAGCCTTGGTTTAATCCAGACGGGATCATTCCAAGCATGTTGGTAACTCGGTGAAAGGGTTCGAGTTCGAGGATAATGGTTGGCTCGAGAGGCGCTTGAGCTAGTGTGAGGATAGTCGTCGAGGAGGATGACTAGAAGGCTGAGATTTCATCGTTGTTGAAGGTTCTAGCAGGCTCAAAGCAAGAGTACGCTGGGCAGATTCGATAGTCCCAAGAGACTACAGTTGGTGGTCGAGTACTCTAGGCAGATTCGATAGTCCTAGGCACGGGCTGCGACGACGTGCGGAGTTCTGTCTAGAATCGGGGTTACCATTAGCCCTTGACGGACGGCTGAAAGAATGTATCGTCATTCGGTCTCAAGAGCGATATTTTCTGGGTGCTTATTTAATCTTGGTTTAGGCCTTGGGGGGTTGTGCTTGGAAAACATCACCCTTGACTCGAGTGATAATTGCTTACTTTAAATGTCTACTTTGCTATGTTTATTTATGCTTAGTGTTTCTGGGGGCTATCACTGTAGAAAGAGGTGGAGTGGGAGGGTTGGATTCCTATTCCTTTTACCTTTATGCTCTTTTGGTATGTTGTTAGTTAATTTACCGCTCACTAAGACTGTTGTCTGACTCTAGGTTTTATGTTCAACTCTTATTACCTTTGGCTGTTCATCCATTTTGGGATGGGCAGACTAGGTAGTAGGTGACAGGTGCTGTTCTTAGTTACCGACGATGCTGATGACGAAGATGAGCTGAAGGCTTGCATATTATTTTCTTACTATATAAACTGGATCTTCCGCTGCTTGTATAATTCTCTGAGTGATATGTAGTGAGGCTTGATGTATTGACTATTCAGATGTTTGTATGCAACTATTATGAAGCCTAATTGATGAGATTCTATTTGGTGAAGCTTCACTATATATATTCTCTATTGTATTTTAACCATGCGCTGTGAGTAATACGATAGATTCTGCTCTTTTAATTTACCTTGGCGATCGTCCATGGCTGCCTGGCACACTTTTCAGCGCACTATTTCTAGGTTTAGTGCAGGGGTCATGGGCGGTCGTCACATTTGGTATTAGAGCATTGGTTAATCGATTTTACCCAACGCTCGCTGACATAACTACGTTTGAGAGACGTAATTGTATTTTGATGGATGATTACTATATACATAATATAGTAGCTTAGAAAGATTTGAGTCCTTTAGGTAGTTGTTTCTCAAGGCGTGCTGATCATTTCTTTTATAGATATTAGGAATGAGTCGAAGAGGGAGACCGGTTGCTAGGGAAGGCCGTGCTACTGAGGGGGCTGCTGATTATGCTGCTATGTTCGAGGCTATGATGACTTCGATCATGAGAAGAATGCCAGCTCCGGGGCCATCAGTGATGTTGGAGTTCAAGTTCAAACTCCAAAACCGGTGGATTTTGCTAAGCTGTGTAAAGATTATACTGCTCTTGGAGGAAAGGTTTTCTTGGGAACAGAGTCAACCATTGAAGTCCAGAGATGGATAGATGCTTGTAGAAGGATCTTTGGTGACTTGGGAATCGAGGATGCAACCAAAAGGAAGCTTGCATCAAGACAGCTTCAAGGAAGAGCTTCTGATTGGTGGAACTCTATCACCATTGATACTCAAGAGGAAGAAATTACTTGGGTGCAATTCCAAGCCAAATTTGAAGCTAAGTTCATTTCTACAGCTCAGAAATCTGTTCTGTTCAAGAAGTTTGTGGAGCTCAAGCAAGGTGGAAGACCAGTTCTTGAGTATGTTTCGGAGTTTGAAGCTTTGTCCAAGTATGCCCGGTCGTATATTGAATCTCCTTATCAGAAGAACGAGAAGTTTGTGACAGGCTTGGACAGTTATCTTGGGAGGCAGTTGGTGGATCATTTAGACGATCCATTTGAGAAGCTTGTAGAGAAGGCTTTCAGATACGAGAATTTGTTTCCTAAAGAAGGATCTGTTGTTGTTGTGACCAAGGAGGAGTCTAAACCACAGCAGGGTGGAAACAAGAAGAGGAAGCAGCAGCAGAAAAAGGGTAAGGATGGCCAGAAGAAGCCGAAGGGCGAAGTGACCTGCTACAATTGTCAGCAAAAGGGCCATTTCTCCAGAGATTGCAAGAATCCTAAGGTGCCGATGAAATGCCACAACTGTGACAAGCCGGGGCATATTAAGAAGAATTATCCAGAACCGCGGAAGGACAAGCAGATTGTGCAAGCTTATGCTTTGGGGGCTGTTCCATCATCTTCAAAAGCTCCTACCGTTGAAGAAAAAGGAAAGAGTGTGGTGGTTCAAGGCACTCTTTCCATATGTGGTGTTCCAGTTAGAGTGTTATTCGATACTTGGGCGTCTCATTCTTTTGTTTGTAATGAAATTGTACGTCGGTTGGGTTTAAAACCGAACATTGTTGATAGACCACTGGTGGTAACTAATCCAGTTGGGGGTTCATCCTGTCTGTGTATGCTATGCCGTGGTCTGATTGTATCGAGTCATGATTGCTCTTTTGTTTGTGATTGTTTTGTTCTGAACTTTGCGGGGTTCGGAATTATTTTGGGTATGGACTGGCTTAGGAAGTATGCGACAAAGGTTGATTGTGAAAGGTTGGAGGTGACAGTCGAGAATGTGGAAGGGCGAAAGCTTGTGATACGATGTAAGCATGAGGAAGGCGTTTTCATGAGCTTCATGTATTCGCTGGTTGTTCCACGGGATGGACTGTCATCGGTGCCAATCGCTAATGGATTTGAGGAGGTCTTTGATGAGTTCAAAGGGTTACCGCCGCATAGAGAAATCGAGTTTCGTATCGATCTAGTTGAAGGAGCCAGACCTGTTGTGATGCCTCTTAGGCGGATGGCGCCTAGGGAACAGCAAGAGTTGAAGGTGCTAGTTGATGATCTTTTGCAGAAAGGATTCATTCGGCGTAGTATGTCCGAATGGGGTGCACCAGTTGTGTTTGTAACCAAAGCAGACAGATCGTTGAGGTTGTGTGTGGATTATCGTGAGCTGAATAAAGTGACTAAGAAGAACAAGTATCCATTGCCGAGAATAGATGACTTGTTTGATCAGCTTCATGAAGTGAAGGTGTTTTCTCAGATGGACTTGGCAACGGGATTTCACCAGTTAAGAGTGGCTAAGGATAGTGTGCCGAAGACTGCTTTCAGGACACCATCCGGTTTCTTTGAGTGGCTGGTAATGCCGTTTGGATTGACTAATGCGCCAGCATATTTTGTGGATCTTATGAATAGAGTGTTCAGAGATCAGTTGAACAAGTTCGTACTAGTGTTCGTGGATGATATTTTGATTTATTCCAGAACTGAAGAAGAGCACAAGACGCACTTGCGTATTGTTTTGGAAATCTTACCGAAACATCAGCTGAAGGCTAATTTTTCGAAGTGTCACTTCTGGAAGAGCGAAGTGAGGTTCTTAGGCCATATTATCTCTGGAAGCGGAATAGCGGTTGATCCCGCCAAGATAGCAGCAATCCAGGATTGGGGTAGACCTAAGAATGCATCTGATGTGAGAAGTTTTCTTGGATTAGCAGGATACTATCATTGATTTATCCAAGACTTTTCCAAGATAGCTGCACCATTAACAGGATTGACGAAAAAGAACCAAGTATTCAGATGGGATGCTAAGTGTGAGTAAGCTTTCAGAATCCTGAAAGAGCGGTTGACCAGTGCTCCTATTTTGACTATTCCAAGTGGAAATGATGAGATGGTGGTTTACACCGATGCATGTGGTACTGGACTTGGAGCAGTGCTGATGCATAAGAATAGAGTTGTTGCGTATGCAAGTCGGCAACTGAAGCCGCATGAAAGGAATTATCCGACTCATGATTTGGAGTTGGCGGCGATTGTATTTGCTCTAAAGATGTGGAGACATTATCTATTGGGAGTTTGATTCGAGTTGTTTACAGATCATAAGTCGTTGAAGTATCTTTTCTCCCAAAAGGATTTGAATCTTAGACAGCAACGATGGCTAGAGTTTCTGGCATCATATGATTTTGATATAGCCTATACTCCGGGAAAGGGTAACGCAGTAGCAGATGCGTTAAGTCGAAGACATGCAGGATTGGGAGCCATGTTTTCAGAATGGAAGAGTCTCGAGTATTTAGATGGATTTGACTTCAGGCCCAGATGTGAATTGGAACCTGAGATGTTGGCTAACTTATCAATAAGACCGACTCTTGTGGAAAGAATTGGCGAAAGCCAAAAGCGAGACGATAAGCTTGTCAAGATTATCCGAGATTTGGAATCTGGGTTGGACCCAGAGAAGGATAAAGGGTTCGAGGTCGATAGAGAGGGTTGGCTTCGGAAGCAAGGACGACTAGTTGTTCCCGATATAGATGAATTGAGAAATGAAGTTCTGAAGGAAAGTCATCACTCGAAGCTGACAATTCATCCAGGTGGAAATAAAATGTATCGGGATATGAAGAGAACCTATTACTGGGAAGGTATGAAGAAGGATGTTGGAAATTTTATTTCCAAGTGCATGAACTGCCAGTTGGTAAAAGCCGAGCAGAAGAAGCCAAGTGGATTACTTCAGCCATTAGAAGTTCCTACATGGAAGTGGGAGCAAATATCGATGGATTTCATTGATGGGCTACCCAGAACAAGAGCGGGAAATGAAGGGATTTGGGTCATGGTAGATTGTTTGACTAAGAGTGCAAGATTCATTCCTGTTCGATCAACTAGGACTGCGTCAAAATTGGCTGAGTTGTATGTTAAGTGGATAGTTCGATTCCATGGTATTCCGAAGAGTATAATGAGCGATCGAGACCCATTGTTCACTAGTGGATTTTGGAAGAGTTTTCAGGAAGTTTTGGGAACCGAGTTGTGTTTGAGTACAGCTTATCACCCCCAAACAGATGGTCAGACTGAGAGAGTCAACCGAGTTTTGGAAGATCTCCTCAGAGCATGTGTTTTAGATTTCGGAGGATCATGGGAAGATCACCTTCATTTGGTAGAATTTTCGTACAATAACAGTTGCCAGTCAAGCATTGGTATGGCACCATATGAAGCATTGTATGGAAGACCGTGTAACTCTCTGACATGTTGGTTGGAAACAGGAGAAAAGCTGATACTTGGGCCAGAAATGATTCGACAGACTTCAGATTGTATAGAGATCATTCGGCAACGAATGAAGACAGCCCAAGACCGTCAGAAAAGTTATGCCGATAAGCGTCATAAGGATTTGGAATTCGACATAGGTGATAGGGTTTTTGTGAAGATTTCCCCATTAAAGAATGTTATTCGATTTGGGAAGAAAGGGAAATTGACCCCGAGATTTGTTGGACCATTCCCGATCATCGACCGAATTGGAAAGCTCGCCTATAAATTGGAGTTACCAGAAAAGATGTCGAGTGTGCACAATGTTTTTCATGTATCGTATCTACGGAAGTATGTGCACGACTCGAATACAGTAGTTTCTGCAGATAGTTGTGAAGATTTTGAGGTTGATCCAGTTGTTGAGAGACCTCGTAAGCCGCTTCGTGTTGTGGAAACTGACACGAAACCGCTTAGGAGGAAGGTAGTTAGGTTGCTCAAGATACAATGGAGTGATGATGTTAACGACTGTACATGGGAGGTGGAAGAGAGGATGAAGGCAGCTCATCCTGAACTCTTCAAGGTATGGCCATAAGGTGTCGTGTCATCTCACGACGTTGTAACTTTTTCTAGTTTTAGAATTCTGCATGCTAGGCTAGAATTGGACGCATGGTTTGTTGATTGCTATGGATGGTAGGCATGTAGAATAGTTTTTGATTGCTCTTGTTTGTTTGGAATTTCGGGGGCGAAATTCCTAAGGGGGAGAGAATGTAACGACCCGTATTTCTACGGATCCAAAAGATCGTAAAATTGTTATTATTAGGTCGTGAGTGTGTTAGAACGTCTAGAGTTAGATCGTTCAGAGTTTAAGTCGACCGGAGCATGAATCGTCCAGGGTTAAGTCGTATAGAAGTTAAGTCGTCTGGTAGTTAGGTCGGGTGAACGACCTAAGAGGAGTTGGCGACCTAAGGAGGTTGGTCGTGTTGGGGCTTAGGTCGTGAAAAGGGTTAGGTCGTGGAGCGACTTAAGGGAGTTGGCGACTTAAGAGATTGGAGCGACCTATAGGTAGTTAGCGACTTAAGAAATGGACGACCTAAGGAGTTGGCGACTTAAGAGGGTCGGCGACTTAAGGGTTAGCGGCATAGGAGTAGCGACCTAAGTGGTGCTGTGTTTAGTTTGGTCGTGAGCGACCTAAGTTTAGCAGTTACGAGTAGTTAGGTCATTAGACGACCTAAAGGTGTTAAGCCTTGAGTCGTTACGTCGCGTATGTGTTAAGTCGCACATTAGTGTTAAGGCTTAGGTCGTTGGGTCGATGAGTCGCGCACTTGCGTTACAGTTAAGTCATGTAGCGTTAAGTCATTAAGTCGCATACGTGCGTTAGGTCGTGGAAGCGCAAAGGCTTGGGTCGTTAGGTCAGCATCTCTGTTAAGTCGTAGGGTTTGCTAAGTCATAAGTCGTAGGTCGTGGGGTTTTAGGTCGTAAGATTTTATGAGTCGTAGGTCGTGGGTTTTTATAAGTCGTGGACGACTTAAGGAGCAGACGACCTAAGGATTCAGCCTATAAATACATGGCTCTACTTCACTTTTTGGGATCCGGATTTTGAAGCGACGAAGTGCTGCTATTTTGAGAGATCGAGTTCTACACTTCTTCACTTCCTATATCTTCTTTAATCTTGTGCTTCTTTCCATCCAAATTGAAGATCAAATCGAAGATCCAAGAGCTTAGATTGAAGATCTACATCCATCGAAGAGAGATTTCATCGTTTGAAGCGGGATTTTGGAGAATCGAGCTAGATCCTTCGCTGTCCAGATCTGGAATGTGTTGCTTTTGAGGTGTTTAGGTGATTCGGTGAGTGGTGGTTATCCCTCACACGGATCCAAAGGAGTATATCGGATTGGTGGCTTGACTATGTGTTAAAATAATGATTTCCATGCATTTTCATAAATTTAAGTGTAGATCTATTGTTCATGATGATTTGGCATCCATTTTACTAAATGTTAACCTATGCAAGTTCATTCATCAAGTTGTAGAGATATTGCTCATGATTCATGCTTGTTAGATTTGGATTCCTTATTTACAAGATTGCCATTATTGTTATTATTGTTTATTTGATCATGTTTGAATGCTTGATTACTTGGATTAATGATTGACTTGATTGATTGTTATAAATTAGTTGATTGATGATTTGATTTAGACAAGATGGTCGAAGGTGATTCAAAAGCTAAGGGAAAGGCTCTTGAATTGGAAAAGCTGCTCGTGGCATATGTGGCGGATGATGAAGCTCATATGGATAGATTTGAAGATGATGTTGAGATGAGGCTTTGCTATGATGAGAAGAAGCGAGGCATGATGTGAGATAGCCTTGGTTTAATCCAGACGGGATCATTCCAAGCATGTTGGTAACTCGGTGAAAGGGTTCGAGTTCGAGGATAATGGTTGGCTCGAGAGGCGCTTGAGCTAGTGTGAGGATAGTCGTCGAGGAGGATGACTAGAAGGCTGAGATTCATCGTTGTTGAAGGTTTTAGCAGGCTCAAAGCAAGAGTACGCTGGGCAGATTCGATAGTCCCAAGAGACTACAGTTGGTGGTCGAGTACTCTGGGCAGATTCGATAGTCCTAGGCACGGGCTGCGACGATGTGTGGAGTTCTGTCTAGAACCGGGGTTACCATTAGCCCTTGACGGACGGCTGAAAGAATGTGTCGGTCATTCAATTAACGGTGGTATCGAAGCAATGATAACAGTTATAGCCAGAGTCATGGATGTTTGGTTGTATCGTCATTCGGTCTCAAGAGCGATATTTTCTGGGTGCTTATCTGATCTTGGTTTAGGCCTTGGGGGTTTGTGCTTGGAAAACATCGCCCTTGACTCGAGTGATAATTGCTTTACTTTAAATGTCTGCTTTTCTTTGTTTATTTCTGCTTAGTATGTCTGGGGGCTATCACTGTAGAAAGAGGCGGAGTGGGAGGGTTGGATTCCTATTCCTTTTACCTTTATGCTCTTTTGGTATGTTGTTAGTTAATTTACCGCTCACTAAGACTGTTGTCTGACTCAAGGTTTTATGTTCAACTCTTATTACCTTTGGCTGTTCATCCATTTTGGGATGGGCAGACTAGGTAGCAGGTGACAGGTGTTGTTCTTAGTTACCAACGATGCTGATGACGAAGACGAGCTGGAGGCTTGCATATTATTTTCTTACTATATAAACTGGATGTTCCGTTGCTTGTATAATTCTCTGAGTGATATGTAGTGAGGCTTGATGTATTGACTATTCAGATGTTTGTATGCAACTATTATGAAGCCTAATTGATGAGATTCTATTTGGTGAAGCTTCACTATATATATTCTCTATTGTATTTTAACCATGTGCTGTGAGTAATACGATAGATTCTGCTCTTTTAATTTACCTTGGCGATCGTCCATGGCTGCCTGGCACACTTTTCAGCGCACTATTTCTAGGTTTAGTGCAGGGGTCATGGGCGGTCGTCACACTCATATACTAGTTGAGCACTGATTAACAAATCAACAAACAATAGTCACTGCACCTAAACTATCTGAGAATGACAAATCAAACAATAATGATAATAAGGAAGTATTATCAGTAAAAGACAAATAATGTAAATAATTATATAAATTTGAAATTATTCCTCATCCACGGTATTCAAATGCCAAACATCCAATCACCAGAAAGGCATATTATTAGGTTAAAAAAAATAGAGAACAATGAAATCAAAATCTCATGGCAGAATCGATGACATATAATATAAAAAAGTCAGTAAAAACTGTCAATCCAAAATACAAAGTATATTAGAGTTTAAAAAAAAACCTTATTAGTAGGACAATTATAAAATTCTGACCTTACAATTGCTGATAGGTATACAATATAATATAGTGGAAATAAAATGCTGCAATAGGTGAACATCCAGCTCCTCTCCAATAAATCCATATCACCAAAGTTAAACTGGGAGAAAACTCAGTCTGACCCGAGCATTATAATAAAATAACACTTGGGCCAGTCTGGAAAACCAGCGTGAGAAAAATCAAGTAATATAATAAACATATAAAACATTTCATGAGACTACGCTGCTAACATGGACATGCATTTACCTCACAAAAACAACATCCATAAATGAAGAAATGGGAAATAAATCAGAATAACAATCCAATCAAGAAAGAAAGGAAATAAACAGCAGAAATAATCCAAATAAAAAGGTGGATACTAGTAAGAAAAAATCTCATGCTGAATGAATGGACATAAATAATATCAAATTCCAGACTTAAAGAATGGTCATAAATAATTGAACATAAACAAGATCACAAGGCGGTTCTCCATGCAATTAAGAAAACAATTCAAAGATTTGAATTAATAACAAAGGGAAAAAGGAAGTTTTTCCAACGATGACTAGGAGGGTACGCCCCCATACCAAAAGTAAACCTCTAGAAATATACTTGAGAACTTTGATGGCTCTCAGACATGTCTAAGCTGGATCCCGCCAACGGTTACCAGGAATTCGATTATTTCACATCTTAATGCGTCAAAACTGATTCCAATCTAGAGTGGATGTAAAAATACCCTAATGGGAGCAACCCCACATAGCTTGGCTTCCACTCGCTCTTTGGATTTAGTCATTTTCGACAAAGGATAACAAGGCTCAAATGGGCAACACATCGTCTTAGAGTGACAGAATATAAGAAGAAAGCAAAATCATAGTCGTTAGTCGACAAATCAACTATCGGGAATGGTAAGATGGTTGTTTTCACTTGCGCTTGATTTTCACATCACAATACTTTTAAAGACACTTTAAAAACACTCTTTAAAATATTCTTTTTAAAGGGGCAAATTATATTTTCTAAGTGTATTAAAACCAAGGTCAAAACAAATGTTAGAATATTGTTTATTATAAACCAAAACAATTTACACTTAGCTTTATTTGAAACAATTCTTTTTAAAAGATCACCTTTTTTATAAACCATTATTTATAAATTTTAAAACAATATTTATTTATCCTAAAGATAACAAATAAATTAAATTACTTTTATAAATTTTAGATCAAAGGTTAATCATCTTGAAGGATAATTTATATAACCTTTTTATAACTTTTAAAACCACATTAATTTTCCCAAGAAGATAAATCAAATTTAAAATCCTTTCTGTAAATTTAAACCACCATTAATTATTCTGAAAGATAATAAATCAAATCTATAATTTCTTTTAATAAATCAACAATTATCTTTATTTAAACAGTCAATATTTCTAAAACACTTTTACTTACCCAGTAAATTAACTTTAAAACGCTAAATCAGTTAATTCATTTTGAAACACTTTCATTAACTTAACTTTAATCACTTTTCTAAATCAATTAATTAACTTAAATATCTTTGTTAAGTTAATTAATTAACTTTAAACATCATTAGTTAAAATGATAAATTACATCCAAATATCTTAATTAGAGTGAGTACTTAAATTCCAAATATCATTACTTCAAATGATTAACTAAACTCAAATACCATTAATTAAAATGATAAATTAGATTTAAATATCGTTAAATAAAATGATTAACTAAATTTAAAACATCACTAATTAAAATAATTAATTAAACTCAAATATCATCATTTAAAATAGTTAATTACTTTTAAACATTGTTAATTATAATGATTTATTAAACTCAAGCAACATTAGTTAAAATAATTAATTACTTTTTAAACATCATTAATTAAAAAAATTACTAAATTCGAAATAATCATTAATTAAAATGATTTACTAAACTAAAATATTATTACTTAAAAATATTGAATTTTAAACATCTAATTTGGAAAATACAAGCTTAAGTTCAACATACATAAAGGGTTAGGAGATGATATTCAATAATTGACGATATAGCGAAAATTGCTATAACGTCACTTAAACAATTCAAATAGAATATCACGATTAATTGCAACTAAACATCAATATAAGAAGCGTAAGGAAATAAATAACAATTACTCGCGAGAAACCCTTTAGGGTCTCTCTACAAATATTCCTTGCAAAACAATGATTACAAACAATATATATATATATATATATATATATATGGGTTCAGAACAATTAAGTTAATATGTCATCCGTTTTTCAAAACGGGATTTCCAACCAAACAAACAATCAAACAACAATAATATCTAAACTATCAACCAAGCATTCAGCAATAAATTTATAGCATCATTATATAGCTAATTTAAAGGTGAGTACACTCATAGAAATTCCAGTTATTGCTGAAGTATTATGTTATGAACTAAAAGCATGAAATTATATAGACTCCAAACTCCACCAATCTAATTTCAAAATGTAGATAATGATTCCAAGAGTGCCATGCAACTGACCGTGTTCAATTTGGACCTTATATGAACAAGTTATTGGGTTTATAAGATTTAGATATAAAATAATATAATCAATAATAATTACATCATTAACTTGCTAATTATCCTAGCTTAACCAAAACAGGACGCTAATCTTCGTCTTCTCTCGATCGCGATATACCAAGGCCATTACTTCTCGAATTTAAACATCGTCGATCCATCACCATCCTCCTAATTGTGACGACCCGTAATTTTTGGATGTTTGAAATTGGAATGTTTAATTGATTTTAAATATTTAAAAGTTAAGTTCTAACTTTAATTTCAAATGTAACTAATTATTGGATAATTAAAGTATTGAATTTAATAATTGAAATTTGGATAAAATAGAGAATTTGGAATTCTAAGCTTGTTAAAAATAATTCGAAGGCTTGAAAAATTCATATTAATAACACTGAAGATAATAGAACTTTTAAAATGGAATTTCAACGTATTTTGTTCAGTTTTAAAATTTTATCGTTTAAATTGAATTTAAAAATAGCCTTCCGAGAGCCTTCCGAGGCACGGTCTCGGAATTCAACGAAACTAGTTCCATTGGATCCGTAATATTGTATTATTATCAGATTTCAAATTTCGTATTTATCGGAGTTAGTGTGTGAGTGTACGATATATAAACGCGTTGGAAATTTATTGATCATAATCTAATGAAATTTAATTTATTTGGTCAAGCTTCTCTAATACACCATCTCATATTCGTTTTAACACGTTACCCTTATCTTCCATCGTACACTTCTCGTTCCTTCTAAAATTTGCCTGTTCCTTCCTCGTTTATTTCATTCGATTTCAGTCATTATCAAACGAGAAAAATGGCGGAGCAAAATTCTTTAAATATTAATCGCATGCCTTCACTTAAAACCTTCGCTTGGAAATTTACGACTTCTCTCTCCCCAATTTGAAGTCGCCTTTCCCTTCATCAAATTCAAATCAGATTCAAAAAAAACAGAGAGAGAGAGTGAGGCGATCTGGAAACGGCAACGACGTCGTTCGATTGGGAGAAGCTTGCTAGGTGTTTTCATGAGATGGATTCGCGAGTTCGATGGGTCGCGATTCCAGATCGCGATGACTTTGCGTGAGCTAAAGGGCGGCGACGTGAGGGTACCATGGTCGTAGTGGGTAGCTTCGATGGCATGGGATTGGCTCGCACACTGGGCGACGATTGGTAGTGCTCAGATGGTCTCCGCGACAAATCGAGCATGGGCAATCGAGCTAGGGTTTCGGTGGCTGTCACATTTGGGTTCAGGCACGACGTGAAGTCGTCTTTGGGGGTCGCGTGGGGATCCGCGTACTGCTGTAGGGCGAATTGTGATCAATTTTTGGGCTCGTTCTTGTGGGTTTCGTCGTGGCCGTGGTGGTAGTGCGGGGTCGACAGTAAGGTAGCAGTTTTATTCGTATGTTCTTACGTGTTTATTTATTTTATTTAACCAGTATATGTAGATCTGAAAAAAAAAGAGAATTTTAACAGTAGGGTATTAAATATGTTATCTGAGGAATCAGGATATACACATATATAGCCTGTTACAAAGTAAATTATTTGGTCAGAGAAAAAAATATAATCACATACATATATGAATCAGTCAACTTTTAGATAATTGGTATATTTATTTGAGAAATTAGAATATATATATAACCTGTCACGAAATTTATAAATTGGGCAGAAAAGGAAACGTAAACTAAGTTAATTTAACGATCATTTAAAATTTGTTAATTAGATTTATTTAATGGTAATTTATTTTTAGGGTATTTCAAATGTTAATAAAACCATAATTTTGTACAAGGTCAAACCCGGGAAATATCAAATCGAGATAGGTATGGATTGCAAATAGAAGCAAAGGTGAGTTAATCTCACTCAGCTGAATTTTATTTTAAATTTAAATGGTTAAATTTAAATAATTTATTGAATGGTTGAATTGATTTGGATGTGATATATTATATATAGTAGTATATACCAATATATATATATATATTGGCATATATATATATATATATATATTGGAGTTGATATTCCCGCACTATATAGCGGATGAGACCCTATGCGCCGCATAATAGCGGATGATATTATATTAAAATCCCATATACCGCGATATTCCACCTCGAAGTGGAATTGGTATTGTGCTAACATCTGTGGATGCAGGGAAACAAGTTGGAGGGATCCAACTGGATTCCTCAAAATATTTCATTTTGTTTAAATATTCTGTGATATGATTTTGATATCCTGTGATGAATTATATGAATAATTAGATGTTATGGTTTGGTTGGACCTTTTTGGATATGCTGAGTTATCAAAATCTCTAGAATGGAATTTTTGAAAAGAAATAAAAGAGTAAAAATTTAAGTAAACAATTCTAGTGAATGTGAATAAATTAAATAATGAATTGAAAAGAATAAAAGATTTTTTTTAAATTAAGGATTAAATCTAATTAAAGGATAAGAAGTAATTTTGGAGAATCTGAAAACTAGTATTTTCAGTTAAAAAGGGTTTTAACTAATAATAAAGAAACAGAAATCTGGAAATTTATGTATTTTGAAAGAAAGGAAGTAAGTAATAAAATTTATTTCAAAGTAAAGTAAATTTGGAAGTAATTGTGAATTGATTTAAATGTATTGGAATTGAAAATTTGTGAGATTTTGAAATTATAAACCGGGTTTATTAAGTGAAGTAAAATATCAGTGGATATTTGGAAATATAAATTCAAGTGGAAATTTATGGAGGAATGTGAATTTGTTTAAAAATAAATAGTGATTTATTTTTAAGATGTGGAAGGAAAGTATATTTCCTCTGAATAGCCAAGAACGTTTTCAAGGCAAAATTTTAAGTAAAGGTTAAAAGTTGTAAGTTGATTTAAATATGTTTTAGAAAATCTATTATTTTTAAAATGTATAGATTTTAAAGCAAGTATTCTCAAATTTATTTTATAGTAATTATTTAAAGATGACTTGGTGTTATGTTCTAAAAGTTAAAAATCTAGTTTATATTTTATTAAGTAGCTTTATTTTAAATATTCATTAAGTATATATTTTTGAATGAAGTATTAAAGTAGTTATAATTTAAACGTTTTGTTTAAGGTATATTTTATAATATAATGTTTTAAAATATTTTAAAAATCTAAAGTGTTTTACTTGGCAATTTCAGTGGAAATAGAAAATGTTGGGGAATTTATTTCTGAATGGAAGATGGTTTAAGCTGTTTTCAAATAAGTTGAAAATGGAAATTTATCTTGTGAAGATATTTTGGAGTAAATAAATAATTTGGGAAATTATTTATGGTTTGATGGATGTTATGGATGTTAATTGATAGTTAAATAACCGACTATCAATATTGGCCAAATGCGTTGATCGTTTCGAAGAGACCGGGATCGAGATTAATTTCTCGAAAACCACTTCGATCCGATTTTGTACGTTTTCGTGGGGAAAATGAGGTTGATATCGAAGATGGGGTAGTGTCTTCAGTTCCGTTCGGACCCGGGACGGACTTGTATGGACGAATGCTTTCGAAACATCGTCAGGGGACGATGGGCATTCTAAGTGAAACATTCTATAATGGTAACGTTTAGCCTCAAGCCTCATCAACCGGGAATAACTGAAAATCAGGGGATATGCAGCAAGGCTTCGTGGGTAGCTCCCACTTGAGAGTAAGGTCATCCCTGTCTAGATGTCCCTTTTTATCTCGGCTTAGTGGTGCGGTTGCTGATCACAACCGTGGGATGATTTTACTTGGAATTATCCAGTAAGGGATGGTTCCGGCCTTGTGTTGCAGGTGAGCGGGCGTACTCCTCGGTACTGTGATCTAGGCCACGTACTGTGACAGGTGGTACCCTAGTGCCTAGTCATTCGTTGGAAATCCATTCTCCCTACGTGCCTTGTACGAGTTTTGTTTGTATTACCCACTTTGTGGCTAGTATGCTGGAATTTAATAGATGTAACAATTTCAGCTATTTTAATATGTATTTGTATATAGTCACTATTATAATATCAGAGGATTTTGATAAAAAGTGTTTTGGCTATCATAAGGTAAAAACCCGACATGTTTATTTGTGGCGTGGTCTTACGAGATGCTTTTGTTTTTCAAAGGATTTTTGAAATTTTAATAATCAATTTGAGTGTGATTTTCTCACGCTGGTATTCGAGACTGACTCGGGTGTTTTTTTATATGATGCTCGGGTCAGACCGAGTATTATAGGATACAAGATATGATGCTGTGGAGCTCAGAAGACGAGCTGGATGGCGAGACGTATTTCCCGTACTTGTTTATATATATATTCCGCTGTGTTGATTGTTGTACTCTGTTATATTAAGGACATGATATGATTATTGTCCAGTTGTATGTAAGTGCACTCTGATGTATACTCTGATAATGTATTGTATAGACAGATATAGTTTCGATTTGTGTAAAGATCTGTTATTGCCTATTATATTTTATTCCGCTGTGATGGTTAGATTCTGATGTTGACTTTCTAATTTCTTCTCCTATCTCTTTCTTCTTTGAACCCTAATGTTTCGATTTTTCGTGTTAGAAAAATCGGGATGTTACATTTGGTATCAGAGCGAAGGTTGGCGATAACCTTGGCTCTGGTGGGAATTTTGAGTGTATTAATAAATATGAGCGCGTATTTGTTAGTGAATATAAAATGGTTTTATATTGTGTTGATTGGTTTATTGAGCAGTTTATGGATTCTGGTCGATTTGAGTGGGGGAGAGTGTAACGACCCGTAAATTTTAATAATTTTTATGACGTAATTAATTGAAATTTTGTGAAATTTTAAACAATAAAATTTGAAATTAAAAATTTATTATTTGAAATACGTCTATTTTTATATAGCAACTGGTAAATTTTCATCTGATAATATTGAAGTTTATTTTCCTGTGAAATTTCATTTCAAATCAAACCGGTTAATAACAGTGAATTTAAAAGTTTTCCGAAACCAAAATATTTCAACAAGAGAAAATTTATTCAGATCATTCTGAAACAGACTGCAAAATTCGTTTTTCCAAATTTGGACTTCTACTGCTCCGTTTATCTTAATTCTGGCAAAATAGCAGCATTTTCGGTACCGATTATCGACTTTTGGTCGGATGATCGTACCACTAATATCTGTATACCGTTTTGATCCTCTCATCGTGCTGATCTCAATGGTATATTTATTTCAGTATTTTAGGGTCCGGTACGCGACGGAAGTGATAAACGGTTCGTTGTAACGGTACCATAAATTTCTGACTTTACTCATTAATTCAGTTCAAATTTCTAACGTGCTCTTCATACCATAATTAATTGTTTTAATTAATTTGCTGAATTAGAGGGTGACCATTTCCATCCCATGACCATTTCGAAAATCAGTGTGTAAATTTGTATACGTTATTCATTTTGAACGGTTCATCTTTTATTAACCTTTATAACTTCATACTCTTCATTCGTTCTTTCCTCTTCTTCAATTCTACCTGGCTGTCACTTCTCCTTCCTCCCATTTTTTCTTTTGCAAAACTCTTCATCACTTTGCTTCCTCTCTGAAACTTCTCTTCCTTCCACCATCACAAAGGCATCGACCATGAGCCTCTTTGATCCTCAACTCGAAGCCAACATCACCACCGCCTATGAAGTCCGACCACCTGACAGCCTTCTCTTCCGCATCCTGTCCCCTCACAGCCTTAGCCGATCACTGGCTGCTTCCTTCCACCTTCCTTTTTTCTTCCCTGTCGATCACCACTCCACCTCATTACCATCCCCACTGACCGCGACTTCACCCCGAGCTTCAGCCAAGCCTACCGTACGTCCACTAGACGTCACGCCTTCCTCCTGCCAGTGCTCGCCGACCCATCAGCTTCGCCTACTTGACACGCTCGTCCTCCCAAACTCCATCTGCCTCGGTCGTCGATCCTCTATCTTTTGTCTCTCCCTCGTCCTCCTTCATTACTATCAACCTCCTCATCATTGCCTCAAAAACCCACGCCCCAGCCACTTGTTCCTGGCCGAGCATTTCATCCTTGTGACATCCTTTCCTTTGCAGCCATGTAGTCATATGTGATCAAGGTTGGAATGGTATGCACATTTATAATCAGCTGTTTGTATATTTGTTATAAATATTAGAAATATATATATACATATACTATGTTATTTTTCGCACAACCTGGGTTTGAATATATCTTACAATATTTGTTGCATGAGGATATAATTAGTATATGAGTTCATATGTCAACATAGGTCAGTTTATGTGTCAGTTTTGTAAGTTGAGATAAAATGCATACTCTGATTAAAGCATGGTTATATATATAATACTATTGTTCACAAAGTATACTGTTTTTAAGTATTATATCTATATATTTAGATGATTTTATACGGCCTACAGGTTAGGATATAATATGTATTGTTTAATTGATTTCTGCTTTAATTTCTAAGTACGTGATTTTACAGCATTACATATAACTATGGTATCTTGATTTCATACATAAAGTTTTGTTTTGTTGTAGATTTCTTTTGTTAGTTATATAACGATATATTAATTTATAAGTGAACGTACACATTAGTATATAAAAAAAAGAAGTTGTTAAAATCATATTTGTTTCGTATGTGCTGAAGAATCTCTGTGCTCGTAAATATAATAATTGGAGTCTATTGCTTATATACATATATTTATTTTTGAAATTTTGTTTTACTTTAAATGGATATGTTATACACTTTGATCTTTGCATATACGTTGGCCTTCATCTGTTTTCAATGCCATTTACATATGATTTTAACATAGCTTATTTCCCTCTCAGTGTAGTTATTTAGTAGTCTATGTTTATTTTTGGTTTGTTTTATTTCAATAGTTTATAAAGTATATTTGTTATTATGTATGTATAGCCGTAAAGTGTATATGGGGCAGTTTCCAGCGGTAGCATAACAGTACTTTGAAATATATGTTCAATGGGTCTGTGAGCTTTTGTTTAACCTATCCATCTATGTTTGTTTGGCTTTGGGATCTGCACATATACATTTTGTTGCAGATTATATTCATTTATTAGCTTTTGATTATTTTTGTTATTTCGTTTTCCTGTAAGTTACATATTATCTCATTAGTTATTGATCAGTTTGTAAAAGCTGTATTCATTATAGAGATACTGGTTTAAAAAAAATATAAATATATATGTAAGTTTGCATATTGTATATATACGGCATCTGCATATTTTGCATCTTTTTCCAAAGGTTCATATATATATATATATTGTTATAGTATGCAATTTGGTTCTTATGTATATTGCCGATATACTATCATATTGATTATATAACAATGCATAATAATAATAGATTGTTTTATTAGATTATTTATAATATGTAAAGGATAGTATGTCCGAACAAGCATTATTTTGATTTGTTTAAATTGTGATTCTTAAATATAAAGTATGTATATTTGATTTTAAAATACTTCTATTTTAAGAATAATGATTTGGATTATATATTTTTGTTTTGGTCTACATCAAGCAGCTTCTGATCTATTTTCATCGATCTCTATTTATCAGTCCTATCCGTCCAATTCGTGCCAACCTTGTTTGTTTGAGATCCGTGCCTGGATTCGAAGCACCATTTTTCCTTGTCAAAACTTCTCTAGCCTCGAAAGGTGAGCAATCACTCACGATTAACGTTCTTTTATTATTTAAATTTGATTTCATTTGAAATAGCAATTGAAATATGTTGCTGTAGTTATTTACATTGTTATATATGCTATTATCTATAACCGTTCACCTGTGACATCTGACACCAGTATCTAGTATTATATGCCTGTTATTACTATTATTTGTATCTGTTCACCTGTGACATCTGACACTCGTATCTGTTATTTATACTGATGATATATGCCTATTGTTATAATTTTTTTTAGTATCTGTTATCACTCTGCAAGTTCCCTGTAGTTTAGAATTCACTATGGGTTGAAATGATACATACCCGAATGGACTTTAGAATAGGAGAAAATCGTTATGGGTTGAAATGATAAACCCAAGCGATTTTCATTTAAATTGAAATTGGGATTACGGGTCGAAATGATATCTACCCGTATATATTTAAATTCGAATTGAAATGATAAATATCCGTATCACTTAACCATATGATAAATATATATACGGACACCGTTGGTCAATATATATAGATATTTTGAAAATGAATTCTTTGGTTTTGGAAAGAAATATATGGTTATAATAAATGTTTAGCCTTAAATTATTATATATAAATGGGAATGATTGATTTAAATACATATAATATGTTAAGTATTTAAAATATATTTCAAAATAGATTTTGGTAATAATTTGAATAAGTTAAGATTGGGAAGATAATTTGAATTTAGTTGAAATTGTATTCAATAAAGAATTTTATTTAATTAAACCGATTTGAAACTTATTGAAATTGAGATGTAAGATATGATTTATAACTTGAGTTTGATTTATAAGTAATCTAATGAATATTTCTTGTTTACATAAAGTTTAAGGAAATATTTAGTAAAATGTAATTTAAGGCTAGTTAAATGATATAGAATTTATTATGTGAATATCCCCTGATTAAATAATAAATGAAGTTAAATAAAGAGCTATATGAAACTGTTAAATTTAACTTTGAAAGTGTTGAATATTAAAGCTTTGAAAAATATTGGAATATAATGGTTTATTTTGAGATTCGGATCTGTATTTGAAATCAATTTGAATTGAATTGGTTATTTAGAACTGAATTGAATTAAAATGGGAAAGTTTAGATTGAATTAAATTGAAATTTGGAAATTGAGTTGATTTGAACCGATTTGTGAAACTTGAGGAAATTATAAATACTTTGCTTTATAAATTATTTAACCTATATACATACTATTTTGGAAAATAGATATATTTGAAATGAAATGATATTAGGGTTTTGAAGTATAAATTTAATTGAAATGACCACGGTGTTATAATGTATATTTCCACCTTGTAGATAGTTCTGAAGATCCTTAGAGGATGGTTATCCCAAACATCCTTTAGGTTACTAGTATTTCAGTTGATATTTCACTTGAGTTGGATTTATTTATATAAGAATGTTAATCCTGACTCGAGTGTTTTGTGTTTTTGCTTTACGCTCGGGTCAGACCGAGTGATACAGCATCTGAGACTTACCTTTGGAGTTTGGAGCTTCCTTTGGAGATCCAACTATCGCCTCAGCTTTCAGCTCTTCTAGTTGATTCGTTCAGAGAAGTCATCTGTTGTACTGGAGACTTCACTACATTTGAGATATTCTGTTGTATTTTATTTAACTCTGATGTTTATATAGTAGCTTCATGAACTACTATTTTATCTATTACGCTGCGTATTATTGTATTACTCTGTGTCTGTGTTTTTGTGATTGATTTATTTACTGCATATGCTGAGTTTTGCCAAATTTAAATTAACAATCTGATATTTTGAATTAATCAAGTCAGACATGTGTGGATTTATTGTCGATTTGAATGGTCCAAAATAGAGGGTCGTTACATTGATAGGGATCTCTAAACACTTGAATAGAACAATTCGACACAGTATTGTTTTAAAATGGGTAAATGAAATAATTTTGCCCAAAATATTTTGTATAGAAAGGAAAATAATTTTTATAAATTATTATATATTGGTTGCTTGGTTGTTAAGGAGTGATAAAATTAAACTATTATCACTATTATAAGGAAATTGAATAATAAATTGAAAATTATAACTAAACGCCAAGAAATAAATTCATATACTAATGAGATTTGTAAATGTAAACTGTAAATATGATATATAAATTGAAATAGAATTCCAGAGAAATATTTGAAATTGGAATGAGATAAAATTCCAGAATAATGTTGGATATAAAGTTGGATGGATTTCGAATTTGAAATTTTGGGAAAAAGTTTAAATTCCTTTGGATTTGAAAACGGTTTTCAAGGGTGTGGGAGAAATGGTAGTGGTATTATCTGAGAAATATTTTTGTATTGGATTTGAAGTCTGGTTAGATTTGGGATTTAAAAATATTTGAAGGGTTTTAAAGAAATAAAAGCATTTAAACTCTTTCGGTTATTAGAAAATAACGTCGGTGATGACTTCTGCATCATCGATGTTCATTTTCGAATTTCCGAGAGAGAAATTGTTACCAAATTATTTTAAATTGGGATTGTTTGCAAAACTGGATTTGGTTTTGACATTCAAAGAGATAGCTGAATATACCAAAGGATTTTGGGTATAGTTAATTTCAAAGATGATTTTGAAATTGTTGGAAAATTGTTTAAACTCTGGAATCTTATTTTGGAATGTTTATAGAACAATAAAAATATACTTGACTAAATCCAATGTATAATCCAGAGTAAAGAGTAAAATGTGAATGAAATTGCTTTTAAATAGATGGTAATTGAATTTGTGATTTAATAATGAAATTGAAAATGGACTTGGGTTAGGTAGAAATTATTAAATGCAATTCAAGATGAAATACTAACAAATCGAATGTGGGTAATATAAATAAAGCTCGATACATATATTTGAATGCTGTTAAGTGAAATAAAACGAATTTAAACAAAAGTAACTTAAGTTGTGAATGAATTCAAGTATGAATAAATGGAATATGATCTCAAAATATTATTCAAATGAGCTTGGGTTATGGAATTTAAATTGGTTAAAGGGAAATTTAATTGTGATTTAATAAATTGGATTGAAATAAATTCAGCTGGGTATAGATAATATTGAATGGAATAAAATTTTACTCAAACAAATAAATGTAAAAATCCAAACTTGGGATATAAAATAAGATTGAACTCAAGAAAATCAAATAAAATGAATTTCAAGTTAAATGATAAGAAAAATCAATTATGGGATTGAAATTGGATTATAGTTGGAAGTGTTGAATGAAATTTGTATTGGATTAAAATGGATATGGTGTGAAATATAAACAAATCAAATTCAAGCATAATTGAATGGCCTTATTATTAATGAATTCAACAATGAATTGTTGATGTAAATTAAAATTTAAAATGGATAAAAGAATAAACTAACTGAATACAATAGTAAGATGGTTGGGATTTGATTAAAAGAAAATGAAATCAAAGATTTGAATGGAAGTTGGTTGAATAAAATAAACTTAAGTTATTGGGTTGAATTATTTGAAGAAAATAAATAACTTGAGTAAGTTGTGTGACGGTTATTTGGTATATTGGTTGCTGAGTTTAATAAAATGGTTTGGAATCAAACTCTTGGGATATGGGAAGAAAAAAAAATACAATGAAAGCTGTGAATAAATTTAAAATGGAATGGGCCAAATGTAAATTGAGTTGGATTTAATTTAAATGGTTCTAAAGCTGAAGTAATCATTTATTCCCATCAATATTGTCGAATTGCATTAGAAAATGGATCATTTGATGTAAACGAGATTAAATAAAATTCTATGAATGGATAGAAGTGAAATAAAATTGATTTTGTAATCAATTGAAGTAAATGTGCATTGTTTGGGTTAAATATGAATTGAATGTAAACAATTGAGTTGCAAACCACTTTGATTAAATAAAGTGTATACGAATTGATTGTAAACAAATAAAATTTGATGTTGAAAACCTTAAGTGGCTTATGAATATGGTTTAACTAGCATTGCTTATACAAAAGTGTAATTTGTTGTTAAATATTATTAAATTGCATGATTTTGGCACTTATACGTTTGAATTGAGTAAGTACAGGTTCAGGGAAGCTGTTTGGCTGGGTTGGGTTATGCAAAATGCTTAAATAAATAGCCGCTTGCTTAAAAATGCTAAATAAGGTACGCCTACGCAATAAAAATAGGAAATATGAACCGTTTTTCTGTTTTTCGGCCGAGTGGGCCGATGTATATATATATATATATATATATTTGTGCATCCTGCGATATCGCAGAAGTCCCTCCGTACAAAGGAGACTCTGCCAAAATTTTCCGTTAATTTTGGGAGTTAGAAATATTTTGGAATTTTTGAAAATTTTCATTAACGACAAATGATTTAAAATTTGTTAAGCAAATAAGGTTGAAACTGAGTATTGAAATCTATTTTAAATGTGAATGTAAAGTAAGAGAAACCGAAAGGACTAAAGAAAGTAAAGTTTGCAAATAAACTTTAATTGAGATTTAAATTAATTAGTAAATGCAACTAATTCAATATTCAAAATGGAAGCCAAATTAAATTCAAATGGGGTTGTAAAGGCAAAGTGAATACAAATGAATATAAACTTCAATAGTAAAGGTAATAATATAAGCAATATATGTAAAATATTTTGAACTTAAGAAATGAAAAGTGAAATTCTTAAGTAAATTTGGTATTGTAAATATACTAAGTAATTTTCGAATGGAGTGAATATTAAAATCTGTTAAAGAAGTGAATAAAATGATTTTGGAACTGTGATTGGATGTTATCGCTTAATAGAATATACAGGTATATAAAAGCAAGGGGTAAGTTGGGATTTTTGATTTCAAAGGATAAAAATTTAATTGCCCGACGAAAGGTATGTGTTTAAATTTTTGTATGAAATTTGATTTGGGTTTTGATCTAGCCACTTGGCTTTTTGTTTTCTTTTTGAGATTTGGGAGGCCATAGAGCCATTTTATAGTAGTACCGAGCTAGCCGGGCAAAGGAGACGCTGGCAAAAAATTTTGGGAAATTAGAGAGTTAGAGAAATTTTGAGAAAATTTGATAATCTAAAATTTGAATTCAAATTTAAATTTGAATTGATGTGAAGGAAATTGTGTTTGAGGCTTAAGGGTGAGCTTGGAAGTTAGACAGAGGAATAGAGTGTCCTTAATTAACTGATGGTTTTGTGAATTGGTGGAAAACTATTTGGGTTGAGAAATAGTTAATAGGTTACGGACCATTCTTCCTAACTAGTAATTTCGGGGACGAAATTCTTTTAAGGGGGAGGAATGTGACGACCCGTAATTTTTGGATGTTTGAAATTGGAATGTTTAATTGATTTTAAATATTTAAAAGTTAAGTTCTAACTTTAATTTCAAATGTAACTAATTATTGGATAATTAAAGTATTGAATTTAATAATTGAAATTTGGATAAAATAGAGAATCTGGAATTCTAAGCTTGTTAAAAATAATTCGAAGGCTTGGAAAATTCATATTCATAACACTGAAGATAATAGAACTTTTAAAATGGAATTTCAACGTGTTTTGTTCAGTTTTAAAATTTTATCGTTTAAATTGAATTTAAAAATAGCCTTCCGAGGCACGGTCTCGGAATTCGACGAAACCAGTTCCATTGGATCCGTAATATTGTATTATTATCGGATTTCAAATTTCGTATTTATCGGAGTTAGTGTGTGAGTGTACGATATATAAACGCGCTGGAAATTTATTGATCATAATCTAATGAAATTTAATTTATTTGGTCAAGCTTCTCTAATACGCCATCTCATATTCGTTTTAACACGTTACCCTTATCTTCCATCGTACACTTCTCGTTCCTTCTAAAATTTGCTTATTCCTTCCTCGTTTATTTCATTCGATTTCAGTCATTATCAAACGAGAAAAATGGCGGAGCGAAATTCTTTAAATTTTAATCGCGTGCCTTCACTTAAAACCTTCGCTTGGAAATTTACGACTTCCCTCTCCCCAATTTGAAGTCGCCTTTCCCTTCATCGAATTCAAATCAGATTCAAAAAAAAAAAGAGAGCGAGGCGATCTGGAAACGGCAACGACGTCGTTCGATTGGGAGAAGCTTGCTAGGTTTTTTCGTGAGATGGGTTCGCGAGTTCGATGGGTCGCGATTCCAGATCGCGATGACTTCGCGTGAGCTAAAGGGCGGCAACGTGAGGGTGCCATGGTCATAGTGGGTAGCTTCGATGGCATGGGATTGGCTCGCGACACTGGGCGACGATTGGTAGTGCTTAGATGGTCTCCGCGACAACTCGAGCGTGGGAAATCGAGCTAGGGTTTCGGTGGCTGTCACATTTGGGTTTAGGCATGACGTGAAGTCGTCTTTGGGGGTCGCGTGGGGATCCGCGTACTGCTGTGGGGCGAATTGCGATCAATTTTTGGGCTCGTTCTGGTGGGTTTCGTCGTGGCCGTGGTGGAAGTGCGGGGTCGACAGTAAGGTAGCAATTTTATTCGTATGTTCTTACGTGTTTATTTATTTTATTTAACCAGTATATGTAGATCTGGAAAAAAAAAGAGAATTTTAATAGTAGGGTATTAAATATGTTATCTGAGGAATCAGGATATACACATATATAGCCTGTTACAAAGTAAATGATTTGGTCAGAGAAAAAAATATAATCACATACATATATGAATCAGTCAACTTTTAGATAATTGGTATATTTATTTGAGAAATTAGAATATATATATAACCTGTCACTAAATTTATAAATTGGGCAGAAAAGGAAATGTAAACTAAGTTAATTTAACGATCATTAAAAATTTGTTAATTAGATTTATTTAATGGTAATTTATTTTTAGGGTATTTCAAATGTTAATAAAACCATAATTTTGTACAAGGTCAAACCCGGGAAAGATCAAATCGAGATTGGTATGGATTGCAAATAGAAGCAAAGGTGAGTTAATCTCACTCAGCTGAATTTTATTTTAAATTTAAATGGTTAAATTTAAATAATTGATTGAATGGTTGAATTGATTTGGATGTGCTATATTATATATAGTAGTATATACCAATATATATATATATATATATATTGGCATATATATATATATTGGAGTTGATATTCACGCACTATATAGCGGATGAGACCCTATGCGCCGCATAATAGCAGATGATATTATATTAAAATCCCATATACCGCGATATTCCACCTCGAAGTGGAATTGGTATTGTGCTAACATCTATGGATGCAGGGAAACAGGTTGGAGGGATCCAACTGGATTCCTCAAAATATTTCATTTTGTTTAAATATTCTGTGATATGATTTTGATATCCTGTGATGGATTATATGAATAATTAGATGTTATGGTTTGGTTGGACCTTTTTGGATATGCTGAGTTATCAAAATCTCTAGAATGGAATTTTTGAAAAGAAATAAAAGAGTAAAAATTTAAGTAAACAATTCTAGTGAATGTGAATAAATTAAATAATGAATTGAAAAGAATAAAAGATTTTTTTTTTAAATTAAGGATTAAATCTAATTAAAGGATAAGAAGTAATTTTGGAGAATCTGAAAACTAGTATTTTCAGTTAAAAAGGGTTTTAACTCATAATAAAGAAACAAAAATCTGGAAATTTATGTATTTTGAAAGAAAGGAAGTAAGTAATAAAATTTATTTCAAAGTAAAGTAAATTTGGAAGTAATTGTGAATTGATTTAAATGTATTGGAATTGAAAATTTGTGAGATTTTGAAATTATAAACCGGGTTTATTAAGTGAAGTAAAATATCAGTGGATATTTGGAAATATAAATTCAAGTGGAAATTTATGGAGGAATGTGAATTTGTTTAAAAATAAATAGTGATTTATTTTTAAGATGTGGAAGGAAAGTATATTTCCTCTGAATAGCCAAGAACGTTTTCAAGGCAAAATTTTAAGTAAAGGTTAAAAGTTGTAAGTTGATTTAAATATGTTTTAGAAAATCTATTATTTTTAAAATGTATAGATTTTAAAGCAAGTATTCTCAAATTTATTTTATAGTAATTATTTAAAGATGACTTGGTGTTATGTTCTAAAAGTTAAAAATCTAGTTTATATTTTATTAAGTAGCTTTATTTTAAAAATTCATTAAGTATATATTTTTGAATGAAGTATTAAAGTAGTTATAATTTAAATGTTTTGTTTAAGGTATATTTTATAAAATAATGTTTTAAAATATTTTAAAAATCTAAAGTGTTTTACTTGGCAATTTCAGTGGAAATAGAAAATGTTGGGGAATTTATTTCTGAATGGAAGATGGTTTAAGCTGTTTTCAAATAAGTTGAAAATGGAAATTTATCTTGTGAAGATATTTTGGAGTAAATAAATAATTTGGGAAATTATTTATGGTTTGATGGATGTTATGGATGTTAATTGATAGTTAAATAACCGACTATCAATATTTGCCAAATGCGCTGATCGTTTCGAAGAGACCGGGATCGAGATTAATTTCTCAAAAACCACTTCGATCCAATTTTGTATGTTTTCGTGGGGAAAACAAGGTTGATATCGAAGATGGGGTAGTGTCTTCAGTTCCGTTCGGACCCGGGACGGACTTGTATGGACGAATGCTTTCGAAACATCGTCAGGGGACGATGGGCATTCTAAGTGAAACGTTCTATAAAGGTAACGTTTAGCCTCAAGCCTCATCAACCAGGAATGACTGAAAATCAGGGGATATGCAGCAAGGCTTCGTGGGTAGCTCCCACTTGAGAGTAAGGTCATCCCTGTCTAGATGTCCCTTTTTATCTCGGCTTAGTGGTGCGGTTGCTGATCACAACCGTGGGATGATTTTAATTGGAATTATCCAGTAAAGGATGGTTCTGGCCTTGTGTTGCAGGGGAGCGGGTGTACTCCTCGGTATTGTGATCTAGGCCACGTACTGTGACAGGTGGTACCCCAGTGCCTAGTCATTCGTTGGAAATCCATTCTCCCTACGTGCCTTGTACGAGTTTTGTTTGTATTACCCACTTTGTGGCTAGTATGCTGGAATTTAATAGATGTAACAATTTCAGCTATTTTAATATGTATTTGTATATAGTCACTATTATAATATCAAAGGATTTTGATAAAAAGTGTTTTGGCTATCGTAAGGTAAAAACCCGACATGTTTATTTGTGGCGTGGTCTTACGAGATGCTTTTGTTTTTCAAAGGATTTTTGAAACTTTAATAATCAATTTGAGTGTGATTTTCTCACGCTGGTATTCCAGACTGACTCGGGTGTTGTTTTATATGATGCTCGGGTCAGACCGAGTATTATAGGATACAAGATATGATGCTGTGGAGCTCAGAAGACGAGCTGGATGGCGAGACGTATTTCCCGTACTTGTTTATATATATATTCCGCTGTGTTGATTGCTGTACTATGTTATATTAAGGACATGATATGGTTATTGTCCAGTTGTATGTAAGTGCACTCTGATGTATACTCTGATAATGTATTGTATAAACAGATATAGTTTCGATTTGTGTAAAGATTTGTAATTGCGTGTTATATTTTATTTCGCTGCGATGGTTAGATTCTGATGTTGACTTTCTAATTTCTTCTCCTATCTCTTCCTTCTTTGAACCCTAATGTTTCGATTTTTCGTGTAAGAAAAATCGGGATGTTACACTAATGCTACCGCACGCCACCAGAACGGAGCCCAACCATGACGATCACCTCGACACCCGAATCACCATCTCCCGATGACCATCGCTCGAACGCGAACTTCAAAATTCATTGTTCATCTTGATGCTTCCGCCACCACAGCCAACCATTGATTACTGCGCCACCTCCAATTAAAAGCCCTTAACCACCCCGACATTTTTCCCTCATGGCCCCTCTCTTGAAAATCACCACTGATGTAACGACCCGTATTTTTACGGATCGAAACATCGTAAAACTGTTGTCATTAGATCGATAGTACCGTGACATTTTTAGGTCGTGATATTACAGGTCGTGACATTTTAGGTCGTGACATTTTTAGGTCGTGACATTTTAGGTCGTGACATTTTAGGTCGTGACATTTTAGGTCGTGACATTTTAGGTCGTGACATTTTAGGTCGTGACATTTTAGGTCGTGACATTTTTAGGTCGTGATATTTTAGGTCGTGACATTTTAGGTCGTGACATTTTTAGGTCGTGACATTTTAGGTCGTGACATTTTAGGTTGTGAAATTTTAGGTCGTGACATTTTAGGTCGTGTCATTTTTAGGTCGTGACATTTTTAGGTCGTGACATTTTAGGTCGTGACATTTTAGGTCGTGACATTTTAGGTCGTGACATTTTTAAGTCGTGGACGACTTAAGGGGGCGGACGACCTAAGGATTTCCAGCTTATAAATACATGGTTCTACTTCACTTTTTGGGATCCGGATTTTGAAGCGACGAAGTGCTGCCATTTTGAGAGCTCGAGTTCTACACTTCTTCACTTCTTTTCTCCACTCTAATCTTGTGATTCCTTCCATCCAAATCGAAGATCCAAGAACTTAGATTGAAGATCTACAACCATCGAAGAGAGATTTCCTCGTTTGAAGCGGAATTTTGGAGAATCGAGCTAGATCCTTCGCTGTCCAGATCTGAAGTGTGTTGCTTTTGAGGTGTTTAGGTGATTTGGTGAGTGGTGGTTACCTCTCACACGGATCCAAAGGAGTATATCGGATTGTTGGCTTGATTTGGTGTTAAAATAGTAATTTCCATGCATTTTCATAAACTTAAGTGTAGATCTATTGTTCATGATGATTTGACACCCATTTTACTACATGTTAATTTATGCAAGTTCATTCATCAAGTTGTAGAGATATTGCTCACGTTTCATGCTTGTTAGATTTGGACTCTTTATTTACAAGATTGCCATTATTGTTATAATTGTTATTTAGATCATATTTGAATGCTTGATTACTTGGATTAATGATTGACTTGATTGATTGTTATGAATTAGTTGATTAATGATTTGATTTAGACAAGATGGTCGAAGATGATTCAAAAGCTAAGGGAAAGGCTCTTGAATTGGAAAAGCTGCTCGTGGCATATGTGGCGGATGATGAAGCTCATATGGATAGATTTGATGATGATGTTGAGATGAGGCTTTGCTATGATGAGATGAAGCGAGGCATGATGTGAGATAGCCTTGGTTTAATCCAGACAGGATCATTCCAAGCATGTTGATAACTCAGTGAAATGGTTCGGGTTTGAGGATAATGGTTGGCTCGATAGGCGCTTGAGCTAGTATGGAAATAGTCGTCGAGGAGGATGAATAGAAGGCTGAGATTTCATCGTTGTTGAAGGTTCTAGCATGCTCAAAGAAAGAGTACGCTGGGCAGATCCGATAGTCCCAAAAGACTACTGATTGGTAGTCGAGTACTCTGGGCAGGTTCGATAGTCCTAGGCACGGGCTGCGACGACGTGCGGAGTTATGTCTAGAACCGGGGTTTCCATTAGCCCTTGACGGACGGCTGAAAGAATGTGCCGGTCATTCAATTAACGGTGGTATCGAAGCAATGATAACAGTGATAGCCAGAGTCATGGATGTTTGGTTGTACCGTCATTCGGTCTCAAGAGCGATGTTTTTTGGGTGCTTATCTGATCTTGGTTTAGGCCTTGGGGGTTTGTACTTGGAAAACACCGACCTTGACTCGAGTGATAATTGCTTTACTTTAATTGTCTGATTGCTATGTTTACTTCTGCTTAGTGTGTCTGGGGCTATCACTGTAGAAAGAGGTGGAGTGGGAGGGTTGGATTCCTATTCCTTTACCTTTATGCTCTTTTGGTATGTTGTTAGTTAATTTATCGCTCACTAAGATTGTTTTCTGACTCAAGGCTTTATGTTTAACTCTTATTGCCTTGGGCTGTTCATCCATTTTGGGATGGGTAGACTAGGTAACAGGTGACAGGTGCTGTTCTTAGTTTCCGACGATGCTGATGACGAAGACGAGCTGGAGGCTTGCATATTATTTTCTTACTATATGTACTAGATGTTCCGCTGCTTTGAATAATTCTCTGAGTGATATGTAGTGAGGCTTGATGCATTGACTATTCAGATGGTTGTATTCAACTATTATGAAGCTTAATTGATGAGGTTTTATTTTGAGATGCTTCACTATATATATTCTCTATTGTATTTTATCCATGCGTTGTGAGTAATACGATAGATTCTGTTGTTTTAATTTAACCTTGGCAATCGTCCATGGCTGCCTGGCACACTTTACAGCGCACTATTTCTATATCTAGTGCAGGGGTCATGGGCGGTCGTCACATTTGGTATCAGAGCATTGGTTAATCGATTTTCCCAACGCTCGCTGACGTAACTACGTATGAGAGACGTAATTGTATTTTGATGGATGATTACTATATATAATATAGTAGCTTAGAATGATTTGAACCCCTTATGCAGTTGTTTCTCAAGGTGTATTAATCATTTCTTTTATAGATATTGATAATGAGTCGAAGAGGGAGACCAGCTGCTAGGGAAGGCCGTGCTGCTGAGGTGGCTGCTGATTATGCAGCTATGTTCGAAGCTATGATGACCTCGATCATGAGAAGGATGCCAGCTTCAGGGCCATCAGTAGATGTTGGAGTTCAAGTTCAAACTCCAAGACCAGTGGATTTTGCTAAGCTGTGTAAGGATTATACTGCTCTTGGAGGAAAGATTTTCTTGGGAACAGAATCAACTATTGAAGTCCAGAGATGGATAGATGCTTGTAGAAGGATCTTTGGTGACTTGGGAATCGAGGATGCAACCAAAAGGAAGCTAGCATCAAGACAGCTTCAAGGAAGAGCTTCTGATTGGTGGAACTCTATCACCATTGACACACCGGAGGAAGAAATTACTTGGGTGCAATTCCAAGCCAGATTTGAAGCTAAGTTCATTTCTACCGCTCACAAGTCTGTTCTGTTCAAGAAGTTTGTGGAGCTCAAGCAAGGTGGAAGACCAGTCCTTGAGTATGTTTCTGAGTTTGAAGCCTTGTCCAAGTATGCCCGGTCATATATTGAATCTTCATATCAGAAGAATGAGAAGTTTGTGACAGGCTTGGACAGCTATCTTGGGAGGCAGTTGGTGGATCATTTGGACGATCCATTTGAGAAGCTTGTAGAGAAGGCTCTCAGACACGAGAATCTGTTTCCTAAAGAAGGATCCGTTGTTGCTGTGACCAGGGAAGAGTCTAAACCACAGCAGGGTGGAAACAAGAAGAGGAAGCAGCAGCAGCAAAAGGGTAAGGATGGCCAGAAGAAGCCGAAGGGCGAAGTGACCTGCTACAATTGTCAGCAGAAGGGCCATTTCTCCAGGGATTGCAAGAATCCGAAGGTGCCGATGAAGTGCCACAACTGTGACAAGCCGGGGCATATCAGGAAGAATTGTCCAGAACCGCGAAAGGACAAGCAGATTGTGCAAGCTTATGCTTTGGGGGCTGTTCCATCATCTTCAAAAGCTCCTACCGCTGAAGAGAAAGGAAAGAGTTTGGTGGTTCAAGGTACTCTTTCCATATGTGGTGTTCCAGTTAGAGTGTTATTCGATACTGGGGCGTCGCATTCTTTTGTTTGTAATGAACTTGTAGGCCGGTTGGTTTAGAACCAGATATCGTTGATAGACCATTGGTTGTGACTAATCCAGTTGGGGGTTCGTCTTGTCTGTGTATGCTATGCCGTGGTCTGATTGTATCGAGTCATGATTGCTCCTTTGTTTGTGATTGTTTTGTTCTGAACTTTGCGGGGTTCGGAATTATTTTGGGTATGGACTGACTTAGGAAATATGCGGCAAAGGTTGATTGTGAAAGGTTGGAGGTGACAGTCGAGAATGTGGAAGGGCGAAAGGTTGTGATACGATGTAAGCATGAGGAAGGCGTCTTCATGAGCTTTATGTATTCGCTGGTTGTTCCACGGGATGGACTATCATCGGTGCCAATCGCTAATGGATTTGAGGATGTCTTTGATGATGTTAAAGGGTTACCGCCGCATAGAGAGATTGAGTTTCGTATCGATCTAGTTGAAGGAGCCAGACCTGTTGTGATGCCTCTTAGGCGGATGGCGCCTAGGGAACAGCAAGAGTTGAAGGTGCAGGTTGATGATCTTTTACAGAAAGGATTCATTCGGCGTAGTGTGTCCGAATGGGGTGCACCAGTTGTGTTTGTAACCAAAGCGGATGGATCGTTGAGGTTGTGTGTGGATTATCGTGAGCTGAATAACGTGACTAAGAAGAACAAGTATCCATTGCCGAGAATAGATGACTTGTTTGATCAGCTTCACGAAGCTAAGGTGTTTTCTCAGATGGATTTAGCTACGGGATTTCACCAGTTAAGAGTGGCTAAGGATAGTGTGCCGAAGACTGCTTTCAGGACACCATCCGGTTTCTTTGAGTGGCTGGTAATGCCGTTTGGATTGACCAATGCGCCAGCATATTTTGTGTATCTTATGAATAGAGTGTTCAGAGATCAGTTGAACAAGTTCGTACTAGTATTCGTGGATGATATTTTGATTTATTCCAGAACTGAGGAAGAGCACAAGACGCACTTGCGTATTGTTTTGGAAATCTTACGGAAACATCAGCTGAAGGCTATGTTTTCGAAGTGTCACTTCAGGAAAAGCGAAGTGAGGTTCTTAGGCCATATTATCTCTGGAAATGGAATAGCGGTTGATCCCGCTAAGGTTGCAGCAATCCAGGATTGGGTTAGACCTAAGAATGAATCTGATGTGAGAAGTTTTCTTGGATTAGCAGGATATTATCGCCGATTTATCAAAGACTTTTCCAAGGTGGCTGCACCATTAACAGGATTGACGAAAAAGAACCAAGTATTCAGATGGGATGCTAAGTGTGAGCAAGCTTTCAGAATCCTGAAAGAGCGATTGACAAGTGCTCCTGTTTTAACCATTCCAAGTGGGAATGAGGAGATGGTGGTTTACACCGACGCATGTGGTACGGGACTTGGAGCAGTGCTGATGCAGAAGGGTAAAGTTGTTGCGTCTGCAAGTCGACAACTGAAGCCGCATGAAAGGAATTATCTGACTCATGATTTAGAGTTCGCAGCGATGGGTTTTGCTCTGAAGATGTGGAGACATTAACTACTGGGAGTTCGATTCGAGCTGTTTACAGATCATAAGTCGTGTCTTTTCTCCCAAAAGGATTTGAATCTTCGGCAGCAACGATGGCTAGAGTTTTTGGCATCATATGAGTTTGATATAGCTTATACTCCGGGAAAGGGTAATGCAGTGGCTGATGCATTAAGTCGAAAACATGCAGGATTGGTAGCCATGTTTTCAGAATGGAAGAATCTCGAGTATTTAGCTGGATTTGACTTCAGGCCTAGATGTGAATTGGAACCTGAGATGTTGGTAAACTTATCGATAAGACCGACTCTTGTGGAAAGAATTGGCGAGAGCCAAAAGTGAGACGATAAGCTTGTCAAGATTATCCGTTATTTAGAATCTGGATTGGACCCAGAAAAGGATAAAGGATTCGAGGTCGATCGAGAGGGTTGGCTTCGAAAGCAAGGACGACTAGTTGTTCCCGATATAGATGAATTGAGGAATGAAGTTATGAAGGAAAGTCATCACTCGAAGCTGACAATTCATCCAGGTGGAAATAAGATGTATCGGGATATGAAGAGAACCTATTACTGGGAAGGTATGAAGAAGGATGTGGGAAATTTTATTTCCAAGTGCATGAACTTCCAATTGGTAAAAGCCGAACAGAAAAAGTCAAGTGGATTGCTTCAGCCGTTAGAAGTTCCTACATGGAAGTGGGAGCAAATATCGATGGATTTTATTGATGGGTTACCTAGGACAAGAACGTGAAATGAAGGGATTTGGGTCATCGTAGATCGTTTGACTAAGAGTGCAAGATTCATTCCTGTTCGATCAACTAGGACTGCATCAAAGTTGGCTGAGCTGTATGTTAAGTGGATAGTTCGATTCCATGGTATTCCGAAGATTATAGTGAGCGATCGAGACCCATTGTTCACTAGTGGATTTTGGAAGAGCTTCCAGGAAGTTTTGGGAACCGAGTTGTGTTTGAGTACAGCTTATCACCCCCAAACAGATGGTCAGACTGAGAGAGTCAACCGAGTTTTGGAAGATCTCCTTAGAGCATGTGTTTTGGATTTCGGAGGATCATGGGAAGATCATCTTCATTTGGTGGAATTTTCATATAATAACAGTTACCAGTCAAGCATTGGTATGGCACCGTATGAGGCATTGTATGGAAGACCGTGTAACTCTCCGACATGTTGGTTAGAAACAGGAGAAAAGCTGATACTTGGGCCAGAAATTATTCGACAGACCTCAGATTGCATAGAGATCATTCGGCAACGAATGAAGGCAGCCCGAGACCGACAGAAAAGTTATGCTGATAAGCGTCGTAAGGATTTACAATTCGACGTAGGTGATATGGTTTTTGTGAAGATTTCTCCACTAAAGAATGTTATTCGATTCGGGAAGAAAGGAAAATTGACTCCGAGATTTGTTGGACCATTCCCAATTATCGAGCGAATTGGAAAGCTCGCCTACAAATTGGAGTTACCAGAAAAGATGTCGGGTGTGCACAATGTTTTTCATGTGTCGTATCTACGAAAGTATGTGCACGACTCGAATACAGTGGTTTCTACTGATAGCTGTGAAGATTTTAAAGTCGATCCAGTTGTTGAGAGACCTCGTAAGCCGCTTCGTGTTGTGGAAACCGACACGAAACAGCTTAGGAGGAAGGTAGTTAGGTTGCTCAAGATACAATGGAGTGATGATGATAACGACTGTACATGGGAGGTGGAAGAGAGGATGAAGGCAGCTCATCCTGAACTCTTCAAGGTATGGCCATAAGGTGTCGTATCATCTAACGACATTGTAATTTGTTCTAGTCTTAGAATTTTGCATGCTAGGCTAGTAATTGGACGCATGGTTTGTTGATTGCTATGGATGGTAGGCATGCGGAATAGTTTTTGATTGCTATTTGTTTGTTTAGAATTTCGGGGGCGAAATTCCTAAGGGGGAGAGAATGTAACGACCCGTATTTTTACGGATCGAAACATCGTAAAACTGTTGTCATTAGATCGATAGTACCGTGACATTTTTAGGTCGTGACATTTTAGGTCGTGACATTTTAGGTCGTGACATTTTAGGTCGTGACATTTTAGGTCGTGACATTTTTAGGTCCTGACATTTTAGGTCGTGACATTTTAGGTCGTGACATTTTAGGTCGTGTCATTTTTAGGTCGTGACATTTTTAGGTCGTGACATTTTAGGTCGTGACATTTTAGGTCGTGACATTTTTAAGTCGTGGACGACTTAAGGGGGCGGACGACCTAAGGATTTCCAGCCTATAAATACATGGTTCTACTTCACTTTTTGGGATCCGGATTTTGAAGCGACGAAGTGCTGCCATTTTGAGAGCTCGAGTTCTACACTTCTTCACTTCTTTTCTCCACTCTAATCTTGTGATTCCTTCCATCCAAATCGAAGATCAAATCGAATATCCAAGAGCTTAGATTGAAGATCTACAACCATCGAAGAGAGATTTCCTCGTTTGAAGTGGAATTTTGGAGAATCGAGCTAGATCCTTCGCTGTCCAGATCTGAAGTGTGTTGCTTTTGAGGTGTTTAGGTGATTTGGTGAGTGGTGGTTACCTCTCACACGGATCCAAAGGAGTATATCGGATTGTTGGCTTGATTTGGTGTTAAAATAGTGATTTCCATGCATTTTCGTAAACTTAAGTGTAGATCTATTGTTCATGATGATTTGACACCCATTTTACTACATGTTAATTTATGCAAGTTCATTCATCAAGTTGTAGAGATATTGCTCACGTTTCATGCTTGTTAGATTTGGACTCTTTATTTACAAGATTGCCATTATTGTTATAATTGTTATTTAGATCATATTTGAATGCTTGATTACTTGGATTAATGATTGACTTGATTGATTGTTATGAATTAGTTGATTGATGATTTGATTTAGACAAGATGGTCGAAGATGATTCAAAAGCTAAGGGAAAGGCTCTTGAATTGGAAAAGCTGCTCGTGGCATATGTGGCGGATGATGAACCTCATATGGATAGATTTGATGATGATGTTGAGATGAGGCTTTGCTATGATGAGATGAAGCGAGGCATGATGTGAGATAGCCTTGGTTTAATCTAGACGGGATCATTCCAAGCATGTTGATAACTCGGTGAAATGGTTCGGGTTTGAGGATAATGGTTGGCTCGAGAGGCGCTTGAGCTAGTATGGAAATAGTCGTCGAGGAGGATGACTAGAAGGCTGAGATTTCATCGTTGTTGAAGGTTCTAGCATGCTCAAAGCAAGAGTACGCTGGGCAGATTCGATAGTCCCAAAAGACTACTGATTGGTAGTCGAGTACTCTGGGCAGGTTCGATAGTCCTAGGCACGGGCTGCGACGACGTGCGGAGTTATGTCTAGAACCGGGGTTTCCATTAGGCCTTGACGGACGGCTGAAAGAATGTGCCGGTCATTCAATTAACTGTGGTATCGAAGCAATGATAACAGTGATAGCCAGAGTCATGGATGTTTGGTTGTACCGTCATTCGGTCTCAAGAACGATGTTTTCTGGGTGCTTATCTGATCTTGGTTTAGGCCTTGGGGGTTTGTACTTGGAAAACACCGACCTTGACTCGAGTGATAATTGCTTTACTTTAATTGTCTGATTGCTATGTTTACTTCTGCTTAGTGTGTCTAGGGCTATCACTGTAGAAAGAGGTGGTGTGGGAGGGTTGGATTCCTATTCCTTTACCTTTATGCTCTTTTGGTATGTTGTTAGTTAATTTATCGCTCACTAAGACTGTTGTCTGACTCAAGGCTTTATGTTTAACTCTTATTGCCTTGGGTTGTTCATCCATTTTGGGATGGGCAGACTTGGTAACAGGTGACAGGTGCTGTTCTTAGTTTTCGACGATGCTGATGACGAAGACGAGCTGGAGGCTTGCATATTATTTTCTTACTATATGTACTAGATGTTCCGCTGCTTTGAATAATTCTCTGAGTGATATGTAGTGAGGCTTGATGCATTGACTATTCAGATGGTTGTATTCAACTATTATGAAGCTTAATTGATGAGGTTTTATTTGAGATGCTTCACTATATATATTCTCTATTGTATTTTATCCATGCGCTGTGAGTAATACGATAGATTCTGTTGTTTTAATTTAACCTTGGCAATCGTCCATGGCTGCCTGGCATACTTTACAGCGCACTATTTCTATATCTAGTGCAGGGGTCATGGGCGGTCGTCACAACTGCCACAAGAAAACCAAAAAATATGATCGTCAATCGCTGCCAGGTCCACGGTGCTACACGCCTCCAACCAATAATCCAACCAGTCGATGTGCTCAACTCTCCTTGCCAAAATTTCCCAAGTTAGGACCTTCACCAAAAACGACCTCGAGTGGCTTTGAGTGACGTAGGCCGTTGGATTTGGCTATATGAAAATTAAGGCTATCGTTTAGGGTTAGGGTTTGAGCAAAATGAATGGGTATAGGGATCCTTATATAGGATTCTCTACCCGGTACTATTCATGCTCCAAAATGCACGAACTCTAAACAAGGTGTGCTCATTGGCGTTCCTAGCTAAATATCCATATTCCAACACAATGGAACAATTATCGAGACCTAATTCTGTCATATACAAAAGTTATATTTTTAAATCAAATTAATTATTACAAGTTTCGAGCTTGCTCGACCACACAGTACGTCCAATTGTCACGAAACTCATCGTCGTATAATAATTTATTATCCCGGATCCAATGACGCTGGTTTTGTCAAAATCCAAGACACTTCCCCGAAATGCTAATTTCCAAAATTAAAATATTGTTTTATATTTTCGATCCAATTAATAATTATCTGATATATTTATTATTGCAAATAAATTTATAAATTGAATTCGCCAATATAATTTATTAATTAAAGGGAGTTAAAAAATTATTAAATCCATCTAATTAATACTTAATTCACAATTCAAATATTAAAACGATCACTATATTTGAATTCAAGTTATTAAATTTCAAAATCCAATTATTTTAAATATTTAAATTAATTAAACATTTAAAATTCAATGTCCAAAATTTTGAGTTGTTACAACAAGATGGTCGCAATGGCCCTAATTTAATCATTACATTCCAAAGTCAAAAATGACCTTTTTGCCCCCATCTTATTTTTAATTCATTTAATTAATTTATTAAATTCAATTATTTTCATAATAATACATTAATAATATTTAATTAAAAAATTATCAAATTTCCATGGTATTAAAATGAAGTTATTGAGTGTGGCACTCAACAAGGCGAGTAATTATATTGCAATTAGAAGCTTTTATAATTCGTAGCTGGTCCTAGTCACCTATTGGTGGAAGCTGGGAAGAGTAGGTAGTGAAATTCATCATTGTAGGATCTGTTTATCCTACAGAGGAGTTGGATCTGTTAATCTGCCCTTGATTGCTACTTTTATAATGGTATAAAGCGTACGATACATGCACTAACAAAAAGATTATATTAGGATTGTTAATCCAAAAGGTTATATTAGGATTGTTAACTTGAAAGATTATTTTTGGATTGTTAACTCGAATATGTAGGCTTAGCACGGTGAGTTATACCCAATTAGGCACAACTAAAATTTTTGCTATTGAGAATGTTAACATGATACATAGATAAACGATCATGTACTACATATATTTGTAGGAACTGTTCAGTTGGAATGTTTACCTATGAGTGGAAACTTTTAAAAATAAAATTTTATCTAGCCACATTAAGAATAGCCAAGCGATATTATGAAAGAAATGAATCACCTTCATATATAGATCGCACACACTAAAGAACAACGTTAGGTGTAGGTTATAAGTGAATTTTAATTACTTATCCAAGTATACCACTAGTGATATAATTCACTCATCAGATTTTGTCTTAGCCCTCCAGTTTTCCCACTTTATCTCTATTACAAGTGGACAGGCTAATAAGTGACTTGGTCAGGGTATAGTGCATGGAGAAGAAGGCATGTCATCCAAGATTTATAACTATTTTTAGTTACTCTCCGTGTACTTTATATTGTATCATTGTATTTCTATTAGTTAGACTGGAGACTTTATTGTAAGAACTATATTATGTTGAGATTGTTATTTGATTTGGTTATTTTGTTTTCTTTCACTATGAGATCTAAAAGTTTAGAATGTTCTAAATTTATACTTGTCTTTGTACTATGTAATATTAAATAAAACCGCTGACTGCTCGTACTTTTTAGCATGATATAAATTCAAATGCCATTTGGTCTTTGGATTGGTGTGTCCAGAGTGGGGGTTTGTAACAACCCGCCTCTAAACGGGCCTAATTTTTTATTCAGAAAAGACCCATTGAACCTTAAACCTATTTCAAAGCTAGTTTTTAGTTGGTAAAATCGATACATATAACAATACACAAAGTTATCTAGGGTTGTTATAATAAATGTTGATTTTTGTACTTAAATTATTTATTTAACATGTCAACTATCATAAGAATTTTATGATTTTTAAAGTTCTTCCTCCAAATTATTCTTTTCATCATTGAACATATCAATTTCCATTTTAGCTTTATTCAGTTTTCCTATAGTATCTTTATGAGCACTTTAAGAGCCTTTAATTTCTCAAGAAGTTCAGAATTTATTTTAATAAGATCTTTAAAGGAAATATCAGAACTTACATCATTGTTTCTAGCCATGAAGCATACATTTGTTTGTTTCATATCACTTTCTCTTTCGGATGACGATGAGTATGAATCATCCTAAGTACCTTGAAAAGCTTGCTTCTTCTTCTTCTTGAATGACTTTTCATTTTTGAACTTGTGATTATCCTTTTCTTTTTAAAACTAAGACAGCCTTTCATCATATGTCCTTTTCTGCACTCTTGTCATATTAAAAATGAAGATGAGTTGTTATTGTTGCCAAACCCCTTATTCTTTCTTAGTTTAAAGAATTTTTTAAAGTTTGTAGAAAGAAAAATAAAATCATCTTCATCCTGCTCTGATCCATCTTCGGCTTGAAAGGCAATCGTTTTTATTTCCTGAGCTTAATCTTTTTTGCTTGCGAATTAACTTCATAAGACATTAAATTTTTAATTAACTCTTTGGGTTTGAGGGTTAAAAAATCATTAGCCTCTTTAGTAGCCAAGACATTTCATTTCCATTCCTTTGTCAAAGAGTTCGGATTTTCAAGATAATATCAAAATATAAAAAAGTTCCATCTAAAGCCATAACGGCATGAGTAATGTCTTGAAATCTAGAGTACATATCATCAATATTTTATTTTGCTTCATTCTAAAATTATGAAATTGATTATTTAACTAGAGATTTAACTTTTCTTTACTTTATTTACCTTTATGTGTAACTTGTATTTTTCGTTGTATATCATATGCGGTTTTATATACATTAACTCTTTTAAACTCATTTTTGTCTAATGAACAAAATAGAATATTCATAGCTTTAGTATTATTGGTTGCATCTATCTTTTAAGTGTTAGTCCATGTGTAATACTTAGCTGCGGTATATTATATTAAACTTAAGTAGCATTCTAAATTTCATTGCCATTCGCATGCATATAGGTACTCCTTCTAGTTAACCAATAGGCATAATTAGAGTCAATGAATAGTAGTGGTCGTGCTATAGATTGATCTTCAACAAATGTGGCAACAATGTTATCCATATTATTAATATAAATTTCACAAACTTTGTTAAGATTTTATGAAAAACTTGCTCCAAAATACCAAATGAAAGTGCAATATTGATCTAATAATATGAATAGACAAAATAAGATAATAAGTTATGTAAAGAATAGTAAAAAAACAAGTGCACTGGTAATTTTTATACTAGTTTGGACTTCTCATCCTACGCCAGTAATAGGTTCTTTCTATAATTTCACTAAGCTACCCTCTCTTGACCTAAAAGAATAGGTTTCTACAACACTGCCTGAATAATCGAATAGGCCTTTAACACTTTGGCTGAAGAATTCCAATAGGACTTCACTTAAAAGGAATGATTCCCACTATAAACACCGATAAGTAACTTTTCTGTACACCCTTCATATAATTTTCTTTGATGATATGCATCGAATTATAGGAAATAGAAGGATAAAGATTGTTTTGAAAGTTTTTTGAAATCTTAGAGAATATAGAGTATAGAGAGTAGAGCAAGAAAATTAATTTAAATTATTTAAAACAATTGTTTTATAATGTTTGAAAGGTCTTTATCAAAGAGAAATTACCATTAGAGCAGACACGACCTTTGGTTAAAACAGACGATCTTTCATAATTAACATGCCTATTAAAAGGAAAAAGCCCATTATAGGTATTCAGACATCTGAATTCAAATTCAGTTGTCTAAATTTATACGGGGTTGACACAAAAAGAATTAGTTTAAAATCACCCTTATTCAAACATCTAAATTTTCAATAAGACATCTGAATTCTTATTCAGATGTTTGGTTTGAAACATTAGATGTTTAAAAGCAATGATTAAAAAATAGCGTACAGGCATGTAGACATCTAAAAATACTAGTCGGGCGTCTCAAAAGTCATTCAAATATCTGATTAATTTTTTAGACATATGTTTCATAGAGGGTATGATACAGAAAGAAAATAATTTATTTTAGTTGTTTTTCAAACATTTGAAGTAATTATCAGATGTCTGATTCTTTTTGAAAACGCAATGTCTGATTCCTTTGAAAAAGTAGTAGTAATTATAGAAATTTGCCAAGTGTAGAATTAAAGAAAATTTTAAAATAAATACTTTAAATGAAAAAAAAGATGTGTTTGTATGTGCATTATCTAAGGAACCAGTACGAGTTATATCTAGCATTTACAAGTTATGACAACTCAATTTTAATCTATAATCTTTGATCACCTTGTTTTTTGTAATACGTCGTAGTCTTCTTAATCTCCAATTATTTCTATAGCTAAAACAACTTATTCAATATATTTCAAAGTGTATGGTTGTCACTTCAAAACTAGAAACAGAGGCTATAACATTAACAACCCAAAAATGTCTCTATGTGCTTGTAGAGCTATAATAAATAAGTTATCCACATTAGATAATTTAAGGTTGAGACATATCATAGTAGACACTATATGTATTCTATAACGACCCGTAAATTTTTAATAATTTTATTTATTTTATTAATATATTTAATTGAAATTTTGTGAAGTTTTAAACAATAAAATTTTCAAATAAAAATTTGATATTTGGAATACGTCTATTTTAACATAGCAACTGGTAAATTTTCATCAAAGATTATGCAAGTAAATTTTATTGGGTAATTTTATTTCAATTCCAATCAGTTAAATATTGATGGTAATAAAACGTTTTCCAAACCTGAATATTTTTATACAACAAATTTGTAAATCATTTTTTAAGTGAGACTTCATATTTCGTTTCTTCAAATTTGGACTGTTATTGCTCCGTCGATCTTATTTTCTGACATTATAGCAGCATTTCGGTGCCGAATATCGGCTTTTGATAGGATAATTGTATCATTGATATCTATATACCGTTTTGATCGTCTCATCGTGCCGATCACTACGGTATACTCTATTGTCAATTTCGAGTTTGGGAAGACAGTGGAATTTACGAAACGACTTCCGTATCGATTTCGTATTTTTGAACCATTTTAAAATTCCTTGTTGATTCGTTATCCACTGAGTTAAGCCCAATAGTCACTAGCATTTATTATTTTCAGAAAATCAATGCCTGACCTTTTATTTTCACTTGTTCCAATACTTTGCTGGTTCGTTCTGTTTTCCCCGCCTATTCATTTGAGAAAAATAGTATATAATATATTATAGTTCATGTTCACTTCTTCTTCTCTTTTGGGTTTCTTCAATTTTTATGAACTGTTCGCCCTTCATTTCAAAACCGTTTTCCACCTCGCAACGTCATCCTCTAACCCATGCTCATCACGCGTGCCTTCGAGTACACCGCACACCATCCACCTCCTGACCGGCCTCTGCCCTCCACTACAGCCGCCGCACCACCTTCTTCCCCTTCAAACACCGCACCCTCGTCACCAAGCCCACTCACGTTGCTTCCAGACGTCTAGCCACTCGTCTGCCTTGAATCACCTTGCTTCCCACGTTGTCGCCGTCGTGTCAGCCCATCACGCCTCGAACTACGTGCACCCTTCGACATCTCCGCCCCAGATCCGGCCACCATGTTTCCCACAAACCCGGCCTTAGCATTTGCAGCCGAATCCACACATGCTCCGCAAGTTCTCCACTTCGGCAACACCTCCGGCCTCTACACCAGCCCGTGCGTCTCCTTTGTTTCTCGTGCCTCTCTCCATTTTTATAATTTTATAGGTTAGTCAAATATATAATGTTTATATATTACCTATGTTATAGTTATGGTTTTAAGATTTTTGTTATACAATAATATCTTAAGTTATATATATGTTTTTATATTAGTATATATGTTAAATCTGTTGTATATATTCTGTTGGTATAGTTCATATTGATATATATATATATTTACATTGTGAAAATAACTATGCATATAAGTTTCGGTTATATATATAATAAAAATATATTTGGTTTCGTATAGTATAAAGTAAATGTGGTAGTGCAGTTGCTGTTGTTACATATATATATAGTAAAGTAAGTTTTGTATTGAGTTGTACAGTGTTTATACATATATAGTTTATAAGATAGTAACCTTTTGAGTTAACTATATGTTACAAAGCATTTTATATTATAGTTTACTTTCCTGATGCTTGTGTATACATATATGTATTGATTTATATATTAGCTTTGAGTGAAAGTGCGTATGAGTGAAAAAGTGAGTACAACTCTTGTTTCATAACTTTGCAGTTTTATATACTAGTACGGATATTAAGTTTATATAAGGGTAGTTATTATTTGTTATATATATTTTAAGTTTTGTATTATAGGATATGTGTTATAGTTTACTATATGTTAGTTTATAGCCGTTTCTAGTTTGTTTATTTTATTAATGCATAAGTTTATTAGGATGGGATTTATGAACTGTGTTTTTTGTGAGTCATCTAGTTATATATATTTTGTATAAGTATTTATGTATATTGGAGATTCCAAGTATTTTACGTCTGTAAGTGTGTTTATATATATATATATATATATATATATATATTAATTAACATATGTCTTGTTTTCTTTGTTTTTATATCTCACAGTGTGAATATGCGAATATATTTTAGTATAAAAGTATTTTATTTATGCAAGTTTAAGTGTTTATGATCTATTGCATATATACTAGTTATACATGTTAGATTTTTCTTTAAAGTATATGCATGCTAGTTTATAAATAGTTATACGGTAATATGTATAAGATTTCATTTTATCTATTATCTGTAGTAACTAATGAAATGATATAGATTTTTTTATTTTTGTTAATGTTTGATTTTCCAAATCTACCATAAAAATTTATTTTGTTGATATGTGTGTAAGTATGTGTGAATTTGGTTATATATATATATATTGATATTAAAGTTAAATTATTGATTTGAAAACAAAAAATGTACGTTTTAAATTAATATGTGTTTGAATTCAAAATATGATTTTATATCTATAGTTATATATAGTTATATATATATATATATAGTCACTTATACCAACTACCATTACCAATCCAGTCTGATTTGATTTCGTCAATTCCTATTTAACAGCTTTGCTCGTCGATTCGTGCCAATCTAGTTTTATTTCGGAAGTCGTGCTTGCAATTCGTAACTCAACTTCATTGTCTATTCATCTCTCTAGCCTCGAAAGGTAAGCAATCACTCACGATTAATGTTCTTATATTTATTAAATTTGATTTCAATTGAAACGTCAATTGAAATATGCTGTTGTTAATTATTTACATTGTTATATATATGCTATTATCTATATCAGTTCACCCGTGACATTTGACACCATTATCTGTTATTTATATTGATGATATATGCCTGTTATATTATTATCATATCCATTATCACTCTGCAAGTTCTATGTTAGTATAGAATTCACTATGGGTTGAAATGATACATACCTAAACAATCTGTAGAATAGGAGGAAATCATTATGGGTTGAAATGATAAACCCAAGCGATTTTCATTGACATTGAATTTGGGATTGCAGGTTGAAAAGATATATACCCGTATATATTTAAATTACGGATTGAAATGATAAACATCTGTATCACTTGACCATAGAATAAAAAATTATATACAGACACCGTTGGTCTATAAAAAATATATTTGAAAGTGATTTCTATGGTTTTGGAAAGAAGTATATGGTTTATTAAATATTGATTTTAAAAATTTATTAACGTTGATTTAATAAAGATGATATATAATATGTTTAAGTATTTATTTAATCTATATATTTTCAAATATAGAGTTTGAAATGATTCAGGTGGGAAAGATAAATTTGTAATTGATTTGAAATTATATTTATTTAAGAATTTTTCTTAAATAGGTTTGATTTGAAATTTATTAAATTTGAAATTTTAAAGATATGTTTTATAAATTGAAATTGATTAAAAGTGACTTAAACGATTATTTCAAACTTATATAAATTTAAATGGGATATTTTGTTTATTTAAATTCGTAAATTGAAGTTGTATTTAGATGTTATTGAAATGATTAAGTAAATATTTCAAAACTAAATAATAGTAAAGTGGATTTGATGTATAAATATGAAATTATCGAATTAGTTTTGGAATGTTGAATATATAAAAACTTTGAAATATATTGAAATCGAAAGGGTTTGTTTTGTGGTTCAAACCTGTATTTGAAATCGATATAATTTGAAATGGTTTATTGAGAAACTGAATTTAGTGGAAATTGATGAATTAAGATTTAATTAAGTTTGAATTTTGGAATTCGAGTTGATTTGAATCGATTTGAGAAAGTGAGGAAAGTATTTTATTATATAAAGTATTTTTAACTATATTTAAAACTATTTTATATTTTACTTTATAAATTATTTTAATATAAACTATTTTAATATAAATCATTTTTAATATAATTTATTTTAATATAAACTATTTTAATATAAATCATTTTTAATATAAATTATTTTAATATAAACTATTTTAGTATACTAACTATTTTATTATAAACTATTTTAACTTATAACTATTTTATATATACTATTTTATTTTATAAACTATTTTATTTTATATAATATATTTAATTTCTAAACTGTTTAAAGGAAAGTGTTATGAATTTCAAGGTTTTGATTTCCAAAGTGTTTTGATTTTAAAAGACTTATGATTTCGAAAGCGTTATAACTTTGGAAAGTGATGTGATTTTTGGAAATGGATATATTTGAAGTGAAAATGATATCGTTTTGATATGGTTTTAAAACTGGAAATTACATTTTGGTTTTGAGTATAAATATTTTGAAATGACCGCGGTGTTATAATAACGATTGGTTGTTAAAGAGACCGGGATCGGATATGGGCATACTCTTTGTCGATACCGAAAACCACTTTAACAACTGTGTACGTGGTGGAGATTCCAAAATGAAGTAGGATGGTGGCGACGATTCTATATTAGGTATATACGTGGACCCAACTCCCGTGAGTTGGCATAAGGTGACTAAAACAGGAGCAATTAATGGGTTAATGAGGTAGCTCTTCTGATCGGACACACTCCATCGTATGCCATTCTATTACTTTGTTATTGATTTGGTGCGCACCCTTGATTCGGGAGTATGGCTCGAGGTGGGTGATTGTTGCGGCTCTGCGTTACCACCGACCCGGAAGTGTAATTGGTATATCTACCCTAGCATTGCCTAGTCGTGCCATGTCACCTACCCTAGCGTGCTTTACTATGAGTTTGATTTGTGTCGTACCTATGGAGTATCCTCTGGTTGCTCCAGTTTACGGGGTATTACGGTATTGTATAGATTGCTGGCACTATAAAATGTGTTAAGGGGGATATGGGTAACACCTTAACGCTATTTTGATAGTTTACTTTACTTTAGACATTATTATAATAGCGTATATAACTACATAGTAGATAGTTTAACGGATCCTTAGAGGATTGTTATCCCAAACATCCTTTGAGTTACTTGTATTTCAGTTGATATTTCACTTGAGTTGGATTTATTGATATAAGAATGTTAATCCTGACTCGAGTGTTTTGTGTTTAGCCTTACGCTCGGGTCAGACTGAGTGATTCAGCATTCGAGACTCACCTTTGGAGTTGGAGCTTCGCTTGGAGATCCATCTATTGATTCTGCTTTCAGTCGTTCAGTTGATTCCAGTGATGTATTCAGATCTTGCATTTGACTATTGTATTGAGACATCTATGTATTCGTGACTTCTGTTGTATCTTGTTTAACTCTGTTATATATAGCAGCTTCATGAACTACTATTCTTTTGTTTCCACTGCATTAATTTTATATTACTCCGTGTCTGTGATTCTGTGATTATTTTATTTACTGTATATGCTGAGTTTTGCCAAATTTAAATTAACAACCAAAGATTTTGAACAATTCAAATCCGACATGTATGGATGCGAATGGTTGAAAATTTCAGGATGTTACATGTGGTATCAGAGCTCTGGTTTTAGGCAAAACTCAGCATATAAAGTAAAATTCAATTACATAATCACTTTCGTTCGAGCTTGAATCCCTTTTTCTTTGACTCAGTTTCTTTGAATTTTGGAACGTTCCCTTCGGTTCCAAAGTCCATTCGTGTCTCCCCTATTAGTGTCTTTTGATTCTGGAGTATACCATAGCTCCACTATATGATTTGTACAGGGGTGAAACTACCTTACAATAGGCATCGACTCACTGAAGAATTCTGCATCCTCGGTTTACGCTGCTCTCTATCTCCTGCTATGCCTGAATCCTATCTCCTGCGATCGAATGTCGATTTGCCTCAGAATTGTACATCGATCGTATTCTTGAAGTCACGGTTGACCCGGTTAAGGCTACCTTCGATTAATATCAGTTTATCCATCTTCCTATTTTGTAATTTAATCGTATTATCTTCGTCCCTAGCTTATCTTCTAGTTTGAATTCTTTTGATTAAGGCCCATCTTAATTTGAATCTCTACCCTCATTCTAGAATTTACTCTGAAATAATCGTGTAAGGGAGCGTATTTGTAATTAATAAAAAAAAATTATATTGTGTTGTTTGAGTTGTGATGTCGATTTGCATTTTTAACTGATTCGGCTGATCAACGCTATCGATAGGAATTCCAAAACACTTGAACAGAGCAAACTGACACAATATTATTTTCAAATTTGGTAAATGAAATAAATTTGTACAATTATATTATATATAAATATATAAGTAAACTTTTCTAAAATTTAATAAGTTAATTAAATTGGTTGTTTGAAATGATAATAATTGATTATCATTTATTGTTCTATAAATGAATTTATAAACATGGTTTATAAATTGATTTGGAATTTAAATGAATTTAAAACAGGAATTTAAGAATTTAATTTTCGATGATTCCAAACTTTTGTTTTAAAGTTTAAAAATGTATATTATTTAAAATATTTTCGAATAAAAATGGTTTTCAAAGAATTTTAAATGTTTAAATTAGTGCTCTTCTCTTTGTCGCTGGAAAATAATTTCGGTGATGGCGGCCGCATCATCGACATTCATTTTCGAGTTTCGAAGTGGAGAGACCAATTCGTAGCTTTGCTACACTTTTGATTTGGAAAATAAATTGATTTAAATTTCTAAATTTTAACTTGATTTATAATATATATATATATATATGTATATATATTTATATTGTTATCCCGCCTTTTGGCGAGGCCGTGACACCAAGAACTTGACTTGGATATCGACGAATTTTGTCCGAGTCCGGATTGAGCCAAAATTTATATGACACGACAATCGAAGCTATGAGAGTCAACGTTCCAAATTTCAGGCCAATCTGAGTTCGTACGCTCAAGTTACAACCGATGCAAAAGTGAATAAAAACAGCAGCCTCGCGTTCGACTCGCTCAGTTCGCGTCCCTCAGGAATGCAACTTCGACTCGCTCCGCCTCGAGCGCACTTCGACACGCTCCGCCTCGAGCTTACTTCGACTCGCTCCACTTCAACCCGCACTTCGACTCGCTCCGCTTCGAGCCACATTTCAACTCGCTCCTCTTCGACTCCATCAGAGAGCCACGCTCCGACACGATCTACTTTACATCCACATAACGGAGCATAGCAATCGATGCGAACAAAAGCATGGTCATCGATATGAACAGAGGGATTCACAGCGATACGAACTGGGCTAATTCGTAACCGTGTCGAATAAGAGCGAGTCGAACAAAACAGCCAACCAGGGATTCTAATTCATATCGATCATATCTCCTAATCTACAAGTCCAAATGCTATGAAATTTTCGCAGAAGACTACGTGCATGCTAAAGAATGTCCACGCCAAATTTCGACTCCATTGGATGAAATCTTGATTGATACGAAATCTGTTCGTATCGATCACGGATCGGACCAGAACTTCACGAGCTTGGGCGCGTGGGCCTGGTCACATGCCAGAGAGGGTCTCCCGAGATCTGAGCGAAATACCAGCCTCCTACACCTATAAATAGACCCCCAAAGCCAACAGAAAAGGGGTTCTTCTTCTTCTTTGAGATCTCTAACACCCAGACTCCACCGGATCCAGATCTGAACTCCATAGCTGCTGCTGCAAACAAATTTCACTACTGTTGTACTCAAGTTTCAAAACTATAACACACTACAATCCATTGTAATCGACAAGTGAACATCAATAAAGTCATCAACTTCAAAGTGGATGTAGGCCAGATCGCCGAACCACTATAAATCTTGTGTTTCTGTCTATCTCTTTCCATTTTAAATTTATTATTCTTCACTTGTTATTCTCTACAATACTTAGATCTGAGATCTGTGATTATATATTGCTGATTTATGTTCCCACACAGGTGCTTTCACGACATTTGGGGTTTGTGACCATTTTTGGCGCAAATACTTTGGTGCTTTCACTGAGAATTGAACTCATGATTCTATCATTTGGAAATTGAATTTGAAGGCTTAGAGAATTCAGATCTGAAAAGCTATGACAAGACAATCAAATCGAAGACAAAGGCCAGAGAGAGGTTAGCATGAAGGGAGTCAAGAGGCTTCCTTAGGTGCAAATCAAACATCAATCTTAATCACCAGGGACGAGATAGAGACAATGATGAAAAGGCAAGAGGAAATGATCCAGAACTTGCTTCTTCAGATTGGGCAACTTGGAGCGCAAAATCAAGGAGCAATCAGAGTTCAGAACGGAGCAGGACCTTCTGGCACAACCCTAGAACTAGGGAGCACTTACCCAGAGCATGTTGACCCAATCCCAAGAGCAGTACCAGGAGGAGCTGCGCAGTGCGGCGTTGATAGAGAAGCGAATGCTCGTTTAGGAGAGCAGACTCCAGGGATCCCTCGTGAACTTAGGGGGCAAATCGAAAACAACGGACAAGGACTACAACTTGGAGATAATGACAGATTGGCGGAGATGGTCAGACGAGCCATGAGAGGTGGACTATTGAATAGAGATCTGTAGGATGTGAATAGGAGTCCCTTTGCTCCTATGATCAGGCAAGCTAGGAACCCACCAGAGTTCAAGCTACCGACATTGGAAGTGTATGATGGAAGGACAGACCCCGCTATTCATATGACGAGGTATATGCGACACATGGAGGTACTGGGGGCATCAGAGGAAGTCATGGCCAAGTGTTACCCATTGTATCTGACAAACATAGCAGCATTATGGTTCAGACAACTGGAGAGCGGTTCCATTGGAACATGGACCGATTTGACCGAAAGGTTCATGAGGCAGTTCAGGGTTCACATTTCAAGACCCAATTACGTAATGAGTTTGCGGCGCTAAAATAGAGAACCAGGGAGTCTTTGACGAACTTTCTAACATGATTCAATGCAGCGGCAGCATCAGTGGATCGACTCGATCCGTCCATGGTTTTGATGGTAGTTGTATCTAGCATAGCTGATGGCACATAATTCAAGAATTCGTTAACAAGGGATCCCCCAATGGATCTAGGAGAATTTTATCATGAGGCTGAAGGATTTCTACGATTAGAAGACGCAAATGCTGAGAGTGAAGAAGGAGAAGGAGTTGATGTTTATGCAGTCAAAGGCGGAGACCTCCCAAAAAAGATTCAGGCAACGATAAAGGGAAACGGAAGGCTAATGACAACGATGATGGGCCAATGCGACCACGAAAGGAACTGAGATTCACCTCTTATACGGAGTTGAATGAAACTTTGGAGCATATCTACCAGGATACCGGGGGTAGATTCCTTACCGAAAGCCAATGAGAAGGGATCCGACCAACAATGAAAGAAGGTCAGACAAGTACTGCTTATTCCACGAGCTGAATGGTCATAGCACGAATGATTGCAGACACTTGAAAGATGAGGTTGAGGGACATATCCGGAATTGTTTGCTATCGCAGTATGTAAGAATGGGAACAACAACGGTGGAACTGGAGCGGCCACCACCTACACCTACTGGGGACGGTTCAGGATCGAGACGTCAACTTATCATCAATTGATTGGGATAATGACGAATAAGTAGCAAACTCCACACCAACGCGATTAAGTCGTTTACACATGTACAGAACCGCGAACGATCCTCGGGCATGCTCTGATACGACTACTAATCGCAACAGTGTAGGTGTTTGCACTTTGACGTCGCTGTTTTGCTTTTATTTTCCATTTCTCATGTTTGGACTTGCTTTTATTGGACATTTCTGTTGAAAGACTCATTTTTAATGTAAATCTGCTATTTGTGATTCCATAACGGCTAAGCCACTTACAATGCACGAGGTCGCGAACGGTCCTTAGGCATGTTTTGAGATGGCGATAAACCGTCATAACAAACAGTTCAGAAAATCACTCGAACGTGAAATCTAGCACTAATGAAACTAAGTCCCCCCTCTGGCACACACAATTCGCCTTGAACAGCACCCGACCACGAACGGTCACAATCCACCTCGAACGGCACCCGACCGCAAACGGTCACAATCCACCTCGAATGGCACCCGACCGCAAACGGTCACAATCCACCTCGAACGGCACCCGACCGCAAACGGTCACAATCCGCCTCGAACAGCACCCGACCGCGAACGGTCACAATCCGCCTCGAACGGCACCCGACCGCGAACGGTCACAATCCGCCTCGAACGGCACCCGACCGCGAACGGTCACAATCCGCCTTGAACGGCACCCGACCGCAAACGGTCACAATTCTCCTTGAACGGCAACTCGACCGCGAATGGTCAAAAATCGCCTCGAACGGCACCCCGACCGCGAACGGTCACCATTCGCCGCGAACGACATCCGACCGTGAACGGTCACATATCACCTCGAATGACATACGATCCCGAACGATCGTCATTTGTGGTCAAATAAAACTATCAATTCTTTTGCAGGTCATCAACAGGATATGAACATCTAGCTTATGTCATTACAAAACACACCTTCTTATTACAAGGCATGTTTTGGGGGGCAAATGTTATCCCGCCTTTTGGCGAGGCCATGACACCAAGAACTTGACTTGGATATCGACGAATTTTGTCCGAGTCCAGATTGAGCCAAAATTGATATGACACGACAAGCGAAGCTATGAGAGTCAACGTTCCAAATTTCAAGTCAATCCGAGTTCGTACGCTCAAGTTACAACTGATGCAAAAGCGAATAAAAACAGTAGCCTCGCGTTCGACTCGCTCAGTTCGCGTTCCTCAAGAATGCCAACTTCGACTCGCTCCGCCTCGAGCACACTTCGACTCGCTCCGCCTCGAGCATATTTCGACTCACTCCGCTTCAACCCGCACTTCGACTCGTCCGCCTCGAGCTTACTTCGACTCGCTCCGCTTCAACCCGCACTTCGACTCGCTCCGCTTCGAGCCACATTTCAACTTGCTCCTCTTCGACTCCATCAGAGAGCCATGCTCCGACATGATCTACTTCACATCCACATAACGGAGCATAGCAATCGATGCGAACGAAAGCATTGTCATCGATACGAACAGAGGGATTCGCAGCGATACGAACTGGGCTAATTCGTAACTGAGTCGAATAAGAGCGAGTCGAACAAAATAGCCAACCGGGGATTCTAATTCGTATCGATCATATCTCCTAATCTACAAGTCCAAATACTATGAAATTTTCACAAAAGACTACGTGCATGCTAAAGAATGTCCATGCCGAATTTCGACTACATTGGATGAAATCTTGATCGATACGAAATCTGTTCGTATCGATCATGGATCGGACAAAAATTATACGGGCTTGGGTGCGCGGGCCTGGTCACGTGCCAGAGAGGGTATCCCGAGATCTCAGTGAAATACCATCCTCCTAGACCTATAAATAGACCCCCAAAGCCAACAGAAAAGGGGTTCTTCTTCTTCTTTGAGATCTCCAACGCCCAGACTCCACCGGACCCAGATCTGAACTCCATAGCTGCTGCTGCAAACAAATTTCACTGCTGTTGTACTCAAGTTTCAGAACTATAACACACTACAATCCACTGTAATCAATTGTAATCGACAAGTGAACATCAATAAAGTCATCAACTTCAAAGTGGATGTAGGCCAGATCGCCGGACCACTATAAATCATGTGTTTCTGTCTATCTCTTTCCATTTTAAATTTATTATTCTTCACTTGTTATCCTCTACAATACTTAGATCTGAGATCTGTGATTATATATTGCTGATTTGTGTTCACACACTGGTGCTTTCACGACATTTGGGGTTTGTGACCATTTTTGGCGCAAACACACACACACACACACACACACACACACACATATATATATATATATATATATATATATACATATTGCTATATGATATATAGATCTGATTAGATATATATAGGGTATATATATATTTATCTCTAAATGGTTAGAAGTGAATTGGAAATTTAATTCTTAAATTTTGTTAAAGGATGATTTTATTTATAAAATATAGCCAAATTTGAATAAATATCTAAACTTGAATAATTGAGTTGAGAAAATTTTACTTGTATAATACTCAATTGCATTCTAAAATATAACTTACCTAAATTATTCAGAAGTTGAATATGTAATTGGATAATATACAATATAAAATGATTTTTATAAATAAAATTTAAGTGGTTATAATAAATGTTATACACTTAAATTTTATTATAAAGATGTTAATAGAGATAAATAGGATAATAAGTAAATTGAATAATAGATGAGACAAATAAATTTGCTTTGAAGGAATTAATAAATTGAAATTAGATCGACTTATGGAAATACCTTGAATTTAAAATCAATTATTGAATATAAATTAATTTAAATTGAAATTTATATGGTTTAAATTAATTTATATGGTTTAAATATAGGTGATAAGATAAAATTAAGTGGAATAAACTTAATGATAATTTGGAATAAAAGGATTAAATTTGTTGGATAAAATATGAGTATAATAAATGATTATACAAATTGATGATTTAGAAATTGTTAATTGAGGATGACTAGATAATAAGATAATGAATTTAAAAATAAATAGATTAATTTAACTTAAGGGAACTCAAATGGATTAAACCAAAATGTTGAATATTAATTAGTTTAATTTGAAATTTATATGGTTTTAATTTAATTGTTTTATTTGTATTTCAATTTAATTTCTTTCTGGTTGTTTCTATTCTCATACCTCGTTCCTTTTCGGGGACGAAAAGTTTTGAGTGGGGGAGAGTGTAATGACCCGTAAATTTTTAATAATTTTATTTGTTTTTTAATATATTTAATTGAAATTTTGTGAAGTTTTAAACAATAAAATTTTGGAATAAAAATTTGATATTTGAAATACGTCTATTTTAACATAGCAACTGATAAATTTTCATTAGAAATTATGCAAGTAAATTTTATTGGGTAATTTTATTTCAATTCCAATTAGTTAAATATTGATGGTAATAAAATATTTTCCTAACCTGAAAATATTTATACAATAAATTTGTAAATTATCTTCTGAGTGAGACGTCATATTTCGTTTCTCCAAATTTGGACTGTTATTGCTCCGTCGATCTTATTTTCTAACATTTTAGCAGCATTTCGGTACCGAATATCGACTTTTGATAGGATAATGTATCACTGATATCTGTATACCGTTTTGATCGTCTCGTCGTGCTGATCTCTACGGTATATTCTATTGTCAATTTCAAGGATGGGAGGACAGTGGAATTTACGGAACGACTTCCGTATCGATTCCGTATTTTTGAACCATTTTAAAATTCCTTGTTGATTCGTTATCTACTGAGTTAAACCCAATAGCCACTAGCATTTATTATTTTCAGAAAATCAATGCCCGACCTTTTATTTTCACCGGTTCCAATACTTTTGCTGGTTGGTTATGTTTTCCCTTGCCTATTCATTTGAGAAAAATAGTATATGATATATTATAGTTCGTATTCAGTGCTTCTTCTCTTTTGGGTTTCTTCATTTTTCTGAACTGTTCGCCCTTCATTTCAAAACCGTTCTCCACCTCGCAACCTCATCATCTAACCCACGCTCATCAAGCGTGCCTCCGAGTACACTGCACACCATCCACCTCCTGACCGGCCTCTGCCCTCCACTACAGCCGCCGCATCACCTTCTTCTCCTTCAAACACTGCACCCTCGTTACCAAGCCCACTCGCATCGCTTCCAAACGTCTAGCCACTCGTCCACCTCGAATCACCACGCTTCCCACCCTGTCGCCGCCCTGTCAGCCCATCATGCCTCGAACTGCGTGCACCCTTCGACATCTCTGCCCTAGATCCGGCCACCCTGTTTCCCACAAACCCGGTCTTAGCATTTGCAGCCAAATCCACACATGCTCCGCAAGTTCTCCACTTCGGCAACACCTCCGGCCTTACACCAGCCCGTGCGTCTTCTTTGTTTCCCGTGCCTCTCTCCATTTTTATATTTTTATAGGTTAGTCAAATATATAATGTTTATATATTAACCTATGTTATAGTCATGGTTTTAAGATTTTTGTTATACAATAATATCTTAAGTTATATTTATGTTTTTATATTAGTAAATATGTTAAATTTGTTGTATATATTCTGTTGGTATAGTTTATTCTGATATATATATATATATTTACATTGTGAAAATAACTATGCATATAAGTTTCGGTTATATATATATATATAATATTTGGTTTCGTATAGTATAAAGTAAATGTGGTAGTGCAGTTGCTGCTGTTACATATATACAGTAAAGTAAGTTTTGTATTGAGTTGTACAATGTTTATACATATATAGTTTATAAGATAGTAACCTTTTGAGTTAACTATATGTTACAAAGCTTTTTATATTATAGTTTACTTTCCTGATGCTTGCGTATACATATATGTATTGATTTGTATATTAGCTTTGAGTGAAAGTGCGTATGAGTGAAAAAGTGAGTACAACTCTTGTTTCATAACTTTGCAGTGTTATATACTAGTACGCATATTAATTTTATATAAGGGTAGTTATTATTTGTTATATATATTTTAAGTTTTGTATTATAGGATATGTGTTATAGTTTACTATATGTTAGTTTATAGCAGTTTCTAGTTTGTTTATTTTATTAATGCATAAGTTTATTGGGATGGGATTTATCAACTGTGTTTTCTGTGAGTCATCTAGTTATGTATATTTTGTATAAGTATTTATATATATTGGAGATTCCAAGTATTTTACGTACGTAAGTGTGTCTGTGTGTGTGTGTGTATATATATATATATTAATTAACATATGTCTTGTTTTCTTTGTTTTTATATCTCACAGTGTGAATATGTGAATATATTTTAGTATAAAAGTATTTTTTTTATGCAAGTTTAAGTGTTTATGATCTATTGCATATATGCTAGTTATATATGTTAGATTTTTCTTTAAAGTATATGCATGCTAGTTTATAAATATTTATATGGTAATAGGTATAAGATTTCATTTTATCTATTATCTGTATTAACTAGTGAAATGATATAGATTTTTGATTTTTGTTAATTTTTGATTTTCCAAATCTACCATAAAAATTTATTTTGTTGATATGTGTGTAAGTATGTGTGAATTTGGTTATATATATATATTGATATTAAAGTTAAATTATTGATTTGAAAACAAAAAATGTACGTTTTAAATTAATATGTGTTTGAATTCAGAATATGATTTTATATCTATAGTTATATATAGTTATATATATATAGTCACTTATACCAACTACCATTACCAATCCAGTCTGATTTGATTTCGTCAATTCCTATTTAACAGCTTTGCTCGTCGATTCGTGCCAATCTAGTTTTATTTCGGAAGTCGTGCATGCAATTCGTAACTCAACTTCATTGTCTATTCATCTCTCTAGCCTCGAAAGGTAAGCAATCACTCACGATTAATGTTCTTATATTTATTAAATTTGATTTCAATTGAAAAGTCAATTGAAATATGCTGCTGTTAATTATTTACATTGTTATATATATGCTATTATCTATATCAGTTCACCCGTGACATTTGACACCATTATATGTTATTTATATTGATGATATATGCCTGTTATATTATTATCATATCAGTTATCACTCTGCAAGTTCCATGTTAGTGTAGAATTCACTATGGGTTGAAATGATACATACCCGAACGATCTAAAGAATAGGAGGAAATCATTATGGGTTAAAATGATAAACCCAAGCGATTTTCATTGACACTGAATTTGGGATTGCGGGTTGAAAAGATATATACCCGTATATATTTAAATTACAGATTGAAATGATAAACATCCGTATCGCTTGACCATAGGATAAAAAATTATATACAGACACCGTTAGTCTATAAAAAATATATTTGAAAATGATTTCTATGGTTTTGGAAAGAAGTATATGGTTTATTAAATATTGATTTTAAAGATTTATTAACGTTGATTTAATAAAGATGATATATAATATGTTTAAGTATTTATTTAATCTATATATTTTCAAATATAGAGTTTGAAATGATTCAGGTGGGAAAGATAAATTTGTAATTGATTTGAAATTATATTTATTTAAGAATGTTTCTTAAATAGGTTTGATTTGAAATTTATTAAATTTGAAATTTTAAAGATATGTTTTATAACTTGAAATTGATTAAAAGTGACTTAAACGAATATTTCAAACTTATATAAATTTAAATGGGATATTTTGTTTATTTAAATTTGTAAATTGAAGTTGTATTTAGATGTTATTGAAAAGATTAAGTAAATATTTCAAAACTAAATAATAGTAAAGTGGATTTGATGTATATATATGAAATTATCGAATTAGTTTTGGAATGTTGAATATATAAAAACTTTGAAATATATTGAAATTGAAAGGGTTTATTTTGTGGTTCAAACCTGTGTTTGAAATCGATATAATTTGAAATGGTTTATTGAGAAACTGAATTTAGTGGAAATTGATGAATTAAGATTTAATTAAGTTTGAATTTTGGAATTCGAGTTGATTTGAATCGATTTGTGAAAGTGAGGAAACTATTTTATTATATAAAGTATTTTTAACTATATTTAAAACTATTTTATATTTTACTTTATAAATTATTTTAATATAAACTATTTTAATATAAATCATTTTTAATATAAATTATTTTAATATAAACTATTTTAATATACTAATTATTTTATTATAAACTATTTTAACTTATAACTATTTTATGTAAACTTTTTTTTATAAACTATTTTATTTTATATAATATATTTAATATCTAAACTGTTTAAAGGAAAGTGTTATGAATTTCAAGGTTTTGATTTCCAAAGTGTGTTGATTTTAAAAGACTTATGATTTCGAAAGCGTTATAACTTTGGAAAGTGATGTGATTTTTGGAAATGGATATATTTGAAGTGAAAATGATATCGTTTTGATATGGTTTTAAAAATGGAAATGATATTTTGGTTTTGAGTATAAACTATTTTGAAATGACCGCAGTGTTATAATAACGATTAGTTGTTAAAGAGATCGGAATCGGATATGGGCATACTCACTGTCGATACTGAAAACCACTTAAACAACTGTGTATGCGGTGGAGATTCCATAATGAAGTAGGATGGTGGCGACGATTCTATATGAGGTATATATGTGGACCCGACTCTCGTGAGTTGGCATAAGGTGGCTAAAACAGAAGCAATTGACGGTTAATGTGGTAGCTCCTCTGATCAGACACACTCCATCGTATGCCATTCTATTACTTTGTGATTGATTTCCTGCACACCCTTTATTCGGGAGTGTGGCTCGAGGTGGGCGATTGCTATGGCTCTACGTTACCACCGACCCGGAAGTGTAATTGGTATATCTACCCTGGCATTGCCTAGTTGTGCCATGTCACCTACTCTAGCCTGCTTTACTACAAGTTTGATTTGTGCCGTACTTATGGAGTATCCTCTGGTGGGTCCAATTTACGGGGTATTATGGTACTGTATAGACTACTGGCACTATAAAATGTGTTAAGGGGGATGGGTAACGCCTTACCGCTATTTTGATAGTTTACTTTACTTTAGACATTATTATAATAGCGTATATAACTACATAGTAGATAGTTTAACAGATCCTTAGAGGATGGTTATCCCAAACATCCTTTGAGTTACTTGTATTTCAGTTGATATTTCACTTGAGTTGGATTTATTGATACAAGAATGTTAATCCGGACTCGAGTGTTTTTTGTTTTGCCTTACGCTCAGGTCAGACTGAGTGATTCAGCATTCGAGACTCACCTTTGGAGTTGGAGCTTCGCTTGGAGATCCATCTATTGATTCTACTTTCAGTCATTCAGTTGATTCCAGTGATGTATTCAGATCTTGTATTTGACTATTGTATTGAGACATCTATGTATTCGTGACTTCTGTTGTATCTTGTTTAACTCTGTTATATATATAGCAGCTTCATGAACTACTATTCTTTTGTTTCCGCTGCATTAATTTTATATTACTCTGTGTTTGTGATTCTGTGATTATTTTATTTACTGTATATGCTGAGTTTTGCCGAATTTAAATTAACAATCTGATATTTGAGCAATTCAAATCCGACATGTATGGATGCGAATGGTTGAAAATTTCAGGATGTTACATATTCCGTGTAACTAAAGTGAAGTCAAGCCTCTATTCATTGAATGCCACTACACTTCTTATATATGAAAGTTGTGTACAACAAGATTATCATTTCCATTTAGTTCAAAAACTAAATTACATAGTCAAGTAAAATTCATAGCTCGAAAATTTCAAGCCAGGGACTATCTAAGAGACTTAGCAAGAGTATTATTCACTACATGTGTACAGAGTTGCTAGTTAGAGAGAAACAATGAAATCTTTAAACAACAAGCAAGTAAATATGTAGTAAAATCGACGAATTAGTGAGAACTATAATGATTAAATCAAAGAGGATAAGTACTTCTCCAGACTTTGATGGAATATGCGAGTATTAATCAATTTCACCTGATTCTAAGGATTTACCCTAATTAGTGCACGTTGTGGTAAAGTGGTAGTTAGTCATAGAGATGCAGATCGATATGGAGGTATGTTCATTGCTGATGGACTGAGATGCTCTTACAAAGGTGATGGAACCCGATGTTTCTTACTACGCCATGATTTCACTTCTTTTTTTTACTTTTGGTAACCCTAGTTTGTAAAAGGAAATTTTTAGTTACGGTGAAGTAATTTAGGGTGTTAAGTTATTGTTAGTTGATGTTTACTTGTATGATGAGCTATATAGGTAGCAAAGTGTTGTATTTCTTTTATTTGATTAATAAAGATCACCGTCTTGCTCCAATGCACACACACACATACATACATACATTTTACTAATTATAATATTCAAATTTAATTTAAAAATTGTTTAAAATAATCTTAGTTTTAGAAATTACTTTAACAGAATTTAGAATTATTAAATTCTGTCAAAATAAAATTACGCATTTTATGTGAAAAGGTTGTTTTTCATTTCATAAATAAATGTGTATAAGAGATTGACAACAAAAAGATATGCAAATTCTTGATAATATATGGCATATATACATGCCATATTATAGTAATACACAGCAATGTAAATAGTAATGATATAAAAAGGATCTTACTAATAATAGTAGCTAATAAAATGCACCTCGAATATCGAATGTAACTCCTACAGATCAGATGTATACCTCTCCAGAAATTGCAGCAATCCAGGGATGAACACCATACTTTGTTATAATATGATTTTGGCTTTGATTTGCTTTAGAAATTTTGGCTTTGTTTATTTTGATTTTCGGCTAAGATGGGGAGCCTAAAGTCTAAATGAGAGAAGAGAGCCTTTTATAAGCATATAGATAGAGTAGAAGGTAGAGAACAAATATTCATTATTTAGTCAATCTCCTAATCCTTATTTGAGCACATAAAAGCCTCTTTTAATAACCCTTATTGTAACAACCCGGGATTTCGCAATTATTTTATTATCATCATTAGACGATTAATATTGTTGCTAATTGCTAATTGTAGTTTTTAAATCAAGTTGAGATTCTTTTAAAAATTGGTTAGAGTTGTATGCGGGCTTAAAAATTTAGTTTGGCCCATGTTGTTTTGTGTTGCCGAGATGGTTATCAATGCTTGTTTTTCCCCCGACCCATTGATTCTTTCATTCGAAAATCCAAAGAAAACCCTAAATCATTCGAATAAGAAATGGCGGCCCGTTTCCCCTTATCACGATTCGATTTCAAACCCTAAACCAAATTAAAAATGGTGGCGGCTTCGTTCTCATTTATTCCTCTTCGACAAATTAGGGCTCCGGTCAAATTCGTGGTGCCGCGACTTCGAGTTGCACGAGCGAACGATGATTCCTGGTCTATCATTCGTCGCGAAGAGCTCCGCCAGGCTTCTACTCTCATTGAAAGAGGTGAGTAATCCTTAATTACTCACATCTAATTCGAATTCAGGTATAGGTGATTTTGTGTTTCGGCCTTGAATTTTTGGTACCTGACTTCGGTTGTGATTTCTTGGCTTGTTTTGAATTTTCTGATGTTGATTCTGTTTTGCTGTCTTTCGATGTTGAATTCTTTCGACTATGATGATTTCGAGTTTACTTCGACTTGTTTTGTTGTGTGAACTTCTGACTTTATGTTGCTCATTCATTCCGGTAGCTTGAACTTGTTGGTTTTCTTCTGGCATTTGAGATGGAAGGGGTTATGTGCAAAGCACTGAGCTTTGTTTTGAATTTGGTCTGTGCTTGACTTGTTTACCTCGATTTCGACTGGGTTATGATGTTGGTCACTGGTCAAATTCATTTGTTTCAGTGTCATTTTGGGTTCTAGCATACATGCATATTTGTAGTTGCTCAGTTTTGAAATTTTTCGAACTTGCCACCATGGGTTATTCATTTCTGCTTGATTTTCAGTGTACTTAGTATCACTGATGTAGTAGTCTTGTTTGCTGGTGCATTTGTTTACTTAATTGTCTGGTCATTCATTTATGAGAAGCAGTGTTGTATTCCTTTGTGCTCGACCCTAATCTGTTGGCACTGTTGAACTTTGAGGCATATCATATTGTATTATTGAGGTTGTTGTACCTGTAATCTCTGCTTGCATATATGTTCACTGAACTGCAGTATGTTCAGGTCTGCATTGTCATGAATATTGAGTTTGATCATCCTATTCCATATATTAATAGAGCCATTTGTGTTGTAGTTGTCTTGGTTCCCGTGCATCATTAAAACATTTTGTTCATATTTCATTTACTGTTAGTCGCATGACTTTGAACTTTGTTCGAATATGAGATTGGACGTGACTTTGTTTATTTGGAAAGGTGCCTGGACTTTGGCATTTATCTTGACCTGGTGTTGAGACATTTTGCTTGATCACTAGGCATTACACATGAGTCTTCATTTGTTATTGGCCTTCATATATGTATCATATTCACAGAGTCATGTTTAGGCTCCATGTAGTCTGACAGGTGCATATTGAAGTCAGTTCCATTGTAAGTTGAGTTGTTTGGTTAAATTTTTGTCCACTGTTTCTACATATATATGCTTATATACATATGTATGTGTGTATGCATATATTGGTGGATTGGCTTGAATGGCAATCTAGTCTGTCACATTTGTTCATAGACTTGATTTGGTTCACCGTATTCCTGGTGTCACTGTTGTAGTCTAGTTGTTCAGTGTGCACTGTTCCACGTTGTACCAGTTTTGCTGCATCCATTGCTAGTTTCAATTGCATTATGTTGCTATTTCAAACTGTTACTCGATGCTCACGTTCCCAATTCGTGACTCGGTCAATTTACTTAGCCACCATACTTCGAATTTGAACTGTGCAGATGTTGATTTCGATCTTTGTTCCCATTGACTTTACTGTGTTGATGATTTCATTTTGACTTCGGTTATACCTTGCTTGACTTTGTTTTGTTGTTCCATGTTCTTTGCGTGGTAACTATGTAGCACACTCGACTTTGGCATTAGCTTTGTGGTTGTTGTAAAGAGGAACTTGTAAGTTGTACACTGAGTATTGCTTCGAGTTGTACACTTGAGTCTGTACTTGTGATATCCATCTGGAGTTTACTGCCTGACCTGACTTATCTTGAGTTGCTTCCCTTTATTTTGAACTGCATTTGTGCCTTGTGCCTCTGTGCCTCTGTGCTTTTGTGACTTTGTGATAATTGCAATTTGAATTGTTGTACTGTGTTATAGCTTGAGCTTTATAGCTTGATGTCTCTTTGCTTTTGTTCTAGAGTCGTGTACACTTGAGTTGAACCCGGCATGATTTGGGTTTGGCCGTGTGCTGGCTCTTATTTTATCGTTGTAGTGGCGAGGCAGTACACGCGTGCGTGTACTGCAGCCACACTGATGTGTCGTTTTAATTGATATTTCAATTATTTGAATTGTGTGGTGTTCAATTTAATATTTGGGAATTGTATTTGATTTCATTCGATTGATCATTTTGTTGTGTCTAATTATCTATTCGATAATTAGATTCTGAGTTTCTAGTTATTATTTAATAATTGGATTTTGTGTAAATTGCTGATTAGGCAATTCTGTTGTTTTCCGAATTATCTGCATTGGTAATCTTTTATCTATCTTTGTTGATGATTTGGATTTGCTGGTTTGTTGTTTAACACTGTTTAGTGTTATATCTGTCGTTATCCGATTCTCTTATCGAGGAGTCGGATATACGAGATTTCTGTGACTGTCGTCTATTCGTTATTGATTATTATTGCTTCTGTGCATTAGTAACTGAGTTTGAATTAGACTTACCCGTGTATTATTTTCTTTTGAATTTAATACTCGGGTCAGACCCGAGTTATTTCAGGTTGTAGATTTCCTGCTTTGAGTTGCTGATTGAGCTATGAAGACTTTTCACATCTTTTGAGGTGGTCTTCGTCTTGTTGTAGTAGTCAGTGTGTCTGTTTTAGGTTGATATGTATTCATGTATATTAGTCGATAATGTACTTGTATATATAACTACTTGAGTCGACAGTTGTAGTTGTATCATATGTATTGTGTCAAATGTATTGTAACTGACATCAGTTATATATATGAGACTTTTGTTATCCGTGTTCAGCACCTTTTTATTTTCTGTGTTATTATTATATATATTGTCCTAAACTATTATGAACCATCGTAGTTCGTTTTATACTGGAATTGAGTATGTCGATGGGAGTAAATATATAAGAGATGAAAATTTAAAAATATATACCACTCCTATCGAGGTAACCAATACCAGTGTAAGGCCAACTACGGATGGCCGCTCCTATCCAGCCTTATTCTTCGTGATAACAGACAGTATTTCTTTTAATACTCTTTGTTATTGTGAGCATAGAGGTGGGGCGTCACAGTTGGTATCAGAGCTTGGGTGTTTATGGACATAATATAAAACATAACTTAGATGGAACATATGTTACAACTATTGGTCGACGTTTTATTTGTGCTTTGATTCAAAACTAAAGTTTTGAAATTTTGATGAAATTTTTAAATATCTTTATTTAAAATAAAAGTGAAAGTGTGTTTTGATAAATTGATTAAATTGTGTTTTGTTTATCAGAGTGCGCAGCGGAAACAGTGAAACTGTCTTCGCTGAGTACAACTGATAATCTGTTTGATTTAAAAATCAAAATATGAAATTGAAATAAATTTCATTTGCTGTTTACATAGCTGTGTTTATTTTGTTTCTTTGAGAATTTCGAATCCGAATTAAGGATTCGAAACGATTGCAGTTATGTGATTTTTGTTGAGATCTTTGCTGGTTTTCTTTTATGCTAATCATATATTGATTAGATTTTGCTGTTTTGAATTATCTTCATTGAAGATATGTTCGAGTAATTTCTTTGTGTATATTGTAGTACGTGCAAATTTGAGTTGCACGTTACTGCATTTATTTTACGTTGAACCGATGCTTGGTTATGAAACGTATTTTGTTGCCGTTATTTTCATAATGTGAATTTTACACCAATGCTAAATTTTTGAAGCACGGTGTTTTGTTGACATTTTGATGAATGAAAATTCACTGGTATTACATTTTGATGTAAATTATTTTGATGATATTTTGACATTTTAAAATTACTGTCGCTTTGACTTCAGTAACAGTCAAATTTTAAAAGTGGATTTTCAAGCGGTTATTCCGCAATGCTGGTTTTGAGATTCGTTTTACGATGTTTTGAGAAGTGCAATTTCCTTTTCAAAATTGCTACTGATGTTGTTGCTTTAATCACGTAATTGGAAAATTGTTTTAAAATGAAAATTGTTTTATAAAAATTTTAACAGTTTGCGCTTTCAAATGAATGAGGAAGCGATTTAAACGTTTCAGCAAAATCGAGGACTATGACCCTTTTCTTTTACTGATTCGCTTAATTCCGGACTTGTCCGTTTGAGAATGTAAAGTGTATTTTTACAAAATACACAATTTTGCACTTTCAAGGAATCGATGAAGAGAATCAAACGATTTAGTAAAACACGTGGTATGGGACATGTGCATTTGCTATTTCGGTTAATTCCGGACTCGTAAATTGAAATATTTGATGATTTCGTGTGCTTTTGAGCCACAATGAGGACCTTCGGGTCATATGAGGACCTTCGGGTCAGATACCAGTACTAGACCTTCGGGTCACTCTGTGGACCTTCGGGTCAATCTGATGGATGCCAAAAATTATGTTGAGTACTTGGTAGGCTTCGGCCATTTGTTGATGCACGTGCGGCGAATTAAAAACTCGCCATCTGATGGGATCGATCCAAGCTTTTATGTTGATTTTCTAGTCTTCTTAATTGATTTCTAGATATTTGTTGTTTCTAATTATCTGCAGGTAATTAGATATCTGATGTTATGAGGTTTAATTATCGTATCGATAATTAAATATTTGAGGATTCTGATTATCGTTTTTGATAATCGGATATTTGTTGTTTCTAATTATCGCTTGTGATAATTAGATATTTGAGATTTGATTATCGTTTTTTTATAATCGGATATTTGTTGTTTCTAATTATCGCTTGTGATAATTAGATATTTGAGATTTGATTATCGTTTTTTTTATAATCGAATTTTTGTTGATTTGAGATTTGATTATCATCTTTGATAATCGAATATTAGTTGATTCTGATTATCGTTTTTGATAATCGGATATTTGTTGTTTCTGATTATCATTCGTGATAATTGAAATATTTGTTGATTTGGGATTTAATTATCGCTTTTGATAATTAAATATTTGCTGATTTGAGATTTAATTATCGCTTTTGATAATTAATTATTTGCTGATTTGAGATTTAATTATCGCTTTTGATAATTAAATATTTGCCGATTTGAGATTTAATTATCGCTTTTGATAATTAAATATTTGTTGATTTGTGTTTCTGATTATCGCTTTTGATAATTAGATATCTGATGTTATGAGGTTTAATTATCGTATCGATAATTAAATATTTGAGGATTCTGATTATCGTTTTTGATAATCGGATATTTGTTGTTTCTAATTATCGCTTGTGATAATTAGATATTTGAGATTTGATTATCGTTTTTTTTATAATCGGATATTTGTTGTTTCTAATTATCGCTTGTGATAATTAGATATTTGATATTTGATTATCGTCTTTTTTTATAATCGAATATTTGTTGATTTGAGATTTGATTATCATCTTTGATAATCGAATATTAGTTGATTCTGATTATCGTTTTTGATAATCGGATATTTGTTGTTCTCATTATCATTCGTGATAATTGAAATATTTGTTGATTTGGGATTTAATTATCGCTTTTGATAATTAAATATTTGTTGATTTGAGATTTAATTATCGCTTTTGATAATTAAATATTTGCTGATTTGAGATTTAATTATCGCTTTTGATAATTAAATATTTGCTGATTTGAGATTTAATTATCGCTTTTGATAATTAAATATTTGCTGATTTGAGATTTAATTATCGCTTTTGATAATTAAATATATGCTGATTTGTGTTTCTGATTATCGATTTTGATAATTAGATATTCGTTGATTTGAAGTTTCTGATTATCGTTTTTGATAATTAGATATTTGTTGACTTGTGTTTCTGATTATCGTTTTTGATAATTAGATATTCGTTGATTTGAGATTTCTGATTATCGTTTTTGATAATTAGATATTCGTTGATTTGTGATTTATGATTATTGTTTTGTTAATTAGATAATTGTGTTTTCTGATTGTCGTTTTGATAATTGGACATTTGCTAGTTTTGCTGATTATGAGATTTTCTAGTCTCTAATTGATTCTAGAGTATGCTGATTTTATTGAATTGCTATTTTCTATCTATCTCTGTTGATAGTAAGAGTTTGTTAATTATGGAGTTGTGTTTTCTAGTTAATTGTAGAATAACTAGATATTTGCGGTTTTGCGATCTGTGATTTGTGTTTGCTAATTATCTTTGTTGATAATTAGATGTTGCTGTTTTCTGATTATCGTATCGATAATTAGATATTGCTGTTTTGTGATTTATGTATTCCTGATTATCTAATTGATAATTGAATGTTGCTGATAATTGTATTTATTCAGTTCTGCTGTTTTCTGATTATCTATTGATAATTAGATTTTGTTGAGAATTTGTGAATCTCTTTTATGAAATTAAAAGATTTCTTTGGCGTTTATATTCCCGTCTTTTATTTTCTAGCTTAACCAGTTTATGTTAGAAAAATAATTGTTATTGACAATCTTAATTATGAAAATTGCAGGGACGCAATTTCTATAAGGAGGGGAGTCTGTAACAACCCGGGATTTCGCAATTATTTTATTATCGTCATTAGACGATTAATATTGTTGCTAATTGCTAATTGTAGTTTTTAAATCAAGTTGAGATTCTTTTAAAAATTGGTTAGAGTTGTATGCGGGCTTAAAAATTTAGTTTGGCCCATGTTGTTTTGTGTTGCCGAGATGGTTATCAATGCTTGTTTTTCCCCCGACCCATTGATTCTTTCGTTCGAAAATCCAAAGAAAACCCTAAATCATTCGAATAAGAAATTGCGGCCCGTTCCCCTTATTCACGATTCGATTTCAAACCCTAAACCAAATTAAAAATGGCGGCGGCTTCGTTCTCATTTATTCCTCTTCGACAAATTAGGGCTCCGGTCAAATTCGTGGTGCCGCGACTTCGAGTTGTAGAGCGAACGATGATTCCTGGTCTATCATTCGTCGCGAAGAGCTCCGCCAGGCTTCTACTCTCATTGAAAGAGGTGAGTAATCCTTAATTACTCACAGCTAATTCGAATTCAGGTATAGGTGATTTTGTGTTTCGGCCTTGAATTTTTGGTACTTGACTTCGGTCGTGATTTCTTTGCTTGTTTTGAATTTTCTGATGTTGATTCTGTTTTGCTGTCTTTCGATGTTGAATTCTTTCGACTATGATGATTTCGAGTTTACTTCGACTTGTTTTGTTGTGTGAACTTCTGACTTTATGTTGCTCATTCATTCCGGTAGCTTGAACTTGTTGGTTTTCTTCTGGCATTTGAGATGGAAGGGGTTATGTGCATAGCACTGAGCTTTGTTTTGAATTTGGTCTGTGCTTGACTTGTTTACCTCGATTTCGACTGGGTTATGATGTTGGTCACTGGTCAAATTCATTTGTTTTAGTGTCATTTTGGGTTCTAGCATACATGTATATTTGTAGTTGCTCATTTTTGAAATTTTTCGAACTTGCCACAATAGGTTGTTCATTTTTGCTTGATTTTCAGTGTACTTAGTATCACTGATGTAGTAGTCTTGTTTGCCAGTGCATTTGTTTAGTTAATTGTCTAGTCATTCATTTATGAGAAGCAGTGTTGCATTCCTTTGTGCTCGACCCTAATCTGTTGGCACTGTTGAACTTTGAGGCATATCATATTGTATTATTGAGGTTGTTGTACCTGTAAACTCTGCTTGCATATATGTTCACTGAACTATAGTATGTTCAGGTCTGCATTGTCATGAATATTGAGTTTGATCATCCTATTCCATATATTGATAGAGCTATTTATGTTGTAGTTGTCTTGGTTCCCGTGCATCATTAAAACATTTTGTTCATATTTCATTTACTGTTAGTCGCATGACTTTGAACTTTGTTCGAATATGAGATTGGACGTGACTTTGTTTATTTGGAAAGGTGCCTGGACTTTGGCATTTATCTTGACCTGGTGTTGAGACATTTTGCTTGATCACTGGGCATTACACTTGAGTCTTCATTTGTTATTGGCCTTCATATATGTATCATATTCACAGAGTCATGTTTAGGCTCCATGTAGTCTGACAGGTGCATATTGAAGTCAGTTCCATTGTAAGTTGAGTTGTTTGGTTAAATTTTGTCCACTGTTTCTACATATATGTGCTTATATACATATGTATGTGTGTATGCATATATTGTTGGATAGGCTTGAATGGCAATCTAGTCTGTCACATTTGTTCATAGACTTGATTTGGTTCACCGTATTCCTGGTGTCACTGTTGTAGTCTAGTTGTTCAGTGTGCACTGTTCCACGTTGTACCAGTTTTGCTGCATCCATTGCTAGTTTCAATTGCATTATGCTGTTATTTCAAACTGTTACTCGATGCTCACGTTCCCAATTCGTGACTCGGTCAATTTACTTGGCCACCATAGTTCGAATTTGAACTGTGCAGATGTTGATTTCGATCTTTGTTCCCATTGACTTTACTGTGCTGCTGATTTCATTTTGACTTCGGTTATACCTTGCTTGACTTTGTTTTGTTGTTCCATGTTCTTTGCGTGGTAACTATGTAGCACACTCGACTTTAGCATTAGCTTTGTGGTTGTTGTACAGAGGAACTTGTAAGTTGTACACTGAGTATTGCTTCGAGTTGTACACTTGAGTCTGTAATTGTGATATCCATCTGGAGTTTGCTTCCTGACCTGACTTATCTTGAGTTGCTTCCCTTTATTTTGAACTGCATTTGTGCCTTGTGCCTCTGTGCCTCTGTGCTTTTGTGACTTTGTGATAATTGCAATTTGAATTGTTGTACTGTGTTATAGCTTGAGCTTTATAGCTTGATGTCTATTTGCTTTTGTTCTAGAGTCCTGTACACTTGAGTTGAACCCAGCATGATTTGGGTTCGACCGTGTGCTGGCTCTTATTTTATCGTTGTAGTGGCGAGGCAGTACACGCGTGCGTGTACTGCAGCTACACTGATGTGTCGTTTTAATTGCTATTTCAATTATTTGAATTGTGTGGTGTTCAATTTAATATTTGGGAATTGTATTTGATTTCATTCGATTGATCATTTTGTTGTGTCTAATTATCTATTCGATAATTAGATTCTGAGTTTCTAGTTATTATTTAATAATTGGATTTTGTGTAAATTGCTGATTAGGCAATTCTGTTGTTTTCCGAATTATCTGCATTGGTAATCTTTTATCTATCTTTGTTGATGATTTGGATTTGCTGGTTTGTTGTTTAACGCTGTTTAGTGTTATATCTGTCGTTATCCGATTCTCTTATTGAGGAGTCGGATATACGAGATTTCTGTGACTGTCGTCTATTCGTTATTGATTATTATTGCTTCTGTGCATTAATAACTGAGTTTGAATTAGACTGACCCGTGTATTATTTTCTTTTGAATTTAATACTCGGGTCAGACCCGAGTTATTTCAGGTTGTAGATTTCCTGCTTTGAGTTGCTGTTTGAGCTATGAAGACTTTTCACATCTTTTGAGGTGGTCTTCGTCTTGTTGTAGTAGTCAGTGTGTCTGTTTTAAGTTGATATGTATTCATGTATATTAGTCGATAATGTACTTGTATATATAACTTCTTGAGTCGACAGTTGTAGTTGTATCATATGTATTGTGTCAAATGTATTGTAACTGACATCAGTTATATATATATATGAGACTTTTGTTATCTGTGTTCCGCACCTTTTTATTATCTGTGTTATTATTATATATATTGTCCTAAACTATTATGAACCATCGTAGTTCGTTTTACACTGGAATTGAGTATGTCGATGGGAGTAAATATATAAGAGATGAAAATTTAAAAATATATACCACTCCTATCGAGGTAACCAATACAAGTGTAAGGCCAACTACGGATGGCCGCTCCTATCCAGCCTTATTCTTCGTGATAACAGACGGTATTTCTTTTAATACTCTTTGTTATTGTGAGCATACAGGTGGGGCGTCACACTTATGGCAGCCAAATATGGACCAAGATGGGCCAACAAAAGGGCCAAATTTATTTTGTAATTAATTTGTTTAAATTCAATTTAAATATTTATCGATATCATATATCAATACACGCACATATAACTTTTATATATGCTTCCAATTAATTACTAATTACACCAAAATCAAAATAAAAAATTAATAATTAATGTTTCATAAATATTAATTTATTTATTTAATTTACATTAATTATAAATTAGTTAAAACATATGGTATTTCAGAGTATTTAACATTACGGTTGTGCGACTCAAAGGTGTAAATTCATTTAGCGATTAATATCGAAAATAATTCAAGTATTAACATTCACATGTTATCTTAACTAGTGATGGGATAGTTTAGCTGAATTTATCGCTTAGACAATTCTAGTAAAATTCAATTTTACTATTTTAAGCGATCCTTGATAGTGATTTTTTACACCAATTTTCTTCATCAAAATTATATCACATTAAGACTTATGGAAGTTGGCATCGGTAAAATTCCTATATCGTCCCCATTCAACTTATATAATCCAAACAAAATGTCATAGTAATTATTATTAATATAATAGCTCTAACGAGAAATGTAACGACCCTAGATTTTAATTTAGTTAAATTAATAATTAAATGAATTTTTGAGGAAAAAGATTGTAAAATTAGTTATAATTAGATACGAATTTCCCCGATCGTAGTAAGTGTTTGTTTCGAACAAATATTTGAAACAAATTTTAGTTATATAAAATAGAAATTATTAAGTAATTAAAATAATGTGATAAACAATGACAATAAATTATGTACCAACAAAACCAAGTAAACATACAAATGAACAACTATGTGATAAAATAATAACAAAAGTAAATACACCTAAATAAAATCTAACAACAAACTAAATTAGAAACTCATTTATCTTATAAAGTAATATTATGAAGACAAAGAAAAAGGGAAATAAAAAGAACTATGTAATTCAAGTGTAAACAAATCAGGATATATGTGAATAATAAAATGAAACAAGATAGAAATAAACAAGAGGGCAAAGATATCATCAGCCGAAATAAAGTAATGCAGCCACCATGATAAAGCAAAGGAAAGAAAAATAAACTATAAAAATAAAACTAAAACAACTCTTACATATTTAGTAACTTGCAAATCAAGACAAGCAAGTGATGCTATGTCCTTAGCCACAACGAAATAGTACTCATTAAAAATCAAAACAGCACTTGGCTGTAAGTCACACTACATGCTTTCATTAAATGCTATTTGCTTTCAGCATGAACAAGATCACATCAGTGAGTAAAGCATGGTTTAATCTTCTTTTTTATATACCTCAACTTGTACCTACCTATACAAGCTTCCTTCTTTTATATATACATCAAAGTCTCTGTTTTATTTTCGTTCCAAAATATAGCATGGCTGAAACAAAATAAAAGCAAACATCATACTTTTATATTCAAGTTGAAAAGGCAATTTACTGAAGGAAAGAAGATCCAAGAAGTATCAAAACTGCATTTATTATCCAAACCAAAGTGCTCTGTCTTCATTTTAATAAAGTGAGTAACTTATTTTCTTAAATGTTTTAAAGAATAAAATAGTTGCTTAACTTATGTAGATATATCAGTGAATATAGTTGTATATATATATATATATATATGTTTTGCCCTGTGAATATGGAATGGCCTGCATATCTCTGTTATGGATTACAGAGTAACATTTTTCAAACTCAAAATATATTTTCTTCAAATCTTTTGTTTAGCTTTAAGTCTGCATTTAAACAAGATATTTAGAACTTAAGTTAAGATTTTAGAAGTTGATTTAAACCAGGGTTATAATTATCATCACTGTATTATGTTTACAGGTCTTTGAATAAATTTGATAAAATTTAATTGTTGTAAAATATTGATTCAAGATTAAAATCTGAATCTATACTTCAAATTAGGATTTTTAAAACTAGAATGAAGATTTTTAGTGAAGTAATTCAATAGCAGTTTGTATTTGTGCAAAAATTGTATTTTTACCAATTTCTAGAGATTTAATCAATATTAAATGTTGAAAATTGGAATGAAGCTAGTGTAAACATCAGAGATGTCACGAAAATTATCAAAAAAATTATCCATTGCGTGGATTGGGAGTACGAGGTCGAATTAGGGTTATTTGACTCGATGTTTATATGTTCTGAAACAAGGTGTGTACGCCACCTCTGAAGCATCGAGTTCGAAGATTTTGAGGGGGAGGTTAGCTTAGGTTGTCGACATGTTATGGACGAAGTCGCGACCCTTCTGGTGAAATAGGCGAGGAGAACGAGGCGGTTAGGTTAGATATGTTTAAGCTTCAGTTTCAACGAGAGGGTGAAAATTCGATTTCGTTGTTTTTGTGAAGATCTGGGTTTTGATTTCAAACGAGGGGATGATTCGTGGTTTGCTGGAGGTCGCGGTGGCCAGAGAAGCGGCGGCACGGTGGCGTGCACGTGCACGAGGATGATCTCGTATCAGGGGCGTTCGCGTTTACTTGAGGTTTTTCAGCAGTTTTGAGTTTTTGTACTTAAAAAAGAAGAAGAAGAAGAAAACAGGGTACGCGGGGAAGAATGAAGAAAGACTCGAGTTTCCTGGGAGTTTGCTCGGGCCCAAATAAAACTAGGAATTTACAATGTTAAGTAATTTAAACTTGCAATGTAAACAAGATTGATTTAAGTTAAGTTAAAAACTTACTATAAGTTAAAAGTTGTTAACAATAAATTAAACGATTAAATTTAAAACCAAAATTAAATCAATTTACATTAAAATTTTAAATGTAACAACAAATTGGTTTTTAAAGTGTAAAGCAGATTTTCGAACGATAATTATAATAAATAATTTTTATAAATTAATGATTTTGAAAGAAATTAAGAATGATATATATGTAATTTGAAATTAAAATTGATTAATAACAATTTAGTGTTTAAATTTATTTGTAATTGAGAATTTGTTAAATAGACAAATTAAGTTAATTAATTTAAATGGATAGCTAATTTAATTAACGAATTAAGAAACAATTAATTTAAGTTAAGTATAAAGTTAATTAACACTTAAGTTTGTAGTTAATAGAAAATTCATTTAAAATAAATCATTCGATAAAATGAAATTATTCGTTTAACTGAAAATCTTAGTTAAATTAAGATTTTAAAATGGCAGATTTAATTTTTCGGTTTATTTCGAATATTAACCGATTGTATAAAATTGTCTATACAAGGTCAAATAAAGTTGAGAAAACAAACTGGAATGGAAATTGGATTGCAAATAAAAGCAAAGCTGAGATCTTTCTCACTCAAATAAATTTTGTATTGCAGTTATTTATTGACTGATATGATTGCTATTTGGATGTGATATTAGATATAGTAGGATATATCAATATATATATAGCAATATATACATATTGGCATATGTATATATTGGATTGATTGATTTCCCGCCTCGTATAGCGGATGAGACCCTATTGCGCCGTTAGTAAGCGGATTATTTTTGTAAAACCCATATACCGCGATATTCCACCTCGAAGTGGAATTGGTATTGTGCTAACGTCTGTGGATGCAGGGAAACAGGTTGGAGGGATCCAACTGGATTCCTCACCAGTATTTATTTATTTACAGATATTGATGTATATTCTGTTATCATATGTTGATATATGATGTTTGATGTTGTGATTGACTAATTGGTGCTGTTGCATCATCGGATTCAAGTTTTGAAGTTTAAAAATAACGACTTTTACTTTAAAAGGATTTTAAAGTGATTTTTGAAAGTAGACGATTTATTTAATTTTTGAATTAATAAATAAACGTTCAAATTTAAAGTTATAAAAGTTAAGATTTTTGTGAAATAAAATCAAAGTGTGATTTTTGAAATAAAAGTTAAGAAATTTATGAAATGGTTTAAATTGGGATTTCTAGTATTATAAACGGTTTATTTAAAAGATGTACAAAAATGGATATTTATAAATTTTAAATATTGGGATTATAAGACAAGTTTCTATAAGTGTTAAAATGAATTATAAATGGGATTTCATAAGTCAATGAAATCTGAAAGTTTTAAATTTTGTGAAGTTTAAAAGAACGATTTCTTTTAAAATAAATGAATTATAAGTTATATTAACTTATAAGATGGACCTTTGGTATATACATTGAGTTATAAATTGAATAGGTCAATAAAGAAGATTTATAAATCGAAGTTGTTATAAAACAGAAATAGAATTTATAAACGTTGTTTTTATAAATTCGAAAATAAATCAAATTTGATTGATTTTAAAATATAGAAGTTATTAAGGGAATTTTATCCACGATTTTGGATAGTGGATAATTCTTAAAATAAAAATGTGTAGAAAATATTGAAATTGGGTTAGTGAATTATATTCACGATTTTGGACAGTGAATATATTGTTAAGTAAAATGGATAGTTTTGGGAAAGTGATATTAAAAAAAAATGAAGTAAACATTTTAAAAGATGTTTTAAAATGTATTATGAATCGAAAGCATAGATTTCAACGTTCATTGTTGAAATAGGCGTTTTCGAAAATATAAGGAAATGGTGGACTATAACACTGTTGTTATAGTAAATGATTTCCGAAAAGAAATGTTTTTATCTAGTATTGGGATTTACATATCTATCTAAATTCTGAATCCCTATACTAGTGATTTTGAGTCGTCGTAACGATGTTTTACGTAACATTCGTTTTGACTCAAATTGATGTTGTTATAATAAATGTTTTCCTTAAAGAATGAATATATACTTAATTTGATTTAAGTATATCGAATATTTTCAAATGTTGAAAATAAATAGATTTGTGAACTACTTATTATTAAATAAGTATGGAAATGCTTTTCCAAAATGAAATGAAACGTTTTGAGATTTTATCTTCTTAAAGATAAACTGAAATTGAATATTTGAAATCGATTTGGAAATCGTATATCAGGGGATATTTTGAAATCTAAATTCACTATGGAATTTATGAAAGAAAGGGAAGATGTCTAAAAATAAATATCGATTTATTTTTGAAGTGTGGAAACTTTATATCTAGTAAAGATATTTTTGGGAAATAAATAATTTTGGAAAATTATTTGGAATCTGATGATGTTGCGCATCTTTATTGATAGTTAAATAACCGACTATCAATATTTACCTTTAAATAGGTATTTGTTGTGAATTGGATGAATTTGAATGCCACACTTATTTTTGAAAAATCGCTCACTATTCGGGTTAGCCGGGAAAGGACCATGGGGTCGTATAACCCATTCCGAATATGTGATACGTCGTTATGAATTGCATTCGAAGACCGGTGTTGAAGACCGGATATTTTTGAAAACGGAAGGATTACCGTCGAGTTACTCTACATCGGCTGATCTCCGATTTAGAGGTTTTATCACCCTTAGTGATGGGAAGTCCGGACGTGATTAGAAATTTATCCGGATATGCAAGGGCTTCGTGAGAAGTGCCTTCGGTTCTGTTCGATCCCGGAACAGACTTGTATGGATTGTGTGTCTGACGTTACAATTTGAGATATAAAGCTGATTTCTTTCAAATACATATCTGTTGGTGGCGGAGAATTTATTCTCTTAGCTTAACACCCTTCTCTGAGACGTACGAGCTCAGAGGTTATGTAGTTGGAATTTATCAGCAATATATTCCCAATTTTGTAACGTGGCATACTGAGTGTTGCTGTGAAATGATCAGTGTTTGATCATTTGCGATATGATAATTTGTTTGATCTTATATCTTTGTGATCATAGGTTGATCATTTGTTTGACCCGAAGCATGGCTTTGTAGAAAGCGTAGCTTTGTGGACGAGACTTCGTCGAGCCTCACACCCCGGAAATGGTCAAAACAGGAAGGATGCAGCAAGGTTCTAGGGAGTAGCGCCCCTTAGTGTATGTCATTCCTTCTGGATAGAGGTGGTATCATGGTATGGAGCCCAGATACTTAACCTATGTGGTTGCTGCATTATTATTTTGATGTGGTTTGTTGGAAATCGGGGATCCTCGGGAAGATCGGTTACGATCGGGGGATGACATATGCGTGTCAGTAGTTACCTATTTTTGCAGAGGTAACCCGGCCTTGTGTTGGCAGAGATCTAACCGTAACGTTAGGTTCTCGGGTCGTCTATTCCAGGGACGTACCCATCGTGGAAAAGGAAGTTCCTTAGCCTGACCATTTGTTGAAAATCCAAACTCCAATACGAACTTTGTACGGTATTAGTTGTAGAACCTGCCATTTACGTACGGTGGTCACCACTGTTTAGATGGTAGCTATAGTAGGCATACGATACTGGTCGTATGTTGGCTAAGATTAATATTATACTTTCGAAATGTTTTCTACAATGCACTAAAAATAATATCAAAAATGATTTGATTTTGCGTAGTAAGCATCTTTGACTATCATAAGAAGAAATCTCCTCCAATTCTGCGTTTGCATTGTGTGTGTGGTGGGAGGTCTTATGGTAGTTTCATTTTCCAAAAGCATTGCGAATTCATTTTAAAATTGTTCTGTTGTTTATTTTAAAGATAAACTGTTTTACGATCTCACACCAGTCACCATGACTGACTCGGAGTTTATTGTTCCCTTCTAAACTCTGGGTGCCCACCAATTTCCACACGGGCAGCCTAGAGTTATGTTATCAGGATATTCTGGATATTCTGGAGCTTTGGAGGTAAGCTGGAGGACGAGACGTAGTATTTGTATCTGATAGTATTTATTCCGCTGTGTATTCTGTATGAGGACAAGTTTATATAACTGTCCATTGTTGTATATTGACTCTGATTGATGTATGTATAAACTGATATAGTTCTTTGTTTTAAAAGACTAGTGATTATCTATTATATATTGTTCCGCTGCGATGTGTAAGATTCTGATATTGTTTTCTGTTCTGATGTGGTTCTGTTGTTCTTCTTTCTCCTTCTACTTTCTTCTCTTCTTCTCCTACTCTTCTTCTTCTACCTTTTTCTTCTTTTTAAAACCATAACTTTTCGGGTTTCCGGCATTCGATGGCTCGGCAGTCGATAAAGTGAGTATCGATGTCGAATTTTCGAAAGTCGAAAATTTTCGAGATGTGACAAAGTGGTATCAGAGCATATGGTTAAGCGACAACCCTGCTCTGTTGGGTGTTACTCATTAGAGATAGAGTCAGTAGTACTCTAGAATGAGTTTGAGTGTAATAATAGATATGAGCACGTATTTGTTAGTGAATATAAAATTGTTTTGTATTGTGTTGACTTATCGGTTGATTGTTTATGGATTCTGGTCGGTGCAGTCTAGCTAACTGTAATCGATAGGGGTTTCTAAACTCTTAAACAAGATAAACCGACACAGTATTGTTTTAAAATAGGGTAAATGAAATAATTTTGCCCAAAACTATTTTTGTATAGAAAAGAAATAATTTTCTATGAATTATCATAGTATATGGTTGCATGGTTGTTAGGAAAGGATAATATTGAAATGTTATCATTGTTATATGAAATTGAATAAGAAATTGAAATCATAACTCCAAAGATGAGAAATAAAATTCATATACAAATGAAATTAAAGAATGTAAATTATAAATGTGAATTGTAATTTAAAACGGAATTCCAGAGAAGTTTTTGGAAATGTTTTGAAAGGAATTTGAAAATTTTGAGATTTGGAAAGTTTAAATCCTTTTTGATTTAAAAATGAATTTCAAAGGTTTTGAAAAGTATTTTGAAGGATAAAAGCTCTGAACTCTTTTCGGTCGCTGGAAAATAACTTCGATGATGACTGCAGCATCACCGGTGTTCATTTTCGGGTTTCCAAAAGAGGTATTGCTGCCAAATTGTTTTAAATGGAAAGTGTTTGGAAAATTTGGGTTTTTTGTTTTGGAAATTCAAATGGAATTTGAATTGTTTTCAAAATGGCTTTGAAATGTTGGTAAACTCTGGAATGCTATATAAAGATATTAATGAAATATTACTAAGTTGATAACTTATACCAATTGAATTTTTGTAGAATAAATTTAACTTAAAAGAATGAAGTTAAATCAAAGCAAGTATAAGTGAATCAATTAAATGAAAATGAAATTGAAAGTTGAAAATCATTTCGAATTCGTAAGCAAATGAATTGAATTGAATAATTGCAAATGAAGTAGAATTAAGATAAATTGAATTTGTATCATTTTGAATTGGTTATAAACTAGAATCGATATGAATTCATTTTGTTTAAAAACGAATGTAACTTCAATAGTAAGCTAGAAATGTATAAGCAGTTTATATTGAAAATTTCATAATAAAATTTGCAAAATAGTTTGAATATATGTAACTAGATATTATGGCTAGTAGGATATACAGGTGTATAAAGGAAATTGGAATTTTGGATTTCAAAGATAATTTGAATTTGCTCGAAAAAGGTAAGTATTTGAATTTCGATATGAGTTTTTGATGATTTCTTCTCTAGCCGCTTGGCTTTTTCTTTTCTTTTTGAAATCTGAGAGTCCGTATGGACGTTTTGTAGTCGTGCCGTATTAGCCGCGCAAAGGAGACGCTGGCGAAATTTTTCGAAAATTTCGAATGTTAGAAAAATTTTGAGAAATTTGGAAGTTTAAAATTTGAATTTGAATTTAAATTTGAATAGAGTAGTAAAACAATGTTGTTTGAAATTTATAATTGAAGTTGGAAAAAACTAGTTGATGAATAACGAATCTTTAGTAGAAAGATTTGTTTTGAAATTTGATAAAACCATTTGGACTGTGAAAAATAGTAGACGAGTTAAGGACTTTTTTCCTAACTTGTAATTTCGAGGACGAAATTCTTTTAAGGGGGGAAGTTTGTAACGACCCTAGATTTTAATTTAGTTAAATTAATAATTAAATGAATTTTTGAGGAAAAAGATTGTAAAATTAGTTATAATCAGATACGAATTTCCCCGATCGTAGTAAGTGTTTGTTTCGAACAAATATTTGAAACAAATTTTAGTTATATAAAATAGAAATTATTAAGTAATTAAAATAATGTGATAAACAATGACAATAAATTATGTACCAACAAAACAAAGTAAACATACAAATGAACAACTATGTGATAAAATAATAACAAAAGTAAATACACCTAAATAAAATCTAACAACAAACTAAATTAGAAACTCATTTATCTTATAAAGTAATATTATGAAGACAAAGAAAAAGGGAAATAAAAAGAACTATGTAATTCAAGTGTAAACAAATCAGGATATATGTGAATAATAAAATGAAACAAGATAGAAATAAACAAGAGGGCAAAGATATCATCAGCCGAAATAAAGTAATGCGGCCACCATGATAAAGCAAAGGAAAGAAAAATAAACTATAAAAATAAAACTAAAACAACTCTTACATATTTAGTAACTTGCAAATCAAGACAAGCAAGTGATGCTATGTCCTTAGCCACAACGAAATAGTACTCATTAAAAATCAAAACAGCACTTGGCTGTAAGTCACACTACATGCTTTCATTAAATGCTATTTGCTTTCAGCATGAACAAGATCACATCAGTGAGTAAAGCATGGTTTAATCTTCTTTTTTATATACCTCAACTTGTACCTACCTATACAAGCTTCCTTCTTTTATATATACATCAAAGTCTCTGTTTTATTTTCGTTCCAAAATATAGCATGGCTGAAACAAAATAAAAGCAAACATCATACTTTTATATTCAAGTTGAAAAGGCAATTTACTGAAGGAAAGAAGATCCAAGAAGTATCAAAACTGCATTTATTATCCAAACCAAAGTGCTCTGTCTTCATTTTAATAAAGTGAGTAACTTATTTTCTTAAATGTTTTAAAGAATAAAATAGTTGCTTAACTTATGTAGATATATCAGTGAATATAGTTGTGTATATATATATATATATATATATATATATATATATATGTTTTGCCCTGTGAATATGGAATGGCCTGCATATCTCTGTTATGGATTACAGAGTAACATTTTTCAAACTCAAAATATATTTTCTTCAAATCATTTGTTTAGCTTTAAGTCTGCATTTAAACAAGATATTTAGAACTTAAGTTAAGATTTTAGAAGTTGATTTAAACCAGGGTTATAATTATCATCACTGTATTATGTTTACAGGTCTTTGAATAAATTTGATAAAATTTAATTGTTGTAAAATATTGATTCAAGATTAAAATCTGAATCTATACTTCAAATTAGGATTTTTAAAACTAGAATGAAGATTTTTAGTGAAGTAATTCAATAGCAGTTTGTATTTGTGCAAAAATTGTATTTTTACCAATTTCTAGAGATTTAATCAATATTAAATGTTGAAAATTGGAATGAAGCTAGTGTAAACATCAGAGATGTCACGAAAATTATCAAAAAAATTATCCATTGCGTGGATTGGGAGTACGAGGTCGAATTAGGGTTATTTGACTCGAAGTTTATATGTTCTGAAACAAGGTGTGTACGCCACCTCTAAAGCATCAAGTTCGAAGATTTTGAGGGGGAGGTTAGCTTAGGTTGTCGACATGTTATGGACGAAGTCGCGACCCTTCTGGTGAACTAGGCGAGGAGAACGAGGCGGTTAGGTTAGATATGTTTAAGCTTCAATTTCAACGAGAGGGTGAAAATTCGATTTCGTTGTTTTTGTGAAGATCTGGGTTTTGATTTCAAACGAGGGGATGATTCATGGTTTGCTGGAGGTCGCGGTGGCCAGAGAAGCGGCGGCGCGGTGGCATGCACGTGCACGAGGATGATCTCGTATCAGGGGCGTTCGCGTTTACTTGAGGTTTTTCAGCAGTTTTGAGTTTTTGTACTTAAAAAAAAGAAGAAGAAGAAGAAAACAGGGTACGCGGGGAAGAATGAAGAAAGACTCGAGTTTCCTGGGAGTTTGCTCAGGCCCAAATAAAACTAGGAATTTACAATGTTAAGTAATTTAAACTTGCAATGTAAACAAGATTGATTTAAGTTAAGTTAAAAACTTACTATAAGTTAAAAGTTGTTAACAATAAATTAAACGATTAAATTTAAAACCAGAATTAAATCAATTTACATTAAAATTTTGAATGTAACAACAAATTGGTTTTTAAAGTGTAAAGCAGATTTTCGAACGATAATTATAATAAATAATTTTTATAAATTAATGATTTTGAAAGAAATTAAGAATGATATATATGTAATTTGAAATTAAAATTGATTAATAACAATTTAGTGTTTAAATTTATTTGTAATTGAGAATTTGTTAAATAGACAAATTAAGTTAATTAATTTAAATGGATAGCTAATTTAATTAACGAATTAAGAAACAATTAATTTAAGTTAAGTATAAAGTTAATTAACACTTAAGTTTGTAGTTAATAGAAAATTCGTTTAAAATAAATCATTCGATAAAATGAAATTATTTGTTTAACTGAAAATCTTAGTTAAATTAAGATTTTAAAATGGCAGATTTAATTTTTCGGTTTATTTTGAATATTAACTGATTGTATAAAATTGTCTATACAAGGTCAAATAAAGTCGAGAAAACAAACTGGAATGGAAATTGGATTGCAAATAAAAGCAAAGGTGAGATCTTTCTCACTCAAATAAATTTTGTATTGCAGTTATTTATTGACTGATATGATTGCTATTTGGATGTGATATTAGATATAGTAGGATATATCTATATATATATAGCAATATATACATATTGGCATATGTATATATTGGATTGATTGATTTCCCGCCTCGTATAGCGGATGAGACCCTATTGCGCCGTTAGTAAGCGGATTATTTTTGTAAAACCCATATACCGTGATATTCCACCTCGAAGTGGAATTGGTATTGTGCTAACGTCTGTGGATGTAGGGAAACAGGTTGGAGGGATCCAACTGGATTCCTCACCAGTATTTATTTATTTACAGATATTGATATATATTCTGTTATCATATGTTGATATATGATGTTTGATGTTGTGATTGACTAATTGGTGCTGTTGCATCATCGGATTCAAGTTTTGAAGTTTAAAAATAACGACTTTTACTTTAAAAGGATTTTAAAGTGATTTTTGAAAGTAGACGATTTATTTAATTTTTGAATTAATAAATAAACGTTCAAATTTAAAGTTATAAAAGTTAAGATTTTTGTGAAATAAAATCAAAGTGTGATTTTTGAAATAAAAGTTAAGAAATTTATGAAATGGTTTAAATTGGGATTTCTAGTATTATAAACGGTTTATTTAAAAGATGTACAAAAATGGATATTTATAAATTTGAAATATTGGGATTATAAGACAAGTTTCTATAAGTGTTAAAATGAAGTTAAATGGGATTTCCTAAGTCAATGAAATCTGAAAGTTTTAAATTTTGTGAAGTTTAAAAGAACGATTTCTTTTAAAATAAATGAATTATAAGTTATATTAACTTATAAGATGGACCTTTGGTATATACATTGAGTTATAAATTGAATAGGTCAATAAAGAAGATTTATAAATCGAAGTTGTTATAAAACAGAAATAGAATTTATAAACGTTGTTTTTATAAATTCGAAAATAAATCAAATTTGATTGATTTTAAAATATAGAAGTTATTAAGGGAATTTTATCCACGATTTTGGATAGTGGATAATTCTTAAAATAAAAATGTGTAGAAAATATTGAAATTGGGTTAGTGAATTATATTCACGATTTTGGACAGTGAATATATTGTTAAGTAAAATGGATAGTTTTGGGAAAGTGATATTAAAAAAAAATGAAGTAAACATTTTAAAAGATGTTTTAAAATGTATTATGAATCGAAAGCATAGATTTCAACGTTCATTGTTGAAATAGGCGTTTTCGAAAATATAAGGAAATGGTGGACTATAACACTGTTGTTATAGTAAATGATTTCCGAAAAGAAATGTTTTTATCTAGTATTGGGATTTACATATCTATCTAAATTCTGAATCCCTATACTAGTGATTTTGAGTCGTCGTAACGATGTTTTACGTAACATTCGTTTTGACTCAAATTGATGTTGTTATAATAAATGTTTTCCTTAAAGAATGAATATATACTTAATTTGATTTAAGTATATCGAATATTTTCAAATGTTGAAAATAAATAGATTTGTGAACTACTTATTATTAAATAAGTATGGAAATGCTTTTCCAAAATGAAATGAAACGTTTTGAGATTTTATCTTCTTAAAGATAAACTGAAATTGAATATTTGAAATCGATTTGGAAATCGTATATCAGGGGATATTTTGAAATCTAAATTCACTATGGAATTTATGAAAGAAAGGGAAGATGTCTAAAAATAAATATCGATTTATTTTTGAAGTGTGGAAACTTTATATCTAGTAAAGATATTTTTGGGAAATAAATAATTTTGGAAAATTATTTGGAATCTGATGATGTTGCGCATCTTTATTGATAGTTAAATAACCGACTATCAATATTTACCTTTAAATAGGTATTTGTTGTGAATTGGATGAATTTGAATGCCACACTTATTTTTGAAAAATCGCTCACTATTCGGGTTAGCCGGGAAAGGACCATGGGGTCGTATAACCCATTCCGAATATGTGATACGTCGTTATGAATTGCATTCGAAGACCGGTGTTGAAGACCGGATATTTTTGAAAACGGAAGGATTACCGTCGAGTTACTCTACATCGGCTGATCTCCGATTTAGAGGTTTTATCACCCTTAGTGACGGGAAGTCCGGACGTGATTAGAAATTTATCCGGATATGCAAGGGCTTCGTGAGAAGTGCCTTCGGTTCTGTTCGATCCCGGAACAGACTTGTATGGATTGTGTGTCTGACGTTACAATTTGAGATATAAAGCTAATTTCTTTCAAATACATATCTGTTGGTGGCGGAGAATTTATTCTCTTAGCTTAACACCCTTCTCTGAGACGTACGAGCTCAGAGGTTATGTAGTTGGAATTTATCAGCAATATATTCCCAATTTGGTAACGTGGCATACTGAGTGTTGCTGTGAAATGATCAGTGTTTGATCATTTGCGATATGATCATTTGTTTGATCTTATATCTTTGTGATCATAGGTTGATCATTTGTTTGACCCGAAGCATGGCTTTGTAGAAAGTGTAGCTTTGTGGACGAGACTTCGTCGAGCCTCACACCTCGGAAATGGTCAAAACAGGAAGGATGCAGCAAGGTTCTAGGGAGTAGCGCCCCTTAGTGTATGTCATTCCTTCTGGATAGAGGTGGTATCATGGTATGGAGCCCAGATACTTAACCTATGTGGTTGCTGCATTATTATTTTGATGTGGTTTGTTGGAAATCGGGGATCCTCGGGAAGATCGGTTACGATCGGGGGATGACATATGCGTGTCAGTAGTTACCTATTTTTGCAGAGGTAACCCGGCCTTGTGTTGGCAGAGATCTAACCGTAACGTTAGGTTCTCGGGTCGTCTATTCCAGGGACGTACCCATCGTGGAAAAGGAAGTTCCTTAGCCTGACAATTTGTTGGAAATCCAAACTCCAATACGAACTTTGTACGGTATTAGTTGTAGAACCTGCCATTTACGTACGGTGGTCACCACTGTTTAGATGGTAGCTATAGTAGGCATACGATACTGGTCGTATGTTGGCTAAGATTAATATTATACTTTCGAAATGTTTTCTACACTGCACTAAAAATAATATCAAAAATGATTTGATTTTGCGTAGTAAGCATCTTTGACTATCATAAGAAGAAATCTCCTCCAATTCTGCGTTTGCATTGTGTGTGTGGTGGGAGGTCTTATGGTAGTTTCATTTTCCAAAAGCATTGCGAATTCATTTTAAAATTGTTCTGTTGTTTATTTTAAAGATAAACTGTTTTACGATCTCACACCAGTCACCATGACTGACTCGGAGTTTATTGTTCCCTTCTAAACTCTGGGTGCCCACCAATTTCCACACGGGCAGCCTAGAGTTATGTTATCAGGATATTCTGGAGCTTTGGAGATAAGCTGGAGGACGAGACATAGTATTTGTATCTGATAGTATTTATTCCCCTATGTATTCTGTATGAGGACAAGTTTATATAACTGTCCATTGTTGTATATTGACTCTGATTGATGTATGTATAAACTGATATAGTTCTTTGTTTTAAAAGACTAGTGATTATCTATTATATATTGTTCCGCTGCGATGTGTAAGATTCTGATATTGTTTTCTGTTCTGATGTGGTTCTGTTGTTCTTCTTTCTCCTTCTACTTTCTTCTCTTCTTCTCCTACTCTTCTTCTTCTACCTTTTTCTTCTTTTTAAAACCATAACTTTTCGAGTTTCCGGCATTCGATGGCTCGGCAGTCGATAAAGTGAGTATCGATGTCGAATTTTCGAAAGTCAAAAATTTTCGAGATGTGACAAGAAACTTTGTGTGACGACCCGGAATTTGGATATTTGAAATGAGAATATTTAATTGATTTTAAGTATTCAAAGAGGGTAATTTTGACTTGAATTTCAAATATCACTATTTATTGGACAATTTAATTATTTAATTTAATTACTGAGAATTGGGAAAAATGTTAAATCAGGAATTTCAATCTTGTTAAAAATAATTTGAAGGCTTGTAAAATCTATATTGATAATGTTGAAGACAATAAAAGTGCTAAAATTGAATTTGGAAATGTTTTGTTAAGTTTTGAAATTATATCGTTTAAATTGATATTTAAAAATAGCCTTCCAGAACATAGTGTCGGAATTCGACGAAACCAGTTCCATTGGATCCGTAATATTGTATAATTATCGGATTTCAAATTCGGAGCATTTGGAGTTGTCTTGTGATCGTACGATAGATAAACGCGCTGAAATTTATATCGAAATTTAATATAATAACTGGGTCTGAAAGCTATCTTCTCCATACGATCGTATTAGGACTCGAAACCTTATCCATTGCATTCGGAATAGGGGTATAACATTATGAACGCCTAGCGGCACGCCTCGATAGGAGGTCAAGATTTTGAGTTGCATTTATCGAGACAAATTAAATTTAATTAAATATATATATATATATATATATATATATTGGTCAACCAGTTGAAATAATTTCACATCAGTGTTTTTCCCCTTCATTTCAGAATACTTTAGCAAGCTTATGCAGGCACACAATCTCCCTCTTAAATATTTTTTTTGAAAAAAAAGCAGCCGAGCCTTCCATTTCAATTTCAGAACTTAAAGGAAAAAAATATTTCACCGTCCCCTTCCTTCTTCTATACGATCAAACACAGAAAAAAAAGAACAGAAAGAAGAGAATCAAAAGGGAATTAAAATGGCGAAATAGCTTTTCGAATCGAATTCGATTTCGTATAGAATCGCGTTTCCCTCCTCTCGCCTTCATTCGATTCTCGAAGTCGAATGCGAGTTTCACTGTCGTGGTCATCCTCAGCAACGTTTAGAGTAAGCACAAACCGCCGATTCGTGCGCGCGCATTCGTCAGAGGAGGGAGGAGGCACGTACTACTGGAGGGCCGCAATTTCGAAGAAGTGGCTATGGCAAGTCGCGAGTAAAAGGGGTCAGTTTTGGATCTCGTGAGGGTACTGTTCTGGAGTAGACAGTGAAGGCTAGGGTTTCGCGAGCTCGTTCGCGATGAGGCGGCGACATTTGTGGCTGGAGCAGTGAGGTATTCGAATCTTTTTTCTAATTTAAATTCTGATTTAGCAATTATATATACAGAAGGAAATTTTAACAATGAAATAGATACTGATTGTTTTCAATTTATATATATATATATATACAGTAAAGTTTTTAAAAAAAAGAGGGAATTTGTTTTCAAGAATTTAATAGTAAAGATAATTACTGTTTTATTTGTACAGGAAAGAAAAGGATTTTTTTATAAATATACACATATTTGAATATGTATGCAGTAAATAGAAATTATATATATATATATATGTATGTATGGGACTTTGGAAAAAATAAATAAATAATATATATAAGGGTTTATATAGAAAATAAGATTTTTTGACATATATAGAGATTATTTTTATATATAGTTCGAAAATGAAAATAAAATATACATATTTTTATTTATCTTCTAGTTTATTTTAAATAATGTATTTTAGTGATTTATTTGTTTAATATAACTTATTAATTTATTATAGTTACAAAAAGGTTTTAAAAAAAGGAATTATTAGTTAAGATTAAATTATTAGTTAAAAACCAAACTTTTAGTTAAATTAAATTGTTATTTAACTAAGTGGTAATTAATTGTTTGATCAATTCAAATATTAATAAACTGTATAAATATTTATACAAGGTTTAAAATCAAGGAAACAAGCCAGTTTGGAATGGATTGCAAACCTAAATTAAAGGTGGGCTAATCTCACTCTTCTGGATTTTTATTTAAATTTCAATGGTTAAATTTAAATAATTGGCTGAATGATTGAATTGATTTGATGTGCTATATTATATATAGTAGTATATATAGTATATATTGGAGTTATTGATATTCCCGCATTATATAGCGGATGAGACCCTGTGCACTGCATAATAGCGGATAATATTTTATAATCCCATATACCGCAATATTCCACCTCGAAGTGGAATTGGTATTGTGCTAACGTCTGTGGATGTAGGGAAACAGGTTGGAGGGATCCAACTGGATTCCTCAAAATTATTTAGATTGTTTTAATAACTCTGTGATATGATTATTTGATATTCTGTGATGAAGTATATTGATCATATTGGAAATTTGGAATTTATTGAGTACCTTAACTTGGTTAAAAATATATATTGGAATTTGAGAATTGAAATATATATATATATATATATGAAGTGTGGATTTTAAAAGTAAATATAAGGGTAATTTTAAATAAAGTAATTATAGGGAATTTGGGTAACTAAAATGGTTTGGAAGAATGAAAGTTTAACTTTTAAATTGTAACAAATAAACCCAAAGTATGGGAAAGAGATATTTTGAATAAATGAATTCAAGTGATAATATTTAAAAAGTGAGTAAAGAATTTATTTTTAAATTTCAAGATTTGAATTGATTTAAAAAGGATAAAGAAGGAATTTGAAAATCTGAAATCGGTATTTTCAGTTAATAAGATTTTAATCATAATGAAGAAGCAAAATTTGAAGTTAGTAGATTTTGAAATAAACGAGTAAGCAAAGGAATTTATTTCAAAATGGAGCAACTTAGAAATCAATTAGAAAATTTGAAATTTTAAAAGGGAAATGAGATCATAAATTTATAAACTGGGTTTATAAAAGGTGAAGAAATATATCAGTGGATATTTGGAAGAATAAATTCATGGTGGGAATTTATTAAAGGAATAGGTAAATTTGTTTAAAAATAAATAGTGATTTATTTTAAATAAATGATGTGAAAGAGAAGCGTATTTCCCTGGATAGCCAAGTACGTTTTCAAAGCAAATTTTAAAATATAAGTTAAAAGTTTTAATGTTGTTTAAAAAGCATGTTTTAGGAAATTTATTATTAAATGTTTAGATTTAAAGTAATTATTTCTCAAATTTTATTATAATAGTAATTATTTAAAGGAGACTTGGAATTTTGTTTTAAAGGGATAAAAAAATAAAAATAAAATTTAGTTTTATATTTCATAAAGTAGCTTCATTTTAAATATTCTTAAAATACATATTTTTAAATAAAGTATTTAAGTAGTTTTAATTTAAATGTTTTAAAGAATATTTTATAATAAAGTGTTTTAAATTATTTTAAAATCTAAAGTAATTGTACTTGGTGATCTCAGTGGAAATAGAAAATATTTGGGAATTTATTTCATGAGGGAAAAGTGGTTTTGAAAACTGTTTTCAAAGGGTTGAAATGTAAAAAAATAATATCTTGTGAAGATATTTTGAAATAAATAATTTGGGAAATTATTTATTGTTTGATGGATGTTTGTGAATGCTAATTGATAGTTAAATAACCGACTATCAATATTGGCCAATGCGCCGATCGTTTCGAAGAGACTGGTATCGGGATTTATTTTCCGAAAACCACTTCGATCCGGTTTTTACGTTTTCGTGGGGAAAACGAGTTTGGAGTCTGTTAACGATAAAATGTGAACGCTAACACCCGGTGTGTATAGTAGAATTGTGAAAGCACCACTCGTGTGACGGGAACAGAAATTAAGCAGTAAAATAGCAAAAAAAAGCAGTAAAAGACAGCAGTTTATAGTGGTTCGGCTTGAGATCGAGCCTACGTCCACTTTGAATCTCTTTATTACTGAATCTGGTTACAAATCGATACAATTCACTTATGAAAACAATACAGTTTGATCACAAAGACAATCTCGACTACTAGCTCAAACTTCGATGATGAAATTCGATGAATCCGTGTTGGATGTAGAGAATTCCTCTCGAAGCTTGTTGTAGTGTCTTGAATGTTTGAAGATCTTCAGTTGTTGAATGAGTGGAGAGCTCGGCAGAGTATCGACGCTTTGAGAAATGATCGGCCAAAAGTCCCCTCAATGTTGAAGGTAGTGGGGTATTTATAGGAGCTGAATTCTGGACAGGAGTTTCTGCAAAGTCATAAGTCGTGACCGACTTAGGATAAGTTGTGACTCGTGGTTGACTTATGGTAGCCTGTGGATGACTTGCTGAACCCAGCTCGTAACTTGATAAAAAGCAAGTCTTAAGTCGTAGTCGACTTATCATAAGTCGTAGGTCGTGACTCAATAGGTAAGCTTGTCTATTTCAGATAATAGCATAAGTCCTGAATCGCGTACGAGTCAACTAGATGCGGCATCTCATCTACCTGCTTGAGTCGCTCACGATATAAGGTATGTCGTAAGGCGTTATGTTTTTAGGTCGCTGATCCTCTTGAGTCGTTAACTCCTTAACCCGGTAGGTCGTAAGTCCCCATAGGTCGTAGCCATCCTTAACTCGCAAACTGTTAAGTCGGAGCTTTCTTAGGTCGTAGCCTGTTAAGTCGGAGATCTTCGTAACTCGTAACTGGTTAAGTCGGTCCTCTTCTTAAGTCGGAGCCTTCCTTAACTCGTAGCCTATTAAGTCGGTTCATACTTTAAGTCGTCTACTGCTCTTAAGTCGGTCCTCTTTAACTCGTTAGGTCGTGAAGCGAAAGAGGATTAACATTTGCCCCTCGAAGTACACGCCTAAGTCGTAGGTCGTGTGCTTCGATTTCCTTAGCTCGCTTCTTGATGAGTGCGTTAGGTCGTGACCGACTTAAGATGAGTCGTAAGTCGTTTGTGTCGATTCACATTTCACCGCCCTTGTATAAATAGCTTGAGTCGTTCCTTCTTCTCCTTCACCTGTTTCATTCCGCCATTAACAAGCATTCAGACTCTTCGAAGACGAATTCAAATTCTTAATCACCAGTTATCCTTATCGTTATACTGCGTAAGTGAACTCGACTTTCCCATTCAATCCTCGACTGTCACTGAATTATGAATCCCATTTTTGACCTATTCTTCTTATGTCACGCTTCATTGCAATTTTCGTTTCAATCGATTATTGATGGATTCGAGATGATTTGTCTTGGACTTGGACAGCCTGTGTGAATCGAGGCGATGGATTGCAGCGATTCAGTTGGTCTGACTCGTGGTTTGTGATGGGATAGCATTACACCGAGTTTATGGCGATTTCGGGATGATTGAATGCGTTGAGGGAACGAGAGTTTTGGTTGATGGAGAGGCTAATGGGTTAACGGGTTAATGGGTTAGGAGTTTGGCGAATTGGTGTATTGGGGAGAAGACGAACGACTTAAGGCCTTTGCGTTCTGAATAGAAATCTCGAGACTTAAGTCCTAAGTCATATACGACATAAAGTAGGTCGTAGGTCGGCAACGACCTAGGACTTGGCAATTTTTCATTCTGCCTTGAGACCTTCTTTCTTATGCAGTACGACTTAATAGATTGATGGCTTAACTTAACTCGTAACTTGCCCCTTAGGTCGTGGACGAGTTAGCAGATGTGTTGTTTTAAACCGAAGCTTCATATCTCTATAAGTGTTATGGCTGATGACTCAAAGAATTAGAGAACCAACGACTTAACATAACCCATACGAAATCTTTCTTAGGTCATCGCCGAGTTAGCACTTGAGTTATCGGCGACTTAACACTTGACACTTTTAAGTTTTGCCTGGACTTTGAACTGTTGAATTATGAACTGTTGAAAGCTAACAACCTGCTTAATACAACATTCACAGAATACTGGGACGAATATACTGCCACTGACCGCCCACATCGAATGATAGATTAGTAGATAAAGAAAAAATCAAATTAAATGAACTGTATGAGTGAAATGCTATACAATAACCAATTCAAGTGAAGTATTGAAGCAAAATCGTAATAGTCAACTGAAACTGATTTGTCTGCATTAACACTGCACTTGAGCATTAACAAGTTCTGAAATCTTGTAATCGACTGATTGTCAGCTAGTTTAATTCCAGTTATATTTGCTTTTTTATTTTCATTAGTTTTGCACAGCACTTCACACTTTTTAGGAAACGTGCACCTTCACTTTTGAACATTCAGCTGATTGTGTAGAATGTCTTCTCCACAAGAAGAAATAGAGCAAGTTGAAGAGACTTTTCCAGTTGCTGTTCCGTTGAATGATCCTCCAGAAAGGGTCTTGACCACTTTGAACTACAGAACCTTTAACCAGTTGTGTATTCAATTTGGAATTGCTGAAGCAGACGCACAACTACCCGGGAAGCCTAAAAATGCTGCTAGACCTCCTCGTGGTTTTGTTGCGGTAAATCGATAAATGTGCCAGAATGGAGCTATCCCTCCTTTTAATGACTTCTTGCGAACACTTCTTCTACGATTAACCATCTCCCCTTTCCAGCTGCATCCCAATGGATACGCCATCCTGATGGGACTTTGTGTGTTATTCAGGAGAACGCTGGATCGTCTCCCAAGTTTTGATGAAATTTTTTATCTGTGCTCTTTTGCTAAAAACAAAGATCATCCTTCTATCACAGTCGTGAGAAGTGCTAGAAATCGTAAGTTGATCATCGGTCTCCCTGACAGTGTTCATAGTTTTCTAAGCCAGTTTTTCTATGTTCGCTGTCCTCCGGGATTTTACACCATCTAGAGAGTAGGAAGTAAGATCTCTTGTCTCTGTTTCTCATGTTTTCTTGAATTTGCTGAAGTCCGAGTTGTCAAGTGTTAACTTTGCCTTTTCCTTTTCAGCACTTCCTCCTCCTTCTAGAGATCCCGGTCACAAACCGACTTTTGAGAGGCTTATGGCGGTCCCAGTTGAAGAGAGGACTATTCAATTTTTATTGACAGACGAATTTTTACATCACTTCGGGCTTTTAGACTCTTCCCGCTTTATTCAGCCCCGTGAAGTTTCTAATTCTTCAGCACAGACAGCAGATGCCCCAGCTTCAACGGAAGATATGGTTCCAAAGGAGCCAATTGTAGACACCACATTAGTAAAGTGTTCTACTTCTATCGATGTTACGGGATCGTCCAGCAAGACGGCGCTTGCTCTAATTATTGAAGAGGAAGAGAACCCTCGAATTTTTGAAAAGTCAGCCGACGTGGAAGTTGAAAAGGAGAATTCTGCTGAGCGCCATGGTGATGACACCTTTGATGACTTGAGTGACATAATGATAACTTCTCAAGAGCTTTTTAAAGACGATACTTCAAAAGCAATATCTCCTGTTGTTGAAGCAACTTCTTCTTTGCGACAAACCACAACGCCTTTTGTACAAGCCGTCGCCGTTCCCACACAAAAAAGTGGTTTGTAGTTCGACGCGCATAGCTTACACGCCACACACACTTAGGATTTTTGGCACTTATATGTACTCAGCTTCTTCAATTTGAAAATTCCTAAGACTTGTCTTTTTTTTCAATTTCAGGTTCTCTGATGGGGCGAAGTGGCTCATATTTCGACAACCTTCGGCGCTACGGAGGGCGCGATTCTTATGATTACGGACGTTATCTCCCCACTCGCAAAGAATCTGACGAAGAGCGAGCAATTAGAAAAGCTCAAGAAAGGCGAGCTTATGAGGAGCAACAGAGAAGAAGGGATGATGACTTCCAAAAAAGGAAATATCATGATGATAAAGGGAAAAGACATGCTGCTAGAGACCCGAGTAAACGGGCTAGACTTGATGAAACGGAAGCGTCTGCATTTTCTGGAAAAACTGACGCTCCTATCTCCTCTAATATCCCGGCCAGCTCTCCACCTTTAAAGAAAACCGACATTCAAGCTATCATCAATAGGCCCCAGTATCAAGTTAAAGATGGCCCTTCAACACTTCAAAGCCGATTTCCGAATTGGTGCTTAAGAGGAGTGCGCTTTGATTTAGATCTAGTTCCGATCGATAAATCGGATATGCTGCGCAGTCTTGATGCCGTCAAACTTAATATTGAAAGGGTGTCTGGATGGCAAAAGCTTGTCGATGAGCTTCAAAGAGTCAACCATATGAATCTCGAGAACATGCTGACTCTGGAGAACGATAAGGCTGAATGGGATAAATGGTGCAAGCAGCACGACGCGGAGATGACGAGCATTGCGGATGTCAACGCAAGGCTTGAATCTGAAGTTAAGCGACTTAAGGAAGATCTCGCCTCTTCTTCTGCATCACATACTCAAAAAGAAGAAGTCTTTCAGAAGCAAGTGCGAGATGCACATGCTGCGCAAAGGGATGCCGAGATGAAGCTTGCAGCCGAGCAGCACATTAATGAGAAATATCGCAAAGAAAATGCTGAACTGCGGGGTACAACTATTTCCCAAAACGTGGAGATAGAGATGTTAAAAGCTCGACTCCTTAAAGTTGAGAAAGAGCGCGACGATGCAGTTGCTGGACAAGTTGCAGCTGAAGAATCTCACAAAGCAACTAAAACTATTATCGACTCTACTTTATTCGACTTTTACATCCATAGCGTTTTAGGGCGCGGTAGTCTCTCATTCTTGGGTCCAAAATATGAGATCACCCTAGCTGAAGTGTGGGAAGCAATAATGGACATGTTCGGAGGTGCCGGATATGCTGAGGCAGATCTTGAAGCGACTTATCTAGATGATGAGGCGCGTGCCGCCCTTGCTAGGGGAAAAGAACAACTCGCTGAGGCTAAAGCTGGAACAGTGGCAGAAGAGCATTCAGAAAAGAAAATATCTTTAACTGCCCCTGTCCGTACTTCGATTTCGACCGACGTTGATATCGTTGGTTCAAGTTCCCACTCTCCTCTTCCTGCAAATGACGTTGAGGGTAAGCCCATTACTACCGAGTCTCCCCTTACTCAAATCGAAGAGAAGAGCCAAGAAGACACTGAGGCTGATAAATTTGAAATTGATTTATCAAAACCGACTTCTCCAGGTAACCTCAAATCAGATCTGGCTCAAGTGGATTATTCATTTGATTCAGTTGATTTGGATGAATTCTTTGCTTATTACTTAAGTCCTGGTGATCCAAAGTTTTCTCTTTTCTCAGAGAATACTGATTTTGACTTCTTTCCTTCTATAGCGGAAGCTCCTGGCGCTGTGCACACTTCCCCTCTTCTAGCTGTACCTCCTCCAACTCTTCAAGCTACTCCGGCTTCTCAACCAGGGTCGCAAGAGGAAAAGATAGAAGCTCTCCAAGGCTTGGAGGATCCACCCGCTTCTCAAGAGCAGAAAGCGGAAGGGACGGAGGACAGCGAGAAGACTCCGGAGCGGTCATTAGATGACGATACAAAACTTTCCAAGCTGCTGACTCCGGGAAGTGAATCTTCTTCAAAGAGAAGAGGAAAGCGTGCACTACAGAAGAAAAGGAGAAGTGCTCCAGCTGGGGAAGACAAAATAGAAGAAGACCCAATCACTCCTCCTTCTCCATCCCGCCCGCACCGGATTCCAAAATTAAATATCAGGCCAGGCAAAGGCTCCAAAGGTAGCGGGAAGAAGGAATGACAAGCTGGATTTTCTACTTCTTATTTTGCTTTTTGCATGCATCGACCGGAGATTGTGCGGGTACCGGTCCCCGCTTCTTTTTGTAATCTGCACAATGTAAAAAGTTTTCATAGTATTGAATAAAATAGCTATTTTACTTGTACAAATTCCTGTGTATGTGAGAACGCATCTGTTTCTCATTTTTAGTGTAGAATAAACGATTCCTTTTACTTGTACAAACTTTTCTGTCTGTGTTTGAGAATGCATTTATTCCACATCTATTTTCCGTGATATTGCAATGAACTTGTGGTATGTTGCTTGCGTGTTACTTTTATTAATATAATTGAATTGTATAGTATTGCCCCCATATCACAAGTGCATTGCAACATTTCTAGCTTTTATAAGACTGATACTGTTATTTCAAAGAATAACTATTCCACTTTTAATGGAAGAATCATTCTTCTTTTAATAGATCATATCTCGTGTTTGGAGAAATTTTTACTTTCTCTTTCTTTCTGAAGAACACTTCAACTTTCGGGGATGATCACTTTCATTTGTTAAAAAGTGGATTTTCCTATGCAGTGAAGTGAACTTCCTGAAGAATTTTTTGATTTGTTTAGTGCTTCCGAAGAAGGCTTTGTTTTTGTGCCTCCGAAGAGGGCTTATGTCTGGTACTTCAAGCATGGTGAAGTGTGCCTCCGAAGAGGGCTTATGTCTGGTACTTCAAGCATGGTGAAGTGCGCCTCCAAAGAGGTTTTTGGGTCTCCGAAGAGAAGCGATTTCGGTCTCCGAAGAGAAGCGATTTCGGTCTCCGAAGAGAAGCGGTTTCGGTCTCCGAAGAGAAGCGGTTTTGGTCTCCGAGAGAAGCGGTTTTGGTCTCCGAAGAGAAGCGATTTGGCATTTCAGCTCTGGTGAAGTGGGCCTCCGAAGAGAAGCATTTTGTACTTCTACACTGGTGAAATGTGCCTCCGAAGAGGGCTTTTTAGCATTTCAGCTCTGGTGAAGTGGGCCTCCAAAGAGGAGCATTTTGCACTTCTACACTGGTGAAATGTGCCTCCGAAGAGGGCTTTTTATCATTTCAGCTCTGGTGAAGTGGGCCTCCGAAGAGGAGCATTTTGCACTTCTACACTGAAGAAATGTGCCTCCGAAGAGGGCTTTTTATCATTTCAGCTCTGGTGAAGTGGGCCTCCGAAGAGGAGCATTTTGCACTTCTACACTGGAGAAATGTGCCTCCGAAGAGGGCTTTTTATCATTTCAGCTCTGGTGAAGTGGGCCTCCGAAGAGGAGCATTTTGCACTTCTACACTGGAGAAATGTGCCTCCGAAGAGGGCTTTTTATCATTTCAGCTCTGGTGAAGTGGGCCTCCGAAGAGGAGCATTTTGCACTTCTACACTGGAGAAATGTGCCTCCGAAGAGGGCTTTTTATCATTTCAGCTCTGGTGAAGTGGGCCTCCGAAGAGGAGCATTTTGCACTTCTACACTGGAGAAATGTGCCTCCGCAGAGGGCTTTTTATCATTTCAGCTCTGGTGAAGTGGGCCTCCGAAGAGGAGCATTTTGCACTTCTACACTGGAGAAATGTGCCTCCGAAGAGGGCTTTTTCGGCTTTCGGAGAGGAGCCTTGGTGGATTGGTGTGCCAGGAGGGTTGTGTCTCAGAGGCGATTGGATCCACGGGACGGATGCAAGCTGTCTGATCGGATGCATCACGATCAATTAGCAAGGGTCCTGTTCCTTCTGCTTGGGAAGGTGTCCCTTTTGTGAATCTACCGGCCTTCTTATTGAGAGGCATACCTCCTTTTGGCTGCTTCTATGTTTGCCGGCCCATGTTTCCTCATCATCTGCTAATCAGCGATCCTTTATTATTGTTTCCAAGCGCGTTTTCCTTTCTTTTGCAAGTAAATTGCTTTATCCGAAGAAGTAGACTTCACTGTTAAGTGACTCCACCGGGTAAACGCAAGTTACTTGGTTGGATGTCTTTTTATATTGACGACCGCAACCAGTTAATGAGTGCTTGACACAGTGGCGTCGCCAACTTTTTATGTGAAGTTCCTCTCGTATGGGATTTGAGTCTGAAATTTTTGCTGCTTGGTATTTGCTTAATAAGTGATTTGTAGGGCTTGCTTGGCTTTGCGATGGGTGAGCTTCGCTTTAACGACCTGCAATATTAGATCGACATTTTAGCAATACATTTAGAGTATTTACACATAGAAATATAATAGGCATTTTTTAACAGAAAACACAGAATTCATAGTTTTTTCACTATTCAATCATACTGATTTCTCAGCGGTTTACAATGCAAAAGTTACACATCCATTATTATTTTACAAATTTAAGCAATGCTGTTAAGTAAAAATGGATGCTATTGATTTTTGTTTCAGAATTTCCGGGCTGATTTTCCATTTGCACTAGATTCGCAGCTTTGGATTTGTATGCCAGTGAAAGTGAAAGATGCCCCAGTCGTAGTTTTGTGGACAATTAGTAATCGTCCCAACTTCTGCCTGCTAGGTGTGGACCTCCTGTGACAACATTAATGACAAGCTTTTCTGAATCTTGCACTGCAGTGTTGTTGCGAGAATCGGATTGATGGGTAGGACATTGTTGACCCTGAGTGGATGAGGTTGGATCGACTCCGCCTCTCTTAACATATTGTTGGAGTTTACCCTGCTCCAGCAATTCTTCAATCACATTCTTTAATTGGCGACATTGGTCAGTGTCATGGCCAGGTTGATTGTGAAATTGGCAGAATTTTCCATTACGCACTGCACCTCTCTTCATCTCAGGTGGCTTAGGATACCTGACAACGTCCTTCGTTGCAAAAAAGATATTTTTTGGTGTATCACTTAAAGGAGTAAAATCTGAAAGATCGAAGCGGCGGAGTTCCTTCTCATTCCCTTGATTCTTTCCTCCGTCGTTTTCCCTTTTCTGATTCTCAGAATTTCTTCTGTTAGAAGCAAGTTCATTATTGTTGTCCTTGGCAACTAATACTTTTGCTGAGGCGGAAAGGTTTTCCAGGCGCATGAATTCATCGGCCTTTTTATAAAACTTCTCAAGGGAATTTGGTTCCTTCATTTTTAGCCATTTTCCAAATTCACTCGATTTATCGATGGCTCGCACCAAATAAGTCAGGATCATACGCGGTTCTACATTATCCACTTTGGCTACAGCTATATTGAAACGGCTTAAGAAAGATTTGATTGATTCTCCGGGAGCTAGTTCAAGACTAGACAGTGACATTATATCCTTGGCTTTTGAAGCATACAATCTGAACTGTTCTTTAAACTTTTGCGTCAAGTCGGAGAATTGATCTATTGACCGAATTGGAAGCTTTGTGAACCAAAGTAAGGCCACACCTTCCAAGTACACTGGAAAGTATCGACACTTAATCTCGTCTGACGCTCTTGCACCGGTCATATGCCAATCGTACTTGTATAGGAAATGATTAGGGTCACTCGTTCCCCTATAGGCTTGGATAGTAGGAGGTGCAAATTTCCTTGGAAATTCCGCTTTTAGGATCCTTTCCATAAACGGAGTTCTGCTTGGTGCAAATCCCCAGTCATTCTCATTCTCTTCCCTTTGCATGCTCTCTTTCATGATGCGGCTAACCATTTCGGACAGGTACCCTTTATTGTTCAGAGACATTTCCGGAGAGGCATCAGTCCTTCTCTCGGAAGCTTGCCCGGGCACATGTTCACGATGGCTGCGGCATAGAACCCTCAGCTTGGAAAGGTGGCATTTCAGGAAAGGTTGTTTGATGGTTTTCTGGTTGACGATTTGCCCCGAGCAGAGCAGTTAATCTATCCATCATCAAAGCGTTTTGAGCTTCAATTTGTTGATATAATCCAGAAACTGCGTCATCCAATTCAGCCCTGGTGACTCCAACGGTAGGAGTTGCTTGGTCTGCTGTTGGGGAAGCGGAAGTCCCTTCATGAGCATTTCGGGATCTGATAGGTCTACCTCTCCTTCCAGGAGCCATTATTTCAGATCAACTTCTGGTTTTTAAGAGAGGTTCTTTTTATGAGTTTTCGCGAAGCAACGGTGAATGATCGTCTGAGTTCAATTCTCAGTGAAAGCACCAAAATGTTAACGATAAAATGTGAACGCTAACACCCGGTGTGTATAGTAGAATTGTGAAAGCACCACCCGTGTGACGGGAACAGAAATTAAGCAGTAAAATAGCAAAAAAAGCAGTAAAAGACAGCAGTTTATAGTGGTTCGGCTTGAGATCGAGCCTACGTCCACTTTGAATCTCTTTATTACTGAATCTGGTTACAAATCGATACAATTCACTTATGAAAACAATACAGTTTGATCACAAAGACAATCTCGACTACTAGCTCAAACTTCGATGATGAAATTCGATGAATCCGTGTTGGATGTAGAGAATTCCTCTCGAAGCTTGTTGTAGTGTCTCGAATGGTTGAAGATCTTCAGTTGTTGAATGAGTGGAGAGCTCGGCAGAGTATCGACGCTTTGAGAAATGATCGGCCAAAAGTCCCCTCAATGTTGAAGGTAGTGGGGTATTTATAGGAGCTGAATTCTGGATAGGAGTTTCTGCAAAGTCATAAGTCGTGACCGACTTAGGATAAGTCGTGACTCGTGGTTGACTTATGGTAGCCTGTGGATGACTTGCTGAACCCAGCTCGTAACTTGATAAAAAGCAAGTCTTAAGTCGTAGTCGACTTATCATAAGTCGTAGGTCGTGACTCAATAGGTAAGCTTGTCTATTTCAGATAATAGCATAAGTCCTGAATCGCGTACGAGTCAACTAGATGCGGCATCTCATCTACCTGCTTGAGTCGCTCACGATATAAGGTATGTCGTAAGGCGTTATGTTGTTAGGTCGCTGATCCTCTTGAGTCGTTAACTCCTTAACCCGGTAGGTCGTAAGTCCCCATAGGTCGTAGCCATCCTTAACTCGCAAACTGTTAAGTCGGAGCTTTCTTAGGTCGTAGCCTGTTAAGTCGGAGATCTTCGTAACTCGTAACTGGTTAAGTCGGTCCTCTTCTTAAGTCGGAGCCTTCCTTAACTTGTAGCCTATTAAGTCGGTTCATACTTTAAGTCGTCTACTGCTCTTAAGTCGGTCCTCTTTAACTCGTTAGGTCGTGAAGCGAAAGAGGATTAACAGAGTCGAAGATGGAGCAGTGAAGTGCAAGGGCTAGTCGCTACCAATCCTGAGGATAATTCCAAAATGGATGTAGTAGGAGCAGTGCCTTCGGTTCCGTTCGAACCCGGAACGGACTTGTATGGATGAATGCTTTCAGAACATCGTCAGGTGGACGATGAGCATTCTAAGTGAAACGGTTCTAAAAAGGTAACGCTTAGCCTCGAGCCTCATCAACCGGGAATGACTAAAAATCAGGGGTTATGCAGCAAGGCTATGTGGGTAGCGCCCATTAGGGTGAGGTCATCCCTGTCTAGATGTTCCTTTTTATATTCGGCTTAGTGGTGCAGTTGCTGATCCCAACCGTAGGGTGATCTTACTCGGAATTATCCAGTAAGGGGTAGTTCCGGCTTTGTGTTGCAGGTACTATGATAGGTGGTACCCCAGTGCCTAGTCATTAGTCAGAAATCCATTCTCCCTACGTGCCTTTACGGTTTTGTTTGTATACCTATTAGCTGGAATTTAATAGATGTAACAATTTTGGCTATTTGAATAAATATTTGTATATAGACACTATTATAATATTAGAGGATTTTGAAAAAAAGTGTTTTAGCTATCCTAAGGTAAAAACCCGACATGTTTATGTGTGGCGTGGTCTTACGAGATGCTTTTGTTTTCAAAGGATTTTGAAACTTTAATAATCAATTTGAGTGTGGTGTTCTCACGCTGGTATTCCAGACTGACTCGGGTGTTATTTAACTATAATGCTCGGGTCAGACCGAGTATTATACATTACAGGAAAGGATACTGTGGAGCTCAGGAGATGAGCTGGATGACGAGGCATAGCATACGTACTTGATGTATTATTCCACTGTGTTGTAAGTTGTATTGTCTGTTAGTGAGGACAAGTTAATATAACTGTGCAGTTGTGTGTTATTGATTGTGTGTACTTTGATAATGTAATGTATAAACAGATTTTCTTTTGTGTAAAGATCAGTTATTAACTATTATATATTATTCCGCTGCATTTGTGAGATTCTGATGGTGTTTCTGTTTTCTTCTTCTACCTCTTTCTTCTTTAACCTTAATGATCCGTATTTCCGCTCACTTTGAGTTGATATGTTGGAGAATAGTGTCGACTTAAGGGGTACGGAACTGCAGGTCGCTACACTTTGAGTTTGAGTTAACTGTAGTTGGCATTTGACAATGTTAACTATAATTAAAGTAGAGTGTCCACGTTGAAGTTCAACGATATTCGCAAGTCGAGAGATCTATGTAATACTATCACTTCAACATTTTCTATTTGACCTTAGTTATATTATCCAACAGAAAACTATCGAGCGAGTCACTTCAAGGTTATCTGATAACTATCAATATGCAACCCTTTGGTGAACTCAGCAACCATGAATAATATGCTGCCTAATATTTTAAGAGTGTTATATACTCTAGTCTCAATGGATATATCTATATCCAATCTCGATACATCTTGACTAGGAATATTTAAAATGGCATGTCTATTATATTGTGATAAATTACTGACGATTACAACATGTTGTAACTATTATCACAAAATATACCATTCATGGATTTTATATAAAATATACTTAATTAAACAATTAATTAACATAACATATAATAACAAGATATGATAGAAAGAAAAATACCTTTTATTTTGAACGAAGTTTTATTACAAAGTTAATAATTTACAATAAATTATAAAATTAGCACTAAGGCATACCTCTAACTCTATCGTATATGTAGTATATAATGCATGTTCATATCAAATACATACTTACGTGTAAAGCATACGTGCAAATATATACATGCACATGGTTTAATGCACCTATATATAGGTGTTGGAATTTACACTACAATAGACACATTAGCCCCTTTAATTATATATATATTTATTGTCTATTATTGATTTATTTTTATAAACATATGTACGTACCTATATATATGCTATATTATTTAATAGTATTCATTTAAAGATATTGACTAATTCAAAATAACTCAAATTAATATCGAAAATATCTAAAGATGGAATTAAATTTGAAGACAAATCTCCCTCTAAAATAAAAACTACTTCAAAGTTAAAATGGTAATATTTTAATTAAATATATGTATGTATGTATGTATGTATACAAATATATATCTATATATAGAATTTTTTAATTCAAAAGTATATATACAATTTTAAATTTTATTTATTTAAAATATTATTTTGTGACTATAAAGAATAATATGTTTTAAAAATTATTATTTTTTAATTATTTTGGTTGAAGCCTTTTAAATAAAAATTCTTTTTTCAATTTTATAAATCCACTTGGATTTGTAAAACATTAATTAAAAAAATAAAATCCATATGGATTTTGTATGAAAAAAATTGTTTTTTTTAAACTTTGTAACCTCTTAGGATTTTATTTATAAAATATACATAGAAATTTATATAATTTTATTTAATACATAATAATTAAAAGGGTATTTAAAATACGTTTATAAATTTTTGATTTTTTGGATTTAATTATAAAGTACACAAACACACACACACGTGTGTGTGTGTGTGTATCTATATGTATGTGTGTGTAAAAAATTGTTTTTTAAACATATATACATATATGTGAATGCAAATTAATGAATTAATATGTATATATTATACATATATATATACACACACACACACTAAAATTCATATTTTTTTAAATGATATTAAAATTATTTTCAATTTTCAATTTTGTTTTGTTTTCGAAAATAAGTTCACATGTGTTATGTTATAAAAAATTTTGAAATTTAAAATTAGTGTATATATATATGTTTGTAAATCTAAGTGCAAATAAATATATAAAGTCATGATAAGAAAGAGTCTATACTACATATATAAATTGACATAGATAAATGTGTGTGTGTGTATAACAAAATAGATTAGAGAGCCTTGAATGTTGAATCCAATAACTCCTTAGAATCAAGTATGTTCTCTTCCACAAACACAGCAGAGATCCATGCCTTTTAACTATATTTTGTTTGATTTTAATTTTGGTTGGAAATGAAGAAGGGGGAGGTATATAGGTTGTGGGAAAAGTAGATGGATGAAGAGGCTAAATGTCAAATGGAAATGAAGGAGGGTGGCGAGTTTAAATAGGAAAAGGAATGGGGTAAAAAGGAGGATCTAGAACTCCATTTTTTCTTTTAATCTAAACATTTCAAAACCAATATTTGAATAAAAATATCATAACCCCTTTCCCCTCCAACCTTTGTTCACCATCCCTATGGGCTAATAGGCTCAGAAGCATTTCCAAATCCAATTAATATTTATACAATTTAAATCCAGTATAAATGTATATTGATATAGTATATCGATACATGTATATATAACTTTTATATATGCGCTATATTAGATATTGATTCAAATAAATCAAATAAATTTTATAACTAATATTTCATAAATATCAATAAATTTATAACAATTATTTAATTAAATCGTATTATATTTCGAAGTGTTCAACATTCCAGTTTGCGACTCATAAGGTAAACTCGGTCAAAGATTTATATCGAATAATTTGAATATTAATGTTCACACATCAGCCTAATTAGTGGTGTGACTGTTTGGATGAATTTATCGCTTACACAATATTGGTAAAATCCAAGTTTACTATAGTAACCAGTCCCCGGTAGTTGATCATTTACACATATGTCAAAACTATATTACTTTAGGATTTATGGATATACATTGTCAAAATTCCAATATCACCCATATCCAACTTGTAAAATCCAAATGCAAAGTCTGTGGTTCAATAACAACAATTATTGTTAACTGAACTACTCGGTTGGAGACTTTGATTTGAGTTTACTATAGTTGATCATGATAATAACCTTATAAAACGAGGAGATGAATTTATTGAATAGTGTTTCAGTTTCAATACTTTAACTTAGACCCAACCATAATCATTTGATGGACATCATATCACGATTTAACTATAATCAATGTGAAGTGTCTATACTGAAGTCAATGATCTTTAAGTCAAGAGAAATGTGTAAAATTATCTTTCGGAATTCTCTTTTTGACCATAGTTATATGAACCAGCATAAAACTATCAATTGAGTTATTATTCTATAGTTATCTAATAACTATTAGTATGTCACCCATTGGTGCTCCCAGAAGCCATGAGTAATAAAATACCCAACATTTGGATAGCGTTATATATTCTAGTCCCAACAGATGTATCCATATTTAGTCTTGATACATCTTGACTAGAAATATTTAAAACAGCATGTTCATTTTCATTGCGATAAATTTCTCATGACTATGGCACATTATAATTACTATCACAAAACGTACCATTTATGAATTTCTATTAAATATACTTAAATTAAATAATTAATTAATATAACATGTTATAACAAGTATATAATAGAAAGAAAAACACCTTTTATTTCGAACGAGATTTTGCTAAAGAGTTAATAATTTACAATAAAGTACAGAATTGTTCATAGGGTTTACATCTAACTCTATCAATCGGATGGTATGGATTTATTTCAAATTGCATATTAGACCTTAATTGCATTGCATTATTTCATTTGTTAGACATTATGTTGCTTGCAATATGTTGTTTTTTATATTTCATAAACATTGTAGTTTGTGTATTGTTGACATTTTGTATAGGTGTCCCTTTATATGATGTCTCTTGCGTATGTTTTTCTATAGTGAATTTTATTTTTATTTTTGTGATATCCATGCATGCTTTTGTGCTTTTTGCTCCTTATGTGACATATAATGTTTTGTTACATATTTTCCATTACAAGAACATCTTGATTTTTCAGCAACATGTTCCATTGCTAAAACATTGTTAAATTGCATTTACTGACAAATTTACGACGATTGGTCCGAATCGGTAAGCTAGTGTTAATTTAGTAACGAAAATTAACATGAAATCACCGACGTTTTTTCAACATTGATATATAAAATAATATTTATGTAAAAGTATATTTAATAAATAGTCATTGGTAAAACCTAGCTATATAGCATGGGATTAGCGACGGACTGATAAAGAATTCATCGTTAATCAAACGCTGATTTGCAAAGGTCCAAATGTTGTATTTTTTTATGCATCAACAATTATATATATATATATATTAATGTATTTCAGATATTAAAATGGATTATCACATTTAATTTAATTCTAATTGTAATTAATTAAAACGAACAAAACAATAAAAACAAATATAAAGTTATAACAAATTATAGAAGTTTGGTCAAGGACCTCAAGCTTAAGTGGTTGGAGTGTGGAGATTTAGATAGATGTTCTAAAATTCATGGGATTGAGCCCCGGAGACATCTAAAAGTAGCACTCATGTTATCAGAAAATAATGCAGAAATTTGCCTCCGCAAATATTATCTTAACATAGTTGAAAATATGAAATACACCATATCTTTCTCAGGAATTGTCAAATGGAAAAACAATGTGATTAAGGTGTGTGAAAAAAAAACTAATTATATCTAAAAATATTGTTAAGGGGGAAAGAAAAATAATTTTATCCCCTAAACTTATGATAAAATTACCTTTACATTCTTTACATAGAAATACAAATTTCCTCATCTTTTTTCCTCATAACATCAAGGACCTAGGCCATACTTTATCAAGTTAAATCCTATATGCACAATCATCATGTTAGACATATCAAAGCAATTTAGTATGTAGAATTTTTTTCACTAAATTCACAATTTTTATCACTATGACATATTACTTAAAAAACAAATATTGGGACTCGATAATAAAAGTTGTACGAAATATAATTTTAAACATGTAGTTTGACTTTATACAAGTAATTTAAATATATCAATTAGTTTTGTAGTCTTCCATAAAAAGGAAACTTTCACAAAAAAACCCTATTTAAGTTTCAAAATACACAGTCATCCCTCCTCTAAAATGGGTTTTTAAACCAATTTTTTAGTTTAAAGGCATTTTTAGAACTCTGCAGATATTTGCTGAGAAATCTGCAGTTATTTGAAGTTTCTGGACTACAAATTTTTGCGGAGAATACTACAAATATTTGTAGAGTTTTCTGCATACATTTCCAAAGTTTTAAGTAACATTTTCAAAGTTCTCTGTAAATATCTGCATGTTTAAAAAATTAAAAAACAAAATTTTTGATCATAGAAACATGCGATTAATGTTTAGATTTAATTTTTAAAAAACATAATTTTGTTTACTAAAACTAAAAATTGGGGTGTAATTTAAAATTTGTTTTAAGGAAGGGATTTCACATATTAAAGCTAAAAATAAAAGGTGGAATCGGATTTCAACTTATAAAAAATATATGAGAAATAATTGACACTAAAATGCTGATAAAAAATCTATAATGATTCGATTATTTAAAATTATTTGATGAAGTGGTTTTGTAAGGAAGATGACTTGAGAAACCATTGATTCAGATATTTAGTGACGAATTAGATATTTGTTAGTAGGCAATATGAATTCGGGTAATTGGATCCATTTGATATAAATCCCAAAATAAAAATATTTGTCAATATAAAGTTCTATAGCTCCCTCAATTTCACAGTTCTCATTTTCTCTATAGTATCCAACATTCCACATGTTTCTTGATAATAAATAATTTAGGGTTTTAACCTTTTAATGAAAGATTTTCCCATTGCTTACCAAACCGCTTTTGACTCCACCACCGCAACCACAATGCTACACATCAGTTTTGTTTAGGATTCTCGAGTCGACATTGAGTTGTATAGATTCAGAATTGTTTAATTTATGATTGCTTGAGTATCAAGCTCAATTTCTATTTGGATTCATATATACCAAATTTGTGAAGTGCAAATCTACATTGATACTCAATTTAATTAAATCATGTTTGAATAACATATGCTAAATTAATGTTAGCATGATTAATTTATGTTTGGAGTCATTTATGCTAAACTAAATTAACTAGTATAATAATTATGTTTATAAGTAATGCCAAATTGTAATTTTATTGGCTTTCATAAGGACCGCTAGCTCAAGTGGTAAGATCTCCACACTATGGTTCTAGAGGTCCTGGGGTTTGATCCCTTATGACTACAAAATGAGTGCTTTGTTTAAATTAAGTATCACTCTTATTATCAAAAAATATTATTGGCTTCCAAATAGATTGAAAAGAAATCATATCAAACTTAGTGCCTCTAAGTGATGATTTTAATATGAGATTCAAGTTTTAAATCATAAAATTCAAATTTTGGATCAAAATAGGATATAAATCGTTAATCGAAACGGAGTGGGATTCAAATTATAAGTTGTAAAAATACAGTGTACTTGTTTATGAAAATATACAATCTTTTTAATTTATGGAAGATTGTAAATAATAGAGTGTACTCATTCATGAAAAATATACGGTCCATTTTTGCATTATGAACGAAGATTTGTAAACATGTTTAGTTATCATTAGAAATTGGATATATGGTCCATAGATAAATAAATACATCATCAGATCGCTTAGCCGTAGATAAAATTAGTTAAACATATTATGTGATGTTATATAACTATAATCTGGTATGCCGAACTAATATATGCACTAAATATATAAATACTTCATAAATGCTAATGTTAGACAAAAAATTATGGTCATTAGTCATCCAAATACGAAGAGAGCAGCTATTGACCACATGAAGGGCATATCTATTAGAAGTATGATTTCTGTAGTTATTGAAAACCTAAAAATTGTTGGAGCTGGCCTTTTTGATAGTAGGTGAGATGGGTAAATTTTAAAAAAACCTAATTGGATATAAATGGGCTTACAAAATTTAGTACTTAACATTCGATCCAATCTAGTTATTTTTAATAAAATTGTTTTCCATTTATTATTTTATTTTATTTGATTAATCTGGACTTATTTTATAGTGCACTACAGATTTTGAGGTACTCAATTGTTATAGCTCTGCTTCACTGCTGCTACTAGATCTGCTTTGTTATCAGCCTGTATGTAACGACCCGTAAATTTCAACTGTTTTAATAACGTAATTAGTTGAAATTTTGTGAAATTTTAAACGATAAAATTTTGAAATATAAATTTGACATTTGGAATGCGTCCAGTTAAACATAGTAATTGGAAAATTTTCGTCCGAAAATATGGAAGTTTATTTCGCGCGTAAATTTACTTCAATTTAATCAGTTAAAAAGCGATGAAAATAAAAGGTTTCCGAAAACAAAATATTTTTACATAGAAAAATTCTAAACCATCTTCTAAGCAAGATGTCAGTTTGTCGTTTTTCCAAATTCGGACATCTTTGGCTCCGTCAGTCTTATTTTCTTGCGTTTTCTTGCATTTTCCGCCAATAGAAAATTCGAATGTATTTTTTTTCCATCGTGCCACTGACATCTGTATAACGTTTTGATCGTCTCGTCGTGCTAATCTTTACGGTATAATTATTTCTGTGTTTTGAAGTTCGTCACGTCGCGGAAAAACGGTCAACCGTATCGGTACCTGTTCGAGTCCGTATTAGTTCCATGTTAGAACCCTTGTATTCTTTGTCCTTTCAATTGCTTACTATAAAATTCAATCAGCCACGAGTCACTAATTTTATTAAATTCGACGTATGACTTTAGCACTTCCATCTGTTCAAAAATGTGGCTTCGTATTCATTTGTCTGTTGCTCTGTTTATTTTCAAAGAAAGAAAATAATATATAACAGCTGTTCATGCATGACTTTTGTCATTCCCAATGTTTCCAATACTTTATCTGATGGTTTCTCTACTCTCCTTCTTTCGTTTCGTGTTTTCATAAAAGAAATTCAAATATTTAAGCATGCGTCACACCCATCAGATGCGTGCTTTCAACCCTACACCAAGCATCCACCTTTGCTCATCTTTTCCCCTCTGATCTCCGCACCTACGTGAGCCCTCCTCTCCACCTACTAACGAGCGCCAGCCGAGAAACTCACCCAAATAGCCTCGCCCACCTTCCTACCATCCAACTGCAGCTCGCCCACCCCTCCTACTGCAGAACAACCAACACCATCGGCCCCTCCGACCTCCAACCTCCAACCAACCATCTCAACCCACAGACCACACCATGCCCTTCCTCTCCCCTCTCTTTGCATGAACTCGAACCCACCACAGCCCGGCCGAACCTCCTCCGCCTAGCAACCGCCTGCAAGTAACAAACGAGCACTGTCATTTCCCTCCAACCCGAGAACCCATGACAGCCTAGCCACACCAATGTACCACTCCTCCTATCTCTATCACAACCGAAGACAAGTACGTATATATTTGTAGTGTTCTTGTATTTGTGTGGGTAATAGGATTGTATATATATTTTCTGTGTTATATATATATATATATATGAAAGTTATATAATCATATATAGAGCTTTATATACGTTTACAGCACTATTAGTTATAATAGTTACAATATACTATTAGTTTATAATAGTTTATAGCAGTGCAGTATACTGTTAGTTATGGGATGAGTTTATATAAAGTTGGGTCAGCTATATGTTTAAATATATATGCTAGTTGTTATCTCATACGTAAAAGGACTATACATATGTATGTAAAAGCTTAGTGGCAAGTATAAGTTATTATATGTTGTTGTAACTATATATTTTGGATGAAATAAGTTGTATAAGTTATTAGTCTGTAGCAGTAAAAGGAGATGTTGGTAAAGTATATATTAGTTGTATAATGATGTTGTTCTTTTAAGTACTGATTTTTATTAAACATTGTTAGTTTATAACGTATATAATACTATACAATTGTTTATCATACTAAAGTTATATGTTATAAAAGTTATAAAGTATATATATGTACCTGAGTTAAAGTATTTGCGCGCATATATATAGGTTCTGATTTCTGTAGTAACAGTAAAGTATATATTTTGATTCTAAGTATAATGTAATGTGTTGATATAGTCTGTAAAATATATATCAGTGTTTAAGATAAATATATTTGTTCGATTATGGGTGTTTTATTTAAACCAATGATTTTTAATATATTTAAATTAAAAATGTGTTTGAATTTAGAATACGATGTAAATGGAAATAATATAGTTATATATTATATATGTGTTCACTTATACTGATCTTTATCTTCGTCAATCCTGTTCTGATTGATTTCATCCATTTCTATTTATCAGCTCGGTTCATCGATTCGTGTCAATCTAGCTTTACTTTGGAATTCACGCCTGGATTTCATATCTTTGCTTCATTGTCTATCGCTCTAACCTCGGAAGGTGAGCACTCACTCACGATTAACGTTCTTTATTTATTAAATTTGATTTCAATTGAAACGACAATTGAAATATGCTGTTGTTAGTTAATTACACTGTTATATATGCTATTACCTGTATCAATTCACCTGTGACATCTGACACCATTATCTGTTAATTATTTATGCGATGATAATCCTGTTTGATTGATAATTGATTCATTGTTTGTTGTTTATATTGGATGTTAAATTGTAAGGTATAAAGTGATAAATATTATGCAAATAAATTTGACGTAGGATAAAAAAATTTGAATCGACATATATGTTGAATTTGATTAGTTGAATATGACCCCTTTTATTGTTAAATTAATTGACATGCAAAATAGTGATAATTACACTTTGAACCATTGAACGTATATTGGATTAATTGTTGTAGTGTTAAAATTGAAATCGAATGACAAGTGAGAAACCGTATGAATAATTAATGTAATAATCCTTAATCTACATGAAATGATAGTGTAGATTCTAGAAATAATTATATTAATCCACACAAACAACAATGCGAATTAATACGATTATTTCGGGATTATTGATTTGATTTTTGGATTGATATTGGTTGTTGTTCTTGCTTGTTTATTTACTTTGACACCATCCCAGTTATCACACTACAAGTTCCCTTTGCTATGTTTTGATTTTGAATTAAATTGGAATCGGGTTGAAATGATAAATACCCAAATTGAACTTTGACCTAGGATGGAGAATTAAATAAAAACCCGATTGGTCAATGATTTGATTTAAAAATAAAACGAAGATTTTATTTAAATAAATAATATGGTTTTGAAATGAAGTTGAAATTTGAATTTTTTAATGAAAGGAAAATGTTAATATTTAATAATTTGGAACAAAATATTAACAATGTAATTGATGAAAGAATGTTGTTTAATTTGAGAAATTATTGAATTAAGTTTGAAATTATAATTAAGTTTGAAATTATTAAAATTTGAAATGATTTAATAATTAAGTTTGAAATTATAATTAAGTTTGAAATTATTAAACTTTGAAATTATTTAATAATTAAGTTTTGAATTATTTAATAATTAAATAAGGTTGAATTATTTAATGATTAAATTGAATTGAATTCTTTAATAAGTAAAATTGAACTTTTGAATAAGTAAATTTTTACTTCGTAAATAATTGAAATTGAGTTTCTTTATTAATTAAGTTTTGGAAAATTATTTAAGTAAGTAAATAAGTGAAATTGAATTTCTTTAACAAGAAATAAAATGTGATTTATTGAAATTAATGTAAGACTTGAAAATTAAAGGATTTGATTTGATGAATTTAATTCAATTCAAATTGTAAGTTTTGAAATAAGGAAGTTGAATTTAAATAATGGATTTAATGAATTGGAAATTAAACAGAAATTGTTTTAAATGAAAATTTACTTAAAGAACATTGAATGAAATTGATAAATGGATTTAAATTGGTTTGAATGTTAAATTAATTTAAATGATTTCGGAATGAAACTTATATACGAATTTGAATCAATATTTGAATTGTTTTAAATAGAAATTGAAATTGAATTATAAGATTTTGAAATTATGAATTTGGAAGTTTTGAAACGTAAATATTGGAAATTGGTTTAGAAAGACAAATGAAATGTTGATTTACGAATTCTAATTGAATTGAGATTGATTTGGTTTTGAAATATATTAAACGACCAATCGGTGTAATAATTACGGAAGTTATTAAAGAGACCGGAATCGGTTATGGATATACTCTCTATCTAAACCGAAAACCACTTTAATAACTATACGCGGAGTGATGATCCAGAATGAAGTGGTTGGATTGATGTACGTGATGACTAAAGAAAGAGAACGATAATGGATAGCCTTGACACTTTTGTCAAATTGGAAATGACTAAAACATGAGCCGTGCCGGGCCAATGGAGGATTAGCTACCTCAAGTGAACACACATCTTCGAATTACTCATTACTTGTTGTCGATTGGTGCACCCTTGATTTTGGGAGTGTTGTTTCACGGTGTTGCGGGCGCTGCGGCGTTGCGTTCTCACCAGTCCGGATCAGGAAAACGGTAGTATCACTACCTTGGGTATTGCCTCATGTGACTTGTCATACTAGTATTCCCTATTCGCGACCACTACGAATTTGTTTTGTACCTTTTGTATACGGATTGCCCTCTAGTGACTTTCGGTTTTGGGGAAACTACGGTCTTGTATATGCTTTTGGGAATAAAAATGTGTTAAGGGTGGAATGGGCCATGACTTAACGCTATTTTGATATCTTTATATTATTGATAGACATTATCTACTTATCGTACACTACTACCTAGTAGATAGTTTAACGGATCCTTAAAGGATGATTATTCCAAACATCCTTTGAGTTACTTGTGTTTCAGTTGCTATTTCACTTGAGTTGGATTTATAAATATAAGAATGTTAATCCTGACTCGAGTGTCTTGTGTTTTTGCTTTACGCTCGGGTCAGATTGAGTGTACCAGTATTCGAGACTCGCCTTTGAAGTTGGAGCTTTGCTTGAAGATCCAGCCATCTATTCTGCTTTCAGTATTCGATGATTCCAGTGATGTATTCTGATTTGTATCTGATGTATCGTATTACTCTTCTGTTGTAAACTCTGATGAATTTTATATATTCATATAGTAGCTTCATTAACTACTATCTCTTTTATTTCCGCTGCAATTATTACTCTGTGTTTGTGATTCTGTGATTATTTATTTACTGTATATGTTCAGTTTTGCCCATTTAAATTAACAACGCGGTATTTTGAGCAATTCAATTCCGGCATGAGTGTCTACCTATACACTTATAATGGACGCGAATGGTCCAAAATATCGGGTCGTTACAGTTGGTATCAGAGCTTTGGTAGCTCTAGGCAAAACTCAACATATAGAGTAAATGTATTTACAGAATCACTCTCATTCGAGTTTCAATCTCTTCCTTTGACTCAATTCCTTTGAATTTTGGAACGTTCCCCTCGGTTCCGAAATTCATTCGTGTCCTTCACTATTCATCTTCTATCAATTCTGGAGCACCTCAAAACTCCATTTTGAATGATATCTATAATAGATCGGCGGTCCTGCCAACCTTCGAATGATTCTTAAAGGAGCAAAACTCCTTTATAATAGGCATCGATTTACCGGAGAATTCTGTATCCTCGGTTTACGATGCTATCTATCTTCTGCTATACCTGAATTCTATATCTTGAGATCGAATGTCGATTTACCTCGGAATTCTACACTTATCTTATTTTGAAGTCACGGTCGACCCGGTTAAGGTTGCCCGCGATTTATATAAACTTATCCATCGCCTTATTTTGTTATTTAATTATCTCGTCTTTGTTTCAAACCTATCTTCAAATCAAAATTCTCTTTGATTTGAGTCTATCAAAAATTTGAATCTCTATCCTTGCTTTGAAATCCATTATTGTATTGTTAAGTGAGGAAGTGTATTTGTAATAAATTTTAAAATGTTTGTATATTGTGTTGTTTGAGTTGTTGATGTTGATTTGGGTTTTCGATCGATTCGTCTGATCAACGCTATCGATAAGATTTCCAAAACACTTGAGCAGAGCAAATTGACACAATATCGTTTCAAATTTGATAAATAAAATAAAAGTTTTGTATGATTATATTATATATAAATATAAGTTTTCTGAAATTAAATTATTAATGAATTTGTTGTCTGAAATAATAATATTTCATTTTCATTTATTGTTTTGTAAACCATTGACTATTGCATAATATAAATAAATGAATTTATAAACTTGGTTATAAATTGATTGGAATTTGAAATGAATTTAATTAAGAAAATTTGAGAATTTATTAGTTTCCGGTGATTTCGAACTTTGGTTTTAAAATTTTAAAATGTATATTATTGAAGGTATTTTCAAATAGAAACCGTTTTCAAAGAATTTTAAAATGTTGAAATCAGTGCTCTTCTCTTTGTCGCTGGAAAATAATTCCGGTGATGGCGGCCGCATCATCGACATTCATTTTCGAGTTTCGAAGTGGAGAAACCATTCTGTAGCTTTGTTACGGTTTTGTTTTGAAAAAAAAAATATTTTGATTTGAATTTCGTCAGTATATTTTGATTCACATATATATATGTATCTTATTTTAAAATTTAATTTGATTTGATATAAATATATTATATATTTCTCTAAATTGTTTAAAGTTAATCGGAAATCTAATTCTTAAATTTTGTTAAAGGATGATTTTAATTATAAATAAAACCAAAATTTGGAATAAATATTTAAACTTGAATAATTGGATTGGGAAATTTTATTTGTATATTGTTCAACTGCATTATAATACAACTTACCTAAATCATTCAGAAGTTGAATATGTAATTGGATAATATATAAGATAAATTGAATTTATAAATAAAATTTGAGTGTTTATAATAAATGTTATACACTAAATCTTGATTATAAAGATGTTAATAGAGTTAGATAGGATAATAAGTAAACTCAGTTAATAATGAAATAAATTTGTTTTGAAAGAATTAATAAATTGAAATTTGATCAACATAAGAAAATACCTTGAATTTAAAAGAAATTAACATATGTAAATTAATTTAAATCGAAACTTTTATGTTTTAAATTAATTTATATCGGTTAAATATATGTGATTAGACATATTAAGTAGAATAAATTTAACAAAAATTTGGAATTAAAAAAAAATCTGTTGAAAATAAAATATGATTATAATAAAAGACTATTCAAATTTATGATTTTAAATTGAAGATAATTGGATAATAAGATAATGAATTTAGAAATAGTAGAGATTGATTTTAGTGAAATCAAATGGATTAAATCAATTATTGAATACCAATTAATTTAAATTTGAATTTATATGGTTTAAATTATTTGTTATTTTGTATTTCAAATCTATATTTCTTTCTGGTTGTTTCTATTCTCCTACCTCGTTCCTTTTCGGGGACGAAAAGTTTTGAGTGGGGGAGAGTGTAACGACCCGTAAATTTCAACTGTTTTAATAACGTAATTAGTTGAAATTTTGTGAAATTTTAAACGATAAAATTTTGAAATATAAATTTGACATTTGGAATGCGTCCAATTAAACATAGTTACTGGAAAATTTTCGTCCGAAAATATGGAAGTTTATTTCGCGCGTAAATTTACTTCAATTTAATCGGTTAAAAAGCGATGAAAATAAAAGGTTTCCGAAAACAAAATATTTTTACATAGAAAAATTCTAAACCATCTTCTGAGCAAGATGTCAGTTTGTCGTTTTTCCAAATTCGGACATCTTTGGCTCCGTCGGTCTTATTTTCTTGCGTTTTCTTGCATTTTTCGCCAATAGAAAATTCGAATGTATTTTTTTTCCATCGTGCCACTGACATCTGTATACCATTTTGATCGTCTCGTCGTGCTAATCTTTATGGTATAATTATTTCTGTGTTTTGAAGTTCGTCTCGTCGTGGAAAAACGGTCAACCGTATCGGTACCCGTTCGAGTCTGTAACAACCCGGATTTTTGTGCTGATTAATATCGTCGTTAGACGATTAAATCTTGCTGCTAATTGCTGTATAGTGTTGTAATCAGTTGCAAATTCGTTTAGAAATTTATTAAGTGTTGGTGATCTTTGAAAATAAAATCTTGGCCATGTTTTATTTGGGTCGTGATTCTTTTGAACGGTGGATAAACCCCCCTCGTCTTTCATTCGAAACCCTTAACCTAAAAAGAAAAAGAAACGAAACGAAAAAAAAAAATGGCGGCCTCGTAGAAAACTAGGGCTTCAGGCTGCTCGATCATTCCACTCACGCGTTCTTCAATTCGATAAGTAGGGATTTGAAAAAAATCAAAGGCGCCAACTTCAATGAATCGATCGAATGATGCCGTTTGGTCGATCGTTCGTGCTCCGATAGCAAGGTGAGTGACATTCTTCACTCACATCTAGTTTAATCTCGGTTATTGGTGAATCTTGAACTGTTTCAACCCCTAGGCCACTACGGCTTCAATTGCATCTGATTTCAGTATGGTTTTAGAGTGTGTGATTCCATGATTTTGTTCAGTAGCTTACGGCTTCAGATTGATTTGGTAATTACCAGGCTTTAACTCGATTTTTAATCTTCGATATCGAGTTTGAAAATTTGGTTGCTTTTGGTTTCGTGGTTGTATTGGTTGGTTTCAATGATGGAAATCGTTTCGCCCTTGATTACTGATTTCCCTTTTTGCTTGAATACTACAGTCTGATTTCGGTCGGTTTCTCTGTTGTAGGTTTAACCCGATGCTTGAATGCAGTTTTATCACCATGTTACCTCGATGCCTTTCCCTTTAACTTACTGTTGTACCATGATTTGTGAACTTGCCTTAAGTATAATTTGGAGTTAGTTGACATGATGATAATCAGTTGTTTTTGTTTGATGCTTCACTGCTGTCTGCATTTTTATAATCTAGTGGTTGTTGACCCAGTGTGCTTCGACTCTGGCCATTTGTATGTGCATCCCTGAGCATTTGCGACATACTGGTTGCACATTGCTTCCACTACTGCCACCCACACTTGGGTACCTTTTTCTTTTAACAATTTAAAGGGATGCTTAGAGTTATAGCAGTTTTTACCTTGTACATGCTTCATCTACATATTGTACATGCAGAGTATTGATTGTCTGCACTTTTTCCGGTATCACTTGTGTCACTTCATTTTCATGTAGCCTGGTTCATGTGCATATGTCTATACATGCTTTGGTTCTTCTTTAGTCCTGACTGTATGGAGTACTTATGAGTTGCATTGGTGTTATTGTTGGCAGTGGTTCATCATGTTCTCTGTCTAACTGATCTTGTACATGCTCGATCAGTTTATCCCTGACCTGTACTTCACCTTGATCTGTTGTTACATTGCCTCACTCATGTTGTTATATAGGTGTAGCATGTCTTGAGTCTTTTCTCAGGACATTCTTTGGTCTCTGACATTGTTAATGCATTAATTGGTTGAAACTGGTCATTCGTATTTTAGTTTGCATTGACCAGTTTGTAGTTGAATGCTGTAGCTTACTTTGATAATCATGTTGCCATATTAGTTGGTTCATTTCTTCCTGTTGTTGCTTGGTATCGAAGTGTTTCTTGCTTCCCTTTGATGTTTGCAGTTTCACTGGCCCTGACCTCTTTGCACTTTTGGTAGTTTTCTACTCCTTGAATTTGCAGTGTTATTATATTCCCTTGGTGGCATTGGGTTTGCATACTATTTTCACTGTGCAGCTTTATCCGCAGCTGCATTTGTTTGATGTGGCATCATTTTGTTTTAATGGTATATGATTGCCATTTGTAGTAGTAATCTTGAGTCGGGTTGATGGCCTTGGTTTTACTAGAGAATTATTTGCATCTGAGTTTCATTTGTGTTGTTATCACACTTGATTTGAACTTGAGCCGAGATTTAATTTTATGTCTTGACCATTTATTTGAATTGTATTTGAGTTGAACCCGACTTTCTCTGGGTTGACCTTATGCGCGTTTCGTGAATTTCCGTTGATCTTTTATACATTTCGTATGATAGTGGCGAGGCAGTACACGCGTGCGTGTACTGCAGCCCTATCAGATTTGACAGTTTTAAATTGATTTAGTCGATTTGATAAATTGTTTATTTATCTCTGTTGATGATTTAAATCTGCTGATTTTTGTTAAACACTGTTAAGTGTTATATTGACCGTTATCCGGTTTCTTTGTTTAAAGAATCGGATAGACGGGAATTATTGTGACTGTCGTCTATTAAAATTATTACTGCCTATATGCACTAATAAACTGGTTTGAATTAGACTGACCTGGGTATTATTTTCTTTTGAATGTAATACTCGGGTCAGACCCGAGTTATTTCAGGTTGTAGATTTTCTTCTTTGAGTTGCTGTTCAGGATTTGAAGACTTTTCACATCTTCTGAAGTTGTCTGTGTCATTTTGTAGTAGTCGTGTCATTGTATAGAACGATATGTATTCATGTATATTAGTCGATAATGTACTTGTATATATAACTTCTAGAGTCGACAGTTGTAGTTGTATCATATGTATCGTGTCAACTATGTATTAACTGACATCAGTTATATATATATGAGACTTTTGTTTTTATCTGTGTTCCGCATTTATATTATCTGTGTTATCGTTATATCTAATGTCCTAAACTAGTATGAACCATCGTAGTTTGTTTTATACTGATAATTGGGTGTGTCGATGGGAGTAAATAAATAAGATGAAAAATAAAAAGTATATACCACTCCTATCGAGATAACCAATATTAGTGTAAGGCCAATTACGGATGGTTGCTCCTATCCAGCCTTATTCTTCGTAATAATAGACAGTATTTCTTTTAATACTCTTTGTTATTATGAGCATAGAGGTGGGGCGTCACAGTTGGTATCAGAGCCTGAGGTTATGGACATAATATAAAACATAACTTGGATGGAACATATGTTACAACTATTGGTCGATGTTTTATTTGTACTTTGAGTCAAAACTAAAGTTTTGAAATTTGGATGAAATTTTTAAATATCTTTATTTAAAAATAATAGTGAAATTGTGTTCTGATGATATGATTGATTTGTGTTCTATTTATCAGAGTGCACAGCGGAAATAGTGAAACTGTCTTCGCTGAGTACAACTGATAATCTTTTTGATTTAAAAATCGAAATACGAAATTGATATGAATTTCATTTGTTGTTTACATAGCTGTAATTATTTTGTTTCTTGAGAATTTCGAATCCGAATTGAGGATTCGAAGAAATTGCAGATATGTTATTTTTGTTGAAATTTCCGCTGGCTTTCTTTTGTACTAATCATCTAGTGATTAGATTTTTGCTGTTTTGAATTATCTTCATTGAAGATACATTTGAATGATTTCTTTGTTTGTTTTGTAGTACGTGCAAAAATTTGAATTGCACGTTATTGCATTTATTTTACGCTGAGCCGATGCTTGGTTATGATACGTATTTTGTTGCCGTTATTTTTATAACGGACTTTTTACACCAATGCTGAATTTTTGAGGCACGGCGTTTTGTTGACAATTTTAATGAATGAAAATTCACTGATGTCACATTTTGATGTGAATTCTTTTGATGAGATATTTGACGTTTTAAAAATTTCTGTCGCTTTGACTTCAGTAACAGCCAAATTTTTAAAAGTGGATTTTCAAGCGGTTATTCCGCAATACTGATGTGTAACCGTTTTTACGGTATTTTGAGAAGTACAATTTCCTTATCGAAATTGTTATTGATTTGTTGTTTTAATCACGTGATTGGAAAATCTTTTAAAATGAAAATTGTTTTATAAAATTTTAGCAGTTTGCGTTTTCAAAAGAATGAGAAAGCGACTTAAACGATTCAGCAAAATCGAGGATTATGACCCCTTTCTTTTACTGTTTCGCTTAACTCCGGACTTGTTCAGTTGAGAATGCGAATTGTTATTTTTACAAAATAAATAAAATTATTTTCAAAAATTTTACAGTTTGCGATTTCAAAAGAATGAGGAAGTGATTTAAACGTTTCAGCAAAATCGAGGACTATGACCCCTTTCTTTTACTGATTCGCTTAATTCCGGACTTGTCCGTTTGAGAATGTAAAGTGTATTTTTACAAAATACACAATTTTGCACTTTCAAGGAAACGATGAAGAGATTTAAACGATTTAGCAAAAGTGCGGAGTATGGAACCACACTTTTACTATTTCGGTTAATTCCGGACTCGTTAATTGAATATCTGTTGTTTTGATGATTTTGATGAATTTTACACTTTCAAGGAAACGATGAAGAGAATCAAACGATTTAGTAAAACACGTGGTATGGGACATGTGCGTTTGCTATTTCGGTTAATTCCGGACTCGTTAATTGAAATATTTGATGCTTTCGTGTGCTTTCGAGCCACTATGATGGACCTTCGGGTCATATGATGGACCTTCGGGTCATATGATGGACCTTCGGGTCAAATACCAGTACTAGACCTTCGGGTCACTCTGCGGACCTCCGGGTCAATCCGATGGGCGCCAAAATTATGTTGAGTACTTGGTAGGCTACGACCATATGTTGTTGCACGTGCGGCGAATTAAAAACTCGCCATCTGATGGGATCGATCCAAGCTTTTATGTTGATTTTCTAGTATTCTTAATTGATTTCTAGATATTTGTTGCTTCCAATTATCTGCAGGTAATTGGATATTTGTTGACATGAGTTCTGATTATCGTTTTTGATAATCATATATTTGTTGTTTCTAATTATCGCTTGTGATAATTAGATATTTGTTGATATGAGTTCTGATTATCGTTTTTGATAATCAGATATTTGTTGTTTCTAATTATCGCTTGTGATAATTAGATATTTGTTGATATGAGTTCTGATTATCGTTTTTGATAATCGGATATTTGTTGCTTTTAATTATCACTTTAGATAATTAAATAATTGTTGATTTGTTGTTTTAATTATCGCTTTAGATAATTAAATATTTGTGCTTTGAGATTTAATTATCACTTTAGATAATTAAATATTTATTGATTTTAGATTTAATTATCGCCTGAGATAATTAAATAATTGTTGAATTGTTGTTTTAATTATCGCTTTAGATAATTAAATATTTGCTGATTTGAGATTTAATTATCGCTTTAGATAATGAAATATTTGCTGATTTGAGATTTAATTATCGCTTTAGATAATTAAATATTTGCTGATTTGAGATTTAATTATCGCTTTAGATAATTAAATATTTGCTGATTTGAGATTTAATTATCGCTTTTGATAATTAAATATTTGCTGATTTGAGATTTAATTATCGCTTGAGATAATTAAACATTTGTGCTTTGAGATTTAATTATCGCTTGAGGTAATTAAATAATTGCTGAATTTGAAATTTGATTATCGCTTGAGATAATCAAATATTTGTTGAATTTGAAATTTGATTATCGCTTTTGATAATCGAATATTTGTTGATTTGAGAAATTTGATTATCGCTTGTGTTAATCGAATATTTGTTGAATTTGAAATTTGATTATCGCTAGTGATAATCGAATATTTGTTGAATTTGAAATTTGATTATCGTTTTTGATAATCGAATAGTTGTTGATTTGAGAAATTTGATTATCGTTTTTGATAATTGAATATTTGTTTTCTGACTATCGTTTGAGATAATCAGATATTTGATTTGTTTTCTGACTATCGTTTGAGATAATCAGATATTTGATTTGTTTTCTGACTATAGTTTGAGATAATCAGATATTTGATTTGTCTTCTGATTATCGTTTGAGATAATTAAATATTTGCGATTTGAAAATTTAATTATCGTTTTTGATGATTGAATATTTGCGATTTTTGAGATTTGAGCTTCGTCTTTTTCTCTGGCAATTCAGTTGAGTAATTTGATTTACTCACATTCAATTCGTGCTCTGTATGGGATTTCTGCTCTGTTTTCCTTCTCTTTTAGTTGCTGGAACTCGATTGTTCTTGCTTTTGTTAGTCGTCTGATTTTGATCCCTGATTCCCACGATGTTGATTCTTTTGATTTGAAGCAGTCGAACCTTTTGATTTCATATCTAGTACTTCCCCTGCTGACATTTGCTTTGCTTATGCACTCGTCATTGCCTTGCTCTTTTGGTTGTTACCTTTTTGTCCATTTATTCCCTATGATTGCGTGGACGCAATTTTTATAAGGAGGGGAGTCTGTAACAACCCGGATTTTTGTGCTGATTAATATCGTCGTTAGACGATTAAATCTTGCTGCTAATTGCTGTATAGTGTTGTAATCAGTTGCAAATTCGTTTAGAAATTTATTAAGTGTTGGTGATCTTTGAAAATAAAATCTTGGCCATGTTTTATTTGGGTCGTGATTCTTTTGAACGGTGGATAAACCCCCCTCGTCTTTCATTCGAAACCCTTAACCTAAAAAGAAAAAGAAACGAAACGAAAAAAAAAAATTGGCGGCCTCGTAGAAAACTAGGGCTTCAGGCTGCTCGATCATTCCACTCACGCGTTCTTCAATTCGATAAGTAGGGATTTGAAAAAAATCAAAGGCGCCAACTTCAATGAATCGATCGAATGATGCCGTTTGGTCGATCGTTCGTGCTCCGATAGCAAGGTGAGTGACATTCTTCACTCACATCTAGTTTAATCTCGGTTATTGGTGAATCTTGAACTGTTTCGACCCCTAGGCCACTACGGCTTCAATTGCATCTGATTTCAGTATGGTTTTAGAGTGTGTGATTCCATGATTTTGTTTAGTAGCTTACGGCTTCAGATTGATTTGGTAATTACCAGGCTTTAACTCGATTTTTAATCTTCGATATCGAGTTTGAAAATTTGGTTGCTTTTGGTTTCGTGGTTGTATTGGTTGGTTTCAATGATGGAAATCGTTTCGCCCTTGATTACTGATTTCCCTTTTTGCTTGAATACTACAGTCTGATTTCGGTCGGTTTCTCTGTTGTAGGTTTAACCCGATGCTTGAATGCAGTTTTATCACCATGTTACCTCGATGCCTTTCCCTTTAACTTACTGTTGTACCATGATTTGTGAACTTGCCTTAAGTATAATTTGGAGTTAGTTGACATGATGATAATCAGTTGTTTTTGTTTGATGCTTCACTGCTGTCTGCATTTTGATAACTCATAGCTTGATTGAGTTGTTTCCATCTGTTGGCACCAACTTCTTCATGTCTGCATTTTTATAATCTAGTGGTTGTTGACCCAGTGTGCTTCGACTCTGGCTATTTGTATGTGCATCCCTGAGCATTTGCGACATACTGGTTGCACATTGCTTCCACTACTGCCACCCACACTTGGGTACCTTTTTCTTTTAACAATTTAAAGGGATGCTTAGAGTTATAGCAGTTTTTACCTTGTACATGCTTCATCTACATATTGTACATGCAGAGTATTGATTGTCTGCACTTTTTCCGGTATCACTTGTGTCACTTCATTTTCATGTAGCCTGGTTCATGTGCATACTGTCTATACAGGCTTTGGTTCTTCTTTAGTCCTGACTGTATGGAGTACTTATGAGTTGCATTGGTGTTATTGTTGGCAGTGGTTCATCATGTTCTCTGTCTAACTGATCTTGTACATGCTCGATCAGTTTATCCCTGACCTGTACTTCACCTTGATCTGTTGTTACATTGCCTCACTCATGTTGTTATATAGGTGTAGCATGTCTTGAGTCTTTTCTCAGGACATTCTTTGGTCTCTGACATTGTTAATGCATTAATTGGTTGAAACTGGTCATTCGTATTTTAGTTTGCATTGACCAGTTTGTAGTTGAATGCTGTAGCTTACTTTGATAATCATGTTGCCATATTAGTTGGTTCATTTCTTCCTGTTGTTGCTTGGTATCGAAGTGTTTCTTGCTTCCCTTTGATGTTTGCAGTTTCACTGGCCCTGACCTCTTTGCACTTTTGGTAGTTTTCTACTCCTTGAATTTGCAGTGTTATTATATTCCCTTGGTGGCATTGGGTTTGCATACTATTTTCACTGTGCAGCTTTATCCGCAGCTGCATTTGTTTTGATGTGGCATCATTTTGTTTTAATGGTATATGATTGCCATTTGTAGTAGTAATCTTGAGTCGGGTTGATGGCCTTGGTTTTACTAGAGAATTATTTGCATCTGAGTTTCATTTGTGTTGTTATCACACTTGATTTGAACTTGAGCCGAGATTTAATTTTATGTCTTGACCATTTATTTGAATTGTATTTGAGTTGAACCCGACTTTCTCTGGGTTGACCTTATGCGCGTTTCGTGAATTTCCGTTGACCTTTTATACATTTCGTATGATAGTGGCGAGGCAGTACACGCGTGCGTGTACTGCAGCCCTATCAGATTTGACAGTTTTAAATTGATTTAGTCGATTTGATAAATTGTTTATTTATCTCTGTTGATGATTTAAATCTGCTGATTTTTGTTAAACACTGTTAAGTGTTATATTGACCGTTATCCGGTTTCTTTGTTTAAAGAATCGGATAGACGGGAATTATTGTGACTGTCGTCTATTAAAATTATTACTGCCTATATGCACTAATAAACTGGTTTGAATTAGACTGACCTGGGTATTATTTTCTTTTGAATGTAATACTCGGGTCAGACCCGAGTTATTTCAGGTTGTAGATTTTCTTCTTTGAGTTGCTGTTCAGGATTTGAAGACTTTTCACATCTTCTGAAGTTGTCTGTGTCATTTTGTAGTAGTCGTGTCATTGTATAGAACGATATGTATTCATGTATATTAGTCGATAATGTACTTGTATATATAACTTCTAGAGTCGACAGTTGTAGTTGTATCATATGTATCGTGTCAACTATGTATTAACTGACATCAGTTATATATATATGAGACTTTTGTTTTTATCTGTGTTCCGCATTTATATTATCTGTGTTATCGTTATATCTAATGTCCTAAACTAGTATGAACCATCGTAGTTTGTTTTATACTGATAATTGGGTGTGTCGATGGGAGTAAATAAATAAGATGAAAAATAAAAAGTATATACCACTCCTATCGAGATAACCAATATTAGTGTAAGGCCAATTACGGATGGTCGCTCCTATCCAGCCTTATTCTTCGTAATAATAGACAGTATTTCTTTTAATACTCTTTGTTATTATGAGCATAGAGGTGGGGCGTCACAGAGTCCGTATTAGTTCCATGTTAGAACCCTTGTATTCTTTGTCCTTTCAATTGCTTACTGTAGAATTCAATCAGCCATGAGTCACTAATTTTATTAAATTCGACGTATGACTTTAGCACTTCCATCTGTTCAAAACTGTGGCTTCGTATTCATTTGTCTGTTGCTCTGTTTATTTTCAAAGAAAGAAAATAATACATAACAGCTATTCATGCATGACTTTTGTCATTCCCAATGTTTCCAATACTTTATCTGATGGTTTCTCTACTCTCCTTCTTTCGTTCTGTGTTTTCATAAAAGAAATTCAAATATTTAAGCCTGCGTCACACCCATCAGATGCGTGCTTTCAACCCTACACCAAGCATCCACCTTTGCTCATCTTTTCCCCTCTGATCTCCGCAACTACGTGAGACCTCCTCTCCACCTACTAACGAGCGCCAGCCGAGAAACTCACCCAAATAGCCTCGCCCACCTTCCTACCATCCAACTGCAGCTCGCCCACCCCTCCTACTGCAGAACAACCAACACCATCGGCCCCTCCGACCTCCAACCTCCAACCAACCATCTCAACCCACAGACCACACCATGCCCTTCCTCTCCCCTCTCTTTGCATGAACTCGAACCCACCACAGCCCGGCCGAACCTCCTCCGCCTAGCAACCGCCTGCAAGTAACAAACGAGCACTGTTGTAATGACCCGTATTTTTCACGGATCGAAACATCGTAAAATAGTTGACCTTTGGTTGCATTGCTGTTAAGTTGTTTCAGATTTTAGCAGAATTTTTCTTAAGCCTTAAGTCGTAGCCGACTTAAGAGGTTTGGACGAGTTAAGAAATAAGCCTGGACGAGTTAATGACTCAAGGGGTAGGTCGGCGACGACCTAAGGAAGAGAGGTTGTGGTTTAAGTCGGTTGACAGTTTGGGACGACCTAAGGGATTAACCGAGTTAAGGAAGTTAAGTCATAGGGTGGCCTAGATCGAGTGACCGATTTAAGGTAGTAACCGACTTAAGAAGTTGACCGACTTATAGTATTGGGGACTCAAGGGTAGGCAAACCTAGTAGAGTGAGCGACCTATGGGACTGACCGACCTAAGAGTTAACGACTTAGGTAGGATAGCGACTTAGGAGATTTAGCAAGTTGATCGACCTAAGCGATAAGCTAGCTAACGACTTAGTAGTTAGGTCGTTAGACGACCTAAGGGGTTAAGTATTAGGTTGTGTGGACTTTAAGTCGGAGTGGTTGGCTAAGTCTTAGGTCGCGTGTTGGCTTAAGTGTTAGGTCGTAGGTCTTAAGTCGTAGAAGGTGTTGAGTTACTAAGTCGTAGGTCGGCATAGTTATTAAGTCATATACCCTGTTAGATCGGAGACTTTGTTATGTCGCGCAGTGTTAGGTCGTAACACTGTTAAGTCGGTAAGTGCTTGTAGGTCGTTAGGTCTATGCAGATGCACTAAGTCGTAGCGTGTTAAGTCGTATAGGCGCGTGTGTTGAGTCGGAGGTTGCTAGGTCGAAAGAGGCTGGGTCGGAAGGGCTTAGGTCGGAAGGCTATAAGTCGGAGACGACCTATGGAGATGGCCGAGTTAAGGGGAAATCAGCCTATAAATACTCGTCCATTTCTTCATTTTTGGGATCCGGATTTTGAAGCGACGAAGTGCTGCCATTTTGAGAGCTCGACTTCTACACTTCTTCACTTCTTTTCCCCACTCTAATCTAGTGATTCCATCCATCCAAGTTGATGATCAAATTGAAGATTCAAGAGCTTAGATTGAAGATCTTCATCCTTTGAAGTAAGATTTCTTCGTTTGAAGCGGATTCGCGATAGATCAAGCTTGATCCTTCGCTGTCCAGATCTGAAGCGTGTTGATTTGAGGTTGTTTAGGTGATTTGGTGAGTGGTGATTATCTCTCACACGGATCCAAAGGAGTGTATCGGATTGTTGGCTCGATTTGGTGTTAAAATAGTGATTTCCATACATTTTCTTTATCCTAAGTGTAGATCCATATAGATCCATTGTTCATGATGATGTTACATCCATTTTACTACATGTTAACCTATGCAAGTTCATTCATCAAGATTATAGAGATATTGTTCATGTTTTCATGCTTATTTGACTTTCAACTCTTTAATTACGAAATTGCCATTATTGTTATAATTGTCTACTTAGATCATATTTGAATGCTTGATTGCTTGGATTAATGTTTGACTTGATTGATTGCTATGAATTGGATGATTGATGATTTGATTTAGACCGAAGATGATTCAAAAGCTAAGAGAAGGGCTCTTGAATGGGAAAAGCTGCTTGTGGCATATGTAGAGGATGATGAAGCTCTTATGCATAGATTTGATGATGATGTTGAGATGAGACTTTGCGAGGATGTGATGAAGCGAAGTATGATATGAGATAGTCTTGGTCTAATCCAGACGGGATCATTCCAAGCGGGTTGAGGATAATGGATGCTCGAGAGGCGCTTGAGCTAGTATGGAAATAGTTGTCGAGGAGGACGACTAGAAGGCTGAGATCTCATCGTTGTTGAAGGTTCTAGCATGCTCAAAGCAAGAGTACGTTGGGCAGATTCGATAGTCCCTGAAGGCTACTGATTGGGTAGTCAAGTACTCTGGGCAGATTCGATAGTCCTAGGCACGGGTCACGATGACGTGCGGGAGTTATGTCTAGAACCGGGGTTTCCATTAGCCCTTGACGGACGGCTGAAAGAATGTGCCGGTCATTCAATTAACGGTGATATCGAAGCAATGATAACAGTGATAGCCAGAGTCATGGATGTTTGGTTGTATCGTCATTCGGTCTCAAGAGCGGTATTTCCTGGGTGCTTATCTGATCTTGGTTTAGGCCTTAGGGGTTTGTACTTGGAAAACATCGCCCTTGACTCGAGTGATAATTGCTTTACTTTACATTGTATGCTCTGCTATGTTTGCTTCCACTTAGTGTGTGTCTGGGGGCTATCACTATAGAAAGAGGTTGGAGTGGGAGGGTTGTATTCCTATTCCTTTTCCTTTATGCTCTTTTGGTATGTTGTTAGTTAATTTACTGCTCACTAAGACTGTTGTCTGACTCAAGGCTTTATGTTTTAACTCTTATTGCCTTGGGCTGTTCGTCCATTTTGGGACGGGCAGACTAGGTAGCAGGTGACAGGTGCTGCTCTCTTCTCACGATGCTGATATCGAAGACGAGCTGGAGGGTTGCATATTATCTTCTTATTATATGTACTGGATGTTCCACTGCTTTGTATTCTCTGAGTGATATGTAGTGAGGCTTGTTGTATTGACTATTCAGATGTTTGTATTCAACTATTATGAAGTTTTATTGATGGGATTCTATTCTGTGAAGCTTCACTATATATATGTTCTATTGTATTTTGTCCATGCGCTGTGAGTAATACGATAGATCTTGTTGTTTTATTTTACCTTGACAATCGTCCATGGTCGCCTGGCACACTTTACAGCGCACTTCCTCTAGATTCGGTGCATGGGTCATGGGCGGTCGTCACATTTGGCATCAGAACATTGGTTAATCGATTTTACCCAACGCTCGCTGACGTAACTACGTATGAGAGACGTAATTGTATTTTGATGGATGAATACTATATATAATATAGTAGCTTAGTAGAGTTTGAGTCCTTTAGGCAGTTGTTTCTCTAAGATGTTCTGATCATTCCTTTTTATAGATATTGAGAATGAGTCGAAGAGGGAGACCAGCTGCTAGGGAAGGCCGTGCTACTAAAGGGGCTGCTGATTATGCAGCTATGTTCGAAGCTATGATGGCTTCAATCATGAGAAGGATACCAGTTCCGGGGGCAGCAGTAGATGTTGGAGTTCAAGTCCAAACTCCAAAGCCGGTGGATTTTGCTAAGCTGTGTAAGGACAATACTGCTCTTGGAGGAAAGGTTTTCTTGGGAACAGAATCAACTATTGAGGTCCAAAGATGGATAGATACTTGTAGAAGGATCTTTGGTAACTTGGGAATTGAGGATGCGACTAAGAGGAAGTTGGCATCGAGACAGCTTCAAGGGAGAGCCTCTGATTGGTGGAACTCTATTACCATCAATACCCCGGAAGAAGAGATTACTTGGGAGCAATTCCAAGTCAGATTTGAGGCTAAGTTCATTTCTACAGCTCAGAAGTCTGTTCTGTTCAAGAAGTTCGTGGAGCTCAGGCAAGGTGGAAGACCAGTTCTTGAGTATGTTTCTGAGTTTGAAGCTTTGTCCAAGTATGCCCGGTCGTATATCGAATCTGCATATCAGAAGAATGGGAAGTTTGTGACAGGCTTGGAAAGTTATCTTGGGAGGCAGTTGGTGGATCATTTGGACGATTCATTTGAAAAGCTTATAGAGAAAGCTCTTAGGCATGAGAGTCTGTTTCCTAAGGAAGGATCTGTTGTTGCTGTGACCAGGGAAGAGTCTAAACCCCAGCAGGGTGGAATCAAGAAGATGAAGCAGCAGCAGCAGAAGAGTAAGGATGGCCAGAAGAAGCCGAAAGGCGAGGTGACTTGCTACAATTGTCAGCAGAAGGACCATTTCTCGAAGGATTGTAAGAATCCGAAGGCACCGATGAAGTGTCACAACTGTGACAAGCCGGGGCACTTTAGGAAGAATTGTCCAGAACCGAGAAGAGACAAGCAGATTGTGCAAGCTTATGCTTTGGGAGCTGTTCCGTCGTCTTCGAAGGCTCCTACCGCTGAAGAGAAGGGAAAGAGTGTGGTGGTTCAAGGTACTCTTTTCCTATGTGGTGTTCCAGTTAGAGTTCTGTTTGATACTGGAGCGTCGCATTCGTTTGTTTGTAGTGAACTCGTAGTCCAGTTAGATTTGGAACCGGATATTGTTGATAGGCCATTGGTTGTGACTAATCCAGTTGGGGGTTCGTCTTGTTTGTGTATGTTATGCCGTGGTCTGATTGTGTCGAGTCATGGTTGCTCTTTTGTTTGTGATTGTTTTGTTCTGAACTTTGCGGGGTTCAGAATTATTTTGGGTATGGACTGGCTTAGGAGGTATGCGGCAAAGGTTGATTGTGAGAGGCTGGAAGTGACAGTCGAGAATGTGGAGGGGCGAAAGATTGTGATACGATGTAAGCATGAAGAAGGTGTCTTCATGAGCTTCATGTATTCGCTGGTTGTTCCACGGGATGGACTGTCATCAGTGCCGATCGCTAATGGATTCGAGGATGTCTTTGACGAAGTCAAAGGGTTGCCGCCGCATAGAGAGATCGAGTTTCGTATAGATCTAGTTGAAGGAGCCAGACCTGTTGTGATGCCTCTTAGGCGGATGGCGCCTAGGGAACAACAAGAGTTGAGGGTGCAAGTTGATGATCTTTTGCAGAAAGGATTCGTTCGGCGTAGTGTGTCCGAGTGGGGTGCACCAGTTGTGTTTGCAACCAAGGCAGATGGGTCGTTGAGATTGTGCGTCGATTATCGTGAGCTGAATAAGGTGACTAAGAAGAACAAGTATCCATTGCCGAGAATAGATGACTTGTTTGATCAGCTTCACGAAGCTAAGGTGTTTTCTCAGATGGATTTGGCAACGGGATTTCACTAGTTGAGAGTTGCTAAGGATAGTGTGCCGAAGACTGCTTTTAGGACACCATCCAGTTTCTTTGAGTGGCTGGTAATGCCATTTGGATTGACTAACGCGCCAGCATATTTTGTGGATCTTATTAATAGAGTGTTCAGAGATCAGTTGAACAAGTTCGTACTTGTGTTCGTGGATGATATTCTGATTTACTCCAGAACTGAAGAGGAGCACAAGACGCACTTGCAAATTGTTTTGGGAATCTTGCGGAAACATAAGCTGAAGGCTAAGTTTTCGAAGTGTCACATCTGGAAGAGTGAAGTGAGGTTCTTAGGCCATGTTATCTCTGGAAATGGAATAGCGGTTGATCCCGCTAAAGTGGCAGCAATCCAGGATTGGGTCAGACCTAAGAATGCATCAGATGTGAGGAGTTTTCTTGGATTAGCAGGATATTATCGACGGTTTATCAAAGACTTCTCCAAGGTAGCTGCACCGTTAACAGGATTGACGAAGAAGAACCAAGTGTTCAGATGGGAAGCTAAGTGTGAGCAAGCTTTCAGAATCCTGAAAGAGAGATTGACGAGTGCTCCTGTTTTGACTATTCCAAGTGGGAATGATGAGATGGTGGTTTACACCGACGCATGTGGTACTGGACTTGGAGCAGTGTTGATGCAGAAGGAGAAAGTTGTTGCGTATGCCAGTCGACAACTGAAGCCGCATGAAAGGAATTACCCGACTCATGATTTGGAGTTAGCGGCGATTGTTTTTGCTCTGAAGATGTGGAGACATTATCTATTGGGAGTTCGATTCGAGCTGTTTACGGATCATAAGTCGTTGAAGTATCTTTTCTCCCAAAAGGATTTGAATCTTCGGCAGCAACGTTGGCTAGAGTTTTTGGCATCATATGATTTTGATATAGCTTATACTCTGGGAAAAGGTAACGCAGTGGCAGATGCGTTAAGTCGAAGACATGCAGGATTGGGAGCCATGTTTTCAGAATGGAAGAATCTCGAGTATTTAGCTGGATTTGACTTCAGGCCTAGATGCGAATTGGAACCTGAGATGTTGGCAAACTTATCGATAAGACCTTCCCTTATGGAAAGGATTGGCGAGAGCCAAAAGCGAGACGATAAGCTTGTCAAGATTATCCGTGATTTGGAATCTGGATTGGATCCAGAAAAGGATAAAGGATTCGAGGTCGATCGAGAGGGTTGGCTTCGGAAGCAAGGACGACTAGTTGTTCCCGACATAGATGAGTTGAGGAGTGAAGTTCTGAAGGAAGGTCATCACTCGAAGTTGACAATTCATCCAGGAGGAAATAAGATGTATCGGGATATGAAGAGAACCTACTACTGGGAAGGTATGAAGAAGGATGTTGGAAATTTTATTTCCAAGTGTATGAACTGCCAGTTGGTAAAAGCTGAACAGAAGAAGCCAAGTGGATTGCTTCAGCCATTAGAAGTTCCTACATGGAAGTGGGAGCAAGTATCGATGGATTTTATTGATGGACTACCTAGAACAAGAATGGGAAATGAAGGGATTTGGGTCATTGTAGATCGTTTGACTAAGAGTGCCAGATTCATTCCTGTTCGATCGACTAGAACTGCATCAAAGTTGGCTGAGTTGTATGTTAAGTGGATAGTTCGATTCCATGGTATTCCGAAGAGTATAGTGAGCGATCGAGACCCATTGTTCACTAGTGGATTTTGGAAGAGCTTCCAAGAAGTTTTGGGAACCGAGTTGTGTTTGAGTACAGCTTATCACCCTCAAACAGATGGTCAGACCGAGAGAGTCAACCGATTTTTGGAAGATCTTCTTAGAGCTTGTGTTTTGGATTTCGGAGGATCATGGGAAGATCATCTTCATTTGGTGGAGTTTTCATACAACAACAGTTATCAGTCAAGCATTGGTATGGCACCGTATGAAGCATTGTATGGGAGACCGTGTAACTCACCGACTTGTTGGTTAGAAACTGGAGAAAAGTTGATACTTGGGCCAGAGATGATTCGACAGACTTCGGATTGCATAGAGATCATTCGGCAACGAATGAAGGCAGCCCAAGACCGTCAGAAGAGTTATGCCGATAAGCGTCGTAAGGACTTGGAATTCGACGTAGGAGATATGGTTTTTGTGAAGATTTCTCCGCTGAGGAATGTTATTCGATTCGGGAAGAAAGGAAAATTGACTCCGAGATTTGTTGGACCATTCCCGATCATTGAGCGAATTGGAAAGCTCGCCTATAGATTGGAGTTACCTGAGAAGATGTCGAGTGTGCACAATGTTTTTCATGTATCATATCTACGAAAGTATGTGCACGACTCGAATATGGTGGTTTCTGCTGATAGCTGTGAAGACTTCGAAGTTGATCCAGTCGATAGAAGACCTCGTAAGCCGCTTCGTGTTGTTGAAACCGACACGAAACAGCTTAGGAGGAAGGTAGTTAAGTTGCTCAAGATACAATGGAGTGATGATGATAACGACTGTATGTGGGAGGTGGAAGAGAGGATGAAGGCAGCTCATCCTGAACTCTTCAAGGTATGGCCCTAAGGTGTCGTGTCATCTCACGATATTGTAACTTGTTCTAGTGTTAGAATTCTGTACGCTAAGCTAGAATTGGATGCATGGTTTGTTGATTGTTATGGTTAGTAGGCGTACAGAATAGTCTTTGATTGCCTTGTTTGTTTGGAATTTCGGGGGCGAAATTCCTAAGGGGGAGAGAATGTAATGACCCGTATTTTTCACGGATCGAAACATCGTAAAATAGTTGACCTTTGGTTGGATTGCTGTTAAGTCGTTTCAGATTTTAGCAGAATTTTTCTTAAGCCTTAAGTCATAGCCGACTTAAGAGGTTTGGACGAGTTAAGAAATAAGCCTGGCCGAGTTAATGACTCAAGGGGTAGGTCGGCGACGACCTAAGGAAGAGAGGTTGTGGTTTAAGTCGGTTGACAGTTTGGGATGACCTAAGGGATTAACCGAGTTAAGGAAGTTAAGTCATAGGGTGGCCTAGATCGAGTGACCGATTTAAGGTAGTAACCGACTTAAGAAGTTGACTGACTTATAGTATTGGGGACTCAAGGGTAGGCAGACCTAGTAGAGTGAGCGACCTATGGGACTGACCGACCTAAGAGTTAACGACTTAGGCAGGATAGCGACTTAGGAGATTTAGCAAGTTGACCGACCTAAGCGATAAGCTAGCTAACGACTTAGTTGTTAGGTCGTTAGACGACCTAAGGGGTTAAGTATTAGGTCATGTGGACTTTAAGTCGGAGTGGTTGGCTAAGTCTTAGGTCGCGTGTTGGCTTAAGTGTTAGGTCGTAGGTCTTAAGTCGTAGAAGGTGTTGAGTTACTAAGTCGTAGGTCGGCATAGTTATTAAGTCGTATACCCTGTTAGATCGGAGACTTTGTTATGTCGCGCAGTGTTAGGTCGTAACACTGTTAAGTCGGTAAGTGCTTGTAGGTCGTTAGGTCTATGCAGATGCACTAAGTCGTAGCGTGTTAAGTCGTATAGGCACGTGTATTGAGTCGGAGGTTGCTAGGTCGGAAGAGGCTAGGTCGGAAGGGCTTAGGTCGGAAGGCTATAAGTCGGAGACGACCTATGGAGATGGCCTAGTTAAGGGGAAATCAGCCTATAAATACTCGTCCATTTCTTCATTTTTGGGATCCGGATTTTGAAGCGACGAAGTGCTGCCATTTTGAGAGCTCGACTTCTACACTTCTTCACTTCTTTTCCCCACTCTAATCTAGTGATTCCATCCATCCAAGTTGACGATCAAATTGAAGATTCAAGAGCTTAGATTGAAGATCTTCATCCTTTGAAGTGAGATTTCTTCGTTTGAACCGGATTCGCGATAGATCAAGCTTGATCCTTCGCTGTCCATATCTGAAGCGTGTTGATTTGAGGTTGTTTAGGTGATTTGGTGAGTGGTGATTATCTCTCACACGGATCCAAAGGAGTGTATCGGATTGTTGGCTCGATTTGGTGTTAAAATAGTGATTTCCATACATTTTCTTCATCCTAAGTGTAGATCCATATAGATCCATTGTTCATGATGATGTTACATCCATTTTACTACATGTTAACCTATGCAAGTTCATTCATCAAGATTATAGAGATATTGTTCATGTTTTCATGCTTATTTGACTTTCAACTCTTTAATTACGAAATTGCCATTATTGTTCTAATTGTCTACTTAGATCATATTTGAATGCTTGATTGCTTGGATTAATGTTTGACTTGATTGATTGCTATGAATTGGATGATTGATGATTTGATTTAGACCGAAGATGATTCAAAAGCTAAGAGAAGGGCTCTTGAATGGGAAAAGCTGCTTGTGGCATATGTAGCGGATGATGAAGCTCTTATGCATAGATTTGATGATGATGTTGAGATGAGACTTTGCGAGGATGTGATGAAGCGAAGTATGATATGAGATAGTCTTGGTCCAATCCAGACGGGATCATTCCAAGCGGGTTGAGGATAATGGATGCTCGAGAGGCGCTTGAGCTAGTATGGAAATAGTTGTCGAGGAGGACGACTAGAAGGCTGAGATCTCATCGTTGTTGAAGGTTCTAGCATGCTCAAAGCAAGAGTACGTTGGGAAGATTCGATAGTCCCTGAAGGCTACTGATTGGGTAGTCAAGTACTCTGGGCAGATTCGATAGTCCTAGGCACGGGTCACGATGACGTGCGGGAGTTATGTCTAGAACCGGGGTTTCCATTAGCCCTTGACGGATGGCTGAAAGAATGTGCCGGTCATTCAATTAACGGTGATATCGAAGCAATGATAACAGTGATGGCCAGAGTCATGGATGTTTGGTTGTATCATCATTCGGTCTCAAGAGCGGTATTTCCTGGGTGCTTATCTGATCTTGGTTTAGGCCTTGGGGGTTTGTACTTGGAAAACATCGCCCTTGACTCGAGTGATAATTGCTTTACTTTACATTGTATGCTCTGCTATGTTTGCTTCCACTTAGTGTGTGTCTGGAGGCTATCACTGTAGAAAGAGGTTGGAGTGGGAGGGTTTTATTCCTATTCCTTTTCCTTTATGCTCTTTTGGTATGTTGTTAGTTAATTTACTACTCACTAAGACTGTTGTCTGACTCAAGGCTTTATGTTTTAACTCTTATTGCCTTGGGCTGTTCGTCCATTTTGGGACGGGCAAACTAGGTAGTAGGTGACAGGTGCTGCTCTGTTCTCACGATGCTGATATCGAAGACGAGCTAGAGGGTTGCATATTATCTTCTTATTATATGTACTGGATGTTCCGCTGCTTTGTATTCTCTGAGTGATATGTAGTGAGGCTTGTTGTATTGACTATTCAGATGTTTGTATTCAACTATTATGAAGTTTTATTGATGGGATTCTATTCTATGAAGCTTCACTATATATATGTTCTATTGTATTTTGTCCATGCGCTGTGAGTAATACGATAGATCTTGTTGTTTTATTTTACCTTGACAATCGTCCATGGTCGCCTGGCACACTTTACAGCGCACTTCCTCTAGATTCGGTGCAGGGGTCATGGGCGGTCGTCACAACTGTCATTTCCCTCCAACCCGAGAACCCATGACAGCCTAGCCACACCAATGTACCACTCCTCCTATCTCTATCACGACCGAAGACAAGTACGTATATATTTGTAGTGTTCTTGTATTTGTGTGGGTAATAGGATTGTATATATATTTTCTGTGTTATATATATATATGAAAGTTATATAATCATATATAGAGCTATATATACGTTTACAGCACTATTAGTTATAATAGTTACAATATACTATTAGTTTATAATAGTTTATAGCAGTGCAGTATACTGTTAGTTATGGGATGAGTTTATATAAAGTTGGGTCAGCTATATGTTTAAATATATATGCTAGTTGTTATCTCATACGTAAAAGGACTATACATATGTATGTAAAAGCTTAGTGGCAAGTATAAGTTATTATATGCTGTTGTAACTATATATTTTGGTTGAAATAAGTTGTATAAGTTATTAGTCTGTAGCAGTAAAAGGAGATGTTGGTAAAGTATATATTAGTTGTATAATGATGTTGTTCTTTTAAGTACTGATTTTTATTAAACATTGTTAGTTTATAACGTATATAATACTATACAGTTGTTTATCATACTAAATTTATATGTTATAAAAGTTATAAAGTATATATATGTACCTGAGTTAAAGTATTTGCGCGCATATATATAGGTTCTGATTTCTATAGTAACAGTAAAGTATATATTTTGATTCTAAGTATAATGTAATGTGTAGATATAGTCTGTAAAATATATATCAGTGTTTAAGATAAATATATTTGTTCGATTATGGGTGTTTTATTTAAACCAATGATTTTTAATATATTTAAATTAAAAATGTGTTTGAATTTAGAATACGATGTAAATGGAAATAATATAGTTATATATTATATATGTGTTCACTTATACTGATCTTTATCTTCGTCAATCCCGTTCTGATTGATTTCGTCCATTTCTATTTATCAGCTCGGTTCATCGATTCGTGTCAATCTAGCTTTACTTTGGAATTCACGCCTGGATTTCATATCTTTGCTTCATTGTCTATCGCTCTAACCTCGAAAGGTGAGCACTCACTCACGATTAACGTTCTTTATTTATTAAATTTGATTTCAATTGAAACGACAATTGAAATATGCTGCTGTTAGTTAATTACACTGTTATATATGCTATTACCTGTATCAATTCACCTGTGACATCTGACACCATTATCTGTTAATTATTTATGCGATGATAATCTTGTTTGATTGATAATTGATTCATTGTTTGTTGTTTATATTGGATGTTAAATTGTAAGGTATAAAGTGATAAATATTATGCAAATAAATTTGACGTAGGATAAAATAATTTGAATCGACATATATGTTGAATTTGATTAGTTGAATATGACCCCTTTTATTGTTAAATTAATTGACATGCAAAATAGTGATAATTACACTTTGAAACATTGAACGTATATTGGACTAATTGTTGTAGTGTTAAAATTGAAATCGAATGACAAGTGAGAAACCGTATGAATAATTAATGTAATAATCCTTAATCTACATGAAATGATAGTGTAGATTCTAGAAATAATTATATTAATCCGCACAAACAACAATGCGAATTAATACGATTATTTCGGGATTATTGATTTGATTTTTGGATTGATATTGGTTGTTGTTATTGCTTGTTTATTTACTTTGACACCATCCCAGTTATCACACTACAAGTTCCCTTTGCTATGTTTTGATTTTGAATGAAATTGGAATCGGGTTGAAATGATAAATACCCAAATTGAACTTTGACCTAGGATGGAGAATTAAATAAAAACCCGATTGGTCAATGATTTGATTTAAAAATAAAACGAAGATTTTATTTGAATAAATAATATGGTTTTGAAATGAAGTTGAAATTTGAATTTTTTAATGAAAGGAAAATGTTAATATTTAATAATCTGGAACAAAATATTAACAATGTAATTGATGAAAGAATGTTGTTTAATTTGAGAAATTATTGAATTAAGTTTGAAATTATAATTAAGTTTGAAATTATTAAACTTTGAAATGATTTAATAATTAAGTTTGAAATTATAATTAAGTTTGAAATTATTAAACTTTGAAATTATTTAATAATTAAGTTTTGAATTATTTAATAATTAAATAAGGTTGAATTATTTGATGATTAAATTGAATTGAATTCTTTAATAAGTAAAATTGAACTTTTGAATAAGTAAATTTTTACTCCGTAAATAATTGAAATTGAGTTTCTTTATTAATTAAGTTTTGGAAAATTATTTAAGTAAGTAAATAAGTGAAATTGAATTTCTTTAACAAGAAATAAAATGTGATTTATTGAAATTAATGTAAGACTTGAAAATTAAAGGATTTGATTTGATGAATTTAATTTAATTCAAATTGTAAGTTTTGAAATAAGGAAGTTGAATTTAAATAATGGATTTAATGAATTGGAAATTAAACAGAAATTGTTTTAAATGAAAATTTACTTAACGAACATTGAATGAAATTGATAAATGGATTTAAATTGGTTTGAATGTTAAATTAATTTAAATGATTTCGGAATGAAACTTATATACGAATTTGAATCAATATTTGAATTGTTTTAAATAGAAATTGAAATTGAATTATAAGATTTTGAAATTGTGAATTTGGAAGTTTTGAAACGTAAATATTGGAAATTGGTTTAGAAAGACAAATGAAATGTTGATTTACGAATTCTAATTGAATTGAGATTGATTTGGTTTTGAAATATATTAAACGACTAATCGGTGTAATAATTACGGAAGTTATTAAAGAGACCGGAATCGGTTATGGATATACTCTCTATCTAAACCGAAAACCACTTTAATAACTATATGCGGAGTGATGATCCAGAATGAAGTGGTTGGATTGATGTACGTGATGACTGAAGAAAGAGAACGATAATGGATAGCCTTGACACTTGTGTCAAATTGGAAATGACTAAAACAGGAGCCGTGCCAGGCCAATGGAGGATTAGCTACCTCAAGTGAACACACATCTTCGAATAACTCATTACTTGTTGTCGATTGGTGCACCCTTGATTTTGGGAGTGTTGTTTCACGGTGTTGCGGGCGCTGCGGCATTGCGTTCTCACCAGTCCGGATCAGGCAAACGGTAGTATCACTACCTTGGGTATTGCCTCATGTGACTTGTCATACTAGTATTCCCTATTCGCGACCACTACGAATTTGTTTTGTACCTTTAGTATACGGATTGCCCTCTGGTGACTTCAGGTTTTGGGGAAACTACGGTCTTGTATATGCTTTTGGGAATAAAAATGTGTTAAGGGTGGAATGGGCCATGACTTAACGCTATTTTGATATCTTTATATTACTGATAGACATTATCTACTTATCGTACACTACTACCTAGTAGATAGTTTAACGGATCCTTAAAGGATGGTTATTCCAAACATCCTTTGAGTTACTTGTGTTTCAGTTGCTATTTCACTTGAGTTGGATTTATAAATATAAGAATGTTAATCCTGACTCGAGTGTCTTGTGTTTTTGCTTTACGCTCGGGTCAGACTGAGTGTACCAGTATTCGAGACTCACCTTTGAAGTTGGAGCTTTGCTTGAAGATCCAGCCATCTATTCTGCTTTCAGTATTCGATGATTCCAGTGATGTATTCTGATTTGTATCTGATGTATCGTATTACTCTTCTGTTGTAAACTCTGATGAATTTTATATATTCATATAGTAGCTTCATGAACTACTATCTCTTTTATTTCCGCTGCAATTATTACTCTGTGTCTGTGATTCTGTGATTATTTATTTACTGTCTTTGTTCAGTTTTGCCACTTTAAATTAACAACGCGGTATTTTGAGCAATTCAATTCCGGCATGAGTGTCTACCTATACACTTATAATGGATGCGAATGGTCCAAAATATCGGGTCGTTACAGTTGGTATCAGAGCTTTGGTAGCTCTAGGAAAAACTCAACATATAGAGTAAATGTATTTACAGAATCACTCTCATTCGAGTTTCAATCTCTTCCTTTGACTCAATTCCTTTGAATTTTGGAACGTTCCCCTCGGTTCCGAAATTCATTCGTGTCCTTCACTATTCATCTTCTTTCAATTCTGGAGCACCTCAAAACTCCATTTTGAATGATATCTATAATAGATCGGTGGTCTTGCCAACCTTCGAATGATTCGTAAAGGAGCCAAACTCCTTTATAATAGGCATCGATTTACCAGAGAATTCTGTATCCTCGGTTTACGATGCTATCTATCTTCTGCTATACCTGAATTCTATATCTTGAGATCGAATGTCGATTTACCTCGGAATTCTACACCTATCTTATTTTGAAGTCACGGTCGACCCGGTTAAGGTTGCCCGCGATTTATATAAACTTATCCATCGCCTTATTTTGTTATTTAATTATCTCGTCTTTGTTTCAAACCTATCTTCAAATCAAAATTCTCTTTGATTTGAGTCTATCAAAAATTTGAATCTCTATCCTTGCTTTGAAATCCATTATTGTATCGTTAAGTGAGGAAGTGTATTTGTAATAAATTTTAAAATGTTTGTATATTGTGTTGTTTGAGTTGTTGATGTTGATTTGGGTTTTTGATCGATTCGTCTGATCAACGCTATCGATAGGATTTCCAAAACACTTGAGCAGAGCAAACTGACACAATATCGTTTCAAATTTGATAAATAAAATAAAAGTTTTGTATGATTATATTATATATAAATATAAGTTTTCTGAAATTAAATTATTAATGAATTTGTTGTCTGAAATAATAATATTTCATTTTCATTTATTGTTTTGTAAACCATTGACTATTGCATAATATAAATAAATGAATTTATAAACTTGGTTATAAATTGATTGGAATTTGAAATGAAATTAATTCAGAAAATTTGATAATTTATTAGTTTTCGGTGATTTCGAACTTTGGTTTTAAACTTTTAAAATGTATATTATTGAAGGTATTTTCAAATAGAAACCGTTTTCAAAGAATTTTAAAATGATGAAATCAGTGCTCTTCTCTTTGTCGCTGGAAAATAATTCCGGTGATGGCGGCCGCATCATCGACATTCATTTTCGAGTTTCGAAGTGGAGAAACCATTCTGTAGCTTTGCTACGGTTTTGTTTTGAAAAAAATAAATATTTTGATTTGAATTTCGTCAGTATATTTTGATTCACATATATATATAGGTATCTTATTTTAAAATTTAATTTGATTTGATATAAATATATGATATATTTCTCTAAATTGTTTAAAGTTAATCGGAAATCTAATTCTTAAATTTTGTTAAAGGATGATTTTAATTATAAATAAAACCAAAATTTGGAATAAATATTTAAACTTGAATAATTGGATTGGGAAATTTTATTTGTATATTGTTCAACTGCATTCTAATACAACTTACCTAAATCATTCAGAAGTTGAATATGTAATTGGATAATATATAAGATAAATTGAATTTATAAATAAAATTTGAGTGTTTATAATAAATGTTATACACTAAATCTTGATTATAAAGATGTTAATAGAGTTAGATAGGATAATAATTCAACTCAGTTAATAATGAAATAAATTCGTTTTGAAAGAATTAATAAATTGAAATTTGATCAACATAAGAAAATACCTTGAATTTAAAAGAAATTAACAGATGTAAATTAATTTAAATCGAAACTTTTATGTTTTAAATTAATTTATATCGGTAAAATATATGTGATTAGACATATTAAGTAGAATAAATTTAACAAAAATTTGGAATTAAAAAAAATTTATTGAAAATAAAATATGATTATAATAAAAGACTATTCAAATTTATGATTTTAAATTGAAGATAATTGGATAATAAGATAATGAATTTAGAAATAGTAGAGATTGATTTTAGTGAAATCAAATGGATTAAATCAATTATTGAATACCAATTAATTTAAATTTGAATTTATATGGTTTAAATTATTTGTTATTTTGTATTTCAAATCTATTTTTCTTTCTGGTTGTTTCTATTCTCCTACCTCGTTCCTTTTCGGGGACGAAAAGTTTTGAGTGGGGGAGAGTGTAACGACCCGTAAATTTCAACTGTTTTAATAACGTAATTAGTTGAAATTTTGTGAAATTTTAAACGATAAAATTTTGAAATATAAATTTGACATTTGGAATGCGTCTAGTTAAACATAGTAACTGGAAAATTTTCGTCCGAAAATATGGAAGTTTATTTCGCGCGTAAATTTACTTCAATTTAATCAGTTAAAAAGCGATGAAAATAAAAGGTTTCCAAAAACAAAATATTTTTACATAGAAAAATTCTAAACCATCTTCTGAGCAAGATGTTAGTTTGTCGTTTTTCCAAATTCGGACATCTTTGGCTCCGTCGGTCTTATTTTCTTGCGTTTTCTTGCATTTTCCGCCAATAGAAAATTCGAATGTATTTTTTTTCCATCGTGCCACTGACATATGTATACCGTTTTGATCGTCTCGTCGTGCTAATCTTTACGGTATAATTATTTCTGTGTTTTGAAGTTCGTCATGTCACGGAAAAACGGTCAACCGTATCGGTACCCGTTCGAGTCCGTATTAGTTCCATGTTAGAACCCTTGTATTCTTTGTCCTTTCAATTGCTTACTGTAGAATTCAATCAGCCACGAGTCACTAATTTTATTAAATTCGACGTATGACTTTAGCACTTCCATCTGTTCAAAAATGTGGCTTTGTATTCATTTGTCTGTTGCTCTGTTTATTTTCAAAGAAAGAAAATAATATATAACAGCTGTTCATGCATGACTTTTGTCATTCCCAATGTTTCCAATACTTTATCTGATGGTTTCTCTACTCTCCTTCTTTCGTTCCGTGTTTTCATAAAAGAAATTCAAATATTTAAGCCTGCGTCACACCCATCAGATGCGTGCTTTCAACCCTACACCAAGCATCCACCTTTGCTCATCTTTTCCCCTCTGATCTCCGCACCTACGTGAGCCCTCCTCTCCACCTACTAACGAGCGCCAACCGAGAAACTCACCCAAATAGCCTCGCCCACCTTCCTACCATCCAACTGCAGCTCGCCCACCCCTCCTGCTGAAGAACAACCAACACCATCGGCCCCTCCGACCGAGAACCTCCAACCAACCATCTCAACCCACAGACCACACCATGCCCTTCCTCTCCCCTCTCTTTGCATGAACTCGAACCCACCACAGCCCGGCCGAACCTCCTCCGCCTAGCAACCGCTTGCAAGTAACAAACGAGCACTGTCATTTCCCTCCAACCCGAGAACCCATGACAGCCTAGCCACACCAATGTACCACTCCTCCTATCTCTATCACGACCGAAGACAAGTACGTATATATTTGTAGTGTTCTTGTATTTGTGTGGGTAATAGGATTGTATATATATTTTCTGTGTTATATATATATATATATATGAAAGTTATATAATCATATATAGAGCTATATATACGTTTACAGCACTATTAGTTATAATAGTTACAATATACTATTAGTTTATAATAGTTTATAGCAGTGCAGTATACTGTTAGTTATGGGATGAGTTTATATAAAGTTGGGTCAGCTATATGTTTAAATATATATGCTAGTTGTTATCTCATACGTAAAAGGACTATACATATGTATGTTGTAACGACCCGACTTTTTCTCCACAGAAAGTCGTATCATTATGAAGAAAGAAAGGGATAGAAGAAGAAAGGATAGAAAAGAAGAAACAACAACACAAAAGAATCTCATAGCGGAAACGAATGAAATATAATATATCATATAGAATATTACATAGTATCATATACATCAGAGTTACACAACTTATACAACACATATTAGACAGTTATAAACATCTGTCTAATTCATACAACTCAAGTATCACAGATACAGACACAACATATACACAGCGGAATCATCATATATCTACACGGTGAAGCCTCCTGCTCCAAATCTCCTCCAGAATTCGTCAAAGCTAACCTGAATCCCTCGACTACTCAATACAATATTGAGTACCCAAGAGTTTAATAAAACAGAAAATAAACACTTGGGTCAGACATGGGTCTGGTGTGAGTAAACAGGTTAAGGTTGTTTAACTTTGAAAAACCTTTGAAAGAAAAGGTATTTCGTAAGACTTCCCGCACATAAACACGGAAAAGTTTTTACCTTACGATAACCAAAACATTTGATAGGAAATTCAGTGATATTATAATAGGGTCTAGGGTTTTCAAATAAATACTCATATAGCTGAAATTGTTACATTATTAAATTCCAGCATACTAGCCACAAAGTGGGTTATACAATCAAGTCCGAGATCACTTATTGGAAATTGGATTCCATACAATGGCAGGGCTACTGGGGTACCGCCCATCACAGTACGTCGCCTAGATCACCGTACCGAGGAGTACGCCCGCTCCCCTGCAACACAAGGCCGGAACCATCCCTTACTGGATAATCCCGAACAAGATAATCCCGTAGTTGGCGCGACCAACCACACACTAAGCCGAATAAAAGAAAAGGGACCTCTAGACAGGGATCTATCTTGCTCTCAGTGGGTGCTACCCACGAAACCTTGCTGCACCTCCCCTGTTTTAGCCATTCCCGGTTGATGAGGCTTGAGGTTACGATTACCTTTAATCAGAACATATCACTTAGAATGCTCATCGTCCGCCTGACGATGTGCTGAAAGCATTCAATCCATATAAGTTCGTTCCGGGTTCGAACGAAACCGAAGGCATTATCTCGTTACACTCGTTTTGGAATCACCCTCAGAGTTAACGACAATAACCCTTGCACTCTGAATCTTCATCTTCACTTGAGATTCACGACCTATCGTTAATTTGGATCGATGTGGTATTCGGGTCTCCAGACCTGGAATTCCAGTATACGGAAACCCGATCCCGGTCTCATCGAAATCCAAAACGTATCTTTTAAGGCCAAGTTGTTTAAAGGTTTAAACATTTAAACTTATATTCTGAATGATATAAACAGATAGATAAATAACATTATCACAATAGATAATTCATATCAACATTCATCTCACAAAGCAGCATATATCATATATATATCAGAGACATACAAATCATCCAATATCAACCAATCACCCAATATCAAACATCCAGTATTAATCAATTATCTAAACAGAATTGATTTACTCTAATCAATTTAATTAACCTTTAATTAAATTAATTACTATCCTTTAATTACTTGGATTATCTTAATCCTGCTCACTATCATCAATTAATTACAAATTAATTAATTAAACATCTAAATGATCTTCCTTAATTAATCTCCTTTGATTAATTATCTTTAATTACATCAAGTAATTATCCTTAACCATATACAGTAATTAACCTTTAATTACTATCATTAATTACAATAATCCTTATTAATTAATTAACCTTCTTTTTTTTATATTATTAAATAATTAATTTTAATCAACCACTTAATTAATTAATTAGACTTAATTAATCATAAACAGTAATTAACAATTTGTAATTACTTATCTTAATTAATTACTTTTTAATTAATTATATTAATTTATTATTCTTTAATCACTTATTATTGATTAATTAATCTTAATTAATTAACCCTTAATTAATTACTTCCTTAATTAATTACTCTCTTTTAATTAATTACCTTAACTAGTAATTAATCATATTTTTAATTAACCTTAACCTTTTAATTAATTAATTACTCTTTAATTAATTTACTTTAAATTAATTATATTAATTAATCCTTTAATTAATAACATCAAGTGATTAACTCTTAATCAATTCCATTTAATTACTTCCATAAGTAATTTTCTCTTCTCTTAATTACATTCAGTAATTATCCATTTATTACTTGACTAAGTAATTATACTTAATTAATCATAGTGATTATCTTTAATTACATATACTAATTAATTAACCTAAAATTAATTACATTAATTAATTAATCCATTAATCATCACTAAATTTTTAATTAAAGTAATTACTTAATTACATTCATTTCCACTAATTACTTCATTAAGTAATTATTCTTAATTACAAATAGTAGTTAACCTTTAATTTAATTTTATTAATTAACTATTCTTAATTAATCTCAACTTAATTAATTAAGAATACTTGTATTTATTTAAAATACTTACTCAAAGTATTTACTTTATTAAAACCAAATTTAGAAATTAATTTTGAAATATAATTTACTTTAAACCAAACAATTTTAATATTGATATACTTAAATTTTTGAAAACCATTTCAAAACATGTTTAATTAAATCAAACCATTATTTAATTTAAAACTTGTTTTAATACTTAAAAACTTGTTTATGCTTTAAATTTTAAAACCCAGATATGATTTGCTTTTAAATTTTCAAAACCAGGTTACTGGAATTAAAACAACCCGAGTAAACCCACTAAAACCCCGAGTCGCTCGCGAGAAAAACTCTCGAACATCACTACTTCGAGTCGAACTTCAAATAACACGAGACTTTCCCCGAGTCAAACTCGTCTTCCCCAACGTCTCGAACTCCAGTGCATACGAACGTGCACGGTGCACGTGCCCCATCACCTCCGGCCAACCCAGGTCGTCGCGACCATCGGCGATAGTCTCTTGAACGCGTGCGATCACAAAAACCAACCCAGATCGAACGAAACTCGTTCGAATCAAAATTCGAACATCATCTCGAACCACTGCAGAAACTAGAATCACCAAAACCCACCTCACCAACGACCATCCAACGCCGTTAGACCTCGCCGACCACTCCATCAAACCGCCTCGCCACGAGCTGCCTTCTCCCCAAAAGCGAACGCCTCCGATCAAATATCCCAGTCGAAATGTCACGACATTCGAGCCGAGCAAAAGTTCAAGCTAAAACCCTAATTAAATCGAATTCGAACAATTCGTCCATAGGAAAAATCCAACTGTATTTTTCCCTTCATCAATGATACCAAAGCTAGCTACTACCAAGATTTCAACTTCAAACATTAAGTGGTTCATCGGAAATTCTCCAAATTGCTGATACCGTTCATTCCAAATTTTCAAGTTGAATATCAATTTAAAAATTCTGAAATTAGTGTTAAAATTCGTGATTTCCCATCACGAATTCATTCATACAATCCAAACTATAATTCGAGTTTATTAATTTTTGACATGCAACAGTATTTTACTGTATATCTTCTTTTTCCCAGATGATGTTCAAAACCATCATCCTTAAATATCTTTTAAAATCTTAGTTTAGGTTTAAATAGAGACAGCTTGTTTGAATTCCTAACCCTACAAGAGATTAGATGAGGAAATTTTGAATTTTCTAATTTGTTTAAACTCTGTTATTTATAAACAGAGACACATCTTTGCCTGAGAACAGACATGCACACTTCAATTCATATAACACATATATATACTCACTGATATGTATACATATTCACCAAATTCCAACATGCATTCATAAACAATATTCATATAAACATATATATATCTTATCACAGCACAATTCATCACATATATCAAAGTAAATTTTCAAGTTTTAAGAACTGTTTTTAAAAGTATTTACTCACCTTAAAACAGAGCAGTTTATTACTTCCAAAAGATTATCAGGTTATAAAACAGAGAATAGAGGCACTCATTTATGAACTGCAGATTGAATTTGATCTGGATCAGCTTTGCATTCAATTCGAATTCTTTGATGATGAAACTGCTTTTGCTTGATTATTTAGTTGAATTTGAAACTGCTACTTGAATTGTAGTTGAACTTCATTTTAGTTGCAGGATGGAATAGTTTAATTTCTTTTGAATTTGATTTCAGATTTTTTAGAAAGAAGAAAAAGTTTTAGATGAAAAAGATTTGAACTGAGAAAATAGAAGATCAGATTTCTCTAAACATACATTTATTTATAAACTATAAATTCTTAAATGAAGATAATGTTGCCACTTGTTTATTTATAAATTGGACAAATGTCCATGTAAATTCATTTAGCTTACAAGTGTCTTTAATCATGTTAATATGTTTACACATATTACTTAAGTGTTTGTATATAAATTTTATTTTATTTAAATGTAAATATAAAGTTTTTAAATTAACCTTCCTAATTAATAAATACTTATCTTAGTATATGTATATATATATAAACTATTTTTAGAGAAAATATTATAAAACCAATTACCCTTTTGAAAAAGTATTTATATCTTAAAACCTTATTTACAAAAGTATTTATGTTATATTAATTATGTGAATATGGGTTTATATAATTTTATTTACTTGTTTACAAACTATTTTAGTTTAATAGATATTTTAAAAAGAAAGTTTATTTAAACCTTGTATATATATATTTATAACCATTTTAAATTTAAACACTTTAAAGAATACAAAATAAATTTTTATTTAAACTATCATATTTAAAATAAACAATTATCTTATATTTTGAAAACAATTGAATTAATCTAAACTAACCTTTGAAAAATATAAATTTTAAAACAAAGCTTTAAATCATAGTTCATACATATATAAATTATCAATAGACTAAATTAAATTCAAAACAATCCAAATTATAACATATACATACATATATATTACAATTTGAAAATTCAACTTTAATTTAAAACAAAAGATATTTCCATTCACAATATATATATCAAATATATATATTATAAATAGAATAAAATTTTATTAGCTTTAACAAACAAATCTTATCAATATTGTCAGATTAAGTATTTATTATCTTTTAAAAGATTAAATTACCAATTTTAAATTAAAATTATATAGGATAATTATCAATCCAATTTAATTATTAATAAAGATTATTAAATTTATATTGCCCAAAAACCCGGGATATCACATATGTAAAAGCTTAGTGGCAAGTATAAGTTATTATATGCTGTTGTAACTATATATTTTGGTTGAAATAAGTTGTATAAGTTATTAGTCTGTAGCAGCAAAAGGAGATGTTGGTAAAGTATATATTAGTTGTATAATGATGTTGTTCTTTTAAGTACTGATTTTTATTAAACATTGTTAGTTTATAACGTATATAATACTATACAATTGTTTATCATACTAAAGTTATATGTTATAAAAGTTATAAAGTATATATATGTACCTGAGTTAAAGTATTTGCGCGCATATATATAGGTTCTGATTTCTGTAGTAACAGTAAAGTATATATTTTGATTCTAAGTATAATGTAATGTGTAGATATAGTCTGTAAAATATATATCAGTGTTTAAGATAAATATATTTGTTCGATTATGGGTGTTTTGTTTAAACCAATGATTTTTAATATATTTAAATTAAAAATGTGTTTGAATTTAGAATACGATGTAAATGGAAATAATATAGTTATATATTATATATGTGTTCACTTATACTGATCTTTATCTTCGTCAATCCCGTTCTGATTGATTTTGTCCATTTCTATTTATCAGCTCGGTTCATCGATTCGTGTCAATCTAGCTTTACTTTGGAATTCACGTCTGGATTTCATATCTTTGCTTCATTGTCTATCGCTCTAACCTCGGAAGGTGAGACTCACTCACGATTAACGTTCTTTATTTACTAAATTGGATTTCAATTGAAACGACAATTGAAATATGCTGCTGTTAGTTAATTACACTGTTATATATGCTATTACCTGTATCAATTCACCTGTGACATCTGACACCATTATCTGTTAATTATTTATGCGATGATAATCCTGTTTGATTGATAATTGATTCATTGTTTGTTGTTTATATTGGATGTTAAATTGTAAGGTATAAAGTGATAAATATTATGCAAATAAATTTGACGTAGGATAAAAAAATTTGAATCGACATATATGTTGAATTTGATTAGTTGAATATGACCCCTTTTATTGTTAAATTAATTGACATGCAAAATAGTGATAATTACACTTTGAACCATTGAACGTATATTGGACTAATTGTTGTAGTGTTAAAATTGAAATCGAATGACAAGTGAGAAACCGTATGAATAATTAATGTAATAATCCTTAATCTACATGAAATCATAGTGTAGATTCTAGAAATAATTATATTAATCCGCACAAACAACAATGCGAATTAATACGATTATTTCGGGATTATTGATTTGATTTTTGGATTGATATTGGTTATTGTTATTGCTTGTTTATTTACTTTGACACCATCCCAGTTATCACACTACAAGTTCCCTTTGCTATGTTTTGATTTTGAATTAAATTTGAATCGGGTTGAAATGATAAATACCCAAATTGAACTTTGACCTAGGATGGAGAATTAAATAAAAACCCGATTGGTCAATGATTTGATTTAAAAATAAAACGAAGATTTTATTTGAATAAATAATATGGTTTTGAAATGAAGTTGAAATTTGAATTTTTTAATGAAAGGAAAATGTTAATATTTAATAATCTGGAACAAAATATTAATAATGTAATTGATGAAAGAATGTTGTTTAATTTGAGAAATTATTGAATTAAGTTTGAAATTATAATTAAGTTTGAAATTATTAAACTTTGAAATGATTTAATAATTAAGTTTGAAATTATAATTAAGTTTGAAATTATAATTAAGTTTGAAATTATTAAACTTTGAAATTATTTAATAATTAAGTTTTGAATTATTTAATAATTAAATAAGGTTGAATTATTTAATGATTAAATTGAATTGAATTCTTTAATAAGTAAAATTGAACTTTTGAATAAGTAAATTTTTACTTCGTAAATAATTGAAATTGAGTTTCTTTATTAATTAAGTTTGGAAAATTATTTAAGTAAGTAAATAAGTGAAATTGAATTTCTTTAACAAGAAATAAAATGTGATTTATTGAAATTAATGTAAGACTTGAAAATTAAAGGATTTTATTTGATGAATTTAATTTAATTCAAATTGTAAGTTTTGAAATAAGGAAGTTGAATTTAAATAATGGATTTAATGAATTGGAAATTAAACAGAAATTGTTTTAAATGAAAATTTACTTAACGAACATTGAATGAAATTGATAAATGGATTTAAATTGGTTTGAATGTTAAATTAATTTAAATGATTTCGTAATGAAACTTATATACGAATTTGAATCAATATTTGAATTGTTTTAAATAGAAATTGAAATTGAATTATAAGATTTTGAAATTGTGAATTTGGAAGTTTTGAAACGTAAATATTGGAAATTGGTTTAGAAAGACAAATGAAATGTTGATTTACGAATTCTAATTGAATTGAGATTGATTTGGTTTTGAAATATATTAAACGACCAATCGGTGTAATAATTACGGAAGTTATTAAAGAGACCGGAATCGGTTATGGATATACTCTCTATCTAAACCGAAAACCACTTTAATAACTATACGCGGAGTGATGATCCAGAATGAAGTGGTTGGATTGATGTACGTGATGACTGAAGAAAGAGAACGATAATGGATAGCCTTGACACTTGTCACATCCCGAAATTTTCGACTTTCGAAAATTCAACATCGATACTCACTTTATCGACTGCTGAGCCATCGAATGCCGGAAACCCGAAAAGTTATGGTTTTTAAGAAAGAAGAAGAAGGTAGAAAAAGAAGAGAGAAGAAAAAGAAAGAAAGAACAACAACAGAATAACATCAGATACAGAAACAGGAAACAATATCAGAATCTCACATATCGCAGCGGAACAATATATAATAGATAAATCAGTAATCTTTAAAACAAAGAACTATATCATTTTATACATACATCAATCAACAGAGTCAATATACAACAATGGACAGTTATATAAACTTGTCCTCATACAGAATACACAGCGGACTAAATAATATCAGATACAAATACTACGTCTCGTCATCCAGCTTATCTCCAAGCTCCAGAATATCCAGATAACCTAATAATCTAACTCTAGACTGCCCGTGTGGAAATTGGTGGGCACCCAGAGTTTAGAAGGGAAACAATAAACTCCGAGTCAGTCATGGTGACTGGTGTGAGATCGTAAAACAGTTATTCTTTAAAATAAACAACAGGAAAATTTTTAAAGTCAATTCGCAATGCTTTTGGAAAATGAAACTACCATAAGACCTCCCACCACACACACAATGCAAACGCAGAATTGGAGGAGATTTCTTCTTATGATAGTCAAAGATGCTTACTACGCAAAATCAAATCATTTTTGATATTATTATTAGTGCATAGTGGAAAACATTTCGAAAGTAGAATATAAATCTTAGCCAGCATAGGTACCATTATATTATGCCTGCTATAGCTGCCTCCTGAGGAGACAGGTTATACAATTGAAATCGTAAAGGCTCGTATTGTTTCTTTGGATTTCCACCAAATGGTCAGGCTAAGGAACTTCCTATCCACGATGGGTACGTCCCTGGAATAGACGACCCGAGAAATAACCTAACATTACGGTTAGATCTCTGCCAACACAAGGCCGGGTTACCTCTGCAAAAGTAGGTAACTACTGACACGCGTATGCCATCCCCCGATCGTCACCGATCTTCCCGAGGATCCCCGATTTCCAACAAACCACATAGATAATAATGCAGCAACCACATAGGTTAAGTATCTGGGCTCCATACCATGATACCACCTTTATCCAGAAGGAATGACATACACTAAGGGGCGCTACTCCCTAGAACCTTGCTGCATCCTTCCTGTTTCGACCATTTCCGGGGTGTGAGGCTCGATGAAGTCTCGTCCACAAAGCTACGCTTTCTCAAAAAGCCCTGCTTCGGGTCAAACAAAATGATCAACCTATGATCACAAAGATATAAGATCAAACAAATGATCATATCACAAATGATCAAACACTGATCATTTCACAGCAACACTCAGTATGCCACGTTACCAAATTGGGATATATCGCTGATAAATTTCAACTACATAACCTCTGAGCTCATACGTCTCAGAGAAGGGTGTTAAGCTAAGAGAATAAATTCTCCGCCACCAACAGATATGTATTTGAAAGAAATCAGCTTTATATCTCAAATTGTAACGTCAGACACACAATCCATATAAGTCTGTTCCGGGATCGAACAGAACCGAAGGCACTTCTCACGAAGCCCTTGCATTTCCGGATAATTTTCAATCACGTCAGGACTTCCCGTCACTAAGGGTGATAAAACCTCTAAATCGAAGATCAGTCGATGTAGAGTAACTCGACGGTAATCCTTCCGTTTTCAAAAATATCCGGTCTTCAACACCGGTCTTCAAATGCGATTCATAACGACGTATCACATATTCGGAATGGGTTATACGACCCCATGGTCCTTTCCCGGCTAACCCGAATAGTGAGCGTTTATTTAAAAATAAGTGTGGCATTCAAATTCATTCAATTCACAACAAATACCTATCTAAAGGTAATTATTGATAGTCGGTTATTTAACTATCAATAAAGATGCGCAACATCATCAGATTCCAAATAATTTTCCAAATTATTTCATCTTCCAAAAATATCTTTACTAGATATATAATTTCCACACTTAACCGTTTTGAAAACAAATTTCAAATATTCAATTTCCACATTTCATTTTATCCTTTAAAAGATAAAATCTCAAAACAGTTCATTTCATATTGGAAAAGCATTTCCATACTTATTTAATAATAAGTAATTCACAAATCATTTATTTTCAACACTTGAAAATATTCGATATACTTAAATCAAATTAAGTATACATTTCATTCCTTAAGGAAATCATAAATTTTAACATCTATTTGAGTCTAAACGAATGTTGCGTAAAACATTGTTACGACGACTCGAAATCACTAGTATAGGGATTCGGAATTAAGATAGATATATGCAAATCCCAATACTACATAAAAACATTTCCTTTCGGAAATCATTTACTATAACAACAGTGTTATAGTCCACCATTTCCTTAAATTCCTCGAAAACGTCTATTTCAACAAGAACTGCGGAAATCTCTGTTTTCGATTTATAATACATTTTAAAACATCTTTAAAATGTTTAACTTCATTTTTCAATATCACTTCTTCAAAAATAAATCCATTTTACTTAACAATATATTCACTGTCCCAAAATCGTGAATATACTTCATTAATCTCATTTCAATATTTTCTACCCATTTTATTTCAATAAATATCCACTATCCAAAATCGCGGACATATCTCCTTTATTAAACTTCTATGTTTAACCTATCAATTTCAATTGGTTTTGGATTTATAAAACAATGTTTATAAATTTCACCTTTTATATTTTATAACAACTTCGATTTGTACATCTCCTTTATTAACAAATTCGATCAATATTTCTTTTGTAGGTAAAAATCCAATTTATAAGTTAATTCCTTATAAATCTTCCATTCTACAATTTTATTCATTTTAACTTCACAATTTATACATCTATAAATTTCTATCCACTTATGGAATCCATTTTTATTTGACTTTAACACTTAATAAACTCATTTCAAAATTCCAATATTCTTAATTTATAAAAATATAAATTTTTATAAATCCTTTTATATGAATTGTTTAAAATACTTCAACAATTCCAATTTAAACTATTTCATAATCCTTATCAATTGTTTATTTCAAAAATAACATTTTTGTCGTATTTCACAAAAATCACAATTTTACTAACATTAAAATTTTAACATTTATTTATTTAAAATAAACCAATTCAAAATTTTCAATAAAACGTATATTTCTACAAATCACTTTAAAAATCCTTTTAAATTAAAAGTCGTTATTTTTACTTTTCAAAACTGAATCCGATGATGCAACAGCATCGATTAGTCCATCACAACAGTCAATATCATATATCAATATGATAACAGAATATTCATCAATATCTGTAAATAAATAAATACTGGTGAGGAATCCAGTTGGATCCCTCCAACCTGTTTCCCTGCATCCACAGACGTTAGCACAATACCAATTCCGCTCCAGTACGGAATTATCGCGGTATATAGGTTTTTATAAATCCGCTTACTAACGGCGCAATAGGGTCTCATCCGCTATACGAGGCGGGAAATCAATCAATCCAATATATACATATGCCAATATGTATATATTGCTATATATAGATATATATCCTACTATATCTAATATCACATCCAAACAGTCAATCATCAATCAATAACCGTAAATAATTCCACATTCAAATTTGAGTGAGAAGATCTCACCTTGATTTTAATTCTGATCCAGCTTTTTATTTCGAATAAAATTAAACGCGCGTTTAATTTTACCCGAAATTTTCATTGACTCCAAACGACTCCAAACCAATTGCATCGCGTAGTACTCGACGAAACGAAGACAACGCAACTGATTTCGCATTTTTCCGATCTCGTATGAAAGAGATACAGTGTTACAAAGTTTAACAAATATATATATATATATAATTAAATTTACAATTTCTTTTTATATTTTATACCCATATACATCTGGACCGCACGTTTTTGAACAGGGAGATCACGACCGTGCTCACGTTCTTCTCCCCCCCGTTCGTTTCCAGTACGTGAAACAAGAACCCATGCCGCCGTTAAACCCTAGAACACGCGACCCCCTACGAGCCACCAGACCCCATCTCGTCACCACCGCCGCGTGCGCCTCGCCCCTAGCTACCACCAGCTCAAATGCCATGAAGCTCGGTCTCGTGTCTGCGTGGGAAAACGTGCGTGAACGGTGGAGCTTTGCACGAGAATTCCCATCGATCCACTTCGCCAATCAACATCTTAACCGTTGGATCTATAGTTCTCAATACGCTCTTCAACTTTCGTGTTGAAAGTTTTTCGAATTATTGCTTGGATTTGAAGAAATTAGTGGAAGAAGAAGAGATAGTCTCGGCCGTTGAATATGATAGTGGCGGCCAGCTGAAGCTAGGGTTTAGAATTTTATTTTCTTTTATTTTTTTGAGATAATGGGGGTATTTATAGGAAAATAACCGAACACTATTCACCCGGAATTTCCAACTCCGATTTACGCGCGGTGACTGGCGTTCCTGGGGTTTACCCCGCGTTCCGGACACAATGGAACAGGTTTCGAAAGCTAATTCGGACATCTGTGCGAGATACGGAGAAAAACGATCAATTTAAATTAAACCGATTTAAATCGATTTCGAGGCGTTTTGGCTTGCCCCGGACAAACGGCACATCCAAAAATTACGAAATTTGAAATCTTACAATAATATCACATTACGGATCCGATGAAACTGGTTTCGTCGAAATCCGACACTGTTTGAAAAATGACTATTTTTAACTCGACGAATTAAATTAAAATGATATCGATGCGTTTCGAGCTGCCACGGTCAAACGACAACTCCGATGGATATGAAAATTGAAATCCGATAATAACTAACTATTACGGATCCAATGGAACTAGTCTCGTTCAATTCTGAGACTGTCCGAAAATTGGCTATTTTTCAGTCGATAATTAAATATTAAAATATTCGATTTTCACAGTTTAACTTCAAATTCAATTTTAAGAGTTCTAAAATATTTCTATAACCCCAGTATGATTTAATATAACTTTATAAATCATTTCCAGCACATTAAACCCATATTTCAATTATTTCTGGAATTTCAATCATTAATATATCGATTTAATTATCAAATTAAATCCAATATTCGAATAATAAATTATTCGACTTCTTAAATTCCATTTATTAATATTTAAAATCAATTTAAATATTCGAATTTTAATTATCAGAAAATCTGGGTCGTTACAAACTTCCCCCCTTAAAAGAATTTCGTCCTCGAAATTACAAGTTAGGGAAAAATGTTCTTAACTCGTCTACTATCTTCCAACATCTAATAGTTTTATCACTTTTCAAACGGATCTTCCTACTAAAGATTCGTTATCATCTCAACTAACTTTCCAACTTAAATTTTAAGTTTCAAACAACATTGTTTAACTTCTAAATTCAAATTCGAGTTTAAATTCAAATTTTAAACTTTCAAAATTTCTCAAAATTTTTCTAACGCCCTAAATTTCCGAAAAATTCCGCCAGCGTCTCCTTTGCGCGGCTAATACGGTACGACTACAAAACGTCCCTACGGACTCTCAGATTTCAAAAAGAAAAGAAAAAGCCAAGCGGCTAGACAAGAAATCATCAAAATCTCATATTCAAATTTAAATACATACCTTTTTGTCGAGCCATTCAAATTCTCTTCTAAATTAAAATCCCAATTCCTTTACACCTGTATATCCTACTAGCCATAATGTCTAGTTACATATATTCAAACCATTTTGCAAATTCTGTTACAAAAATTTCAATATAACTGCTTATATCATCATTACTTCACTATTGAAGCTACATATCTATTTCATTCAATTTTTCATTTGAATTCAATTCACAATTACAATTCAATTTGAATTCTATTTTACTTCTGAATATTGAATTTATCAGTTATCTTTCATTCATATCCGCACTATTTTAAATTAGTTTCAGTTACTAATCCATTTCAAATTCTAATTCATCTTCAACATTCCGTTTCAATTCCATACGAATTTTAATTCATCTCAAACCATATTAATTCGTCATTTCTTTAATTAGTTTCCATTACTAATTTTATTTCAATACTTTACTCTACAAATTCGAAATGAATTTTTTCAACATTCAATTTACTTTCATTAAGTTGATTCACTTATACTTATTTTAACTTAACTTCATCCTTTAAGTTAAATTTACTCTATCAAAATTTAATCTGTATAAGTTATCACTTATTCATTATTCCCATAAATATCTTTATATAGCTTTCCAGAGTTAACCAACATTTCAAAAATTTCTTTTGAAAACAATTCAAATTATCCTTTGAATTTTCTAAAACCAAACCCATTTTTTTAACTTCTTCCATTTAAAACAATTTGGCAACAATTCCTCTTTTGGAAACCCGAGAATGAACACCAATGATGCCGCGGTCATCATCGAAGTTATTTTCCAGCGACCGAAAAGAGTTTAGAGCTTTTCATTCCCTCAAAACATTTTTCAAAACCCTTGAAATCCATTTTCAAATCAAAAAGATTTAAACTTTCCAAATCTCCAAAATTTTCGAATTCTTTTCAAAACATTTCCAAATACTTCTCTGGAATTCCGTTTTAATTACAATTCACATTTATAATTCATATTCTTTAAATTTCATTCATATGTGAATTTATTTCTTTACTTTGGAGTTATAATTTCAATTTCTTATTTAATTTTAATGATAATAGATTAATATTATCACTTCTAACAACCATGCAACCATATACTATAGTACTTTATAGAAAAACATTTATTTTCTATATAAAAATAGTTTTGGGCAAAATTATCTCATTTACCCTATTCAAAACAATACTGTGCCGAATTGTTCTATATAAGTGTTTAGAGATCCCTATCGATAGAGTTGTACGGACAATACCGACCAGAATCCATATACCACTCAACAAACCAATCATCACAATATAAAACAATTTTATATTCACTAACAAATACGCACTCGTATCTATTATTACACTCAACTCATTCTAGAGTACTACTGACTCTATCTCTAATGAGTAACACCCAACAGAGCAGGGTTGTCGCTTAACCATATGCTCTGATACCACTTGTCACATCCCGAAATTTTCGACTTTCGAAAATTCAACATCGATACTCACTTTATCGACTGCTGAGCCATCGAATGCCGGAAACCCGAAAAGTTATGGTTTTTAAGAAAGAAGAAGAAGGTAGAAAAAGAAGAGAGAAGAAAAAGAAAGAAAGAACAACAACAGAATAACATCAGATACAGAAACAGGAAACAATATCAGAATCTCACATATCGCAGCGGAACAATATATAATAGATAAATCAGTAATCTTTAAAACAAAGAACTATATCATTTTATACATACATCAATCAACAGAGTCAATATACAACAATGGACAGTTATATAAACTTGTCCTCATACAGAATACACAGCGGACTAAATAATATCAGATACAAATACTACGTCTCGTCATCCAGCTTATCTCCAAGCTCCAGAATATCCAGATAACCTAATAATCTAACTCTAGACTGCCCGTGTGGAAATTGGTGGGCACCCAGAGTTTAGAAGGGAAACAATAAACTCCGAGTCAGTCATGGTGACTGGTGTGAGATCGTAAAACAGTTATTCTTTAAAATAAACAACAGGAAAATTTTTAAAGTCAATTCGCAATGCTTTTGGAAAATGAAACTACCATAAGACCTCCCACCACACACACAATGCAAACGCAGAATTGGAGGAGATTTCTTCTTATGATAGTCAAAGATGCTTACTACGCAAAATCAAATCATTTTTGATATTATTATTAGTGCATAGTGGAAAACATTTCGAAAGTAGAATATAAATCTTAGCCAGCATAGGTACCATTATATTATGCCTGCTATAGCTGCCTCCTGAGGAGACAGGTTATACAATTGAAATCGTAAAGGCTCGTATTGTTTCTTTGGATTTCCACCAAATGGTCAGGCTAAGGAACTTCCTATCCACGATGGGTACGTCCCTGGAATAGACGACCCGAGAAATAACCTAACATTACGGTTAGATCTCTGCCAACACAAGGCCGGGTTACCTCTGCAAAAGTAGGTAACTACTGACACGCGTATGCCATCCCCCGATCGTCACCGATCTTCCCGAGGATCCCCGATTTCCAACAAACCACATAGATAATAATGCAGCAACCACTTAGGTTAAGTATCTGGGCTCCATACCATGATACCACCTTTATCCAGAAGGAATGACATACACTAAGGGGCGCTACTCCCTAGAACCTTGCTGCATCCTTCCTGTTTCGACCATTTCCGGGGTGTGAGGCTCGATGAAGTCTCGTCCACAAAGCTACGCTTTCTCAAAAAGCCCTGCTTCGGGTCAAACAAAATGATCAACCTATGATCACAAAGATATAAGATCAAACAAATGATCATATCACAAATGATCAAACACTGATCATTTCACAGCAACACTCAGTATGCCACGTTACCAAATTGGGATATATCGCTGATAAATTTCAACTACATAACCTCTGAGCTCATACGTCTCAGAGAAGGGTGTTAAGCTAAGAGAATAAATTCTCCGCCACCAACAGATATGTATTTGAAAGAAATCAGCTTTATATCTCAAATTGTAACGTCAGACACACAATCCATATAAGTCTGTTCCGGGATCGAACAGAACCGAAGGCACTTCTCACGAAGCCCTTGCATTTCCGGATAATTTTCAATCACGTCAGGACTTCCCGTCACTAAGGGTGATAAAACCTCTAAATCGAAGATCAGTCGATGTAGAGTAACTCGACGGTAATCCTTCCGTTTTCAAAAATATCCGGTCTTCAACACCGGTCTTCAAATGCGATTCATAACGACGTATCACATATTCGGAATGGGTTATACGACCCCATGGTCCTTTCCCGGCTAACCCGAATAGTGAGCGTTTATTTAAAAATAAGTGTGGCATTCAAATTCATTCAATTCACAACAAATACCTATCTAAAGGTAATTATTGATAGTCGGTTATTTAACTATCAATAAAGATGCGCAACATCATCAGATTCCAAATAATTTTCCAAATTATTTCATCTTCCAAAAATATCTTTACTAGATATATAATTTCCACACTTAACCGTTTTGAAAACAAATTTCAAATATTCAATTTCCACATTTCATTTTATCCTTTAAAAGATAAAATCTCAAAACAGTTCATTTCATATTGGAAAAGCATTTCCATACTTATTTAATAATAAGTAATTCACAAATCATTTATTTTCAACACTTGAAAATATTCGATATACTTAAATCAAATTAAGTATACATTTCATTCCTTAAGGAAATCATAAATTTTAACATCTATTTGAGTCTAAACGAATGTTGCGTAAAACATTGTTACGACGACTCGAAATCACTAGTATAGGGATTCGGAATTAAGATAGATATATGCAAATCCCAATACTACATAAAAACATTTCCTTTCGGAAATCATTTACTATAACAACAGTGTTATAGTCCACCATTTCCTTAAATTCCTCGAAAACGTCTATTTCAACAAGAACTGCGGAAATCTCTGTTTTCGATTTATAATACATTTTAAAACATCTTTAAAATGTTTAACTTCATTTTTCAATATCACTTCTTCAAAAATAAATCCATTTTACTTAACAATATATTCACTGTCCCAAAATCGTGAATATACTTCATTAATCTCATTTCAATATTTTCTACCCATTTTATTTCAATAAATATCCACTATCCAAAATCGCGGACATATCTCCTTTATTAAACTTCTATGTTTAACCTATCAATTTCAATTGGTTTTGGATTTATAAAACAATGTTTATAAATTTCACCTTTTATATTTTATAACAACTTCGATTTGTACATCTCCTTTATTAACAAATTCGATCAATATTTCTTTTGTAGGTAAAAATCCAATTTATAAGTTAATTCCTTATAAATCTTCCATTCTACAATTTTATTCATTTTAACTTCACAATTTATACATCTATAAATTTCTATCCACTTATGGAATCCATTTTTATTTGACTTTAACACTTAATAAACTCATTTCAAAATTCCAATATTCTTAATTTATAAAAATATAAATTTTTATAAATCCTTTTATATGAATTGTTTAAAATACTTCAACAATTCCAATTTAAACTATTTCATAATCCTTATCAATTGTTTATTTCAAAAATAACATTTTTGTCGTATTTCACAAAAATCACAATTTTACTAACATTAAAATTTTAACATTTATTTATTTAAAATAAACCAATTCAAAATTTTCAATAAAACGTATATTTCTACAAATCACTTTAAAAATCCTTTTAAATTAAAAGTCGTTATTTTTACTTTTCAAAACTGAATCCGATGATGCAACAGCATCGATTAGTCCATCACAACAGTCAATATCATATATCAATATGATAACAGAATATTCATCAATATCTGTAAATAAATAAATACTGGTGAGGAATCCAGTTGGATCCCTCCAACCTGTTTCCCTGCATCCACAGACGTTAGCACAATACCAATTCCGCTCCAGTACGGAATTATCGCGGTATATAGGTTTTTATAAATCCGCTTACTAACGGCGCAATAGGGTCTCATCCGCTATACGAGGCGGGAAATCAATCAATCCAATATATACATATGCCAATATGTATATATTGCTATATATAGATATATATCCTACTATATCTAATATCACATCCAAACAGTCAATCATCAATCAATAACCGTAAATAATTCCACATTCAAATTTGAGTGAGAAGATCTCACCTTGATTTTAATTCTGATCCAGCTTTTTATTTCGAATAAAATTAAACGCGCGTTTAATTTTACCCGAAATTTTCATTGACTCCAAACGACTCCAAACCAATTGCATCGCGTAGTACTCGACGAAACGAAGACAACGCAACTGATTTCGCATTTTTCCGATCTCGTATGAAAGAGATACAGTGTTACAAAGTTTAACAAATATATATATATATAATTAAATTTACAATTTCTTTTTATATTTTATACCCATATACATCTGGACCGCACGTTTTTGAACAGGGAGATCACGACCGTGCTCACGTTCTTCTCCCCCCCGTTCGTTTCCAGTACGTGAAACAAGAACCCATGCCGCCGTTAAACCCTAGAACACGCGACCCCCTACGAGCCACCAGACCCCATCTCGTCACCACCGCCGCGTGCGCCTCGCCCCTAGCTACCACCAGCTCAAATGCCATGAAGCTCGGTCTCGTGTCTGCGTGGGAAAACGTGCGTGAACGGTGGAGCTTTGCACGAGAATTCCCATCGATCCACTTCGCCAATCAACATCTTAACCGTTGGATCTATAGTTCTCAATACGCTCTTCAACTTTCGTGTTGAAAGTTTTTCGAATTATTGCTTGGATTTGAAGAAATTAGTGGAAGAAGAAGAGATAGTCTCGGCCGTTGAATATGATAGTGGCGGCCAGCTGAAGCTAGGGTTTAGAATTTTATTTTCTTTTATTTTTTTGAGATAATGGGGGTATTTATAGGAAAATAACCGAACACTATTCACCCGGAATTTCCAACTCCGATTTACGCGCGGTGACTGGCGTTCCTGGGGTTTACCCCGCGTTCCGGACACAATGGAACAGGTTTCGAAAGCTAATTCGGACATCTGTGCGAGATACGGAGAAAAACGATCAATTTAAATTAAACCGATTTAAATCGATTTCGAGGCGTTTTGGCTTGCCCCGGACAAACGGCACATCCAAAAATTACGAAATTTGAAATCTTACAATAATATCACATTACGGATCCGATGAAACTGGTTTCGTCGAAATCCGACACTGTTTGAAAAATGACTATTTTTAACTCGACGAATTAAATTAAAATGATATCGATGCGTTTCGAGCTGCCACGGTCAAACGACAACTCCGATGGATATGAAAATTGAAATCCGATAATAACTAACTATTACGGATCCAATGGAACTGGTCTCGTTCAATTCTGAGACTGTCAGAAAATTGGCTATTTTTCAGTCGATAATTAAATATTAAAATATTCGATTTTCACAGTTTAACTTCAAATTCAATTTTAAGAGTTCTAAAATATTTCTATAACCCCAGTATGATTTAATATAACTTTATAAATCATTTCCAGCACATTAAACCCATATTTCAATTATTTCTGGAATTTCAATCATTAATATATCGATTTAATTATCAAATTAAATCCAATATTCGAATAATAAATTATTCGACTTCTTAAATTCCATTTATTAATATTTAAAATCAATTTAAATATTCGAATTTTAATTATCAGAAAATCTGGGTCGTTACACTTGTGTCAAATTGGAAATGACTAAAACAGGAGCCGTGCCGGTCCAATGGAGGATTAGCTACCTCAAGTGAACACACATCTTCGAATTACTCATTACTTGTTGTCGATTGGTGCACCCTTAATTTTGGGAGTGTTGTTTCACGGTGTTGCGGGCGCTACGGCATTGCGTTCTCACCAGTCCGGATCAGGCAAACGGTAGTATCACTACCTTGGGTATTGCCTCATGTGCCTTGTCATACTTGTATTCCCTATTCGCGACCACTACGAATTTGTTTTGTACCTTTAGTATATGGATTGCCCTCTGGTGACTTCCAGTTTTGGGGAAACTACGGTCTTGTATATTCTTTTGGGAATAAAAATGTGTTAAGGGTGGAATGGGCCATGACTTAACGCTATTTTGATATCTTTATATTACTGATAGACATTATCTACTTATCGTACACTACTACCTAGTAGATAGTTTAACGGATCCTTAAAGGATGGTTATTCCAAACATCCTTTGAGTTACTTGTGTTTCAGTTGCTATTTCACTTGAGTTGGATTTATAAATATAAGAATGTTAATCCTGACTCGAGTGTCTTGTGTTTTTGCTTTACGCTCGGGTCAGACTGATTGTACCAATATTCGAGACTCACCTTTGAAGTTGGAGCTTTGCTTGAAGATCCAGCCATCTATTCTGCTTTCAGTATTCGATGATTCCAGTGATGTATTCTGATTTGTATCTGATGTATCGTATTACTCTTCTGTTGTAAACTCTGATGAATTTTATATATTCATATAGTAGCTTCATGAACTACTATCTCTTTTATTTCCGCTGCAATTATTACTCTGTGTTTGTGATTCTGTGATTATTTATTTACTGTATATGTTCAGTTTTGCCAATTTAAATTAACAACGCGGTATTTTGAGCAATTCAATTCCGGCATGAGTGTCTACCTATACACTTATAATGGATGCGAATGGTCCAAAATATCGGGTCGTTACAGTTGGTATCAGAGCTTTGGTAGCTCTAGGCAAAACTCAACATATAGAGTAAATGTATTTACAGAATCACTCTCATTCGAGTTTCAATCTCTTCCTTTGACTCAATTCCTTTGAATTTTGGAACGTTCCCCTCGGTTCCGAAATTCATTCGTGTCCTTCACTATTCATCTTATTTCAATTCTGGAGCACCTCAAAACTCCATTTTGAATGATATCTATAATAGATCGGTGGTCTTGCCAACCTTCGAATGATTCGTAAAGGAGCAAAACTCCTTTATAATAGGCATCGATTTACCGGAGAATTCTGTATCCTCGGTTTACGATGCTATCTATCTTCTGCTATACCTGAATTCTATATCTTGAGATCGAATGTCGATTTACCTCGGAATTCTACACCTATCTTATTTTGAAGTCACGGTCGACCCGGTTAAGGTTGCCCGCGATTTATATAAACTTATCCATCGCCTTATTTTGTTATTTAATTATCTCGTCTTTGTTTCAAACCTATCTTCAAATCAAAATTCTCTTTGAATTTGAGTCTATCAAAAATTTGAATCTCTATCCTTGCTTTGAAATCCATTTGTAACGATACGGATTTTCGCGTTCGAAAATCGACATCCATACTTTACATCGTACTCGAATGTCGTAGATTCGAGCGTTCAAATCCGAGTCGCCGGAGCTTATAACACAGTTAAGTAAATAACACAGCGGAAGAAATGAATAATACATTGATATACAATATCTGATACAACAGAATGATACAATGAATATCAATATACATCAGAGATATGATACAACAAATAGCAGCGGAAAAGAAAACGATAACACCAGCAGCGGAATAGAATGTCTCCAATAGAATGCTCCAAGATAAGCAACGTCAGTCCATGAACTCCAAGAACTGAACTAGCTCCAGATAATCTACTCAACCTGAATATCTGAAAAACCCAACTCTAGACTGCCCGTGTGGAAAATAGTGGGCACCCAGAGTTTAGGAAGGGAACAATAAACTCCGGATCAGTCATGGGACTGGTGTGAGCAACAAAAACAGTTTATCTTTAAAACAAATAGCAGAAAATTTTAAAGTCAATTCGCAATGCTTTTGGAAAATGAAACTACCATAAGACCTCCCACCACACACACAATGCAAACGCAGAATTGGAGGAGATTTCTTCTTATGATAGTCAAAGATGCTTACTACGCAAAAATCAAATCCTTTTTGATATTATTATTAGTGCATAGTGTAGAAAACATTTCGAAAGTAGAATATCAATCTTAGCCAACATAGGCATTCCGCACTTATGCCTACTATAGCTACTATGTTCAATAGCAGGTTACCGCCACATTCCATAGCAGGTAATACAACTAAAACCGTACAAGTCACGTATTGTTTCTTTGGATTTCCAACAAATGGTCAGGCTAAGGAACTTCCTTTTCCACGATGGGTACGTCCCTGGAATAGACGACCCGAGAACCTAACCGGATCTCTGCCAACACAAGGCCGGGTTACCTCTGCAAAAATAGGTAACTACTGACACGCGTATGCCATCCCCCGATCGTCACCGATCTTCCCGAGGATCCCCGATTTCCAACAAACCACAAAGTAATAAATTTGCAGCAACCACAGAGGTTAAGTATCTGGGCTCCATACCATGATACCACCTTTATCCAGAAGGAATGACATACACTAAGGGGCGCTACTCCCTAGAACCTTGCCGCATTCTTCCTGTTTTGACCATTTCCGGGGTGTGAGGCTCGACGAAGTCTCGTCCACAAAGCTACGCTTTCTACAAAGCCATGCTTCGGGTCAAACAAATGATCAACCTATGATCACAAAGATATAAGATCAAACAAATGATCATATCACAAATGATCAAACACTGATCATCACACAGCAACACTCAGCATGCCACATTACCAAATTGGGATATATCGCTGATAAATTTCAACTACATAACCTCTGAGCTCGTACGTCTCAGAGAAGGGTGTTAAGCTAAGAGAATAAATTCTCCGCCACCAACAGATATGTATTTGAAAGAAATCGGCTTTATATCTCAAAGTGTAATGTCAGACATGTATCCATACAAGTCTGTTCCGGGATCGAACAGAACCGAAGGCACTTCTCACGAAGTCCTTGCAATTCCGGATAACTTTCAATCACGTCCGGACTTCCCGTCACAAAAGAGTGATATAAATCTCTATACCGGCGCGACTCAGTGCAGAGACATTCGACAGGTTGTCCGTTCATTTTCGAAAAATATCCGGTCTTCAACACCGGTCTTCAAATGCGATCCATATACGACGTATCACTATTCGGAATGAGTTATACGACCCAAAGGTCCTTTCCTGGCTAACCCGAATAGTGAGCGAAATATTTAAAAACATATGGATATTGGGATTTCAATTAAGTCACAATTTTAAACCCAAACTTTCTTTACAAATGGTTTAACAAATTACCATTTTAATCTTTTTAAACAAAAAAAGATTCAATTCACAAAGTTCACTTAATTTCACAAAGATTCATTCTCAGATTTTCCAAATCAATTTCCCTTTCAATTTGATTAATTCGTTAAATCTTTAAATCAAAGATTTAACTTATAGTTTTCAAAACAATTTCATTTCGAATGGTTTAAACAAAACATCACTTTTAAATCTGTTAAAAATAAACAGATTTAATTCATAGCTTTCAAAAAGAATTCATTCATAACTTGGAAAATCCATTTTTCAATTCAATCTTGAAATTCCTTTAATTTAAACTGGAATTTCTTTTCTTATCTAAAAGCTTTTATCATTTGAAAACAACAGTTTTCAATTTGGAAATCTGATTCATTCATACGAGTTGAAATCCTTGGATTAAATTCAAATTCCCAGATTAATACTTTAAAATGGTTTAATTCATACGAACACATTTATATCATCTTTTATCCCTAGTTTCCAAATCGTAGATTTCAATTTCAAATATTGGATTCAAATTTAAATTATCTTTTTTTTTAAATTTTCAAAACTCGATTAAGTTATTCAAAATAACTTTTATCTTTGAAATTCTATTTCAAAAGCTTTTCATTTTAAACCCAAATTTCTAATTTCAAAATCAATTGAAATTAAAATTTCAATTTTAAAAATACTAACTTTAAATTATCTGTGACTTAATCGATTTCCACGTGAAATCCATATTTGTGAGTGTATGGTGTAGTCCAGGGGTTTCACACACAATAGTGCAACATCAATCATCACAGATATATCGATAAGCGGTATAATCGATAACGCTTATCTTCATTCACAGATTCATAGATAAAATAAATTTATCAGTCACAAAGATTCACTATTACAATTCGATGTGGGTTTCGGATAACCAACTGGAATCCGACTCCCTGTCGCATCGAAATTCAAATGTCGTTTTACGGGCAAAGGGTTTCATATTCACATAGTAATATATCACAGAAACGGAAAATCTCAGATCACAACATAAATCAGGATGTATCACAAAGCATCATATATCAGGGATATCAAATAATTCACATTAAATAGAATCCAAACATTCATAAGTAAGGTCAGTTAAATTATCGGATTAATTCAAATCAGATTTATTTCTTATGAATTTATTTCTAATTCTGGTTAATTAATTATTAATAAATTACAAATTATTTTGATTAATTTTTCTTTAATCATTTATAAATTAATCATTAATAATGAATTAATTAACCTTAAATTATTCAATTCACTATTAAATTAATTATCTTCAATAGATAAATTAACCCTTAATTACTCACCATTTAATTTATTATTTTAAATTTTAAATTAATTAGTTTTAAATTAAAAATTTATTGATCTTAGTTAATTATAAAACCAATATAAATTAACTTAACTTTTAAGTTAACAAATTAAAATATCAAATCAACTCTTAATTACTTAATTAAGTTTTATTTAAAATAACCTTCTTTTTCCATGAGTTTAAAACATTTTAGTTTATACTTAATTAATTTTAAAAGAATATTGTTATTACAAAATCTCTCAACACAAATTGATATTCGTTCTTAACAAAAATTATTTAAGGAAAAATAAGTTTACAAATTTAACTGATTTCAATTTGTTCAATTTTTATAAAATCTGGAAATTAAAGACCCGAGGTCTGCTTCGAGTCATACCCGAGAAAAACTGACCTTTTCTTCGAGTTTTTCCAGAAATCTACCCGAGTGCCCTTTTTTCGACTTAAAATTTGTTTAAGTGTTTTCGACCCGCGCACCCCCAAATTCACTCGAGTTCGACTTCGAGTCGAATGCCTGTTTCCCCATACTTGAACGCGAGTTCCATCTTCCTCCCCAAAACATCTCAAACCCAAACGAACCAGCATGCACGTGCACGTGCACAGATCGTCAACGACGATCTCGCCTCCAGCGACTCCACGAACAAGTCGCCCATCCACCCCACACTCGATTCCGACCATCCCATTCGATCACCAACCTCGAAGTCGAAATCGAGCCTTTCACTTGAATCTGGAAAACAAAAACTGGAACCACCACCAAAGCCTGTCACCACCTCGTTCTCGCGCCTCCCACCACCGTTACATCGGAAACTCTGGCCAAACACTCATCAACCTCCCCTCTTCCATCCACCAGAACCTCGTCGAACTCGGTCGATCGAAGAGGACCATCGAATCGAAATTGACAGCCTCTCACAAATTAGGTTTAAAAATTTTAAACCTCCACCGCTGCCACCACCGTGCTCCAGCCACCACCGGTCCATTTTTCCTATCACCCCCATACACTTCTCCATTATCTCAGAAGAGCTCGACCACGCCAGTGCCTCCGACCGCCTGAAATTGGTCGAAAACCATTTTCTGTTCAACCTAAAACTGCTCTCGATCCACCTGACTAGAACTCGTGATTTTTATATTAAAAATCCTAACTTTTGAAGGTGATTCAAGATATAGAATTGAATTAACAATTTGTTACATTTGAATTTTCACTTACTAAATGTTTTCTCTGTTATCTTTTGTTTCCAGACATTACAGTTTTTATTTTATAAAAACTTTAACTTATTTTACATAAACTATATATTGTTTGAACCTTGAACCTTAACAAGTGTTTGAACATAAGATCATGATTATGATCAGAGATAAATCCTATAATTATAGAACAAACAAGAACATGTCACCATATAAGTATGCATCCAGACAGCCATATATATTTTCAGAGCATTACATCATATACCTCCACACAAAACATGATTATCACAGGAAACAATCAAGCAACTATATTTATTTAAGTCTATTTAATATAAAATGTTACTCACTGTTAAATCTTGAAGAACAGAGGCAGCTCTGCGTTGATTTCCAGGTTTGAACTTGTTTACTTTTGTTTTCCTAAAACTAAAACAGGGATCACATTCTTGCAGAGATCAACATGTACAGGCCAAAATCCAATCATATACTCAAGATATTTGCAAGCAAACCAAACTCTAAACTCTCCTAATCATTCAAGCATCGATTCCAGTATTCATTAACTTAAATTTTAAAGTTAAATGTTTACTTACTTGGTCAAAACAAAGAAGTCTAGAAAAGACAAAGTTGCTCACCTTCCAAATCATGTTTTTTTAGAAATGACAAAGCTTCCTTTTTCTTTCCAGGCTTTTGCAGTTTCCAGTTGAAAGCCTTCTAGTTTTGATTCTCTGGTTTTTTTTATTTGTCTTCTTGTTTTAAAATCTGAAGCTTTAAGTTGATGTTTGGTTTGAATGTTAAGTGATATTGTACTTTGGTTTTTCCCAAGTTAAAATGGTGAACGAAAAATAAAATGAGAAGTTTTATGAAGTATTGAAATGTCTATGCTGAGATAAGTGCACAGGTTATATAAACTTGTACTAGGTTACATTATTTGTTTATTAAAATACAAGACAGGGATTTTTTCAAATGGGAGGCTGATGGATACGTTCTTGTGCTAGCATTAATTGATCTTGTACAACTTGTATTTTTTTCCTTTTCAGCTGTACAAACAATGGGCTGAGATGATATGTTATAGTGTACTGAGGTATAGGTATTAATTGCTTTGTACAACATACTCCCTTATTTACTTGTACAAATTTGTTTATATTCGTTTGTACCTTATGTTCTTACTTTTGCAATACTTCGGCTGTAACATGTTTTTAGTGTACTTGAGATGTCTTGCATTGTTTATGTTTTATCAGTTTGCAAGTATACATGCTTGACCACATTTTGGTACCTTGTTTATTTCTTATGTTCACACTTACCTTATTTGCATATGTGTTTCTCATTTTTTTTGAATTATAGATAAATTTCTAAATTTAATTTGTTATTGGATTTTATCCAATGTATTTACTTTATCTATCTATCTTATATTAAATTTGTAAACTCAAATTATTATTATTAACCATCAATTTTTAATATTTAATATTATTATCAATTATTTAAATTTATATAAAATCCGGGGTCGTTACAGACTTCCCCCCTTAAAAGAATTTCGTCCTCGAAATTACCAAGGAGACACAAAGATAGATGAAGAATATTTCATCAAATCAAACTGAACATCTATTCTGCATTTGGCTTTCCAAATCGGAATATCAATAACAGATACAAGAAAGAATCTGTTTTAACACTTCACAAGATACTCGGGTTATCCAGATCTACGAAATATACAGTGGCATCGGTTAGTTCGAAGGAATAACTAACCATTCGTAGAATATACTGGGACCCAAAGAATAGATAGATAGATGGATACGATTTCAAAATTTTTAGTTTAAAACTAAAATATACCTATCAACCATAGCAATCAAAGCAACCAATGCAATCAATTCATCCATACAAACTAGTATGGCCTATCTGGAGTTTGTGTCCCATTTTAATATATATCGAATCTTCTTCCTGGATCTACCAGAAATCATCGAAGAATTGAGAAAAGATGCTGAACAAAAGGGATTGATAGAGAAAAGATTGTTTCCACTGTCATAGGGTATTGACCATTTATAGTCGTATTCCCCTGTCCCCTATCTCGTCTTCTTCTTGTACTTATACTCACTATAAGTGGATAGCAAGAGAATTTACTGAGACATTCAGACGGATATCTTAAGGATTACTCATTCTAGAGTTTACTTCACTCTATCTCTAATGAGCTACTTAACGTGTTATACTCCTGAGCTAAAGTTCAACCTTAGCTCTGATACCAAATGTACCAAATGTAACGATACGGATTTTCGCGTTCGAAAATCGACATCCATACTTTACATCGTACTCGAATGTCGTAGATTCGAGCGTTCAAATCCGAGTCGCCGGAGCTTATAACACAGTTAAGTAAATAACACAGCGGAAGAAATGAATAATACATTGATATACAATATCTGATACAACAGAATGATACAATGAATATCAATATACATCAGAGATATGATACAACAAATAGAAGCGGAAAAGAAAACGATAACACCAGCAGCGGAATAGAATGTCTCCAATAGAATGCTCCAAGATAAGCAACGTCAGTCCATGAACTCCAAGAACTGAACTAGCTCCAGATAATCTACTCAACCTGAATATCTGAAAAACCCAACTCTAGACTGCCCGTGTGGAAAATAGTGGGCACCCAGAGTTTAGGAAGGGAACAATAAACTCCGGATCAGTCATGGGACTGGTGTGAGCAACAAAAACAGTTTATCTTTAAAACAAATAGCAGAAAATTTTAAAGTCAATTCGCAATGCTTTTGGAAAATGAAACTACCATAAGACCTCCCACCACACACACAATGCAAACGCAGAATTGGAGGAGATTTCTTCTTATGATAGTCAAAGATGCTTACTACGCAAAAATCAAATCCTTTTTGATATTATTATTAGTGCATAGTGTAGAAAACATTTCGAAAGTAGAATATCAATCTTAGCCAGCATAGGCATTCCGCACTTATGCCTACTATAGCTACTATGTTCAATAGCAGGTTACCGCCACATTCCATAGCAGGTAATACAACTAAAACCGTACAAGTCACGTATTGTTTCTTTGGATTTCCAACAAATGGTCAGGCTAAGGAACTTCCTTTTCCACGATGGGTACGTCCTTGGAATAGACGACCCGAGAACCTAACCGGATCTCTGCCAACACAAGGCCGGGTTACCTCTGCAAAAATAGGTAACTACTGACACGCGTATGCCATCCCCCGATCGTCACCGATCTTTCCGAGGATCCCCGATTTCCAACAAACCACAAAGTAATAAATTTGCAGCAACCACAGAGGTTAAGTATCTGGGCTCCATACCATGATACCACCTTTATCCAGAAGGAATGACATACACTAAGGGGCGCTACTCCCTAGAACCTTGTCGCATTCTTCCTGTTTCGACCATTTCCGGGGTGTGAGGCTCGACGAAGTCTCGTCCACAAAGCTACGCTTTCTACAAAGCCATGCTTCGGGTCAAACAAATGATCAACCTATGATCACAAAGATATAAGATCAAACAAATGATCATATCACAAATGATCAAACACTGATCATCACACAGCAACACTCAGCATGCCACATTACCAAATTGGGATATATCGCTGATAAATTTCAACTACATAACCTCTGAGCTCGTACGTCTCAGAGAAGGGTGTTAAGCTAAGAGAATAAATTCTCCGCCACCAACAGATATGTATTTGAAAGAAATCGGCTTTATATCTCAAAGTGTAATGTCAGACATGTATCCATACAAGTCTGTTCCGGGATCGAACAGAACCGAAGGCACTTCTCACGAAGTCCTTGCAATTCCGGATAACTTTCAATCACGTCCAGACTTCCCGTCACAAAAGAGTGATATAAATCTCTATACCGGCGCGACTCAGTGCAGAGACATTCGACAGGTTGTCCTTTCATTTTCGAAAAATATCCGGTCTTCAACACCGGTCTTCAAATGCGATCCATATACGACGTATCACTATTCGGAATGAGTTATACGACCCAAAGGTCCTTTCCCGGCTAACCCGAATAGTGAGTGAAATATTTAAAAACATATGGATATTGGGATTTCAATTAAGTCACAATTTTAAACCCAAACTTTCTTTACAAATGATTTAACAAATTACCATTTTAATCTTTTTAAACAAAAAAAGATTCAATTCACAAAGTTCACTTAATTTCACAAAGATTCATTCTCAGATTTTCCAAATCAATTTCCCTTTCAATTTGATTAATTCGTTAAATCTTTAAATCAAAGATTTAACTTATAGTTTTCAAAACAATTTCATTTCGAATGGTTTAAACAAAACATCACTTTTAAATCTGTTAAAAATAAACAGATTTAATTCATAGCTTTCAAAAAGAATTCATTCATAACTTGGAAAATCCATTTTTCAATTCAATCTTGAAATTCCTTTAATTTAAACTGGAATTTCTTTTCTTATCTAAAAGCTTTTATCATTTGAAAACAACAGTTTTCAATTTGGAAATCTGATTCATTCATACGAGTTGAAATCCTTGGATTAAATTCAAATTCCCAGATTAATACTTTAAAATGGTTTAATTCATACGAACACATTTATATCATCTTTTATCCCTAGTTTCCAAATCGTAGATTTCAATTTCAAATATTGGATTCAAATTTAAATTATCTTTTTTTTTTAATTTTCAAAACTCGATTAAGTTATTCAAAATAACTTTTATCTTTGAAATTCTATTTCAAAAGCTTTTCATTTTAAACCCAAATTTCTAATTTCAAAATCAATTGAAATTAAAATTTCAATTTTAAAAATACTAACTTTAAATTATCTGTGACTTAATCGATTTCCACGTGAAATCCATATTTGTGAGTGTATGGTGTAGTCCAGGGGTTTCACACACAATAGTGCAACATCAATCATCACAGATATATCGATAAGCGGTATAATCGATAACGCTTATCTTCATTCACAGATTCATAGATAAAATAAATTTATCAGTCACAAAGATTCACTATTACAATTCGATGTGGGTTTCGGATAACCAACTGGAATCCGACTCCCTGTCGCATCGAAATTCAAATGTCGTTTTACGGGCAAAGGGTTTCATATTCACATAGTAATATATCACAGAAACGGAAAATCTCAGATCACAACATAAATCAGGATGTATCACAAAGCATCATATATCAGGGATATCAAATAATTCACATTAAATAGAATCCAAACATTCATAAGTAAGGTCAGTTAAATTATCGGATTAATTCAAATCAGATTTATTTCTTATGAATTTATTTCTAATTCTGGTTAATTAATTATTAATAAATTACAAATTATTTTGATTAATTTTTCTTTAATCATTTATAAATTAATCATTAATAATGAATTAATTAACCTTAAATTATTCAATTCACTATTAAATTAATTATCTTCAATAGATAAATTAACCCTTAATTACTCACCATTTAATTTATTATTTTAAATTTTAAATTAATTAGTTTTAAATTAAAAATTTATTGATCTTAGTTAATTATAAAACCAATATAAATTAACTTAACTTTTAAGTTAACAAATTAAAATATCAAATCAACTCTTAATTACTTAATTAAGTTTTATTTAAAATAACCTTCTTTTTCCATGAGTTTAAAACATTTTAGTTTAAACTTAATTAATTTTAAAAGAATATTGTTATTACAAAATCTCTCAACACAAATTGATATTCGTTCTTAACAAAAATTATTTAAGGAAAAATAAGTTTACAAATTTAACTGATTTCAATTTGTTCAATTTTTATAAAATCTGGAAATTAAAGACCCGAGGTCTGCTTCGAGTCATACCCGAGAAAAACTGACCTTTTCTTCGAGTTTTTCCAGAAATCTACCCGAGTGCCCTTTTTTTTCGACTTAAAATTTGTTTAAGTGTTTTCGACCCGGCGCACCCCCAAATTCACTCGAGTTCGTCTTCGAGTCGAATGCCTGTTTCCCCATACTTGAACGCGAGTTCCATCTTCCTCCCCAAAACATCTCAAACCCAAACGAACCAGCATGCACGTGCACGTGCACAGATCGTCAACGACGATCTCGCCTCCAGCGACTCCACGAACAAGTCGCCCATCCACCACACACTCGATTCCGACCATCCCATTCGATCACCAACCTCGAAGTCGAAATCGAGCCTTTCACTTGAATCTGGAAAACAAAAACTGGAACCACCACCAAAGCCTGTCACCACCTCATTCTCGCGCCTCCCACCACCGTTACATCGGAAACTCTGGCCAAACACTCGTCAACCTCCCCTCTTCCATCCACCAGAACCTCGTCGAACTCGGTCGATCGAAGAGGACCATCGAATCGAAATTGACAGCCTCTCACAAATTAGGTTTAAAAATTTTAAACCTCCACCGCTGCCACCACCGTGCTCCAGCCACCACCGGTCCATTTTTCCTATCACCCCCGTACACTTCTCCATTATCTCAGAAGAGCTCGACCACGCCAGTGCCTCCGACCGCCTGAAATTGGTCGAAAACCATTTTCTGTTCAACCTAAAACTGCTCTCGATCCACCTGACTAGAACTCGTGATTTTTATATTAAAAATCCTAACTTTTGAAGGTGATTCAAGATATAGAATTGAATTAACAATTTGTTACATTTGAATTTTCACTTACTAAATGTTTTCTCTGTTATATTTTGTTTCCAGACATTACAGTTTTTATTTTATAAAAACTTTAACTTATTTTACATAAACTATATATTGTTTGAACCTTGAACCTTAACAAGTGTTTGAACATAAGATCATGATTATGATCAGAGATAAATCCTATAATTATAGAACAAACAAGAACATGTCACCATATAAGTATGCATCCAGACAGCCATATATATTTTCAGAGCATTACATCATATACCTCCACACAAAACATGATTATCACAGGAAACAATCAAGCAACTATATTTATTTAAGTCTATTTAATATAAAATGTTACTCACTGTTAAATCTTGAAGAACAGAGGCAGCTCTGCGTTGATTTCCAGGTTTGAACTTGTTTACTTTTGTTTTCCTAAAACTAAAACAGGGATCACATTCTTGCAGAGATCAACATGTACAGGCCAAAATCCAATCATATACTCAAGATATTTGCAAGCAAACCAAACTCTAAACTCTCCTAATCATTCAAGCATCGATTCCAGTATTCATTAACTTAAATTTTAAAGTTAAATGTTTACTTACTTGGTCAAAACAAAGAAGTCTAGAAAAGACAAAGTTGCTCACCTTCCAAATCATGTTTTTTTAGAAATGACAAAGCTTCCTTTTTCTTTCCAGGCTTTTGCAGTTTCCAGTTGAAAGCCTTCTAGTTTTGATTCTCTGGTTTTTTTTTATTTGTCTTCTTGTTTTAAAATCTGAAGCTTTAAGTTGATGTTTGGTTTGAATGTTAAGTGATATTGTACTTTGGTTTTTCCCAAGTTGAAATGGTGAACGAAAAATAAAATGAGAAGTTTTATGAAGTATTGAAATGTCTATGCTGAGATAAGTGCACAGGTTATATAAACTTGTACTAGGTTACATTATTTGTTTATTAAAATACAAGACAGGGATTTTTTCAAATGGGAGGCTGATGGATACGTTCTTGTGCTAGCATTAATTGATCTTGTACAACTTGTATTTTTTTCCTTTTCAGCTGTACAAACAATGGGCTGAGATGATATGTTATAGTGTACTGAGGTATAGGTATTAATTGCTTTGTACAACATACTCCCTTATTTACTTGTACAAATTTGTTTATATTCGTTTGTACCTTATGTTCTTACTTTTGCAATACTTCGGCTGTAACATGTTTTTAGTGTACTTGAGATGTCTTGCATTGTTTATGTTTTATCAGTTTGCAAGTATACATGCTTGACCACATTTTGGTACCTTGTTTATTTCTTATGTTCACACTTACCTTAATTGCATATGTGTTTCTCATTTTTTTTGAATTATAGATAAATTTCTAAATTTAATTTGTTATTGGATTTTATCCAATGTATTTACTTTATCTATCTATCTTATATTAAATTTGTAAACTCAAATTATTATTATTAACCATCAATTTTTAATATTTAATATTATTATCAATTATTTAAATTTATATAAAATCCGGGGTCGTTACACCATTATTGTATCGTTAAGTGAGGAAGTGTATTTGTAATAAATTTTAAAATGTTTTTATATTGTGTTGTTTGAGTTGTTGATGTTGATTTGGGTTTTCGATCGATTCTTCTGATCAACGCTATCGATAGGATTTCCAAAACACTTGAGCAGAGCAAACTGACACAATATCGTTTCAAATTTGATAAATAAAATTAAATTTTTGTATGATTATATTATATATAAATATAAGTTTTCTGAAATTAAATTATTAATGAATTTGTTGTCTGAAATAATAATATTTCATTTTCATTTATTGTTTTGTAAACCATTGACTATTGCATAATATAAATAAATTAATTTATAAACTTGGTTATAAATTGATTGGAATTTGAAATGAATTTAATTCAGAAAATTTGAGAATTTATTAGTTTCCGGTGATTTCGAACTTTGGTTTTAAAATTTTAAAATGTATATTATTGAAGGTATTTTCGAATAGAAACCGTTTTCAAAGAATTTTAAAATGTTGAAATCAGTGCTCTTCTCTTTGTCGCTGGAAAATAATTCCGGTGATGGCGGCCGCATCATCGACATTCATTTTCGAGTTTCGAAGTGGAGAAACCATTCTGTAGCTTTGCTACGGTTTTGTTTTAAAAAAAAATATTTTGATTTGAATTTCGTCAGTATATTTTGATTCACATATATATAGGTATCTTATTTTAAAATTTAATTTGATTTGATATAAATATATTATATATTTCTCTAAATTGTTTAAAGTTAATCGGAAATCTAATTATTAAATTTTGTTAAAGGATGATTTTAATTATAAATAAAACCAAAATTTGGAATAAATATTTAAACTTGAATAATTGGATTGGGAAATTTTATTTGTATATTGTTCAATTGCATTCTAATACAACTTACCTAAATCATTTAGAAGTTGAATATGTAATTGGATAATATATAAGATAAATTGAATTTATAAATAAAATTTGAGTGTTTATAATAAATGTTATACACTAAATCTTGATTATAAAGATGTTAATAGAGTTAGATAGGATAATAAGTCAACTCAGTTAATAATGAAATAAATTTGTTTTGAAAGAATTAATAAATTGAAATTTGATCAACATAAGAAAATACCTTGAATTTAAAAGAAATTAACAGATGTAAATTAATTTAAATCGAAACTTTTATGTTTTAAATTAATTTATATCGGTAAAATATATGTGATTAGACATATTAAGTAGAATAAATTTAACAAAAATTTGGAATTAAAAACAAAAAAATCTGTTGAAAATAAAATATGATTATAATAAAAGACTATTCAAATTTATGATTTTAAATTGAAGATAATTGGATAATAAGATAATGAATTTAGAAATAGTAGAAATTGATTTTAGTGAAATCAAATGGATTAAATCAATTATTGAATACCAATTAATTTAAATTTGAATTTATATGGTTTAAATTATTTGTTATTTTGAATTTCAAATCTATTTTTCTTTCTGGTTGTTTCTATTCTCCTACCTCGTTCCTTTTCGGGGACGAAAAGTTTTGAGTGGGGGAGAGTGTAACGACCCGTAAATTTCAACTGCTTTAATAACGTAATTAGTTGAAATTTTGTGAAATTTTAAACGATAAAATTTTGAAATATAAATTTGACATTTGGAATGCGTCCAGTTAAACATACTAACTGGAAAATTTTCGTCCGAAAATATGGAAGTTTATTTCGCGCGTAAATTTACTTCAATTTAATCAGTTAAAAAGCGATGAAAATAAAAGGTTTCCAAAAACAAAATATTTTTACATAGAAAAATTCTAAACCATCTTCTGAGCAAGATGTCAGTTTGTCGTTTTTCCAAATTCGGACATCTTTGGCTCCGTCGGTCTTATTTTCTTGCGTTTTCTTGCATTTTCCGCCAATAGAAAATTCGAATGTATTTTTTTTCCATCGTGCTACTGACATCTGTATACCGTTTTGATCGTCTCGTCGTGCTAATCTTTACGGTATAATTATTTCTGTGTTTTGAAGTTCGTCACGTCGTGGAAAAACGGTCAACCGTATCGGTACCCGTTCGAGTCCGTATTAGTTCCATGTTAGAACCCTTGTATTCTTTGTCCTTTCAATTGCTTACTGTAGAATTCAATCAGCCACGAGTCACTAATTTTATTAAATTCGACGTATGACTTTAGCACTTCCATCTGTTCAAAAATGTGGCTTCGTATTCATTTGTCTGTTGCTATGTTTATTTTCAAAGAAAGAAAATAATATATAACAGCTGTTCATGCATGACTTTTGTCATTCCCAATGTTTCCAATACTTTATCTGATGGTTTCTCTACTCTCCTTCTTTCGTTCCGTGTTTTCATAAAAGAAATTCAAATATTTAAGCCTGCGTCACACCCATCAGATGCGTGCTTTCAACCCTACACCAAGCATCCACCTTTGCTCATCTTTTCCCCTCTGATCTCCGCACCTACGTGAGCCCTCCTCTCCACCTACTAACGAGCGCCAGCCGAGAAACTCACCCAAATAGCCTCTCCCACCTTCCTACCATCCAACTGCAGCTCGCCCACCCCTCCTACTGCAGAACAACCAACACCATCGGCCCCTCCTATCGAGAACCTCCAACCAACCATCTCAACCCACAGACCACACCATGCCCTTCCTCTCCCCTCTCTTTGCATGAACTCGAACCCACCACAGCCCGGCCGAACCTCCTCCGCCTAGCAACCGCCTGCAAGTAACAAACGAGCACTGTCATTTCCCTCCAACCCGAGAACCCATGACAGCCTAGCCACACCAATGTACCACTCCTCCTATCTCTATCACGACCGAAGACAAGTACGTATATATTTGTAGTGTTCTTGTATTTGTGTGGGTAATAGGATTGTATATATATTTTCTGTGTTATATATATATATGAAAGTTATATAATCATATATAGAGCTATATATACGTTTACAGCACTATTAGTTATAATAGTTACAATATACTATTAGTTTATAATAGTTTATAGCAGTGCAGTATACTGTTAGTTATGGGATGAGTTTATATAAAGTTGGGTCAGCTATATGTTTAAATATATATGCTAGTTGTTATCTCATACGTAAAAGGACTATACATATGTATGTAAAAGCTTAGTGGCAAGTATAAGTTATTATATGCTGTTGTAACTATATATTTTGGTTGAAATAAGTTGTATAAGTTATTAGCTGTAGCAGTAAAAGGAGATGTTGGTAAAGTATATATTAGTTGTATAATGATGTTGTTCTTTTAAGTACTGATTTTTATTAAACATTGTTAGTTTATAACGTATATAATACTATACAATTGTTTATCATACTAAAGTTATATGTTATAAAAGTTATAAAGTATATATATGTACCTGAGTTAAAGTATTTGCGCGCATATATATAGGTTCTGATTTCTGTAGTAACAGTAAAGTATATATTTTGATTCTAAATATAATGTAATGTGTAGATATAGTCTGTAAAATATATATCAGTGTTTAAGATAAATATATTTGTTTGATTATGGGTGTTTTATTTAAACCAATGATTTTTAATATATTTAAATTAAACATGTGTTTGAATTTAGAATACGATGTAAATGGAAATAATATAGTTATATATTATATATGTGTTCACTTATACTGATCTTTATCTTCGTCAATCCCGTTCTGATTGATTTCGTCCATTTCTATTTATCAGCTCGGTTCATCGATTCGTGTCAATCTAGCTTTACTTTGGAATTCACGCATGGATTTCATATCTTTGCTTCATTGTCTATCGCTCTAACCTCGGAAGGTGAGCACTCACTCACGATTAACGTTCTTTATTTATTAAATTTGATTTCAATTGAAACGACAATTGAAATATGCTGCTGATAGTTAATTACACTGTTATATATGCTATTACCTGTATCAATTCACCTGTGACATCTGACACCATTATCTGTTAATTATTTATGCGATGATAATCCTGTTTGATTGATAATTGATTCATTGTTTGTTGTTTATATTGGATGTTAAATTGTAAGGTATAAAGTGATAAATATTATGCAAATAAATTTGACGTAGGAAAAAAAAATTTCAATCGACATATATGTTGAATTTGATTAGTTGAATATGACCCCTTTTATTGTTAAATTAATTGACATGCAAAATAGTGATAATTACACTTTGAACCATTGAACGTATATTGGACTAATTGTTGTAGTGTTAAAATTGAAATCGAATGACAAGTGAGAAACCGTATGAATAATTAATGTAATAATCCTTAATCTACATGAAATCATAGTGTAGATTCTAGAAATAATTATATTAATCCGCACAAACAACAATGCGAATTAATACGATTATTTCGGGATTATTGATTTGATTTTTGGATTGATATTGGCTGTTGTTATTGCTTGTTTATTTACTTTGACACCATCCCAGTTATCACACTGCAAGTTCCCTTTGCTATGTTTTGATTTTGAATTAAATTGGAATCAGGTTGAAATGATAAATACCCAAATTGAACTTTGACCTAGGATGGAGAATTAAATAAAAACCCGATTGGTCAATGATTTGATTTAAAAATAAAACGAAGATTTTATTTGAATAAATAATATGGTTTTGAAATGAAGTTGAAATTTGAATTTTTTAATGAAAGGAAAATGTTAATATTTAATAATCTGAAACAAAATATTAACAATGTAATTGATGAAAGAATGTTGTTTAATTTGAGAAATTATTGAATTAAGTTTGAAATTATAATTAAGTTTGAAATTATTAAACTTTGAAATGATTTAATAATTAAGTTTGAAATTATAATTAAGTTTTAAATTATTAAACTTTGAAATTATTTAATAATTAAGTTTTGAATTATTTAATGATTAAATAAGGTTGAATTATTTAATGATTAAATTGAATTGAATTCTTTAATAAGTAAAATTGAACTTTTGAATAAGTAAATTTTTACTTCGTAAATAATTGAAATTGAGTTTCTTTATTAATTAAGTTTTGGAAAATTATTTAAGTAAGTAAATAAGTGAAATTGAATTTCTTTAACAAGAAATAAAATGTGATTTATTGAAATTAATGTAAGACTTGAAAATTAAAGGATTTGATTTGATGAATTTAATTTAATTCAAATTGTAAGTTTTGAAATAAGAAAGTTGAATTTAAATAATGGATTTAATGAATTGGAAATTAAACAGAAATTGTTTTAAATGAAAATTTACTTAACGAACATTGAATGAAATTGATAAATGGATTTAAATTGGTTTGAATGTTAAATTAATTTAAATGATTTCGGAATGAAACTTATATACGAATTTGAATCAATATTTGAATTGTTTTAAATAGAAATTGAAATTGAATTATAAGATTTTGAAATTGTGAATTTGGAAGTTTTGAAACGTAAATATTGGAAATTGGTTTAGAAAGACAAATGAAATGTTGATTTACGAATTCTAATTGAATTGAGATTGATTTGGTTTTGAAATATATTAAACGACCAATCGGTGTAATAATTACGGAAGTTATTAAAGAGACCGGAATCGGTTATGGATATACTCTCTATCTAAACCGAAAACCACTTTAATAACTATACGCGGAGTGATGATCCAGAATGAAGTGGTTGGATTGATGTACGTGATGACTGAAGAAAGAGAACGATAATGGATAGCCTTGACACTTGTGTCAAATTGGAAATGACTAAAACAGGAGCCGTGCTGGGCCAATGGAGGATTAGCTACCTCAAGTGAACAAACATCTTCGAATTACTCATTACTTGTTGTCGATTGGTGCACCCTTGATTTTGGGAGTGTTGTTTCACGGTGATGCAGGCGCTGCGGCGTTGCGTTCTCACCAGTCCGGATCAGGCAAACGGTAGTATCACTACCTTGGGTATTGCCTCATGTGCCTTGTCATACTTGTATTCCCTATTCGCGACCACTACGAATTTGTTTTGTACCTTTAGTATATGGATTGCCCTCTGGTGACTTCCGGTTTTGGGGAAACTACGGTCTTGTATATGCTTTTGGGAATAAAAATGTGTTAAGGGTGGAATGGGCCATGACTTAACGCTATTTTGATATCTTTATATTACTGATAGACATTATCTACTTATCGTACACTACTACCTAGTAGATAGTTTAACGGATCCTTAAAGGATGGTTATTCCAAACATCCTTTGAGTTACTTGTGTTTAAGTTGCTATTTCACTTGAGTTGGATTTATAAATATAAGAACGTTAATCCTGACTCGAGTGTCTTGTGTTTTTGCTTTACGCTCGGGTCAGACTGAGTGTACCAGTATTCGAGACTCACCTTTGAAGTTGGAGCTTTGCTTGAAGATCCAGCCATCTATTCTGCTTTCAGTATTCAATGATTCCAGTGATGTGTTCTGATTTGTATCTGATGTATCGTATTACTCTTCTGTTGTAAATTATGATGAATTTTATATATTCATATAGTAGCTTCATGAACTACTATCTCTTTTATTTCCGCTGCAATTATTACTCTGAGTTTGTGATTATGTGAATATTTATTTACTGTATATGTTCAGTTTTGCCAATTTAAATTAACAACGCGTTATTTTGAGCAATTCAATTCCGGCATGAGTGTCTACCTATACACTTATAATGGATGCGAATGGTTTAAAATATCGGGTCGTTACACTGTAAGTAACTAATAACACTTAGGGGGGTAACGTTCGATCCAATAGAGTAGTATAGATAGATTTACTTTTCACCATTAATTTACTTTTCGAGAACTTGGTATTGAAGCGATAATAAGTTGAAAGTGAATATGAACTTGCATGGTCACTTGCTGTTTTTTGCAATGGTTGCTTTGTTGGTCCTGAAGCCTAGAATTAATTAGGTATGTCGAACTTGATATTTTTTCAACGTATTACGGTCTGTTTTTTGCAGTTGTTTTTCATATATCTAGTTTATTGTTTAGTTGCTATGTAAGTCGTAAGGGTGTTTTTCTATCATTTCTTTTACATGCATTATACTGTAGCAGCACTTGTAATTTATTGACCTTTCTTCTATATTTAGTAAAGTATCGATTTTCAAACTACTAATAATAATATGTGCATAATTATCAATATATTCATATATATTCATGCATATGTGAGAAGACATATATGTGTGATGTGTATGATCTCATACAAAGACATGGTCAAATATACACATGTGTAGATATTGGAATATATCTATCATGTATACACTTGGCATACACACACATAGATATATATATATATATATATATATATATATATCAAAAAAAATATTTAATAAAATAATAAATATAATTTTGTATAATATCATGGATAATTTTACCGAGTTAAGATTATCTAAAATATCTAATTATGTATTGGTGAAAAAAAAGTAAATTCAAATCCAAATCTAAGATATTAATTCAAAATTGTAGAATATTGTATATTTTACTAAGTAATATTATAATAAAATAAATATTGACTTAAATCTAATGTGGCTAAAAATGATCTTTTAAATTTAATAATATATATTTGTATTTAAACATTTTGAGTATAAACAAATATTGAAAAAATTAAATTTATATAAAAATATACTTTTGGCATTATTATTTTTTATCCTATAAAATGATGAAATTAATTTAATATATATGTATATCAAATTTATTATATCAACATCTAATTTAAAATTATCCATTTTCATATATTATAATATATATATATATATTGCTTTTGAGTTAGTTTTATATATAACTTGATAGGTGCAATTTAATTTAAACCATTATACATATTATATTAATTTGATTTTGATATATAAAAACATATATTATAACTTAAATGGTTTTAACTAATAAATATTAATCTAAATTAGTAGAGAAATATATATTTCAAATTAAAAAAAACTGTTTTACACACTTTAAAACAATTATATTATTGAAAATATAATATACATGCATATTTTACTTATATTATTGTGTTAGAATGAATATGTGACGACCCGGATTTTTCAATGTTTAATTCGGAATATTTAAATGGCTTTAGATATAGAAATTGGGTTATAAATTTGTTTTGAACAGGGAAAACTTGGATTTATTTATTCAGAATGTAAATACAGCAATTAGTTGAATAATATAATCATTCAATTCAATAATTGAAGATTGAGTAAAATATTTAATCTTGAGTTTCAAGCTGGTTAAAAATATTTTAAAGACTTGTAAAATTTATATTGATAGTACTAAAGATAGTAAAAACGTTAAAATTGAATTTGGAAGTGTTTTGTTCAGTTTTGAAAATATATCGTTTAATTGATATTTAGAAAAATAGCCTTTCGGGGCACAGTCTCGGAATTCGACGAAACAAGTTCCATTGGATCCGTAATAGTGTATTATTATCAGATTTTAAATTTAGTAGTGATTGGAGTTGTTGTGTGAGCATACGATATATAAACGCACTGAGATCTACATCGAAAATTTAATATAATAGCTGTGTTCAAAAAGCTATCTTCTCCATACGATCGAATTTGGACTCGAAACGTTTTCCAATGCGTTCGAAATAGGCATATAACATTATAAACGCCTGGCAGCAAGCCTCGATAGGAGATCAAGATTTTGAGTTACGGTTATGGAGTCAATTTGGATTTGAATTTGAATTAATATATATATTTATATCCTGGTCAAACATCAGTTGAAATTCCTTCACATCAGTAGTATTTCTATTCACTTCGTGTTACAGTAGCAAGACATCTTCCTCACGCAACCGGTCAAAAGAAAAATCAAAGTCACGTCTCCCTCAATATCATCACAGCCGAAAACTTCAATAATAATAAAAAATATAGGGCAGAGCAAAATGAATTCAACCGCACCCCTCTCTCTTATTTTAAATCTTCAGTCGAGAATGGGTCGGAGATGCCAAGAGTTCAATCGAGTAAGGAAATCGGTGGATCGAAATCGAACTCGGCGAACAAGTGAGGGTCGAACGATGTAACGACCCGTAAATTTAACCGGTTTTATTATCGTTATTAATTGAAATTTTAGGAAATTTTAAACGATAAAATTTTGAAATATAAATTTGATATTTGGAATGCGTCTAGTTAAACATAGCAACTAGTAAATTTTCGTCCGAAAATATGAAATTTATTTCGCGCGTAAATTTACTTCAATTTAATCAGTTAAAAAGCGATGGAAATAAAATGTTTCCGAAACCTAAATATTTTTACATAGTAAAATTCTAAAACATCTTCTGAGCAAGATGTCAGTTTGTCGTTTTACCAAATCCGGACATCTTTGGCTCCGTCGATCTTATTTTTCAGCGTTTTTCTTGCATTTTCCGCTATTAAAAAAAATTCGAATTTTTAGAATTCAATCAAACCACTGATATCTTTATACCGTTTTGATCGTCGCGTCGTGTTGATCTCTGCGGTATATTAAATTCCATGTTTCAGTGTTCTATACACGGTGTAGCACGTGAAACGGTTAACCGTAACGGTCCGTCTTTTTGTTTCGATGTGATAATTCAGTTTACACTGTATACATCAAATAAACATCGACTTTTATTCTTCCCGGCAACCGATGTCTAACTTTTGATATTCTCACCATTTTAAATTATTTATCGTTTCATTTATTATTCTGTTGTTCCCAACATAAGTGCCAGTTCATTCTACACACATTCTACCTCTTCTCTGCTCCACCTTCTCTCTGCATTCTAATACATCTTTCTTTTTTCATACTCATTCAAAAAAAAAACAGCGTTGCTTTCTTCTTGCCCTCTCCTCTCCTACATTCACGAACCTTTTGCCAAACCTTCTTTCTCCTCCGACCAAGCAACCGCCGCATCACCCTCCAAGTACCCACGACCCATACCACCAAACCCGACCCCACTGACCAAGCAACCTTTTCCGCTTATTCTCTCCCCTCAACTCCTCAGCCCACATGCTTGCAACCAATCCAGATCCACATCCTTCACCTCGCCCAGGCCAAGCCACATCGCCACAAACCAACCTCCATGTCGCCTCAAAGCCTAGTAGAGCTTGCCTTCCGTTTGATTTCGCATCAGTGCCATGCTTCACTTCTTTCGTGATGTGAGGTATATAAATGATTCTAATATATAACTTGTATTTTTCTTCCTGTGAAGCTTAAATATATCAATGTAACTAGTATAGTATAGTATACATTTTACTGGGCTGAATTATATGAGTATATATAAGTCAATAAGATTTTGGTTATGTATGTAAAACTATATTTAGTAGATGTTTTGTTTTGTATACAGTTTTATACTTATATTTATAATCTGTAAGTATACATGAATATAATAGTTGGTATTCTCTGTTTATATGTGTAATATACATGAAGTATATGCGTTTATATATATAAATATTCATACACCAGTATGCGTGTGGGTTAGTTTTAAACATATTTAAATATATGATGTTGTAAAGTGTAAAAGTTGATTTATAAATTTGTATATGTCGGACATGATTTATACGTGACTGTTCTGGCATTGTTTTATTGTAAAGTATAAATTTATATACTAGTCTACATAAAATGGTTTACTCATATATTATGCATATGAATAGTAGAGCAAATAGATATTCTCTGCATGTGTAGTAACATGCGTGTGTCTATATTAGTCATATTTCACATATTGGGTTCCTAAAGATATCGGTGATAATAATTTATAATATAGTAAGTATGTGCAGATATGTTTTATATTACACTTTTACAGTCCAACAGTTTATAGATTTGCATACTTGTTAAATAATAAATATACTGTTTTTATATATGTGAATTTAGTTTTCAATTTTACATTAATATAGTACGTTTGGACTCTAACTTTGGAATTATAATATAAATACATCTATTATTATTATTATTTTGACTAAATATATAGACGTAAATTTAGTTCAACCTATATCGAAACTAATTCCATTTTATTCCATCGATTCCAATTTTCAGCCTTGGTCGTCTAATGTGTGTCAATCCTGCCTTGATTTGGAAATCGTCACTAGGTTTTGGTCCAATTCGCAATTCAAATCATAGCCTATTGCGTCGTCTATCTTCTTGTGTCTCTAGCCTCAGAAGGTGAGCACTCACTCACGATTAACGTTCTTTTATTTATTAAATTTGATGTAACGACCCAGAAATTTTGATAATTAAAATTCGAATATTTAATTGATTTTAAATATTAATAAATGAATTTAATAAGTCGAATAATTTATTTGAAGGATATTGGATTTAATTTGGTCAATTAAATCGATAATTTAATGTTTGAAATTCCAGACTTATTTGAAATCTGGATTAAAAATGATTGAAAATGATTTGTAAAAAATTTATTTAATCATACTGGAGTTATAGGAAGGTTATAGAACTTTTAAAATTGAATTTGGAGTTAATCTGTGAAAATTGAATATTTTAATATTTAATTATCGACTGAAAAATAGCCAATTTTCGAACAGTCTCAGAATTGAACGAAACCAGTTCTATTGGATCCGTAATAGTTAGTTATTATCGGATTTCAATTTTCGTATCAATCGGAGTTGTCATTTGACCGTGGCAGCTCGAAACGCATCGATATCGTTTTAATTTTAAATCGTCGAGTTAAAAATAGTCATTTTTCAGACAGTGTCGGATTTCGACGAAACCAATTTCATCGGATCCGTAATGTGATATTATTGCATGGTTTCAAATTTCGTAATTTTTGGATTTACCGTTTGTCCGGTACGAATTAAAACGCCTCGAAATCGATTTAAATCGGTTTAATTTAAATTGATCGTTTATTGCCATATCTCACACATACGATCGAATTAGCTTTCGAAACCTGTTCCATTGTGTCCGGAACGCGGGGTAAACCCCAGAAACGCTAGTCACTGCGCGTAAATCGGAGTTCGAAAAATCCCGAAATGAATAGTGTTTTTCGTTAAAATTCTATAAAAGCAACCCATTCTCTTCCATTTGCTAAACCCTAATACAAACCTAGGTCAGCCGCCACTAAAGAAAACAATGGCCAGAAAATCACCACGCTCTTCCCCTTCGATCTCCCAATCCGTCGACATTCACGCGAAGTGTTCAACTGCAATTACGTAGAGGGCAACGAGTACTATCAGTTCAACGGTCAAGATCGTAAAATTCGAAGTGGATTAACGGGAAAACGAGTTTGAAGGCCGGTCGTTCGTCCTCGAGATGCGCGCCATAGGGGCGACCGGAATTCGAGGCACTTGGCGCGGTGGTAGATGGAGGCGAGGGCTTTCGAACGGTGTCCATATGATGGAGTTTCGTCGATGTTGGTGGGTGGCGTTCTCAACCCTAAGTGGCGGCAACGTTGGGTTCTCGCGTGCGTTTAAACTGGGTGGGGAAGATGATGGAATTCGCGGCTGAGATCTGTGGAGGCGGAAACGTGTGGCCAGATGTAGCTGAAGGTTTTAATTGATAAAAGAAATTGTAAATTTAATTTTATTAAAATCGTATTAACTTCAAACTGCTATAACTTGTTTATACGTGATCAGAAATTGATGAAACAAAATGCGTTGGAATCGTATCGTCGAATACTACGCGATGCAACTGATTTGGAGTCGTTTGGAGCTAGTTGGAATTTCGGGTAAAATTAAACGCGTGTTTAATTTTATTCGAAAATAAACGCTGAAATCAGAATTAAAATCACGGTGAGATCTTCTCACTCAAATTTAATGTGGAATTTTTACAGTTATTGATTTGATGATTGCTATTCGATGTGATATTAGATATGATAGGATATATCTATATATAATAGCAATATATACATATTGGCATATGTATATATTGGATTGATTGATTTCCCGCCTCGTATAGCGGATGAGACCCTATTGCGCCGTTAGTAAGCGGATTTTTATAAAACCCATATACCGCGATAATTCCGTACTGGAGCGGAATTGGTATTGTGCTAACATCTTTGGATGCAGGGAAACAGGTTGGAGGGATCCAACTGGATTCCTCAACTGTATTTACTTATTTACAGATATTGATATATATTCTGTTATCATATTGATATATGATATTGACCGTTGTGATGGACTGATTGGTGTTGTTGCATCATCGGATTCAGTTTTGAAATGTAAAAATAACGACTTGTACTTAAAAAGGGTTTTAAAGTGATTTTTGAAAATATACGTTTATGGAATTTTTGAATCGATTTATAAACGTAAAATTTTAAAGTTATAAAAGTTATTATTTTTAGTGAAATATAACCGAAGTGTCGTTTTTGAAACAAAAGTTGATTTATTTATAAAATGGTTTAAGTTGGGATTTTTGAATAACTATAAACGATTTGCATAGAAAGATTTAAAAAATTGATATTTTATAAATCAAAATATTGGACTTATAAAACGAATTTTATAAGTGTTAAAAAGAAGTATAAATGGATTTCATAAGTGAATGAAATTAATAGATTTATATTGTGAAATTATAAAATGGATGAAACTGTAGAATAAAAGATTTATAAGAGATTTACTTATAAATTGGATTTTTTGCCTTTAAATGGAATATTGATCGAATTATTAATAAACAAAAAGATTTATTAAATTGAAGTCGTTAGAACATAGAAATAGAATTTATAAACGTTGTTTTATAAATTCGAAATCAATTGGATTTGATAAATTAAAATGTTAAAGGAGGTATATTCGCGATTTTGCATAGCGGATTATTATTTAAATAAAATGTGTAGAAAATATTGAAATGTGGTTAGTGAAGTATATTCACGATTTTGGACGGTGAATATATTGTTAAGTAAAATGAACTTGTTTTGGGAAAGCGATATTACAGAAATGAAGTAATTGTTTTAAAAGATGTTTTAAAACGTGATAAGTATCGAATACATAGATTTCAACTTTTATTGTTGAAATAGACGTTTTCGAGGAATTTAAGGAAATGATGGACTATAACACTGTTGTTATAGTAAATGGTTTCCGAAAGGAAATGTTTTGATGTAGTATTGGGATTCATATATCTATCTAAATTCCGAATCCCTATACTAGTGATTTTGAGTCGTCGTAACGATGTTTTACGTAACATTCGTTTTGACTCAAATAAAATGTGTTTAAAGAATGATTTCCTTAAAGAATGAGATATATACTTGATTTTGATTTAAGTATATCGAATATTTTCTAAGTGTTGAAAATAAATAGTTTTGTGAATTACTTATTTTAAATAAGTATGGAAATGCTTTTCCAATATGAAATGAACTGTTTTGAGATTTTATCTTTTAAAGATAAATTGAAATGTGGAAATTGATTTGAAGTTGTTTTCAAATGGAAGTGTGGAAATTTTATATCTAGTAAAGATATTTTTGAAGATAAATAATTTGGAAAATTATTTGGAATCTGATGATGTTGCGCATCTTTATTGATAGTTAAATAACCGACTATCAATAATTACCTTTAGATAGGTATTTGTTGTGAATTGGACGAATTTGAATGCCACACTTATTTTTGAATAAGCGCTCACTATTCGGGTTAGCCGGGAAAGGACCATGGGGTCATATAACCCATTCCGAATATGTGATACGTCGTTATAAATTGCATTCGAAGACCGGTGTTGAAGACCGGATATTTTTGAAAACGGAAGGATTACCGTCGAGTTACTCTACATCGGCTGATCTCCGATTTAGAGGTTTTATCACCCTTAGTGACGGGAAGTCCGGACGTGATTAGAAAATTATCCGGATATGCAAGGGCTTCGTGAGAAGTGCCTTCGGTTCTGTTCGATCCCGGAACAGACTTGTATTGATTGTGTGTCTGACGTTACAATTTGAGATATAAAGCTGATTTCTTTCAAATACATTTCTGTTGGTGGCGGAGAATTTATTCTCTTAGCTTAACACCCTTCTCTGAGACGTACGAGCTCAGAGGTTATGTAGTTGAAATTTATCAGCGATATATCCCAATTTGGTAACGTGGCATACTGAGTGTTGCTGTGAAATGATCAGTGTTTGATCATTTGTGATATGATCATTTGTTTGATCTTATATCTTTGTGATCATAGGTTGATCATTTTTGTTTGACCCAAAGCAGGGCTTTTTGTAGAAAGCGTAGCTTTGTGGACGAGACTTCATCGAGCCTCACACCCCGGAAATGGTCGAAACAGGAAGGATGCAGCAAGGTTCTAGGGAGTAGCGCCCCTTAGTGTATGTCATTCCTTCTGGATAAAGGTGGTATCATGGTATGGAGCCCAGATACTTAACCTCTGTGGTTACTGCATTATTATTATCTATGTGGTTTGTTGCGAATCGGGGATCCTCGGGAAGATCGGTGACGATCGGGGGATGGCATACGCGTGTCAGTAGTTACCTATTTTTGCAGAGGTAACCCGGCCTTGTGTTGGCAGAGATCCGGTTAGGTTCTTGGGTCGTCTATTCCAGGGACGTACCCATCGTGGATAGGAAGTTCCTTAGCCTGACCATTTGTTGGAAATCCAAAGAAACAATACGAGCCTTGTACGGTTTTAGTTGTAGAACCTGCCATCTAATATGGCAGCTATAGCAAGCATACTATAATGGTACCTATGCTGGCTAAGATTTATATTGTACTTTCGAAATGTTTTCTACACTATGCACTAATAATAATATCAAAAAGAATTTGATTTTTGCGTAGTAAGCATCTTTGACTATCATAAGAAGAAATCTCCTCCAAGTCTGCGTTTGCATTGTGTGTGTGGTGGGAGGTCTTATGGTAGTTTCATTTTCCAAAAGCATTGCGAATTGACATTAAAGTTTTCCTGTTGTTTATTTTAAAAATAACTGTTTTACGATCTCACACCAGTCACCATGACTGACTCGGAGTTTATTGTTTCCCTTCTAAACTCTGGGTGCCCACCAATTTCCACACGGGCAGCCTAGAGTTATATTATCAGGATATTTTGGATATTCTAGAGCTTTGGAAGAAAGCTGGATGGCGAGACATAGTATTTGTATCTGATAGTATTTATTCCGTTGTGTATTCTGTATGAGGACAAGTTATATAACTGTCCATTGTTGTATATTGACTCTGATGATTTATGTATGTATAAACTGATATAGTCCTTTGTTTTAAAAGACTAGTGTTTATCTATTATATATTGTTCCGCTGCGATATGTGAGATTCTGATATTGTTTTCTGTTTCTGCTCTTGTTCTGTTGTTGTTCTTCTTTCTTTTTCTTCTATCTTATTCTTCTACCTTTTTCTTCTTTCTTAAAACCATAACTTTTCGCGTTTCCGCCATCTGATTGTTCGGCAGTTGCTGCAGTGGACGTAGCAGTGTCGGGTTTTCGGAAGACGGATTTGCGGGTCTTTACAGGTGGTATCAGAGCATATGGTTAAGCGATAACCCTGCTCTGTTGGGTGTTACTCATTAGAGATAGAGTCAGTAGTACTCTAGAATGAGTTGAGTGTAATAATAGATACGAGCGCGTATTTGTTAGTGAATATAAAATTGTTTTATATTGTGATGATTGGTTTGTTGAGTGGTATATGGATTCTGGTCGGTATTGTCCATACAACTCTATCGATAGGAATCTCTAAACACTTATATAGAACAATTCGGCACAGTATTGTTTTAAATAGGGTAAATGAGATAATTTTGCCCAAAATTATTTTGTATATAAAAGAAATGATTTTTCTGTAAGTTATTATAGTATATGGTTGCATGGATGTTAGGAAGTAATAATAGTGAATTATCATCACTGAAATTGAATAAGAAATTGGAATCATAACTCCAAAGTTAAGAAATAAATTCATATACGAATGAAATTCAAAGAATATAAATTATAAACGTGACTTATAATTGGAAATAGAATTCCAGAAAAGTTTTTGGAAATGTAATTGAAAGAATCTGATATTTTGGAGATTTGTAAAGTTTAAATCTTTTTGGAGTTGAAAATGAATTTCGAAGGTTTGAAAAGTATTTTGGAAAGAGAAAAGCTCTAAACTCTTTTCGGTCGCTGGAAAATAATTCCGATGATGATCGCGACATCACCGGTGTTCATTTTCGGGTTTCCAAAAGAGGAAATTGCTGCCAAATTGTTTTAAACGGAAGTTGTTTGAAAATTTGGGTTTTGTTTTGAAAATTCAAAGGATGATTTGAATTGTTTTCAAAATGGCTTTGAAAGGTTGAAAAGACTCTGGAATACTTTATAAGAATATTTATGGAATATTATTTAATTGATAACTTATACAAATTGAATTTTGATAGAATAAATCTAACTTAAAAAATGGAGTTAAATAAATGTAAGTACATGTGAATCAATTAAATGAAAATGAAATTGAAAGTTGAAATTCATTTCGAATTCGTAAGCAAATGAATTGAATTGAATAATTATGAATGAGAGATGAATTAAAAGATTCAATAATGGAGAGTGATAAGAATTAGTAACTGAAACTAATCTAAAATAAGCAGTTGTAAATAAAAGTTAATCGATGAAATTCAATATTTCGGAAGTGAAGATAAATTGAATCCAAATTGAATTAAAATGGTAAAGTAAATTCAAATGAGAAATTGAAATGAGAAATTGAATTCAAATAAATTTGAAATGTAAAATTGAAGATAATGGATATAACTTCAATAGTGAACTAAAGATGATATAAGTAGTTTATATTGGAAAATTTTTGTAATAGAATTTGCAAAATGGTTTGAATATATGTAACTAGATATTATGGCTAGTAGGATATACAGGTGTTATAAAGGAATTGAATTTGATTTCACAGATAATTTGAATTGCTCGAAAAAGGTATGTATTTAAATTTGAATATGAGATTTGATGACTTATTTCTCTAGCCGCTTGGCTTTTTCTTTTTCTTTTTGAAATCTGAGAGTCCGTAGGGACGTTTTGTAGTCGTGCCGTATTAGCCGCGCAAAGGAGACGCTGGCAAAAATTTTCGAGAATTCCGGGCGTTAGAAAATTTTTGAGAAATTTTGAAAGTTTAAATTTGAATTTAAACTTAAATTTGAATTGTTAAGAAAACAATATTGTTTTGAAACCTGTAATTGTAGTTGAAAATTTAGTTGAATGATAACGAATCTTTAGTAGAAAGATTTGTTTTAAAAATTTGATAAAACTATTGGATTGTGAAAAATAGTAGACGAGTTAAGGACCTTTTTTTCCTAACTTGTAATTTCGAGGACGAAATTCTTTTAAGGGGGGAAGTTTGTAACGACCCAGAAATTTTGATAATTAAAATTCGAATATTTAATTGATTTTAAATATTAATAAATGAATTTAATAAGTCGAATAATTTATTTGAAGGATATTGGATTTAATTTGGTCAATTAAATCGATAATTTAATGTTTGAAATTCCAGACTTATTTGAAATCTGGATTAAAAATGATTGAAAATGATTTGTAAAAAATTTATTTAATCATACTGGAGTTATAGGAAGGTTATAGAACTTTAAAAATTGAATTTGGAGTTAATCTGTGAAAATTGAATATTTTAATATTTAATTATCGACTGAAAAATAGCCAATTTTCGAACAGTCTCAGAATTGAACGAAACCAGTTCCATTGGATCCGTAATAGTTAGTTATTATCGGATTTCAATTTTCGTATCAATCAGAGTTGTCATTTGACCGTGGCAGCTCGAAACGCATCGATATCGTTTTAATTTTAAATCGTCGAGTTAAAAATAGTCATTTTTCAGACAGTGTCGGATTTCGACGAAACCAATTTCATCGGATCCGTAATGTGATATTATTGCATGGTTTCAAATTTCGTAATTTTTGGATTTACCGTTTGTCCGGTACGAATTAAAACGCCTCGAAATCGATTTAAATCGGTTTAATTTAAATTGATCGTTTATTGCCATATCTCACACATACGATCGAATTAGCTTTCGAAACCTGTTCCATTTTGTCCGGAACGCGGGGTAAACCCCAGAAACGCTAGTCACTGCGCGTAAATCGGAGTTCGAAAAATCCCGAAATGAATAGTGTTTTTCGTTAAAATTCTATAAAAGCAACCCATTCTCTTCCATTTGCTAAACCCTAATACAAACCTAGGTCAGCCACCACTAAAGAAAACAACGGCCAGAAAATCACCACGCTCTTCCCCTTCGATCTCCCAATCCGTCGACATTCACGCGAAGTGTTCAACTGCAATTACGTAGAGGGCAACGAGTACTATCAGTTCAACGGTCAAGATCGTAAAATTCGAAGTGGATCAATGGGAAAACGAGTTTGAAGGCCGGTCGTTCGTCCTCGAGATGCACGCCATAGGGGCGACCGGAATTCGAGGCACTTGGCGCGGTGGTAGATGGAGGCAAGGGCTTTCGAACGGTGTCGATATGATGGAGTTTCGTCGATGTTGGTGGGTGGCGTTCTCAACCCTAAGTGGCGGCAACGTTGGGTTCTCGCGTGCGTTTAAACTGGGTGGGGAAGATGATGGAATTCGCGGCTGAGATCTGTGGAGGCAGAAACGTGTGGCCAGATGTAGCTGAAGGTTTTAATTGATAAAAGAAATTGTAAATTTAATTTTATTAAAATCGTATTAACTTCAAACTGCTATAACTTGTTTATACGTGATCAGAAATTGATGAAACAAAATGCGTTGGAATCGTATCGTCGAATACTACGCGATGCAACTGATTTGGAGTCGTTTGGAGCTAGTTGGAATTTCGGGTAAAATTAAACGCGTGTTTAATTTTATTCGAAAATAAACGCTGAAATCAGAATTAAAATCACGGTGAGATCTTCTCACTCAAATTTAATGTGGAATTTTTACAGTTATTGATTTGATGATTGCTATTCGATGTGATATTAGATATGATAGGATATATCTATATATAATAGCAATATATACATATTGGCATATGTATATATTGGATTGATTGATTTCCCGCCTCGTATAGCGGATGAGACCCTATTGCGCCGTTAGTAAGCGGATTTTTATAAAACCCATATACCGCGATAATTCCGTACTGGAGCGGAATTGGTATTGTGCTAACATCTTTGGATGCAGGGAAACAGGTTGGTGGGATCCAACTGGATTCCTCAACTGTATTTACTTATTTACAGATATTGATATATATTCTGTTATCATATTGATATATGATATTGACCGTTGTGATGGACTGATTGGTGTTGTTGCATCATCGGATTCAGTTTTGAAATGTAAAAATAACGACTTGTACTTAAAAAGGGTTTTAAAGTGATTTTTGAAAATATACGTTTATGGAATTTTTGAATCGATTTATAAACGTAAAATTTTAAAGTTATAAAAGTTATAATTTTTAGTGAAATATAACCGAAGTGTCGTTTTTGAAACAAAAGTTGATTTATTTATAAAATGGTTTAAGTTGGGATTTTTGAATAACTATAAACGATTTGCATAGAAAGATTTAAAAAATTGATATTTTATAAATCAAAATATTGGACTTATAAAACGAATTTTATAAGTGTTAAAAAGAAGTATAAATGGATTTCATAAGTGAATGAAATTAATAGATTTATATTGTGAAATTATAAAATGGATGAAACTGTAGAATAAAAGATTTATAAGAGATTTACTTATAAATTGGATTTTTTGCCTTTAAATGGAATATTGATCGAATTATTAATAAAAAAAAGATTTATTAAATTGAAGTCGTTAGAACATAGAAATAGAATTTATAAACGTTGTTTTATAAATTCGAAATCAATTGGATTTGATAAATTAAAATGTTAAAGGAGGTATATTCGCGATTTTGGATAGCGGATTATTATTTAAATAAAATGTGTAGAAAATATTGAAATGTGGTTAGTGAAGTATATTCACGATTTTGGACAGTGAATATATTGTTAAGTAAAATGAACTTGTTTTGGGAAAGCGATATTACAGAAATGAAGTAATTGTTTTAAAAGATGTTTTAAAACGTGATAAGTATCGAATACATAGATTTCAACTTTTATTGTTGAAATAGACGTTTTCGAGGAATTTAAGGAAATGATGGACTATAACACTGTTGTTATAGTAAATGGTTTCCGAAAGGAAATGTTTTGATGTAGTATTGGGATTCATATATCTATCTAAATTCCGAATCCCTATACTAGTGATTTTGAGTCGTCGTAACGATGTTTTACGTAACATTCGTTTTGACTCAAATAAAATGTGTTTAAAGAATGATTTCCTTAAAGAATGAGATATATACTTGATTTTGATTTAAGTATATCGAATATTTTCTAAGTGTTGAAAATAAATAGTTTTGTGAATTACTTATTTTAAATAAGTATGGAAATGCTTTTCCAATATGAAATGAACTGTTTTGAGATTTTATCTTTTAAAGATAAATTGAAATGTGGAAATTGATTTGAAGTTGTTTTCAAATGGAAGTGTGGAAATTTTATATCTAGTAAAGATATTTTTGAAGATAAATAATTTGGAAAATTATTTGGAATCTGATGATGTTGCGCATCTTTATTGATAGTTAAATAACCGACTATCAATAATTACCTTTAGATAGGTATTTGTTGTGAATTGGATGAATTTGAATGCCACACTTATTTTTGAATAAGCGCTCACTATTCGGGTTAGCCGGGAAAGGACCATGGGGTCGTATAACCCATTCCGAATATGTGATACGTCGTTATAAATTGCATTCGAAGACCGGTGTTGAAGACCGGATATTTTTGAAAACGGAAGGATTACCGTCGAGTTACTCTACATCGGCTGATCTCCGATTTAGAGGATTTATCACCCTTAGTGACGGGAAGTCCGGACGTGATTAGAAAATTATCCGGATATGCAAGGGCTTCGTGAGAAGTGCCTTCGGTTCTGTTCGATCCCGGAACAGACTTGTATGGATTGTGTGTCTGACGTTACAATTTGAGATATAAAGCTGATTTCTTTCAAATACATTTCTGTTGGTGGCGGAGAATTTATTCTCTTAGCTTAACACCCTTCTCTGAGACGTACGAGCTCAGAGGTTATGTAGTTGAAATTTATCAGTGGTATATCCCAATTTGGTAACGTGGCATACTGAGTGTTGCTGTGAAATGATCAGTGTTTGATCATTTGTGATATGATCATTTGTTTGATCTTATATCTTTGTGATCATAGGTTGATCATTTTTGTTTGACCCGAAGCAGGGCTTTTTGTAGAAAGCGTAGCTTTGTGGACGAGACTTCATCGAGCCTCACACCCCGGAAATGGTCGAAACAGGAAGGATGCAGCAAGGTTCTAGGGAGTAGCGCCCCTTAGTGTATGTCATTCCTTCTGGATAAAGGTGGTATCATGGTATGGAGCCCAGATACTTAACCTCTGTGGTTACTGCATTATTATTATCTATGTGGTTTGTTGCGAATCAGGGATCCTCGGGAAGATCGGTGACGATCGGGGGATGGCATACGCGTGTCAGTAGTTACCTATTTTTGCAGAGGTAACCCGGCCTTGTGTTGGCAGAGATCCGGTTAGGTTCTCGGGTCGTCTATTCCAGGGACGTACCCATCGTGGATAGGAAGTTCCTTAGCCTGACCATTTGTTGGAAATCCAAAGAAACAATACGAGCCTTGTACGGTTTTAGTTGTAGAACCTGCCATCTAATATGGCAGCTATAGCAAGCATACTATAATGGTACCTATGCTGGCTAAGATTTATATTGTACTTTCGAAATGTTTTCTACACTATGCACTAATAATAATATCAAAAAGAATTTGATTTTTGCGTAGTAAGCATCTTTGACTATCATAAGAAGAAATCTCCTCCAAGTCTGCGTTTGCATTGTGTGTGTGGTGGGAGGTCTTATTGTAGTTTCATTTTCCAAAAGCATTGCGAATTGACATTAAAGTTTTCCTGTTGTTTATTTTAAAAATAACTGTTTTACGATCTCACACCAGTCACCATGACTGACTCGGAGTTTATTGTTTCCCTTCTAAACTCTGGGTGCCCACCAATTTCCACACGGGCAGCCTAGAGTTATATTATCAGGATATTCTGGATATTCTGGAGCTTTGGAAGAAAGCTGGATGGCGAGACATAGTATTTGTATCTGATAGTATTTATTCCGCTGTGTATTCTGTATGAGGACAAGTTATATAACTGTCCATTGTTGTATATTGACTCTGATGATTTATGTATGTATAAACTGATATAGTCCTTTGTTTTAAAAGACTAGTGTTTATCTATTATATATTGTTCCACTGCGATATGTGAGATTCTGATATTGTTTTCTGTTTCTGCTCTTGTTCTGTTGTTGTTCTTCTTTCTTTTTCTTCTATCTTATTCTTCTACCTTTTTCTTCTTTCTTAAAACCATAACTTTTCGCGTTTCCGGCATTCGATGGCTCAGCAGTCGATAAAGTGAGTATCGATGTTGAATTTTCGAAAGTCGAAAATTTTCGGGATGTTACATTTGATTTCAATTGAAATGACAATTGAAATATGCTGCTGTTAGTTAATTACACTGTTATATGTGCTATTACCTGTATCAGTTCACCTGTGACATCTGACACCAATATCTATTATATATGCAATGATAATCCAGTTTGGTTGTTAAATGACTGATTGTTTGATGTTTACAATTGGACGTTAAATTTGTAATGTATAAAGTGATAAATATTATGCAAATAAATTTGACGTAGGATAATTAAAATTTGAATCGACACATATGTTGAATTTGATTAGTTGAATATGATCTCTTTTAATTGTTAAATTAATTGACATGTAGAATAGTGATAATTACACTTTGAACCATTGAACGTATATTTGATTAATTGTTGTAGTGTTAAAATTGGAATTGAATGACAATTGAAGAACCGTATAAATATTAGTGTAATAATCTTTAATCTACATGAAATGATAGTGTAGATTCTAGAGATAATTATATTAATTCGTACAAATAACAATGCGAATCAATATGGTTATTTCGGGATTATTTGAATTGATTATTGGATTGATATTGATTGTTGTTATTGCTTGTTTATTTACTTTGACACCATCCCAGTTATCACACTGCAAGTTCCCTTTGTTATGCTTTGATTTTTGAATTGAATTGGAATCGGGTTGAAATGATAAATACCCAAATTGAACTTTGACCTAGGATAGAGAATTAAACAAAACTCGATTGGTCAATAATTTGATTTAAAAATAAAATGAAGATTTTATTTGAATAAATAATATGGTTTTGAAATGAAGTTGAAATTTGAATTTTTATGAAAGGAAAGTGTTAATATTTAATAATATGAAACAAAATATTAACAATGTAATTGATGAAAGAATGTTGTTTAAAATTGAGAAATGATTGAATTACGTTTGAAATGATTTAATAATTAAGTTTGAAATTATAATTAAGTTTGAAATTATTAAACTTTGAAATTATTTAATAATTAAGTTTTGAATTATTTAATACTTAAATAAGATTAATTATTTAATGATTAAATTGAATTGAAATTCTTTAATAAGAAAAATTGAACTTTTGAATAAGTGAAATTAAATTTCTTTAACAAGAAATGAAAAATGTGATATTTTGGAATTAATATAAGACTTGTAATTTTGAGAATTTGATTTGACGAATCTAATTTAGGTAAATTTGAAGTTTTGATATAATGAAGATGAACGTAAGTAATTGATCTTATGAATTGTGAATTGAGTAAAATTGTTTTGAATGATAAAGTAACTTAACGAATATTGAATGAAATCGATAAATGAGCTTAAATTGATTTGAATGTTAAATTAAATTAATTTAAATGATTTCGGAATGAAATTTATATATGAACTTGAATCAAAATTTGAATTGTTTTAAATAAAAAATTGAATTTGGATTATAAGAGTTTGAAATTATGAATTTGAAAGTTTTGAAACGTAAATTTTGGAAATTGTTTGGAAAGACAAATGAAATGTTGATTTACAAATTCTAATTGAAATTGTAATTGATTTGGTTTTGGAAATTTATTAAACGACCAATCGGTGAAATAATCATGAAAGTTATTAAAGAGACCGGAATCGGTTATGGACATACTCTCTGTCTAAACCGAAACCACTTTGATAACTATAACGCGGAGTGATGATCCAGAATGAAGTGGTTGGAATGATGTTCGTGATGACTGAAGAAAGAGAACGATAATGGATAGCCTTGACACTTGTGTCAAATTGGAAATGACTAAAACAGGAGCCGTGCCGGGCCAATGGAGGTCAGCTACCTCAAGTGAACACACTTCTTCGAACTACTCATTACTTGTTGTCGATTGGTGCACCCTTGATTTTGGGAGTGTTGTTTCACGGTGTTGCGGTCGCTGCGGCGATGCGTTCTCACCAGTCCGGATCAGGCGAATGGTAGTGTCACTACCTTGGGTATTGCCTCATGTGCCTTGTCATACTTGTATTCCTTTATACGCGACCACTACGATTTTGGTTTGTACCTTTAGTATATGGATTGCCCTCTGGTGACTTCCGGTTTTGGGGAAACTACGGTCTTGTATATGCTTTTGGGAATAAAAATGTGTTAAGGGTGGAATGGGCCATGACTTAACACTATTTTAATACCTTATATTACTGATAGACATTATCTACTTAGCGTACACTACTACATAGTAGATAGTTTAACGGATCCTTAAAGGATGATTATTCCAAACATCCTTCGAGCTTGTATTTCAATTGCTATTTCACTTGAGTTGGATTTATTGATATAAGAATGTTAATCCTGACTCGAGTGTTTTGTGTTTTTGCTTTACGCTCGGGTCAGACTGAGTGTACCAGTATTCGAGACTCACCTTTGAAGTTGGAGCTTTGCTTGAAGATCCAGCCATCTATTCTGCTTTCAGTATTCGATGATTCCAGTGATGTATTCTGATTTGTATCTGATGTATCGTGTTACTCTTCCGTTGTATCTGGTTTGACTCTGATGTATCGTATTACTCTTCTGTTGTAAACTCTGATGTATTTTATATATTCATATAGTAGCTTCATGAACTACTATCTCTTTTATTTCCGCTGCAATTATTACTCTGTGTCTGTGATCTGTGATTATTTATTTACTGTATATGTTCAGTTTCGCCAAATTTTAATTAACAACGTGGTATTTTGAGCAATTCAATTCCGGCATGAGTGTCTACCTATACACTTATAATGGATGCGAATGGTCCAAAATATCGGGTTGTTACAGTTGGTATCAGAGCTTTGGTAGCTCTAGGCAAAACTTAACATATAGGGTAAATGTATTTACAGAATCACTCTCATTCGAGTTTCAATCTCTTCCTTTGACTCAATTCCTTTGAATTTTGGAACGTTCCCCTCGGTTCCGAAATTCATTCATGTCCTTCACTATTCGTCCTTTTTTTTCAATCATGGAGCACCCCATAACTCCATTCTGAATATTATCTAATAGATCGGCGGTCTCGCTAATCTTCGAATGCTCCGTATAGGAGCAAAACTCCCTTATAATAGGCATCGATTTACCGGAGATTTCTGTATCCTCGGTTTACGATGCTATCTATTCCCTGCTATACCTGAATTCCATCTCTTGAGATCGAGTGTTGATTTACCTCGGAATTCAGCATCGATTTTATTCTTGAAGTCACGGATGACCCGGTTAAGGTTGCCCGTGAATTAAATAAACTCATCCATCTCCCGATTGTGGTAATTGAATTATCTTATCTTCTGTTTCAAACTTATTTTCGAATCAAAATTCTCTTTGATTTGTTTTCCATCAAATTTGAATCGCTATACATGTTTTGAAATCTATTCTTGTATCGTCGAGCGTGGAATTGTATTTGTAAAATTATATATAAAATATCTTAAAAATATATTGTGTTGGTTGAGTTGTTGATGTTGATTTGGATTTTCGATCGATTCGTCTGATCAACGTTATCGATAGGATTTCCAAAACACTTTAACAGAGCAAACCAACATAATATCGTTTTCAAATTTGGTAAACAAAATAAATTTCTGAATGATTATATTATATATACAAGTATAAATTTTTCTGAAATTAAATTGTTAATGAGTTGTTGTCCGAAATGATAATATTTAATTTTCATTTATTACTTCATAAACCATTGACTATTGGATAATATAAATAAATGAATTTATAAAAATGGGTTAAAATTGATTTTAAATTTAAATGGATTTAAACTAAATTTGAGAATTTAATATTCGGTGGTTTCAAACTTTGATTGGAAAGTTTTAAAGTGTATAGTATTTAAATATCTTCAAAAAGAATCATTTCAAAGAATTCTAAAATGTTGAAATCAATGCTCTTTTCTTTGTCGCTGGAAAATAATTTCGGTGATGGCGACCGCATCATCGACATTCATTTTCGAGTTTCGAAGTGGAGAAACCATTCTGTAGCTTTGCTACGGTTTTGTTTGGGAAATATTTTAATTTGAATTTCTTAAGTATGACTTGATTTATATATATATATATATGGGAATATTATTTTAAATTTAATTTGATTTAATATATATAGTATATTCATAATTATCTCTAAAGGGTTTAAAATTAAACGGAAATTTAATTCTTAAATTTATGTTAAAGAATGTTTTCAATTATAAATAAAGCTAAATTTTGGATAAATATTTAAACTTGAAATAGTTGAATTTGAAAATTTTATTTGTATAGTACTAAATTGCATTTCAATATAACTTACTCAAATTATTCAGAAGTTAAAATGTAATTGGATAATATACAATATAAAATGATTTTATAAATAAAATTTGAGTATTTGTAATAAATGTTATACACTTAGATTTTAATTAAAAAAAATGCTAATAAAGATGATAGAATAATAAGTTAATTGAATGAGATGAATATAAAGTAAATTTTGTTCTGAAAGAATTAACAAATTGAATTTAATCAGCTTAATGAAATACCTTGAATTAAGATCAATTATTGAATATTAATTGATTTAAAATGAAATTTATATGATTAGAATTAACAGTTGAACTAGCAAATTTAAATCAAATGACTATTTATTGATTTGATATAAATGAATTTAACCAAATTGAAAAATATAAATTAAGTTAAATTGGAATTTATATGGGTTAAATATATGTGATTAGATATATTAAGTAGAATAAATTTCACAATAATTTGGAATAAAGAAGAATTTAAAATTTTTGAAGAAAATATGATTATAATAAAAGACTATTCAATGGGATAATAAGATAATGAATTTAGAAATAGTTGAGATTGATTTTAGTGAAATCAAATGGATTAAATCAATTATTGAATATCAATTAATTTAAATTTGAATTTATATGGTTTAAATTAATGGTTATTTTGTATTTCAAATCTGTTTTTCTTTCTGGTTGTTTCTATTCTCCTACCTCGTTCCTTTTCAGGGACGAAAAGTTTTGAGTGGGGAAGAATGTAACGACCCGTAAATTTAACCGGTTTTATTATCGTTATTAATTGAAATTTTAGGAAATTTTAAACAATAAAATTTTGAAATATAAATTTGATAATTGGAATGCGTCTAGTTAAACATAGCAACTAGTAAATTTTCGTCCGAAAATATGAAATTTATTTCGCGCGTAAACTTACTTCAATTTAATCAGTTAAAAAGCGATGGAAATAAAATGTTTCCGAAACCTAAATATTTTTACATAGTAAAATTCTAAAACATCTTCTGAGCAAGATGTCAGTTTGTCGTTTACCAAATTCAGACATCTTTGGCTCCGTCGATCTTATTTTTCAGCGTTTTTCTTGCATTTTCCGCTATTAAAAAAAGTTCGAATTTTTAGAATTCAATCAAACCACTGATATCTTTATACCGTTTTGATCGTGGTATATTCAATTCCATGTTTCAGTGTTCTATTGTAACGACCCGATATTTTGGACCATTCGCATCCATTATAAGTGTATAGGTAGACACTCATGCCGGAATTGAATTGCTCAAAATATCGCGTTGTTAATTTAAATTTGGCAAAACTGAACAAATACAGTAAATAAAATAATCACAGATCACAGACACAGAGTAATAAGTTGCAGCGGAAATAAAAGAGATAGTAGTTCATGAAGCTACTATATGAATATATAAGATGCATCAGAGTTTACAATAGAAGAGTAATACGATACATCAGATACAAATCAGAATACATCTGTGACGCCCCACCTCTATACCCACGCTAACCAAGGACACTACGATGTAGTGCTGTCAACTAGCGCGGAGAATAAGGCTGTTGAGAAGCGACCATCCATGTAATTGATTATCACATTGTGGCTATAAAATAATCTTCGGAAACAAAAATAGAAATAAACATAACACATAGCAGTCACAGACATCCATATCACAAAGGCGGAAAAAGATATGCATATATAACTAACACATGAAAGTGTACATCAGAGTAGTGGTCAAAAAGTTCCACAATAATACAAAAGAATAGCAACACGTGCTATACCAAAAGAATACAACTATGAGTCCATATCTCAAGTGTATACAACAAAAAACTGCTAAACTAAATAGTCAGCCAAAAGTCAGAGTAGCAAATCCCGGAAGGAAGTCAAGCAGAAGCACCTGTAACATCTCGGTCTGACCCGAGTATTATTTAAGAAAATAATAAACGGATCAGTCTAACTATAAATATCAGATGACATGATATATAATAAAAGACATGGCATAAACATAGAATATCCATACTGACATACTACTATAAGTAGGAAAATGATGATCAACAGGAGATCAACCGATGAGAAATGATCAATATCACGAGAATCTTCTCAAAGATCCAAAGAGGGCATCATACCCTAAACTTGTACTCATAACAAGTCAATGACATAAAAATCCAGAAATCAAACAAGAAATCCAGAAATCATAAAAAAGAGAAAGAGGCCTATCACATGATGGTCCGAAGACCATGGGGAGCTACCCCATATGTGTGAGTCGGAATCACACTGATTGAGGCCTAGGCTAACCAAAAAGCAAAAAGGTATGTGTGAATGGAATCACACAAGTGGTGTCTAGCCTAACCTCGCAAACAAAAAGATATGTGTGAGTCGGAATCACACTACTGCGGCCTAGACTAACCTTGCGGACAAAGAGATGTGTGTGAGTCGGAATCACACTACTGCGGTCTAGTCTTACCTTGTAAACAAAGAGACATCGCACAATTGCTAGTCTAAATCATAAAATGATCATCATGATCAGCGAGAAGTGTCAATCACACCAAGCTAGTAAATATATGAGTTTAGCTTCATGTCCCATAACCACTTGCTTAACTTAAATATTTACGAACAAGCTGTAAATCTTCACTAGGAAATTGTCACAAAAAGGGTTCAATCGAACAAGTCCAAGAGCTAACCGACGAAGTGAACGCAAGCGTTTCATACCACTCGTTTTACTAAGTCGTTTAAGTCGATTTCTCATTCGAGTGAAGTAAAGGCTTGTATATACTAGTAGATTGAAAATCGGTTTGAGAAAACGAACTTTTGATATTTAAAATAGTGTTGAAATCGCTTTGATGAAAGAGTTTGATATTTACTATTAGTATTGAAACCTTCATATATCTTTAAAGTGACAAGTCATAAAACGATTGTAGAAACAAATCAATTCACGTTCGAAGACGTGAGTAAAGTCCAAAGAAGTCAATCCCAAAACCATCAAAGTAGAAATTCTGATAAATGTTTTTCAGACGAGATTGCCTACGCAGAGTAATACGGGGTTCGACCTAGTGAAGGCAAGCGGTCCAGCGACCTAAGGAAAAATAGGTCATACGACCTAAGGAAATCGCGAACTAAAAAGACCAAGTGTAAGGTCGGCGACGACCTACGACTTATAGAGTCCTGCGACCTAAGTGGGATGCGACTTAGTGGGGCATAGGTCGGAGACGACCTACGACTTAAGGTCAAGCGACCTAAGGTAAATGGTCCAACGACCTAACTCGAACGACCTAGAGGGTCGAACGACTTAACTGGAGGATAAGTCGGAGACGACCTACGAGATATACTGACCGACCTAACTCGAGCGACTTAAAGACTTAGCAGGGTCGAGCGACTTACGAGCTACGACCTAAGGTGACGAGGGCGTTAGGTCGGAGACGACCTAACATTTGACTCGCGAACGACTTATGGAAAAGAAGCTTAGGTCGGAGACGACCTACGAGATAAGCCAGTGCGAGCGACCTAAAGTTTGCCTGGGGGATTATAGGTCGGCAACGACCTAACGTTTTGCTTGGAGATTATAGGTCGGCAACGACCTAATCGTTTTGCCTGGGGATTTTAGGTCGGCAACGACCTAAGACTTAACAAAATTCGAGCGACTTAGTGGTTTGCCTTGGAATTTTAGGTCGGCAACGACCTAAGACTTAAAGCTGTTTCGACCTACGACTTAAGGACGAATACGACCTATGACTTAAGGACGCGCGACCTAACTCCGAACGAGCTAAAAATGGCCAGAATGACCTAGTAGCAGTTTTTCACCAAAATCACTAAATTTTGGAGTTTTTCGCCAATCCAATCCAAACCAAATGCAAATGTTGATGCTAGAGTGATAGGGAATCATTCCCAACAGTCCAAGATAGATATAGGCAAGATGTGAGATCAAAAATCTCACCTTTTCACGGAATTTGATGAAGGTGGAGATTTGAGAGCAAAGCAAGAACACCAACAAGCTTGAATCAATGGTCTTCACGTGAATTTGATGTTGAATCTCGGATTTGCAATAGAATTTGTGTTTGGAGTTTTAATTTCCACTTCCCACCACCATTTTTGACAAAGCATGAAGTGTTTTGATAGAGTGAAGAAGATGGTTGGGCTGAACTAAAGGGGTGCAGTCCAAACCAAAGTCAAAGGCGGGAAAAAGTGTTGAAAATTTCACTATCTCCAAACATATCGAAGTTTACACTCAAAAAGATCGCAAACATCATTTTGAACTCAATGGGGGTGGTCTCGAGTCCTAATTTGACCGTATGCAAAAAGTAGCTTTTCGGACTAACATTCGACTAACGATAAAATATTTAAATAAAATATTTAAATATAGAATCGATAGATATGCGGGTTGTTACAACATCACTGGAATCATCGAATACTGAAAGCAGAATAGATGGCTGGATCTTCAAGCAAAGCTCCAACTTCAAAGGTGAGTCTCGAATATTGGTACAATCAGTCTGACCCGAGCGTAAAGCAAAAACACAAGACACTCGAGTCAGGATTAACATTCTTATATTTATAAATCCAACTCAAGTGAAATAGCAACTGAAACACAAGTAACTCAAAGGATGTTTGGAATAACCATCCTTTAAGGATCCGTTAAACTATCTACTAGGTAGTAGTGTACGATAAGTAGATAATGTCTATCAGTAATATAAAGATATCAAAATAGCGTTAAGTCATGGCCCATTCCACCCTTAACACATTTTTATTCCCAAAAGCATATACAAGACCGTAGTTTCCCCAAAACCGGAAGTCACCAGAGGGCAATCCATATACTAAAGGTACAAAACAAATTCGTAGTGGTCGCGAATAAAGGGATACAAGTATGACAAGGCACATGAGGCAATACCCAAGGTAGTGATACTACCGTTTGCCTGATCCGGACTGGTGAGAACGCAACGTCGCAGCGCCCGCAACACCGTGAAACAACACTCCCAAAATCAAGGGTGCACCAATCGACAACAAGTACTGAGTAGTTCGAAGAAGTGTGTTCACTTGAGGTAGCTAATCCTCCATTGGCCAGGCACGGCTCCTGTTTTAGTCATTTCCAATTTGACACAAGTGTCAAGGCTATCCATCATCGTTCTCTTTCTTCAGTCATCACGAACATCATTCCAGCCACTTCATTCTGGATCATCACTCCGCGTATAGTTATTAAAGTGGTTTTCGGTTTAGATAGAGAGTATATCCATAACCGATTCCGGTCACTTTAATAACTTTCGAAATTATTACACCGATTGGTCATTTATTTATTTCAAAGCCAAATCAATTTCAATTTCAATCAGAGTTTATAAATCAACATTTCGTTTGTCTTTCTAAACCAATTTCCAAAATTTACGTTTCAAAACTTCCAATTTACCGTTTCAAAATCTTATAATTCAATTTCAATCTTTATATTGAAAACAATTCAAATATTGATTCGAGTTCGTATATAAGTTTCATTCCAAAATCATTTAAATAAATTTAGTTTTAACATTCAAATCAATTTACATTCATTTATCGATTTCATTCAATATCGTTAAATTAATTTATCATTTAAAAAAATTTCTATTAAATTTCCAAATCATTAAATCAATTTCTTAAGTTCAACTTCATTAAATCAAAATTTACAATTTTGAATTAAACTAAATTCGTCAAATCAAATTCTTTCAATTACAAGTCTTATATTAATTCCAAAAATATCACATTTTCATTTCTTGTTAAAGAATCAATTTCACTTATTTACTTCTTAAATAATTTTCCAAAACTTAATTAATAAAGAAATCTCAATTTCAATTATTTATTTACTTACTTTAAATAATTTTCCAAAACTTAATTAATAAAGAAAACTCAATTTCAATTATTTACGAAGTAAATTCACTTATTCAAAAGTTCAATTTCACTTATTAAAGAATTCAATCTTATTTAATTATTAGATAATTCAAAACTTAATTATTAAATAATTTCAAAGTTTAATAATTTCAAACTTAATTTTAATTTCAAACTTAGTTATTAAATCATTTCAAACTTAATTCAATCATTTCTCAAATTAAACATCGTTCTTTCATCAATTTCATTTTTAATATTTTGTTTCAGATTTTTAAATATTAACATTTGCCTTTCATTCAAAATTCAAATTTCAACTTCATTTCAAAACCATATTATTTATTCAAATAAAATCTTCATTTTATTTTTAAATCCAATTTATTGACCAATCGGGTTTTATTTAATTCTCTATATCTAAGGTCAAAGTTCAATTTGGGTATTTATCATTTCAACCCGATTCCAATTCAATTCAAAATCAAAACATAACAAAGGGAACTTGCAGTGTGATAACTGGGATGGTGTCAAAGTAAATAAACAAGCAATAACAACAAACAATAACAATCCAACAATCAATTCAAATAATCCCGAAATAACCATATTAATTCGCATTGTTATTTTTACGAATTAATATAATTATTTCTAGAATCTACACTATCATTTCATGTAGATTAAAGATTATTACATTACGGTTCTTCACTTGTCATTCGATTTCAATTTTTTTACACTACAATGATTAATCCAATATACGTTCAATGGTTCAAAGTGTAATTATCACTATTTTACATGTCAATTAATTTAACAAATAAAAGGGGTCATATTCAACTAATCAAATTCAACATATATGTCAATTCAAATTTTAATTATCCTACGTCAAATTTACTTACATAATATTTATCACTTTATACATTACAATTCTAACATCCAGTTGTAAACATCAAACAATCAGCCATTTAACAATCAAACTGGATTATCATTGCATATATAACAAATATTGGTGTCAGGTGTCACACGTGAACTGATACAGGTAATAACAGTGTAAATATCTAACAGTAGCATATTTCAATTGTCGTTTCAATTGAAATCATATTTAATAAATAAAAGAACGTTAATCGTGAGTGAGTGCTCACCTTTCGAGGCAGGAGAGATTTGTTGATGGAATGAGTTTCGAATACAAGCACAATTTCCAAAGTAAAGCTAGATTTGCACGAATTTGATGGATAAGCTGATATATATAATAAATAGACGAAGTCAAATCAAAACTGGATCGATGTAGATGAAAATCAAAACAAAAATATATTATATTATTATTTTCTTAAACCAAAATTCAAATCAAATTACATACTATATTCCGAATCATAATACATATTCAAATCACTTTATATAATGTTATTTTAGAATCTAAAAGAAACCAAAGTATATATAAACTAAATTGGATAATATAATCTTATTATATACAAAACAACAAAAATCTAGTTCACCAAAAATCAACATATACTGGCAAGCCACTCACACGTAAATATACTATACTGGCATGTGCATATATATATAACATTTTGTAAACAAAATATATATATCGTTGTAAATGTATATAACATTGCAAAAATCATTTATATATAATAACCGAATACATTAAATATAAGAAAACGGTTATATCTATCTATACTAACAACTGTTACACATACTTATATAAATTAACACATCTATATAAATCTATGAACTATGCCTAAGTATAAAATATGATATAGAGTAACCAATTATATAAATATGCAGCTACTTATAAACCGACAAACAAAACAAAAACAACTAAATATATATACGTACTCACAAAGACATCAACACGGCCGAACACGATCTGGGTAGCTGATCATATATATATATATATAAACTAATATATACCCAATATATTAAAATATTATATAATACCAAAGCTACTGTGCTATAGCTATTATATACTTTCACATATATATACTGACTCACATGTTTATACGTAAGAACATGGAAAAAGCATACTTTAAAACATTACATATAAACAATTATATATATATATATATATATATATTTACTCACAAAAGCTACGGCAAATATTATCAACTAAAGATTTAAAACCAACTATACTTATACTTACATAAAGTAACATAAATAAACTAATATATATATGTATACTAACAATTATGCAAACCATAAACAGAACAGAGTATATGTATAAGTGAAACAGAATTTCATGTAATTTAAGATATTTATGCGCTTATATAAATATCCAGTAGTTAACATATATACCTATATATTTTGTAACTTCCATAGACATAAAAGCAATCAGATCTTATGTAACCAATATAAAATATACATTCTTCAAAACGTGAACATGAACTCTATATAATATGAAAGCAGCATGAATTTATACTTAAACAGTATTATATTTGAAACCAATATATAAAGCAATAGGTGTACCGGCCTTATATTGTGACCATATAATATATATGCAGTAACTATATACATACTTTATAGCATGTAAACTGCATAAACTTTATAACTATATTTATATACAACAAATCATAAAGCTTAAGTATACTATATTTAAAATAAAACAGGGCTCATGTATTCGCTTATAACCGAACATATGTAATGTAATTGTAAAAGCATAATCAAGTACCAATATGTATAGAATATACTCACGAGTCAGGCAACAGAGGATTTTTTTTAAGGCGCTGGCGAGATGGGTTGGAGGCAGTGTTTGGCGGAAGAGGCTGACTAGTTGGGGTGGTCGAGATGAGAGGAAGGTCGAAGGTGAGGGGAACGTTACATGGGTAGCAAGGTGGTGCGGCCGGTGGTGGAATGTATTGTTCGGCTGAGGGGGAGATATGGTGGGTTGCAGTGGTCTCTGGCCATGGACAACAGCTGGGTTTGTAAGGGGGTCAGGCGGGTCAATTTTGATGGCTGGGGTGCTAGGTCAGCGTGGCATAAGCGGATCAGGTGGAGAGGCTACGGGAGTGGGCTGTTGGAGGCGATGTGGCTACTAGGGGAGGGAAATGGCGGACTGGGTGAAGCAGGGGTTGGAGGACTGGGGTGGTGGGAGGACGAACAGCTCGGCCTTGAGAGAAAAGGAAAAACAAAAGGGCATGCTTTTGATTTTGATGATTTTCTTTTTAGATCTGAGAAAATTTTTTGAGGAGCTCAGCAAACAAAACATGAATCGAAGAGACACAATGCAAATATTTTCAAATGAAGATGACAGCCGAAACCAATTCAAAGAAGGAAGAAATACAATGAATAGGGAATAGTAAAAGGCAGTGGTTGAATTCTGTGTACTATTAATTGTTAGTGGCTGACCGCTTTATCACAAAGAACGAAGGGACTTAGAAAACAAAAGGGTTTAAACGACTACCGGCACGGCTAACCATTTCGTAGCTTTCGCCGTGTACCGGACTTCGAATCACACAAACGAATATAATACAGAGATTAACACGGCGAGACGGTCAAAACGGTACACAGATATCAGTGGTAAGATTGAATTATAAAAATTCGAATTTTCTAATAGCGGAAATGCAAGAAAAACGCTGAAAAATAAGATCGACGGAGCCAAAGATGTCCGAATTTGGAAAAACGACAAACTGACATCTTGCTCAGAAGATGGTTTAGAATTTTTCTATGTAAAAATATTTTGGTTTTGAAAATGTTTTATTTTCATCGCTTTTTAACTGATTAAATTAAAGTAACTTTTACGCGTGAAATAAACTTCCATATTTTCGAACGAAAATTTACCGGCTGCTATGTTTAACTAGACGCATTCCAAATATCAAATTTATATTTCAAAATTTTATCGTTTTAAAAATCCCAAAAAATTCAAATTAATAACGTTATTAAAACCGGTTAAATTTACGGGTCGTTACACTCTCCCCCACTCAAAACTTTTCGTCCCCGAAAAGGAACGAGGTAGGAGAATAGAAACAACCAGAAAGAAAACAGATTTGAAATACAAATAACAATTGATTTAAACCATATAAATTCAAATTTAAATTAATTTATATTCAATAATTTATTTTATCCATTTGATTTCACTAAAACCAATCTCAACTATTTCTGAATTCATTATCTTATCATCCAATTATCTTAAATTTACAATTTCTAAAACCATAAATTTTAATAGTCTTTTATTATAATCATATTTTTTCCAGCAATTAAATTCTTCTTTATTCCAAATTATTGTTAAGTTTATTTCACTTAATATATCTTATTACATATATTTAAACCATATAAATTAATTTAAAACATAAAAGTTTCGATTTAAATTAATTTACATTTACTAATTGCTTTTAAATTCAAGGTATTTTCATAAGTTGATCAATTTCAATTCATTAATTCTTTCAAAACAAATTTATTAATTCTTTCAAAACAAATTTATTTCATTATTAACTGAGTTTACTTATTATTCTATCTAACTCCATTAACATCTTTATAATCAAAATTTGGTGTATAACACTTATTATAAACACTCAAATTTTATTTATAAATTCAATTTATCTAATATATTATCCAATTACATATCCAACTTCTGAATGATTTAGGTAAGTTGTATTAGAATGCAGTTGAACAATATACAACTAAAATTTTCCTAATTCAATTATTCAAGTTTAAATATTTATTCCAAATTTTGGTTTTATTTATAATTAAAATCATCCTTTTACAAAATTTAAGAATTAGATTTCCGATTAAATTTAAACAATTTAGATATATATATATATATATAATATTTATCAAATCAAATTAAATTTTAAAATAAGATACCTATATATATAAATCAAATTATACTGAAGAAATTTAAATCAAAATATTTTTCAAACAAAACCGTAGCAAGGCTACAGAATAGTATCTCCACTTAGAAACTCGAAAATGAATATCGATGATGCGGCTGCCATCACCGAAATTATTTTCCAGCGACAAAGAGAAGAGCACTGATTTCAACATTTAAAAATTCTTTGAAAACGATTTCTATTCGAAAATACTTTCAATATTATATACTTTAAAATTTTAAAAACCAAAGTTCGAAATCACCGGAAACTAATAAATTCTCAAATTTCTGAATCAGATTCATTTCAAATTCCAATCAATTTATAACCAAGTTTATAAATTCATTTATTTATATTATGCAATAGTCAATGGTTTACAAAACAATAAATGAAAATCGAATATTATTATTTTCAGACAACAAATTCATTAACAATTTAATTTCAGAAAACTTATATTTATATATAAGATAATCATACAAAACTTCTATTTTATTTATCAAATTTGAAAACAATATTGTGTCAGTTTGCTCTGCTCAAGTGTTTTGGAAATCCTATCAATAGCGTTGATCAGACGAATCGATCGAAAACCCAAATCAACATCAACAACTCAAACAACACAATATAAAAACATTTTAAAATTAATTTTCAATACACTTCCTCACTTAACGATACAATAATGGATTTCAAAGCAAGGATAGGGATTCAAATTTTTGATAGACTCAAATCAAAGAGAATTTCGATTCGAAGATAGGTTTGAACAAAGACGAGATAATTAAATAACAAATTAAGGCGATGGATAAGTTTATATAAATCGCGGGCAACCTTTACCGGGTCGACCGTGACTTCAAAAATAAGATCGGTGTAGAATTCTGAGGTAAATCGACATTCGATCTCAAGAAATAGAATTCAGGTATAGCAGGAGATAGAAAGCATCGTAAACCGAGGATACAGAAATCTCCGATAAATCGATGCCTATTATAAAGGAGTTTTGCTCCCTTACGAATTATTCGAAGATTGGCGAGACCGCCGATCTATTATAGATATCATTCAAAATGGAGTTACGGGGTGCTTCAAAATTGAAAGAAGACGAATAGGGAAGGACACGAATGAATTTCGAAACCTAGGGGAACGTTCCAAAATTCAAAGGAATTGAGTCAAGGGAAGAGATTGAAACTCGAAATGAAAGTGATTCTGTAAATACATTTACCCTACATGTTGAGTTTTGCCTAGAGCTACCAAAAGCTCTGATACCAACTGTAACGACCCGATATTTTGGACCATTCGCATCCATTATAAGTGTATAGGTAGACACTCATGCCGGAATTGAATTGCTCAAAATATCGCATTGTTAATTTAAATTTGGCAAAACTGAACATATACGGTAAATAAAATAATCACAGATCACAGACACAGAGTAATAAGTTGCAGCGGAAATAAAAGAGATAGTAGTTCATGAAGCTACTATATGAATATATAAGATACATCAGAGTTTACAACAGAAGAGTAATACGATACATCAGATACAAATCAGAATACATCACTGGAATCATCGAATACTGAAAGCAGAATAGATGGCTGGATCTTCAAGTAAAGCTCCAACTTCAAAGGTGAGTCTCGAATACTGGTACACTCAGTCTGACCCGAGCGTAAAGCAAAAACACAAGACACTCGAGTCAGGATTAACATTCTTATATTAATAAATCCAACTCAAGTGAAATAGCAATTGAAATACAAGTAACTCAAAGGATGTTTGGAATAACCATCCTTTAAGGATCCGTTAAACTATCTACTATGTAGTAGTGTACGATAAGTAGATAATGTCTATCAGTAATAATAAGATATTAAAATAGTGTTAAGTCATGGCCCATTCCACCCTTAACACATTTTTATTCCCAAAAGCATATACAAGACCGTAGTTTCCCCAAAACCGGAAGTCACCAGAGGGCAATCCATATACTAAAGGTACAAAACAAATTCGTAGTGGTCGCGAATAAAGGGATACAAGTATGACAAGGCACATGAGGCAATACCCAAGGTAGTGATACTATCGTTTGCCTGATCCGGACTGGTGAGAACGCAACGCCGCAGCGCCCGCAACACCGTGAAACAACACTCCCAAAATCAAGGGTGCACCAATCGACAACAAGTAATGAGTAGTTCGAAGAAGTGTGTCCACTTGAGGTAGCTAATCCTCCATTGGCCCGGCACGGCTCCTGTTTTAGTCATTTCCAATTTGACACAAGTGTCAAGGCTATCCATCATCGTTCTCTTTCTTCAGTCATCACGAACATCATTCCAGCAACTTCATTCTGGATCATCACTCCGCATATAGTTATTAAAGTGGTTTTCGGTTTAGATAGAGAGTATATCCATAACCGATTCCGGTCTCTTTAATAACTTTCGAAATTATTACACCGATTGGTCATTTATTTATTTCAAAGCCAAATCAATTTCAATTTCAATCAGAGTTTATAAATCAACATTTCGTTTGTCTTTCTAAACCAATTTCCAAAATTTACGTTTCAAAACTTCCAATTTACCGTTTCAAAATCTTATAATTCAATTTCAATCTTTATATTGAAAACAATTCAAATATTGATTCAAGTTCGTATATAAGTTTCATTCCAAAATCATTTAAATAAATTTAGTTTTAACATTCAAATCAATTTACATTCATTTATCGATTTCATTCAATATCGTTAAATTAATTTATCATTTAAAACCATTTCTATTAAATTCCAAATCATTAAATCAATTTCTTAAGTTCAACTTCATTAAATCAAAATTAACAATTTTGAATTAAACTAAATTCGTCAAATCAAATTCTTTCAATTACAAGTCTTATATTAATTCCAAAAATATCACATTTTCATTTCTTGTTAAAGAAATTCAATTTCACTTATTTACTTCTTAAATAATTTTCCAAAACTTAATTAATAAAGAAATCTCAATTTCAATTATTTATTTACTTACTTTAAATAATTTTCCAAAACTTAATTAATAAAGAAAACTCAATTTCAATTATTTACGAAGTAAATTCACTTATTCAAAAGTTCAATTTCACTTATTAAAGAATTCAATCTTATTTAATTATTAAATAATTCAAAACTTAATTATTAAATAATTTCAAAGTTTAATAATTTCAAACTTAATTTTAATTTTAAACTTAGTTATTAAATCATTTCAAACTTAATTCAATCATTTCTCAAATTAAACATCGTTCTTTCATCAATTTCATTTTTAATATTTTGTTTCAGATTTTTAAATATTAACATTTTCCTTTCATTCAAAATTCAAATTTCAAATTCATTTCAAAACCATATTATTTATTCAAATAAAATCTTCATTTTATTTTTAAATCCAATTTATTGACCAATCGGGTTTTATTTAATTCTCTATATCTAAGGTCAAAGTTCAATTTAGGTATTTATCATTTCAACCCGATTCCAATTCAATTCAAAATCAAAACATGACAAAGGGAACTTGCAGTGTGATAACTGGGATGGTGTCAAAGTAAATAAACAAGCAATAACAACAAACAATAACAATCCAACAATCAATTCAAATAATCCCGAAATAACCGTATTAATTCGCATTGTTATTTTTACGAATTAATATAATTATTTCTAGAATCTACACTATCATTTCATGTAGATTAAAGATTATTACATTACGGTTCTTCACTTGTCATTCGATTTCAATTTTTTTTACACTACAACGATTAATCCAATATACTTTCAATGGTTCAAAGTGTAATTATCACTATTTTACATGTCAATTAATTTAACAAATAAAAGGGGTCATATTCAACTAATCAAATTCAACATATATGTCAATTCAAATTTTAATTATCCTACGTCAAATTTACTTGCATAATATTTATCACTTTATACATTACAATTCTAACGTCCAGTTGTAAACATCAAACAATCAGCCATTTAACAATCAAACTGGATTATCATTGCATATATAACAAATATTGGTGTCAGGTGTCACAGGTGAACTGATACAGGTAATAACAGTGTAAATATCTAACAGCAGCATATTTCAATTGTCGTTTCAATTGAAATCAGATTTAATAAATAAAAGAACGTTAATCGTGAGTGAGTGCTCACCTTTCGAGGATGGAGAGATTTGTTGATGGAATGAGTTTCGAATACAAGCACAATTTCCAAAGTAAAGCTAGATTTGCACGAATTTGATGGACAAGCTGATATATATAAGAAATAGACGAAGTCAAATCAAAACTGGATCGATGTAGATGAAAATCAAAACAAAAATATATTATATTATTATTTTCTTAAACCAAAATTCAAATCAAATTACATACTATATTCCGAATCATAATACATATTCAAATCACTTTATATAATGTTATTTTAGAATCTAAAAGAAACCAAAGTATATATAAACTAAATTGGATAATATAATCTTATTATATACAAAACAACAAAAATCTAGTTCACCAAAAATCAACATATACTGGCAAGCCACTCACACGTAAATATACTATACTGGCATGTGCATATATATATAACATTTTGTAAACAAAATATATATATCGTTGTAAATGTATATAACATCGCAAAAATCATTTATATATAATAACCGAATACATTAAATATAAGAAAACAGTTATATCTATCTATACTAACAACTGTTACACATACTTATATAAATTAACACATCTATATAAATCTATGAACTACGCCTAATTATAAAATATGATATATAGTAACCAATTATATAAATATGCAGCTACGTATAAACCGACAAACAAAACAAAAACAGCTAAATATATATACGTACTCACAAAGACATCAACACGGCCGAACACGATCTGGGTAGCTGATCATATATATATATATAAAACTAATATATACCCAATATATTAAAATATTATATAATACCAAAGCTACTGTGCTATAGCTATTATATACTTTCACATATATATACTGACTCACATGTTTATACGTAAGAACATGGAAAAAGCATACTTTAAAACATTACATATAAACGATTATAAATATATATATATATATATATATATATATATATATATATTTACTCACAAAAGCTACGGCAAATATTATCAACTAAAGATTTAAAACCAACTATACTTATACTTACATAAAGTAACATAAATAAACTAATATATATATGTATACTAACAATTATGCAAACCATAAACAGAACAGAGTATATGTATAAGTGAAACAAAATTTCATGTAATTTAAGATATTTATGCGCTTATATAAATATCCAGTAGTTAACATATATACCTATATATTTTGTAACTTCCATAGACATAAAAGCAATCAGATCTTATGTAACCAATATAAAATATACATTCTTCAAAACGTGAACATGAACTCTATATAATATGAAAGCAGCATGAATTTATACTTAAGCAGTATTATATTTGAAACCAATATATAAAGCAATAGGTGTACCGGCCTTATATTGTGACCATATAATATATATGCAGTAACTATATACATACTTTATAGCATGTAAACTGCATAAACTTTATAACTATATTTATATACAACAAATCATAAAGCTTAAGTATACTATATTTAAAATAAAACAGGGCTCATGTATTCGCTTATAACCGAACATATGTAATGTAATTGTAAAAGCATAATCAAGTACCAATATGTATAGAATATACTCACGAGTCAGGCAACAAAGGATTTTTTTTAAGGCGCTGGCGAGATGGGTTGGAGGCAGTGTTTGGCGGAAGAGGCTGACTAGTTGGGGTGGTCGAGATGAGAGGAAGGTCGAAGGTGAGGGGAACGTTACATGGGTAGCAAGGTGGTGCGGCCGGTGGTGGAATGTATTGTTCGGCTGAGGGGGAGATATGGTGGGTTGCAGTGGTCTCTGGCCATGGACAACAGCTGGGTTTGTAAGGGGGTCAGGCGGGTCGGTTTTGATGGCTGGGGTGCTAGGTCAGCGTGGCATAAGCGGATCAGGTGGAGAGGCTACCGGAGTGGGCTGTTGGAGGCGATGTGGCTGCTAGGGGAGGGAAATGGCGGACTGGGTGAAGCAGGGGTTGGAGGACTGGGGTGGTGGGAGGACGAACAGCTCGGCCTTGAGAGAAAAGGAAAAACAAAAGGACATGCTTTTGATTTTGATGATTTTCTTTTTAGATCTGAGAAAATTTTTTGAGGAGCTCAGCAAACAAAACATAAATCGAAGAGACACAATGCAAATATTTTCAAATGAAGATGACAGCCGAAACCAATTCAAAGAAGGAAAAAATACAATGAATAGGGAATAGTAAAAGGTAGTGGTTGAATTCTGTGTACTATTAATTGTTAGTGGCTGACCGCTTTATCACAAAGAACGAAGGGACTTAGAAAACAAAAGGGTTTAAACGAGTACCGACACGGCTAACCGTTTCGTAGCTTTCGCCGTGTACCGGACTTCGAATCACACAAACGAATATAATACAGAGATCAACATTGCGAGACGGTCAAAACGGTACACAGATATTAGTGGTAAGATTGAATTATAAAAATTCGAATTTTCTAATAGCGGAAATGCAAGAAAAACGCTGAAAAATAAGATCGACGGAGCCAAAGATGTCCGAATTTGGAAAAACGACAAACTGACATCTTGCTCAGAAGATGGTTTAGAATTTTTCTATGTAAAAATATTTTGGTTTTGAAAATATTTTATTTTCATCGCTTTTTAACTGATTAAATTAAAGTAACTTTTACGCGTGAAATAAACTTCCATATTTTCGAACGAAAATTTACCGGCTGCTATGTTTAACTAGACGCATTCCAAATATCAAATTTATATTTCAAAATTTTATCGTTTTAAAAATCCCAAAAAATTCAAATTAATAACGTTATTAAAACCGGTTAAATTTACGGGTCGTTACATCTATACGCGGTGTAGCACGTGAAACGATTAACCATAACGGTCCGTCTTTTTGTTTCGATGTGATAATTCAGTTTACACTGTATACATCAAATAGACATCGACTTTTATTCTTCCCGGCAACCGATGTCTAACTTTTGATATTCTCACCATTTTAAATTATTTATCGTTTCATTTATTATTCTGTTGTTCCCAACATAAGTGCCAGTGCATTCTACACGCATTCTACCTCTTCTCTGCTCCACCTTCTCTTTGCATTCTAATACATCTTTCTTTTTTCATACTCATTCAAAAAAAAAACAGCGTTGCTTTCTTCTTGCCCTCTCCTCTCCTACATTCACGAACCTTTTGCCAAACCTTCTTTCTCCTCCGACCAAGCAACCGCCGCATCACCCTCCAAGTACCCGCGACCCATACCACCGAACCCGACCCCACTGCGCAAGCAAATTCCGACCCTCCTCCGCCTTTCACCTCCTCCCCTTGCTTGCATCCGCCACCATAACCCACAGCGCGAGCCTCCACCTCATCGATACTCCTTGTCGAAGTATGCTCGGCCTCAAAAGCCCATGGCGACAACCACCGCAACTTCCACCTTGCTGCGACTCCCTCCCTCCTCCTTCACGCAAGCACCTCCAACCCACCGTTTTCCGCTTATTCTCTCCCCTCAACTCCTCAGCCCACATGCTTGCAACCAATCCAGATCCACAGCCTTCACCTCGCCCAGGCCAAGCCACATCGCCACAAACCAACCTCCATGTCGCCTCAAAGCCAAGTAGAGCTTGCCTTCCGTTCGATTTCGCATCAGTGCCATGCTTCACTTCTTTCGTGATGTGAGGTATATAAATGATTCTAATATATAACTTGTATTTTTCTTCCTGTGAAGCTTAAATATATCAATGTAACTAGTATAGTATAGTATACATTTTACTGGGCTGAATTATATGAGTATATATAAGTCAATAAGATTTTGGTTATGTATGTAAAACTATATTTAGTAGATGTTTTGTTTTGTATACAGTTTTATACTTATATTTATAATCTGTAAGTATACACGAATATAATAGTTGGTATTCTCTGTTTATATGTGTAATATATATGAAGTATATGCATTTATATATATAAATATTCATACACCAGTATGCGTGTGGGTTAGTTTTAAACATATTTAAATATATGATGTTGTAAAGTGTAAAAGTTAATTTATAAATTTGTATATGTCGGACATGATTTATACGTGACTGTTCTGGCATTGTTTTATTGTAAAATATAAATTTATATACTAGTCTACATAAAATGGTTTACTCATATATTATGCATATGAATAGTAGAGCAAATAGATATTCTCTGCATGTGTAGTAACATGCGTGTGTCTATATTAGTCATATTTCACATATTGGGTTCCTAAAGATATCGGTGATAATAATTTATAATATAGTAGTAAGTATGTGCAGATATGTTTTATATTACACTTTTACAGTCCAACAGTTTATAGATTTGCATACTTGTTAAATAATATATATACTGTTTTTATATATGTGAATTTAGTTTTCAATTTTACATTAATATAGTACGTTTGGACTCTAACTTTGGAATTATAATATAAATACATCTATTATTATTATTATTTTGACTAAATATATAGACGTAAATTTAGTTCAACCTATATCGAAACTAATTCCATTTTATTCCATCGATTCCTATTTTCAGCCTTGGTCGTCTAATGTGTGTCAATCCTGCCTTGCTTTGGAAATCATCACTAGGTTTTGGTCCAATTCGCAATTCAAATCATAGCCTATTGCGTCGTCTATCTTCTTGTGTCTCTAGCCTCAAAAGGTGAGCACTCACTCACGATTAACGTTCTTTTATTTATTAAATTTGATTTCAATTGAAATGACAATTGAAATATGCTGCTGTTAGTTAATTACACTGTTATATGTGCTATTACCTGTATCAGTTCACCTGTGACATCTGACACCAATATCTGTTATATATGCAATGATAATCCAGTTTGGTTGTTAAATGACTGATTGTTTGATGTTTACAATTGGACGTTAAATTTGTAATGTATAAAGTGATAAATATTATGCAAATAAATTTGACGTAGGATAATTAAAATTTGAATCGACACATATGTTGAATTTGATTAGTTGAATATGATCTCTTTTAATTGTTAAATTAATTGACATGTAGAATAGTGATAATTACACTTTGAACCATTGAACGTATATTTGATTAATTGTTGTAGTGTTAAAATTGGAATTGAATGACAATTGAAGAACCGTATAAATATTAGTGTAATAATCTTTAATCTACATGAAATGATAGTGTAGATTCTAGAGATAATTATATTAATTCGTACAAATAACAATGCGAATCAATATGGTTATTTCGGGATTATTTGAATTGATTATTGGATTGATATTGATTGTTGTTATTGCTTGTTTATTTACTTTGACACCATCCCAGTTATCACACTGCAAGTTCCCTTTGTTATGCTTTGATTTTTGAATTGAATTGGAATCGGGTTGAAATGATAAATACCCAAATTGAACTTTGCCTAGGATAGAGAATTAAATAAAACTCGATTGGTCAATAATTTGATTTAAAAATAAAATGAAGATTTTATTTGAATAAATAATATTGTTTTGAAATGAAGTTGAAATTTGAATTTTTATGATAGGAAAATGTTAATATTTAATAATATGAAACAAAATATTAACAATGTAATTGATGAAAGAATGTTGTTTAAAATTGAGAAATGATTGAATTACGTTTGAAATGATTTAATAGTTAAGTTTGAAATTATAATTAAGTTTGAAATTATTAAACTTTGAAATTATTTAATAATTAAGTTTTGAATTATTTAATACTTAAATAAGATTTAATTATTTAATGATTAAATTGAATTGAAATTCTTTAATAAGAAAAATTGGACTTTTGAATAAGTGAAATTGAATTTCTTTAACAAGAAATGAAAAATGTGATATTTTGGAATTAATATAAGACTTGTAATTTTGAGAATTTGATTTGACGAATCTAATTTAGTTAAATTTGAAGGTTTGATATAATGAAGATGAACGTAAGTAATTTATCTTATGAATTGTGAATTGAGTAAAATTGTTTTGAATGATAAAGTAACTTAACGAATATTGAATGAAATCGATAAATGAGCTTAAATTGATTTGAATGTTAAATTAAATTAATTTAAATGATTTCGGAATGAAATTTATATATGAACTTGAATCAAAATTTGAATTGTTTTAAATAAAAAATTGAATTTGGATTATAAGATTTTGAAATTATGAATTTGAAAGTTTTGAAACGTAAATTTTGGAAATTGTTTGGAAAGACAAATGAAATGTTGATTTACAAATTCTAATTGAAATTGTAATTGATTTGGTTTTGGAAATTTATTAAACGACCAATCGGTGAAATAATCACGAAAGTTATTAAAGAGACCGGAATCCGTTATGGACATACTCTCTGTCTAAACCGAAACCACTTTGATAACTATAACGCGGAGTGATGATCCAAAATGAAGTGGTTGGAATGATGTTCGTGATGACTGAAGAAAGAGAACGATAATGGATAGCCTTGACACTTGTGTCAAATTGGAAATGACTAAAACAGGAGCCGTGCCGGGCCAATGGAGGTCAGCTACCTCAAGTGAACACACTTCTTCGAACTACTCATTACTTGTTGTCGATTGGTGCACCCTTGATTTTGGGAGTGTTGTTTCACGGTGTTGCGGTCGCTACGGCTGTAACAACCCGCATATCTATCGATTTTATATTTAAATATTTTATTTAAATATTTTATCATTAGTCGGATGTTAGTCCGAAAAGCTACTTTTTGCATATGGTCAAATTAGGACTCGAGACCACTTCCATTGAGTTCAAAATGACGTTTGCGATCTTTTTGAGTGTAAACTTCGATATGTTTGGAGATAGTGAACTTTTCGGCACTTTTTCCCGCCTTTGACTTTGGTTTGGACTGCACCCCTTTAGTTCAGCCCAACCATCTTCCTCACTTTATCAAAACACTTCAAGCTTTGTCAAAAATGGTGGTGGGAAGTGAAAATTAAAACTCCAAACACAAATTCTATTGCAAATCTGAGATTCAACGTCAAATTCACGTGATGAACATTGCTTCAAGCTTGTTGGTGTTCTTGCTTTGCTCTCAAATCTCCATCTTCATCAAATTCCGTGAAAAGGTGAGATTTTTAATCTCACATCTCGCCTATAACTGTCATTGGGTTGTTGGAAATGACTTCCTATCACTTTAGCATTAATGTTTGCAACTGGTTTGGATTGAATTGGTGTGAAACTCAAGTTTCAGTGCTGTTCGCAAAATCTGGCCCTAGGTCGTTCTGCCCTCCTTAGGTCGTCCAGGCTGCTAGCTCGCGTGTTGAAAAGTCTCCACTTTCTTAGGTCGTTCACGAGTTAAGACTTAGGTCGCTTGCGTGCTTAGGTCGTTCTGGCTTAGGTCGCAGGGAAATAAGTCGTAGGTCGAAACAGCTTTAGGGTATAGGTCATTGCCGACCTAAAATTCCTAGGCAAACTACTAAGTCGCTCGACTTTTCTTAAGTCTTAGGTCGTTGCCGACCTATAATCCCCAGGCAAAATCTTAGGTCGTTGCCGACCTATAATTCCCCAGGCAAACTTTAGGTCGCAAGCTTTAAGTCGCGAGTCTTAGGTCGCGAACCACGTTAGGTCGCGTACCCTTAGGTCGCGAATCACCTTAAGTCGCGTAACCCTCTTAAGTCGTAAGTCGTTCGCGAGTTAAACCTTAAGTCGTAGGTCGTCTCCGACCTAATATTTCCCCTGCTATTTCACTAGGTCGCTTGACCTTAAGTCGTAGGTCGTCTCCGACCTATGCCCCACTAAGTCGCATCCCACTTAGGTCGCAGGACTTTGTTAAGTCGTAGGTCGTCTCCGACCTTATCCTTAGTCTTGTTAGGTCGCGTGAACTCTTAGGTCGTATGACCTACTTTTCCTTAGGTCGCTGGACCAGCTTGCCTTCACTAAGTCGTACCGTGACGGGGCGCTGCCCCGCACCCCGCCGGGGGCGCTGCCCCCTGGACCCCGTATTACTCTGCGTAGGCAATCTCGTCTGAAAAACATTTATCAGAATTTCTACTTTGATGGTTTTGGGATTGACTTCTTTGGACTTTACTCACGTCTTCGAACGTGAATTGATTTGTTTCTACAATCGTTTTATGACTTGTCACTTTAAAGATATATGAAGGTTTCAATACTAATAGTAAATATCAAAACTCTTTCATCAAAGCGATTTCAACACTATTTTAAATATCAAAAGTTTGTTTTCTCAAACCGATTTTCAATCTAATAGTATATACAAGCCTTTACTTCACTCGAATGAGAAATCGACTTAAACGACTTAGTAAAACGAGTGGTATGAAACGCTTGCGTTCACTTCGTCGGTTAGCTCTTAGACTTGTTCGATTGAACCCTTTTTGTGACAATTTCCTAGTGAAGATTTACAGCTTGTTCGTAAATATTTAAGTTAAGCAAGTGGTTATGGGACATGAAGCTAAACTCATATATTTACTAGCTTGGTGTGATTGACACTTCCTTATGATCATGACGATCATTTTTGTGATTTAGACTAGCGATTGAGCGATGTCTCTTTGTCTGCGTGGGAGACTATACCCCGTTTATGTGATGTTTCGCCATCACATATCTAGGGTAGCACCCTACGGTCTTCGGGCCATTCCTGTGTGAAAATTTAATGGATAGCTACCATGAGATAGCTTCTCGTCATGTGTTTACGCGTAGGTGAGTTTTCATGCTCCCATTCATGTGTTAGGCCTCCCCCCTTTTTATGTGTTTTCTGGATTTCTGATGATGATTTCTGGAATTTTGTGCTTCACCAATTTTCATGATTTTCATTGATATGATATCAGTTTTTGTGCATTGGTGAATTCATGTGTTATTGACTTGTTATGAATACAAGTTTAGGGTATGATACCCTACCTTATCTTTGAGAAGATTCTTGTGATATTGATTAATCTTTTGTTGATTATCATTTACATACTTATAGTAGTATGTCGTTATGGTTATTTCATGTTCATGTCATGCCTTTTACTTTATACCATATCATCTGATATTTATAGCTAGACTGATCCGTTTATTATTTTCTTATAAATAATACTCGGGTCAGACCGAGATGTTACAGGTGCTTCTGCTTGACTTCTCTTCAGGATATTTCTGACTTTTGGCTAACTACATAGATTAGTAGTTTTTGGATGTACACCTTTGAGATATAGACTCTATGTTGTGTACTTATTCTTTTGTATAGCACGTGATGCTATTCTTTTGTATTATCGTGGATCTTTCTGACCACTAGTCTGATGTACACTTTCATGTGTTATATATTTATTCATATCTTCTTCCGCCTTTGTGATATGGATGTCTGTGACTGATTTATGTTATGATTATTTCTATGTTTGTTTCCGAAGATTATATATATAGCCACCGTGTGATAGCTTTGTGTTTGTATCGGTATGTCGGATTTCCTCCTTAAAAGATATGCATTCTATTCTATCTGACGTATCGGTGCTCGCACAAAGAAGTTACATGGATGGTCGCTCCTCCACAGCCTTATTCTCCGTGCTAATTGACAGCACTACATCGTAGTGTTCGTGGTCAGCGTGGGTATAGAGGTGGGGCGTCACAGCGGCGATGCGTTCTCACCAGTCCGGATCAGGCGAACGGTAGTGTCACTACCTTGGGTATTGCCTCATGTGCCTTGTCATACTTGTATTCCTTTATACGTGACCACTACGATTTTGGTTTGTACCTTTAGTATATGGATTGCCCTCTGGTGACTTCCGATTTTGGGGAAACTACGGTCTTGTATATGCTTTTGGGAATAAAAATGTGTTAAGGGTGGAATGGGCCATGACTTAACACTATTTTAATACCTTATATTACTGATAGACATTATCTACTTAGCGTACGCTACTACATAGTAGATAGTTTAATGGATCCTTAAAGGATGATTATTCCAAACATCCTTTGAGTTACTTGTATTTCAATTGCTATTTCACTTGAGTTGGATTTATTGATATAAGAATGTTAATCCTAACTCGAGTGTCCTGTGTTTTTGCTTTACGCTCGGGTCAGACTGAGTGTACCAGTATTCGAGACTCACCTTTGAAGTTGGAGCTTTGCTTGAAGATCCAGCCATCTATTCTGCTTTCAGTATTTGATGATTCCAGTGATGTATTCTGATTTGTATCTGATGTATCGTGTTACTCTTCCGTTGTATCTGGTTTGACTCTGATGTATCGTATTACTCTTCTATTGTAAACTCTGATGTATTTTATATATTCATATAGTAGCTTCATGAACTACTATCTCTTTTATTTCCGCTGCAATTATTACTCTGTGTCTGTGATATGTGATTATTTATTTACTGTATATGTTCAATTTCGCCAAATTTAAATTAACAACGCGGTATTTTGAGCAATTCAATTCCGGCATGAGTGTCTACCTATACACTTATAATGGATGCGAATGGTCCAAAATATCGGGTTGTTACAAACGACGTAGAGGCCGATGGTCGGATGAAGGCCTACGAACTCAAACGAGGCCTGGGTGCTTGTGGTAGGCGGCTCATGGGATCGTGATGTGCTGTTGAATGTAGAACTCGAGTACGATCGCAAGGCGGGGCGACTCGATGGGTTGTGTGTTTGTCGAGCTTCGCTGTGGAGTGGGTCGCATAGGAATCTCGCGAGGCAATAGGGGCTACTCGAGTGGCAGCTGCAGATCGTGGGATGGTCGTGCGAGGCGCAATTTAGGGTTCGTTTCGAGAAGGCAGAGGTATTTGTTTTTATTAAATTAAATTCTCAGTTAAATTTAATTTAAATTTATATATGTTTGGATAATATATATGAAAGTAGGGATATATAGATTAGGAAGTTTATTTACAGTGAAGAAAAAAATTTAATAGTAAATATAGATAAATTTTTTGGAAATATAGGGATGTGAAATTTAACAGCCAAAAAATATATATAAGAATATATATCATAAAGCAGGATATTTTATATAGATTTATACATGTTTTAGAGCACTTTTTTAATTTATATATATATATATGAGGTTTTGGGAAAAATCATTTTAAAATTTATATAGGATATTTTTATAAGTATATAGTTTCAAATGAAAAATAGATATATACATTTTAGATCTATATGTTATTTTAAAATAATATATTAGGGTAATTAATTTGGTTAATTGACTTGTTTAATTATTTCAGTTGCTAAAAATAATTTATCTAATAGGAAACTGATCAATAGATTAGTTCAAATTAATAGTGTTAATTAATTAAATCTTTTAAAAGGAAATTATGAGTAAGATCAAATTATTAGGTTAACCAAACTTTTAGTTAAATTAAATTGTTGGTTAACTAAGTGGTAATTAATTGTTTCATCAATTCAAATATTAATAAACTGTATAAATATTTATACAAGGTCTGAAATCATGGAAAATCAAGTCGGGTTGGATGGATGGCAAAACAAAAATCAAAGGTGAGTTAATCTCACTCATTTGGAATGCCCTTTAAATTTAAATAGTTAAATTAAATTATTGGATGATTGATTGAAATTTGATAATTATTATCAGTTTGGATGTGGTATATTATATAGTAGTATATATATATATATATATATATATATTGGAGCGATTGATTTTCCGCATTATATAGCGGATGAGACCCTATGCGCCGCATAATAGCAGATGATATTATATTAATCCCATATACTGCGATATTCCACCCTAAAGTGGAATTGGTATTATTATATTGAGCTAACGTCTGTGGATGTAGGAAAACAGGTTGGAGGGATCCAACTGGATTCCTCAAATTTATTTAGATTATTTTAATATTCTGTGATATGATTATTTGATATTCTGTGATGAATTATATTGATAATGGGAATGTTGGATGCTATGGTTTGATTTAATATATTTTGGTATACTGAGAAATCAAAATATATAGAATTGGATTTTTGGAAAGAAAATAAAAGAGTGAATTTTCAAGTAAATAATTATAATTTGAATAAATTTAAGGGTAAATTGGATAAGAATAAAGGTGATTTAAAATTTTAACAAATAATTTCGAGTATGGAAAAAAGGATTTTAAGTAAAATGAGGAATAATGAATTTTAAAACTTAAGCGACATTACTTAAAGGGATAAAGAATTTATTTCAAAAATTCAAGGTTTAAATTTATTTTAAAGGATTTTTAAATCATAATAAAGAAATGAAATTTGAAGTTAATAGATTTTGAAATAAACGAGTAAGCAAAGGAAATTATTTCAAAATGGAGTAATTCAGAAATCAATTAGAAAATTTGAAATTTTGAAAGGGAAGTGAGATTATGAATTTATAAACTGGGTTTATAAAAAAAACGAAGGAATATATCAGTGGATATTTGGAAGGATAAATTCACGGTGGGAATTTATTAAAGCAATGGGTAAATTTCTTTAAAAAGAAATAGTGATTTATTTTTAAAAAAAGATGTGAAAGAGAAGCGTATTTCCCTGGATAGCCAAGTACGTTTTCAAAGCAAATTTTAAAATATAATTTAAAAGTTTTAACGTTGTTTTAAAAAGCATGTTTTAGAAAATTTATTATTAAATGTTTAGATTTTAAAGTAAGTATTTCTCAAATTTTATTATAGTAGTAATTATTTAAGGTGACTTGAAATTTTGTTTAAAGGGATAAAAATTTAGTTTTATATTTTATAAAGTAGCTTCATTTTAAGTATTCTTAAAGTATATAGTTTTTGAATAAGTATTAAAGTAGTTTTTAGCTTAAATGTCTTAAAGGATATTTTATAATAAAGAGTTTTAAATTATTTTGAAAATCTAAAGTTTTTGTGCTTGGTGTTCCAGTGGAAATAAATATTTGGGAATTTATTCCATAAGAGGAGGTGGTTTTTGAAACCGTTTTCAAAAGGGTTGAAAATGGAAATATATCTTGCGAAGATATTTGTGAGGTAAATAAATAATTTGGAAAATTATTTATTGTTTGATGGATGTTTGTGAATGTTATTTGATAGTTAAATAACCGATTATCAATTTTGGCCAATGCACTGATCGTTTCGAAGAGACCGGGATCGGAATTTATTTTCCGAAAACCACTTCGATCCGGTTTGTACGTTTTCGTGAGGAAGACGTGTTTGGACTCAAAGATGGAGAAGTGAAGTGCAAGGGCTAATCGCTACTAATCCTGAGGGTGATTCCAAAATGGATGTAGTAGGAGTAGTGCCTTTGGTTCCGTTTGAACCCGGAACGGACTTGTATGGATGAATGCTTTCGAAACATCGTCAGGTGGACGGTGGGCATTCTAAGTGAAATGTTCTAAAAAGGTAACGCTTAGCCTCGAGCCTCATCAACCGGGAATGACTGAAAATCAAGGGTTATGCAGCAAGGCTAAGTGGGTCGCGTCCATTAGGGTGAGGTCATCCCAGTCTAGATGTCCCTTTTATTTCGGCTGTGTAGGCGGTTGCTGATCCCAACCGCGGGGTGATCTTACTCGAAATTATCCAGTAAGGGTAGTTCCGGCCTTGTGTTGCAGGGGATTGGGCGTGGTCCTCGGTACGCTGATCTAGACCAGGTACTATGACAGGTGGTACCCTAGTGCCTAGTTATTAGTTGGCAATCCATTTTCCCTACATGCCTTTACGGTTTTGTTTGTATACCTATTAGCTAGAATTTAATAGATGTAATAATTTCAGCTATTTTAATAAGTATTTGTATATAGACACTATTATAATATCAGAGGATTTTAATAAAAAGTGTTTGGGCTATCGTAAGGTAAATATCTGACATGTTTATTTGTGGCGCGGTCTCACGAGATGTTTTTGTTTTCAAAAGATTTTGAAACTTTAATAATCAAATTGGGTGTGATTTTCTCACGCTAGTTTTCCAGACTGACTCAGGTATTGTTTTATTATGATGCTTGGGTCAGACCGAGTATTATAGATTACAGGAAAGGATACTGAGGAGCTCAGGAGACGAGCTGGATGGCGAGGCGTATCACTCGTATATGATGTATATTCCGCTGTGTTGTGTATTTTGTGTATTCTGTGTGGGACAAGTTATTATAACTGTCCTGAATTATAATGTTGCTTGTATAGTACTCTGATGTTGTATTCTGATAATGTATGCATAATAGATATAGATTCTTTTGTGTAAAGATCAGATATTATCTATTAAATTTTATTTCGCTGCATTTGTGAGATTCTGATGTTGTTTCTATTTTCTTCTTCTACCTCTTTCTTCTTTAACCCTAATGGTTCGATTTTTCGGGTATGGAAAATCGAGTCATCACACTTGGTATCAGAGCTTAGGCTGGCGATAACCTTGGCTCTAGTGGGGATTACTCATAGAATAGAGTTCGTAGTACTCTAAAATGAGTTTGAGTGTATTAATAGATATGAGCGCGTATTTGTTAGTGGATATAAAATGGTTTTATATTGTGTCGATTGGTTTATTGAGTAGTTTATGGATTCTGGTCAATATGAGTGATTAACGTTATTGATAGGGATCTCTAAATACTTGAATAGAACAATTCGACACATTATTGTTTTAAAATAAGGTAAATGAAATTATTTTACCCAAATTATTTTTGTAATTGAAAGGAATAATTTCCGTAAATTATGGTTGCTTAGTTGTTAGGTAATGATAATAATAAATTATTATCGTTATTGTGTAGAAATTGAATAAGAGATTGAAAATTATAACCAAAATTAAGGAATAAATTTATATAACAGAATGGAATTTGTAAATGTGAATATAAATGTGATTTATAATAAAATAAAATTCCAGAGTGATATTTGAATATGAATTGAAAGGATTTGGGACTCGAAATTTTGGAAACAAAATTCCTTTGAGTTTGAAAATGGTTTTCAAAGGTTTTGAAGGAATAATAGTGATATTATTTTGGAAATATTTTGAATTGGATTTAAAATCTAGAGAGATTTGAAATTAAAAATATTTGGAGGGGTTTTAAAGAGATAAAAACATTTAACTCTCTTTCGGTCGTTGGAAAATAACTTCGGTGATGACTGCAGCATCATCGATGTTCATTTTCGAGTTTCCAAAAGAGGAATTGCTACCTGAATGTTTTAAATTGGAATTGTTTGCTAAAGTTGGGTTTGATTTTAGAGATGCAAAGGATTTTGGATATAATTGATTCCAAAGGTGATTTTGAAATGTTGAAGTTTTGGTTTGGTAAAACCGCTTTGATTTTTGAAATATTTAAGTGATTGTTAGAAACTCTAGAGTTGGTTTAAAAATGTTCTGGAATGTTTAAACAATTGTTTAAAACATTTGGGTGGAAATTTATTCCACGAGAGAGAGAGAAAGGTGATTTGAAACTAATTTCAAAGGATTGAAATATGGAAATGGAATTTGAATTGGTTAAATGAAAGTTGAATTGTGAGTTAGTAATGGAGTGGAAATGAACTCGAGTTATAAATAAAATTCAACTTGGATTGTTGGTGAATTAAATATAATTGGAAATGTTGTCGAATAAATTAGAGTTGGATTGAAATAGTGATGGTTTGAGTTGTAAATAAAACTCAAGTGAGTAGAAATAGATTGAAATGGCCTTGTAAATTAATAAATAACTTAAGTAAATATTGGATGAAAGCTCGACTTAAGTAAATTGTGAAATGGTTGTTGTCGAGATTTTATAAAATGATTCTAAATAAAACTTGTTGGGTTAATAATGAAATGCAAGTTAAATACCAATTTGAAGTGACAAATGTTTGGGTTGTGAATAGATTGTGGAATGAGTATTTGATGGAATCAATATGGAATGTTCTAAGATTAATAAAATTGATTTTGGAATCAATTGAAAGGGATGTGAGTTCATTTCTTTTAAAAATGAATAGAATGTAGGAAAGTGAGTTGTAAATCACTTAAATTGAATGAAAATGATGTGTGATTTAGTTGTAAGCAACTAAATTTGTGTCGAAACCTTATAAATTGCTTATGGAAAGTGTTTAATGCTTATTGCTTATGTTATGCATGTATTTAGCTATTGAAAAAAGTGAAATGTTAATAAACTTTATATATTTTTCATTTACATGTTTAAATTGAGTGAGTATAGGTTTTTGGAAGCCGTTTGGCTGGATTTGGTCGCGCAAATGCTAAATAAATAAGCCGCTTGCTTAAAAATGCTAAATAGAGGTACGCCTATGCAATAAAAGATAGGAAATATGAACTGTTGTTTGTTTTTTTTCCGACCGTGTGGGTTGATGTATATATATATATATACATATATATATATATATATCTTGTCAAATTGCAAAAGCTCCTCCATACAAAGGGGACTCTGTCAAAAAATTTCGGAAATTTTAGGAGTTAGGAAATTTTTAAAATTTTCACTAATGTCAAATGATTTAAAATTGGTAAGCAAATAGAGGTGAAACTGAATATTGAAATCTAATTTAAAATTGTGAATGTAAAGTAAGGTGAAATCGAAGGAATTGTTCGAAGAAACTAAAGGAAGAAAAAAATTTGTAAATAAACTTTTATTTTAGATTTTAAATAAATTTGTAAGTGAAACTAATTTAAGGAAATGGTTAATTAAATATGGGATTGAGGTAAGGTGAATAAAATTCAATATTCAAAGTTTGAAGACAAACTGAATTCAAGTAGAATTGAAATTGGAAATCTGAATGGAAATTGGGAAAAAGTATTGAAGTTTGAAAATAATTAATAAATTGAAGAAAATTGATTTTATATGGAATTGGAACTCAATTTGAATATAAACTTCAGTGGTGAAGTAGTAAAAAAATAGATATAAGAAATATTTATATTGAACTTAAGAAATGAAGGATGAAATTCTTAAGTAAATTAGGATTAGGAATCTACTAAGTAATTTTGGAATGGAGAAATATACTAAGTGAATAATTGAATGAAGATAAAAACTGAAAGTTGTGCACTGGGATAATTGTGAATAAGTAGATAGAAATCATATGAATGTGAATAAAAGGAAATTGATATAGTTAATAATCAATGGAAATAAATACGTTGGATGTGCGTATATCATTTTATTCGCATAACAGTTTAGTCCAGAATTCGAGCACAGAATTTCGAGATAGTTATATCGATCCGACTTTGGATTTTTCACCCGATTTTCGACGGCGAACCCTGGATATGGAATTTTGATTGATTCTGGAAATTCTCTATCATAGTTTACGGCTATGCAAGGAGAATGAAGGTTTTTGATCAAGAAACCAAATCTGAGTCCGCACTAGGAAGTCGGGTGGACGATACTAGTTCGGAAGTGAAATTGTGTGATCGAGTGAGAGATCAAAATTGATATTGCGTACGGATGATATAAGTACATCGTACGGCTAAAATAAAATGGATATTGAAAAATTTGTAAGGAAATGAATAAAATGATTTGGATTTTGTAATTGGATATTATTGCTAGGTAGGACACATGTGTTTAAAAAGAAAAGGATAAATTGATGTTTTGAATTCAGAAGATAAATTTGAATTTCCCGACAAAGAGGTATGTATTTAAATTTCTGTATGAAATTTGATGATTTTCTTGTCTAGCTACTTGGCCTTTTGTTTTCTTTTGAAATTTGGGGGCCGTAGAGGCATTTTGTAGTTGTTCCGAGCTAGCCGCGCAAAGGAGACGCTGGCGAAATTTTTCAAAAATTTAGGGAGTTAGAAAAATTTGATAATTCAAAATTTTGGTTTCAAATTTAAATTTGAATTGTTGAGTAAGTAACATTGTTTGAACTTATGAATAAGTTTGGAAAGTTAGAAGAGGATTAGTGTATCTTTAATAAAAGATTGCTTTGGAAAGTTGTTAAAACCGTTTGGTTTTAGGAGAAAGGTTAATGGGTTATGGACCATTCCTCTTAACTGGTAATTTCGGGGACGAAATTCTTTTAAGGGGGAGGAATGTGACGACCCGGATTTTTCAATGTTTAATTCGGAATATTTAAATGTTTTTAAATATAGAAATTGGGTTATAAATTGGTTTTGAACAGGGAAAACTTGGATTTATTTATTCAGAATGTAAATACAACAATTTGTTGAATAATATAATCATTCAATTCAATAATTGAAGATTGAGTAAAATATTTAATCTTGAGTTTCAAGCTAGTTAAAAATATTTTAAAGGCTTGTAAAATTTATATTGATAGTACTAAAGATAGTAAAAACGTTAAAATTGAATTTGGAAGTGTTTTGTTCAGTTTTGAAAATATATCGTTTAATTGATATTTAGAAAAATAGCCTTCCGGGGCACAGTCTCGGAATTTGATGAAACCAGTTCCATTGTATCAGTAATAGTGCATTATTTTCAAATTTTAAATTTAGTAGTGATTGGGGTTGTTGTGTGAGCGTACGATATATCAATGCACTGAGATCTACATCGAAAAATTAATATAATAGCTGTGTTCAAAAAGCTATCTTCTCCATACGATCGAATTTGGACTCGAAACCTTTTCCATAGCGTTCGAAATAGGCGTATAACATTATAAACGTCTGGCGGCATGCCTCGATAGGAGATCAAGGTTTTGAGTTACGGTTATCGAGTCTATATGGATTTGAATTTGAATTAATATATATATATTTATATCCTGGTCAAACATCAGTTGAAATTCCTTCACATCAGTTGTATTTCTATTCACTTCGTGTTACTGTAGCAAGACATCTTCCTCACGCAACCGGTCAAAAGAAAAATCAAATTCACGTCTCCCTCAATATCATCACAGCCGAACACTTCAATAATAAAAAAATATAGGGCAGAGCAAAATGAATTCAACCGCACCCCTCTCTCTCATTTTAAATCTTCAGTCGAGAATGGGTCGGAGATGCCGAGAGGTTCGATCGAGTCAGGGAATCAGTGGATCGAAATCGAACTCGGCGAACGAGTGAGGTCCGAACGACGTAGAGGCCGATGGTCGGATGAAGGCCTGCGAACTCGAACGAGGCCTAGGTGCTCGTGGTAGGCGGTTCATGGGATCGTGATGTGCCGTTGAATGTCGAACTCGAGTTCGATCGCAAGGCAGGGCGACTCGATAGGTTGTGGGTTTGTCGAGCTTCGCTGTTGAGTGGGTCGCATAGGAATCTCGCGAGGCAATAGGGGCTACTCGAGTGGCAGTTGTAGATCGTGGGATGGTCGTGCGAGGCGCGATTTAGGGTTCGTTTCGAGAAGGCAAAGTTATTCATTTTTTTAAAACTAAATTCTCAGTTAAATTTAATTTAAATTTATATATGTTTGGATAATATATAAGATAGTAGGGATATATAGATTAGGAAGTATATTTACAGTGAAGAAAAAAATTTAACAGTAAATATAGATAAAATATTTGGAAATATAGGGATCTGAAATTTAACAGCAAAATATATATATAAGAATATATACCTTAAAGCAGGAGATTTTATATAGATTTACACATGTTTTAGAGCATTGTTTTAATTTATTTTTATATCTGAGGTTTTGGGAAAAATCATTTTAAAACTTATACAGGATATTTTTATAAGTATATAGTTTCAAATGAAAAATAGATATATACATTTTAAATCTAATTGTTTTTTAAAATAATATATTAGGGTAATTAATTTGGTTAATTAACTTGTTTAATTATTTCAGTTACTAAAAATAATTTATCTAATAGGAAACTGATCAATAGATTAGTTCAAATTAATAGTGTTAATTAATTAAATCTTTTAAAAGGAAATTATGAGTAAGATCAAATTATTAGGTTAACCAAACTTTTAGTTAAATTAAATTGTTGGTTAACTAAGTGGTAATTAATTGTTTGATCAATTCAAATATTAATAAACTGTATAAATATTTATACAAGGTCTGAAATTATGGAAAATCAAGTCAGGTTGGATGGATGGCAAAACAAAAATCAAAGGTGAGTTAATCTCACTCATTTGGAATGCCCTTTAAATTTAAATAGTTAAATTAAATTATTGGATGATTGATTGAAATTTTATAATTATTATCAGTTTGGATGTGGTATATTATATATATATATATATATATATATATATATTGGAGTGATTGATTTCCCGCATTATATAGCGGATGAGCCCCTATGCGCCGCATAATAGTGGATGATATTATATTAATCCCATATACCGCGATATTCCACCCTGAAGTGGGATTGGTATTATTATATTGTGCTAACGTCTATGGATGCAGGGAAACAGGTTGGAGGGATCCCACTGGATTCCTCAAATTTATTTAGATTATTTTAATATTCTGTGATATGATTATTTGATATTTTGTGATGAATTATATTGATAATGGGCAATGTTGGATGCTATGGTTTGATTTAATATATTTTGGTATACTGAGAAATCAAAATATACAGAATTGGATTTTTGGAAAGAAAATAAAAGAGTGAATATTCAAGTAAATAATTATAGAGAATTTGAATAAATTTAAGGATAAATTGGATAAGAATAAAGGTGATTTTAAAATTTGAACAAATAATTTTGAGTATGGAAAAATGTATTTTAAGTAAACCGAGGAATAATGAATTTTAAAACTTAAGCGACATTACTTAAAGGGATAAAGAATTTACTTTAAAATTTCAAGATTTAAATTTATTTTAAAGGATTTTTAAATCATAATAAAGAAATGAAATTTGAAGTTAATAGATTTTGAAATAAACGAGTAAGCAAAGGAATTTATTTCAAAATGGAGTAACTCAGAAATCAATTAGAAAATTTGATATTTTAAAAGGGAAATGAGATTATGAATTTATAAACTTGGTTTACAAAAAAACGAAGGAATATATCAGTGGATATTTGGAAGGATAAATTCAAGGTGGGAATTTATTAAAGCAATGGGTAAATTTGTTTAAAAATAAATAGTGATTTATTTTAAAAAAAAAGATGTGAAAGAGAAGCGTATTTTCTTGGATAGCAAAGTACGTTTTCAAAGCTAATTTTAAAATATAAGTTAAAAGTTTTAATGTTGTTTTAAAAAGCATGTTTTAGAAATTTTATTATTAAATGTTTAGATTTTAAAGTAAGTATTTCTCAAACTTTATTATAGTAGTAATTATTTAAGGTGACTTGAAATGTTGTTTAAAGGGATAAAAATTTAGTTTTATATTTTATAAAGTAGCTTCATTTTAAGTATTCTTAAAGTATATACTTTTTCAATAAGTATTAAAGTTGTTTTTAACTTAAATGATATTTTATAATAAAGAGTTTTAAATTATTTTAAAAATCTAAAGTTTTTGTGCTTGGTGTTCCAGTGGAAATAAATATTTGGGAATTTATTCCATAAGAGGAGGTGGTTTTTGAAAACATTTTCAAAAGGGTTGAAAATGGAAACATATCTTGCGAAGATATTTGTGAGGTAAATAAATAATTTGGAAAATTATTTATTGTTTGATGGATGTTTGTGAATGTTATTTGATAGTTAAATAACCGACTATCAATTTTGGCCAATGCGCTGATCGTTTCGAAGAGACCGGGATCAGAATTTATTTTCCGAAATCCACTTCGATCCGGTTTGTACGTTTTCGTGAGGAAGACATGTTTGGAGTCGAAGATGGAGAAGTGAAGTGCAAGGGCTAATCGCTACTAATCCTGAGGGTGATTCCAAAATGGATGCAGTAGGAGTAGTGCCTTCGGTTCCGTTTGAACCCGGAACGGACTTGTATGGATCAATGCTTTCGGAACATCGTCAGGTGGAAAGTGGGCATTCTAAGTGAAATGTTCTAAAAAGGTAACGCTTAGCCTCGAGCCTCATCAACCGGGAATGACTGAAAATCAGGGGTTATGCAGCAAGGCTAAGTGGGTCGCGCCCATTAGGGTGAGGTCATCCCTGTCTAGATGTCCCTTTTATTTCAGCTGTGTGGGCGGTTGCTGATCCAAACCGCGGGGTGATCTTACCCAGAATTAGCCAGTAAGGGGTAGTTCCGGCCTTGTGTTGTAGGGGATCGGGCGTGGTCCTCGGTACGCTGATCTAGACCAGGTACTGTGACAGGTGGTACCCCAGTGCCTAGTCATTAGTTGGCAATCCATTTTCCATACGTGCCTTTACGGTTTTTTTATATACCTATTAGCTGGAATTTAATAGATGTAACAATTTCAGCTATTTTAATAAGTATTTGTATATATACACTATTATAATATCAGAGGATTTTAATAAAAAGTGTTTGGGCTATCGTAAGGTAAAAACCTGACATGTTTATTTGTGGCGTGGTCTTACGAGATGTTTTTGTTTTCAAAAGATTTTGAAACTTTAATAATCAAATTGGGTGTGATTTTCTCACGATGGTTTTCCAGACTGACTCGGGTATTGTTTTATTATGATGCTCGGGTCAGACCGAGTATTATAGATTACAGGAAAGGATACTGAGGAGCTCAGGAGACGAGCTGGATGGCGAGGCGTATCACTCATATATGATGTATATTCCGTTGTGTTGTGCATGTTCTGTATTCTGTATGGGACAAGTTATTATAACTGTCCTGAATTATAATGTTGCTTGTATTTTACTCTGATGTTGTATTCGGATAATGTATGTATAACAGATATAGAATCTTTTGTGTTAAGATCAGTTATTGTCTATTAAATTTTATTCCGCTGCGTTTGTGAGATTCTGATGTTGTTTCTACTTTCTTCTTCTACCTCTTTCTTCTTTAACCCTAATGGTTCAATTTTTCGGGTATGGAAAATCGGGTCATCACAGAATAAATGCATTTAATTAATTTTTGAAACAGTAGTTTGAATTACAATTAAAGCATGGAAATTAATATATATAAATGATTCCAAATATCATAAAATAATAATAAATATGTAAATTAAAATATACGTGATTGAGATGTAGCCTCAAAAACATACGTCGATTCAAAAAGTTCCATAAATATCTTAAATCCTTACCCAAAGTTGTTGGCTTCGGTGTTTCACCACTTGACTTCAATTATTTAATATTTTAGGGTTGAATGGAGCTCAGCCATGATGAGGGAGGGTTGACGTAAATGGCAGCCAAGAATAGGAGAAAACAAGAACCAAAATAATATAGGCTTAAGTTACTTATATAGAGGAACATGTGGAAAATATCTTCTAATATTTGTTAAGTCCAGCTCCCAAGACAACTTCTTTATTCCCTTATGGCTGGCCCTTCATTGGTCCGTTGATGGATCTAATGGACTTCATGTGACGACCAGGATTTTTAATGGTAGTTAATTGGTAATTAACTGAATTAGATCATTGAAATATTAGTTTTGATTTGTCGAACAAATAAAATTCTGATGATTAAAGATATCTGGATATATCAATTAATTTAAAAACCATAATAAACATTGAATTTTAAAATCTCTGGATATGATAAATCTCGTAGAAAATAAATAATAAACCCCACCATATAAATTAAAGATAAAACATCCATAAATATATGTGTAGCATATACAAGTTGATGATGATCAATATAAATACATATATATACATTTGAGTACATAAATATGTATACGGTAATTGAAAACACATAGATATAGGTATATAAACATGCATGTATATGAATGTAGGCTCATATAGAATAATATATATGAAAATTTGTATAAATGGAAACATGTATAATAGTAAAATACACATAAGTAAGTATATATGTTCATATGTTAAATGAAATGGTGAAAGTGATAAAATGGAAATGTACAAATGATGACAAACATATAAAATGTGTGTATGTGTATGCTGGTAATACATATACAAGTAAACAAATGTATATAAAAGTTTGACAAAAACTATGTTCATGAGTGTTTGCATGTAGAGTATAGGTATGTAAGAGCATATCTATATATCCATGTAGTCAACTTAGGAAACACAACACTAAATACCTATCCTTTCAAGCATACAAAACACAAAATCAATGTCACAGCAAAATTTGGTCAAGCAAGTTTCTGACCAAATAAAATTAAATGAAAAAAAAGAGAGAAAAGAAGCTTGATGGGTACAACAAAGAGCAGCGGTATATTTTCTTTTATATACCTCAGTACCTCTGCCTTCGTTTCATATTCTTCCATTCGAGAACAAGCTAAGTAAAACAAAGAAAAATATATACCAAGTCCTGTCATTTCACAACTTAAAACAAATCAAACAACTCAAGCAACAGACAAGATCTTCAAAAGCAAGCTAGCAGTTTCAAAAGTAGTGTTCTCTGTTCAACATTATCTGTGAGTAAACTACACCTTTTTATAGCTAAAATTTGTATTATATTCTGTTGCATGTGATGGATAATGAAGTAAGGTTGTGGAATGTTTGCATGTATGAATTAATATGTTGCATGTATATAAACATGGAATATCTGAGCATGTCTGTATAACTTGCCTCTGTTTTGATTCAACAGACTAAAATCAAGTTCAAAAATCCTAATCTCTTTCCAGAATCACTTTTAGGATTAAATCTTTAAATGAAATATGATACTGTTAACCAGATTAGATTTTTAAAAATGGCATCAAGAGAATATATTGAGAATTTATTTCAAAACAAGAAATAACAGTGATGAACAATTGTAGTCAGAAAATCAATTGTCTAGATTTCATGTTTTGATCATATATTTGGATTCGTTTTCGAAAATGGTGAATTTTGATAAGAATATCATAATTTTTAACTTTGGAATTGGGGGAAATTTGCGAGTTGAACGGAATTGACATTTTTGTCAAATTCCGGTGATCGGCAATAAATTGGGTGGCGCGGTTGATACTGGAGATGGCTGGAGGATAGGAGATCATCAGAAAATTGCTCGCTTGAATTCTAAGCTAATGTGGTGGCTGGTCGAAGTGATAGTTGGGTTTAAGCCCAGATTTTAGTTAGTATCGAAAATTTGATCGTCGCATCATCGTTGGTGGGCTAGAGAGGATCGCACCGAGGGGGATAGGTTCGTGGTTGAGTGGCAAGGCTCTAGACGAGGTGTCGACGATCCAGAGGGCCGGAGGTGGCGTGGCATGGAGTTTTCCAGTGGTTGGTTTGTTTCAGTTGGTCGGCTATCTTCAAACTTGAATTCGTAGTTGTCGAAGGGATCTGGGTGGTTATGGTGATCGGGGAGATCATCGGGGATGTGTGAATGACTACGGTGTTGGTCGGCAATCGCTCAGGCGATCGTGCACGTGCATGTATATCACTGTATATGGGTTCGTATATATGCATTGGGGAAGAAGCAGTTCTCTCTGGTTCGACTCGTAGAATTTTGCAAATTTACTCGGGGGAAAAGAAGATATGGGTTAACTCGGGGTTGGTCTCGGGTTTTCTCAAGGTTAGCTCGGGTTATTTGAAACACGGCAAGGTTTTGAAATTTAAAGTAAATAATTAACAAAGTTTTAAACAATTTAAATGTTTAAATCAAGTTTATAATGAACAAAAGAAGGTGAACAAAGTTTTAAAATGCAATGGTAAATATAATCAAGTTTCAAGATATATTAACTATGTTTAAAAGCCCAAATGAATTTTTAAACGAGTTTTTAACAAAGTTTCAAAGTTTAATTTTTAAAGCTTAATGTTTTGAAATAAATTGTTTTGATTTAGAATAATTATATATTAGGTTAATTATTTAATTAAATCCCTTAGTGTTTTCAAAAATAAAATGATAATTAAGTAAATAATTAAGATAAATGGGTTATCTTTTAATTAAGGTCTTGGGTAATTAAATATTAATTAATTTATGGAAGTAATTAAAGGATAATGAATTATGTTAATAAATTTAAGGATGATTAATTAATGTAATTAATTTGAAGGTTAATTAAGTAATGTAATTAATTTAAGGATAATTACTTAGTGTAAGTAATTAAAGGATCATTATTTAATGTAAGTAATTAAAGGTTAATTAATTATGTGAATGATTAAATGAATAAAAAATAATTAATTAATTTCAATAATAAATTAGATGGTTTAATTAATGTTAATTAAGCAGGATTTATAAAAGTAATTAATTTACTTTGTGTTAATTAAATTAATTAGAAATTGACTAATTAATCTTTCTTATGGATGATTAAATTGTATTGAATGTTTGGATTGATTAATATCTCTAGTCTGATAAATTATGGTGTTCTGTGATATGAAATGCTTTGGTTGAACTGAGATAATGTAAGTTATCTATCTGTGATGAATTGATGTGTGAATATGTTGTTCTGAAGTTTAATTGAATTATTTAGCTTAAACACCTTGGATTAAAAATGGTATTGAATTCGAAGAGACCGGGATCAGATATTAGCGATATCCGAAACCACTTCGATTAGTAATCTATAATTCTTTATAGATTCGATTTGTAAATCAAATAGGCTGGAATGGAATAAATTATGTAAACTAGACCATTGAAACTAAGTAATGGTACTTAGATATTATTTTGTGAAATAAGTGTTTGACTATAACAAGATAAGAACTCGTAGTAAGGTACGAGTTACCCTGGTTTCAAAGAAGCTTTATAACTTAGTATTTCAGGATATATGGGTTTACTCACGCTGGTTTCCAACCTGACCCGGATGTTACTTTGTGGTAATGCTCGAGTCAGACCGAGTATTACAGATTTCCAGGTAAGGACGTTCTGGAGCTCAGGAGACGAGCTGGATGGCAGGAACGTATGGAGTGTTTCCGCTGTGATATTATTTCTGTTTATCTGAGACATGCGATCTGTATTTGTCCAGTGTTTGTGTATGAGTGTGACTCTGATGTAAAATATAATTGACAGATACAGATATTCTTTTGTAAACTATTATTATTTGATATTATATTTTGATCCGCTGCGATTTGTGAGAATCAGTGCTGGGTTTCTGTTTCTTCTTCTTCCATCTCTTTCTTTTTCTCCTAACTATCTGGAATTTTCACGTTCGAAAAATTCCGGACCGTTACATTTGGTATCAGGGCCAGGTTAAGCGAGAACCTTGGCTCTGGTGGGTGTACTTATAAGGATAGGGTCAATAGTGCCCAAGGATGAGTTGAGTGTGTGTGTGTCTATATATATATATATATATATATATATATATGAGAGAGCGTACTTGTTATTTTCTTATATAAAGATTTTAAAAATGGTTTTAAAACTGGATGATTTTATAAAAGCTTATATCATATTGGTTATGTTAACCCTTAATTCTCCACGACTTAAGAACGACACGATTCAAGCAGGTTGTACGACTTACGAGTCAAGGAACTGTGCGAGTCAGGAAAAGTACACGACTTAAGACTTAACGAGTTAAGGGATTGTGCGACTTAACGAGTTAAGGCCTGGATAATCTACGACTTAAGGAAGCCACCAGCTCACGACTTAAAGAATGTCGCGACCTAAGAAAGCTCACGACTTAAAGGATGTCGCGACCTAAGAAATGTTACGACTCAACGGCTTAGGGATTGAACGACCTAACAGCTTGGAAGGGTTCCACGACTTAACGGGCTAAGGGCTGGTCGACTTAAAGGTGTCTACGACTTAAGGAGGTGGACGACTTACGACCTAAGGATGTCTACGACTCAAAACCTAGACGACTTAATAGCCTCAACGACTTAAGGCTGTCTACGACTTACGACCTAGCATAAGTCGCGAGCGACTTAAGCAAACGAAGCACTGCTTCTTGTTGAGCATGATGGCCTCTTGACTCGTGAGCAAGTTAGAACTTGTGATATTATCTGGAGTAAGCAAGCTTACCAGTAAGGCTACGACTCACGACTTAGCTAAAGTCGTTCACGAACTAAAGCTACCTAGTCATGACCCGCTGCCGCTTTACTTATATTGATACCTGCCGAGTCGGCCACGACTCACGACTTAGCTTAAGTCGTCCACGACCTAAAAGCTACCGAGTTAGAATCCAATGCCTGGATACTTATGCCGCTTTTACCTACTAAGTCGGCCACGACTTACGACTCATCTTAAGTCGGCTACGACTCAGGACTTGGCAAAATTTCCGTCCAGAATCAACTCCTATAAATACCCCCTAACTCCAACGACAAGAGGACTTTTGGCCGATCATTTCTCAAAGCATCGTTACTCTGCCGAACTCTCAACTCATTCGACAATTGAAGATCTTCAAACATTCGAGACACTACAACAAGCTTCGAGAGGAATTTCTTACATCCAACACGGATTAATCAAGTTTCATCATCGAAGTTTGAGCTAGTAGTCGAGATTGTCTTTGTGATCAAAATGTATTGTTTTGATAAGTGTATTGTATTGTCTTGTAACCGGATTCAGTAATAAAGAGATTCAAAGTGGACGTAGGCTCGATCTCAAGCCGAACCACTATAAACTGCTACCTTTTACTACTTTTTCGCTATTTTACTGCTTACTTCTTGTTCCCGTCACACGGGTGGTGCTTTCACAATTCTACTACACACACCGGATGTTAGCGTTCACTTTTTAGCGTTAACATTTTGGTGCTTTTACTGAGAATTGAACTCAAGAATATTCTCACCATTGCTCCACGAAAGTTTGTTGAAGGAATCTCTCTAAAGACCAGAAGTTTATCTGAAATCATGGCTCCTGAGAGAGAGGGTAGAGCTACCAGATCCGGAAATGCTCAAGAGGGAACCTCCGCTTCCCCAACAGCAAATCAGGCAACTCCTACTGTTGGAATCACAAGGGCTGAGTTAGACAACGTGGTGTCAGGATTATATCAGCATATTGAAGCTCAAAACGCTTTAATGATGGACAGATTAAACGCTCTGCTTGGGGGAAATCAACCGCCAAAAAACAATGAAACAGTCTTCACTGAAGATGCTCGTAATCCCCAGGAGAAAGATATTCCTCAAAGAGCAGCTGGCACTGTCGAAATGCCACCTTTCCAAGCTGAATGTTCAAGGCAGCAACCAACTTTTCGCGAATATTTGCCCAAGCAAACTTCCGAAAGGAGAGCTGACGTCTGCCCGGCAACGCCTCTGAGTAACGTGGAGTACCTATCATGGATGGTTCGCCAAATCATGAAAGAGAGTATGCAGAGGGAAGAGAATGAGAACGACTGGGGATTTGCACCAAGCAGAACTCCGTTTACTGAAAGGATCCTGAAAGCAGAATTTCCAAGAAAATTTGTACCTCCTACTATCCAAGCTTATAGAGGGACAAGTGACCCTAATCATTTCCTGTATAAGTATGACTGGCATATGACCGGCACAAGAGCATCAGATGAGATTAAATGCCGATACTTTCCAGTGTACTTGGAAGGAGTGGCTCTACTTTGGTTCACTAAGCTACCAATTCGGTCCGTAGATCAATTCTCTGATTTAACCCGAAAGTTCAAGGATCAGTTCAGGTTGTATGCTTCAAAAGCTAAAGATATAATGTCACTATCAAGCATTGAGCAAGCTTCCGGAGAATCTATCAGATCTTTCTTGAACCGTTTCAATGTAGCTTTAGCCGAAGTGGACAATGCAGAACCCCGTATGATCCTGACTTATCTGATGCGAGCTATCAACAAATCAAGTGAATTCGGAAGATGGCTAAAAATGAAGGAGTCAAACTCACTCGAAAAATTCTATAAAAAGGCCGACGAACCCATGCGCCTAGAAAGCCTTTCTGCACCAGCGAAGGTAGCTGTGGCCGAAATCCAGAATAACAGTGTTGCTTCTAATAGAATAGAATTTAGAGGACAGAAAAGGGAAAATGATGATGAGAAAAAACAGGGAAATGTGAAGAAAACTCGCCACTTTGAATCTCTGGATCTCACTCCCTTGACTGATACTCTAGAGAATATTTTCTTTGCAACTAAGGACACTGTCGAATATCCTAAACCTCATAAGTTGAGACTTGGGAAAAATGCCACTCAGAGTGAAAGATTCTGTAAGTTCCACAACCAGCCTGGCCATGACACTAACGAGTGCCGCCACTTGAAGGATATGATTGAAAAGCTGTTGAAAGAGAACAAACTTCAACAGTATATCAAGAAAAACAGGAATGACCCATCTTCATCCGCTCAGGAACGACAACTTCCCGATCATCAATACGGCTCAGTCAACGAAATCGCAGAGCAGGAATCAGGGAGGTTTGTCATTAATGCTGTTACAGGGGGTTCCCACACAGCATCTGATCACATTCTATTCTGATTGGCATATGGATCGGGAACATTGATTCCAGTAAAGATGAAGATTCAATCTCGAGATTCCGGAACAACATTCATTTGCATCCAATTTTTTACTTAACAGCATTGCTTAAATTTGTAAAATGATGATGAATGTATAACTCTTGTATTGAAAACCGCCGAGAAATCAGTGCGGATTAATAATAAAGAACTTTAAAATCTTGTGTTCTACTGCTATATAATGCCTGTTTCATTTCGATATGCAAATATCTTAAATATATTGCTAAAACGTCGATTTAATATTGCAGGAAATTAAAGCATAGCTTACTTATTCAACACGTCACGAGACTCAGCGATTCCCATAAATCACTCAACAATAACGTACATTTCCCTGGCAAAAAGCAAGCAACTTGCAAAAATAATGGGGCATGTACTTGAAGTAATAACAAGGAATCACTAAGGAGCAGATGACGAAAGAGCAAAAGTAACAATTGCAATTCTTCGAAGACCAAAAAAGACCTCTTCGGGGGCACATTTCACCGAAGCTGAAGTGTAAAAATCTCTCTTCGGAGGCCCACTTCACCAGAGTTGAAATGCCAAAAAGACCTCTTCGGGGGCACATTTCACCGGAGCTGAAGTGTAAAAATCTCTCTTCGGAGGCCCACTTCACCAGAGTTGAAATGCCAAAAGACCTCTTCGGGGGCACATTTCACCGGAGCTGAAGTGTAAAAATCTCTCTTCGGAGGCCCACTTCACCAGAGTTGAAATGCCAAAAAGACCTCTTCGGGGGCACATTTCAACGGAGCTGAAGTGTAAAAATCTCTCTTCGGAGGCCCACTTCACCAGAGTTGAAATGCCAAAAAGACCTCTTCGGGGGCATATTTCACCGGAGCTGAAGTGTAAAAATCTCTCTTCGAAGGCCCACTTCACCAGAGTTGAAATGCCAAAAAGACCTCTTCGGGGGCACATTTCACCGGAGCTGAAGTGTAAAAATCTCTCTTCGGAGGCCCACTTCACCAGAGTTGAAATGCCAAAAAGACCTCTTCGGGGGCACATTTCACCGGAGCTGAAGTGTAAAAATATCTCTTCGGAGGCCCACTTCACCAGAGTTGAAATGCCAAAAAGACCTCTTCGGGGGCACATTTCACTGGAGCTGAAGTGTAAAAATCTCTCTTCGGAGGCCCACTTTACCAGAGTTGAAATGCCAAAAAGACCTCTTCGGGGGCACATTTCACCGGAGCTGAAGTGTAAAAATCTCTCTTTGGAGGCCCACTTCACCAGAGTTGAAATGCCAAAAAGACCTCTTCGGGGGCACATTTCACCGGAGCTGAAGTGTAAAAATCTCTCTTCGGAGGCCCACTTCACCAGAGTTGAAATGCCAAAAAGACCTCTTCGGGGGCACATTTCACCAGAGCTGAAGTGTAAAAATCTCTCTTCGGAGGCCCACTTCACCAGAGCTGAAATGCCAAAAAAAGACCTCTTCGGAGGCACACTTCACCAGAGTTGAAATGTAAAAACTTCTCCAAAAACGAGACACGCTCCATTAAAGGAGAATAATTGTTTCCTCGAAGATGGAACAATTGTTCTCCAAAAATAAGAGTACAAGTCTCATCAGAATAAAAAGATATTGCAATGCACTTGTGATATAGGGGCAATATTGTACAATTTAGTTACAGTAATAAAAGCAACATACCACAAGTTCATCACAATATCACGCAAAAAAGATGTGGAATAAATGTATCCTCAAGCACGGATATAAAATCTGCACAAGTAAAGGAATCATTTATTCTACACTAAAAACAAGAAATAGATGTGTTCACATATGCTAACAAGAATTCGTTCAAGTAAAAGGATTATTTTATTCAATACTATGAAAATTCTTTAAATATGCAGGATTCAAAAAAGCGGAGACCGGTATCCGCACAATCTCTGGTCAATACATGCAAAAAAGCAGAAAAGGCAAAATCAAACTCATTTCTCCTTCTTCCCGCCCTTGGAGCTTTTACCCGGCCTGATAATTAGTTTCGGATGCCGTATCGAAGAAGAAGGAGAAAGAGACTCAGCCGGATCGACTTCAGCTTCATCTCCAGCAGCAGAAGAGCCTTTCTTTCCTTTCTTCGAAACCACACGTTTCCCCTTCTTCTTGGAAGAGAACTCACTCCCCGGAGTAAGAAATGTAGAAAGTTTTGTGTCATAGTCAAAAGACTGCTCCGGAGTCTCCTCACTATCTTCCAGATCTTCCGCTTTCTGTTCCTGAAAAACGGGTGGTTCATCCAAGCCTCGAAGGGCCGCTATTTTTTCTTCCTTTGAACCTGGTTCAGAAGCTGGAAGAGGAGTAACTTGAGAAGAAGGAGGAACGGTAGCTGAAGAAGGAGAAGTTGGCGCAGTTTTCGGTGCTTCCGCTACATTAGAAAAGAAGTTAAAATCAGTACTCTCCAAGATAAGAGAAGATATTGGTTCGTCAAGGCTTAAGTAATAAGTAAGAAGATCATCAAGCTCAGTCAAATCAAATAAGAGGTTAACCGGGGCTGGGTCGACGTCAAAGTTACCTGGAGAAGTCGACTTGGCGAGATCTGTTTCGAATTTCTAAGCCGCAATGTCTTCCAGGGCCTCTTCTTCTGTGGGAGTGGTAACAATATCTTTATCAGCTTTGGCAGGAGGTGAAGAGTGAGAACTAGAACCAATGATATCGACATCAGCAGAGACCGAAGTATGAACAGGGGCAGCAAGAAGTATTTCTTTTTCGGAATGCTTCTCCCCTGTCGCTTCAGCTCGCACTCGGGCAAGTTGCTTTTTTCCCTTAGCAAGAGCAGCACGGGCGTCCTCGTCTAAATAAGTTGCTTCAAGGTCTGCTTCGGCATAGCCGGCACCACCAAACAAATCAATAATCGCCTCCCACACTTCAGCTAAGGTGACTTCATATTCCGGTCCCAAAAATGAAAGGCTACCATGCCCCAAGACGCAATGGACATAAAAGTCAAACAAAGTCGTATCGATGGTGGCTCTAGTTGCCTTATGGGATTCTTCAGCCGCTTCTTTTTCGGCAACGGCTGCAACTCGACCAGCAACAGCCTCATCACGCTCTTTCTCAAATTTAAAAAGTCGAGCTTTTAACTCCTCAATCTCCACGTTTTGGGAAATAGCTGTTTCCCGCAGCTCAGCGTTTTCTTTGCGGTATTTCTCGGTAACATGCTGTTCAGCTGTAAGCTTCATTTCAGCATCCCTCTGCGCAGCGTGTGCGTCCCGCACTTGCTTGTGAAAGACTTCTTCTTTCTGAGTATACGATGCAGAAGAAGTGGCGAGATCTTCCTTAAGTCGCTTGACTTCAGATTCAAGCCTTGCATTGTCATCCGCGATGCTCGTCATCTCGTCATCATGCTGCTTGCACCATTTATCCCATTCAGCCTTATCGTTCTCTAAAGTCAGCATGTTTTCGAGATTCATGTGGTTGACTCTTTGGAGTTCATCAACAAGCTTTTGCCATTGCGACATCCTCTCAATATCAAGCCTAACCGCATCATGGTTTCTGAGCATGGCTTGTTTATCGATCGGAACTAGATCTAAGTCAAAGCGCACTCCTCTTAGGCACCAATTCGGAAATCGGCTCTGAAGTGTTGGAGGACCGTCTTTAACTTGGTACTGGGGCCTTTGGATGATCGCTTGGATATCAGATTTCTTTAGAGCAGGAGAGCCGGATGGAATATTAGGAGAGATGGGAGCGTCAGTCTTTTCCGAAATTGCAGATGCGTCCTTTTCACCAAGTTTGGTCCGCTTACTAGAATCATCAGCAATGTGACTCTTCCCCTTGTCGTCGTGAGATTTCCTTTTATGAGAATCGTCACTTCTGCGGGAAGAATCGTATCGCTCGTCTCTATTCCCATAGTGTTGTTCATCTTCTATTCTTCGGCACTCCTCATAATCCCATCTCTCTCTCGCTTTTCTAGAGGCCCTTTCTTCGTCGGTCTCCTGACGGGAAGGAAGATAACGCCTAAAATCATAAGCATCGCGGCTTCCATGACGCTGAAATTTGTCGTAATACGATCCACTTCGCCCCATCAGAGAACCTGAAATTGAAGAAAGGACGAGCCTTAGAAATCTTCAAGTTGAAAAAGCTAAGTGCATATAAATACCAAAAATCCTAAGTGTGTGTAATGTGCAAGCTACGCGCGTCAGACTACAAACCACTTTTGGGTGTGGAAATGGCAATGACTTGTGTGGTAGGTGTTGTAGTTTGTTGCAAAAAAGAGGTCTCTTCAACAACAAGAGAGATCGCTTTTGAAGTATCATCTTTAAAAAGCTCCTGAGAAGTTATCATTATATCGCTCAAGTTATCAAAGGTGTCATCGCCGTGATACCCAACAGAACTCTCTTTTTCAACTTCCACATCGACCGTCTTTTCAGAAATTCAAGGATTTTCTTCCTCTTCAATAACAGGTGAAAGTGTTAATTTGCTGGACGACCCCACGATGCCAGTAGAAGTAGAGCACTTCACTAGTGAAGTCTCAGTGGTGATTTCTTTCAACATAGGATCTTCAGCAGGGGCAGGGGCATCTGATGCCTTTCCTGGAGAATCAGGGACTTCATAAAGCTGTGTAGAGCGAGAAGAGTGAAGAAGTCCAAACTGGTGGAGAAATTCGTCCTTCAATAAGAATTTCACGTCCCGCTCTTCAGCTGGTACGGCCATAAGTCTCTCCATAGTTGGCTTGTGGCTGGGATCCCTAGAAGGAGGGGGAAGCGCTGAAATGAAAAAGCGAAATTAACATTTGGCAATTTGGATTTCACAAAACTCAGAGAATAAAAGAAGTAAAGATAGATGATCTTACTTCCTTCCCTCCACACAGCATAAAACCCCGGGGGACAGCGAACGTAAAAGAACTGAGTCAAAAACCCATGAGCACTATCAGGGAGGCCGACAACCAATTTACGATTTCTGGCGCTTCTTACAACAGTTATCGAGGGATGATCTTTAGTTCTGGTAAAAGAACACAAGTAGCAAATCTCGTCAAAGCTCGGAAGTCGCTCAAGAATTCTCCCAAACAGCACACATAGTCCCATTATAATGGCGTAGCCATTGGGATGTAGCTGAAATGGGGAGATGGCCAGTTGTCGAAGAAGATGCTGGAGAAAGTTGTTGAAAGGTGGAATGGCTCCGCTCAGGCACATTTGTCGATTAACTGTTACAAAGCCAGGAGGTGTTGCATCAGCAGTATTGCTTTTCTCGGGAAGAATGGCATCAGCTTCAGCAATGCCGAACTGAGCGCACAACTGCCGGAAAACTTTGTACGATAAAGTGGTGGAGGCCCTTTCTGGAGGATTGACTAATGGAGCTGGAATAAAAGTGGCTTCTTCAGCCTGGGCTGTAGTATCTTCTCGCAGAGAAGTCATTCTACATAAGCAACTGGACATTCAAATATGAAGGTGCACGTTTCCTAAAAAGTGTGAAGTGTTGTGCAAAACTAATGAAAAGAACAAGTAAAATTAACTGGAATTAAACTAGTCGACAATTGATCGATTACTAAATTTCAGGACTTGTTAGTTTAAAAATTCGGGTACAGTATTAATGCAAACATGTAAAATTAATTGATTATTCCAATGTTGCCTTGATGCTTTGCTTGAATTAAGTTGGTTTAAAGCACTTCGTTCACACGATCTGTTTGAGTTGATTATTTGTTATTAACTAATCTGTCATTTGATGCGGGCGGTCAGTGGCAGTATATTAGTCCCAAGTTTCTGTGAATGTTGTGTTGAACAGGCTATAAGCTTGCAAGTCAAAATGATCTGTGAAAGAATGCAGCAAAGTTTAACAATTTAAAGTCCAAACACTAGTTCAAATTTCAAGCAAAATCTGACTCAAGTGATAAGTCGCACACGACTCAAGCATTGACTCGACAACGACTTAGGTGCTAACTCGGCTGCGACTTAAGAATTGGTTCCTGCGGGTTAGGGTCAACTATTCTCTAAGTCGTAAGTCATAAAGTATAAAGGAAACTTCAATCCACTGCAACAAAAACTCCCAAGTCCTAACTCGGCTACGACTCAGAGCTTAAGTCGCAAAAAGTGATAAGTCGATCCATAGTTAAATCATCAAAATTGCTGGATCACACGAAATCACCAATCCATCTAACTCCTGACTCGTTTAATCCTTAACTCATTAACCATCTATCCATCCAATTCCTAACCCGTTTACCTTCTGACTCGTTAATCCCTAACTCGTGAACCATTCAACTCCTAACCCGTTAACCCAATAACCTCACAGTCTTCAACCTTAACTCTGAGGCACCACTAAATCGCCGCAAATCATGAATGAAGTCATATCGAACTTCCCTAAGTCCATCAATGTCCAGTGTGTCGATATTTGCAAGGTTCAGGGGAGCAAACCAGAGACAAAGGATTGATGATAATCGGCGATTGGAAAAGAGGCGAAAATGCTTACGCAGTATGATGCTAGGGATGATCGAAGAAGAATCGAATCAAAATCGCCTTAGAAAGCTTGGAAAAGTATTAATGGCAGACGCGGCTTGGAAAAATGTTAATGAGAAGAAGGAGATAGGAGGAAGGACTTAAGCTTTTTAAACCTCGGAGCAACGGAATTTGAATCGGCCCACACGAGTTAAGATGAGTCGAAGCACACGACCTACGACTTAGGCGTGTACTTCGAGGGGCAAATGTTAACCCTTAATTCTCCACGACTTAAGAACGGCACGATTCAAGCAGGTTGTACGACTTACGAGTCAAGGAACTGTGCGAGTCAGGAAAAGTACACGACTCAAGACTTAACGAGTTAAGGGATTGTGCGACTTAACGAGTTAAGGCCTAGATAATCTATAACTCAAGGAAGCCACCAGCTCACGACTTAAAGAATGTCGCGACCTAAGAAAGCTCACGACTTAAAGGATGTCACGACCTAAGAAATGTTACGACTCAACGGCTTAGGGATTGAACGACCTAACAGCTTGGAAGGGTTCCACGACTTAATGGGCTAAGGGCTGGTCGACTTAAAGGTGTCTACGACTTAAGGAGGTGGACGACTTACGACCTAAGGACGTCTACGACTCAAAACCTAGAAGACTTAATAGCCTCAACGACTTAAGGCTGTCTGCGACTTACGACCTAGCATAAGTCGCGAGCGACTTAAGCAAACGAAGCACTGCTTCTTGTTGAGCATGATGGCCTCTTGACTCGTGAGCGAGTTAGAACTTGTGATATTATCTGGAGTAAGCAAGCTTACCAGTAAGGCTGCGACTCACGACTTAGCTAAAGTCGTTCACGAACTAAAGCTACTTAGTCATGACCCGCTGCCGCTTTACTTATATTGATACCTGCCGAGTCGGCCACGACTCACGACTTAGCTTAAGTCGTCAACGACCTAAAAGCTACCGAGTTAGAATCCAATGCCTGGATACTTATGCTGCTTTTACCTACTAAGTCGGCCACGACTTACGACTCATCTTAAGTCGGCTACGACTCAGGACTTGGCAAAATTTCCGTCCAGAATCAACTCCTATAAATGCCCCCCTAACTCCAACGACAAGAGGACTTTTGGCCGATCATTTCTCAAAGCATCGTTACTCTGCCGAACTCTCAACTCATTCGACAATTGAAGATCTTCAAACATTGGAGACACTACAACAAGCTTCGAGAGGAATTTCTTACATCCAACACGGATTCATCAAGTTTCATCATCGAAGTTTGAGCTAGTAGTCGAGATTGTCTTTGTGATCAAATTGTATTGTTTTGATAAGTGTATTGTATCGTCTTGTAACCGGATTCAGTAATAAAGAGATTCAAAGTGGACGTAGGCTCGATCTCAAGCCGAACCACTATAAACTGCTGTCTTTTACTGCTTTTTCGCTATTTTACTGCTTACTTCTTGTTCCCGTCACACGGGTGGCGCTTTCACAATTCTACTACACACACCGGGTGTTAGCGTTCACTTTTTAGCGTTAACAGGTTATTAAATAAGAAATTAAGTAACATATATATACATATCCAAATAAGGATTGGATAAAATGAACTATACAAATAAGATGAATTAAAATGGTTCCTAACCAGAAAATAAATGGTTATTGAGTTTAAATAGGATGATTGTTTTCCAATAAACACATAAATGTTTTAAGGAAGTAACCATTAGATATGAATAACTTGTAAATTAGAAAGGATGTAAATTAGAAAGGATGTAAATTGAAAAGTTTTGAAATTGTTTCAAATGTTAATAGAAATAATTAAGAGTATTATTTAGAATATTTTGAATGTGATCTTATTTTAAAATAAGAGTTTTTTGAAAGCATTAAAGGAAAACTGTTTGAACTAAAACCAAAAGTGGTTTAAAATTTAAGGATAACTTAGAGTGTAAAGGAAATAATATTTATATATGAGGGATATAAATAATATCAAAAATGGGTTGAAATAAACTCTAATTGTTGAGTTTTAAATTTGGAATGAGATGTGATACCCAAGATGAATAGTTTTTGAACTTATAAGATTATTAATGTGAAGTTTAAATTTTGAAGCAGGAATTAAAATTGGGTAAGGTTAATGAAATTAAATTGAATTTAACTTGGGAAAGTTAAATAAGTTAACAAGCAACCTGAATTGGAAATTTCGAGATGGAATTGGAATCTAACTTGAAAAGTTTAATGGTAATTTGAATTGGGATTTTGTGTGATCTCAAAATGGGTATGAGATCTGGAAATTGAAAATGGATGGATGTTTTAGAATAAATTAGATGATGTCATCCTATTGTTATTAATAATCTTTAAATTTTGAATTGGATTTGTTTAAATGAATGAGGAATGAAGTGTGGTAATATATCCATTATTGAGATAAAAGGGAAATTAAACTTTAATTTGAAATTAAGGATATGGAATTACTTTGAACTGAAAATTTGAATAATTGAATTTGTAAATTAAAATTTGTTTAAGAACTGGTTTCAAAACTGGAAGATAAAATTAGGTAATAAATTGAATTTTTGAGATAAAATTATTTTGAACTCTTATTTGAACTTTGAAATAAGTTAAGTAAAGATAATTTAAAATGGAATTTTGAGAATTAGACTCAGAATTAAATTGTTTAAAGATTTGGATTATTGATTTAAAAATAAAGGTTAATTTGATTTAAGGGGTTAAACCAACATTTGAAAATTTAACTCGAATTTATATAATTCGAGATGGTTTAAAGTTGAGATTCAGATTTCATTAGTTCAAATTGAATTTAGTTTGAATTAACTAGAATTGAAGATGGATAAGTATAAAATTCAAATGGAAAATTTGAACTGGATTAATTTGAAATAAAATTGAAGATTGAATGAGTTCAAATTCAAATGGGAATTGGGATTAATTCATATTGAAATTGAAATGATTTGAAATTGAAGTGGATTCAATTTGAAATTAGTCTAAATTAATTTGAATAATTTGAAATTGTAATTGAAGTGAATATGTTTAAAATCAAATGGAATTTGATCTGAATTTGAAAAGAAATTGAGGTTAATTCAACTTGAATTGGGGATAAATCAAGTTCAAGGGAAGTTGAAGTTATTCAAATTAGAAGTGAGTCAATAGAAGTGGAAATTTAAATTGAATTGATGGGGAATTGAACAGTTTGACTCTGGACTATTTTCAAAATAAATTGTTTTAATATAAATCTATTTTTTCCAAACTATTTGCTATACAACTTTTCTTTTAAACCTAAAACTATCTTAAACTTGTTTTACAATTACTTTTGGAACTATTTAACAATTTTACAACTGATTTATAAACTAATTGCTGTTTTTCAATTGTATTATAAATAATTGCTATTTTTCAACTATTTACAATTACTTAACTATTTTACATCTATTTTACAGTTAATAATTATTTTTCAACTACTTATTTATTTTCAAAAAAATTCAAGCTATTTTCTAAATTTAAGCTGATTAGAGTACAAACTGTTATGATTAAATACCCAATTGAGATAAGAATTAAAATGGTAATCCAAGAGAGGATTGAAGCAAAGGTGAATAAGTGGATAGAGATTAAAAGGAATGTGAATAGAAAAGGAGAAATTGATTTAGCTAATAATCAATGAAGATAAATATGTAGGATGTATGTATATTATTCTATTCGCATAGTGAATTGATCTAGATTCGTGCACAGAATTCCGAGATAGGTATATCGATCCGAGTTGGAATTTTTAACTCAATTTTTGACGGCGAACCTGGATATGGATTTTTGATAATTGGTTCTGGATATTCTCTATCATAGTTGTGACTATGCAAGGATAATGACGGTTTCTGATCAAGAAACTAAATCTGAGTCTGCACTAGGAAGTCGGGTGGACAATACTAGTTTGGAAGTGAAATTGTGTGATCGAGTGAGCGATCGGATAGATATAGCGTATGAATGAGATGTGTACATTGTACGGGTTTGAATGAAATTGGCATTGAAAATTTATGGATAAGAACTGTAAATGGTCTTTGAAATGAAAAGTATATTTTGTGGAATATATGATGAGGTAAAATGGAAATTGGAAATTTCGATGATTAAAGATTCACTTTATGAAGAAAAGTAATGTGGTTAATAACTTTATAAAAGAGTAATCAAATTTGAATATTTGATTTGGAATAAACAAAGTTATATATCTTTGTTATATATGGTAAACTCCCCTTGTTGAATCTATTGACAAAAGAAAAGGGTTTTGAAAGTATTTGAAGTATAAAAGTGAATTTATATAAGTATGAAGCGATTCAAAAATTTCCCAAGGTTATTATATATATACGTATATATAAAGGATTTTGTGAAAATGATTTTGGGAAAAAGTTTTGGGAACCTATGGATTTCTAAAAAGGCTTTTGATTTTTGAGGAAAATCAAATTTGGAACTTGGAAAGCCTAGTTTGTGAATTATCGATTTTGGGATAATCGATTTCGAGAAAGGATATTTATATGAGATTCATACTTGGTGTATGATTTGGAGATACTATATATATAGTATAAAGTGTTTTGAAGTGGCTCTAGGGAAAAAGGGGCTCCCTTGAATGAACTTCTCAGGAGTGCCACAGGGTGGTACTGCCTTAAGCCCTAAGGGGGGGTTTCTAAAGTTGATCCTGTGAGGAGTCCGGACAAACTAGTTCTTGAGGATTGTTGGGTCGCGAAAGTCGAGGGCGTTGATGCCTACAAGGGCATTTGGGTTATGCCGTGACGACAGTGTAACTCGATGTCGCTGCGATCTACTGTGTGGACCATAGCAAAAATCGTGTGGAGGATGAGTGCCAACAGTCTACACTAGATTTTGCCGGGATGGCAACGTAACATCGGTAGACTGCGATCTATGGTCAAGTGGAGAAGTTTCATTCTTTTGGCAGCGAAATTCGAGGGCGCTGATGCCTACAGTTATATGGGTTTTTGCTGTGATAGCAACGTAAAGCCCGGGTATAACTGCGATCTGTAGCGGGTTCATTGGCGTAATCGAGGGGCGTGGAGGCTTACAGTTATCTATGGATTTTGCCGTGATGGCAACGTAACCATCGGGTTAACTGCGACCAGGGATGAGGGTGATGATTTCCAGAGCATTCTCACCAAAGATATTTCCTCTATTTTCAAAAATGTTTTCGATATTTTCAATAAAATTATTTTTCAAGTATTTTCACTGGGTGTTGAAAATGGGTTTACTAAGTACTTATAGATTTTCAATCCGGCGCCTGATCAACGTTTGACTGAATTTCTATGAGAACGAGGATAGACTTGTTAAGACATCGAGTTATTAAAAGTATTTTTATATAAAATAATTTGGTAATATTATGTAGTTTTAAAAGTGTTTTAAAAATTTATATAATAAAAGAGTAAAGGATTAAAATGTTTAAAGGATGATTTAAATAAATAATACACAGTAAAGAAAATTTTTCGCTTCGTTCCTTTTCGAGGACGAAAAGTTCTAAGGGGGGAGGAATGTGATGACCCGGATTTTTAACGGTAATTAATTGGTAATTAACCGAATTAGATCATTGAAATATTAGTTTTGATTTGTCGAACAAATAAAATTCTGATGATTAAAGATATCTGGATATATCAATTGATTTAAAAACCATAATAAACATTGAATTTTAAAATCTCTGGATATGATAAATCTCGTAGAAAATAAATAATAAACCCCACCATATAAATTAAAGATAAAACATCCATAAATATATTTGTAGCATATAAAAGTTGATGATGATCAATATAAATACATATATATACATTTGAGTACATAAATATGTATACTGTAATTGAAAACACATAGATATAAGTATATAAACATGCATGTATATGAATGTAGGCTCATATAGAATAATATATCTGAAAATTTGTATAAATGGAAACATGTATAATAGTAAAATATGCATAAGTAAGTATATATGTTCATATGTTAAATGAAATGGTGAAAGTGATAAAATGGAAATGTACAAATGATGACAAACATATAAAATGTGTGTATGTGTATGCTGGAAAGACATATGCAAGTAAACAAATGTATATAAAAGTATGACAAAAACTATGTTCATGAGTGTTTGTATGTAGAGTATAGGTATGTAAGAGCATATCTATATATACATGTAGTCAACTTAGGAAACACAACACTAAATACCTATCCTTTCAAGCACACAAAACACAAAATCAATGTCACAGCAAAATTTGGTCAAGCAAGTTTCTGACCAAATAAAATTAAATGAAAAAAAGAGAGAAAAGAAGCTTGATGGGTACAACAAAGAGCAGCGGTATATTTTCTCTTATATACCTTAGTACCTCTGCCTTTGTTTCATTTTCTTCCATTCGAGAACAAGCTAAGTAAAACAAAGAAAAATATATACCAAGTCCTTCCATTTCACAACTTAAAACAAATCAAACAACTCAAGCAACAGACAAGATCTTCAAAAGCAAGCTAGCAGTTTCAAAAGCAGTGTTCTCTGTTCAACATTATCTATAAGTAAACTACACCTTTTTATAGCTAAAATATGTATTATATTCTGTTGCATGTAATGGATAATGAAGTAAGGTTGTGGAATGTTTGCATGTATGAATTAATATGTTGCATGTATATAAACATGGAATATCTGAGCATGTCTGTATAACTTGCCTCCGTTTTGATTCAACAGACTAAAATCAAGTTCAAAAATCCTAATCTCTTTCCAGAATCACTTTTATGATTAAATCTTTAAATGAAATATGATAGTGTTAACCAGATTAGATTTTTAAAAATGGCATCAAGAGAATATATTGAGAATTTATTTCAAAACAAGAAATAACAGTGATGAATAATTGTAGTCAGAAAATCAATTGTCAAGATTTCATGTTTTGATCATATATTTGGATTCGTTTTCGAAAATGCTGAATTTTGATAAGAATATCATAATTTTTAACTTTGGGATTGGGGGAAATTTGTGAGTTGAACGGAATTGACATTTTTGTCAAATTCCGGTGATCAACAATAAATTGGGTGGCGCGGTTGATACTGGAGATGGCTGGAGGATAGGAGATCATCAGAAAATTGCTCACTTGAATTCTAAGCTGATGTGGTGGTTTGTCGAAGTGATAGTAGGGTTTAAGCCCAGATTTTAGTTAGTATTGGAAATTTGATCGCTGCATCGTCGTCGGTGGACTAGAGAGGATCGCACCGAGGGGGATAGGTTCGTGGTTGAGTGGCAAGGCTCTAGACGAGGTGTCGGCGATCCAGATGGCCGGAGGTGGCGTGGCATGGAGTTTTCCAGTGGTTGGTTTGTTTCAGGTGGTCGGCTATCTTGCTCAAATATGAATTCGTAGTTGTCGAAGGGATCTGGGTGGTTATGGTGATCGGGGAGATCATCGGGGATGTGTGAATGACCACGGTGATGGTCGGCGATCGCTCAGGCGATCGTGCACGTGCACGTATATCACTGTATATGGTTCGACTCGTAGAATTTTGCGAATTTACTCGGGGGAAAAGAAGATATGGGTTAACTCGGGGTTTGTCTCGGGTAATTTGAAACACGGCAAGGTTTTGAAATTTAAAGTAAATAATTAACAAAGTTTTAAACAATTTAAATGTTTAAATCAAGTTTTTAATGAACAAAAGAAGGTGAACAAAGTTTTAAAATGCAATGGTAAATATAATCAAGTTTCAAGATATATTAACTATGTTTAAAAGCCCAAATGAATTTTTAAACGAGTTTTTAACAAAGTTTCAAAGTTTAATTTTTAAAGCTTAATGTTTTGAAATAAATTGTTTTGATTTAGAATAATTATATATTAGGTTAATTATTTAATTAAATCCCTAAGTGTTTTCAAAAATAAAATGATAATTAAGTAAATAATTAAGATAAATGGGTTATCTTTTAATTAAGGTCTTGGGTAATTAAAGATTAATTAATTTATGGAAGTAGTTAAAGGATAATTAATTATGTAAATAAATTTAAGGATGATTAATTAATGTAATTAATTTGAAGGTTAATTAAGTAATGTAATTAATTTAAAGATAATTACTTAGTGTAAGTAATTAAAGGATCATTAATTAATGTAAGTAATTAAAGGTTAATTAATTATGTGAATGATTAAATGATTAAAAAATAATTAATTAATTTCAATAATCAATTAAATGGTTTAATTAATGTTAATTAAGCAGGATTTATAAAAGTAATTAATTTACTTTGTGTTAATTAAATTAATTAGAAATGGACTAATTAATCTTGCTTATGGATGATTAAATTGTATTGAATGTTTGGATTGATTAATATCTCTAGTCTGATAAATTATGGTGTTCTGTGATATGAAATGCTTTGGTTGAACTGAGATAATGTAAGTTATCTATCTGTGATGAATTGATGTGTGAATATGTTGTTCTGAAGTTTAATTGAATTATTTAGCTTAAACAACTTGGATTAAAAATGGTATTGAATTCGAAGAGACAGGGATCGGATATTAGCGATATCCGAAACCACTTCGATTAGTAATCTATAATTCTTTATAGATTCGATTTGTAAATCAAATAGGCTGGAATGGAATAAATTAAGTAAACTAGACCATTGAAACTAAGTAACGGTACTTAGATATTATTTTGTGAAATAAGTGTTTGACTATAACAAGATAAGAACTCGTAGTAAGGTACGAGTTACCCTGGTTTCAAAGAAGCTTTATAACTTAGTATTTCAGGATATATGGGTTTACTCACGCTGGTTTCCAGCCTGACCCGGGTTGTAACAACCCGCATATTTATCGATTTTTATATTTAAATATTTTATTTAAATATTTTAACCGTTAGTTGGATTTTAGTCCAAAAAGCTACTTTTTGCATACAGTCAAATTAGGACTCGAGACCCCTCCCATTGAGTTCAAAATGACGTTTGCGATCTTTTTGAGTATAAACTTCGATATATTTGGAGTAAGTGGAATTTTCGTCACTTTTTCCCGCCTTTGACTTTGTTTGGACTGCACCTTCATTAAGCCTAGCCCAACCTCTCCTCTTCATAACTTCATCTCTTCACTAAACATTCAAGCTTCTTCAAAAGTGGAGGAGGGAAAGGGAAATTAAAACTCCAAACTCAAATTCAATTGCAAATCCAACATTCAACTCCAAATTCAAGTAAAAGATAGTGGATTCAAGCTTTGGATTGCTTCTGCTTGCTTTCAAGCTTCATCTTCATCCATTTTAGTGAAAAAGTGAGATTTTTATCTCACATTCTTGCTTATAACTATCTTGGACTGTTGGGAATGGTTCCCTATCACTTTAACATGCACATTTGCATTTGGTTTGGATTAGATTGGCGAAAAAATCCACTTTTTAGCGTTTTTGGTGAATTTCCAGCCTTAGGTCATTCTAGACCCTTAGGTCGCTCGGGTTCGTGGCCCGCGCGTGGAAAAGTCGCCTGGACATAAGTCGTAGGTCGTTTCCGACCTATAATCTCTAGGCAAACGTTAAGTCGCTCGTCCTGGTTTATCTCGTAGATCGTCTCCAACCTAAGCTCCTGCTAAGTCGTTCGAGTTAGGTCGTTGGACCATTTACCTTAGGTCGCTCGTCCACTAAGTTGGCCCGGTTTATCTCGTATGTCGTCTCTGACCTAGGCTTCGGTTAAGTCGTAGGTCGCGTGGTTTTTAGGTCGCATGACCTTTAAACTGATAGGTCGTTAGACCTATAACTCGTTGGGTCGACCCCCTTTAGGTCGTGAACCTTGTTAAGTCGTTCACCCTCCATTTCGTAAGTCGTAAGTCGTTACCGACCTTAAAACTCCTCTGCTAGTTAGGTCGTGTGCTTTTAGGTCGCTCGACTCTGTTAAGTCGTAGGTCGTTGGACCTTAAGTCGCTCGCATTCCTTAAGTCGCTCGACCCCTCCACACTAGGTCGCTCGGCTTGCTTGAGTCGTAGGTCGTTGGACCTTAAGTCGCTCACCCTTAGGTCGTATGACCTAAAAGTCGCTTGCTCCAGTTAGGTCGCTCGGCCATTGTGTTAGGTCGCGTGAACCCTTAGGTCGTTAGACCTCATTTTGCTTTAGGTCGTAGGCCGCTTGTCTTCACTTAGGTCGAACACCCCCTCCGTAGGGGATCTTATCTGAAAAACATTCAACTGAACTTCCACTTTGATGCATTTTGAGCTGATTTCCTTGGATTTTGTTCACGTCTTCGAATGTGAATTTTTGTGATAGATTGTTTCTACAATCATTTTTGTGATTTGTCACTTTAAAAAATATGAAGGTTTCAATACTAGTAGTAAATATCAAAACTCTTTCATCAAAGCGATTTCAACACTATTTTATTACAAAACTCTTTTTCTTAAACCGTTTTCCAATCTATTAGTATATACAAGCCTTTACCTCACTCGGATGAGAAATCTTATTAAACGGCTTAGTAAAACAAGTGGTATGAAACGCTTGCGTTTGCTTCGTCGGTTAATTCTTAGACTTGTTCGATTGAACCTTTTGTGACAATTTTCTAGTGAAGATCTACAGTTTGCTCGTAAATATTTAAGTTAAGCAAGTGGTTATGGGACATGAAGCTAAACTCTTATATTTACTAGCTGAGTGTAATTGACACTTCCTGATGATCATGACGATCATTTTTGCAATTTAGACTAGCGATTGAGCGATGTCTCTTTTTCTGCACGGTTAGACTAGACCTTATCGGTGTGATTTCGACTCACATTTATCTCTTCGGCTTTAAGGTTAGTCTAGACACCATTTGTGTGATTTCGTCTCACACGTATTTCTTTGTTGGGAGAATAGACTAGACACCATTTGTGTGATTTCGTCTCACACATACCTCTTTTACTGCACGGTTAGTCTATACCTCATTAGTGTGATTTTGACTCACACATATGGGGTAGCTCCCCATGGTCTTCGGACCGCTATGTGATAGGCCTCTTTCCCTTTTTGTGATTTTTCTGGATTTCGTGTGTTGATTTCTGGAAATTTTGTGCTTCACCAATTTTCGTGATTTCTATTGATAAGTTTTATCAATTTTTGTGCATTGGTGAATTTGTGTGTCATCACCTTTTTGGTGAATTTGGATCTTTGTGAAGATTCTTGTGATATTGATTTATTTCTTATTGATGTTCATTTACATACTTATAGTAGTATGCTATTATGCTTACTTCCTGTTTATGCCATATCATTTATTTTATATCATGTCATCTGATATTTATAGCTAGACTGATCCGTTTATTATTTTCTTATAAATAATACTCGGGTCAGACCGAGATGTTTCAGGTGCTTCTGCTTGACTTCTCTCTTCAGGGATCTTTTGCTCTGACTTTTGGCTAACTACTTAGATTAGTAGTTTTTGTTGTATACATTTGGGATATAGACCTTTAGATGTATTCTTTTGTATAGCACATGTTGCTATTCTTTTGTATTATTGTGGATCATGTTTGACCACTACTCTGATGTACACTTCCATGTGTTATATTCATATCTTTTTCCGCCTTTGTGATATGGATGTCTATGACTGATTTGTGTTATGTTTATTTCTATATTTGTTTCCGAAGATTATATATAGCCACTGTGTGATAGCTTTGAGTTTGTATCAGTATGTCGGATTTCCTCCTTAAATGAAATGCATGCTTTACTATCTGACATATCGGTGCTCGCACAAAGAAGTTACAAGGATGGTCGCTTCTCAACAGCCTTATTCTCCGTGCTAGTTGACAGCATTACTCCGTAGTGTTCTTGGATAGCGTGGGCATAGAGGTGGGGCGTCACAGCTTGGTATCGGAGCCAAACTTCGGAACAATGTAGAATTACTTAACAAGGATCATCGTCCTAAGTCCATCTTAGGAATCATGCCTAGGATTAATTCGAGTCTTCGTACCGATTCATCCTATTTCCTTTTATGTATCCTTGTTTTATCTATCAAGAATTTCTTGATATTTATTTGGAAAATAACATTTTCTTCCTCTCTCTTTCTTAAAGAAGAGAATGTCTATACCAGGCCGTCCCAGAGCCGGGCCATCCACTGTTACTCCCCAGGATGGAGTTTTTATGACTGCTCAACAGCTTCTTGATTTAGTAAAGAATGCTCAGGCAGCTGGTCCTAATCAGGAACCTACTCACCCTAAGTCTGGATTTGCACGTTTATGCAACAATTATACCAACTTGGGTGGAAAGCCATTCAAAGGTTCTGAAACTATTATCGAGGTCCAGGCTTGGTTAAGAACATGTGATCGAATCTTCTCTCGCATGAATCTTATTGATCTTCACCGTGTTCAGGTGGCTTCTTCTATGCTCCAAGAAAGAGCATTGGACTGGTACGAACTTCTTATTTCTGAAATCAATGAAGCGGATCTCACCTGGGAGCAATTCCGGGAATGCTTCGAATTGAAATTCGTACCAGAAGCTGAGAAAGTGACATTGGCTCGACGTTTCATAGACCTTGTTCAAGGTAAATCTTCTATGACAGATTATGTCGCATCTTTCGAGTCGCTGTCTAAATATGGAGTCGAATACATCAACACTCCATTGAAGAAGAACCAGAGATTTGTTTAAGGCTTAAACAAGAATCTCAAGAAGCCATTACTTCTAAAATTAGAAGTTTCTTTCGACCAGCTTGTTGATATCGCTCTTCGCCTGGAAGAGGCTGATAAGGAAAGTGATGTTGAAGTCGTGGGTGTCAAACCAAACTTCAACAACAACAAGAAAAGGCCTAATAAATTTAAAGGCCCTTATCCCAATAAGAAAGGGAAGCAAGCAACTCCTGCTGCAAAGGCTCCTTCCCCTAGTAACCGGCAATGCTTTAACTGTGGTTCTAAGGACCATTTTGCGAACAAGTGCTCAAAGCCTCATTATTGTCGCTATTGTAAGAGCCCGGATCATTGTGACGACCGCCCATGACCACTGCACCGAATCTAGAGATAGTGCACTGTAAAGTGTGCCAAGCGACCATGGGCGATTGCTAGGGTAAATTAAAACAACAGAATCTATCGTATTACTCACAGCGCATGGACAAAATACAAAAGAATATATATAGAGTGAAGCTTCACAGAATAGAATCTCATCAATAAAACTTCATAATAGTTGAATACAGACATCTGAATAGTCAATACAACAAGCCTCACTACATAACACTCAGAGAAAATACAAACAGCGGAACACCCAGTACATATAATAAGAAGATAATATGCAACCCTCCAGCTCGTCTTCGATATCAACACCGTGGAAAGCAAGAACAGCACCTATCACCTACTACCTAGTTTGCCCGTCCCAAAATGGACGAACAGCCCAAGGCAATAAGAGTTAAAACATAAAGCCTTGAGTCAGACAACAGTCTTAGTGAGCAGTAAATTAACTAACAACATACCAAAAGAGCATAAAGGAAAAGGAATAGGAATACAACCCTCCCACTCCACCTCTTTCTACAGTGATAGCCCCCAGACACACACTAAGTAGAAGCAAACATAGCAAAGCACACAATTTAAGGTAAAGCAATTATCACTCGAGTCAAGGGCGATGTTTTCCAAGTACAAACCCCCAAGGTCTAAACCAAGATCAGATAAGCACCCAGAAAATACCGCTCTTGAGACCGAATGATGATACAACCAAACATCCATGACTCTGGCTATCACTATTATCATTTCCTTGATATCATCGTTAATTGAATGACCGACACATTCTTTCAGCCGTCCGTCAAGGGCTAATGGAAACCCCGGTTCTAGACATAACTCTGCATGTCATCGTGACCCGTGCCTAGGACTATCGAATCTGCCCAGAGTACTTGACTATCAATCATTAGCCTTCAGGGACTATCGAATCTGCCCAACGTACTTTTGCTTTGAGAATGCTAGAACCTTCAACAACAATGAGATCTCAGCCTTCTAGTCATCCTCCTCGACGACTATTTTCATACTAGCTCAAGCGCTTCTCGAGCCAACCATTATCCTCAACTCGAACCATATCACCGAGTTATCAACATGCTTGGAATGATCCCGTCTGGATTAGACCAAGACTATCTCATATCATGCCTCGCTTCATCACATCCTTGCAAAGCTTCATCTCAACATCATCATCATCAAATCTATGCATAAGAGCTTCATCATCCGCTACATATGCCACGAGCAGCTTCTCCAATTCAAGAGCCTTTCCCTTAGCTTTGAATCATCTTCGGTCTAAATCAAATCATCAATCATCCAATTCATAGCAATTAATCAAGTCAAACATTAATCCAAGTAATCAAGCATTCAAATATGATCTAAATAGACAATTATAACAATAATGGCAATTTCGTAAATAAAGAGTCAAAAGTCTAACAAGCATGAAAACATGAGCAATGTCTCTATAATCTTGATGAATGAACTTGCATAGGTTAACATGTAGTAAAATGGATGTCAAATCATCATGAGCAATGGATCTATATGGATCTACACATATGATTAGGAAAATGCATGGAAATCTCTACTTTAACACCAAATCAAGCCAACAATCCGATATACTCCTTTGGATCCGTGTGAGAGATAATCACAACTCACCAAATCACCTAAACAACCCCAACTCAACATACTTCAGATCTGGAGAGCGAAGGATCTAGCTTGATCTATCACGAATCCGCTTCAAACGATGAAATCTATCTTCAATGGATGAAGATAAACTCTTGAATCTTCAACTTGATCTTCGATTTGGATGGATGGAAGCACAAGATTAAAGTGGAGAAAAGAAGTGAAGAAGTGTAGAAGTCGAGCTCTCAAAATGGCAGCACTTCGTCGCTTCAAAATCCGGATCCCAAAAATGATGCAAAGCCCTCCTATTTATAGCTGAAATCCTCCTTAGGTCGTCCACTCGGAGTTAGGTCGTCCACGACTTACGACCTAAACGCCACGACCTAAAATCTTCGACCTAACTAAAGCCAACCGACCTAACTCAAAAGCGCTTAGCGACCTAACCCAGATCACGACCTAACGCGTGTGCCTCTTCGACCTAAGACTTAGCGCATCAGCGCACGACCTAGCGACTTAACAACATGAGTCCTCACGTGACTTAACACATGCCGACCTAACTCCTAGGTCGCTCACGACTCAGCGACCCAACTCCTTAACCCTTCACGCGACCTAAAACAATGCGCATTCACGACCTAACTATGTCACGACTTACGACTTAGTGGGCCTGCGACTTACGACCTATCGAAACTCACCTGTCTACGACTTAACTAATCTTAGGTCGTCTACGACCTAACAAATCAACCACTACGCGACCTAACACAGACAGGCTTCCTTGCGACCTAACAACTCACGCGACCTACGACTTAGCAAACCTGCGACCTAACACACACGCGACCTAACTATCCTAGGTCGCCTACGACCTAACATCTTAGGTCGCTCACGACCTAACTTCACTAACTCGCTAACTACTGTGCTAACCCTTAGGTCGCTAACAATTAAGTCGCTAACTCCTATAGGTCGCTAACTCCTATAGGTCACTCACTACTACCACCAGTTTCCTTAGGTCGTTGCCGACCTATCCCTTAGGTCGTTAACTCGCAAAGTTTCCTTATGCCGCTAACACTTAGGTCGCCACTTCCTATAAGTCGCCAAATCCTATAAGTCGTTCACTCGACCTAAGCCACCATACGACCTAACTGCTATACGACATAACTCCTATACAACTTATCTTCCTTAGGTCGTTGCCGACCTAACTTCCTTAAGTCGTTTCACTCCTTAAGTTGCCAACTTCTATAAGTCGTCCCATTCCTTAGGTCGCCCAATACCTTAAGTCGCTCCACGACCTATGTCCCCAGGTTGCACCACTCTCTTAAGTCGCTCACGATCTATCTCCTACGCGACCTAAGTTTTGAACAACTTAAACCCTAGACGACTTAACAACATGCGACCAAATGATAACTGTTTTACGATGTTTCGATCCGTAAAAATACGGGTCGTTACATTCTCTCCCCCTTAGGAATTTCGCCCCCGAAATTCCAAACAAACAAGAGCAAACAAAGGCTATTCTGCATGCCTACCATCCACAGCAATCAACAAACCATGCATCCAATTCTAGCTTAGCATGCAGAATTCTAAAACTTAGAACAAGTCACAATGTCGTTAGATGACACGACATCTCAGGGCCATACCTGGAAGAGTTCAGGATGAGTTGCCTTCATCCTCTCTTCCACCTCCCACGTACAGTCGTTATCATCATCACTCCATTGTATCTTGAGCAACTTAACTACCTTCCTCCTAAGTTGTTTCGTGTTGGTTTCAACAACACGAAGCAGCTTACGAGGTCTCTTGTCAACTGGATCAACTTCAAAATCTTCACAGCTATCAGCAGAAACCACTGAATTCGAGTCGTGCACATACTTCCGTAGATACGATACGTGAAAAACATTGTGCACACTCGACATCTTCTCAGGTAACTCCAATTTGTAGGCGAGCTTTCCAATTCGCTCGATGATCGGGAATGGTCCAACAAATCTCGGAGTCAATTTTCCTTTCTTCCCGAATCGAATGACATTCTTCAGTGGAGAAATCTTCACAAAAACCATATCTCCAACGTCGAATTCCAAATCCTTACGACGCTTATCGGCATAACTCTTCTGTCGATCTTGGGCTGCCTTCATTCGTTGCCAATGATCTCTATACAATCCGAAGTCTGTCGAATCATCTCCGGCCCAAGCATCAGCTTTTCTCCTGTCTCTAACCAACATGTCGGAGAGTTACACGGTCTTCCATACAATGCCTCATACGGTGCCATACCAATGCTTGACTGGTAACTGTTGTTGTATGAGAATTCCACCAAATGAAGGTGATCTTCCCATGATCCTCCGAAATCCAAAACACAAGCTTTGAGGAGATCTTCCAAAACTCGGTTGACTCTCTCGGTCTGACCATCTGTTTGAGGATGATAAGCTGTACTCAAACATAACTCGGTTCCCAAAACTTCCTGAAAGCTCTTCCAAAATCCACTAGTGAACAATGGATCTCGATCGCTCACTATACTCTTCGGAATACCATGGAATCGAACTATCCACTTAACATACAACTCTGCCAACTTTGATGCAGTCCTAGTCGATCGAACAGGAATAAATCTTGCACTCTTAGTCAAACGATCTACAATGACCCAAATCCCTTCATTTCCCGTTCTTGTTCTAGGTAGACCATTAATAAAATCCATCGATATCTGCTCCCACTTCCATGTAGGAACTTCTAATGGTTGAAGCAATCCACTTGGCTTCTTCTGTTCGACTTTTACCAACTGGTAGTTCATACACTTGGAAATAAAATTTCCAACATCCTTCTTCATACCTTCCCAGTAATAGGTTCTCTTCATATCCCGATACATCTTATTTCCACCTGGATGAATTGTCAACTTCGAGTGATGACTTTCCTTCAGAACTTCACTCCTCAATTCATCTATATCAAGAACAACTAGTCGTCCTTGCTTTCGAAGCCAACCCTCTCGATCGACCTCGAATCCTTTATCCTTTTCTGGTTCCAATCCAGATTCCAATTCACGGATAATCTTGACAATCTTATCGTCTCGCTTTTGGCTCTCGCCAATCCTTTCCACAAGAGTCGGTCTTATTGATAAGTTTGCCAACATCTCAGGTTCCAATTCACATCTAGGCCTGAAGTCAAATCCAGCTAAATACTCGAGATTCTTCCATTCTGAAAACATGGCTCCCAATCCTGCATGTCTTCGACTTAACGCATCTGCCACTGCATTACCTTTTCCCGGAGTATACGCTATACCAAAATCATATGATGCCAAAAACTCTAGCCAACATTGCTACCGAAGATTCAAATCCTTTTGGGAGAAAAGATACTTCAACGACTTATGATCTGTAAACAACTCGAATCGAACTCCCAATAGATAATGTCTCCACATCTTCAGAGCAAAAACAATCGCCGCTAACTCCAAATCATGAGTCGGGTAATTCCTTTCATGCGGCTTCAGTTGTCGACTAGCATACGCAACAACTTTATCCCTCTGCATCAGCACTGCTCCAAGTCCAGTACCACATGCGTCGGTGTAAACCACCATCCCTTTATTCCCACTTGGAATAGTCAGAACAGGAGCACTTGTCAATCTCTCTTTCAGGATTCTGAAAGCTTGCTCACACTTATCTTCCCATCTGAACACTTGGTTCTTCTTTGTCAATCTTGTTAACGGTGCAGCCACCTTGGAGAAGTCTTTGATAAACCGTCGATAATATCCTGCTAATCCAAGAAAACTTCTCACTTCAGATGCACTCTTAGGTCTAACCCAATCCTGGATTGCTGCCACCTTAGCGGGATCAACCGCTATTCCATTTCCGGAGATAACATGACCTAAGAACCTCACTTCACTCTTCCAGAAGTGACACTTCGAAAACTTAGCCTTCAGCTGATGTTTCCGTAAGGTTTCCAAAACAATTCGCAAGTGTGTCTTGTGCTCTTCTTCAGTTCTGGAATAAATCAGAATATCATTCACAAACACAAGTACAAACTTGTTCAACTGATCTCTGAACACTCTATTCATAAGATCCACAAAATATGCTGGCGCGTTAGTCAATCCAAACGGCATTACCAGCCACTCAAAGAAACCGGATGGTGTCCTAAAAGCAGTCTTTGGCACACTATCCTTAGCCACTCTTAACTGGTGAAATCCCGTTGCCAAATCCATCTGAGAAAACACCTTAGCTTCGTGAAGCTGATCAAACAAGTCATCTATTCTCGGCAATGGATACTTGTTCTTCTTAGTCACCTTATTCAGCTCACGATAATCCACACACAATCTCAACGACCCATCCGCTTTGGTTGCGAATACAACTGGTGCACCCCATTCGGACACACTACGCCGAATGAATCCTTTCTGTAAAAGGTCATCAACCTGCACCTTCAACTCTTGTTGTTCCCTAGGCGCCATCCGCCTAAGAGGCATCACAACAGGTCTGGCTCCTTCAACTAGATCTATACGAAACTCGATCTCTCTATGCGGCGGTAACCCTTTGACCTCGTCAAAGACATCCTCGAATCCATTCGCGATTGGCACAGATGACAGTCCATCCCGTGGAACAACCAGCGAATACATGAAGCTCATGAAGACGCCTTCTTCATGCTTACATCGTATCACAATCTTTCGCCCCTCCACATTCTCGACTGTCACCTCCAACCTCTCACAATCAACCTTTGTCGCATACTTCCTAAGCCAGTCCATACCCAAAATAATTCTAAACCCCGCAAAGTTCAGAACAAAGCAATCACAAACAAAAGAGCAATCATGACTCGATACAATCAGACCACGGCATAACATACACAAACAAGACGAACCCCCAACTGGATTAGTCACAACCAATGGCCTATCAATAATATCAGGTTCTAAACCCAACCGGCCTACAAGTTCACTACAAACAAACGAATGCGACGCCCCAGTATCAAACAACACTCTAACTGAAACACCACATAGGAAAAGAGTACCTTGAACCACCACACTCTTTCCTTTCTCTTCAGCTGTAGGAGCTTTCGAAGATGATGGAACAGCTCCCAAAGCATAAGCTTGCACAATCTGCTTGTCCTTCCGTGGTTCTGGACAATTCTTCCTGATATGCCCCGGCTTGTCACAGTTGTGACACTTCATCAGTACCTTCGTATTCTTACAATCCTTAGAGAAATGGCCCTTCTGCTGACAATTGTAGCAAGTCACTTCGCCCTTCGGCTTCTTCTGGCTATCCTTACCCTTCTGCTGCTGCTGTTTCCTCTTCTTGTTTCCACCCTGCTGGGGTTTAGACTCTTCCCTGGTTACAGCAACAACAGATCCTTCCTTAGGAAACAGACTCTCATGCCTGAGAGATTTCTCCACAAGCTTCTCAAATGAATCGTCCAAATGATCCACCAACTGCCTCCCAAGATAACTGTCCAAGCCTGTCACAAACTTCTCGTTCTTGTGATACAAAGATTCAATATACGACCGAGCATACTTGGACAAAGCTTCAAACTCAGAAACATACTCAAGAACTGGTCTTCCTCCTTGCTTGAGCTCCACAAACTTCTTGAACAGAACAGACTTCTGAGCTGTAGAAATGAACTTGGCTTCAAATCTGGCTTGGAATTGCTCCCAAGTGATCTCTTCCTCCGGAGTATCAATAGTGATAGAGTTCCACCAATTAGAAGCTCTTCCTTGAAGCTGCCTCGATGCTAACTTCCTCTTAGTTGCATCCTCAATTCCCAAGTCACCAAAGATCCTTCTACAAGCATCTATCCACCTTTGAACCTCAATGGTTGATTCTATTCCCAAGAAAACTTTTCCTCCAAGAGCAGTGTAGTCCTTACACAACTTAGCAAAATCCACCGGTCTTGGAGTTTGAACTTGAACTCCAACATCCACCGATGGCCCCGGAGCTGGCATCCTTCTCATGATCGAAGTCATCATAGCTTCGAACATAGCAGCATAATCAGCAGCCCCTTTAGTAGCACGGCCTTCCCTAGCAGCTGGTCTCCCTCTTCGACTCATTCTCAATATCTATAAAAAGGAATGATTAGCACACCTAGAGAAACAACTGCATAAAGGACTAAAACTCTACTAAGCTACTATATTATATATAGTAATCATCCATCAAAATACAATTACGTCTCTCATACGTAGTTATGTCAGCGAGCGTTGGGTAAAATCGATTAACCAAAGCTTTGATACCAAATGTGACGACCGCCCATGACCCCTGCACCGAATCTAGAGATAGTGCGCTGTAAAGTGTGCCAGGCGACCATGGGCGATTGTCAGGGTAAATTAAAACAACAGAATCTATCGTTTTACTCACAGCGCATGGACAAAATACAATAGAATATATATAGAGTGAAGCTTCAAAGAATAGAATCTCATCAATAAAACTTCATAATAGTTGAATACAGACATCTGAATAGTCAATACAACAAGCCTCACTACATAACACTTAGAGAAAATACAAACAGTGGAACACCCAGTACATATAATAAGAAGATAATATGCAACCCTCCAGCTCGTCTTCGATATCAACACCGTGGAAAGCAAGAACAGCACCTGTCACCTGCTACCTAGTCTGCCCCTCCCAAAATGGACAAACAACCCAAGGTAATAAGAGTTAAAACATAAAGCCTTGAGTCAGACAACAGTCTTAGTGAGCAGTAAATTAACTAACAACATACCAAAAGAGCATAAAGGAAAAGGAATAGGAATACAACCCTCCCACTCCACCTCTTTCTACAGTGATAGCCCCCAGACACACACTAAGTAGAAGCAAACATAGCAAAGCACACAATTTAAGGTAAAGCAATTATCACTCGAGTCAAGGGCGATTTTTCCAAGTACAAACCCCCAAGGCCTAAACCAAGATCAAATAAGCACCCAGAAAATACCGCTCTTGAGACCGAATGACGATACAACCAAACATCCATGACTCTGGCTATCACTGTTATCATTGCCTTGATATCATCGTTAATTGAATAACCGGCACATTCTTTCAGCCGTCTGTCAAGGGCTAATGGAAACCCCGGTTCTAGACATAACTCTGCACGTCATCGTGACCCGTGCCTAGGACTATCGAATCTGCCCAGAGTACTTGACTATCAATCATTAGCCTTCAGGGACTATCGAATCTGCCCAACGTACTCTTGCTTTGAGCATGCTAGAACCTTCAACAACAATGAGATCTCAGCCTTCTAATCATCCTCCTCGACGACTATTTTCATACTAGCTCAAGCGCCACTCGAGCCAACCATTATCCTCAACTCGAACCATATCACCGAGTTTTCAACATGCTTGGAATGATCCCGTCTGGATTAGACCAAGACTATCTCATATCATGCCTCGCTTCATCACATCCTCGCAAAGCTTCATCTCAACAACATCATCATCAAATCTATGCATAAGAGCTTCATCATCCGCTACATATGCCACGAGCAGCTTCTCCAATTCAAGAGCCTTTCCCTTAGCTTTGAATCATCTTCGGTCTAAATCAAATCATCAATCATCCAATTCATAACAATCAATCAAGTCAAACATTAATCCAAGTAATCAAGCATTCAAATATGATCTAAATAGACAATTATAACAATAATGGCAATTTCGTAAATAAAGAGTCGAAAGTCTAACAAGCATGAAAACATGAGCAATGTCTCTTTAATCTTGATGAATGAACTTGCATAGGTTAACATGTAGTAAAATTGATGTCAAATCATCATGAGCAATGGATCTATATGGATTTACACATATGATTAGGAAAATGCATGGAAATCTCTACTTTAACACCAAATCAAGCCAATAATCCGATATACTCCTTTGGATCCGTGTGAGAGTTAATCACCACTCACCAAATCACCTAAACAACCCCTAATCAAGACACTTCAGATCTGGACAGCGAAGGATCTAGCTTGATCTATCACGAATCCGCTTCAAACGATGAAATCTATCTTCAATGGATGAAGATAAACTCTTGAATCTTCAACTTGATCTTCGATTTGGATGGATGGAAGCACAAGATTAAAGTGGAGAAAAGAAGTGAAGAAGTGTAGAAGTCGAGCTCTCAAAATGGCACTTCGTCGCTTCAAAATCCGGATCCCAAAAATGATGCAAAGCCCTCCTATTTATAGCTGAAATCCTCCTTAGGTCGTCCACTCGGAGTTAGGTCGTCCACGACTTACGACCTAAACCCCACGACCTAAAATCTTCGACCTAACTAAAGCCAGCCGACCTAACTCAAAAGCGCTTAGCGACCTAACCCAGATCACGACCTAACGCGTGTGCCTCTTCGACCTAAGACTTAGCGCATCAGCGCACGACCTAGCGACTTAACAACATGAGTCCTCACGCGACTTAACACATGCCGACCTAAATCCTAGGTCGCTCACGACTCAGCGACCTAACTCCTTAACCCTTCACGCGACCTAAAACAATGCGCATTCACGACCTAACTATGTCACGACTTACGACTTAGTGGGCCTGCGACTTACGACCTATCGAAACTCACCTGTCTACGACTTAACTAATCTTAGGTCGTCTACGACCTAACAAATCAACCACTACGCGACCTAACACAGACACGCTTCCTTGCGACCTAACAACTCACGCGACCTACGACTTAGTAAACTACGACCTAACACACACGCGACCTAACTATCCTAGGTCGCCTACGACCTAACATCTTAGGTCGCTCACGACCTAACTTCACTAACTCGCTAACTACTGTGCTAACCCTTACGTCGCTAACAATTAAGTCGCTAACTCCTATAGGTCGCTAACTCCTATAGGTCGCTCACTACTACCACCAGTTTCCTTAGGTCGTTGCCGACCTATCCCTTAGGTCGTTAACTCGCAAAGTTTCCTTATGCCGCTAACACTTAGGTCGCCACTTCCTATAAGTCGCCAAATCCTATAAGTCGTTCACTCGACCTAAGCCACCAACGACCTAACTGCTATACGACATAACTCCTATACGACTTATCTTCCTTAGGTCGTTGCCGATCTAACTTCCTTAAGTCGTTTCACTCCTTAAGTCGCCAACTTCTATAAGTCGTCCCATTCCTTAGGTCGCCCAATACCTTAAGTCGCTCCACGACCTAAGTCCCCAGGTTGCACCACTCTCTTAAGTCGCTCACGATCTAACTCCTACGCGACCTAAGTTTTGAACAACTTAAACCCTAGACGACTTAACAACATGCGACCAAATGATAACTGTTTTACGATGTTTTGATCCGTAAAAATACGGGTCGTTACAATCATTATATACATATGTGCCCTATACTTCAAGGCAAGAAGGAGGGAAAACTTAATGTGGCTCAAGCCCCTGGCAACACATCTCGTGGTCAAGGTATGTCTCATTCTATCCTTGATGGTATTATTATCTTTCATGATCAACCTATTCGAGTTCTTTTTGATACGGGTGCATCCCATTCTTTTATATCAAAAGAACTTGTTGATACCTTTTCTTTAAGTGTTGTTGCCTTAATGACTTCTCTGAGAGTTGCAAATCCCGTTGGTGGATCCGCAACACTCAGTTTGCTTTGTAAAGATGTCGAGATTATTTTGTATGATTTTTCTTTCCTAGCCGATTTGCATGTTATGCGTTACTTAGGCTTTGGATTGATTTTGGGTATGGATTGGCTTAACCGTTATGAAGCTCATATCCTATGTCCTGAGCGGACTATTTATCTTCAACATCCATTATCTGATAAGAAGATTTCTATTGTTCTTAAAGATCCAGACTCCACTTTGACGACATCTTTATATTCTCTAAACCCTCTTGATGATGACAATGATGATGAGGAAGATGTCATTTCTCTTATTCATGTTGTACATGAATTTTCCGACAAATTTGAGCCCGTTTTAGGATTACCACCTAAGCGAGCAATTGAGTTCAAAATTAATCTTATACCTGGAGCTCAACCCATTACTCGTCCTCCTTATCGCATGTCCAATAAGGAGAATGAAGAGATGTGCAAACAATTATCCGAATTGGAGACGAAGCAATTTATTCGCTCTAGTTCCTCGCCTTGGGGAGCTTCAGCAATTTTCGTGAAGAAATCCGATGGTACACTTAGGCTTTGCGTTGACTACCGCAAGCTTAATGATCTTACTATTAAGAATAAATATCCTTTACCTCGGATTGATGATCTATTTGATCAACTTAGTGGTGCTAGAGTCTTTTCACAATTGGACTTGGCTACCGGTTTTCATCAGCTTCGTATTGCAGAGGATAGTATTCCTTTGACTTCGTTTCGTACACGTTATGGATCTTTTGAATTGCTAGTTATGCCATTTGGTCTAACGAATGCTCTGGCTTATTTCGTTGACCTTATGAATCGAGTTTTCAAAGATCTCCTCAATCGGTTTGTTCTCGTCTTTATTGATGATATTCTAGTGTACTCTAAAACCGAGGAAGAACATGAAAAACATCTTCGGATTATATTGGAAACTCTTAGGAGCAATCAATTAAAAGAAAAATTTTCTAAATGCCACTTTTGGCAATATAGTGTGAAGTTCCTCGGTCATATTATTTCCGAATCCGAAATATCAGTGGATCCTTCAAAGATTGAAGCGATTCAAAATTGGAAGAGACCGGAGAGCGTGACTGAAATCCGTAGCTTTCTCGGATTGGCTGGTTATTACCGCCGTTTCATAAAAGACTTTTCTAAAATTGTCGTACCTCTTTCTGGCTTAACAAAGAAAGGTGTTAAATACATTTGGTTGGACAAATGTGAATCTTCTTTTCAGAAACTAAAAGAACTCCTTTCTGATGCTCCTATTCTTGTTATTCCCGAAGGAAACCAAGATTTTGGTTTTTATACCGATGCTAGTCGCGTTGGCATGGGTGCCGTTCTTATGCAAAAAGAACGTGTTATTGCTTATGCTTCTAGGCAATTGAAGCCAGCTGAGACTAGATATCCCACACATGATTTAGAACTCGCGGCTATCGTTTTCGCCCTTCGTATTTGGCGTCATTATCTTTTGGGAGAGGAATTTATTCTCTACACTGATCATAAGTCTTTGAAGTACTTGTTTACTCAAAAGGAACTCAATCTACGTCAACAGCATTGGCTAGAATTCCTTGCTTCTTATGATCTTGATATTCTTTATACCCCCAGAAAAGGAAATCGAGTTGCTGATGCTCTTAGTCGTAAGCAACAAGCGGTTGTTTCTACGATGATCTCTGAATGGCATGATCTCGAGGTGTTATCCACTTGTGAGATTAGAGATCGTGTATCCGACTTATGTCCATCTCTTGTTTTATGTAGCCTTGAGGCTCATCCTTCTCTTTTAGACCGCATTCTTGAAGCTCAAAAGCTAGATCCTGAATTGGCTTTGCTTGGCCAAAATATTAAGGATAAAATTGATATTGAAGGTTCGAAAGACTTTGATATCGATTTTCGTGGCGGCATTCGAAAATTTGGTACACTTATCGTACCAAATATTAGTAATCTTCGTAAAGATATTTTAGAAGATTCTCGTTGTTCCAAATTTACCATTCATCCCGGTAGTAGTAAAATGTACGCTGATATGAAGCGACTTTATTATTGGGAGGGAATGAAAGTGGATATTGCTAACTTTGTTAAGTGTTGCATGACTTGCCAACTTGTCAAAGCCGAACATCAAAGGCCCGGTGGGTTGTTGCAACCTTTGGAAATTCCAGTTTGGAAGTGGGATCAGATTTCCATGGATTTTATAGATGGCCTTCCCCGTTCTCGTTCGGGTCATAATAGCTTATGGGTGATTGTTGATAGACTCGCTAAATCTGCCCATTTTATTCTCGTTCGGTCTAACCGAACCGTTCCTCTTCTGGCCAAACTCTTTATCAAAGAGATTGTTAAACTGCATGGAGTTCCTACGTCTATAGTTAGTAATCGTGATCCATTGTTTACTAGTGGATTTTGGAAGAGTCTTCAAAAAGCTTTGGGAACGAAGCTTAATTTTAGCACCGCTTATCACGCTCAGTCCGATGGACAAACTGAGCGTGTGAATCAAACTCTTGAAGATCTTCTTCGTTCTTGTGTGCTTGATTTTGGTGGAAGTTGGGAAGATCATATTTCTCTTATTGAATTTTCCTATAATAATAGCTTCCAATCTAGTATTGGTATGGCACCTTTCGAGGCACTCTACGGAAGGCCATGCCGATCTCCTTCTTGTTGGCTTGAGGCTGGTGAGAAGCTGGTTTTAGGTCCAAATTTTATTCGGGATTCCACAGAGAAGATTGATCTTATTTGACATAGGATGAAAGAAGCCCAGAGTAGACAAAAATCCTATGCCGATAACCGAAGAAGGAAATTAGAATTTTCTGTTGGAGATCTTGTATTTGTTCGTGTTTCACCTATGAAGGGTGTTGTACACTTCAGTCGATCGGGAAAATTAGCGCCTTGATATATTGGGCCATTTCCTATCACGGAACGTATTGGTTCCATGGCCTATCGCCTTTTATTACCGGCTCAATTTTCTGCTATACATAACGTGTTTCACGTTTCTCAATTACGGAAGTGCCTTCGGGATTCCGATGCTATTCTTGAGCCTGGTGTTGTTGAAGAGATTGAAGTTTCGCCTAACTTAACTTATGAGCAGCATCCTATTCGAATTATTGCTTCGGAGTTCAAACGCCTTTGAAATAAAGATGTCCCGCTTTTTAAAGTTCAATGGTCCTCAAATCCTAAGGATTGCTCTTGGGAGACTAGGGAATTCATCGAGCGTAGACATCCGGACTTACTTTCTCATGCTCTTTCAGGTGAACTTCTTATTTCAAATTTCTTTATGTGTTAATATGCTTTTATGGTTGTTACTTTTTATTTCCATCTTATATGTATTGCGAGGACGCAATTTCTTTAAGGAGGGGAGTCTGTAACAACCTGCATATTTATCGATTTTTATATTTAAATATTTTATTTAAATATTTTAATCGTTAGTTAGATTTTAGTCCAAAAAGCTACTTTTTGCATACAGTCAAATTAGGACTCGAGACCCCTCCCATTGAGTTCAAAATGACGTTTGCGATCTTTTTGAGTATAAACTTCGATATGTTTGGAGTAAGTGGAATTTTTGTCACTTTTTCCCGCCTTTCTGCACCTTCATTAAGCCTAGCCCAACCTCTCCTCTTCATAACTTCATCCCTTCACTAAACATTCAAGCATCTTCAAAAATGGAGGAGGGAAAGGGAAATTAAAACTCCAAACTCAAATTCAATTGCAAATCCAACATTCAACTCCAAATTCAAGTAGAAGATAGTGGATTCAAGCTTTGGATTGCTTCTCCTTACTTTCAAGCTTCATCTTCATCCATCTTAGTGAAAAAGTGAGATTTTTATCTCACACTCTTGCTTATAACTATCTTGGACTGTTGGGAATGGTTCCCTATCACTTTAACATGCACATTTGCATTTGGTTTGGATTGGATTGGCGAAAAACTCCACTTTTTATCGTTTTTGGTGAATTTCCAGCCTTAGGTCGTTCTGGACCCTTAGGTCGCTCGGGTTCGTGGCGCGCGCTTGGAAAAGTCGCCTGGAATTAAGTCGTAGGTCGTTTCCGACCTATAATCTCTAGGCAAACGTTAAGTCGCTCGTCCTGGTTTATCTCGTAGGTCGTCTCCGACCTAAGCTCCTGCTAAGTCGTTCGAGTTAGGTCGTTGGACCATTTACCTTAGGTCGCTCGTCCACTAAGTCGGCCTGGTTTATCTCGTAAGTCGTCTCTGACCTAGGCTTCGGTTAAGTCGTAGGTCGCGTGGTTTTAAGGTCGCATAACCTTTAAACCGATAGGTAGTTAGACCTATAACTCGTTGGGTCGACCCCCTTTAGGTCATGAACCTTGTTAAGTCGTTCACCCTCCATTTCGTAAGTCGTAAGTCGTTACCGACCTTAAACCTCCTCTGCTAGTTAGGTCGTGTGCTTTTAGGTCGCTCGACTCGGTTAAGTCGTAGGTCGTTGGACCTTAAGTCACTCGCCATCCTTAAGTCGCTCGACCCCTCCACACTAGGTCACTCGGCTTGCTTGAGTCGTAGGTCGTTGGACCTTAAGTCGCTCGCCTCCCTTAAGTCGCTCACCAGTAGGTCGTATGACCTATAAGTCGCTTGCTCCAGTTAGGTCACTCGGCCATTGTGTTAGGTCGCGTGAACCCTTAGGTCGTTAGACCTCATTTTGCTTTAGGTAGTAGGCCGCTTGTCTTCACTTAAGTTGAACCCCGTAGCGGGGGCGTTGCCCCCGCACCCCCACCTTGGGGGGTTGCCACCCCCCTGGACCCCCCCTCCGTAGGGGATCTTATCTGAAAAACATTCAACAGAACTTCCACTTTGATGCATTTTGAGCTGATTTCCTTGGATTTTGTTCACGTCTTCGAATGTGAATTTTTGTGATAGATTGTTTCTACAATCATTTTTGTGATTTGTCACTTTAAAAAATATGAAGGTTTCAATACTAGTAGTAAATATCAAAACTCTTTCATCAAAGCGATTTCAACACTATTTTATTACAAAACTCTTGTTCTTAAACCGTTTTCCAATCTATTAGTATATACAAGCCTTTACCTCACTCGGATGAGAAATCTTATTAAACGGCTTAGTAAAACAAGTGGTATGAAACGCTTGCGTTTGCTTCATCGGTTAATTCTTGGACTTGTTCGATTGAACCTTTTGTGATAATTTTCTAGTGAAGGTCTACAGTTTGCTCGTAAAAATTTAAGTTAAGCAAGTGGTTATGGGACACGAAGCTAAACTCTTATATTTACTAGCTGAGTGTAATTGACACTTCCTGATGATCATGACAATCATTTTTGTGATTTAGACTAGCGATTGAGCGATGTCTCTTTGTCTGCACGGTTAGACTAGACCTCATCGATGTGATTTCGAATCACATTTATCTCTTCGGCTTTGAGGTTAGTCTAGACACCATTTGTGTGATTTCGTCTCACAAGTATTTCTTTGTTGGGAGAATAGACTAGACACTATTTGTGTGATTTCGTCTCACACATACCTCTTTTACTGCACGGTTAGTCTATACCTCATTAGTGTGATTTTGACTCATACATATGGGGTAGCTCCCCATGGTCTTCAGACCGCTATGTGATAGGCCTCTTTCCCTTTTTGTGATTTTCTGGATTTCGTGAGTTGATTTCTGGAAATTTTGTGCTTCACCAATTTTCGTGATTTCTATTGATAAGTTTTATCAATTTTTGTGCATTGGTGAATTTGTGTGTCATCACCTTTTTGGTGAATTTGGATCTTTGTGAAGATTCTTGTGATATCGATTTATTTCTTATTGATGTTCATTTACATACTTATAGTAGTATGCTATTATGCTTACTTCCTGTTTATGCCATATCATTTATTTTATATCATGTCATCTGATATTTATAGCTAGACTGATCCATTTATTATTTTCTTATAAATAATACTCGGGTCAGACCGAGATGTTTCAGGTGCTTCTGCTTGACTTCTCTCTTCAGGGATCTTTTGCTCTGACTTTTGGCTAACTACTTAGATTAGTCGTTTTTGTTGTATACATTTGGGATATAGACCTCTAGATGTATTCTTTTGTACAGCACATGTTGCTATTGTTTGTATTATTGGGGATCATGTTTGACCACTACTCTGATGTACAATTTCATGTGTTATATTCATATCTTTTTCCGCCTTTGTGATATGGATGTCTGTGACTGATTTGTGTTATGTTTATTTCTATATTTGTTTCCGAAGATTATATATAGCCACTGTGTGATAGCTTTGAGTTTGTATCGGTATGTCGGATTTCCTCCTTAAATGAAATGCATGCTTTACTATTTGACATATCGGTGCTCGCACAAAGAAGTTACATGGATGGTCGCTCCCCAACAGCCTTATTCTCCGTGCTAGTTGACAGCATTACTCCGTAGTGTTCTTGGCTAGCGTGGGCATAGAGGTGGGGCGTCACACGGGTGTTACTTTGTGGTAATGCTCGGGTCAGACCGAGTATTACAGGTTTCCAGATAAGGACGTTCTGGAGCTCAGTAGACGAGCTGGATGGCAGGAACGTATGGAGTGTTTCCGCTGTGATATTATTTCTATTTATCTGAGACATGCGATTTGTATATGTCCAGTGTTTGTGTATGAGTGTGACTCTGATGTAAAATATAATTGATAGATACAGGTATTCTTTTGTAAACTATTATTATTTGATATTATATTTTGATCCGCTGCGATTTGTGAGAATCAGTGCTGTGTTTCTGTTTCTTCTTCTTCTATCTCTTTCTTTTTCTCCTAACTATCTGGAATTTTCGCGTTCGAAAAATTCCGGACCATTACAGTTCAAAACCCAATTTCAATTAATTTCATTTAAATCCAGTTTAGATGTAAATTGGTATCGTATATTGATACGTAAATATGTAACTTTTATATGCATACCGAATTAATTACTAATGGCACCCGGAACATTTCTAGAGGCTGCCTTATTTATTAAGTACTCCCCAAACATAAAGTATAGCAATAATTATTATTTCTTAAATATTAATTAGTTTAATTAATTTATAGCTACTATAAACAAATTAAATATAGTGGTGTTCCGTAGACTGAATGAACTCAGTGTACGACTCATGGGTGTGATTTCAGTCAACAAGTAATAAATGAAGAATTCAAACATTAATGTTCAAACGTCACCGTAGCTAGTAGTATGGAAGTTTGGCTACACTAATCAATCATAGATCTCATTAGTAAAATCCAATTTTACAACTACTTAAGCAATACATCTTAGTAATGATTATTTACGTCAAAACTATATCACTTTAGGACGAATGGAATTTGGTATTGGTGGAAATTCTAATATTATCCATATTTAACTCGATTAGTTCATAAAGAAATCCTTGGTTTAATGATACCATCAATTATTAACCATACTACTCCGCACAAATATTTTGACTTGGAGAAGACTACGATTGATTGCGATACTAACCTCACACAACTAAGGAGTTGAATATTCTATTGAATAATGTTTCACTTTCAATACTTCAACTTAGGCCCAGCTACAATCGTTTGATGGTTGTAATACTGTGATTTAAATATAATCCGTTGGAATTGGGTCATCATGCCGAGGTTTAAATGGGTGAATCTCAATTTTTTACCATTTTGGATCTTATTAGGCGTATAAAGTCTAAATTGATTTTGATCTAATTTAAATAAATTTTAAATAAAAATATTTATTTATTTATTGAGAAAAAGGATTTTATTTACTAATATACATAATATATAGTGTGCATATGTATGTTTTGTACACATGTACATGTACGTGCAACTTATACAGTGTGCATTATTTAACATGCTCAATCTAAGTGTTGGGATTTACAATACAACAGATATTTTGACCCATTTATATACATGCTTGATGTCTATATTATTTTATAAATTAATTTAATACTTAGTATATATGCATATATATATATATAGTTATAAAACAAACTATAATTTAAATATTGACTAATTTGACTTTATCTAAGTTCTGAATTCAAATTTAAAATATCATAGAGAAAACTTTAGATCTAAATCAAACCCATATCTAGTAAAAGTAAAATCTAAATTTGAATTTCAAAATTTATGAACAATGATTAAAATTGTAAATTTATATCAACAATCTTTGCACGAAATATATGTATATTTATATATGTTTACAAGTTATATACAAACACACACTTACTAATGTTATTAAAATTCGATTATAAAATAATTATAATTCATTGTATTAAAATGTATCTATTTTATTAATCTAAATATCATAATAATTTTTAAGTACGGTCGAAGCCAAATAAATTATTTTTAAAACTTTCGGCCGAAACCAAAATCTTTTTTTAAAAATTTTTGGCAAAGCAAGCTGAAGAAAAAACCATTATCGTCGAAGCATAAAACCAAATAATTTTTTTAAAATTGGCCGAAATCAATTTACAACAAAATTAATTTTTTATTTCCTTTTCGTCCATATTCTATATATTAAAAGAAGTATTTTTTTAGTTTAAAATCCATGCGGATTTTAAAAAAATTTGTTATTATTATAAATAAATATTCATATAATATGTATATATATATATATTACATTTTAAAATTCGAACTTTGTTTATATGTTAATAAAAAATTCAGTTGTTAATTTTTGAAAATTAATCATATGCAAACACATCGTATTAAAAATTACTATGCGATTTTATATACATATATGTCAAAAATTAGTAATATATATTAGAATGACAAGTAACATATATGCAGATTTGTGATGATATACAAGACATATAAAATATCATTCTAGATCTAACATCGTATGTGAATACAAAATATGTAAAACAAAGATTATTACCAATAATAGCTACAGATGAAATGCACCATGAATATTAAATATAGTTCCTACAGATCCGATCTATGCGTCTCTAAAAGTTGCAGCAATCCAAAGGTAAGCACCATGCCTTGTTTAATTATAATTTTGGTATTATTTTAGCTTTGGAATTTGGTCCTATGACGTATATTGATTTTGGTTAGAGTAAGGCAGAAGAGCTAGCAAAGAATGAAGAAAGACTTCATTTATAAGCATCTAGATCTAAGAAAAAGGAGCACACTAAATCTCCTTTGTTTACTTAATCCACTATACTAGTTCAAATCAAATTCTAACACATAATAGGGACTCCTTCATCCCCACCATATTTAACCAAAATTGGGCCATTATTGGGCTAATAAAACATCCGAAACTATTTTGTAATTAATGTATTTGAATCCAATTTAAATATTGATCGATCTTGTATATTAATACGCATGTATATAACTTTTATATATGCAACCAAGTTATTACTAATCGTACTAAAATCAAAATATTTTTTAATAATCAATATTTTATAAATATTAATTAATTTACAATAAATAAAAATAATTAAATCAAGTGGTATTTTGGAGTATTCAACATTGCGATTGTGCGGCTCAAAAGTGTAAATTCTGTCAACGATCAACATTGAATAATTTAGATATTAACTTTCATACGTCATCTTAGCTAGAAATGTGATAATTTGGCTAGATTTATAGCTTACGCAATTTTGGTACAATTCACTTTTACTATTTTAAGCGGTCATTGCCAGTGGCGGTTATTTACGCCAATTCTCTTCATTAAAAATTATACCACATTAGAACTTGTGGAACTTGGTAATGGACAAAAATCCAATATCATTCATATTTCAAATTGCATAGTCCAAACACAAAGTCATTGGCTCTATAATAACAATTATAATTAAGCAAACTACTCTGGCTAGAGGCCTTGACTTTGAGTTGAATTCAGTTGACCGTGATACTACCTTAAATAATTGAGGAAATGAATTCATTATTGAATAGTGTTTCACTTCCAATGCTTCAACTCAACTCAACTACAGTTGTATCATGGACATCATACAATAATTAAACTATAATCAAAGTGGAATGTCCACATTGAAGTTCAATAGTATTCTCAAGTTAGGAGAAATGTGTAATGTAGCCACATCGATATTTTATGTTTGATCTTAATTATATTACCGCAAGAAAACTATCATGTGAGTAATTTCATGGCCATCTAATAACTATCAACACGTCACCCCTTGGTATCCAACAGCCTTAAGTAACATACTGCATAATATTTACAGAGCGTTAGATACTCTAGTTCAACGTATGTATCAATATTACAATATATTATAACTACTATTACAAAACATATCATTTATGGATTTTTGATTAAATATACTTAAATTAAATAAATAAATAATATAACACATTATATATCAAGTATATAATAGAAAGAAAAACACCTTTTATTTCGAATGAGATTTTATTACCGAGTTAATGATTTACAGTAAATTACAGAATTTCCCCCAAGGCATACTCCTAACTCTAGCAATCTTCAGTTACACTTGATGTCAATTATGGAGTCCTTATCCCATCATTTCGATTAATCTGATGAGTACTAATTAAGCCAATCCCTTCTTGAATTGTTTGACTATGTTATTTAATTATCTACTCTATCAATCAACTTTCTTCGATGTTGATAAACTCCAATTATCATATGGAATTACTTAGAGTATGTTTCATGACTTCAGGTTAGCTCTTATAATTATATTATTATCATATAATAGTGGTGTAGTACTCTCAATACTTGGATCATCCCTAACTAGCTGAGTTATAAATTTGTGCATTTATATTTATAAAATCGATTTATTATGGTGTTATTCAAGGACTTAGCCTTTTCGTCGAATCTACCACAACCTTTTATTTGAAATATTTTCAACAGAAAGCTCATTAATTAAGGTTTGAACATGAATTTAATATTGACATATTATACTCGATATCAGTTATGAAGTTTGAGCCTGAATACTCATTCTTTAAGGAGTTCATTGTTTCCATAAACAGTTCTCTAGTATTTTGTAAATACTTGAGAACACTCTAAAATACAATTTAGCGATCTTAATTTGGATTTGAAATTTGCTTCAAGTATTAAATACATCAACTAAATACAATATTGTAGACAACACATCATGTATGATAATTTGTATTGCCGGTGCATAAGTAATCCATCTAACATGCTCCATATTAAACATTTTAATATTGCATAAGTGCATATCATTTGGAAAATTCCCAACATCCTTCATACTTATTATAGCAGATATAATTTTCAAATTCAATATCGAGTATTGAACTACCAAACTACAATTGATTTTAACATAGGTACATCATTAAAATCAGCTGTATGTTGTTTACTTGTACTATTAATGTTCTTTCTTATAGGCACATATTTTCTCTGCATTTTGACTGAATATCAAATAATTTGTATTGCTATTAAAATACTTGTTCAACTTCGATGCTCATTGAATGATACTTTCACATTTGTTCTTGGATCATATCCGAAAACCCACAAACTCAATATCGCTCCTACTGACTTCGAGGGACTTTTGTTGTTATGTGCAAACAGTACATTCCAAATTATTATTTAGAATTTTCTGTTTCAACACATCTGTACCAAAACACAAAGTCATCCTAGGCAATAATTTTGTGAGTAAAATCCAAATCAACTTGAGCATGTCGAATGTTGAATCTATTACCTTGATTTCAACAATTGAAATTTATGATGTTATTCTTATCAATGTTGCTCACTATATTTTGGCTATATTAGTCTTTCCATTGAAGGTACATTTATGGTCAATGGATTATATCCTTTTGGGTATAACTATCAAAACCATATATTGATAATGTATCTGGAATCCTTTTGGATTTGTTCACCATACCATATGATAGAGTTGATACTCTTAATGGTTTTATTGACAACCGAGGATTATTTTTTCTCGGCACCGATAAGAAACTCATAGTTTCACTTTAATGTGCGAGAATACTTATTATACATTCTAATGCATTGTTTTGTTTTGGTTAATTTAATTTCATCCCCATAATCAATTTTATCTTTGAATCGTATCCAAATCCATTTTAATACCAATAATTTCTAAAAAAATCCTTCGCTGCAAAGTTGGTGTTTCCTAAAACAGTAATTTCTTTTCAGTGCAACGAAATAGGTATTCAAAAACATTTTACCGATTCCCTTATATAAAACCGATTTGGTTTTATGTTAAATTAGTCAATATTGATCAGTCCCAAACTCCTTTAGTATGGTCCATACAAGAGCTCTCATAAGAATTATTACGTGTAATATTTCGACTAGCACAACCTGTCAACTACTTGACTTAGATACATTGGAGTTTCTTATAAACTCTTACCTTGTATGCAATTGTAAAATTATGCTTTTAGATGAAACTAGTTTTAACCTTATGTACTTCTTTTTGAGTACATGACCTTACAGAAAGAAGTTAACTCAACTTCGGTTATTACCAATCATTCTTTGTTCAACAAACTACGATTGCTCTTTATCGATAGGAGTGACTTTTAAGATTGAATTTTTATTCGTTTTTAGGTATATTTGGAACTCTTTCCAATATATTCACTTATTTGATTAAATCAAACCATTTTCTTTTCTTTTGCACATTATGTAATTTATTTTATTTTATATTCTATGAATTTATCATAGACATACAACATGTGTACTAAATACATATATATTCATATCTATAACAATTCATCTGTGAAATTTAACGTGAAGCTGTTTTGGTATTATAAGGTTTGTGATTGTTTACATCTGTATGTATCAATCTAAAGAGTCCACCAAATCTTATCTCACTTCTATAGAATGAGTGTGTTGTCCTTTATTATTTGAGGTATAGTTCATTAGTACTTTATGATTCACAATCATACAATCAAAGAATTATTTCTACAAACCGTGGCTTTGACCACATTTACAAAATAATTTCAAAGAAATTCAAATACTCATGTATTTTCCAATCCATCACATTTTTCATGAAAACAAATATCATTATTATACTTTTCTTTTATAATGAATACTCACAACATTCATGTTGAAATAAAATTATATCTATGTTTTTAGCAACACTGAAAAATTGTTATTATTTCATAAATAATTTTCAGTACGTTTATGAAAACAATTTTCGTAACTTAATGCAACCAATAATTGATATATGGCATGCTCTCACTATTTCCACCCATTGCTATAATAGCATAAGAAATACAAAGCTACATTCAACCCCTTAATATAGGCTATTTGTTTCATCTATTATAACCAGTTTACAATCGAAAGTTTTCAGATCAAATATGTTAAATTCAAACAAATAATCTCATAGAAAAAATTTCTATGAGAAAATACATTTTAGAATAGAAATCATATTTCTCATTCCATATAAGTATCTTCTATTATTTTACAATTCCTGTTTTTGATGTCCTTTCATGAAGTACAAGTGATCATTCACTCTTTCCATCTCAGCTATGGCTTAAGTTACATCCACTCTCATACATTCATTTTTTTTCAAAATGGTAAAACCATTCAAAAGGAAACTCTTACTGCACTATCATAGTGAACTCTTTACAAAAGTGTACATGGCCATCCTTAAAATTTAAAGATATCAAATACATAGAACTTTACATAAACTGATCAATATGACATTTCAATAATCGAATTCTAAATCTGTCTTGTAGCTCTTGATCTGGTGTTACATTTAACACAACAAGATCATAATTATAATCAAACCATACTGAATATGTGATCTCACACTATGATTTACTTGCTTATTTCGAATGAACCAATTTCATCGAAGTTTATAATATTACGATTTACGACCATACAATATAACATTTATATATGATCGTATTAGATCAAATATCCACATTCTTGCATTTTTTTAGAGTTTGAAACTCATGAAGGACAATACACGGTCTCAACAAATAAACACATATATGACCAAGTTATGAATGTATTAAGTAGTTGTATAATTAAGCGCTTGCATGGGTCTTGAAACAACAATATGCAAAGTTATTTATTAATGGGTATACTGTATATGTCTCTTTGTCAATCTCCATTTAGTTCATTTGTATATTTTAACTAATGAACGTTTTATCAATTATATTAGTTGAAATTTTTTATCAAATTAGATTAATTTAATTCATACATCACAAATGTTCTTATAATATTAGAAAGATTAAATGTTACTATTTCGTTTTTCTAATAAGGTTCCCATAAGACTTTTGTGTTTCTCAAAACCTTAGGATGAAACATAGAAAACTTTCGACTTATTTAGTAGGTGTCAGTACTCGTTTGTCTAAGGATTCTGACCTTGAGTTTGCTAGACAAATCATAAACCATGATGGATAACATTATATTGATTGTATCATACACAACTGCTAACTCATCATATTTGTCCTAATCTCATTTCGACCATGAGTTTTCTCAACAAATTAAAAGAGATTATTCACTCATACCTATCATTTCGCGACAACCTGATTATTGTATATATATTTAGTTTGCTCAATAAATACATAATGATATCTTACCTCACCTAGTCTATATATTAATAATACTGCACATAACATCTTAGAAGTGAGTTTGTTTGACAATCAATTTATCAATATAAAAATGATGGAGGACGACTTTATATTAAAGATTCGTAATCTTTAATATATTTAATTGAGTAAGTCCGACTTATGGAATAATATACTTATTATGAAATACCCACATGATTCAAATGTTGGACACATTTGGAATCACGGTACGCATACTATATGTATGTATTTATTCCTTAAATCTAATCATGGTTTTTATTGTTCCACCTTTTATTATACATTCATATTATATAAGTTTTAATTATTGTATAAAATTTTACAATTTAATTAACTTATATAATAGTCTTATATATAATCTTATATTAATTTCATTGATTAAATCTTATTTAATTAATTATCTAATTAACATTTAAATTAGTTATATATTGTTCAATTAAACATTTAAAATTGAATACGCTATAAAGTTTATAGTTATATTTATATATCTTTATATATATATGTATTGTATGATTTATCAATTAACATTTAATTTATTTATTTAATTAAATAACATTAATTATTTTTTTGGTTTGGAAAATTTCGTACGTACTTACGTCACCTTAAATAATTCAAGATAATGTAACATATATCATTATATATGTTATATAATTTAATTAATTAACCATTTAGCTAATATATTTGATTTATTAATCCAATTAATAAAAATTAATTTTCGAAATTCAATTGTAAATTTTCAACACAGTTTTGAAAATCATACTGTAACATTTGTAATATTTTCTTATTTTAAATTTAACATTTTCAATTTAATATTATATTTTAATTTAAACACTAATTTTGAAAATTATCCCAAGCCCCACATTCAAATTGGGTGTTTTCTATTGGGGATAACATTTAAGCTCACTTCGCCTTTCGGGCCACGCTAGTATCTAGGTAGGGCGAGGTACATGATTACCCAAACTTAGCCTAGACACTACTTTTATAAACACTCTACTAAATTGGTATGCTTAATTAGTTAGGCATAACATAACTAATTTATGCTGCATAGACTATTGGGCTCTAATGCCATTGTTGGAATTGGGCACGCATACAACGGGTTAAATAGGTGAATTTCTATTTTTTACCATTACGATCTTACTGGGCCTACGAAGTCTAAATTGATTTAGATCCAATCTAAATAGATTTTAAATAAAATCATTATTTTATTTATTGATACAAAGGATTTTATTTAAATATACATAATATATTATGCACATGTTTTGTAACGACCCACTATTTTGTACCATTCAAATTAAACAATAATCCACACATGTCAAGCTTGAATGATGCAAAATAACAGATTGTAAATAAATTTGGAGCAAATGAAATTAAATACACAGAATCACAAACACAGAACAATCAAAATAACTCGCAGTGGAATATAAAATAACATAGTAGTTCATGAAGCTACTATAACAGAGTCTCAAACCAAATACATAATATAGTCTGAAAACAACAGAATAGAAATCCCAAATACATAGAAGTTCACTAATACATGAGATAAACTAGAACAACTGAAACAGAAATAGAAATATACGTAGATAAGCAGAAACTCCAGTGAAAGACCAGCTCCATGAAGAGAATCCAAAGCTGTGAATACTCAGGCTGACCCGAGCGTAAAGCAAAAAACAAAACACTCGAGTCAGGACAATATATACTTATATAATGTAAACCAACTCAAGTGAACTGTAATCAAGATACAAGTAACTTAAAGGATGCCTGGGACCGCCCATCCTCTAAGGATCCGTTAAACTATTTACTATATAGTAATATTTCGCTATTATAATAATGTCTACAGTAAAATAAACATACTTTTAAATAACGTTACGGGCTACCCATATCACCCTTCACACATAATAGTCCCAGTAGTCCATCCAATATCATGCCATCTCCACTCCGGGTGACTGTCAGAGGATACCACACGGGCTATGGGAGAAAAACAAACTCGTAGTAAAGGCTTGGTATGGTAGGTGACACGGCACACAAGGCAATGCCAGGGTAGATATACCAATTACGCACACGGGCTGGTGGTAACGTAGCAGCCACTACGCCCACCCCGAAAAACACTCCAAAATCAAGGGGTGTACCGAATCGATCACAACAGTAATAGAATGGTTCGAAGAAGTATGTCCGACCAGAGGTGCTACCTCCTTTGGCCCGAGATCACTCCTGTTTTAGCCACCTTAAGCTAACTCACGGGAGTTAGGTTCATGAAATGTACCTTATGAACGTCGTCACCATCCTACTTCATTCTGGAATCTCCACCGCGTACACAGTTGTTAAAGTGGTTTTCGGTATCGATAGAGAGTATGTCCATATCCGATCCCGGACTCTTTAACAACCAATCGTTATTATAACCCGTAGTTATAATTTCAAAAATGGTATTTATATTTCAAAAATCAAATATCATTTAACAATTTAATATCCTTCCAAATCATTTCAAAATATCAAACTCAACATTTCATTTCCAAACCATGTTCATTTATTCAATTTGAAATACCATTTCAATTTCATTTCAAAATAATTTATATTTCAAATCAATTTACTTCATAAAATGAAGTTATTACTTTCATAATTCAATTATCAAATTTCCAAGATTTCAATTTTCCTAATTCATTTATTCACTTAATTTTTATCAAAACAGTGAAAATTCACTTTTCGTAGCATTTAGAAAATGCTACGGAAAATTACATTCAAAACAATTTAATTTAACAAAAGACAGCATTTAAATGCTGTAATAGGGTTACATTAGTTTTCAAATAAACTTAATTAAATTCAACACTTATAGCATTTTACAAAATGCTATAATAACCTTTAATCTTATTTAGCTTTTTAGTTCATTTATTATCAACTACAGCATTTATAATTGCTGTAATATCATTTCATTAGAAATAATAACATTTCAAAAATGCAGTTAACTTCAAATACTCAATATAATTTTACAACCATTTATATTTTCATTTAAAACATTTTAGCTATAAAATCATACATTTTCACTTTATAATCATTATTTAACTTTCCTTAAATTCAGAATTTTTATAAAGTTTAATTTCCATTCAAAATCAGGATTTATTAATAATTTACTTATTAAATTTCAACATTCAAATTTTAAAATTCATTAAATTAAATTCAACTTAACACTTAAGTTTTAAAATTCAAATATAACTTAATTCCATTTTTTTCTCATAGCTTAAATTTCATTTTTTTAAGCCAAATTCACAAGTTTCCAATTTTCAGTTATATTGCAAAATTTCAACTCAAATATTCATTCATTTCTCATTTTAGCTTTATTCAAAAATCATAATATCTTATAAAATCAATTTAAATTATCAAATTATCATAAATTTGTCATATTTTCATATTTAATTAAGTTTCCAATTATAATTAAATCAATATTTCCAAAATAACTTACATTCAAATTTTTCTAACTTTCATTAATTTATTTCACTTGTAAATATTCAGAGAATCAATAATATTTTACAAAAAAATCATTTTTAATTAAGTTTAAATCAAAATATTATAATATTTATATTTCTAAGATATTTTTTAAAAATTTAGAAAACATATTTTAACTATGGGCCTGTATATAATTTTCTACACTAGGAAAAGTGATACGGGTAATATATCATTCAACCCGTAATTTACAAAGAAAATACGAGTTTTATCATTTCAAACCCACAGTCCCAAGTATATGAAATAATTTGAAAACCGCTCAGGCCTATCATTTCAGCCCATAACGATTTTCCCTTATTCTAAAGTCCGTTCGGGTATGTATCATTTCAACCCATAGTGATTCTAATCTAAAGGGAACTTGCAGTGTGATTAACTGATGAAAATAACAAAACAACATAATATAACAGTAACATATGATATAACTGGTGTTTAAGAAGGTGTGAACATCATATAATAGTGACATAGCAAATATAATATGGTGGTGCAGTTACAGATTCACATGTGATCAATTTACTATTAATATAAGTATAAAACTGTCTGGTGAGAATAACTCACTGGTTTGAGCTGATGACACAATGACGAATTGCACAAACGAGATCTACACAAGCATGAAAGCACGACACAGATTTGAGTGGAGGAGCCAAATGTCAAATTCCTTGGATACACATCAAACAAAATAATATAACAACAATAAGTTTCAAACCAACTACGATTAAAACTATGCTAGAATAAACTGCACAGAATCAAATTGAAATGCTTGCACTTGCTTTCAACCTTTGTTAGGCTCAGTCATAAGGGGAAATACAAGATAATGGCAGGTGTTTGGATCAGGTTTGGGTTGAATATGGGTCGGCCAACATGTTTGGATGATGGTGCAAAAGTGGGTGAAGGCAAAACAACAACACAAGCACACTACACATGATATAAGTCATGTTTTGGGCTCGGCCAAGGCCCTATATGCCACGGCCACTACTGTGGGGTCCACGGGGATGATGTGGCCGAGGTTGCTTGAGGTGCTGGAGGTGGTGGAGGTGAGGTAGGGAGCGGCTAAGGAGGTGATGAAGTGGTGGAATGGGTGTAGTGCTCGGCTAGGCTAATTATTGGGGTGTTATGATAAATTGATGAATACTTATCAACCAAGAGGGTCTCGGCTTGGGTGGCTGGTGAGGAGGAGGTGGTGGTGGTGTGTCATCAGGTGGTGGAGGCGGCTAGGCAGCAAAGGAAGGCAAGGCCGAACCTAAAAGAGGAAGAAGCAAGTGCAAAATCAAAGAAATTAGATAATAAAAGTAGAAAAGAGATGAAAGAACAAAAGATTTTTACCAAATTCTTCCAAGCAATGATGGCCGAAATTTTTTTGTTCAGGAAGGAGAAAATGTATTTTATGTGAATGAAGAATGATGGCCAGCTGAAGGTGTGGGGAGTTATGTCAAAAGAAATGAAGAGTTGTGTGGAAAATGAAGAGGTGGAATTCAAAAAGGCAAATGGCAATTCAAAGGTCAAAACCCTTTCATATTTCTTAAATTTGTTTTTATAACTTTATATTTCTGGTAATAATAATAATACCAGATAAAATTTCGAAAATTTATCAAAATATAAAAATATATATAATATTTATAAATTATGTAAAGTTAAAATAAGAAAATAGCAAAAAAAATAGTAAACTAGTCTAGAAAATTTGAAATTAAATGGAATAAATTTTGGAAAATTCATATGAGCTTGTAATATATTTTAAAACATAAATAATAACATAAAAATAAAAATGCATTCACAAAATAAATATATAAAATTTAATTTAAATATAATTTTAATGAAGAAAATAGTAGAAATAAGAAAATAGCCTTAAAAAATAGGAAATCAACACAGTAAATTTTGGAAAAATTCTATTATTATTTTAAAAATATTTAGAGATGAAATTTCACAAATAAAAAAAATTAAAATAATTTCAAACAAAATAAACTCAAATTCCAAAATTATAACTAGAAATCTAGGGTTGTTACATGTTTATCATACACACATGTACGTGCATGCAACTTACATAATGTGCATGGTTTAACATGACCGTATCTAAGTACTGGGATTTACACTGCAATTGACATGTTAACCCCTTTATATGCATGTCTATTTTATATTGTTTTAAAAACTAATTTAATATTTAATATGTTTGTATGTAAATATATATATATATATATATATGTATGTATCTATGTATATAATCATATAAAACAACTATAATTTAAATTTTGACTAAGCTGACTTTATTTAAAAACTTGATTTATAATTAAAATGTCTTAAAGGCAATTCTAGATGTAAATTAAATTCAGATCTAGTAAAAATAAATCTAAATTTGAATTTCAAATTTTATAAACTATGTTTTAAATTGTACTTTTATATAAATAATTTTTTTATATTAAAATATATATAACTTATGTATGTATATATTATATATATTGGAACTCGACCAGCCCGCAATAGGGCAATTGGGTAAATTTCAAATATCTTTACCTTTTTGGATCTTTATTGGGCCTACATAGTCTAAATTATTTAGAACTTTTCCAAATTTTGTTTTAAATAACATCAATAGTTTATTTATTTTATAAATATGATTTTATTTTTCATAGTTTTTTATGTTATAGTAATGCGTGTATCATATACACGTATGTGTACACGTGCAACATAATGAAATGTATGTGTTTTGACATGCCTATATATAGACGTTGAGATTTACACCGCAACAGGCATGTTATCCCTACTTGTATACATGTGTATTGTCCACATACATACATACATACATACATATATGTCTACATATACAAAATATAATATAAGTATATATTATCTATATAATATAAATATAGTTGATCTGCAAATAATTTTAAATAATTTTACAAGGTAGTTATGAATAAATATATAAAACATATAATTGGAATTTTTTAATGAAATTTGAAGAAAAGATATAATACACACACACACACATATATATGTATGTATAAATATTATGAATATATTATAATGTAAATAATCATAATAAAATTTATGTATATGCTTTGAAGTGCTCTCGGCCAGAAATAATATTATTTCTTAGATTAAAATTTATTTAAAAAAATATTTTATTATTATTTTCATTTTCGTATGGAAATATTTTCAACAAAATTTATTTCTAATTTCTAGAAAGAAAATTTGTAGTATATTTTATATTAAGAAATTTTTACTAATATTTTGCATTATATAAATACATGTAAGTATTTATTATTTGTATAATTAGTTTTAAATTAAATAAAAATTATATATAAATGTATTATATATATACACATAAAAAAATTTAAAGCATTTTTATACATAAATAAATATTTGTAAAATACAAATCATGCATTATGTAGTTTTATTTCTTTTGATTTTAATTTCTAATAAAAAAAATCATTTATCAATATATTTAATTTTTGAAATTTTAATTTTATTTAAAAGGCCATGAGCAACTAAGATGAATACAAGTACAATACACACACACACACATATAACCATCCAATGTGACAACACGGATACATATAGACTCGTTATATCAATAGTTAACTAAACTAACATATGATAATAAACATATTAAATATTTATATATGATAATAAAGGAATTGTAATTTTCACCAAAACCTAGAATGTACACCTTGAAACGAAGAACCAACCTCTCTGAATTGGATCCGGTATCCAGAAGTTGCTAGCATCTCGAACATAGCTTCCACCACCAATCGAATTAGATATAATTTGATGTATTTAGGCTTGAAAATTTTGAAACTATGGAAGAGGGACGGTGGGCCTCCTATGCAACGAATAGGGGAGTGCAAAATTTAAAATCAAAGTGAAATGTTAGAGGGAATAAATAAAGGAGAGAAAAGAGAGTGAAATAAGGATCCAGATCCTTATTTTTCTCTAACCAGTACTTTATTTCTATTAATCCAAATTCCCTACTACCAACCGTCTCATGGCCGACCTCACCATGTTCTCCCATAGCCGATAAACCAAGCCCCAATTGTGTAACAACCCAATATTTTGGAAATTATTTTTGGTTTGAATTTATTTCATTTTAAAATATTTTTATAGTGAAGTAGAAATTATTCTAGAATTAATGGTATTTTATTGTAATTTTCATGTTCTGTTTCTTGTTTTTAAACAATTTCTTCAATTCTTTTGCTATTTTCTCTAAATTTAATTATTTATTTCACTTTGAAAATGTTTTAAAAATCATTTTACTTCCAATTTTGTTTTAGAATATTTTTAAAATGAAGTAAATAATTTTCCAAAGTCAATGGTGATTTATTTATAATTTCTGGACATTGTTTGCATTTTTAAGCCATTTTCTTAATTTAATTATATTTAATTAAAATTTATTTATTTATTTTTCCATTTTTTTTTCATTTCTGAGTTTTTATCCTTATTTATCAGTAATTTATATGTATTTATAATTACAAAATAGATAATGGAAATTTGAAGAGTTTTGAGACCTTTTATTTGCCTAAGTCCTTTTGTATTCCACCGTTTCATTTTCAATCAATACATCAATTATTTTGGCCGTACCTTTTCTACCTTCTTTCAGCCGACTTCTCCATTTTTTTCACACAAGAAAACATTTTATCTCAAACAAAAAAACTCACGGCCATTGTTGTGGAGAGTTGGGTAAATTTCATCTTCTTCTTTCTTTGATTTTTCTAGTTTTTCTATTGAATTTTGTACTTGTTCTCTACTTCATAGCTTGGCTCCTCCTCAACCAGATCTAACCTGACCTCTACCACATTCCTTTCTGATCAACCACCCCCTAGTACCCCACCATGGCTAGGCCGAGCCATCTAGGCTAGAGATCACCACCAAAAATACATTAAAACCATCACAAACTATGCAAACAAGCCTAGAATTGCCACATTCACCTTCTACCACTATAACGCCCGACTCTGAGACCCACTGTAACAAAGAGTATTACGGGAGTAATACTGTCTGTTAAAGCGGAGAATAGAGTATAGTGGAAGCGACCATTTGTAATCAAGCTATAACTATCTACTGAATACGTCGAAAGGATGGTATATATATATATTTTCAGGTGGTTCGACATATTCAATAAATACTTATAACGAAATTACAATGGCTAAAGACCTATCAGAACAAGCATAGTAATAAATGATAAAACATCACAGAACATAATCGCATAACAGATATAAAATCCCAGAATAATACATCGTCAATACAGATCCAAATACTATAAGTGGGTACAAAGCCACTGCCCACACATGTGAGTCAAAAATATGTACATATCAAAGTCTGAATAATAACAGAGTAGCGGAATAGTGGACAAATAAAAGCGCTATCTATCAGCATAGCAGATAATGTCCAAGCGGAAGCACAGAAGCTAAGTCTAGAGACCTAACCTGAAACAACTCGGTCTGACCCGAGCGAAAACACTTGGGTCAGGCTAGCTAAACAATCAGTAATAACTGAGGTATATAATAATGCGGTACATAAATAAAACAGTACTTTTCCTAAGAGAAGAGTATTTTGGACCACATGAATATAATGACGGTCCCTAATCATCAATCAACAGTAAAAAAACTCCAAAGAGAATATCAGCACCAAAGTGTTGAATAATTAAAATCACCTCATATCATCGGCGTAGCCAAAGCTATATAAATTTGCCCATAGGCAATAATCCCAAGAGTGACCAGAGTCTGTAATCAATGCCCAAGCAAAAATCGATGCTCCAAGGAGCAATGGGGATATACTGAAAAGTCAATGAAATCAAACACTGAAAAGCAGTGTCCAGAGACACTGTGAATCCACAAGGTAATCGCACTTAAATCGTATGGTTACATAGAACCAGCACCGAATGGTGGTACTCGAATGGATATAAAAATCATCAGATAATACAAGTATAGCACGTGCACCGACCGGAGTCGTTATTGCCAAGTACTGTAGAGTTGTGATCGGTCACTCGCACAGATGCGGAACGCACGAGACGGCGAGATCCTTCCCAGAAGGATAAAGGCCTAGAGGCACATGCCGAAAAAAAGAAACTGCTCCATAGAACAGGTGTCCAGAGACGGTTGCCCAGAGGCGTGGTGACCCAGAGGTCCAGTACTGGCCGCCCAGAGGCTAATGTGTCACAAACTTCTTGGAGAGGAACCCGTAAAGTGTTAATAATAAGTCCCATACCCCACGTTCGCACTAAACGGTTTACTAACCAATAGAAAGCTCACACTCCAAACAATAAAAAGTCCACCTCGTATCATCGGTAAACTAGACCCAAAGGTCAAAACGATCAATTGAATAGGTCGGGGATTAACCGGAAAGAAAATGCACACGGTTCCATAGGCCGGAGATTTCCTAACCGTTTAAGCACCTTTCCACTTCGCTCGACGTGCTAAAAAGTAAGTGTGAGATTTTTATTATAGAAAATAATGGTGCGAAACGGTTTTATAATTGATTTTGAAATCACTTTAAAACGGCTTTTGAATACTCTCCTATTATGGAGTAAATAGTTTAATAATTAAAAATAACATTATATAATAATAATTTCGAAAGCCATTTAGGAGTGAAAAATCCTTTGAAAATAATTCATAAAACACGTGTACGAAATCTAGAGACAAATCTCAAAGAAATCGATAAATCAGAGAATCACTGAAAACCAATATTCGTGTTGGAAAATATTCCGAATGTTTGTGAACCAAAGTTCGACAATTTCTGATTCGCAATTGAAACCCAAAGGTTCATTGCAGACACAATCAATTTGAAGCGATTGCACCAAAATGGTGCAACCCAGACTCGGTTGCACCAAAATGGTGCAACCGGTGGGTCGGAACCCGGCTGCACCAAATGGGTGCAGCCCATTTAATAGAAGCCGGCTGCACCGCATGGTGCAACCCGTTTATGTGAACCAGGCTACACCATGCGGTGCAGCTGGTTCAGTCAAGCCCCAGCCCGCATGGGCTGGGGGAAATAGCAAGCCCCAGCCCGCCTGGGCTGGGGAAGAAATGCAAGCCCCAGCCCGCTTGGGCTCGGGAAGGATTAGCAAGCCCTAACCCGCTTGGGCTGGGGAAGATATAGCAAGCCCCAGCCCATGCGGGCTGGGGTGAAGTTGCAAACCCCAGCCCGCATGGGCTGGGGAGTAATAGCAAGCCCCAACCTATGCGGGCTGGGGAAGAAAAGGCAAGCCCCAGCCCGCCCGGGGCTGGGGAAAAAAAAGACAAGCCCCAGCCTGCCTGGGCTGGGGAAGAAAAGGGAAGCCCCAGCCCGCCTGGGCTGGGGGAAAAAACAAGCCCCAGCCCGCTTGGGCTGGGGAAGTAAGGACGCGGGCTTTGGCCCGCGTCAACACTGAGTCGCGCGGGCAATGCTCCCGCGCGTTGGGTGAATAGCGGGCCGCACCATGCAGACCCGCGCTGGGCGTGCGCGCCAACCCACTAAGGGCTGGCCTGCTACCGGCTATCCCAACCGGGCTAGCCTGCTGCGCCCGGGCTACAGCCTGGGTGCATCCCAAGCCTGCCCTGGTGCACTTAGACACCTGTTTCAGCCTGTTTTCAGGCTGAAACATTCCAGCCAGCTGAAGATGCTGATTTTGGTGATTTTGGGGTGTTTTTTTCAAGTTTTTGCCATCAAATTTCACCAATATCAATCACTAACTACCCTATAATGCTTACTACACTATATTAAAGGAAACGAAGGGCCAAAGCTTAGCATTACCTTAGGAAGCAATATCACAAGAACCTTATGTGCACACCCCAAAATGAAAGCAAAGATGATCAAAGAGCTATGATTCACATGTTACATAATAAAACATGTGTTACTAACTGATTACCGAAATCAAAAGCTGATTAAACACATATTAGAAGAGGTTTTTAGCAATATACCTCTCACAAAAGCAACAAAGACCACTATAGCATCAACCCAAGTTAGCAAAGATGATTAGGAGGCTATAAGATCAAAAAAACACATAAAACATGTGTTACCAAATAAATTTCAGAAATTAGAAAGATATAAAAAGAGATTTGAGGTGGGTATTTGCATTACCTTTGCATAGAATGACTTGCATAAGCTAAAACTAGAAGGAGATGAAGATAGAGGTCATTTTTGTTAAGAAAGCTTTAGGAAATGATTAGGGTTTTGATTAGGGATGAATGAATGAGGTTAGGAGAGTTTGGGATAATTTATAGAGGAGGTTTAGGGTGGGTTATTGGGCTAGGTTTAGTAACCCAATAAGAAGAGAGTTATTTACATATTTCCAAAAATTAGTCTAAGTGTTCATATATGTTTATAAAACTCATTTTTCTTATCCAAACCCGTTTTAAAATCTCTCCTAAAATATTTAACTTTCCAAAAATAACATTTTATCCTCGTTTTAAAAATCCCATATTTCCCATTTAATTAAAATAGCCTTTTTCAAATAAATTTTTGTTATTCCAAATCCTTTTATGCTTCATTAAAATAAATAAAAATCCTAACTTTTATTTATTAATTGGTAATGCAAATCCCGGGTTGTTACAGACTCCCCCCCCTTAAGAAAATTGCATCCCCGCAATTCCTTAAGATAGATGTCGTCTATAATGTCAAATCCACAAAAGAAGTGATAGAGATAAAGTAGAGAATTCTCACCCGCAGAAGAAGATAGGAGAAAGCCAGGATAAGAGCGTTCGATAGATTCTCTAGTCTCCCAAGTGCAGTCCTTAGGATTCGGTGACCATTGAATCTTCATGAGTGGGACCTCTCTGTTGCGAAGGCGTCTAACCTCCGAATCAAGCACATGAAGAGGTTGCTGCTCCAAAGATAAATCAGGTAAGATCTCTAAATCAGGCACAGCATGCGGCTCAATGATAGAATCAGGATCGCGGACACACATGCGAAGCTGGGAAACATGGAACACGTCGTGTATTCCAGAGAAGTGAGCATTTAGAGCCACATGATAAGCAACGGGGCCGATGCGTTCCGTAATAGGAAATGGTCCAACATAGCGAGGAGCCAACTTCCCTGTAGAGCTGAAACGCACAACCCTCTTCATGGGAGAGACCCGAATAAAGACAAAATCGCCAATGGAGAACTCAAGAGGCTTCCTACGGTTGTCCGCGTAGGATTTCTAGTGGTCCTGTGCCTCTTTCATTCTCTGATGGATAAGCACGATCTTCTCAGAAGTTTCCCGAACTGAATCTGGACCAAGAATAAGCTTCTCGCCGGATTCTAACCAACAAGCATGAGAGCGACATGGCCTTCCATAGAGAGCCTCGAAAGGTGCCATGCCGATACTAGACTGAAAGCTATTGTTGTAGGAGAACTCTACAAGCGGTAAGTGATCCTCCCAACTACCTCCGAAATCCAGAATACAACAGCGCAAAAGATCCTCTAAAACACGATTCACCCTCTCCGTCTGACCGTCGGTCTGAGGATGATAAGCAGTCGAGAGATTCAGCTTTGAGCCCAAAGCTGACTGTAGGCACTTCCAGAAGTGACTAGTAAAGATAGTGTCTCGATCACAGACGATAGAGCTAGGAATGCCATGAAGTCAAACGACTTCCTTCACATATAGCTTGGCAAGCTGAGGAGCAGTCCGAGTGGACTTAATAGGAGTGAAATGAGCTGATTTGGTCAAGCGATCGACGATGACCCAAATAGAAGTATGGCCTGACCTCGATCGAGGCAGACTGTCAATAAAATCCATGGATATCTGATCCCATTTCCACAATGGAATCTCTAGCGGCTGAAGAAGACCAGATGGACGCTGAAGCTCAGCTTTGATCTGTTGACAAGTCATGCAACGGCTTACATAACTTGCAACATCACTCTTCATGCCCTCCCAATAAAATAGGCGACACATGTCGGCATACATCTTACTCGACCCGGGATGTATAGTGTACTTAGTGCGATGACACTCGTCTAGAATGTCACGCCTAATTAAATAAATCAGATGGTACCAAAATACGGTTCTTCCTGCAAAGACACCGATGAGAATCAATAGAATAATCCGACAATGTCTCATCACTGGATCCCGACTCAAGGAGATGAATATATCGCAACAAGTCTGGTTCCTGCCGCTGAGCATGGGCAATGCGATCCAATAGAATAGGTCGAGCTTCCAAGCTGAATAACAAGATTTGAGGATCAGAAGACAGAGCTCGATTTTAAATATCACACATAGAAAGAGTCTCAAGAATATCCCACTCAGCTATCATCATAGAAACTACCGCCGAGTGTTTGCGACTGAGTACATCAGCCACACGATTACCCTTGCCAGGGGTATACTAAATGTCTAAGTCATATGAGCCGAGAAACTCAAGCCATCGCTGCTGCCTCATATTGAGATCCTTCTGACTGAAAAGATACTTCAGAGACTTGTGATCGGTGTAAAGAGTGAAGTGTTCGCCTAATAGAAAGTGACGCCACATCTTCAAAGCAAAGACGATAGCTGCCAACTCAAGATCATGAGTCGGATAGCGAACCTCATTCGGATGTAGCTGCCTAGAAGCATAAGCAACTACCCGATCCTTGTGCATAAGCATAGCACCGAGGCCGCTACCACAAGCGTCGGTGTAAACAACAAGATCCTGGTTACTCCCAGGAACCACAAGGATAGGAGAATGAGTGAGAAGTTCCTTCAATCGTTGAAAAGAAACTTCACACTTATCAGACCAAATAAAGCGAACCCCCTTACGAGTCAGAGTCGTGAGGGGAAGTGCAACACGAGAGAAATCCTTGATAAATCGACGGTAATAACCCGCCAGACCAAGGAAGCTGCGAATATCATGAACGTTCTCAGGCTGCTTCCAATTCTGAATAGCTTCAATCTTGACAGGATCAACAGAAATACCCTCAGAAGAAACAATATGACCCAAGAACCTGACCTTACTCTCCCAGAAATGGCACTTGGAGAGCTTGGCCCTAAGCTGATGCTGACGAAGAGTATCCAAGATGATCCACAGATGCTGAGCATGCTCTGCCTCGGATCTAGAATAAACAAGAATATCGTCGATGAAAACCAGAACGAATCTATCGATGTATTCCCGGAATACTCGATTCATGAGATCGACGAAGAAAGACGGAGTGTTCGTCAAGCCGAACGGCATGACCAACCACTCAAAAGAACCATAACGAGTGTGAAATGCAGTAAGAGGAATGTTGTCTTCTGCGTGTAACGACCCGTATTTTTACGGATCGAAACATCGTAAAACAGTCGTTATTAGATTGTTGTATTGTTAAGTCGTCCTGAGTTAGATCGTCTAGAGCTTAAGTCGTGTAGAAGTTAAGTTGTCTGGAAGTTAAGCCATGTTGTAGCTTAAGTCGTTTAGAAGTTGAGTCGTGGGGTAGGCTAGGTCGAGTGAACGACCTAAGGGATTGGAAGAACCTACAGTGTTTGACCGACTTAAGGATTTGGACGACTTAAGAGATTGAGACGACTTAAGATAGTAGACGACTTAAGGTAATGATCGACTTAAGAAATGGGCGACCTAAGAAGTTGGCGACTTAAGAATAGGCCGACCTAAGTAAGTGACCGACCTAGGAGGATAAGCGGGCTAACGACTTAAGAGTTTTGGCGAGTTAATGACCTAAGGGGTAGGTCGGGGACGACCTAAGGAAGCTGGGGTAGCAGTAAGCGACCTAAGTAGGTTAAGTCGTAGTAAACTTAGGAGTTAGGTCGTGGGTTGTTAGGTCGCTAAGTGTTAGGTCGTAAGGGGTTAAGTCGTGTCCCGGTTAGATCGTGTGTATAGTTAAGTCGTGACTTTGTTGAGTCGCAATGGTGCTAAGTCGCTAAGTCGTCCAGGCGACTTAGGAGGGAACGCGCGCATGTGTTAGGTCGCGCCTGTTGCTAAGTCGTTAGGTCGCATGAGTGTTAGGTCGCACGCATTCGTTTGTTAGGTCGTATGGATGCGCATGTGTTAAGTCGAAGCTGTTGCTAGGTCGTAAGTCGCAGGACTGATAGGCCGTGGGGTTTTAGGTCGCAAGATTTTATAAGTCGTAGGTCATAAACTCGTTAGGTCGTAGGATGGATTGTCTCACTAGGTCGTAGGTCGTGATGCTCTATAGGTCGTGGACGACCTAAAAGTGAACGACTTAGGGAATTTCAGCCTATAAATAGGAAGGTTTTTCTCACTTTTTGGGATTCGGATTTCGAAGCGACGAAGTGCTGCCATTTTGAGAGCTCGACTTCTACACTTCTTCACTTCTTTTCTCCACTCTAATCTTGTGATTCCTTCCATCCAAGTTGATGATCAAATCGAAGATCGAAGAGCTTAGATTGAAGATCTACATTCTTCGAAGAGAGATTTCATCGTTTGAAGCGGATTGGTGATAGATCAAGTTAGATCCTTCGCTGTCTAGATCTGAAGTGGGTGTCTTTTGAGGTGTTTAGGTGATTTGGTGAGTGGTGATTATCTCTCACACGGATCCAAAGGAGTATATCGGATTGTTGGCTTGATTTGGTGTTAAAGTAGTGTTTTCCATGCATTTTTGTAAACCTAAGTATAGATCCTTATAGATCCATTGTTCATGATGATTTGACAACCATTTTTCTACATTTTAACCTATGCAAGTTCATTCATCCAGATTATAGAGATATTGATCATGTTTCATGCTTGTTAGACTTTTGACTCTTTAATTACGAAATTGCCATTATTGTTATAATTGTCTATTTAGACCATATTTGAATGCTTGATTACTTGGATTAATGTTTGACTTGATTGATTGCTATGAATTAGATGATTGATGATTTGATTTAGACCGAAGATGATTCAAAGCTAAGGGAAAGGCTCTTGAATTGGAGAAGCTGCTCGTGGCATATGTAGCGGATGATGAAGCTCATATGGATAGATTTGATGATGATGTTGAGATAGAGCTTTGCTATGATAATGATGAGGCGAAGCATGATATGAGATAGCCTTGGTCTAATCCAGACGGGACCATTCCAAGCATGTTGATAACTCGGTGAAATGTTCGAGTTTGAGGATAATGGTTTGCTCGAGAGGCGCTTGAGCAAGTATGGAAATAGTCGTCGAGGAGGATGACTAGAAGGCTGAGATCTCATCGTTGTTGAAGGTTCTAGCATGCTCAAAGCAAGAGTACGTTGGGCGGATTCGATAGTCCCTGAAGGCTAATGATTGATAGTCAAGTACTCTGGGCAGATTCGATAGTCCTAGGCACGGGTCACGATGACGTGCAGAGTTATGTCTAGAACCGGGGTTTCCATTAGCCCTTGACGGACGGCTGAAAGAATGTGTCGGTCATTCAATTAACGATGTTATCAAGGCAATGATAATAGTGATAGCCAGAGTCATGGATGTTTGGTTGTATCGTCATTCGGTCTCAAGAGCGGTATTTTCTGGGTGCTTATCTGATCTTGGTTTAGGCCTTGGGGGTTTGTACTTGAAAAACATCGCCCTTGACTCGAGTGATAATTGCTTTACCTTAAATTGTGTGCTTTGCTATGTTTGCTTCTACTTAGTGTGTGTCTGGGGGCTATCACTGTAGAAAGAGGTGGAGTGTGAGGGTTGTATTCCTATTCCTTTTCCTTTATGCTCTTTTGGTATGTTGTTAGTTAATTTACTGCTCACTAAGACTGTTGTCTAACTCAAGGCTTTATGTTTTAACTCTTATTGCCTTGGGCTGTTCGTCCATTTTGGGACGGGCAGACTAGGTAACAGGTGACAGGTGATGTTCTTGCTTTCCACGATGTTGATGACGAAGACGAGCTGGAGGCTTGCATATTATTTCTTACTATATGTACTGGATGTTCCGCTCCTTGTATATTCTCTGAGTGTTATGTAGTGAGGCTTGATGTATTGACTGTTCAGATGATTGTATTCAACTATTATGAAGTTTTATTGATGAGATTCTATTCTATGAAGCTTCACTATATATATATATATTCTATTGTATTTTGTCCATGCGCTGTGAGTAATACGATAGATTCTGTTGTTTTTAATTTACCCTGGCAATCGTCCATGGTCGTCTGGCACACTTTACAGCGCACTATCTCTAGATTCGGTGCAGGGGTCATGGGCGGTCGTCACACTGCGACTCGTAGCTGATGGAATCCGGTGGCAAGGTCGAGCTGAGAGAAGACCTTCGCACCGCTCAATTGGTCAAACATGTCGTCTATCCGAGGAAGTGGGTAACGATTTTTGATGATCAACTCATTGAGCTTGCGATAGTCAATGCAAAGCCTAAGGGAGCCATCAGCCTTCTTAACGAAGACCACAGCAGCACCCCATGGCGAAGAACTGGATCGGATGAACTGCTTTGCTTCAAGCTCAACTAACTGCTTCCTGAGTTCCTCATTCTCCTTAGTAGACATTCTAGTAGGAGGACGCCCAACTGGATGAGAGCCTGGAATGAGATCGATGCGGAACTCAATAGATCGCTTTGGCGGCAGTCCGGATACTGGCTCGAATACGTTGGGGAAATCCCGAACAACATGAATACAAGATAAGTTCAAATCCTCATCTCGTGAATCGAGAGAAAATAAAGTAACATCAGAAAGCCCAACATCTTGAAGAACAATAACTAACGAAGAGGACGAGTCAGGGTGATGAATGAATAATATCCGCTCCGAACAAATAATTTTGGCGTCGTGCTGAACGAGCCAATCCATGCCAAGAATCATATCAAAGCCCAAATACTCCATAACGTGGAGATTTGCACTGAAAGAAAAGCCATAAAGATCAATATCTATATTCTCATAGAGCAAGCTAAGGGTTGTGGATCCACCAATGGGATTCACAATCCTTAGTGAAGAAACCAGACAAGTAACATCCAAGGATAAAGTATCTACTAGCTCCTTTGATACGAAGGAGTGAGAGGCACCCGTATCAAAAAGAACTCTAATAGATCTACCATGAAATAAAATAGAGCCTTCAAGAACGGAAGGATGTGTACCTTTAGGCTGATCAAAAGTGGTAGGAGCCTTGGCAGCATTAAGCCTGCCAGGCTTGGCACTAGCTGGAGCAATAGGACAAGCGGAGATCATGTGTCCCTCCTTCTTGCAGAAGGTGCAATAGAGAGGTTTGGGACACTCTTGAATAAAGTGATCTGGAGAACCGCAGTTGAAGCATTTCTTCGGAGGACGTGTCGCACTAGGCTGAGCAAGAGTCTGGGACTGAGGACGAGTCTGAGGCTGAGTCTGAACAGCAGAACTACCAGTCTTCTTCTTCTTGTTCCAAGGCTTGGTCTTCTGAAATGGACCCCGCTTCTGATTGGGGTTTTTGGAACCCTCACCATCCTCATCGCTATGTTCCATCTCGACTGACTCAAGATGTAGAGCTGCATCGACTAGCTTCTCGAATGAGAGCTCAAGCTGTAGCATAAGCTGCCTCTTCAGATATTTCTTCAAGCCCTCAACAAATTTGAGGTTCCTCTTATAAGGAGTAGCAATGAACTCAAGGCCGTACTTGGACAGAGCCTCGAAGGAAGAGACATAATAGGATACAGAGGACTTCCCCTGCTTGAGATCAAGAAAGCGGCGAGCAAGGGAGTTCTTCTCTGACTTTGGGATGAATTTGAGCTCAAATCTCTCACGAAACTGAGCCCAAGTAAGTGTGGTATCATCGATCTCGGCAATAAGGTGTTCGTACCAATCCAGGGCACGACTCAGAAGCTGACTGGAAGCAATAAGAACACGGTCATGATCCAGGATATCCATACGAGTGAAAATGCGCTCGCATACCCGAATCCAAGCCTGGACCTCTAAGACGGTCTCGGAGCCACTGAACGACTTCCCTCCGAGATGAGTAAAATCACTGCAGAGACGCGCAAAAGCAGACTTGCGCGGAGCATCAGCAACTGGGGCTGGAGACTGAGAATGAGACTGGGAGTTCCGAACCAGCTCCATGATCTGGTCGGTGGTCATGAACAAGCCCTCTGGATGAGTGTTGCTGGACTGCCCAGCAGCACTAGTTTGACGTATGGTTCTCCCTCTTCCCCTTCCAGACATACTGAAAGTCAAACGGGAATTAGAGTTAGACATGATTCAATGATAGATAATTAATTAAGGAATACTACGGAATATAACGGATTCCTATACATATTCCTAACTTATCTATCAATAAACATAAGGAAGGGATTTGATTTAATTCGGATCTAATTAAAATGTATTGTACTAAGTGTATCTGTTCTGTGTTTATTATGCTTATTCCTGAAACCGGGCTCTAATACCAAACTGTAACGCCCCACTCTAAGACCCACTGTAACAAAGAGTATTACAGGAGTAATACTGTCTGTTAAAGCGGAGAATAGAGTATTGTGGAAGCGACCATTTGTAATCAAGCTATAACTATCTACTGAATACGTCGAAAGGATGGTATATATATATATATATATATATATATATATTTTCAGGTGGTTCGACGTATTCAATAAATACTTATAACGAAATTACAATGGCTAAAGACCTATCAGAACAAGCATAGTAATAAATGATAAAACATCACAGAACAGAATCACATAACAGATATAAAATCCCAGAACAATACATCATCAATACAGATCCAAATACTATAAGTGGGTACAAAGCCACTTCCCACACATGTGAGTCAAAAATATGTACATATCAAAGTCTGAATAATAACAGAGTAGCGGAATAGTGGACAAATAAAAGCGCTATCTATCAGCATAGCAGATAATGTTCAAGCGGAAGCACAGAAGCTAAGTCCAGAGACCTAACCTGAAACAACTCGGTCTGACCCGAGCGAAAACACTCGGGTCAGGCTAGCTAAACAATCAGTAATAACTGAGGTATATAATAATGCGGTACATAAATAAAACAATACTTTTCCTAAGAGAAGAGTATTTTGGACCACATGAATATAATGGCGGTCCCTAATCATCAATCAACAGTAAAAAACTTCAAAGATAATATCAGCACCAAAGTGTTGAATAAATAAAATCGCCTCATATCATCGGCGTAGCCAAAGCTATATAAAGTTGCCCATAGGCAATAATCCCAAGAGTGACCAGAGTCTGTAATCAATGCCCAAGAAAAGATCGATGCTCCAAGGAGCATGGGGGATATACTGAAAAGTCAATGAAATCAAACACTGAAAAGCAGTGTCCAGAGACACTGTGAATCCACAAGGTAATCGCACTTACATCGTATGGTTCCATAGAACCAGTACCGAATGGCGGTACTCGAATGGGTATAAAAATCATCAGATAATACAAGTATAGCACGTGCAACGACCGGAGTCGTTACTGCCAAGTACTGTAGAGTTGTGATCGATCACTCGCACAGATGCGGAACGCGCGAGACGGCGAGATCCTTCCCAGAAGGATAAAGGCCCAGAGGAACATGCCGAAAAAAAGAAACTGCTCCATAGAATAGGTGTCCAGAGACGGTTGCCCAGAGGCGTGGTGACCCAGAGGTCCAGTACTGGCCGCCCAAAGGCTAATGTGTCATAAACTTCTTGGAGAGGAACCCGTAAAGTGTTAACAATGAGTCCCATACCCCACGTTCACACTAAACGGTTTACTAACCAATAGCAAGCTCACACTCCAAACAATAAAAAGTCCACCTCGTATCATTGGTAAACTAGACCCAAAGGTCAAAACGATCAATCGAATATGTCGGGGATTAACCGGAAAGAAAATACACACGATTCCATAGGCCGGGGATTTCCTAACCGTTTAAGCACCTTTCCACTTCGCTCGACGTGCTAAAAAGTGAGTGTGAGATTTTTATTATAGAAAATAATGGTGCGAAACGGTTTTATAATTGATTTTGAAATCACTTTAAAACGGCTTTTGAATACTCTCCTATTATGGAGTAAATAGTTTAATAATTAAAAATAACATTATATAATAATATTTCGAAAGCCATTTAGGAGTGAAAAATCCTTTGAAAATAATTCATAAAACACGTGTACGAAATCTAGAGACAAATCTCAAAGAAATCGATAAATCAGAGAATCACTGAAAACCAATATTTGTGTTGGAAAATATTCCGAATGGTTGTGAACCAAAGTTCGACAATTTCTGATTCGCAATTAAAACCCAAAGGATCATTGCAAACACAATCAATTTGAAGCGGTTGCACCAAAATGGTGCAACCCGGACTTGGTTGCACCAAAATGGTGCAACCGGTGGGTCGGAACCCGGCTGCACCAAATGGGTGCAACCCATTTAATAGAAGCCGGCTGCACCGCATGGTGCAGCCTGTTTATGTGAACCAGGCTGCACCATGCGGTGCAGCTGGTTCAGTCAAGCCCCAGCCCGCATGGGCTGGGGGAAATAGCAATCCCCAGCCTGCCTGGGATGGGGAAGAAATGCTAGCCCCAGCCCGCTTGGGCTGGTGAAGAATTAGCAAGCCCCAGCCCGCTCTGGCTGGGGAAGATATAGCAAGCCCCAGCCCATGCGGGCTGGGGTGAAGTTGCAAACCCCAGCCCGCATGGGCTGGGGAGTAATAGCAAGCCCCAGCCCATGCGGGCTAGGGAAGAAAAGGCAAGCCCTAGCCCGCCCGGGGCTGGGAAAAAAAAAGACAAGCCCCAGCCCGCCTGGGCTGGGGAAGAAAAGGGAAGCCCCAGCCCGCCTGGGCTGGGGAAAAAAACAAGCCCCAGCCCGCTTGGGCTGGGGAAGTAGGGACGTGGGCTTCGGCCCGCATCAGCACTGAGTCGCGCGAGCAATGCGCCCGCACGCTGGGAGAATAGCGGGCCGCACCATGCGGACCTGCGCTGGGCGTGCGCGCCAGGCCACTGAGGGCTGGCCTGCACTGGCTAGCCCAACCGGGCTAGCCTGCTGCGCCCGGGCTGCAGCCTGGGTGCATCCCAGGCCTGCCCTGGTGCACTCAGACCTCTGTTTCAGCCTGTTTTCAGGTTGAAACATTCCAGCCAGCTGAAGATGCTGATTTTGGTGATTTTGGGGTGTTTTTTTCAAGTTTTTGGCATCAAATTTCACCAATATCAATCACTAACTACCCTATAATGCTTACTACACTATATTAAAGGAAACAAAGGGCCAAAGCTTATCATTACCTTAGGAAGCAATATCACAAGCACCTTATGTGCACACCCCAAAATGAAAGCAAAGATGATCAAAGAGCTATGATTCACATGTTACATAATAAAACATGTGTTACTAGCTGATTACCGAAATCAAAAGGTGATTAAACACATATTAGAAGAGGTTTTTAGCAATATACCTCTCACAAAAGCAACAAAGACCACTATAGCATCAACCCAAGTTAGAAAAAGATGATTAGGAGGCTATAAGATCAAAAAAACACATAAAACATGTGTTATCAAATAAATTTCAGAAATTAGAAAGATATAAAAACAGATTTGAGGTGGGTACTTGCATTACCTTAGCATAGAATGACTTGCATAAGCTAAAACTAGAAGGAGATGAAGATAGAGGCCATTTTTGTTAAGAAATCTTTAGGAAATGATTAGGGTTTTGATTAGGGATGAGTGAATGAGGTTAGGAGAGTTTGAGATAATTTATAGAGGTAGTTTAGGGTGGTTTATTGGGCTAGGTTTAGTAACCCAATAAGAAGAGAGTTATTTACATATTTCCAAAAATTAGTCTAAGTGTTCATATATGTTTATAAAACTCAATTTTCTTATCCAAACCCGTTTTAAAATCTCTCCTAAAATATTTAACTTTCCAAAAATAACATTTTATCCTCAATTTAAAAATCCCATATTTCCCATTTAATTAAAATAGCCTTTTTCAAATAAATTTTTGTTATTCCAAATCCTTTTATGCTTCATTAAAATAAATAAAAATCCTAACTTTTATTTATTAATTGGTAATGCAAATCCCGGGTTGTTACACTCCCCCCCCCCTTAAGAAAATTGCGTCCCCCCAATTCCTTAAGATAGATGTCGTCTATAACGTCAAATCCATAAAAGAAGTGATAGAGATAAAGTAGAGAATTCTCAACCGCAGAAGAAGATGGGAGAAAGCCAGGATAAGAGCGTTCGATAGATTCTCTGGTCTCCCAAGTGCAGTCCTTAGGATTCGGTGACCATTGAATCTTCACGAGTGGGACCTCTTTGTTGCGAAGGCGTCTAACCTCCGAATCAAGCACCCCTTGGCTGAGCTTAACAACTACCTAGTTGAAGCACATAAGGTTGAGAAAAAGTACAATACAAATGGATATTGTTTTGGGTATTGTTTCTAATGTTATTTGATGTTTAAATCGTGTTGAACTTATGTATACTTGTATTGTTTTGTGTAATGTTTTCAAGGGGTATAGCTTTGACTCTCCCAGTCTCAAATCATATTTGTGTTGTCGTGCTTTCGAAGTTGGTTGTTGTGTATTTTTGATCTATCATCTCCAGCTTAAACAGGTGAGTAATTCTCACCAGATGATTCGTACTTATATAACTAGTGAACTGACACCTCTTGAATCTGTAAATTTATATCATCCTGTTATAACTGTTATATTATGATTATATGATGTTCATCCTTGTTTTATACACATGTTATATCATCTGTTATTGTTATATATTGTATACTGTTCACTTTTATCAGTTTATCACACTACAAGTTCCCTGTTGGTATAGAAATCACTATGGGTTGAAATGATACATACCCGAACGGACTTTAGAATAGGGAAAGATCGTTATGGGCTGAAATGATAAGCCTGAGCGACTTTTAATAATTTTTTATTTACTTGGGATTGTGGGTTTGAAATGATAAAACCCGGATTTTCTTGGTAAACTACGGATTGAAATGATATATTATCCGTATCATTTGACTTAGGCTAGAAAATATTATACAGACCCGTGGTTATCTTATATATTTTCTGGAAATTTTTAAATGTTTTAAAATGTAAAAATATGATAAATTGATTTAAATTGAACTTTTAAACGATTTATTAAAGTGGCAATGTTTTTCTATGTTTTAAATGTAAAATAAATGGATAAGAAAATAGTGATTTTAAAGTGTAACTTAAAATTGAAAATTTGACTGATTTTAAAAATGGAAATTTAAGTTAATTAAATTAAATGAAAATTAAGTTTTAAATGGTGAAAAATGGAGATTTAAATTTAAGTGTTGAAATAAATTGTTAATAAAATGAAAATGGGAATTTACACACTTGAATTTAATAAGTGAACTATAGAAATTTTGATTTTTATTTGAAAATTCTTCTTTATAAAATCATAAGTTAAAGGATTTAAATGAACATTTTAATGTGAAAAAAAAATATGATTTTTATAAGTTTAAATGATTTAAATTGAAGTTTATTTATGGCTGGAATTGCACTTAAAACCTGGAAATTCAATTTATAGCACTTCAGAAATGCTATCATTTCTGGAAATGAACTAATTCTAAACTAAGTAGAATCTGCAGCACTTGGTAAGTGCTTGCATAAATGAACTTAAAGACTAAAATGAACTAAGGCTATGACAGCACTTGGTAAGTGCCGGCGTGGCAGGGAACTAAAAGTTAACCTGAAACTCAGGAAGGGGCTACTGTAGCACTTGTTAAGTGCTGTAGTAGGCTGAAATATGATTTTTGTATATAACCGAACTTTTACAACAGTTTATAAACGCTGTCTTTGATGAATTGAATTTAAACTTTTAATTTGAACCCTGAACTATTACAGCAGTTCTGTAAATGCTGTCTTTTCTAAATCGAACTATTTTTCCTTTAAAACTGAACTGTTACAGCAGTTTATAAATGCTGTCTTTGCTGAATTGAATTGTTTTCAAATATAACTTACCGCAGCACTTTTTAAATGCCGTGAAAGCTTAAATTTCAATGTTTTAATGTTTTTAAGTGAATAAATGAACTCAGAAAAGGCTAAAATTTTTGGAATTGAATATTTGATTTAAAAGAATAATGACTTTGTTTTTAAATGGTTTAATTGAAGTATTTTGATTTGAAATATAAACTGTTTTTAAATTTATAACCACGGGTTATAATAACGATTGGTTGTTAAAGAGACCGGGATCGGATATGGACATACTCTCTGTCGATACCGAAAACCACTTTGACAACTGTGTACGCGGTGGAGTTTCCAGAATGAAGTAGGATAGTGGCGACGATCCTAAGGTATATACATGGACCCAACTCCCGTGAGTTGGCATAAGGTGGCTAAAGCAGGAGCGATCGACGGGACAAGGAGGTAGCACCTCTGATCGGATGCACTTCTTCGATACCATTCTATTACTTGTGATTGATTTGGTGCGCACCCTTGATTTGGGAGTGTTGTTCGAGGTGGGCGGTAGTGGCTGCTATGCGTCACCACCAGTCCGGATGTGTAATTGGTATATCTACCCGGCATTGCCTTGTGTGCCGTGTCACCTACCATATCGAGCTTTACTACGAGTTTCTATTTGTGTCGTACCTATGGAGTATCTTCTCATAGCCTTGCGAGGTATGCAGGTACTGTGTTGACTATTGGCATTTTACGTGTTAAGGTGGAAAATGTAAAGCCTTAACGCTATTTAAAAGTATGTTTATTTTATGATTAGACATTATTATAATAGCGAATATTACTACATAGTAGTTAGTTTAACGGATCCTTAAAGAATGGGCGATCCCAAGCATTCTTTAAGTTACTTGTACCTTTATTACAATTCACTTGAGTTGGTTTACATTATATAAGTATGTATGTCCTGACTTGAGTGTTTGTGTTTTATTTACGCTCGGGTCAGCCTGAGTATTCACAGCTTTGGATTTCAATTTCTGGAGCTAGGAATTGCTGGAGATTCTGCTTATCTAGTTATCTATCTATTTTAGTTTCAATTATTCTATTTCAGCTTTTGTATTAGAGACTTATGTATTTGGGATTTCTATTGTACTTGTTTCAGAACTGTATTGTTTTCAGACTATGTATTTTGTATCTATTTTGAGACTCTATATTGTAGTGGCTTCATGAACCACTATTTATTTTGTTTCCGCTGTGAGTTATTTTGATATTTCTGTGTTTGTGATTCTGTGAATGATTTTATTTGCTCCAAATTTTATTACAATCTGTTATTTTGCATTATTCAAGTCTGACATATGTGGATTATTGTCGATTTGAATGGTCCAAAATAGTGGGTCGTTACATTTGGTATCAGAGCTTTGGTTTTAGGCAAACCTTAGCCTATGGAGCAAAAAACTCATTAGAGATAGGGTAGAAATACCCTAGAATGAGTGAAATCAAACTCAGAATCATTTCTTTGTGAGTGAACGTATTTCAAAGTATAAATGATTTTTCCAAAGGATTTTTCAAAGATTATTTTGATATAAAATTTTCTTGTTTTAAAAGCAAAAATTTTCTAAACTTCCTTCTTTTCGTATCTACCTTGTTAGAAATTTCTGTTATTAGGATATTCATCCAAGTGATTTTATCTTGGCTTATCTTAGCTTATCTTTGTCTTCTCTGTACCTTTGTCGTAAAATTCATTCTTGATTTTTCAGGATGAATCGTGGAAATGCTAGAGGTAGGGGTCATGGTACTGCCCTAGCTCCTCAACCTGTTGCACCTATTAGATTTACTATTCTCAGTAAGGAATTCTCTCAGCTCGGTGGTACTAAGTTCACCGGTTCAGAGAGCATTATCGAAGCCCAGCAATGGTTACGGAGTTTAGAGAGGATATTTACTGGTCTTGAGATTACTGATGCCCAGAAGCGTTAGTTAGCAGCTTGGCAGCTGCAAGAGTCAGCCTTAGATTGGTGGGAGTCTGTTACAGCTCACACTAACGAAGGTGATCTTTCGTGGGAGCAGTTTAGGTATCCTTTGTGTTATTTTGAATTTTTCCCCATTTTCTTTTATTTTGAATCTATCTTAAGTTTTGTTTCTGTATTCTTCTTTTCAGGGAGGCTTTTGTGGCAAAATGGATGCCCGAAGCCGGAAAATCTCAGGTTTATCATGAGTTCATGGATCTTAAGCAGGGTACCATGTCTTTTTCTGAGTATGAGCGGAAGTTCAACAAACTTTCCAAGTTTGGTCCTGGTCTTATCGACACTCGGCTTAAGAAAAATGAGAAGTTCATAGCTGGAACTCACCCAGAATTCTATGATCGTCTTGTTTCACATGTCCATGGCACTTTTAATGAGCTTATGGATATGGCTATTCGTTATGAGAACCCTACTTCCAAGGGTCCTGCTGCTTCTGGTGCACATGTATCTCAGTCTTCCTCTGCAAATTCCAAGAAGAGAAAGCCCAATTTCCATCAGCAAAAGAAGAATTGGCTCAAGAATCCGGGTTTGGGATCTTCATCATCTTCTCCTTCTCAAAGGCACCCTATTGATCTATCGACCATTACCTGCTTCAAGTGTGATCAGAAGGGACACTATGCTAATAGTTGCCCTACTTCGGTCAGTGCTGCTGTTCCTCCACCTTAGGTTACCAGGAACAATCTTTGTCATGTTTGTCTTCAGCCAGGTCATTTTAAGAATGATTGTCCTTTGTATCAGAAGGGAAAGCCATCTGGTGTATTTGCTGTTACATTTGCTTCTTCTCCTGCTGCACCTACTCCTGCTCCTAGTGATGATCAAGGTACTCTTCAGGGCACCTTTACTTTATTTCATCATCCTGTTCGTGTTTTATTTGATACTGGAGCTTCGCATAGTTTTATTTCTATTGATTTGTGTAATAAGTTTGAGCATCTCCTTTCTCCTGAGTATGCTTCTGTTCCTTTATGTGTTTCTAATCCTATTGGTGGTCCCGCAAATCTTAATAAGATTTGTAAACATGTGAAACTCTTTCATTCTGGTTATCGGTTTTCTGGAGATTTCTATGTTCTTGGTTTCGATGCTTTTGATTTATTACTCGGAGATGATTGGCTTGATAGTCATGATGTCCATATCTCTTGCAAAGCCCGTATTGTGACTCTTATAGGAGATAAGGGTGGTTCTTTGGTTATTCAGTACCGCATGCCTCAGGATTTTGCTGGAAATTTTATCTACTCTTTGGATTTTTCTCCTGTTGATCTTCAGTCGACTCGTGTAGTCAATCTCTATCCCGATGTATTTGGTGAAGTTATTGCTTTACCTCCTAAGCGGGAAATTGATTTCCACATTGATCTTATTTCTGGAGCTCGACCTATAGTTCTTCCTCCTAGAAGAATGGCCCCCCGCGAGAAGGTTGAGTTAGGGAAGCAAATTGAGGACTTGTCTTCCAAGGGTCTGATCAGACCTAGCTATTCTGAATTGGGAGCCGCGGTGGTTTTCATCACCAAGTCTGATGGTTCTCTCCGGATGTGTGTTGATTATAGGGAGCTAAACAAGCTCACTATGAAAAACAGATATCCAATGCCTTGAATCAATGATATGTTTGATCAGCTTTATGGTGCTACTGTTTTCTCTCAACTTGATCTTGCCACAGGTTTTCACCAGCTCAGAGTTGCTGAGGAAAGTATTCCTAAGACTGCTTTCCATACTAAGAATGGATTCTTTGAATGGTTAGTCATGCCTTTCGGTTTGATTAATGTTCATGCTTTCTTTGTTGATTTGATGAATCGTGTTTTTCGTGATGTGCTTAATAAATTTGTTCTAGTCTTTGTTGATGATATCCTTGTTTTCTCTAAGTCCAAGAAAGAGCATGAGTCACATTTGAAATCTGTTCTTGAAACTCTTAGAAATCATCAGTTGAAGGCTAAATTTTCAAAATGCCATTTCTGGAAGGATGAAGTCCGATTCCTCGGGCATATTGTTTCTGGTAATGGAGTTTCAGTTGATCCAGTCAAGATCACTGCGATCAATGTAAGTCTTTCTTTCCTTCTCTTTCCTTGTTCATTTAATTTATTCTATCTTTCTTGTTGTCCTTATCTATCCCTATTCTGTACAGGACTGGGAAACTCCTAAGACTCCTACTGATATCCGTAGTTTTCTGGGCCTTGCCGACTATTATCGGAGATTCATTGAGAATTTCACTCGGATTGCTGCACCTCTCACTGCTTTGACTAGGAAGAATTCTAAGTTTATTTGGAGTGATGAGTGTAAGGCTGCATTCAGTGAGTTGAAGCACAAGCTTACTTCCGCACCAGTTCTTACTGTTCCAAGTGGAAATGAGGGATTAACGGTATACACTGATGCTTGTCGAGAAGGTTTGGGAGCTGTTTTGATGCAGGATGGTAAGGTGACTACTTATGCTAGTCGTCAGTTGAAGACCCATGAAGCCAATTATGCTGCCCATGATTTAGAGTTGCTTGCTATTGTTTTTTCTTTAAAGCTGTGGAGACATCATCTTTTGGGTGCTAAGTTTGAGCTTTTCACCGATCATCGGTCTTTGAAGTATGTTTTCTCTCAGAAGGATTTGAACCAAAGACAAGTTAGGTGGTTAGAGTTCCTTGCTTCTTATGACCTCGACATCAACTATACCCCTGGGAAAGCTAATGTTGCGGCGGATGCTTTGAGTCGGAAGAAGGCTTTGTTGTGTTAGCTTGTTGTTTCTTCACCTCTTGTGGAACGTATTATGGCTAGGCAGGATGAGGATCGTATGCTTAGATTGATTAAGGAGAATGTTCGAAGTAGAGTTGGAGGTAGTAGTCTTGATGGCAGTGGTGCTCAGATTGATGATAAAGGTGTGTTGAGGTTTAATAATAGGATTTGTGTCCCGAATGTTGATGGTTTGAGACAGGAGTTGCTTCGGGAGAATCATCAGTCCAAACTTTCTATTCATCTAGGTGTGACCAAGATGTATCAGGATATGAAGAAGTTGTATTGGTGGAGAGGTATGAGGCGTGATATCTCCATTTTTGTTAATAGGTGTGTGACTTGTCAGCAAGTCAAGGAAGATCATCAGAAGACCCCTGGTTTGTTGTAGCCTCTTGAGATTCCCAATTGGAAGTGGGAACAAGTTTCTATGGATTTCATTGATGGATTACCGAGGACTAGGAAGGGTAATGAGAGTATCTGGGTTATTGTGGATAGATTGACCAAATCAGCTCATTTTATTCCGGTCAAGTCTACCCATTCTGCTTCTAGTTTGTCTGAGATTTACATGAGGGAGATTGTTCGTCTCCATGGTGTCCCTCTCAGTATTGTTTGTGATCTTGATCCTATCTTTACCAGTAGGTTTTGGAAAGCCTTTCAGGATTCTTTGGGTACTCGTCTGAATTTGAGCACTGCTTATCATCCACAGATCGATAGTCAAAAGGAAAGGGTGAATCAGATTCTAGATGATCTTCTTCGTGCTTGTGTGCTTGATTATGGAGGATCTTGGGAAGATCATCTCCATCTTGTCGAATTCACTTATAACAATAGTTATCAGGTATAATTTCTATCTTCTATTTTAATCTCATCTTAATCTTTTATCTATCTCATTTCTATCTTTGAATTCAAGCCAGTATCAAGACGTCTCCGTTTTCTGCTCTTTACGGACGACCTTGTAGATCTCCTTCTTGCTGCATCGAATCCGGTAATTGTTTGGTCCTTGGTCCTAAGATGATTTTAGAGGCTTCTGAGAGAGTTGAGGAGATTAGGAGGAAGATGAGGATTGCTTAGCATAGGAAGAAGAAGTATGCTGATAGGCGTAGAAGGAGTTTGGAGTTTGCTGTTGGTGATTTGGTTTTCCTTAAGGTCTCTCCCTTAAGGAATGTTATTCGTTTTGGTCGTAGAGGGAAGCTTTCTCCTAGGTTTGTTGGTCCTTTCCGCATTGTGGAAAGAATTGGTTCTTTGACTTACCGTCTGGATTTGCCCGAGAAGTTCTATGGAGTACATAATGTATTCCACGTTTCTCATCTTCGTCACTATCTGCATGATCCATCTCTTATTGTTTAGCCTTCTGCTCTTGATAGTTTAGATATTGAGCCTAATCTGACTGTTGAGAGGAAGCCACTTCGTATTGTCGACAGAGGTACGAAGCAGCTAAGATGGAAATCTGTTGGTTTGGTCAAAGTACAGTGGAGTACTGATGATCATGATTGTACTTGGGAGATGGAGGAAAGCATTCGTGCTTCGAATCCGGAATTGTTCGTTCCAGGTACTATTTGCTTTCTATCTTGTTTTTCCCTTATTTTCTCTGTTTCTGTTCCTTTCGAGGACGAAAAGGTTTGAGTGGGGGAGAGTGTAACAACCCAATATTTTGGAAATTATTTTTAATTTTAATTTATTTCATTTTGAAATATTTTTATAGTGAAGTAGAAATTTTTCTAGAATTAATGGTATTTTATTGTAATTTTCATGTTCTGTTTTCTATTTTTAAACAATTTCTTCAATTCTTTTGCTATTTTCTCTGAATTTAATTATTTATTTAACTTTGAAAATGTTTTAGAAACCATTTTACTTCCAATTTTGTTTTAGAATATTTTTAAAATGAAGTAAATAATTTTCCAAAGTCAATGGTGATTTATTTGTAATTTCTGGACACTGTTTGCATTTTTAAGCCATTTTCTTAATTTAATTATATTTAATTAAAATTTATTTATTTATTTTTGCATTTTATTTTCATTTCTGAGTTTGTATCCTTATCTATCAGTAATTTACATTTATTTATAATTACAAAACAGATAATGGAAATTTGAAGAGTTTTGAGACCTTTTATTTGCCTAAGTCCTTTTGTATTCCACCGTTTCATTTTCAATCAATACATCGATTATTTTGGCCGTACCTTTTCTACCTTCTTTCAGCCGACTTCTCCATTTTTTTCATGCAACAAAACATTCTTTCTCAAACAAAAAAACTCACGGCCATTGTTGTGGAGAGTTGGGTAAATTTCATCTTCTTCTTCCTTTGTTTTTTCTAATTTTTCTATTGAATTTTGTACTTGTTCTTTACTTCATAGCTTGGCTCCTCCTCAACCAGATCTGACCTGACCTCTACCACCTTGTTTTCTGATCAACCACCCCCTAGTACCCCACCATGGCCAGGCCGAGCCATCTAGGCTAGAGATCACCACCAAAAATACATTAAAACCATCACAAACTATGCAAACAAGCCTAGAATTGCCACATTCACCTTCTACCACCATTAGCCGCCACCACCACCTCTGACCTGACTTTCAACCTCTTCCACGTCACCCACCACCACCTGGACCCACTGGCCGTGCCATAGAGCCTCTGGCTGAGCCCATCCATTGCATAGTTATGATGTATGTTGCCTTGGAAATTGTAGTTTATGCACCTAGACTTGTTAACCTTCAAAACACATGTTGACCGACCACTTGCAATCCCAAACCAGACCTATAGCACCCCTTGGCTGAGCTTAACAACTACCTAGCTGAAGCACATAAGGTTGAGAAAAAGTACAATACAAATGGATATTGTTTTGGGTATTGTTTCTAATGTTATTTGATGTTTAAATCGTGTTGAACTTATGTATACTTGTATTGTTTTGTGTAATGTTTTCAAGGGGTATAGCTTTGACTCTCCCAGTCTCAAATCATATTTGTGTTGTCATGCTTTCGAAGTTGGTTGTTGTGTATTTTTGATCTATCATCTCCAGCTTAAACAGGTGAGTAATTCTCACCAGACGATTCGTACTTATATAACTAGTGAACTGACACCTCTTGAATCTGTAATTTATATCATCCTGTTATAACTGTTATATTATGATTATATGATGTTCGTCCCTGTTTTATACACATGTTATATCATCTGTTACTGTTATATATTGTATACCGTTCATTTTTATCAGTTTATCACACTCCAATTTCCCTCTTAGTATAGAAATCACTATGGGTTGAAATGATACATACCCAAACGGACTTTAGATTAGGGAAAGATCGTTATGGGCTGAAATGATAAGCCTGAGCGACTTTTAATAAATTTTTATTTACTTGGGATTGCGGGTTTGAAATGATAAAACCCGGATTTTCTTGGTAAACTACGGATTGAAATGATATATTATCTGTATCATTTGACTTAGGCTAGAAAATATTATACAGACCCGTGGTTATCTTATATATTTTCTGGAAATTTTTAAATGTTTTAAAATGTAAAAATATGATAAATTGATTTAAATTGAATTTTTAAACGATTTATTAAAGTGGCAATGTTTTCTATGTTTTAAATGTAAAATAAATGGATAAGAAAATAGTGATTTTAAAGTGTAACTTAAAATTGAAAATTTGACTGATTTTAAAAATGGAAATTTAAGTTAATTAAATTGAATGAAAATTAAGTTTTAAATGGTGAAAAATGGAGATTTAAATTTAAGTGTTGAAATAAATTGTTAAAAAATGAAAATGGGAATTTACACACTTGAATTTAATAAGTGAACTTTAGAAATTTTGATTTTTATTTGAAAATTCTTCTTTATAAAATCATAAGTTAAAGGATTTAAATGAACATTTTAATGTGGAAAAAAATATGATTTTTATAAGTTTAAATGATTTAAATTGAAGTTTATTTACGGCTGGAATTGCACTTAAAACCTGGAAATTCAATTTATAGCACTTCAGAAATGCTATCATTTCTGGAAATGAACTAATTCTGAACTAAGTAGAATCTGCAGCACTTTGTAAATGCTGTGGTTGCATAAATGAACTTAAAGACTAAAATGAACTAAGGCTATGACTACACTTGGTAAGTGCCGGCGTGGCAGGGAACTAAAAGTTAACCTGAAACTCAGGAAGGGGCTACTGTAGCACTTGTTAAGTGCTGTAGTAGGCTGAAATATGATTTTTGTATATAACTGAACTTTTACAACAGTTTATAAACGCTGTCTTTGCTGAATTGAATTTAAACCTTTAATTTGAACCCGAACTATTACAGCAGTTCTGTAAATGCTGTCTTTTCTGAATCGAACTATTTTTCCTTTAAAACTGAACTGTTACAGCAGTTTATAAATGCTGTCTTTACTGAATTGAATTGTTTTCAAATATTACTTACTACAGCACTTTTTAAATGCTGTGAAAGATGAAATTTCAATGTTTTAATGTTTTTAAGTGAATAAATGAACTCAGAAAAGGCTAAAATTTTGGGAATTGAATATTTGATTTAAAAGAATAATGACTTTGTTTTTAAATGGTTTAATTGGAGTATTTTGATTTGAAATATAAACTGTTTTTAAATTTATAACCGCGGGTTATAATAACGATTGGTTGTTAAAAAGACCGAGATCAGATATGGACATACTCTCTGTCGATACCGAAAACCACTTTGACAACTGTGTACGTGGTGGAGTTTCCAGAATGAAGTAGGATGGTGGCGACGATCCTAAGGTATATACGTGGACCCAACTCCCGTGAGTTGGCATAAGGTGGCTAAAGCAGGAGCGATCGACGGGCCAAGGAGGTAGCACCTCTGATCGGACGCACTTCTTCGATACCATTCTATTACTTGTGATTGATTTGGTGTGCACCCTTGATTTAGGAGTGTTGTTCGAGGTGGGCGGTAGTGGCTGCTATGCGTCACCACTAGTCCGGATGCGTAATTGGTATATCTACCCTGGCATTGCCTTGTGTGCCGTGTCACCTACCATATCTAGCTTTACTACGAGTTTTTATTTGTGTCGTACCTATAGAGTATCTTCTCATAGCCTTGCGAGGTATGCAGGTACTATGTAGACTATTGGCATTTTACGTGTTAAGGTGGAAAATGTAAAGCCTTAACGCTATTTAAAAGTATGTTTATTTTATGATTAGACATTATTATAATAGCGAATATTACTACATAGTAGATAGTTTAACGGATCCTTAAAGAATGGGCGATCCCAAGCATTATTTAAGTTACTTGTACCTTTATTACAGTTCACTTGAGTTGGTTTACATTATATAAGTATGTATGTCCTGACTCGAGTGTTTGTGTTTTATTTACGCTCGGGTCAGCCTGAGTATTCACTACTTTGGATTTCACTTTTCTGGAGCCAGGAATCGCTGGAGATTCTGCTTATCTAGTTATCTATCTATTTCAGTTTCAGTTGTTTAATTTCAACTTTTGTATTAGAGACTTATGTATTTGGGATTTCTATTGTACTTGTTTCGGAACTGTATTGTTTTCAGACTATGTATTTTGTATCTGTTTTGAGACTCTGTATTGTAGTGGCTAATGAACCACTGTTTATTTTATTTCCGCTGCGAGTTATTCTGGTATTTCTATGTCTGTGATTCTGTGAATGATTTTATTTGCTCCAAATTTTATTACAATCTGTTATTTTGCATTATTCAAGTCTGACATGTGTGGATTATTGTCGATTTGAATGGTCCAAAATAGTGGGTCGTTACAAATTGTACCTCAAAACCATTTCAAGTCCGAACAATATTTATTGCAATTAAATCCGATATAAACACATATCAATATCGTATATCGATATAACCATTATATGTAGATTATTTAATATTATCAATGCACATCAAATAAAAATTCATAAATACTAATTTAATTAATTTATTACAATTATAATTTTATTGAATCGGGTATTAACTGGACTATTCAACATTTCGGTTAAGTGACTCTTAGGTGTAAATTTGGTCCGCGATTAATATCGAACAATTTGAATATTAATGTTTATAATTCACTTAGCAGGTGGTGTGACATTATGACCAAATTTATTTCTTACTTGGCATCAGTCAAATCCAATTTTACTTTATTATGCATTACCCATTAGTGACAATTATCTACACCAATTATCTTTATCAAAACTATATTGCTTAGGACTTATGGAATTTGGTAATGGTCAAAATTACAATATCATCCATATTCAGCTCTATAGTCTAAACACAAAGTCCTTGGTTCTATAATAACAATTATTATAAGTTGAACTATTATGGCTAGAGATTTTGATTGTAAGTTGAATTCAGTTGACCGTGATACTATCCACATATAATTGAGGAGACAAATTTCTTTCGAACAAAGTTTTGCTTCTAATACTTCCACTCGACCCAACTATAGTCAATCGATGGATGTTGTATTAAAATTTAGCTATAATCAAAGCGGACCTTTCTTATTAAAGGTCTACAGTATTCTCAAGTCAAGAGAACTGTGTTAATTAGTCATATCCATATCTTTCATTTGAACATAGTTATATTAACCAACAGCGAGTGAGTCATTCCATAATTATCCAATAATTATCAATACATAACCTTGGTGCCCGCAGTGGTCATAAGTAATACATTACCCAACATTTGAAGAGCATTACGTACTATAGTCTCATCACATGCATCGATATCCAGTCATGATACATCTTGACTAGGAATATTTAAAATGATGTATTTATAATATTGTGATATAATACTCATAATGATAGACATTTGTAATTACTATCATAAACACGATGACAAACATTTGCAATTACTATCATAAACACTCCATTTATGGATTTTCTATTAAATATACTTTAATTAAACATTTAATTTATTATAACATATTATAAAAAGGATATAACAGAAAGAAAACATCTTTTTATTATGAACGATAATTGATTGCAGAGTTAATAATTTACAGAATTGCTCCTTGGGCATACCCTTAACACCATAAATATCCAGCTTGCACATGGGACCAATTATGGAATCTTAATCCCATCCCTTTGATCGGCTTCTCAAGAGACCGACCAAATAAGTCCCTTAGTGAATAGACATGCTATATTGTCCTTGGTATCTGCCCCTTGTATCATAACCTCTTTTTTCTTAATGAGTTCTCTAATGAGGTGGAACTTGCGAAGAATATGTCATGACTTACTGTGTGCTCTTTTGCGATATGTATCGCCACATTGTTATCATAAAACAATGCCATTGGATTCCCAGTATCTGGAATCACTCCGAGCTCACTTAAAAACTATAACGACCCGTATTTTTACGGATCGAAACATCGTAAATCAGTTGTCATTTGGTCGCATTGTTGATAAGTCATCCATAGTCTAAGTCTTAGGTCGTATAGAAGATAGGTCGTATAATGGTTAGGTCATAGTAGACGACCTAAGGAAGTGGAGCGACCTATAGGAAGTTGCCAACCTAAGAAGTGGAGCGACTTAAGGATTGGAACGACCTAAGCAGTTAGGTCGTGTGATAGTTAAGTCGTATGGTGGCTTAGGTCGTGGAGTTGGATAGGTCAGAGGAGCGACTTAAGAAGTTGGAGTGACCTAAGAGAGTTAGCAACCTATAGGAGTTAGCGACCTATTAGTTAGCGAGTTAGCGACCTAGTGGTTAGCGACCTAAGAGTTAGCGAGTTAGCGTAGCTAGGGCGTAGACGACCTAAGATGTTAAGTCGTATCCTAGCTAAGAGTTAGGTCGTGAGTTCTGTGTTGAGTTAGGTCGTAGGCGACCTAAGATAGTTAGGTCGCGTGTGTGTTAGGTCGCAGGTTTGTTAGGTCGTAGGTCGCGTATATGCGCAGATCTGGGTTAAGTCGTAGGTCGTAGAAGCGCATGCGTTAGGTCGTAAGTCGTGGAGTTTCGTTAGGTCGCGGATGCGCGTAGGTCGTTGGATCTGTTAGGTCATGGATGCGCTTATCTCCTAAGTCGTTAGGTCGTAGGTCGTGGAAGCGCATATGCTGTTAAGTCGCGCACAGGTGCTAAGTTGTTGAGTCGGAGGTTGTTAGGTCGTGGGGTTTTTAGGTCGTGGATGACCTAAGAGCGAACGACCTAAGGGAAATCAGCTATAAATAGGAGGGTTCTATCTCACTTTTTGGGATCCGGATTTTGAAGCGACGAATTGCTGCCATTTTGAGAGCTCGACTTCTACACTTCTTCACTTCTTTTCTCCACTCTAATCTTGTGCTTCCTTCCATCCAAATCGAAGATCAAATCAAAGATCGAAGAGCTTAGATTGAAGGTCTACATTCTTCGAAGAGAGATTTCATCGTTTGAAGCGGATTTGTGATGGATCGAGTTAGATCCTTCGCTGTCCAGATCTGAAGTGTGTTGCTTTTGGGTTGTTTAGGTGATTTGGTGAGTGGTGATTATCTCTCACACGGATCCAAAGGAGTATATCGGATCGTTGGCTTGATTTTGTGTTAAAGTAGTGATTTCCATGCATTTTCCTAATCCTAAGTATAGATCCATATAGATCCATTGTTCATAATGATTTGGCATCCATTTTACTACATGTTAACCTATGCAAGTTCATTCATCAAGTTGTAGAGATATTTCTCATGTTTTCATACTTGTTAGACTTTTGACTCTTTAATTACGAAATTGCCATTATTGTTATAATTGTCTATTTAGATCATATTTGAATGCTTGTTTACTTGGATTAATGTTTGATTTGATTGATTGCTATGAATTAGATGATTGATGATTTGATTTAGACCGAAGATGATTCAAAAGCTAAGGGAAAGGCTCTTGAATTGGAAAAGCTGCTCGTGGCATATGTAGCGGATGATGAAGCTCATATGGATAGATTTGATGATGATGTTGAGATGAAGCTTTGCTATGATGATGATGAGGCGAAGTATAGTATGATATAGTCTAGGTCTAATCCAGACGGGATCATTCCAAGCATGTTGATAACTCGGTGATATGGTTCGAGTTAGAGGATAATGGTTTGCTTGAGAGGCGCTTGAGCTAGTATGGAAATAGTCGTCGAGGAGGATGACTAGAAGGCTGAGATCTCATCGTTGTTGAAGGTTCTAGCATGCTCAAAGCAAGAGTACGTTGGGCAGATTCAATAGTCCCTGAAGGCTACTGATTGGTAGTCAAGTACTCTGGGCAGATTCGATAGTCCTAGGCACGGGTCACGATGACGTGCAGAGTTGTGTATAGAACCGGGGTTTCCATTAGCCCTTGACGGACGGATGAAATAATGAGCCGGTCATTCAATTAACGATGATATCGAAGCAATGATAACAGTGATAGCCAGAGTCATGGATGTTTGGTTGTATCATCATTCGGTCTCAAGAGCAGTGTTTTCTGGGTGCTTATATGATCTTGGTTTAGGCCTTGGCGTTTGTACTTGGAAAACATCGCCCTTGACTCGAGTGATAATTGCTTTATTTTAAATTGTATGCTTTGCTATGTTTGCTTCTACTTAGTGTGTGTCTGGGGGCTATCACTGTAGAAAGAGGTGGAGTGGGAGGGTTGTATTCCTATTCCTTTTTCCTTTATGCTCTTTTGGTATGTTGTTAGTTAATTTACCGCTCACTAAGACTGTTTTCTGACTCAAGGCTTTATGTTTTATCTCTTATTGCCTTGGGCTGTTCGTCCATTTTGGGACGGGCAGACTAGATAGCAGGTGACAGGTGGTGTTCTTTCTTTCTACGATGCTGATGATGAAGACGAGCTGGAGTATCGCATATTATCTTCTTACTATATGTACTAGGTGTTCCGCTGTTTGTATATTCTCTGAGTGTTATGTAGTAAGGCTTGATGTATTGGCTATTCAGATGTTTGTATTCAACTATTATGAAGTTTTATTGATGAGATTCTATTCTTTGAAGCTTCACTATATATATATTCTATTGTATTTTGTCCATGCGCTGTGAGTAATACGATAGATTCTACTGTTTTAATTTACCCTGACAATCGTCCATGGTCGCCTGGCACACTTTACAGCGCACTATCTTTAGGTTCGGTGCAGGGGTCATGGGCGGTCGTCACATTTGGTATCAGAGAATTGGTTAATCGATTTTACCCAACGCTCGTTGACGTAACTACATATGAGAGACGTAATTGTATTTGGATGGATGATTACTATATATAATATAGTAGCTTAGTAGAGTTTGAGTCCTTTATGCAGTTGTTTCTCTAGGTGTGCTAATCATTCCTTTTTATAGATATTAAGGATGAGTCGAAGAGGGAGACCAGCTGCTAGGGAAGGTCGTGCTACTGAAGGGCATGTTGATTATGCTGCTATGTTCGAAGCTATGATGACTTCGATCATGAGAAGGATGCCAGCTATGGGGCCATTGGTGGATGTTGGAGTTCAAGTTCAAACTCCAAGACCGGTGGATTTTGCTAAGCTGTGTAAGGACTACACTGCTCTTGGAGGAAAGGTTTTCTTGGGAACAGAACCAACCATTGAAGTCCAGAGATGGATAGATGCTTGTAGAAGGATCTTTGGTGACTTGGGAATTGAGGATGCAACTAAGAGGAAGTTAGCATCAAGGCAGCTTCAAGGAAGAGCTTCTGATTGGTGGAACTCTATTACCATTGATACTCCAGAGGAAGATATTACTTGGGAGCAATTCCAAGTCAGATTTGAAGCTAAGTTCATTTCTACAGCCCAGAAGTCTGTTCTGTTCAAGAAGTTTGTGGAACTCAAGCAAGGTGGAAGGCCAGTTCTTGAGTATGTTTCTGAGTTTGAAGCTTTGTCCAAGTATGCACGGTCGTATATTAAGTCTTCGTACCAGAAGAACGAGAAGTTTGTGACAGGCTTGGACAGTTATCTTGGGAGGCAGTTGGTGGATCATTTGGACGATTCATTTGAGAAGCTTGTGGAGAAAGCTCTCAGGCATGAGAATCTGTTTCCTAAGGAAGGATCTGTTGTTGCTGTGACCAGGGGAGAGTCTAAACCTCAGCAGGGTGGAAACAAGAAGAGGAAGCAGCAGCAGCAAAAGGGTAAGGATGGCCAGAAGAAGCCGAAGGGCGAGGTGACCTGCTTCAATTATCAACAGAAGGGCCATTTCTCCAGGGATTGCAAGAATCCTAAGGTGTCGATGAAATGCCACAACTGTGACAAGCCGGGGCATATCAAGAGGAATTGTCCAGAACCGCGAAGGGACAAGCAGATTGTGCAAGCTTATGCTTTGGGAGCTGTTCCATCATCTTCGAAAGCTCCTACCGCTGAAGAGAAAGGAAAGAGTGTAGTGGTTCAAGGTACTCTTTTCCTATGCGGTGTTCCAGTTAGAGTGCTATTTGATACTGGGGCGTCGCATTCTTTTGTTTGTAATGAACTTGTAGGCCGGTTAGGTTTAGAACAGGATATTGTTGATAGGCCATTGGTTGTAACTAATCCAGTTGGGGGTTCGTCTTGTTTGTGTATGCTATGCCGTAGTTTGATTGTATCGAGTCATGATTGCTCTTTTGTTTGTGATTGTTTTGTTCTGAACTTTGCGGGGTTCGGAATTATTTTGGGTATGGACTGGATTAGGAAGTATGCGGCAAAAGTTGATTGTGAGAGGTTGGAGGTGACAGTCGAGAATGTGGAGGGGCGAAAGATTGTGATACGATGTAAGCATGAGGAAGCCGTCTTCATGAGCTTCATGTATTCGCTAGTTGTTCCACGGGATGGACTGTCATCTGTGCCAATCGCTAATGGATTTGAGGATGTCTTTGACGAAGTCAAAGGGTTACCGCCGCATAGAGAGATCGAGTTTCGTATAGATCTAGTTGAAGGAGCCAGACCTGTTGTGATGCCTCTTAGGCGGATGGCGCCTAGGGAACAGCAGGAGTTGAAGGTGCAGGTTGATGATCTTTTGCAGAAAGGATTCATTCGGCATAGTGTGTCCGAATGGGGTGCACCAGTTGTGTTCGTAACCAAAGCAGATGGATCGTTGAGGTTGTGTCTGGATTATCGTGAGCTGAATAAAGTGACTAAGAAGAACAAGTATCCATTGCCGAGAATAGATGACTTGTTTGATCAGCTTCACGAAGCTAAGGTGTTTTCTCAGATGGATTTGGCTACGGGATTTCACCAGTTGAGAGTGGCTAAGGATAGTGTGCCGAAGACTGCTTTTAGGACACCATCCGGTTTCTTTGAGTGGCTGTTAATGCCGTTTGGATTGACTAATGCGCCAGCATATTTTGTGGATCTTATGAATAGAGTGTTCAGAGATCAGTTGAGTAAGTTTGTGCTGGTGTTCGTGGATGATATTCTGATTTATTCCAGAACTGAAGAAGAGCATAAGACGCACTTGCGTATTGTTTTGGAAATCTTGTGGAAACATCAGCTGAAGGCTAAGTTTTCGAAGTGTCACTTCTGGAAGAGTGAAGTGAGGTTCTTAGGCCATGTTATCTTTGGAAATGGAATGGCGATTGATCCTGCTAAGGTGGCAGCAATCCAGGATTGGGTTAGACCTAAGAATGCATCGGATGTGAGAAGTTTTCTTGGATTAGCAGGATATTATCGACGGTTTATCAAAGATTTCTCCAAAGTAGCTGCACCATTGACAGGATTGACGAAAAAGAATCTAGTATTCAGATGGGATGCTAAGTGTGAGAAAGCTTTCGGAATCCTGAAAGAGCGATTGACAAGCGCTCCTGTTTTGACTATTCCAAGTGGGAATGATGAGATGGTAGTTTACACCGACGCATGTGGTACTGGACTTGGAGCAGTGCTGATGCAGAAGAGTAAAGTTGTTGCGTATGCAAGTCGACAACTGAAGCCGCATGAAAGGAATTATCCGACTCATGATTTGGAGTTAGCGGCGATTGTTTTTGCTCTGAATATGTGGAGACATTATCTATTGGGAGTTCGATTTGAGTTGTTTATAGATCATAAGTCATTGAAGTATCTTTTCTCCCAAAAGGATTTGAATCTTCGGCAGCAGCGATGGCTAGAGTTTTTAGCATCATATGATTTTGGTATAGCTTATACTCCGAGAAAGGGTAACGCAGTGGCAGATGCGTTAAGTCGAAGACATGCAGGATTGGGAGTCATGTTTTCAGAATGGAAGAATCTCGAGTATTTAGCTGGATTTGACTTCAGGCCCAGATGTGAATTGGAACCTGAAATGTTAGCAAACTTATCGATAAGACCGACTCTTGTGGAAAGGATTGGCGAGAGCCAAAAGCGAGACGATAAGCTTGTCAAGATTATCCGTGATTTGGAATCTAGATTGGATCCAGAAAAGGATAAAGGATTCGAGGTCGATCGAGAAGGTTGGCTTCGGAAACAAGGGCGACTAGTTGTTCCTGATATAGATGAATTGAGGAGTGAAGTTCTGAAGGAAAGTCATCACTCGAAGCTGACAATTCATCCAGGTGGAAATAAGATGTATCGGGATATGAAGAGAACCTATTACTGGGAAGGTATGAAGAAGGATGTTGGAAATTTTATTTCCAAGTGTATGAACTGCCAGTTGGTAAAAGCCGAACATAAGAAACCAAGTGGATTGCTTCAGCCGTTAGAAGTTCCTACATGGAAGTGGGAGCAAGTATCGATGGATTTTATTGATGGGTTACCTAGAACAAGAGCGGGAAATGAAGGGATTTGGGTCATTGTAGATCGTCTGACTAAGAGTGCAAGATTCATTCCTGTTCGATCGACTAGGACTGCATCAAAGTTGGCTGAGTTATATGTTAAGTTGATAGTTCGATTCCATGGTATTCCAAAGAGTATAGTGAGCGATCGAGATCCATTGTTCACTAGTGGATTTTGGAAGAGCTTCCAGGAAGTTTTGGGAACCGAGTTGTGTTTGAGTACAGCTTATCACCCTCAAACAGATGGTCAGACCGAGAGAGTCAACCGAGTTTTGGAAGATCTCCTTAGAGCTTGTGTTTTAGATTTCGGAGGATCATGGGAAGATCACCTACATTTGGTGGAATTTTCGTATAACAACAGTTACCAGTCAAGCATTGGTATGGCACCATATGAGGCATTGTATGGAAGACCGTGTAACTCTCCGACATGTTGGTTAGAGACAGGAGAAAAGCTGATACTTGGGCCAGAGATGATTCGACAGACTTCGGATTGTATAGAGATCATTCGGCAACGAATGAAGGCAGCCCAAGACCGTAAGAAAAGTTATGCCGATAAGCGTCGTAAGGATTTGGAATTCGACGTAGGTGATATGGTTTTTGTGAAGATTTCTCCATTGAAGAATGTTATTCGATTCGGGAAGAAAGGAAAATTGACTCCGAGATTTGTTGGACCATTCCCGATCATCGAGCGAATTGGAAAGCTCGCCTACAGATTGGAGTTACCTGAAAAGATGACGAGTGTGCGCAATGTTTTTCATCTATCATATCTACGGAAGTATGTGCACGACTCGAATACAGTGGTTTCTGTTGATAGCTGTGAAGATTTCGAAGTTGATCCAGTCGATAAGAGACCTCGTAAGCCGTTTCGTGTTGTGGAAACCGACACGAAACAGCTTAGGAGAAAGGTAGTTAAGTTGATCAAGATACAATGGATTGATGATGATAACGACTGTACATGGGAGGTGGAAGAGAGGATGAAAGCAGCTCATCCTGAACTCTTCAAGGTATGGCCCTAAGGTGTCGTGTCATCTAACGACATTGTGACTTGTTCTAGTTTTAGAATTCTGCATGCTAAGCTAGAATTGGATGCATGGTTTGTTGATTGCTATGGATGATATGCATGCGGAATAGTCTTTGATTGCTATGTTTGTTTGGAATTTCGGGGGCGAAATTCCTAAGGGGGAGAGAATGTAACGACCCGTATTTTTACGGATCGAAACATCGTAAATCAGTTGTCATTTGGTCGCATTGTTGATAAGTCATCCATAGTCTAAGTCTTAGGTCGTATAGAAGATAGGTCGTATAATGGTTAGGTCGTAGTAGACGACCTAAGGAAGTGGAGCGACCTATAGGAAGTTGCCGACCTAAGAAGTGGAGCGACTTAAGGATTGGAACGACCTAAGCAGTTAGGTCGTGTGATAGTTAAGTCGTATGGTGGCTTAGGTCGTGGAGTTGGATAGGTCGGAGGAGCGACTTAAGAAGTTGGAGCGACCTAAGAGAGTTAGTGACCTATAGGAGTTAGCGACCTATTAGTTAGCGAGTTAGCGACCTAGTGGTTAGCGACCTAAGAGTTAGCGAGTTAGCTTAGCTAGGTCGTAGACGACCTAAGATGTTAAGTCGTATCCTAGCTAAGAGTTAGGTCGTGAGTTCTGTGTTGAGTTAGGTCGTAGGCGACCTAAGATAGTTAGGTCGCGTGTGTGTTAGGTCGCAGGTTTGTTAGGTCGTAGGTCGCGTATATGCGTAGATCTGGGTTAAGTCGTAGGTCGTAGAAGCGCATGCGTTAGGTCGTAAGTCGTGGAGTTTCGTTAGGTCGTGGATGCACGTAGGTCGTTGGATCTGTTAGGTCGTGGTTGCGCTTATCTGCTAAGTCGTTAGGTCGTAGGTTGCGGAAGCGCATATGTCGTTAAGTCGCGCACAGGTGCTAAGTTGTTGAGTCGGAGGTTGTTAGGTCGTGGGGTTTTTAGGTCATGGACCTAAGAGCGAACGACCTAAGGGAAATCAGCTATAAATAGGAGGGTTCTATCTCACTTTTTGGGATCCGGATTTTGAAGCAACGAAGTGCTGCCATTTTGAGAGCTCGACTTCTACACTTCTTCACTTCTTTTCTCCACTCTAATCTTGTGCTTCCTTCCATCCAAATCGAAGATCAAATCGAAGATCAAAGAGCTTAGATTGAAGGTCTACATTCTTCGAAGAGAGATTTCATCGTTTGAAGCGGATTTGTGATAGATCGAGTTAGATCCTTCGCTGTCCAGATCCGAAGTGTGTTGCTTTTTGGTTGTTTAGGTGATTTGGTGAGTGGTGATTATCTGTCACACGGATCCAAAGGAGTATATCGGATCGTTGGCTTGATTTTGAGTTAAAGTAGTGATTTCCATGCATTTTCCTAATCCTAAGTATAGATCCATATAGATCCATTGTTCATAATGATTTGGCATCCATTTTACTACATGTTAACCTATGCAAGTTCATTCATAAAGATTATAGAGATATTGCTCATGTTTTCATACTTGTTAGACTTTTGACTCTTTAATTACGAAATTGCCATTATTGTTAAAATTGTCTATTTAGATCATATTTGAATGCTTGTTTACTTGGATTAATGTTTGATTTGATTGATTGCTATGAATTAGATGATTGATGATTTGATTTAGACCAAAGATGATTCAAAAGCTAAGGGAAAGGCTCTTGAATTGGAAAAGCTGCTCGTGGCATATGTAGCGGATGATGAAGCTCATATGGATAGATTTGATGATGATGTTGAGATGAAGCTTTGCTATGATGATGATGAGGCGAAGTATAGTATGAGATAGTCTTGGTCTAATCCAGACGGGATCATTCCAAGCATGTTGATAACTCGGTGATATGGTTCGAGTTAGAGGATAATGGTTTGCTCGAGAGGCGCTTGAGCTAGTATGGAAATAGTCGTCGAGGAGGATGACTAGAAGGCTGAGGTCTCATCGTTGTTGAAGGTTCTAGCATGCTCAAAGCAAGAGTACGTTGGGCAGATTTGATAGTCCCTGAAGGCTACTGATTGGTAGTCAAGTACTCTGGGCAGATTCGATAGTCCTAGGCACGGGTCACGATGACGTGCAGAGTTATGTCTAGAACCGGGGTTTCCATTAGCCCTTGACGGACGGATGAAATAATGAGCCGGTCATTCAATTAACGATGATATCGAAGCAATGATAACAGTGATAGCCAGAGTCATGGATGTTTGGTTGTATCGTCATTCGGTCTCAAGAGCAGTGTTTTCTGGGTGCTTATCTGATCTTGGTTTAGGCCTTGGGGGTTTGTACTTGGAAAACATCGCCCTTGACTCGAGTGATAATTGCTTTATTTTAAATTGTATGCTTTGCTATGTTTGCTTCTACTTAGTGTGTGTCTGGGGGCTATCACTGTAGAAAGAGGTGGAGTGGGAGGGTTGTATTCCTATTCCTTTTTCCTTTATGCTCTTTTGGTATGTTGTTAGTTAATTTACCGCTCACTAAGACTATTGTCTGACTCAAGGCTTTATGTTTTATCTCTTATTGCCTTGGGCTGTTCGTCCATTTTGGGACGGGCAGACTAGGTAGCAGGTGACAGGTGTTGTTCTTTCTTTCTACGATGCTGATGACGAAGACGAGCTGGAGTATTGCATATTATCTTCTTACTATATGTATTGGGTGTTCCGCTGTTTGTATATTCTCTGAGTGTTATGTAGTGAGGCTTGATGTATTGGCTATTCAGATGTTTGTATTCAACTATTATGAAGTTTTATTGATGAGATTCTATTCTATGAAGCTTCACTATATATATTCTATTGTATTTTTTCCATGCGCTATGAGTAATACGATAGATTCTGCTGTTTTAATTTACCCTGACAATCGTCCATGGTCGCCTGGCACACTTTACAACGCACTATCTTTAGGTTCGGTGCAGGGTCATGGGCGGTCGTGAGTAATACATTACCCAACATTTGAAGAGCATTAGGTACTATAGTCTCATCACATGCATCGATATCCAGTCATGATACATCTTGACTAAGAGTATTTAAAATGATGTATTTATAATATTGTGATACAATACTCATAATGATAGACATTTGTAATTACTATCATAAACACGATGATAAACATTTGCAATTACTATCATAAACACTCCATTTATGGATTTTCTATTAAATATACTTTAATTAAACATTTAATTTATTATAACATATTATAAAAAGGATATAACAGAAAGAAAACATATTTTTATTATGAACGATAATTGATTGCAGAGTTAATAATTACAGAATTGCTCCTTGGGCATACCCTTAACACCATAAATATCCAGCTTGCACTTGGGACCAATTATGGAAACTTAATCCCATCCCTTTGATCGGCTTCTCAAGAGACCGACCAAATAAGTCCCTTAGTGAATAGACATGCTATATTGTCCCTGGTATCTTCCCCTTGTATCATAACCTCTTTTTTCTTAATGAGTTCTCTGATGAGGTGGAACTTGCGAAGAATATGTCATGACTTACGGTGTGCTCTTTTGCGATATGTATCGCCACATTGTTGTCATAAAACAATGCCATTGGATTCCTAGTATCTGGAATCACTCCGAGCTCACTTAAAAACTTATGCATCTAAACTGCCTCTTTATCAGCTTCATTTAGGGCGATATACTCGACCTCCACTATCAAGTCAGCTAGCGTTTCTTGTTTGGAACTTTTCCAATTTACAGCCATGCTGTTAAGCATATACACTAATTTACTATCATCAATGTTACTCTGAAAGCTAGAGTCGGAATATCCGTTTATAAGAAGGTCTATATTCCTATATATAAGGAATAAGTCCCAAGTGTTACTTAGATTCCTAAGTATACATATTACAGATGTTTAATGCTTTTCTCTAGGATTAGACTGGTATCGACTTACACATCTCAATGTGTATGCTACATACGGTCAGTACATAACGTAGTGTACATTATGGATCCTATGGCTAAAGCATGGGGAATCCTATTCATACGCTCTTTCTTCTTATCATTATAAGGAGTGTCCTTCTTGGAAAGGATGATTCTAGATTATGTTAGAACATTTCCATACATGGAATTCTCCATCCCGAACCTCCTCGATATGGTGTCTATGTATGTGGATTGGGACAATTCAAATAACCTCTTAGATGTATCTCTATAGATCTTTATACTTAGTATATAGGTTGCTTCTCCTAGATACATCATAGAGAAGTTATTTGAAAGTCAAGCTTTCACCGATTGCAATAACATTGTGTCATCACTAATCAACAGAAGATCGTTAACACATAACACTAAGAATACGATATTGTTTCCCTGTTCCTTTCTATATACATACACTTTCTCTATGTAAAACCAAACAATTTGATTGTCTTATAAGAAAAGCTGTTGCAACTCCTTGAAGCTTGTTTGAGTCCATAAATGGACTTTAACAACTTGCAAGCCTTGCGCTAACTCTCTATAACAACCTAGATTCTCTGTCGTTTGATTTTGAACATTTAAATGATTTTAAATATTGAATTTGGAATATAAATTGATTTTTGAATATGAAGATTTTGGTTGAAACTATAGAATGAATTTAAATTTCAAATATAGCGATTTATCGTAATACGGAAAGGGTGAATAATTGAAATTTGAGTTGAATATGAATCGAAATGATTTCAAATGTTGGTATAAATTCTATTAGAATTAGAATTGAGTTAGTAAGTTTTTAAAACTAGAATTTCAAGTGATTTCGTAAATTTTTTAAATCGTCGATTTAATCGACGCGTTTAAATAGTGATCCGGGACACAGTCTCGGAATTCGATGAAACTAGTTCCATTGGATCCATAATAGTGTATTATTATCAAATTTCAAATTTCGTAGCGATGGAGTTACCGTTTGGTCGTACGGATAGAAAGGCGTTGAAATTATTACCGGAAATTTGATATTATAATTGGGTTCAAAAGCTATCTTCCTCATACGATGGAATTAGGACTCGAAACTAGTTACATTGGGTTCGAAATAGCGGTATAACATTAGGAACGCCAGGCGGCACGCCTCGATAGGAGATCGGGATTTTAAGTCGCTAAATGAGATATTTTGGAAATAAATAAATAAACAATTTTTTAATTCAACCACTAGATCTGTTGAGCCGACCTAGTCGTGTCACCCTACAGGTATGAAGCCGCCCTCAATCGTTTAAATCGCGTTTCTCCCTTTTCTTCTCCTTCGGTTCAAGCATGAAAAAGAAAAATAGAGGTCGAAATTAATTCAAAATAATAATAATAATATTAATAATAATAATAATAATAATAATTGCAGCAAGCATCGCGAGCTTGGCTAAAAGCAGAGGCGTCGATAGCGATTGTAGCGACGTCGAGTGGCGCGCGCAAAGGCCAAGTTTGGGCGATCAATCATGAAGGCGGTGAGTTGGACCTCGTGGTCGGGGCGCGTGGAAACTGGAGGCATGGGCTTCTTTGGTGGGAAGCTCTTGAATCGTAGGAGGCTCTGGTGGCTCTACAGGTGGGAAGCTCTCGAATCTCTATGCTCAGGTGGGTACGGGTCGACGATGGTGGCGCTGCTGTCGACTTTCTCAGGTGGCTTTGGGGGTCGTGTTGATTAGGATTGCAATTTAGGTTTGGGAGTCGCTCTCCAAACGCAGGCGGCCGATGGTGGCAGAGGAGGGCGATGGTCGTTTGTGTTAATCATGTTTTATAAAGGTGATTATCTAATTAATTTGATTAATAATGTAATTAGTTTAATAAAAATTATAAATTTAAAATCGATGACTTAAAACATGTATATCTCTCTCATACGAGGTCAATTTGGGATGTGAATTTTTGTGTTATGCTCCTGATGAAGAATGCTTCAAAATGAACTTGGTTTGGAATTTTTAAGAGTCAACTCGACTTTTAAATTTAAATCGAATGTTGTTCTTTAATTTAAAATGGGAATGGGCTGCAAATAAAAAACAAGGTGAGTAAATCTCACTCAATTTGGTTGACTAGTTTAATTTATAGCAATTAAAATTAAATTTTGGATTATTGGTTGAATTGATTATTATTATCAGTTGAATGTTATATCATATATATTAGTAGTTGGATATATTTCTCGCCGATTGGAGTGGATGAGACACTATTCGTCCCGCATAATAGCATATGACCCTATATTATCGTGATATCCCGCCTCGAAGCGGGATTGGTATTTTCTGTAACATCTGTGGATGCACGAAAACAAGTTGGAGGGATCCAACGGGATTCCTCAAATATACTGATTGTTTTTTATATATAGTGATATATGATGTGTGTGGATAATCTGTTATAGATTGGTTGTGGTTTGAATTTTTTTATTGGATGCTATAATAGCACTGGCCTTAATTTTGATATTTTAAATACGATAAATATTATTTTTAAATGTGAAGGAATTAAAAGGAATTTTGGATATAAAATTATTTATATCAAAATTTGGATTATTTTAAAAGAAATTGATTTGGATAAAATAATGATTTGTTTATGGGGTTGTACTTAACTATTCGTAAAATGTTTTAAATAGAGTAAAATAATTTATATAAAGGATTTTTTACAATGGATTTTTAAATTATATTTTTGAAAAATATGAAAAGGAGTTGAAATCGATATTTAAATAAATTTGTAGAATAAATGGATTAAAGAAATGGATTTATAAAATGAAATTTTTATAACTGAGATTATTTTTATAAGCAAGTGAAATCCAAATGAGTTTATAAATTTATAAACAATATTTATAAATAAGGGAAAATGATATCAGTTGATAAATTAGAATATATCGAGATATGAAAATCAGTTTTTAGCAAAAATAGTGGATTCTATTTTTGAAATGTAAGAATGGTTAGGAAATCAGAATGAAATCGATGTGTTGCGAATCGAGAGGTATTTATAAATTGAAATTGGTATTGGAATTTAAAAATATGTATTTTTATCGAATAATTAAGTTTGGTTTTAAAAGGGAAAATTTTATTTATCAAACTATGTAATTTAAAGCTGATTTAGTATTGAAATGGTTCGAAAAGTGAATTATTCAAATATTTAATATTTATTTAAATGAATTCACACTTTTATAATAAGCTTTATGAATCGATTAGTTTTATTTAAAAATGAATTGGAAATGAGTTATCAATATTTATTTAAAGTGTTTTAATATTTTAAATAATTACTTAAGCGTGTTTTAAAAATAAATTTATTATTCTTTAAAAATACTTATTATATATATAGATTTTGAATTGATTGTAATTTATTTATAAATTCTCTCGAGATTGTAAACGGGGTTACTTAATTGATATGATTTTTATAAGAAAATCTTCTAATAGCATTCTAGAAACTTAAGGAAATTCGTAAAGTGTTTAAATACAGAAACTTCGAAAATGAAATGGAATTCATATAAGAAGCTAGAATGGGTAGTTGGAATTATAGATAAGTAAATCGATTTTGGAAATTTCAAAGGAAATTAATTTATGAATTTTGGAAACTTTTAGAATCCATTATAAATGAGTTAAGGAATTTACGAATAAACGGTAAAGAATTTTGGAGAAGTATGAATAAATGGAATATTTCCTTAGTATTGGAAATAAAAATAATTTCGGAAAAATAAAGTTATTAATATTTCCTAAGTATTGAACTGGAAGGATTTGAAATATTTTAACTACAAGATTATTATTATAGAAATATATTTCAAGGTGTGAATTATAAATGGAATTGAAAAAAAAAGTATTTATAAGGGTTAGCATCGTGGTCTAGAAGGCAGTGTTAGCATTCCAAGTTTGAATGCTATTCAAAAGGAAAAACGTAGCCTCAAGCCTCATCAATCGGGAATGACTAAAATAGGGGAGATGCAGCAGGGCTAAGTGGGTTGCATCCAAGTAGGGTATGTTATCACTTTTCTAGATACCCTCGGATATATTATAATTATGGATATGGTTATGCATGGAGAAGAGAGCGCTCGATTAGTGTGAGAACACCTAGGGTGATAACATATTCGTTACTATCCAGTAAGGGGTAGGTCGGTCCTGTGTTAGAGGGATCGTTAGGTATGATGTCGGTACATTTTTCTAGAGGTGTACCATGGCGGGCGGTACCCCAATAGCCCAATCATTGTATGAAATCCAATATCAACTACGAGCCTATATGGTTTTGATTGTGCCCAATTATGTTGAAATGTGAGATGCAAGCATTTCAGCTATTTTATAGTTTATTTTCTGTAGACACTATTATAATTTCAGATGATTTTGATATAAAATGTTTTGGTTATCGTAAGGTAAAAACCCGTTGTGCTTATGTGTGACGTGGTCTTACGAGATACCTTTGTTTTAAAATGGGTTTTGATAATAGTAATAATTCAAATTGAGTGTGTTTCCTCACGCTGGTTTTCCAGACTGACTCGGGTGTTATTTTATTATAATACTTGGATCAGACCGAGTATTGCAGATTCAGGTTAGGATGCTATGGAAGCTCAGAAGACGAGCTGGAGGATTCTCAGGTGTATTATACGTACTTGGTTATTTCCTCTGTGTGTGTATGCTATATATGCAGCACTTGTGAGGAAAAGTTATTATAACTGTCTAGATTGATTGTTCATTATTGTACTCTGATGATTGTATTAATATTAATTGCTATAGTTTCTTTTTGTATAAAGATAAGTTATTATATATTATATATTATTCTGCTGTGATTGTGAGATTCTATGTTATTGTTTATGTTTTTCTTCTATCTCTCCTTCTTCACTCCTAATGATCTGGTATTTCTGGCACTCGATTGCTCGTCATGCTATACTATGAATGTATTGATATCGATTTTCGAGGGTCGAAAATACCGGGCCATTACACTTGGTATCGGAGCTGAAGGTTAAGCGAGAATCTTAGCTTTGGTGGGGATTACTCATTAGAGATAGGGTCAGTAGTACCCTATAATGAGTTTGAATGTTTTAACAGATATGAGCACGTATTTGTTAGTGATATAAAATGTTTTATATCGTGTTGGTTGATTTATTGATTGGCTTATGAACTTTGGTCGGCATAGTCCATACAACTGTATCGATAGGGGTTTCTAAACACTTGAATAGAGTAATTCGACATAGTATTGTTTTGAAATAGGGTAAATGAAATAATTTTACCCAAATTATATTTTTGATATTAAAGCAATAATGTTCTGAAATCACTACAAGAAAAGTTGTTTTTGACAGCCATGGAACACAGCGTTGGGATGGGTATTGCTGTTGTTGATCCTTAGGTAAACAGTAAAAACAAAAGACAGTGTAACATAATGTCGTGTGTCAGATCCACTCTCTACTAAAATTAAGCCTGCCTAACTTCCCTCTATAATTTTCATTCACCGCGTAAACTTATTTCCCCCTTCTTCACTTAAATAAGCAACCTTAAATCTCAAAGCGCCCACTCCTGCAAACCTAAATTTGCTATGCCTCCGTTGTTCTAATCCCTAAATGACGCCTCTCTGTTATGCCCATTGTCGTTAAAGAAGAGGTCCCCATGGCTCCACTGCACTCCGGTGCTTGCACTTGAGAGTTAGCATCCATTGAGTCAACTCGCCACTGCTATAGAGGAACACTCGCATCCTTTTCTAAAATAGATCCTGCAATCCAGCCCTTAAATTTTTGTGAAGCTTCAATATTTCTCAAGTTACAATTTTTTCCCTAATAATTTTCAACCCAAAATTCTAATTTTAGAGATCATATGATTCTTGCTTCAAGTATTTTTGGATATCATGGTATGAATTTTTCAAATTAAAATGTTTGGACATGTATTATTATCATTAAATTTACCGACTTTAGATTAGATAGTAATCATGTTGGTAATGGAACTATTCATATGAATAATGATACGATTGGTAAAATAATAAATTTAAAGGTATTTGAAATAAGTAGAGGCTAAACGGGTATACAAATATATTTGGATGTATTAAGTGCTTATTGCTCGAGTGAATTGCATCGACTTGTAGTCAGTCCATTGTCAGGCAATCTGATGTCCGAATGTTCATTCTTTTATGCAATAAAATAATTATATTAGTATTGTACCTACCATTTATTCATCTAAAACAAGAGATGTATGTATGTATATGAATATTACTCTGAGTTCTTCTAGAGATTCTGGATGGTCATGGAGATACTTAATAGCCATCATTGAAGCAGTAGAAATTGTTTCATAACTCGAGTATACTAATGCAATTATCTAATCAATGATTTTCTCAATGTTAGTTTTATCTATCCTTCTTTATTGTTTTTAGCAAGCAATCAAGCATGTCATCATTGCTTAAACTTGCACTAAATATTCTATCAATAATGAGCTTTGTTAGCAGGCTTATAATTTTCGTTCTTGCCTAAAATAATGTATGTATATATAAAATTCCTTTAGTTAGTAACTATGTGTTTTCTATATCATTAACCATCACAAAAAAAATTAATTACTTGAAAGACGCATCTATAGTTTGTGCCAGGAAGATTAATTGGCAAATCAAGTATGTTATGAAAAAAATGATATATCTCTTCTTTAAGAGCTTCAGCAAATTGGCCATCCACATGTCTCATGTGATGTGTATACTATCACAATATTTTGCTATAACCAAAACCATCAACACGTTTGATAGCTGATAGTACAATTTACGTCTATTTATACAAAATGTGAGATCATTAAATGTATGATCAACATAAGCGATAAAAATGAAAAGGAAATAAGCCGAAAGTTATTAATATACAAAAACAGAATACAAAAATAATGCGGGAATTCATTGTTGTTTGAAGTATGTTAGGTAGAAGGACCATCAGATGAAAGCTCTAAAACTGAATAAGTGATGCATGGTCTATGAAAAGTTGAGACTAGTGATAGCAAGTGGACAAGGTAAACTGACTGAATTGCATGGAGAGTGATGCGTGATGTGAGATGAGAAGCTTATGAACAAGGCCTTGTATCTGAAATGAGCAGAGTGGAATATGAGATACATTAACTAAGTTATGAACTGGGAAGCGCATGAAGCCTGCGAACGTGATAGTGACAGAAATATGAAGTAGTAGCATGAGTAATAAATGATGAGATGCCAGGCAGGAAGGAGGCAAGTGAGTGCGGTAATTAATTGATAAGCCAGTGCATGAGTATATAGGAAGGGAACTGCTCCCATTGCTTAAAGAGCATTGTTGAGCTTGGATTTAACTATAACTCGAGCGTGCATTTCATAGAAAATAAGCATAACTAAAATGAATATTGAGCGGAGTGCCAATTGAAACAAAGGAGCTAAAGCGAGCTGAGATTAAACAGGCTTGAAGCTTAACTTATAATCTGTACTGAAACAATTGTTGAATGCATGATGAAATACTTGTGTTGAAACGCATAGCTGAAACAAAGAGATTCCACTAAAACAATTTTTGAACCAAATTGCATGGGCTGCTATTCAATTAAATCCCAAAACTGTAGCATTGATGCAAGTCCGAGAATGGAGGTTGAAACATGACCGAGGCTTATTTTCCTATTTGAAATTGTGTTTTCTTGTTCGTGTTTTTAGCAAACATTATATTTATTTTGCCAACATACTTATTATTTTGTACAGTTGGTTGTGTTTCAGTTAATAGTAGGACAGTGACATTCACTTTATTTTCTACTACTGCTAATATTTTTATCCTAAAATAATATGGTGTGTACTTCTTAACCACTTAATGACTGATTATATTAATTTCGACATCGCCTTTTTTACTGCTTGAAGCTAGTTTTGTGACAGCAAACTCACTAAAATTTGTACTCTTTCCTCTATAAACATTGTAAAAATCAAAGGGATAGCTAGAGTAACGCTTTTTAGCTTAGACCTTTATTCACTTATGTAACAACCCGCATATCTATCGATTTTATATTTAAATATTTTATCGTTAGTCGGATGTTAGTCCGAAAAGCTACTTTTTGCATACGGTCAAATTAGGACTCGAGACCACCCCCATTGAGTTCAAAATGACGTTTGCGATCTTTTTGAGTGTAAACTTCGATATGTTTGGAGATAGTGAAATTTTCGTCACTTTTCCCACTTGTGACTTTGGTTGGGACTGCACCTTCTTAACTCAGCCCAACCCCCTCTTCTCTTCATCACTTCATCAAACACTTCAAGCTTCTTCAAAAATGGTGGAGGGAAAGAGAAATTAAAATTCCAAGCTCAAGATCTTTAGTAAATTCAACATCAAACTCCGAATTCAAGGTGAAGAACATAGATTCAAGCTAGGAGTTGATTCTTGCTTTGCTCTTAAGCTCTCCAACATCAATTTCGTGGAAAAGGTGAGATCTTTGATCTCACATCTTGCCTATATCTATCTTGGACTGTTGGGAATGGTTCCCTATCATTTTAGCATCAGCATTTGCATTTGGTTTGGATTGGATTAGTGAAAAACCCAAAATTTTAGTGTTTTTGGTGAAAAAACTGCACTTAAGTCGTTCTGCCTTCGCTAGGTCGTTCGCGAGTTAAGCCTAAGTCGTAGGTCGTTCGTGTTGAAAAGTCACATGGAGCATAAGTCGTTCCAGGCCTTAAGTCGTTCTGGGTGTGCTAAGTCGTTCGCGAGTTAAGTGCTAAGTCGTGCGCGAGTTAAGAGTTAGGTCGTTGCCTTCAGCTACCTCGTCCTGGCTTAGGTCGTACTGGGATAAGTCGTTAGGTCGTATAGACCTTAGCTCGTAGCTCGAATTTGAGCTTAAGTCGTAGCTCGTATTTGCTCTTAAGTCCTAGGTCGTATGGCTCTTAAGTCATAGGTCGTTGGCTCTTAAGTCTTAGGTCGTTGCCGACCTATAATCCCCCAGGCAAACTTTAGGTCGCTCGCACTGGCTTATCTCGTAGGTCGTCTCCGACCTAAGCTTCTTTTCCATAAGTCGTTCGCGAGTCAAGTGTTAGGTCGTCTCCGACCTAACGCCCCTCGTCACCTTAGGTCGTAGCTCGTACGTCGCTCGACCCTGCTAAGTCTTTAAGTCGCTCGAGTTAGGTTGGCCAGTATATCTCGTAGGTCGTCTCCGACTTATCCTCCAGTTAAGTCGTTCGACCCTCTAGGTCGTTCGAGTTAGGTCGTTGGACCATTTACCTTAGGTAGCTTGACCTTAAGTCGTAGGTCGTCGCCGACCTTACACTTGGTCATTTTAGTTCGCGAATTCCTTAGGTCGTATGACCTATTTTTCCTTAGGTCACTGGACCGCTTGCCTTCACTAGGTCGAACCCCGTATTACTCTGCGTAGGCAATCTTATCTGAAAAGCATTCATCAGAACTTCCACTTTGATGCATTTTGAGCTGATTTCCTTGGATTTTATTCACGTCTCCGAACGTGAATTTTTGTGATAGATTGTTCCAACAATCATTTTATGACTTGTCACTTTAAAGATATGAAGGTTTTAATACTAGTAGTAAATATCAAAACTCTTTCATCAAATCGATTCCAATACTATTTTTAATATCAAAAGTTCATTTTCTCAAACCGATTTCCAATCTACTAATATATATAAGCCTTTACTTCACTCGAATGAGAAATCGACTTAAACGACTTAGTAAAACGAGTGGTATGAAACGCTTGCGTTCACTTCGTCGGTTAGCTCTTGGACTTGTTCGATTGAACCCTTTTCGTGACAATTTCCTAGTGAAGATTTACAGCTTGTTCGTAAATATTTAAGTTAAGCAAGTGGTTATGGGACATGAAGCTAAACTCATATATTTACTAGCTTGGTGTGATTGACACTTCTCGCTGATCATGATGATCATTTTATGATTTAGACTAGCAATTGTGCGATGTCTCTTTGTTTGCAAGGTAAGACTAGACCGCAGTAGTGTGATTCCGACTCACACACATCTCTTTGTCCGCAAGGTTAGTCTAGACCGCAGTAGTGTGATTCCGACTCACACATATCTTTTTGTTTGCGAGGTTAGGCTAGACACCACTTGTGTGATTCCATTCACACATACCTTTTTGCTTTTTGGTTAGCCTAGGCCTCAATCAGTGTGATTCCGACTCACACATATGGGGTAGCTCCCCATGGTCTTCGGACCATCATGTGATAGGCCTCTTTCTCTTTTTTTATGATTTCTGGATTTCTTGTTTGATTTCTGGATTTTTATGTCATTGACTTGTTATGAGTACAAGTTTAGGGTATGATGCCCTCTTTGGATCTTTGAGAAGATTCTCGTGATATTGATCATTTCTCATCGGTTGATCTCCTGTTGATCATCATTTTCATACTTGTAGTAGTATGTCAGCATGGATATTCTATGTTTATGCCATGTCTTTTATTATATATCATGTCATCTGATATTTATAGTTAGACTGATCCGTTTATTATTTTCTTAAATAATACTCGGGTCAGACCGAGATGTTACAGGTGCTTCTGCTTGACTTCCTTCCGGGATTTGCTACTCTGACTTTTGGCTGACTATTTAGTTTAGCAGTTTTTGTTGTATACACTTGAGCTATGGACTCATAGTTGTATTCTTTTGGTATAGCACGTGTTGCTATTCTTTTGTATTATTGTGGAACTTTTTGACCACTACTCTGATGTACACTTTCATGTGTTAGTTATATATTCATATCTTCTTCCGCCTTTGTGATATGGATGTCTGTGACTGCTATGTGTTATGTTTATTTCTATGTTTGTTTCCGAAGATTATTTTATAGCCACCATGTGATAATCAATTACATGGATGGTCGCTCCTCAACAGCCTTATTCTCCGTGCTAGTTGACAGCACTACATCGTAGTGTCCTTGGCTAGCGTGGGTATTGAGGTGGGGCGTCACAACTTACTAGCCCTTCAAGTTCTAGCTAGAGTAAATATGTTTTGTTTTACTGTGCAACACAAAGTATAAACAAACTTTACCAAGTTATATTCATATATTAATAACATTATAATTAACATCTACCCAATGTTTTAGTTGTCTAACTTTGAATGTGACAAACTTAAAATATTATATACATTTTTTAATTTCTATAAATATTTCAAATTAATTTAAACACGGATAGCAGGATAGGTGAGTGCAAATTTCATCCATTCAAATATTCTCATTTAGCTGCATATGCTCCCTTGCTTTAGATTGAGAAGGAAAACTAATAGCTTATTTGGTGGAAGTAGAACTGAATAAGAGGATGGTAGACATTATTTATTTAATTTCAAACAGACCATGAACTACCTTACTATCATATTTACTTGTAATATATCATTTTTAGAATGTACCTATATAATCATTCCCCTATTAACTTTCAATTTCTTATAAGACTTTTTTTTCACTTTTCAGAAAGAAGGAACATACAAGGTAAAGAAATTTAAAGTTGTATGTCATTTCTTTGGCTATCAAACTAGGAGGGCTTTACGATTAAATTTGACTGTGATTATGCTTATATAAGTATTAAAAAGCATGTATACTTCTCTACCTTATTTACCCCTATGTCTTAATTAACCAAGGAATTTCACATATTCATGTGACGACCCGGAATTCTGGATATTTGAAATAAGAATATTTAATTGATATTAAATATTTAAAAGTTAATGTTTAACTTGAATTTCAAATATCACTATGAATTTGGCAAATAAATCATTAAATTTAATTATTGAAGTTGAGTAAAATATTTAATCTTCAATTTTAAGCCGGTTAAAAAAATATTTCAAAGGCTTGAAAAATTTATATTTATGATACTGAAGATGATAGAAGTATTAAAATTGAATTTGAAGATGGTTTGTTCGGTTTTAAAAATGTATAGTTTAAATTGAATTTAAAAATAGCCTTCCAGGGCACAGCCTCAGAATGCAACGAAACCAGTTCCATTGGATCCATAATATGGTATTATTATTGGATTTCAAATTCCGTAGTGTTTGGAGTTGTCGTGTGATCGTACGATATATAAACGTGCTGAAATCTATATCGAAAATTAAATATAATAATTGGGTCCAAAAAGCTATCTTCTTCATACGATAAAATTAGGACTCGAAACCTTTTCCATTGCGTTCGGAATAGGGGTATAACATTATAAACGACTGGCTGCACGCCTCGATAGGGGTTCAAGATTGTAAGTTGCAGTTATTGTGACTATTTGAATTTAGTTAAAATATATTTTATTTATTGGTCAATTCCTAGCTGGATTTACTTCACATCAGATCTTTTCCTTTCCATTTCAAATTACTATTGCTTGTTGTTTCGAGCACGCCAGTATCTAATCCTGTTTCCCATTTTCTTTTAAGAGCACGCAGCAGATCTATAGAGGAGATAATTATATGGCCGAAAAAAAAATCTTCTCTCATTTAATCTCGTTCTTTCCTTTTCTTCTTTTCCGTTTCTTAATGCCCAGCCCCTTTCTTTTAAAAAATAATAATAACGAACTGCCGAACAACATTTAAATCCAATACGAATTCAAATCGAATTCGAAAGCAACTGAAGAAAAGGGAATCGAGCCTACCTCTGTCAATTTCAAATCGTTTGTTCTTCTTTTCCTCAGTCAAAGCGAAAATCGAATTCGAGTACTCAGGGCTTATTGGATAATATATATGGCAATCGAACGATCGCGATTTCGTGTGGAATGAGGAACGCGCGGCAGGGATTTGGGGGACTCCGGTCGTCGATGGGTAGTCGTGATTCGCGTGCTGTTGACGGCGTAGAGGCCAAGGCGTGGTTTAGCATGGGGTCGTAGTCGTTGGGTAGTGGCACGTTGACCAGATGGGCAACGGTTGAGAAAGGCAAATGCGAGTTAGGCAGCGAGGTATTCTTATTTTATTCTATAAATTTTGTTTTAATATATATACAGGAAAAATATATATATATAAAGTAAAATATATATATATATGCAGTTTAAAACAGAAAACCCTTTTTAGGAATATATATATACAGATAAGATTTTGAGGAAAAAATATAGATAGATAAGATTTCAAACTGCAGTAAGATATAAAACTATTTATTTTTCAATTTAAAGATAATATATATATATACAGTAAAGGAAGTTTACAGTAAAGAGAAAATTTGCTGTTAAGCAGATTTTAAATTTTTAAGATAATCTTAATTGAAGTTAAGGTATATATAGATAAAACAGAAAATATATGTATGTATATATAAGGTTTTTGGGAATATAAGGATTTATATGAATTTGATTTTTTAAAATCTATGTAGTTTATTTTAAGTATATATGTAGTTTTGATAAAATAAATATACATATACACATTTTAACTTTACTAGTTATTTTAAAAATAATGAATTACGGTGATTAACGTGTTTTATTAGTCTATTTAATTAATTTTAGTTACTAAAAATATTTATTAAAGGAAATTAGTTAAATTGAACTATTAGTTAATTAATATTATTAAAAAGGAAAATTTATTGTTCGATTATCTCGAATATTAATAAACTGTATAATGTTCATACAAGGTTTAAAACTACGAAGAAACAAGTCGAAATTTGGATTGGAATTGCAAATATCAAAGGTGAGTTAATCTCACTCTTCTGGATTGCTATTTAAATTTAAATTGTTAAATTTAAATTTTTGGTTGAATGGTTGAATTGATTGGCTGTGGAATATTATATATAGTAGTATATAGAATATATTGGAGTGATTGATTTTCCGCATTATATAGCGAATGAGACCCTATGGGCCGCATAATAGCGGATGATAATATTTAATCCCATATACCGCGATATTCCACCTCGAAGTGGAATTGGTATTGTGCTAACATCTGTGGATGCAGGGAAACAGGTTGGAGGGATCCAACCGGATTCCTCGAAATATTTAGATTGTTTAATATTCTGTGATATGATTTATTTGATAAATCTATGATAAATTCCATTAGTAATTGGAAATATTGGATGCTGTGTTCGATTGAATATATTTGGGTATTCTAAGTTATCAAAAAAAAATATAGATTGAATTTTTGATGAGAAAATAAAAGAGATAATTTTAAGAAAAATAATTATAAAGAATTTGAATAAGTTAAAGAATGAATTGGGAAGGAATAAAAGTGATTTTAAAATTCAAATAAATAAATTCCGAGTATGGAAAGGGGATTTTGAATAAAAGGAAAATAATGAATATTAAACTTAAATGATATTATTTAAAGGAATGAAAGGATTATTTTTGAATTCAGAGTTAAAATGGTGTAGAAAGAAATAAAAGAAAATCTTGGAATAAATATGAAAATTTGTATTTTCAGTTAAAGTAAGATTTTAAATCATCACAAGGAAGTTAATCCTGAAATTTATAAGTTTTGAAATAAAAATTGGATAAGTAAAGAATTTATATTTTTAAATGGAGTAATTTTGGAAATCAATTTGAGAATTGATTAAGTGTTTGAAACTGGGATCTTAAAAGGAAGATGAGACTATGAAATTTATAAACTGGGTTTATAAAAGTAAAGTAATATATCGGTGGATATTGGGAAGAATAAATTCATGGTGGGAATTTATTTAAGGAATGGGTAAATTTGGTTAAAAATAAATAGTGATTTATTTTTAAAAGGTGTGAAAGAGTAGTGTATTTCCCTGGAAAGCCAAGTACGTTTTCAAGTAGATTTTTAAATATAAGTTGGAAGTTTTAAAGTTGTTTAAAATAATGTTTTAAGAAATTGTTATTTAAGTTGTTAACATTTTTAAGATAAATATTTATTAAAACAGCTATAGTAGTAATCATTTTTAAAGGTTAATTGGTATTATGTTTAAAAAGATAATTATTAATATTTATATTGTATAAAGTAGTTTTATTGTAAATATTCTTAAAGTATATATTTTTTTGAATGAAGTATTAAAGTAGTTTTTCAATGTAAATGTCTAAAGTATATTTTATAATATACTGTTTTAAATTATTTTTAACTCAAAAGCATTTGTATTTGGTGATTTCAGTGGGAAATAAACAATTTTGGGAATTTATTCCGCGGGTGGAATGAAATCTGAAACTGACTTCAAAAAGGTTGAAGTGAAGAAAAATATCTTGCGAAAATATTTTGAAATAAATAATTTGGAAATTTTTTTTAAAGATCTGATGGTTGTTTGTGAATTTTATTTGATAGTTAAATAACTGACTGTCAATATTGGCCAATGCGCTGATCGTTTCGAAGAGACCGGGATTGGGATTAATTTCTTGAAAACCACTTCGATTCGGTTTGTACGTTTTCGTGGGGAAAACGAGTTTGGAGTCAAAGATGGAACAGTGAAGTGCAAGGGCTAGTCGCTACTAATCCTGAGGGTGATTCCAGAATGGATGTAGTATGAGTAGTGCCTTCGGTTCCGTTCGAACCCGGGATGGACTTGTATGGACGAATGCTTTCGGAAACATCGTCAGGTGGATGGTGGGCATTCTAAGTGATATGTTCTTAAAGGTAACGCTTAGCCTCGAGCCTCATCAACCGGGAATGACTGAAAATCAGGGGTTATGCAGCAAGGCTATGTGGGTAGTGCCTATTAAGGTGAGCTCATCTCTGTCTAGATGTCCCTTTTATATTCGGCTTAGTGGTGCGGTTGCTGATCCCAACTGTAGGGTGATCTTACTCGGAATTATCCAGTAAGGGGTAGTTCAGGCCTTGTGTTGCAGGGGACCGGGCGTGGTCCTCGGTACACTGATCTAGACCAGGTACTGTGACAGGTGGTACCCCAATGCCTAGTCATTAGTTGGAAATCCATTCTCCCTACGTGCCTTTACGGTTTTGTTTGTATACCTATTAGCTGGAATTTAATAGATGTAACAATTTCGGCTATTTGAATAAGTATTCGTATATAGACACTATTATAATATCATAGGATTTTGATCAAAAGTGTTTTGGCTATCGTAAGGTAGAAACCCAACATGTTTATTTGTGGCGTGGTCTTACGAGATGCTTTTGATTTCAAAGGATTTTGAAACTTTAATAATCCAAATTGAGTGTGTTTTCTCACGCTGGTTTTCCAGACTGACTCGTGTGTTATTTTATTATAATGCTCGGGTCAGACCGAGTATTATAGATTATAGGAAAGGATGTTGTGGAGCTCAAGAGACGAGCTGGATGTCGATACGTACTTACGTACTTGTTTTAAATATTCCGCTGTGTTGATTAGTTGTGTATTCAGTTTGTAAGGACAAGTTGTGATAGCTGTCCGGTTGTGTGTATTTGGTTATTGTACTCTGATGATGTAATGTATAAACACATACATTTTTCCTTTGTGTAAAGATCAGTTAATATCTATTATATTTGATTCCGCTGCGATGGTTAGATTCTGTTATTATTTTGTTTTTTTCTTCTTCTACCTCTTACTTCTTTAACCCAAATGGTTCGTATTTCCATTGTTCTTGACTTGATTTGATGGAGATTAATGTCAATTCAAGGGGTACGGAACTGCGTGCTATTTCACTTGGTATCAGAGCTTAGGCTGGTGATAACCTTGGCTTTGGTGGGGATTATTCATTGAAATAGTGTCAATAGAACTCTGGAATGAGTTATGTGTATTAATAGATATGAGCGCGTATTTGTTAGTGAATATAAAAACTTCTTTTATATTGTGTTGATTGGTTTATTGAGTGGTTTATGGATTCTGGTCAATACGAGTAATTAACGTTATTGATAGGGATCTCTAAACACTTGAATAGAACAATTCGACACAGTATTGTTTTTAAAAGGGTAAATGAAATAATTTTACCCAAATTATTTTTATATATGAAAGAAATAATTTTCAGAAATTATTAAAGATATATATGGTTGCTTGGTTGCTAGGAAATGATAATATTAAATTATTATCATTGTTGTGTAGGGATTGAACAAGAAATTGAAAACCATAGCTAAACGTTAAGAAATAAATTCATTAACAAAATGAAATTTATAAATGTGAATTATAAGTGTGGTATATAATTGAGAATGAAATAAAAAAATTCCAGAGTAATGTTTGAATATAAATTGGATGGATTTGAAATTTGGAATTTTGGGAAGTTTAAATTCCTTTGAAAATGGTTTTCAAAGGTTTTGGAGAAATAATGGTGATATTATTTGGGAAATATATTTGAAATTGGATTGAAATTTGGAGAGATTTGGAATTTAAAAAGATTTGAGGGATTTTTAAGAGATAAAAGCATTTAACTCTCTTTCGGTCGCTGGAAAATAACTTTGGTGATGACTGCAGCATCATCGATGTTCATTTTCGTGTTTCCAGAAGAGGAATTGCTACCAAATTGTTTTATATTTTGGAAAATGAAAGAAATCCAAACTGGAATTATAAAATAAAAATTGAACTCAAGAAAGATTTAATGAAGTGATTTTTGAAATGAAATCGAATACTGACTTAAAAGTTGGAAGTAAGCTAAGTAGCTAAATAAATTATTTGATAGAGTATGTTAATAAAATTTAACTCGGTTAAATAAAATGGATTATAAGTTAATAATGAAGTTTGGAAATAAACTCAAATTATAAATAGAATTTGACTGGGATTGATAATGAATTGAAAATAAGTGGAGATGTCGTAAAAATAAAATGGAATCGGATTAAAGTGGTAATGGTTTGTATTGCAATTAAAATTCAAGTGAGTAGAAATAAACTGGAAATGGCCTTGTTATTAATAAAATAAATTCGAGATTAATTGAATATGGAAATTAAATTTAATAATAGATTGAGTGAATAAACTAACTGTATTGAATAAATAAATGGATGGAATTTGGTTAAATAAAAAAATCAAATGAAAGATAGAAATAGAACTTGTTGCAAAAAGAAATGGAGGTTGGTTAAATGAATGAACGTATGCTATAATGTTAAATATGGAATAGTTTTAGTCGCAACAAGTTAAGAAGAAATGAAATTGTTAAGGAGTTGAAATAACTTAAAGAAAATAAGAGATATAGAATGTTTTCAAGCTTAATAGAATAGTTTCAAGTGAAATGAATGCGGATAAGAAATGAAACGCAAATGAATGGATCATGAATAAAATTGAAAAGGAATAAAATTGAAATGGAATGTGTTGAGCTAAATAAAATGGTTGTAAGCTCAAGTAAATGTTTATTCACATGAATATCGCCGAATTTGCAAAAAAATAGTTGTCGTTTGACGTAAACGAAGGTGAATAAATTCTATGAATTAATAGAAGCAAATAAAATTGATTTTTGGAATCAATTGAAATAAATGTGAGTTGTTTGGTTAAAAATGAATTGAATGTAAGCAACTGAGTTGTAAACCATTTAAATTGAATGAAGTTGTATATGAATTGGTTGTAAACAATTAAAATTAATGTTGGAACCCTATAAGTTGCTTATAAATATTGTTTAACCCGCATTGCTTATAGAAACTCGCATGTTTGCTAGTTAAATATGTAAGATGTTGTTAAGTTACATGATTTTGGTACTTACATGTTTAAATTGAGTAAGTACAGGTACCGGGAAGCCGTTTGGCTGGATTCGGACGCACTAAATGCTAAATAAATAAGCTGCTTGCTTAAAAATGTTAAATAAAGGTACGCCTACACAATAAAAATAGGAAATATGAACTATTTTTGTTTTTCCGACCGAGTGGGTCGATGTATATATATTTATATCTCTTGTCAAATTGCAAAAGCTCCTCCGTACAAAGGAGACTGACAAAATTTTCTGAAATTTTGGGAGTTAGAAAAAAAAATTGGAATTTTTTGGAATTTTCAGTAACGACAAATGATTTTAAATTTGAAATTGAGATAAGGTAAATAGAATTCAATATCTAAAATGAAGCAGATTGAATTCATATGAAATGGGAAATCCAGTTTTAAAATAAGTGGATATAAAGACTAAAATGGTAGAGTAATAATATGAGTATAGGAAATGCTTATATTAAATTTAAGAAATGAATGGTGGAATTCTTAAGTAAATTTGGTATTGGGAATACACTAAGTAAATTTGGACATTGTTGTTAAGTAAAGTACACATGGATTATACAGGCTATAGGAAAATGGAATTGGATTTTGATTTCGAAGATAAATTTTAATTTGCTCGACAATAAAGTATGTATTTAAAATTTCAGTATGAAATTTGATGGGTTTTTTATTCTGCCATTTGGCATTTTGTTTTCTTTTGGAATTTGGCACCCCGTAGAGGCAGTTTTGTAGTTGTTCCGAGCTAGCCGCGCAAAGGAGACGCTGGCAAAAAATTTCAAAATTTTAGGGAGTTAGAAAAAAAAATTGATAATTCAAAATTTGGTTTTGAATTTAAAATTTGAATTGTTAAGTAGGTAATGTTGTTTGGGACTTGTGGATAAGTTTGAAAAGTTAAAAAGAGGGATATTGTGTCTTTGATAAAAAGATTGTTTTGGGAAGTTATTGAAAACTGTTGGTTTTAGGAAAATAGTTAACGGGTTGTGGACCATTCTTCTTAACTAGCAATTTCGGGGATGAAATTCTTTTAAGGGGGAAGGAATGTGACGACCCGGAATTCTGGATATTTGAAATAAGAATATTTAATTGATATTAAATATTTAAAAGTTAATGTTTAACTTGAATTTCTAATATCACTATGAATTTGGCAAATAAATCATTAAATTTAATTATTGAAGTTGAGTAAAATATTTAATCTTCAATTTTAAGCCGGTTAAAAAAATATTTCAAAGGCTTGAAAAATTTATATTTATGATACTGAAGATAATAAAAGTATTAAAATTGAATTTTAAGGTGATTTGTTCAGTTTTAAAAATGTATAGTTTAAATTGAATTTAAAAACAGCCTTCCGGGGGACATTCTCGAAATTCGACGAAACCAGTTCCATTGAATCTGTAATATGGTATTATTATCGGATTTCAAATTCTGTAGTGTTTGGAGTTGTCGTGTGATCGTACGATATATAAACGCGCTGAAATCTATATCGAAAATTCAATATAATAACTGGGTCCAAAAAGCTATCTTCTTCATACGATCGAATTAGGACTCGAAACCTTTTCCATTGCGTTCGAAATAGGGGTATAACATTATAAATGCCTGGTGGCATGCCTAGATAGGGGTTCGAGATTGTAAGTTGCATTTATTGTGACGATTTGAATTTAATTAAAATATATTTTATTTATTGGTCAATTCCTAGCTGGATTTACTTCACATTAGATCTTTTCCATTCCATTTCAAATTACTGTTGCTTGTTGTTTCGAGCACGCCAGTATCTAATCCTGTTTCCTATTTTCTTTTAAGAGCACGCAGCCGATCTATAGAGGAGATAATTATATGGCCGAAGAAAAAATCTTCTCTCATTTAATCTTGTTCTTTCCCCCTCTTCTTTTCCATTTCTTAATGCCCAGCCCCTTTCTTTTAAAAAAAATAATAACGAACTGCCGAACAACATTTAAATCCAATACAATTCGAATTGAATTCGAAAGCAACTGAAGAAAAGGGAATCGAGCCTACCTCTATCGATTTCAAATCGTTTGTTCTTCTTTTCCCTCAGTCAAAGCGGAAATCGAATTAGAGTACTCAGGGCTGCAGGGATTTGGGGGACTCCGGTCGTCGATGGGTAGTCGCGATTCGCGTACTGTTGACGGCGTAGAGGCCAAGGTGTGGTTTAGCATGGGGTCGCAGTCATTGGGTGGTGGCACGTTGACCGGAGAGGCGGTGGTTGAGAAGGGCAAATGCGAGTGAGGGAGTGAGGTATTCTTATTTTATTCTATAAATTTTGTTTTAATATATATACATGAAATATATATATATATATAAAGTAATATATATATGTATGCAGTTTAAAACAGAAAACCCTTTTTAGGAATATATATATATATACAGATAAGATTTTGAGGAAAAAATATAGATAGATAAGATTTCAAACTGCAGTAAGATATAAAACTATTTATTTTTCAATTTAAAGATAATATATATATTTATATATACAGTAAAGGAAGTTTACAGTAAAGAGAAAATTTGCTGTTAAGCAGTTTTTAAATTTTTAAGATAATCTTAATTGAAGTTAAGGTATATATAGGTAAAACAGAAAATATATGTATGTATATATAAGGTTTTTGGGAATATAAGGATTTATATGAATTTGATTTTTAAAAATCTATGTAGTTTATTTTAAGTATATATGTAGTTTTGATAAAATAAATATACATATACAAATTTTAACTTTACTAGTTATTTTAAAAATAATGAATTACGGTGATTAACGTGTTTTATTAGTCTATTTAATTAATTTTAGTTACTAAAAATATTTATTAAAGGAAATTAGTTAAATTGAACTATTAGTTAATTAATTCTATTAAAAAGGAAAATTTATTGTTCGATTATCTCGAATATTAATAAATTGTATAATGTTCATACAAGGTTTAAAACTATGAATAAACAAGTCGAAATTTGGATTGGAATTGCAAATATCAAAGGTGAGTTAATCTCACTCTTCTGGATTGCTATTTAGTTTTAAATGGTTAAATTTAAATATTTGGTTGAATGGTTGAATTGATTGGCTGTGGAATATTATATATAGTAGTATATAGTATATATTGGAGTGATTGATTTCCCGCATTAAATAGCGGATGAGACCCTATGCGCCGCATAATAGCGGATGATAATATTTAATCCCATATACCGCGATATTCCACCTCGAAATGGAATTGGTATTATGCTAACGTCTATGGATGCAGGGAAACAGGTTGGAGGGATCCAACTGGATACCTCAAAATATTTAGATTGTTTAATATTCTGTGATATGATTTATTTGATAAATCTATGATAAATTCCATTGGTTATTGGAAATATTGGATGATGTGTTCGATTGAATATATTTGGGTATTCTGAGTTATCAAAAAAAAATATAGATTGGATTTTTGATGAGAAAATAAAAGAGATAATTTTAAGAAAAATAATTATAGATAATTTGAATAAGTTAAATAATGAATTGGGAAGGAATAAAAGTGATTTTAAAATTCAAATAAATAAATTTCGAGTATGGAAAGGGGATTTTGAATAAAAGGAAAATAATGAATATTAAACTTAAATGATATTATTTAAAGGAATGAAAGGATTATTTTTGAATTCAGAGTTAAAATGGTGTAGAAAGAAATAAAAGAAAATCTTGGAATAAATATGAAAATTTGTATTTTCAGTTAAAGTAAGATTTTAAATCATCACAAGGAAGTTAATCCTGAAATTTATAAGTTTTGAAATAAAAATTGGATAAGTAAAGAATTTATATTTTTAAATGGAGTAATTTTGGAAATCAATTTGAGAATTGATTAAGTGTTTGAAACTGGGATCTTAAAAGGAAGATGAGACTATGAAATTTATAAACTGGGTTTATAAAAGTAAAGTAATATATCGGTGGATATTGGGAAGAATAAATTCATGGTGGGAATTTATTTAAGGAATGGGCAAATTTGGTTAAAAATAAATAGTGATTTATTTTTAAAAGGTGTGAAAGAGTAGTGTATTTCCCTGGAAAGCCAAGTATGTTTTCAAGTAGATTTTTAAATATAAGTTGGAAGTTTTAAAGTTGTTTAAAACAATGTTTTAAGAAATTTTTATTTAAGTTGTTAACATTTTTAAGGCAAATATTTATTAAAACAGTTATAGTAGTAATTATTTTTAAAGGTTAATTGGTATTATGTTTAAAAAGATAATTATTAATATTTATATTGTATAAAGTAGTTTTATTGTAAATATTCTTAAAGTATATATTTTTTTGAATGAAGTTGTAACAACCCGCATATTTGTCGATTTTATATTTAAATATTTTATTTAAATATAACATCGTTCGTCGGATTTTAGTCCGAAAAGCTACTTTTTGCAAACAGTCGAATTGGGACTCGAGACCACCCCCATTGAGTCCAAAATTACGTTTGCAATCTTTTTGAGTGTAAACTTCGATATGTTTGGAGTAAGTCGAATTTTGCTACTTTTTCTATTGGGTTTTGAGTTTGGGTTCAGCCCACTAGCCAACTTAATACCCCAAACTGAAACCCCCCTCTTCATTCACTCCCTCTTCCTCCACTTTTCAGTTCTAAGAAGATTAATGGAGGAGAAGAAAAAGAATTAAAACTCCAAGCCCTAGTTTCTCTTGCAATCTCAAATTCTTACTCCAAATTCAAAGAGAACCCATTGGTAAGCTTCATCTCCTTCTTCTCCAACTCTTTCTCTTTCCAATTTCAGTTTATTTCCTAAACCTAAATTTGGGAAATGCTTGTTTTGATCTTAGTTGGAGCTTCTTGTGTTGAGAGTGAAGAGTAATTGCTCTTGACATTGCTTCAAAGCTTCTTCTTCATTTGTTTGGGTTCAAAGGTGAGATTTTTATCTCACATCTAAGTCAATAATTATCTTCGATTGTTAGGTATGAATTCCTAACACTTATCCTTGTGCAATTCCTTAGTCGTTGTTGCTCGACCTATCGTTATCGATGTCGTTTGGCCATTTTTGGCCTAGGTTCAGGGAATGCCCTGAATAACAGTTTCAGCCGTCTGAACGTATGGTTCAGACGTCTGAATGGAATACTGGGAATTTTCTTCTCCCAGCATTCAGACGCCTGAATCAAAATTTCAGCGTCTGAATTGGTTCGTTTTGGACCAGAAAAGGAATAGGCTAAAAAGTGCCTATTTCAGACGTCTGAAATCTAGGATTCAGACGTCTGAATTCTGTTCTGGAAAATAGTTTATTTTCCAGATTCAGACGTCTGAATTCTTGATCTCAGACGTCTGAATCTGCTGTGTTTTGCCTATTTGCCTTTTTAGCTTGAATATCCAACTCTAATCAAGTCGGGTTGATTCCCTTTTTGTTGTTATCATTTATTATCGGCCACTTTGTTAAGTCGCCCACCTTTTTAAACTTAGGTCGCTTGTCTTCACTAAGTCGTACCCCGTATTACTCTGCGTAGGCAATCTTATATGAAAAGCATTCATCAGAACTTCCATTTTGATGCATTTTGAGCTGATTTCCTTGGATTTTATTCACGTCTCCGAATGTGAATTTTTGTGATGGATTGTTCCAACAATCGTTTTATGACTTGTCACTTTAAAAATATAAAGGTTTCAATACTAGTAGTAAATATCAAAACTCTATCATCAAAATGATTTCAACTCTATTTTCAATATCAAACTCGTTTATAAAACTGTTTTCCAATCTACTAGTATATACAAACATTTACCTTATTCGTATGAGAAAATATAATTAAACGGCTTAGCAAAACAAGTGGTATGAAACGCTTGCGTTTACTTCGTCGGTTAATTTATGGACTTGTTCGATTGAATCACTTGTGACAATTTCCTAGTGCAGATCTACAATCTGTTCGTAAATATTTGAGTTAAGCAACTGGTTATGGGACATGAAGCTAAACTCTTATATTTACTAGCTTAGTGTAATCGACACTTCCTTATGATCATGACGATCATTCTTGTGATTTAGACTAGCAATGTGCGATGTCTCTTTGTCCGTGTGAAGGACTGTACTTCATTTTATTGAGCTTCGACTCAATCAGGAGGAGCTTCGGCTCAAAGTCCGCAATGGGGGACTATACCCAGTCAGGAGGAGCTTCGGCTCATCAGGAGGAGCTTCGGCTCAAAGTCCGCAATGGGGGACTATACCCAGTCAGGAGGAGCTTCGGCTCATCAGGAGGAGCTTCGGCTCAAAGTCCGCAATGGGGGACTATACCCAGTCAGGAGGAGCTCCGGCTCACTTTTATAGGATTGGCCATCCTCTTTCTTGTGATTTCTGGATTTCTAATTATTGATTTCTGGAATTTTATGTTTCACCAGCTTTTACCATTGACATTGACGAGTATGTCATTTATTGTGGCTTGGTGAATTAAATTAAGAATATGACATTCTTTTCTCTGTTTTGAGATTATTGAGATATTGTATGACTTTTGTGGGATTTCTAATGTATACTTATCATAGTATGACACCTTTTTGTTATCATACGTTCTATTATCATATCTCATATTCTATCTCATTTTATCTGATAATTATAGCTAGACTGATCCGTTTATTATTTTCTTCTTAAATAATACTCGGGTCAAACTGAGATTTTACAGGTGCTTCCTCATGACTTCCTATCTGGAGCCATCATCTAACTTTTGGCACTACTTAGATTAGTAGTTTTTGGTTGTACGCATTTGAGATATAGACTCTATATTGTGTACTTATTCTTTTGTATAGCACATGTTGCTATTCTTTTGTATTATCGTGGATCTTATTTGACCACTTCTCTGATGTACACTTTCATGTGTTATATTCATATCTATTTCCGCCTTTGTGATATGAATTGTCTGTGACTGATTTGTGTTATGTTTATTTCTATATTTGTTTCCGAAGATTATATATAGCCACCGTGTGATAGCTTTGTGTTTGTATCGGTATGTCGGATTTCCTCCTTAAAAGATATGCATTCTATTCTATCTGACATATCGGTGCTCGCACAAAGAAGTTACATGGATGGTCGCTCCTCAACAGCCTTATTCTCCGTGCTAATTGACAGCACTACACCGTAGTGTTCTTGGTTAGCGTGGGTATAGAGGTGGGGCGTCACAGAAGTATTAAAGTAGTTTTTAAATCTAAATGTCTAAAGTATATTTTATAATATACTATTTTAAATAATTTTTAACTCAAAAGCATTTGTATTTGGTGATTTCAATGGGAAATAAACAATTTTGGGAATTTATTCCGCGGGTGGAATGAAATCTGAAACTAACTTCAAAAAGGTTGAAGCAAAGAAAAATATCTTGCGAAGATATTTTGTAATAAATAATTTGGAATTTTTTTTAAAGATCTGATGGTTGTTTGTGAATGTTATTTGATAGTTAAATAACTAACTGTCAATATTGGCCAATGCGCTGATCGTTTCGAAGAGACCGAGATCGGGATTAATTTCTTGAAAACCACTTCGATTCGGTTTGTACGTTTTCGTAGGGAAAATGAGTTTGGAGTCAAAGATGGAACAGTGAAGTGCTAGGGCTTGTTGCTACTAATCCTGAGGGTGATTCCAGAATGGATGTAGTAGGAGTAGTGCCTTCGGTTCCGTTCGAACCCGGGATAGACTTGTATGGATGAATGCTTTCGGAAACATCGTCAGGTGGACGGTGGGCATTCTAAGTGATATGTTTTAAAAGGTAACGCTTAGCCTCGAGCCTCATCAACCGGGAATGGCTGAAAATCAGTGGCTATGCAGCAAGGCTATGTGGGTAGCGCCCATTAGAGTGAGGTCATCCTTGTCTAGATGTCCCTATTATATTCGGCTTAGTGGTGCGGTTGCTGATCCCAACCGTGGGGTGATCTTACTCGGAATTATCCAGTAAGGGGTAGTTCCGGCCTTGTGTTGCAGGGGATCGGGTGTTGTCCTCGGTACACTGATCTAGACCAGGTACTGTGACAGGTGGTACCCCAGTGCCTAGTCATTAGTTGGAAATCCATTCTCCATACGTGCCTTTACGGTTTTATTTGTATACCTATTAGCTGAAATTTAATAGACGTAACAATTTTGGCTATTTGAATAAGTATTGGTATATAGACACTATTATAATATCAAAGGATTTTGATCAAAAGTGTTTTTGCTATCGTAAGGTAAAAACCCGACATGTTTATTTGTGGCGTGGTTTTACGAGATGCTTTTGATTTCAAAGGATTTTGAAACTTTAATAATCCAAATTGAGTGTGTTTTCTCACGCTGGTTTTCCAGACTGACTCGGGTGTAATTTTATTATAATGCTCGGGTCAGACCAAGTATTATAGATTATAGGAAAGGATGTCGTGGAGCTCAGGAGACGAGCTAGATGTCGATACGTACTTACATACTTATTTTAAATATTCTGCTGTGTTGATTAGTTGTGTATTCAGTTTGTAAGGACAAGTTGTGATAGCTGTCCAGTGGTGTGTATTTGGTTATTGTACCCTGATGATGTAATGTATAAATAGATACATTTTTCCTTTGTGTAAAGATCAATTAATATATATTATATTTGATTCTACTGCGATGGTTAGATTCTGTTGTTATTTTGTTTTTTCTTCTTCTACCTCTTACTTCTTTAACCCAAATAGTTCGTATTTCCGTTCTGCTTGACTTGATTTGATGGAGATTAATGTCAATTTGACGCAGCGGATTAATCAAAACAATGTAGATCGATGAAAGTAGCGTTCGATGGATTGGAAGATAATGAAATGCCCAAATTCGTTGATCCGAAGATACCGAATTCTAGCTATCCCTGACACGTTGATCGCGCACGATACCGTGAGAAGAGATCTTCAATTCTTCGAGCGTTGATCAAGCGCACTTGATTCCGCGAATTGGCTTCTGCAATCGTTGAATCGAGCGCACTCGATTAACCGAAAGAGGAGATAGGAGATTACACTCAACTACCAATTTAAATGAAAGCACAAAGCAATCAAACAAGAATTTTATTCAAAAATCAACAACCTTTTACAAATGACTCACACGGCCTATTTATAGGCGTTACAACTCACGCAAAACAAAAATGTACAACACTTAGATCGGCACCGACTCATATCCTACGACTTACGACTCAACAGCTCCGACTCAACAACAGCTCCGACTTACGACTCAACAGCTCCGACTCAACAACATATGTACAGAACGACTTATGAATTGTCGACTTAAACACATACCGACTTACGACTTACTATAAGTCAGTAACGACTTATCAGCAACTCCGTTCTTCGACTTAACTAGCATATGCGACTTTCTTTGGACGACTTAAAGCATCAACGGTTCAGATTAACGCGGCATAAGGATCTTTGGCTTCAGGCTTCAGCGACATAAGATGGTACGACTTTAACTAAGTCGTAACTCGATACCGACTTATCACTTGACTCGGTAAGTCGTTTACGATCTATCACTGCATCAGTTTTCTTTGCCTTCTCACTGAGTAACTCGGTAGGTCGTCCTGGCGACTTAAGATCTTTGATAACCCGCACCTCTTCACGAGTTAGGTCTTCCACTCTGTTAGGTCGGTCACGACTTCTGTTAAGTCGGTCACGAATTAAATCTTCCATCATGTTAAGTCGGTCATGACTTATGCTTATGTCTTCCGCTTCAATAAATCGTGGTTGGCTTACCTCCTCGCCCCAGTTAAGTCGGTCATGACTTATGCTTTCTCCCCAGTTAAGTCGGTCACGACTTATGCTTTGGAGACTTATAGCTTGGCCTACATCATCCTCCCCTGGTTGAAAGAAATTCGTCCTCGAATTTGTAACTTCTTCCACATCAGCTCGTTCATTCCTATGATATGGTACGAGATGTTTAACATTGAACACATCAGAAGTGTACACATCCTCCGGCAGCTTCAACTTTTAAGCATTTTCATTAATTCGTTTCACGACTTCTACAGGACCAATTTTTCTGGCTTTCAACTTGTTATAAGCGCCCACTGGAAAACGATCCTTTGTTAATACTGCATAAACCAAATCACCTTCGTTAAATTCAACGTTTCTTCGTTTCAAATCTGCAGATTGTTTGTACTTCTCATTTGCTTTCTTCAATCGTTCCTGAACAATTTGATGACATTCCGTCAGTCCTTCAACAAAATCAGCAGCTTTCTTAACTGTCCCCGTCGAGTGTGGTATTACCGTTAAATCCAACGGTCCTTTTGGTATACTAGAATAAACAATCTGAAATGGACTGAACCCCGTACTACGATTTACCGCATGGTTATGAGCAAACTTTGCCTGGCATAACTTCATATCCCAACTCTTCAGATTGTCTTGCACAAGACATCTCAACAAATTTCCCAATGATCTGTTAACAACCTCGGTCTGTCCATCCGTCTGCGGGTGATAAGCACTACTAAATTTCAATTTCGTTCCCACCATCTTCCACAAACTTAGCCAAAAATGACTTAGAAATCTAGTATCCCTATCAGAAACAATGGATTCCGGCAAACCATGTAGACGATATATCTCTTTGAAGAATAACTCAGCAACCCGGACGGCATCAGCTGTCTTTTTACAAGCGATGAAATGTGTCATCTTGGAAAATCTGTCTACCACAACGAATATAGAATCATTCCCCCTTTGAGTTCTAGGCAAACCCAAAACAAAATCCATACTGATATCCACCCATGGTTTTATAGGCACGGGTAACGGCATATACAGTCCCGCATTTGTCGCTGTTCCCTTAGAAACTTGGCAAACATGACATCTTTCCACAAACCTTCCCACTTCCCGCTTCATTGACGGCCAAAAATAAGATTAAGAAATCAGCTGTAATATACGGTCTCTACCCACATGACCTTCCTCATGCAATTCCTTCACAATCTTCAACCGTAAACTGCAATCCGGTATACATCATCGATTTCCCTTGAACAGAAAACCATCTACCATCACAAACTCATCCGTCTCTCCTTTCTTCACTTTATTTACAAACTTCATAAAGTAAGGATCTTCAACAAATAACTCTGGTAGCACATCAAACCCTGTCACTTCGACCTTCATTGTAGTCAACACATGATTTCTTCTACTCAATGCATCCGCAACACGATTCGTCACTCCCGATTTGTGTTTCACAACAAACGTAAACTGTTGCAGATATGCAATCCATGATGTATGTCTCGCTGAAATTTTATCTTGTCCTTGCAAATGCTTCAATGCCTCATGATCAGTGTAAAGAACAAACTCTTTCTTAAATAGATAATGTCTCCAGTGTTTAATAGATTGCACAACAGCATAAAATTCCACATCATATGTGTTGTATCTCATCTTCGCTCCTGATAACTTCTCACTAAAGTATGCAATAGGTCGTCCACTCTGACTCAGCACTCCTCCAATTCCAACCTTTGATGCATCAGTGTGTAGCTCAAACAACAACTGAAAATCTGGTAATACTAGAATTGGTGCAGACGTCAAGAGTCCTTTGATTCGCTCAAAAGCAACCCCGGCTTCCTCCGTCCATGCAAACTATTTACCCTTCATACAATCAGTCACCGGCGCCATCACACTACTAATGTGTGGAATAAACCTTCGATAAAATGAAGCCAACCCGTGAAAACTACGAACTTCCGTTATCGTCTTGGGTTGCGACCAATCTCTAATAGCTTCGACTTTACTTTGGTCAACCTGTATTCCTTCTTCCGAGACAACATACCCCAGAAATAAAACACTCTTTGCCATAAAAACACACTTCTTTGTAGCAGCATAGAATTGTTCTTCTCGAAGAATAATTAACACTTTCTTCAATTGCTGAACATGCTCTTCTGTACTAGCACTATAGATTAGAATATCATCGAAGTAAACCACCACAAATTTCCCAATGTATGGCCTGAAAATTTGGTTCATCACCCTCATGAATGTACTTGGTGCATTTGATAGACCAAACGGCATTACCAGCCATTCATACAATCCTTCCCTCGTCTTGAATGTTGTCTTCCATTCGTCCCCTGGTCTAATGCGAATCTGATGATAACCGCTCTTCAAGTCAATCTTAGAAAATATTACGGACGCACTGATTTGATCCAATAAATGATCAAGCCTCGGCATCGGAAATCTGTATCTGACTGTGATCTTATTCAATGCTCTACTATCTGTGCACATCCTCCACGTTCCATCCTTTTTGGGTACCAATAAAGCTGGTACAGCACAAGGACTTAAATTCTCCTGCACATGCCCCTGTTCAAGCAATTCTTCCACTTGCCTCCTCAGTTCTTCATGTTCCTTTGGACTCATTCGATAATGTGGTCTGTGTGGCAACACAGCACCTGGAACAAGATCTATCTGATGTTGTATATCCCTCAATGGTGGCAACTCCATTGGTAACTCCCCTGGAAATACATCGTCAAATTCTTTCAAAACTAGCTTTGCTTCTTCCGGAATTTCAACCTCATCACTGCTCTCTCGCCCAATCAACAAAAACACTTCAGGCTCCTCCTCTACTTCCTTCACAAACTCCTTCAGAGATAACAAAGTTTTAAGCTCTTCAATCTCCTCCAATTTATTTTCCTCCTGTTGTCGCTTCTTTGGAACTAGAGTGATCTTTGTGCCTTCAAACATGAAACTGTAACTGTTGGTACGCCCATCATGTTGCACCGCCCTATCATACTGCCACGGCCTCCCTAGCAACAAATGACAAACGTCCATATCTACCACATCGCACCAGATTTCATCTTTATATTTCTTCCCAATTGAAAACTTCACACAAGCCCTTCGTCCAACCTTCACCTCCCCGCCTTTCCTCAACCAAGCCAACTTGTACGGTTTCGGATGTTTCTCAGTCTTTAATGCCAACTTCCTCATAGCTTCTAAAGAAATTATATTATCACAGCTTCCAGCATCAATAACAAATTTGCAAACTTTCCCCAGAATAGTACATGTTGACTGAAAAATATTGCTCCTCAACCAACTACAATCCTCCTCTTGCTTTGGTGTTAAATAGGACCTCTTCATCATTAGATTATAACCTTCGTCTCCCGACACTTCTTCTTCCTCCTCATCAGGTGGTGAATTGGAACATTCAGCTTCTTCATCCTCATCCTCAACCTCCGCTATCATAGCTCTCTTCTTCGGCTTTGGACATTCGCTACTTTTGTGACCCAATTCCTGACAATTGTAACATTTGAAACCGTTGTTAACCTTTGTCTTCTCAGCCTCCTTCACTACTGGTCTATTGATAGGTTTAGAAACATTAGAACTCCCACTAACACTCCTCACTTGATTGTTGGAATTAGTAAACACACCACTTCCTCGTCGTCCTTGTTTCTCCCAAGCCAACGCCTTTTGATGTGCTTCTGCCACAGATCTTGGATCGAACATATTAACCATATCCTGAATCTACATTCTTAATCCCCCAATGAATCTAGATGTCAGTTGCTCTTCCGTTTCCATAATATCATTTCTCGCAATAAGCTAATAAAACTCATCTGCATAATCATTAACAGTTTTTGTGCCCTACCTCAAATTCTGCAAACGTTGATACATCAGTGACTGATAATTGTAAGGTAAGAACGTTGCTTTCATCAATTTCTTCATCTTCTCCCAAGATTCAATTTTTGACTTCCCCATTCGTTCACGTGTAAGTTTGGTTTGCTGCCACCATGCCAAAGCTCTACCTCTCAACCTTGTAGCAACCAACTTCACTCTACGATGTTCTGGAACTTCTTTGAAGTCAAAAATCTCTTCAACATTAGCCACCCAATCTAGAAACTCCTCCGCTTGCATACCACCTTTGAACTCAGGAATTTCAGTCTTCATCCCCGACTCCCACTTGTGATCATATTCAGAGTAATTTCTTCCTTGTCCTCGTCCTTGTCCACGAACACTTCCACCATCATATTCTTCTTCAAAATCAGATGTATATCGTTGTCTATCTCGTCCACCCACATCTCTACTACCTTCACGCCTACCACCATCATCCCTTCTATCTACATTCCTCCGTTCACGATCATTCACGTTCCTCCCACGCCTTTGATCATTGTCAACACTTCTTTCTCAATTGGATTGTGGTGAGACTCTACTTCCCCCATGGTTAGATTTAGGTGAAACCCTTCTCCGATTTTGATTCATTTCTAACATCATCTTCTCTAACCGACCAATTCCTTCGTTAAGCTTTTCTCTAAAGTTTTCATTGATTCTTTGCTCCATCTCATCAGCCTCTTCTCTTCGATATAAAGCTTCAACGTTTTGGTGACGATTAGCTCTTCTTGGCGGCATACTTGAAATCTTCACAAACACTTAAAATTCAAACACAATTCGAACTTTGATCCAAAATAAAATGGATCGAAACTTCCACTTTTATTGCAAATCGCGATGAACACGATGAACAAAATTCTCGGCCTCCAACACAAATTCGATCGAAACAACTTTGAACAAGCTCTACTAACTCGGCCAACTTGATTGGAGATGCTCGGTTCAACTTGATTTCTTCAAAGCTCCAAAATAATTAGGCTCCAAGTCTCGATCTAGCTATGATTGGCTAGAACAAGCTCTGGTACCAAAACTGATGCAGCGGATTAATCAAAACAATGTAGATCGATGAAAGTAGCGTTCGATGGATTGGAAGATAATGAAATGCCCAAATTCGTTGATCCGAAGATACCGAATTCTAGCTATCCCTGACACGTTGATCGCGCACGATACCGTGAGAAGAGATCTTCAATTCTTCGAGCGTTGATCAAGCGCACTTGATTCCGCGAATTGGCTTCTGCAATCGTTGAATCGAGCGCACTCGATTAACCGAAAGAGGAGATAGGAGATTACACTCAACTACCAATTTAAATGAAAGCACAAAGCAATCAAACAAGAATTTTATTCAAAAATCAACAACCTTTTACAAATGACTCACACGGCCTATTTATAGGCGTTACAACTCACGCAAAACAAAAATGTACAACACTTAGATCGGCACCGACTCATATCCTACGACTTACGACTCAACAACTCCGACTCAACAACAGCTCCGACTTACGACTCAACAGCTCCGACTCAACAACATATGTACAGAACGACTTATGAATTGTCGACTTAAACACATACCGACTTACGACTTACTATAAGTCGGTAACGACTTATCAGCAACTCCGTTCTTCGACTTAACTAGCATATGCGACTTTCTTTGGACGACTTAAAGCATCAACGGTTCAGATTAACGCGGCATAAGGATCTTTGGCTTCAGGCTTCAGCGACATAAGATGGTACGACTTTAACTAAGTCGTAACTCGATACCGACTTATCACTTGACTCGGTAAGTCGTTTACGATCTATCACTGCATCAGTTTTCTTTGCCTTCTCACTGAGTAACTCGGTAGGTCGTCCTGGCGACTTAAGATCTTTGATAACCCGCACCTCTTCACGAGTTAGGTCTTCCACTCTGTTAGGTCGGTCACGACTTCTGTTAAGTCGGTCACGAATTAAATCTTCCATCATGTTAAGTCGGTCACGACTTATGCTTATGTCTTCCGCTTCAATAAATCGTGGTTGGCTTACCTCCTCGCCCCAGTTAAGTCGGTCACGACTTATGCTTTCTCCCTAGTTAAGTCGGTCACGACTTATGCTTTGAAGACTTATATCTTGGCCTGCATCACAATTCAAGGGGTACGGAACTGCGGGCTGTTTCAATTCAGGTCTTGGGAGGCATCTGTTATCTTATGTTAGCTACTAGTTTGAATGGTTACATAGCTACAATTACAAACTTAAAAAAAATCTATCAATAAATGGAAATGTGGCGCTACTCCAATAATAGTAAGTCTTATGCAGCTGTCATTACTCTTCCTGATAGCATTATTCCAAACATCTAAATATACCTCATCCAATTAACTAAAATGAATGAAATCAGTGTATAACTTTGTATTTTTGATACCAGGCAATGATGATTATGAAGCGATACTCGCACTGGAGCCGCTTCTATTAGAAACCTGCTCTTCGTCCTACAACTATTACCGAATCCATATATTTTGGTTAGTGTTTTGTTCAAATTAGCAGTTTTGTTATGAACATTTAACCCCACCATATTTCAAAAAATGTTAGTTAAGTTATCAATGGTTTGATAATATGCTAAACAATACACCTCACTATCTACAAACATACACATACATACATATATACATATACATATGTTATTAAATTCAGAATTCCTCATTTTTTCAAAAATTAACCAATCTACTACGATAATATCAATCAGAGATATTCATAGTTATCATGTTCTTATGTACTCTCATAACCGTTTCTAGCTCGAATATGTCAGATAGTCTCACTAACATAGTTTTGTGTTACTCCAATAAATTTGACTTATATACATAGGATATTTGAGCCTTTTTTGTTTTAGATAAATTCAAATTATGTTAATAAACTAATTACTATATTTTTTTATCATTCTTAACTCCATAATAAAAATACTTTAGTGAATAAATTACAATCCTGTATAAAAAATTTACAGTGTTTTATAAGTTGCATTTGGAGTATTATACAAAGTAAGCAACAAATATATATACATCATAATATAAATCACAAAAATAAATTTCATTATAAATTAATTCAAATGCATATATTCTTCGATAAAATGTATATTGGATATTAAAAAAGAAAATAAAATAATGAAATGTAAATTGGTCTGAAGAATTGTCCACACAAGATTAAGAAAAAGTAAGCAAGTATGTGTGTGGGATATTAAAATATTCAAACAGTGGTCATTTATGCTGCTTAGATTAAATAGTGAAATTTATGTTCTGATGTGGATATGAATTATAGTGCATTCATTGTTTTCTAGTTGTATAAGTTATAGGAATGAATTTTTGTTAGCATAATGCTTGAAAATTAAGTTACAAATCAATGAAGATATTTACATGATTCATTTCTTTTCAGCACAACCAGAGTTATCATGTTGTGGTTTGTGATGTTTTGTGGGATGATATTTGGATCTTGGGTGATGGAGTAAGAATTTCATGGTATTAGTAGATTATTATTTGTATGGAATTTGTATGATTACTAATTACATGTTATTAGCATATTATTGATTCTAAACAAAATAGCAATGTACGTGAGATGTGCATCAAGCCTACAAAGAGAATTATCATCTTTCAAGAAAGGGCACCTCACGACTTTCAATGCAAGTGCAGCCTACTTTTGGTGAAGTTCTGGACTACCATCCCTTCTGCATGCCTTTCTGATGCAGCGCAACCCATAATTTTCCAAGGCTTAAGTCGTCCACGACCCATAATTTTCCAAGGCTTAAGTCGTCCACGACATACGACTTAAATCCTAATGACTTATCAATGCTCACGAGTTAACAGGTGCCGCGACTCACGACTCAACAGTACCACGACTCAACAACGAACGACTTATATTGGGTCGGTAACGAGTTAAGAGATATCTTCAGGTTTCTCTGCATGCGACTTATAACATGGACGACTTAGGGAATACGACTTCAACGACTTAACCCAGTTCACGACTTAAGGATTTTAGACGACTTAACTAAGTCGTAGGTCGTAGACGACTTATCTTAAGTCGTTAGTTTTCTTCTTTCGTATAACTCGCTTCACCGCCTTGTTCTAGTCTTTCGTTAGGTCGTTCCCTATAAGTCATACGTGACCTAACATGCTCCGATGCGCCTTGAAGCTGTTGCTTCCCTTTATTATTCTTGTTAAATCGTGGACGACTTACATCCGCTTCGTTAGGTCGTGGATGACCTAAATCTTCTACTTCAGCTTCGTTATGCCGTGGACGACTTAAGCCTTGGAAAATTATGGGTCGTGGACGACTTAAGCCTTGGAAAATTATGGGTTGCGCTGCATCATCCTCCCCAGGTTGAGAAAAATTCGACCTCGAATTTGTAAGCTCTTCCCCATCGGATTGTTTATCCCCATAATATGGTACGAGATGCTTAACATTGAACACGTCAGAAGTGTACACATCCTCCGGTAGCTTCAATTTATAAGCATTTTCATTAATTCGTTTCACAACTTCTACAGGACCAATTTTTCTTGCTTTCAACTTGTTATAACCGCCCACTAGAAAACGATCCTTTGTTAACACAGCATATACCATATCTCCTTCATTAAACTCAACATTTCTTCGCTTCAAGTCTGCAGATCGTTTATACTTCTCATTTGCCTTCTCCAATCGCTCCTGAACGATTTTATGACATTCAGTCAATCCATCAACAAAATCAACAGCTCTTTTAACTGTCCCCTTCGGCTGCGGTATCATTACTAAATCCAACGACCCTTTTGGCAAGTTTGAATACACGACCTGGAATGGACTGAAACCTGTGCTACGATTGACCACATGATTATGAACGAACTCTGCTTGGCATAACTTCACATCCCAGCTTTTCAGATTATCTTTCACCAGACATCGCAATAAATTTCCCAGCGATCTGTTAACCACCTCCGTTTTCCCATCAGTTTGCGGATGGTAAGCGCTACTAAAATTCAGTTCCGTTCCGACCATCTTCCATAAACTTAGCCAAAAATGAGTCAGAAAACGAGTATCCCTATCTGACGCAGCGGATTAAACAAAAACTAGGTAGATCGATGAAAGTAGCAATCGGTGGATTGATGAATACTGAAATGCCCAAATTCGTTGATATGAAGATACCGAATTCTAGCTATCTCTGACACGTTGATCGCGCACGATACCGTGAAAAGAGATCTTCAATTCTTCGAGCGTTGATCAAGCGCACTTGATTCCGCGAATCGGCTTCAACGATTGAATATTTGAGCGCACTCGAATGTCGAAGGTGGAGATAGGAGATTACACTCAACTACCAATTTAATTGAAAGCACAAAGCTAACAACGAAAATTTTATTCAAAAATCAACCTCTTTTTCAAATGTACAACTCACGCCTATTTATAGCATTTTACAATCCAGACCCTTAAGCCGTTCACGACTTACGACCCAACTTAGGTCGGCAACGACTCAACAATCCACGACTCAAGCACTTGTATTACAACTCACACAACATCACAAATTTACAACACTTTGGTCATATACGACCTAACAGACACACGACTCACGACTCAAGTACAAACGACTCAACACATATATACAACAAAGTCCAGCAACGATCGCTACTTTCGTCGATTACACCTTTTATTATTTCCGCTGCTGCACCACTTTCTTACATCACTAAATACATGCATGGTAAGAAATATTAATGGGATTCTGAAATGCTTACAACTAAAGAAATCGATTTTGTTATGAAGGTCGAGGTCAATTTAGATGGAAAAGATAATTGGGCGTTTAATGTTGATGAAAACATCTTTCTAATCTGCCTTGTTACAGAGGCAGCAGATTTGGATATGTCTTATGATTATACATCTGACTGATTTCTTTTTACTTGCAGAAAACTTATAATCACTTGACTTTCATCATATGTTGATCAAGAGCATTCAATGAAATGTCATTCAATACATTGGTTGACTTTACAAAAGATAACTAGGTTTTATAAAATTAAATATCTAAGTTTTATAAAAATTAAATAAGTTTATTAAAATAACTAAGTTTATAAAATTGCTTTTTTTTTCTGAAAAAACACAAGAAACACAAGAAATCAAATTTTAACTTATTTTGTTAGAAGTTAACCAATTTTTATAAACATTTAACTAAATTAACTAAGTCTGTAAAATTTAAACAAGTTTTACAAATATTAACCATGTTCTATGGTAAATTTATAAAAAAGCAATTGTTTAACAAAAATTTAAATTGACTAATTTTTTAAAGAATCTATTAGTTTTCATAAATAGTTAGTTGAGTTAACAATGTTTCTTAAAATTAGCCGGTTTTATAAAAATAAATTAAGTTTTATAAAAATTAGAAAAGTCCATAAAAAATAATAGTATTAGTAATAATAATATAAATAATAATAGTTAGTACACTATTTTATAGAGATGTTCGTACATCTTTACTTGGTTAGTTATATGTATTGTTTTGTATGCTAAATAGTTGGATGACTTGGTTCTGTCCCCATGCTCAATCTGATCTGATTCTGTCCAACTTTGGCTGTAGGAATAGGCGAATGCAGCTGACAGCTCAAGCAACTTATTTTGGTAAGCTGTCATCTATGATGTGTTCCTTGCTTGACTGGTTTCTTTCCTTATGTTTAACTAGCCAAATATATTAAGCATCTTGTTTCAGTTCTCCTAGTCAATCTAACTATCCCACAGCTTATATGTATTATTGATTATTGCATCTCTAATGTGCTTTAGTTATTAGCCTTTTTAAATGCTAATTTATATTTAGACAACTCATAATGTGGTTCGACCCTAAATGAATGCATATACCAGGTTTGATCAGATAGCTTGAAAGCTTCAAATTCACATCATATATATGCATTCGACTAATGAAATGTCACATATTCGTAGTCATATGGCTTTATTCTATTTCAATGGCTACTTTCTGTTTTTTTAGCTTATAGGTTTCCATATACAGTCATTTTTCTCTCGACATAAACAAGTGAATGTCATTGCAACAAGTCATACATATAAGTTCAGCTTAAACCGACGGCTTATAACATGTTCCAAAGCAACATAAAATCGTATTTGCATTTGTCCAATTGGGCATATGGTCCTTTCACGTTACAGTGACCTTTCATTTACTATTATTGACCTTCATTTAAGTTTTTTTTGTTTTAAATTTTATAGCGTGTTGAATACTTTGCATTAGTCAATCGCCTACCGAAATAGTGTGATGAATATTTAGTGTTTGCATTATGAATCCGATTTAACTTTGTGTACACTTTTTTGATGAACTGATTCTCAAGCATTACTTTTGCTTTACAAGTAGATAGATGACTGTGATGCAAAAAGGGTTGCAACGAGTTATGGATCGGAGTTATTTTTGCTGCTAGAACTACTTTTTGATTTTAACATATGTACTACTTGCTTTTGTTTTGTTATTGCTACTTGTTCTATATTTTTTTTTTGAACTATTAATGACAAACTATTTATGTTTGGTGTAAGAATATTGTGTATTTTGATTATGAAATTTCATACGTTGGTTATCAAATATGTGTCCAAAATGTGGTATTGATACAATATGTTGATTTTGAAATGTGATACTGATATAATATGTTAATTTTGAAATGTGATATATATACACATTGTGAAATGGAATTAAAACATTCCACTACGTTTTTAAAACGCTATTAAAACATTCCACAGCGTTTTTAAAACACCATTGAAAGTTTTAATAGCGTTTTAAAAATGTTATTAAATTGTATCTAAAAACATAAAGCACGATTTATTGCAACAAGGAAATGCTGTAAATAAATATCACAACATTGAAAAAACGCTATAAAATCTTATCTTAGCACGAAACAAACGCTAAGAAAGATCTCTAACTGCACTCAACCAAACGCTGTGAAATGATGTCATGACACCAGGGAAACGCTGTTAAAAAGGACATTTAACAGCGTTTATTTCATGTCATTGTATATCTCTGACATATAACTGCATGTCGATATACAACGTATGTAAAAACGCTGTTAATAGCTTTTATAGCCTTTTTAAAACGCTGTTAAAGGTCCTGTTTGTTGTAGTGAATTATTATAGTATATTGGTGTGTTTGGTTGTTATTATTAAAAAACAAATTTATAAAAATTGGAATTGGTTTATCCAATCAAATTAAGTTTGTATAAGTATGGAATTATGCTTATAAGTAAAAAAATGGATTTAAACCGGGATTTGGAAATTTAAATCCCAGAGATTTTTGGAAATGTTTTCCTAGGCGTTTTGGAATAAATGATGGTGATATTCTTTTTGGAATGGAAAATGCTTAAAATTGGAATAAAAATTGTTTTAAATTGGGTTTACAAATGGATTTTGAAAGTGATAAAGCACTGAACTCACTTCGGCCGTTGGAAAATAATCATGGTGATGACTATTGTAACGACCCAGAATTTTTGATAATTAAAATTCGAATATTTAATTGATTTTATATATTAATAAATGAATTTAATAAGTCGGATAATTTATTTTTCGAATATTGGATTTAATTTGACAATTAAATCGATATATTAAATAGTGAGATTCTAGAGATAATTGAAAATTGAGTTAAAATGATTGAAAATGATTTGTAAAATTTTATTTAATCATACTGGAGTTGTAGAAAGGTTATAGAACTTTTAAAATTGAATTTGAAGTTAATCTGTGAAAATTGAATATTTTAATATTTAATTATCGACTATAAAAATAGTCAATTTTCGAACAGTCTCAGAATTGAACGAGACCAGTTCCATTGGATCCGTAATAGTTAGTTATTATCGGGTTTCAATTTTCGTATCAATCGGGGTTGTCGATTGACCGTGGCAACTCGAAACGCATCGATATCGTTTTAATTTTAAATCGTCGAGTTAAAATAGTCATTTTTCAAACAGTGTCGGATTTCGACGAAACCAGTTTCATCGGATCCGTAATGTGATATTATTGTAAGATTTCAAATTTCGTAATTTTTGGATTTACCGTTTGTCCGGTACGAATTAAAACGCCTCGAAATCGATTTAAATCGGTTTAATTTAAATTGATCGTTTATTGCCATATCTTACACAGACGATCGAATTAGCTTTCGAAACCTGTTCCATTGTGTCCGGAATGCGGGGTAAACCCCAGAAATGCCAGTTTCGACGCGTAAATCGGAGTTCGGGAAAATCACGAATGAATAGTGTTCGGTAGAAAATCTATAAAAGGACCTTTATTCATTTCAATTGCCAAAAACCCTAATCTCAAGAGCCAGCCGCCACGTTTGTTTTCTACGGCCAGAAAGCTCTCATCTTCTTCCTATTCGATCTCCTCATCCATCGATTTATTCAAGAAAGTTCCAACTACAATATTGTAGAACACATCACGAACTACGATCTCAACGGTTATGATCGAAATCAATGCGGTGGATCGACCTGAATCTAGATGCAAAGGTCAAATGTTTAGGCACGGATTTAGAGATAGAGGAAGGGCCGAGTGTCACAAGTCTTTGGCCGAGCATCAGGGGGGAGAAGGCGCTTCGAATGGTGGCCAAATGATGGGGTTTCGACGATGTTTATGGGGTGCGAAAATCAAAGGGGGGGCCGGCTCTTACGGGTAGCGTGCGTTTTCTTTTACCTGGAGGGGAAGGTGGGGAAGAAGACATAAATCACGGCCTTGATTTGCTGTTAAGAAATTGAACGGTCGAGATCATTCTAGGTTAAAATTTAAAAATAGATTTGTAAATTAATTTATATTTAAAATCGTGTGATGTTTAAAATGTTGTATTTTGTTCATACGAGATCGAAAATTGATGAAACAAATTACGACGGGTTCGTATCGTCGAGCTCTACGCAATGGAATTGGATTGGAGTCGTTTGGAGTCAATGAAAATTTCGGGTAAAATTAAACGCGCGTTTAATTTTATTCGAAATAAACGCTGGAATCAGAATTAAAATCAAGGTGAGATTTTCTCACTCAAATTGAATGTGGAATTTTTTACAGTTATTGATTGATGATTGACTGTTTGGACGTGATATTAGATATAGTAGGATATATATCTATATATAGCAATATATACATATTGGAATATGTATATATTGGATTGATGATTTCCCGCCTCGTATAGCGGATGAGACCCTATTGCGCCGTTAGTAAGCGGATTTATAAAAACCTATATACCGCGATAATTCCGTACTGGAGCGGAATTGGTATTGTGCTAACATCTGTGGATGCAGGGAAACAGGTTGGAGGGATCCGACTGGATTCCTCACCATGTTGATTATTTACAGATATTTTGATATATTCTGTTATCATATGATGATATATGATATTTGACTGTTGTGATGGACTAATTGATGCTGTTGCATCATCGGATTTAGTTTTGAAATGTAAAAATAACGACTTTTATTTTAAAAAGATTTTAAAGTGATTTTTGAAAAGTAGACGTTTATCGAATTTTTGAATTGATTTATTTCAGAAAAATAAACGTCTAGAATTTTAAAGTTATAAGAGTTAAGATTTTTGGTGAAATATAACCAAAGTGTGATTTTTGAAATGAAAGTTGATTTAATTGTAAAATGGGTTAAATTGAGATTTTTAAAGTATTATAAAAGATGTACAGAAAAATTGATATATTTATCAATTAAAATTTTTGGAATTTTAAAACGAGTTTTTATAAGTGAAGATATGAATCTTATAGAATTTTAAAATTGTGAAGATATGAAATTCATAGATGTATAAATTGTGAAGTTAAAATGAATGAAATTGTAGAATAGAAGATTTATAAGGAATTAACTTATAAATTGGATTTGTGCCTACAAATGAAATATTGATCGAATTTGTTAATAAAGGAGTTTTACAAATCGAAGTTGTTATAAAATATAAAAGGTGAAGTTTATAAACATTGTTTTATAAATCCAAAACCAATTGAAATTGATAGGTTAAACATAGAAGTTTAATAAAGGAGATATATCCGCGATTTTGGATAGTGGATAATTATTGAAATAAAAATGGGTAGAAAATATTGAAAAGTGGTTAGTGAAGTATATTCACGATTTTGGACAGTGAATATATTTTTGAAGTAGAATGGATATGGTTTTGGGAAAGCGATATTATAAAAATGAAGTAACTGTTTTAAAAGATGTTTTAAAACGTGTTAAGTATCGAATACATAGATTTCAACATTTATTATTGAAATAGACGTTTTCGAGAAAAAAATAAGGAAATGGTAGACTATAACACTGTTGTTATAGTAAATGATTTCCGAAAGGAAATATTTTTATGTAGTACTGGGATTTATATATCTATTTTAAATTTCAAATCCCTATACTAGTGATTTTGAGTCGTCGTAACGATGTTTTACGCAACATTCGTTTTTGACTCAAATAGATGTTAAAATTTATGATTTCCTTAAAGAATGAATATATACTTAATATTGATTTAAGTATATCGAATATTTTCCAAGTGTTGAAAATAAATGATTTGTGAAATACTTATTATTAAATAAGTAGGGAAATGCTTTTCCAATATGAAATGAAACGTTTTGAGATTTTATCTTCTTAAAGATAAATCGAAATTGAATATTTGAAAATGATTGAAAATCGTATATCAGTAGATATTTTGAAAGATATAAATTCACTATGGAATTTATAAAGGAAAGGGAAACCGTTTAGAAAAATAAACGTTGATTTATTTTTGAAGTATGGAAATTTTATATCTAGTAAAGATATTTTGGAAGATAAAATAATTTGGAAAATTATTTGGAATCTGATGATGTTGCGCATCTTTATTGATAGTTAAATAACCGACTATCAATAATTACCTTGAGTAGGTATTTGTTGTGAATTGGATGAATTTGAATGCCACACTTAATTTTTGAATAATCGCTCACTATTCGGGTTAGCCGGGAAAGGACCATGGGGTCGTATAACCCATTCCGAATATGTGATACGTCGTTATGAATTGCATTCGAAGACCGGTGTTGAAGACCGGATATTTTTGAAAACGGAAGGATTACCGTCGAGTTACTCTACATCGGCTGATCTCCGATTTAGAGGTTTTATCACCCTTAGTGACGGGAAGTCCTGACGTGATTAGAAAATTATCCGAAAATGCAAGGGCTTCGTGAGAAGTGCCTTCGGTTCTGTTCGATCCCGGAACAGACTTGTATGGATTGTGTGTCTGACGTTACAATTTGAGATATAAAGCTGATTTCTTTCAAATACATTTATGTTGGTGGCGGAGAATTTATTCTCTTAGCTTAACACCCTTCACTGAGATGTACGAGCTCAGAGGTTATGTAGTTGAAATTTATCAGCGATATATCCCAATTTGGTAACGTGGCATACTGAGTGTTGCTGTGAAATGATCAGTGTTTGATCATTTGTGATATGATCATTTGTTTGATCTTATATCTTTGTGATCATAGGTTGATCATTTTTGTTGGACCCAAAGCAGGGCTTTTTGAGAAAGCGTAGCTTTGTGGACGAGACTTCGTCGAGCCTCACACCCCGGAAATGGTCGAAACAGGAAGGATGCGGCAAGGTTCTAGGGAGTAGCGCCCCTTAGTGTATGTCATTCCTTCTGATAAAGGTGGTATCATGGTATGGAGCCCAGATACTTAACCTCTGTGGTTACTGCATTATTATTATCTATGTGGTTTGTTGCGAATCGGGGATCCTCGGGAAGATCGGTGACGATCGGGGGATGGCATACGCGTGTCAGTAGTTACCTATTTTTGCAGAGGTAACCCGGCCTTGTGTTGGCAGAGATCCGGTTAGGTTCTCGGGTCGTCTATTCCAGGGACGTACCCATCGTGGATAGGAAGTTCCTTAGCCTGACCATTTGTTGGAAATCCAAAGAAACAATACGAGCCTTTACGATTTCAATTGTATAACCTGTCTCCTCAGGAGGCAGCTATAGCAGGCATAATATAATGGTACCTATGCTGGCTAAGATTTATATTCTACTTTCGAAATGTTTTCCACTATGCACTAATAATAATATCAAAAAGGATTTGATTTTTTGCGTAGTAAGCATCTTTGACTAACATAAGAAGAAATCTCCTCCAAGTCTGCGTTTGCATTGTGTGTGTGGTGGGAGGTCTTATGGTAGTTTCATTTTCCAAAAGCATTGCGAATTGACTTTAAAATTCTCTGCTATTTATTTTAAAGATAAATAACTGTTTTACGTTCTCACACCAGTCACCATGATTGACTCGGAGTTTATTGTTCCCTTCTAAACTCTGGGTGCCCACCAATTTCCACACGGGCAGCCTAGAGTTATATTATCAGGATATTCTGGATATTCTGGAGCTTTGGAAGCAAGCTGGATGGCGAGACGTAGTATTTGTATCTGATAGTATTTATTCCGCTGTGTATTCTGTATGAGGACAAGTTATATAACTGTCCATTGTTGTATATTGACTCTGATGATATGATGTGATGTAATGTAATAACAGATATAATTCTTTTGTTTTTAAATGATATTCATTTATCTATTATATATTGTTCCGCTGCGATATGTGAGATTCTGATATTGTGTTCTGTTTCTGCTCCTGTTCTGTTGTTGTTCTTCTTTCTTTTTCTTCTATCTTCTTCTTCTACCTTTTTCTTCTTTCTTAAAACCATAACTTTTCGGGTTTCCGGCATTCGATGGCTCAGCAGTCGATAAAGTGAGTATCGATGTTGAATTTTCGAAAGTCGAAAATTTACGGGATGTTACATTTGGTATCAGAGCATATGGTTAAGCGACAACCCTGCTCTGTTGGGTGTTACTCATTAGAGATAGAGTCAGTAGTACTCTAGAATGAGTTGAGTGTAATAATAGATACGAGTGCGTATTTGTTAGTGAATATAAAATTGTTTTATATTGTGATGATTGGTTTGTTGAGTGGTATATGGATTCTGGTCGGTATTGTCCGTACAACTCTATCGATAGGGATCTCTAAACACTTATATAGAACAATTCGGCACAATATTGTTTTAAATAGGGTAAATGAGATAATTTTGCCCAAAACTATTTTTGTATAGAAAAGAAATGTTTTTCTATAAAGTACTATAGTATATGGTTGCATGGATGTTAGGAAGTAATAATAGTGAATTATCATCACTAAAATTGAATAAGAAATTGAAATCAAAACTCCAAAGATAAAGAGATGAATTCACATATAAATGAAATTTGAGAATATGAATTATAAATGTGATTTGTAATTTAAAACGGAATTCCAGAGAAGTATTTGGAAATGTTTTGAAAAGAATTTGAAAATTTTGGAGATTTGGAAAGTTTAAATTCCTTTTTGATTTGAAAATGGATTTCAAGGGTTTTGAAAAATGTTTTAGAGTGATGAAAGCTCTAAACTCTTTTCAGGTCGCTGGAAAATAATCCTGATGATGATGGCCACATCATTAGAATTCATTTTCGGGTTTCCAAAAGAGGGATTGCTGCCAGAATATTTTAAATAAAAGTTGATTGGAAAATTTGGATTTTTGTTTTGCGAATTCAAAAGATAATTTGAATTGATTTCAAAAATGGTTTTGAAGATTGAAAAGACTCTGGAATCCTATTTAAATATTTATGGGAATGATAAATGAGTTTATAACTTATACAATTTGAATTCTGATAGAATAAATTTAACTTAAAGGATGAAGTTAAATTAAAGTAAGTATAAGTGAATCAATTAAATCTAAGTTGAGATTGTGGAATATGAAATCTGGATTTAATATGAATTTTGAATAAGTAAAGAAATTTGACCTTGGTAAAAGTTAAATAGGATTAAAATTTGAATTTGGATTTATAAGTGGAAACTTAAGTTAAGTTAAACAAATGATGTTTAATTGGAATATAACTTAAGTAATGTTGAACGAAGTTGATTTTGATATCAAAGTAAATTAATAAAGGGAATTTATTAAATGAATGTGAACTTGAGTTATATAAATGAAATTCAACTTTATTTGTTAAATGAATTAGCAATTGAATTGAATTGAATAAATGGATTGGATGTTAATCAATCTAATGTGAAGTATTGATATGAAATAATGAATATAAGTGTTAATTCATTAAAAGCTAATGAAGTTGAGAAATTAAATAAATTGAATGGAAGTCAATTTAATTTAAAAGTGTTGAACCAAATCGAATGTAAAATTTATAATTTGGTTGTGTTGAATATACATTGGTTGTTATTTGATTGTTAGTTGATTTTGTATAAATTCATTAAGTATTAATGAAATTGAATTAGCAAATTGGAAAGCTATGTGATTAAATTCAAATTGGAAGTGAACGGATGTGAATTAGTGAATGTAAACTAATTGAATTGAAAGAGAATGTTGATTAAATCCAATGTAAATGAATCGAATATGATTTAAAATTGAAAACCAATTCAATGAATGTTAATGAGAAGTGAATCTATATTGATTTGGTTATAAAGTTGTTGAATGTTTATTGGATGATGGTTGCATTTGTTGTTTTGTTGCATTTGCTATATTGACATATGTAGTTATGTTGCTATATGATGTATATTGACTATATTTTCATATCTACATGTTCTCATATGTTTTTTTTGAGTGTTTAGTAGGTGCGGATGGCGTTGCTTCGCATTTGGAGCTCGCTTTCGCGCTATATTAGCCGTATACGCTCGCTAAAAATATAATAAGGTACATATCTCGGATTAAATATTGTACTTTTACACTTTTTTCCCTACGGGATGCCTCATCACTTGATGGGATGTATATTTGTGATATATATACACTGTCATTTTTTTTCGGATCGAGCCGCGCAAAGGAGACTATGGCGAATTTTTCCGAAAATTTAAGGCGTTAGAATATTTTTGAGAAAATGAGAAAATTGGAAAATTTTGAAAACTTAGTAAAGTTTTTGTAAGAAGTTTAACTATTGGATTTCTGAAAAAGTTAAACCTTTAAGAGATTTGTAAATCTAATTTGAACGGTTTGTTTTGGAAAGTTAATAGATTTTGTATCTTCTTCTTACTTGGTAATTTCGAGGACGAAATTCTTTTAAGGGGGGAAGTCTGTAACGACCCAGAATTTTTGATAATTAAAATTCGAATATTTAATTGATTTTATATATTAATAAATGAATTTAATAAGTCGGATAATTTATTTTTCGAATATTGGATTTAATTTGACAATTAAATCGATATATTAAATAGTGAGATTCTAGAGATAATTGAAAATTGAGTTAAAATGATTGAAAATGATTTGTAAAATTTTATTTAATCATACTGGAGTTGTAGAAAGGTTATAGAACTTTTAAAATTGAATTTGAAGTTAATCTGTGAAAATTGAATATTTTAATATTTAATTATCGACTGTAAAAATAGTCAATTTTCGAACAGTCTCAGAATTGAACGAGACCAGTTCCATTGGATCCGTAATAGTTAGTTATTATCGGGTTTCAATTTTCGTATCAATCGGGGTTGTCGATTGACCGTGGCAACTCGAAACGCATCGATATCGTTTTAATTTTAAATCGTCGAGTTAAAATAGTCATTTTTCAAACAGTGTCGGATTTCGACGAAACCAGTTTCATCGGATCCGTAATGTGATATTATTGTAAGATTTCAAATTTCGTAATTTTTGGATTTACCGTTTGTCCGGTACGAATTAAAACGCCTCGAAATCGATTTAAATCGGTTTAATTTAAATTGATCGTTTATTGCCATATCTTACACAGACGATCGAATTAGCTTTTGAAACCTGTTCCATTGTGTCCGGAATGCGGGGTAAACCCCAAAAATGCCAGTTTCGACGCGTAAATCGGAGTTCGGGAAAATCACGAATGAATAGTGTTCGGTAGAAAATCTATAAAAGGACCTTTATTCATTTCAATTGCCAAAAACCCTAATCTCAAGAGCCAGCCGCCACGTTTGTTTTCTACGGCCAGAAAGCTCTCATCTTCTTCCTATTCGATCTCCTCATCCATCGATTTATTCAAGAAAGTTCCAACTACAATATTGTAGAACACATCACGAACTACGATCTCAACGGTTATGATCGAAATCAATGCGGTGGATCGACCTGAATCTAGATGCAAAGGTCAAATGTTTAGGCACGGATTTAGAGATAGAGGAAGGGCCGAGTGTCACAAGTCTTTGGCCGAGCATCAGGGGGGAGAAGGCGCTTCGAATGGTGGCCAAATGATGGGGTTTCGACGATGTTTATGGGGTGCGAAAATCAAAGGGGGGGCCGGCTCTTATGGGTAGCGTGCGTTTTCTTTTACCTGGAGGGGAAGGTGGGGAAGAAGACATAAATCACGGCCTTGATTTGCTGTTAAGAAATTGAACGGTCGAGATCATTCTAGGTTAAAATTTAAAAATAGATTTGTAAATTAATTTATATTTAAAATCGTGTGATGTTTAAAATGTTGTATTTTGTTCATACGAGATCGAAAATTGATGAAATAAATTACGACGGGTTCGTATCGTCGAGCTCTACGCAATGGAATTGGATTGGAGTCGTTTGGAGTCAATGAAAATTTCGGGTAAAATTAAACGCGCGTTTAATTTTATTCGAAATAAACGCTGGAATCAGAATTAAAATCAAGGTGAGATTTTCTCACTCAAATTGAATGTGGAATTTTTTACAGTTATTGATTGATGATTGACTGTTTGGATGTGATATTAGATATAGTAGGATATATATCTATATATAGCAATATATACATATTGGCATATGTATATATTGGATTGATGATTTCCCGCCTCGTATAGCGGATGAGACCCTATTGCGCCGTTAGTAAGCGGATTTATAAAAACCTATATACCGCGATAATTCCGTACTGGAGCGGAATTGGTATTGTGCTAACATCTGTGGATGCAGGGAAACAGGTTGGAGGGATCCGACTGGATTCCTCACCATGTTGATTATTTACAGATATTTTGATATATTCTGTTATCATATGATGATATATGATATTTGACTGTTGTGATGGACTAATTGATGCTGTTGCATCATCGGATTCAGTTTTGAAATGTAAAAATAACGACTTTTATTTTAAAAAGATTTTAAAGTGATTTTTGAAAAGTAGACGTTTATCGAATTTTTGAATTGATTTATTTCAGAAAAATAAACGTCTAGAATTTTAAAGTTATAAGAGTTAAGATTTTTGGTGAAATATAACCAAAGTGTGATTTTTGAAATGAAAGTTGATTTAATTGTAAAATGGGTTAAATTGAGATTTTTAAAGTATTATAAAAGATGTACAGAAAAATTGATATATTTATCAATTAAAATTTTTGGAATTTTAAAACGAGTTTTTATAAGTGAAGATATGAATCTTATAGAATTTTAAAATTGTGAAGATATGAAATTCATAGATGTATAAATTGTGAAGTTAAAATGAATGAAATTGTAGAATAGAAGATTTATAAGGAATTAACTTATAAATTGGATTTGTGCCTACAAATGAAATATTGATCGAATTTGTTAATAAAGGAGTTTTACAAATCGAAGTTGTTATAAAATATAAAAGGTGAAGTTTATAAACATTGTTTTATAAATCCAAAACCAATTGAAATTGATAGGTTAAACATAGAAGTTTAATAAAGGAGATATATCCGCGATTTTGGATAGTGGATAATTATTGAAATAAAAATGGGTAGAAAATATTGAAAAGTGGTTAGTGAAGTATATTCACGATTTTGGACAGTGAATATATTTTTGAAGTAGAATGGATATGGTTTTGGGAAAGCGATATTATAAAAATGAAGTAACTGTTTTAAAAGATGTTTTAAAACGTGTTAAGTATCGAATACATAGATTTCAACATTTATTGTTGAAATAGACGTTTTCGAGAAAAAAATAAGGAAATGGTAGACTATAACACTGTTGTTATAGTAAATGATTTCCGAAAGGAAATATTTTTATGTAGTACTGGGATTTATATATCTATTTTAAATTTCAAATCCCTATACTAGTGATTTTGAGTCGTCGTAACGATGTTTTACGCAACATTCGTTTTTGACTCAAATAGATGTTAAAATTTATGATTTCCTTAAAGAATGAATATATACTTAATATTGATTTAAGTATATCGAATATTTTCCAAGTGTTGAAAATAAATGATTTATGAAATACTTATTATTAAATAAGTAGGGAAATGCTTTTCCAATATGAAATGAAACGTTTTGAGATTTTATCTTCTTAAAGATAAATCGAAATTGAATATTTGAAAATGATTGAAAATCGTATATCAGTAGATATTTTGAAAGATATAAATTCACTATGGAATTTATAAAGGAAAGGGAAACTGTTTAGAAAAATAAACGTTGATTTATTTTTGAAGTATGGAAATTTTATATCTAGTAAAGATATTTTGGAAGATAAAATAATTTGGAAAATTATTTGGAATCTGATGATGTTGCGCATCTTTATTGATAGTTAAATAACCGACTATCAATAATTACCTTGAGTAGGTATTTGTTGTGAATTGGATGAATTTGAATGCCACACTTATTTTTGAATAATCGCTCACTATTCGGGTTAGCCGGGAAAGGACCATGGGGTCGTATAACCCATTCCGAATATGTGATACGTCGTTATGAATTGCATTCGAAGACCGGTGTTGAAGACCGGATATTTTTGAAAACGGAAGGATTACCGTCGAGTTACTCTACATCGGCTGATCTCCGATTTAGAGGTTTTATCACCCTTAGTGACGGGAAGTCCTGACGTGATTAGAAAATTATCCGGAAATGCAAGGGCTTCGTGAGAAGTGCCTTCGGTTCTGTTCGATCCCGGAACAGACTTGTATGGATTGTGTGTCTGACGTTACAATTTGAGATATAAAGCTGATTTCTTTCAAATACATTTCTGTTGGTGGCGGAGAATTTATTCTCTTAGCTTAACACCCTTCTCTGAGACGTACGAGCTCAGAGGTTATGTAGTTGAAATTTATCAGCGATATATCCCAATTTGGTAACGTGGCATACTGAGTGTTGCTGTGAAATGATCAGTGTTTGATCATTTGTGATATGATCATTTGTTTGATCTTATATCTTTGTGATCATAGGTTGATCATTTTTGTTGGACCCAAAGCAGGGCTTTTTGAGAAAGCGTAGCTTTGTGGACGAGACTTCGTCGAGCCTCACACCCCGGAAATGGTCGAAACAGGAAGGATGCGGCAAGGTTCTAGGGAGTAGCGCCCCTTAGTGTATGTCATTCCTTATGGATAAAGGTGGTATCATGGTATGGAGCCCAGATACTTAACCTCTGTGGTTACTGCAGTATTATTATCTATGTGGTTTGTTGCGAATCGGGGATCCTCGGGAAGATCGGTGACGATCGGGGGATGGCATACGCATGTCAGTAGTTACCTATTTTTGCAGAGGTAACCCGGCCTTGTGTTGGCAGAGATCCGGTTAGGTTCTCGGGTCGTCTATTCCAGGGACGTACCCATCGTGGATAGGAAGTTCCTTAGCCTGACCATTTGTTGGAAATCCAAAGAAACAATACGAGCCTTTACGATTTCAATTGTATAACCTGTCTCCTCAGGAGGCAGCTATAGCAGGCATAATATAATGGTACCTATGCTGGCTAAGATTTATATTCTACTTTCGAAATGTTTTCCACTATGCACTAATAATAATATCAAAAAGGATTTGATTTTTTGCGTAGTAAGCATCTTTGACTAACATAAGAAGAAATCTCCTCCAAGTCTGCGTTTGCATTGTGTGTGTGGTGGGAGGTCTTATGGTAGTTTCATTTTCCAAAAGCATTGCGAATTGACTTTAAAATTCTCTGCTATTTATTTTAAAGATAAATAACTGTTTTACGATCTCACACCAGTCACCATGACTGACTCGGAGTTTATTGTTCCCTTCTAAACTCTGGGTGCCCACCAATTTCCACACGGGCAGCCTAGAGTTATATTATCAGGATATTCTGGATATTCTGGAGCTTTGGAAGCAAGCTGGATGGCGAGACGTAGTATTTGTATTTGATAGTATTTATTCCGTTGTGTATTCCGTATGAGGACAAGTTATATAACTGTCCATTGTTGTATATTGACTCTGATGATATGATGTGATGTAATGTAATAACAGATATAATTCTTTTGTTTTTAAATGATATTCATTTATCTATTATATATTGTTCCGCTGCGATATGTGAGATTCTGATATTGTGTTCTATTTCTGCTCTTGTTCTGTTGTTGTTCTTCTTTCTTTTTCTTCTATCTTCTTCTTCTACCTTTTTCTTCTTTCTTAAAACCATAACTTTTCGGGTTTCCGGCATTCGATGGCTCAGCAGTCGATAAAGTGAGTATCGATGTTGAATTTTCGAAAGTCGAAAATTTACGGGATGTTACAACTATAGTCGGTCATTGTATGGAATCCAATATCCACTACGACCTTGTACAGTTTTGATTGTGCCCAACTGTGTTGAAATGTGAGATGTAAGCATTTCAGCTATTTTATAGTTTATTTTCTATAGACAATATTATAATATCAGATGATTTTGATATAAAATGTTTTGGTTATCGTAAGGTAAAAACCCGTCGTGTTTATGCGTGACGTGTTCTTACGAGATACCTTTGTTTTCAAAAGGCTTTTGATAATAGTAATAATTCAAATTGAGTGTGTTTCCTCACGCTAGTTTTCCTTACTGACTCGGTTGTTATTTTATTATAATACTCGAGTCAGATCGAGTATTACAAATTCAGGTTAGGATGCTATGGAAGCTCACAAGATGAGTTGGAGGATTCTCAAGCGTATTATACGTACTTGGTTATTTACTCTGTGTGTGTATGCTGTATATTCAGCACTTATGAGGATAGGTTATTATAACTATCTCGATTGATTATTGATTATTGTACTCTGATGATTGTATGAATTTTAATTGCTACAGTTTCTTTTTGTATAAAGATCGGTTATTATATATTGTATATTGTTCCGCTGCGATTGTGAGATTCTATATTATTATTTCTATTTTTCTTCTATCTCTCCTTCTTCACTCCTAATGATCTGGTATTTTCGGCACTCGATTGCTCGTCATGCTATACTATGAATGTATTGATGTCAATTTTCAAGGATCAAAAATACCGGGCCATTACACTCTCACTGACCATAAAACCCTTGGGTTGTGACATATAAAAGTTTCATATAAATCGCCATTTAGAAATGCCATCTTCACATTCATTTTCCAAATTCTATAGTCATAGAATGCAGCAATAGCCAGCATAAGTTGAATTTACTTAAGCATGGCTATAGGCGAAAAAGTTTCATCATAATCAATACCTTGAACTTGATGAAATTCTTTCATAGCTTGCCTAGCCTTATAAGTCTCTACTTCTCCATCTGCATTTAGCTTCTTTTTTTTAAATCCATTTGCAGCCGATGGGTTTTATCCTTTTAGATACGTTTGACAAAGTCCATACTTTGTTTTTGTACATGTAATCCATCTCACATTTTATCACTCCAAGCCACGGTGCAGAATCTTTACTTTGTGATGCTTATTGGAAAGACAGATGAGTGTCATCATCTAAGGCACGGTCTTCCTTTTTGCCACCCATAAGAAAACCATGGTATCTCCTTGGTGTGTGAGACTCCCTACAAGACCTTTTATTAGGTTGTGTGTTTTCATATAAGGTGAACTCCGTTCTACCACTGGTTTAGCCTCACTATTAACTTCTTTGATCTTATCCAAGTCTACAACCTCGCTGTTAATTTCCTTTAATAGAAATTCCTTTTCCCAAAAGGCAGCGTTTCGAGAAACAATAACCTTTTATTCCTTGGCACCATAGAATATATATCACATTGAGATTTTGGGATATCTTATAAATTTACATAGTGTAGATCTTTCCTCTTGTTTATTCGGACCAATATTCTTAACGTAGGCTGGACAGCTCAACACCTTCAAATACTTAAGTTAGAGTTTCTTATACCACCACATTTTATATAGTGTTTTAGGCACTAATTTAGTGGGAAATAAGTTCAACATACACATTGCAGTTTCTAGCGCATATCCACAATAGGATAGTGGTAACTCAACTTACGCATCATGGAATACACCACGTCTAATAAAGTTCGGTTCCTTTTCTCCGACTCGTCGTTGTGCTGTGGAAAGAGAGGAGTAATCTAAGAGATAACCCCATTATCTTTTAAGTACTATTGGAGTTCATGTTCAATGTACTCACCTTCTCGATCGGATTGAACAATTTTTATCTTTTGATTTGTCTAATTTTCAACTATATTTCTATAGTCGACAAATTTCCCATAGATCCCATATTTGTTCTTCATAGGATGCACATATCCTAGTCTCGAGAAATCATCAATGAACGTAACAAAGTAAGAACTATTATCCTTGGTGATTATAGGCATCAGGTTACATACATCACTATGTATTAATCCTAAGAGCTCATCAACACTTTCTTTACTTCCACTGAAGGAGTGTTTGGTCATTTTACATTTGAGGCACGACACACACATGTCAAATGATTCAGAATAAAGTGACATGAGAAAACTTTCAGTTTTCATTTGTGCAGTCGTTCTCACTAATATGGCCCAGGCTACAATGTCAAAGATAATATCATTTATGTTGTTAAAAGAAATACTCAGAGAATAATCATAATTTGTATTGATTGCATCAGCCATTTTCAAAAACACCATCATAGACTTTATTTCCATCGAAAATAATATTCGTAACATTATTTTCATAATGAAATACATATAAAATGTAAGAAAATCTCAAAATAGACTCAACTCCATAAATAAAGTCTTTTATAAAATAGCAATTATTTAATATCAATACAACACCAGTGGGCAACCAAAAACGATAATCTCCTATTACTGTTGCATCTATGATAGATCCATCAACAACCTGGAGCCTTTCCTCATTTTTCCACGTAGCGCCAGTTCCAAAGCCTTTGTAACAAATTACATATATTACTTTTAAAAACAATATCTAAACCCACGACATTTTATTGATTTCAAAACAATTTCGATCATAAATGTACCTGGTGGAGCTACAGAACCATTCTTCTTTCTTTATTTAACAATCTTTAGGTACTTTGGATAGTTCCTTTTCCAGCGGCATTTCTTGTGATAATAATGACACCCACTCTTGTCTTTGGTCTTCCTACTCTTCTTATTCTTCTTACCTTTTTTTCGCTTCTTTGAACTCTTCAAATATGACGCCCCACCCTTAACAACAAGAACGGTCCCCTGATTCTTTGATTGTGACTCGGTTGGTCTCAACATATTATGGAGCTCCATGAGATTCACATGTAGTTGGTTTATATTATAATTTGGTATGGACGGGTCATATTGATGGGTAACTGAACCAAGGATCAAGTCTATCTGCAATTCGTTTCTTATCATTATGTCCAAGCATGAATGCCTATTAATATAGCCCTTCGTCATTAGGAAAAAAACTGTCTGTCTTTTGTCCCTTTGGCATTTTGGTGTTGAACATTTTCATACTAACCTTGTACCTCATAGAACGAGATTTCTCACAAACAATACCTTTAGACTATCAAATATCAAATGAATGGATTTGGTTTTGTGCTATCTTTGTAATCGGTTATCTAATGTAGACAACATGAAAACTTGGATGATTTCTAGGTCAGCGACCGGTAACATGCAGTTCAGGGTCAGCGTTATCAACGGGTCTAGTCATAGGAGTACAAGTAACAAATGACCGAAGACGCTTGTATGTCAACGCTATCTTTATAGCTCTTAGCTATTCGACATAATTATTTGGTCAAGTTAGTTTGTTGCTTTCATTAAACAATCTTGAAGTTGACATTTTCTACAAGTTTCAATTGGTAGATTATTAGGACAATATCATAGTAGATGTTCTTATAATATTAGTAAGGTTAAACTTTATGTTTAATTATACTAATAAGCTCCCACTGGTCTTTTATGTTTCCCAAAAACCTAAGTCAAAACATAGAAGTCTTTCGAATTTACTAGTAGGTGTTAGGACTCTTTTGTCTTGGAATTCTTACCTTGAGTTTGCTCAACAAGTCATAGCTCCATAGATGACGGATAACTACTTATTGGTTGTATCACATACAACTCCTAACCAATGGTACCATGTTCTAATTTCACTTTAATCTTGAGTCTGCTAAATAAATCGAAATGAAATTATTCACTCATACCCACAATATCACGACAACCTAAGTATAATATATGCACCTTGAGTTTGCTCAACAAATACATATAGTTATTTTACCTCATATATTCAATATATTAATAATACCACACATAACATCCCTATGTTTAATTCACTCAACAGCTATGGAGTATGCATGTAATTTATTAATATATTATATTAAGTTATATCGGCTTATAGGATAATATATTTCTTACAAAACACCCTCGTGATTCAAAAGTTGGACACATTGAGGACCACGAAACATATGTATTTATCCCTTAAGACTATTTAGGGTTTCTGTAATGTTCCACCTTTAGTTTATATATTCATATTATATAAGTTTCATTATTATATATCTTTTATATTTTAGTTGACTTATATAATAATCTTATGTATAACATTATATTAATTAAATCACATTTAATTAACATTAATTAACTAGCACTTTAATTAATTGAATATTATTCAATTTTAACATATTATATTGGATATTTATATACTATGTCCTTTATTATAATACACACACACACATACATATATATATATATATATATGTGTGTGTGTGTGTGTGTGTGTGTATTTTAATTTATTAATTAACTTTTAATTAATTTATTTAGTTAAACAATTTTAATTAAATTTTATCAATTTCAAAAATTATTTTGTATACATACACGTAAATTATACCATCTTAAACATTTCAAGACAACACATATATCATTATATATTATACATGTATATATATATATATATTATTTCATTAAATAATTTAACTTATTTATTTCTTTTATTAATCTAATTGATAAAAATTAATTTTGGAATTAACTTATATATATTTTCAAACACTTTGTAAAATTTCATTATTATAACTTTTATAATATACATGTTTTATTTAAATTGAAATTTTAAATTTAAAATCTATGTTTTTAATTTTTATTTTTATTTTAAATTAGCACAAGGTTCAATTCAAATTGGATCGATTCTATCAGGGGCAACTTTTGGGCTCATATATATGTTTGGTCAAGTTGGTAGCCCAGTAGGTTAGAGTACTTGATTATCCAAACTCAATCCTTCGACACAACCTTTTTGAAACTATACTAACTAGATTGTGAACTTAATTAATCAGCCATAACATGACTAATTTAGACCATATAGGCTATTGGGCTCCAATATCATTATTGAAACTAGGTCAGCCTATAGTGGAGTAATTGGGTAAATTTCAAAAGAATTAACCTTTTTATACCTTTATTAGGCTTACGTAGTCTAAATTTATTTAGAACTTTTCGAAATTTTGTTTTGAATAAAATCAAATATTTTATTTATTTTATATATTATATTTTAATTTGTATAGTTTTTATGTTAGAAAATATATGTGTATCATCATATACACATATGTGTGTACGTACACGTGTAAAATAATCAAGTGTATAGGGTTTGTTATGTCCATATATATATGTTGAGATTTACACCGCAACACACATGTTATCCCCTCTGGTACACATATGTGTTGTCCGAATACACACACACACACACTTACATATATATATATATATCTGTATGTGTATACATTTACATATATATAATATAATATAAGTGTATATATACATGAAGTACTACTTATAAATATAATTTGTATAATACGCTTAATATATATATATATAGTTGGTTTGAAAAATTATTTTGAATAATAATTTACAAGGTAGCTTTGAATAAATATATAAAACATATAACTTGATTTTTAATGAAATTTAAAATTAATATAGATATACATATGTGTGTGTGTATATATATAATATGTATACGTATATACTCTTATGAACATATTGAAACGTAAATAATAATAATGAAATCTATGTATACACTCTAAAGTGCTCTCCGCTAGAAATAATTTTATTTTGGGACTAAAATTTATTTAATAATTGTTTTTATTTTTTCCAGACAAAAATATTTTTAATAAAATTTATTTTTAATTTCCAGAAAGAAAATTGCAGTGTATTTTGTATTAAAAATTTCGTACTAAAATTTTATACTATATAAATACATGTAAGTATTTATTATTTGGATAACTAGTTTTAAACTAAATAAAAATTATACATAAATATTGTATGTGAATTAAATATATAAATATATATATATACATGCATAATTTTTTCTGAAACATTTATATATATGAATAAATATTTGTAAAATATAAATCATACATTATGTAGTTTTATTTCTTTTAATTTTTATTTTTAATTAAAAGGAAAATTATTTATTAATATATTTAACTTTGAAAACTTTAATTTAAAATAAAAAGGTTGTGAGTAATAATTGATTATAAGTGCAAAATAACTTTTTTATGCATACACAAAGTACACACACATATATATAACCATCTAATGCGACAACACAAATATGTACAGCTGTGTTACATAGATAGCTAACTAAACCAACATATGATATAATAAACATATTAAACATTACATATGACAATAAATAAGGAGTTATACCTTTCACCAAAGCCTAGAGTGTATACCTTGAAATGAAGAACTTAACTCCCTGAATTAAATCCCGTACGTCCAGTTGTTAGCTTCCCGAAAACAGCTACCACTACCAATCTACTTGGATATAATTTGATGTATTTAGGCTTAAAATTTTTGAAGCTATTAAAGAGGGGTGGCTGACCTAGTATGCAACAAATAGAGGAGTGAAAAATAAAAATCAAATTAAATTTTAGAGGGAATAAATAAAGGAGAGTCAAGAGAGTGAAATAAGGATCAAAGTCCGTGTTTTTCTTTTACTAGCTTTTTCCTTTTATTAATTCAAATTCCCTCCTACCAACCATCTCATGGCTTCCCTCTGTAACATCCCCCACTTTGAGGTTCGAAACTAAGTGTTACAGACTGTGTAGTCATCCATAGTATTTTCAGTGATAAAATGCAGCTATGTTAATCATATCTTTATTCAGAAGCACATGAATATGAAAAAATTAAACATGATTTAATGGTAAACTTTTATATTCCATTTCATAAATATTATTTCATATTCATTACATAATCTTAATCGTAAACTTACGTTAAGAGAAATTATAATTATTATAAAGTAATCTAAGAGCGACAAATGAAGATGCCTCTTTGGTTGCTCAGAATCTTACACTTGGCAATTATATAACTCGCCATAACATCCATATGGAAAAAATCAAACATCACGGCGGATTAGATAAGAACTCTTAAATAGAGAGATTGCCTTTAAGGGGAAAAACAAAAAATTGGCGTTAGGAAAACAGTCTAGTGTGAATAATAACATACCGTCTCGAACCCAAAATAAATATCTAGTGAGACCGCACAGCTAAGCGGAACGGGTTTTCCCCTCACTAGTGTTTAACCAACACACATTAATCATATACCATGCTCCTGCATCTACAATGGTTTGAAAATAGGAAATAAGCATTTGTAGTCATGCAACATATACTGGACTACCCATCCTAACTTATTAGACTATAAATATTAATTTCATTTGACTATCCATCTTAGTTTCTCATTTGACTATCTTTCTTAATTTCAAATGACAATCCGTTTTATATTTATGTGGACTATCCATCTCACATGTAGACATTTTTATGGATTAACTATACCTTCCCTGTGGACTACCTATCACGCATGGTTTCATTATCAAAGTTATGTGGACTATCCATCTTACATAATTCATTTATTTAAAATGATATGGACAATCCATCAAACATCCCATATTTTCCTAGAATGACTACAAACCCTTCATCAACCATATAGAGACTATCCATCTCTTGCATGATGTTGACTATCCATCACACATCCTATAGTTTTTCCATGATAACTATGAACCCATCACTTATCAATTCAATTCATGGTTAACCCAAACATTCAACCTATGTCTATTATGTGCGCCAATTAGGTTGTATACCCCTTTAACTTATACATCTCAAAATGATATGTATTGGCATCCCAATGATCTATGTCGAATTTCTAAAGCATAGAGCATGTCGAATTTGATCTACATTAGTATCCTTATTGAACAATGTCAAATAAAATTTATGGCACCGCTGTTAATACATGAAATATGTGGCATTCATGCCGCACTATACAATGTTGAATCTCTATCCAAGGTTATAAAACAAAAAATTGATTTTATAAATTACATAGCTAACTACCGAAATCGTAAGGTTATCAATCTTCTTAAACATAAGCTATCTCTCCTCTTTAAAAAATACTTTTAGGATGCAAAAAATAAAGCATTGCCGACATTGAAATAAAGAGTAGCGTCATCAATGTTGCTTGGCATTATCGCCAAAAATCAGTCACTTGCTGCATTCTTTAAAAATTTAATGTCGAAAAACATAGTACTTCAGTTTTATGCCGTAAAATATAGTATTTCGGCTCTATGCTCTAAAACATAGGGTGTTGGCATTGACAACTCGTGCTATAAATTTTCTTTTTACCAAAGCCAAGTAATAGTGGCATCATCATCGTAAAAACAGTTCATATCAAGATATTTCTTGCGGCTTCCCTGCCTTAAGCTATGATGTCGGTATAGAAAATATGCAGCATCACTGCCTTAATATAGTTGGTATTGAAATAGTGGTATGCGGTGTCATTTAAGACTATGGTGAAAACTTGCGGCATTGCCATACGACATTGATATGCGGCATCATTGACACCGAAGGCATGAATTCTGACCTTACTCATACTTCTCACTTCAATCAAGTGGATTCATTCCATACCCATATAGAGTGATATTGTATGCATCCACTATAGCTAATGTCAAAAAGCATAGCTGCGGCATAGATGATTGCGGCATAGATGATGACGACGATGGCAGTCCCGTATTTAATATAAAAACTATTTTATTTCTATTAAAAGCACTTTCTTTTCACTAAATCTTATTCTTCGTCAAATTTCTAGTGGATCACAATATACTTTTGTCCAAATTTTTCCAAAAAACTACCACAACCAGTTTTACTTTTCCAAAACATAAATCAACTTTAGTTAATTAAAATCCTTAATTAATTATTAATTTAAATGCTTATCTAGCATAATAAATTCATAATTAATCATATCCACCTGGGAAAATCCGCAAAAATCACAAAAATTTAGAATTAACATAGTCTTTCATCGATTGACATTTTGGTACCATCTAATATTTTTAATAATTAAAAGCCAAAATAAAAGCTATTTCCTCCTTAGGAAATTCATAAATTATTCATCTTAGCTTGGAAAATTATGAAATTAAAACCCCATCTCTAAAATAACCTTTTACTCAACATATCAGAAAATAAAATCAATTGAAGATTTAAAAAATAGGTTTTACTCTTAAAAACCATTCAAATAATTTCATACAAATTTCATAATTCATTATTCTATCCGAACAATGATCATACAACCAAAACATGGCATAAATTATCAAAATAATTCAGGTATTACCTATAACAGGATTCGAAAACAACAATAAATATGGCTCACTTATTATTCACCTTAATTTAGGTGTTGGAGTTTAGATTTGATGGAGTTTAATTCCCCTAAGCTTTATCTTCCAAATCTCCTTTGACTTCTTCCTTCTATCTTAATCAATGGTCGAGCCTATTTCTTCTTTTTGATTGTTTTCGGATATAAAATGAGAATGAATAAGGGGGTGAGGGTTTAAGGGATGAAAGATGGATATATTCCTATTTTTCCCTCTCCGTATATTTTTTATATGTTAAGTTTTAAAACAATCTTATTAGTTAATTAAGGCCTAGCCCAATCAATTATCAAATCTCATCCCCATGTCCCACTATATTATTCTATTTAATCTATCCAATTAAATTTCTTAAATAATGTTAAACTACAAGTAGGGGTGTTATAGGCTTCCCTCCTTAAAGAATTTCGTCCTTGAAATTCAGTAAGGACTACATAATAAGCATATCAAACATGCAAACATGCAAACAATGCTATTATATCCTACCAGCTATAAAGTCTGCATATAGCAAATATAGAGCATACCATCATAAAAACTCAGGATAAGTATCCCTAATCCCATCCTCCGTCTTCCAAGTACAGCCTTTCTCGCTGTCACCCTACTAAACTTTCACCAATCTGACTGTCTTGTTCCTTAGCTTCCTCTTATCTCTCGCTACAAACTAAACCTTTTGTCCAACAAAAGTCAGATTCGGTTCTACTATAATTCTTCCAAAGCAGTCGGAGTGATAGCAGTCTTTGGATCATGCACATACTTTCTAAGATGAGAAACATGAAAAACATTATGGACTTTTGCCAAATTACTCAGTAATTCTACTTGATACGCAATTTTCCCGATCCTTTTAAAATAAGGAACGGTCCAATATATCTTGGTGCTTGTTTCCCTGACTTTCCAAACTATACCACACCCTTCATCAGTGATACTTTAATGAAAACATGATCTCCTGCCGAGAACTCGAAATCTTTATGCCTCTTATCTACATAACTTTTCTGCCTAGACTAAGCTTCCCTTATCCAAACTCAGATTAACTCAATCTTCTTTGTGGCTTCTCTTACCATATCCGGACCAAGATCCAATCCATCTTCAGCCTCTAACCAACATGCTGGTGATATTCACGACCTTTCATACAAAGCTTCGAAAGGTGCCATTCTTATACTACTCTCATAACTATTATTATAGGAAAACTCAACTAAGTACAAATGTCTTCCCAAGACCCACAAAAATCTAGTACACAAGCTCTCAACAAACCTTCAAGTACCTTATCAACTCTCTATGTCAGCCCATTTGTTTGTGGGTGATAAGCAGTACTCATCTTAATCTTGGTATGTAATTCTTTCTATGACTCCTCCAGAATTCGCTAGTGAACAAGGTATCCCTATCACTGGCTATACTACTAGGAATCTCATGCAGTTTAACAATATTCTTCATAAACATCTTAGCTAATATAGATGTCGTCCTGGTTGACATAATGAGAATGAAATGTGTACTCTTGGTTAGTCTATCCACTATGACCCAAATCCCCTATTCGACTTTAGCAACCCATCAATAAAATCTATGGATATAGAATCCCATTTCCAAACCGGTATATCTAAAGGCTGAAGCAACCTACTCGGCTTTTGATGTTCGGCTTTTACTTGCTGGCAATTCGCACATTGCTTCACCCATAAGCCTGCATCCCTTTTCATACCTTTCCAAAAGAAACTTCTCTTCGTATCCTTATACTTCTTATTTCCTCCAGGATGTATAATAAACTTCGATCGATGACACTCCCTAAGAACTTTCTTCCTTAGGTCACCAATATCTGGAATACATAACCGTCGCTTCATCCTTAACCATCCTCTTTGGTCGAGGCTAAAATCCTTTAGATCATTAGTCTTAGTTCCACTTTTCAATCTTCTAATCCTTTTGGCTAGTAATGATCATCTCTTTGTTTAGAAGCGATCTGTTCGATCAGTGCTGGTCAAAATTACAAACAAGACAACATGGCAGTACTTTGACTAGAACTCGTAGTCAATCTTAACTACACACTACAAGTAGTCAATGCCTCTAAATCCTTCGATTCTTCTAACATAGCTAACACCACATTTTGATGTTTTCTACTAAGCGCACCTGCCACTTTGTTTCCTTTCCCTGACATATACTCAATACCAAAAACATAAGCTGCTAAAAACTCCAGCCACCTCTGATGTCTCATATTGAACTCGTTTCGAGAGAATAAATACCTCAAATACTTACGATCTGTATACAACATGAATCTTTCTCCCAAGAGGTAGTTTCTTCACACTTTCAATGTGAAAATCACTGTCGCCAACTTCAAATCATGAGTCGAGTATCTAACTTCATGTTGTCAAAACTATCGAGAAGCGTAGGCAATTACTTTACCCCTTTACATCAATGCAGCTCCTAACCTTGTTCCATATATAGTTATATACACCAGTAAATCCTGATTCTCATCTAGAACAATTAACACGGGCGCATTGGTCAACAAATGCTTTAACTCAAGGAATGCTTCCTCACATTTATCGGACCAAATAAACTTTACGTCCTTCCTGGTTAGTTTAGTTAGGGGTGCTACTATCTAAGAGCAAATCCTTAATGAATCTCCAGCAATAGCTAGCTAATCCAAGGAAACTCCTTATCTTGGTCACCATCTCAGTTCTCTTCCAATTATTTACAGCTTCAATCTTAGTTTGATCAACAAATAACTCTTCTTCTAAAACTATATAATAGGAAATTTCACTTCTCTTTTTCAGAAATGACACTTCGTAAACTTTGCTTTTACTTAATGCTTCCTCAAATTCTCAAGCACTATTCTAAGGTGAATCTCATGATCTCTCTCATCCTTAGAATATACCAACATGTCATCAATGAACACCAATATGAACTTATCCAAGTGCTCTCGGAATATCTGATTCATCAAGTCCAAAAATAAAAGCAGGCGCATTAGTTAACCCAAATGGCATTACTAACCATCGTATGAACCATACCTCATTCGAAATGTTGTCAAAGGAATATTATCCTCCCCAAACCTCAATTGATGGAACCCTATTGCCAAATCCAACTGGGAAAATAACTTAGCTCCATTCAATAGATCAAATAAATCATCAATCCTTAGTAAACAATATCAATTCCTTATCGTCTTCTCATTTAACTTACGATAATCGATACAAATCTCAGTGACTTATCCGGTTTCTTTATGAACACCGCGGTCACTCCCCAAGGAAAACTGCTTGGTCTAATAAAAATCTTTCCTTCTCAGACCACTAGCTGCACCTTTAACTCCTTCATCTCGATAGGTGTCATCCTGCTAGATGGTCTACTTAAAGGTTCAACTCTAGGTATTAGATCTGTACAACACTCAATAGCTCATTTCGGTGGTAGTCCTACAATAGGCTTATAAACATCTGCTAGTTTTTTTATAACATACCCAGTTTAACTCATCTTCCACTTCTGTGGCACCTAGTAAAGCACAAACTTCTGGACTCGAATTCTTAACCGAGTATAGAATTCGGTCACTACTATCAGGGTGTCTTAATGATATTTTCCTATCTTGACAAAATATCCTAGCATCATATCCACTCAACAAATCCATACCCAAAATAATCCCGAAGCCCGCAAAATTAAACATAAACAAATTGCAGGCAAAAGTATAACCTAGCAACTCAAATTCTAAATAGTCACATTTCATCCTCATAGTTGCATACCCTCCTATTGGATATTTACCCTTAAGAAAGTAACAAGGTGTGATTGTTCTAATTCTAACTCATCTACCAAACACTGAGGGATAAAAGTGTGTGATGCACCATTATCAAATAATACTCTAATAGATATGTTATGAATCAAAAGCGTACCTCTCATCAACGCCTTTCCCTTTCCCTTAGTTGTTGGCTTAGATGATGATGGTTCCAAAGCAAATACCTTTTCATTTCCTACCTTGGCCACTTTTGGACATTTGTTCTTGTAATGCTCTAATTGGTCATAGTTAAAGCACTTCACATTCTTCCTTCCCACAACCATCTTGCCATTACCAGATCGACGCTTATAAGCATGGTACCCCTTCTTATCACACTTATCATAGATAATATCAACATTCCCTTTCTTGAAAGATCTGCCCTTCTGAGCTCCCTTCTTCTTAAATAATTTCCTCTTCTTATTCTGAGAACTCTGGATTTCCACCGACTTTTCTTTCCCAAAAGCCACAAGCGTCTCGTCATTCCTTATAGCAATTTCCACCACTACATTAAATGGATATCGGAAATGAACCATGGTTTCTTTAGCAATTTCCAACTTCAAACCCTGGATAAACTTCTTATTCCGCTTAATCACAGTGTCAATGGTAGCACATCCATACCTAGATAGCCCATCAAACTTCATAACATATTCTAATGCTGACATTTCCCCTTGCTCCAATTACATAAATTTCCTAAGCAAGGTGACTTGGCTACTTCAAATAAGAATCTCTCCTCGAATCTCCTTCAAAATTCAGCTCAAGTCAATTTCTCTTTTGGCACTCTAACGGTTACCCTGTTCCACCAGTACAGTGCAGCACATTGAAACTGCCTTGAAGCCAATCTCCTTTTCTTCTCTTCATTCAAACCTAAGTCAGCAAAAACCCTCTCACAACGCAGTAGGTAGTTCTCCATTTCAATAGAATCCTCAATTCCTAAAAACAGCTTTACTCCAAAACTAGTATAATCTCGGTTCCTCTTGGAATAGTTATTACCAATCGGTGCCACGGGATTAACTCCTCCTGCATTTGCAGCATTTCCTCTAGCTACTCCTATAGCTATTCTAGCTTGCATCAGGTTGATGAAGAACTGATACATAGTCCCCATATCTACTGGTGGGGTTCCAACACCTATATTAGAATTTGCATTTTGGTTAGTATTTTCATTTTGATTAGCATTTGCCTATCAACCTTGGTTCCTTCTGGTATTTATTTGAACATTATAACAAACGGGTTTTTCGACCCTAGAAAATTGACATTAATACATCCTCTGTATTCAGGTGCAGCAAATTCAAGTGCCGAAAAACGCTACCATTAAGGCTAGAAAGAAAATAAAGATAGAACAGAATCTTACACGAATGGAATAACATATATTATTTCAACATATAATCTTTACAATGAAATTTTTTAAATACATTTACCAGAGTTTAATTTAACATAAATATGGATAGTTTAAATATCTATTCTTATAAATGCGGAATATAAAAGTATATGAGTGCGGTGGAAATGGATAACAAATTTCAGAATAATCTTCTAACTCCATGCTCCGAGCTCTTCCAAAATGCTCTAAACAAAACCTGACAACTAGGCTGCCCGGAAAAAATAGGGCACCGAGAGTCTAAGAGAAGGAAAATAAACTCTAGGTCAGTTATGAGACTGGTGTGAGAAACTCAAAATACAAGTATTTTGAAAACAAAGGGTATCTCATAAGGCCATGTCGCACATGAATACGAAACAGATTTTTACCTTATGATAGCCAAAATCTTTATTACGCAAAATCTGGTCACATAATTTTAATGACATTCTTTTGAAAAACTTTTCAAGTAAATATACACAATCTTAGCCAAAATTGTTACATTATTAAATTCTAGCAAACTAGGCTCTACAATCAAGTTCGAAGGCACTTATTGGAGAATGGATCTCCATACAATGGCAGGTAAGGAACTACCTTTGTACAGTACATCTCTAGAGGGAAGTATCGAGGATCAATAACTATTGAAAGCTCTGCACCTGGCAAGGCTGGCCCACCCGCAGACCCATCTTAGTAGCAGATAGAACCAAATATGGCATTATCCCGGTCGTAATCGTCCTATCCGAGAGCTCTCTCAGTATACACAACATACTCAACATATATAGAGTAATCTAGAAAGTTGATGACCATACCCTAATGGCTACGAACCACATAGCCTCACGGCATGCTTTGTTTAAGCCATTTCTGAGTGATGAGGCCCGAGGTAACGATTACCTTTCATATAGCACGTTCCACTTTGAATACCATATTGCCAATTCCATCACACACCATTGATTTCTCCAAGTGTACTACCTCTGAGCTCGTACGTCTTACAGAATGGTGTTAAGTATAAGAGATTTACTTCCTACTCTACCAAACAGATATACTTTCGTAAAAATCAATGTATGTATATGTTGGAAATGCAATATCATACATTTGTCCATACAATATGTCCAGGAACAGGACAAACCGAAGGAACTTTCCAACCACATCCCATCGAGAATCATCCTTAGGATTAGTAGCGAGCAGCCCTTGCATCGAAGATCAAATGAAGATACTACTACCACATATATATGATATTGAAATTTTCCCCGATGGTCAGTGACATGCAGCCCTTCATTCCATTTATTATCATTCCAAGTCTTTACTTTGAATGCGTAAATTGGTTCGAAGTGGTTTTTGGATAGGAATCGCTCAAATCTGACCCCGGTTTCTTCGAATCAATCATCGATAAAAAGATATTAAGTAAATAGGTGCTTATCATTTGATTAATTACTTTATTTTTATCAAAAATAACTTTTAGAGATATATATGTTTAAAACATTTCTTTTCGGTATATACGGAATCGTTAAACCTCTCTTATCAAATCTTTTGATTACTTAAAACCTTTCCAAATCTTAGAATAATTCCAAGTCATTTCATTTTTTACTTAGGAAAATATTTCTAAATCATTTATTTAAATCTCAACAAAGATTTCCGAATCATAATTTTAAATCTTTTCAAAGGTTCTTTATTTTCAAATCATAACTTTTAAAATGGGTCAAAAACAATGTTATTGAAGACATCATTGACTATAAACCCAGAACAATTAATTTTAAGTGAAAGAATCCATAGGAATTAAAATAATTCCAAATCATTTATTTCAATCTCAACAAAATATTTCTTATTTCTAACACATATCTTTTTAATAGGTTGAAACTATGTTATCTAAATGGTAAATCCAAATTAGTTAGTTTTCAAGCAAAGCAGATCCATAGAAACCAAACTAATTTTACTCAATATCAATTTCTATATTCAACCTTTACTATCCTTCGAATAGCAGTGAAATCAACTTCTAGATTCACATAGATAGTATAGGCTCCTTCCTTAGAATTTAATACAAAATATAAGAAGATTATTTCTATATAATCCAAGTTGTATTAAATTTGGGAAATTAAATCTTTTGTACTTGCATTGTTTCCGACATTTTGACCTTATCTATTCCTCGCCCAGGAAAAACGCAAGGTGAGCTAGGGCACTGGTTACTTCTGAATATCTCCTTAATTTAAGCACCTTACACAAGGTTCTCACGAATAGAAAAATCCAATCTATCCATCGGCTTTTAGAGCCTAGATTAAATCAATTAATTTTAACAACTTTACTTTAAATTATTCATTTAAACATTTTAAAATAAATTATAAAACCTTTAAATCATCTTTAAAATACTTAACTATTTATTGGAAAACATTTATAAAAATTTGGGAAAGAATACTTAAGTTTAAAACCATATTTCCAAAGTTCTTAAAAGTGTTGCAAAAAGTACTACGAATAGTGCTTTTAAGCTTATTTGATTAAAACAACTTTTTGATCATTTAAAAATCCATTTTTATACATCAAATCTCTTTTAAATATTTTAGAAAATTTATAGAATTTATTCTATATTTTAAAGAATTAAAAATATCATTTATAAAGAATTTGTCGTAGTTTCCGAACTACCAAACCGCGACTATTTTGAAAATTTATTTTGCTTATATTTCAAAATCTACTAAACAAAATCTCAATTATTTTCTTTTGTTTAAAAAATATGATTATAAAAGTTTAGGAAAATTCTTCTTACAAAGAACTCCGACTCTGAATCCATCGTATAAATGGATTTAACTTTCTGTTAGGCGAAATCGCAAACTGCCATTACGGGACACGCCTAGACTCAATTTTCATAACTTGTCAAAACTTCACCAAACTGGATTTTAGTGTCTACAAAATAGTTATAACCATTTCATTTATTAAAGAAAATGATTTTCTTTGTGATATTCGACGTGTGTTAAACTTGACTTGTTTCAATATCAAAATAAACATATAATCAACATCCAAACTTGATGATCAAAGCATAGTAAACATTCATAGCAATCATATCAATCATCATCATATATATACATAAATATAGAGTTTCTCACCTTCATTGGTTTATAAATTCTTGAAAATTTGTTATAACTTCGCTACGATCGGATTAAAGCCTACGGAACCTAACCTTGGATCTTAAGAAGGGCATGGCCTAAACTTGCAAATGGAATTGTGCTTGGCCTTGGTGATGAAGGGTGGTGGCCATGGATTATAAGGGAAGAAATGAGGTGATTTTGCTTTGGTTTTGAAGTGGATTGCTTATATATATATACTTATATAGATATGATTTATTTTTGTAATATTTTTCTTCATAATTACCTTAAGGTAGGAAGCCATGGAAAAGCTTGAGAATGAGAAAGAAGATGAAGTAGAATAGTCTGTAAAATTATAAAGAGAATGGTGGGCATTTATAGAAAAAATTGAAAATAAATATATATATGCATAATTACACATTTTCCCCTTGCCCACACCCCTTATCCATTCCAAATGCATGGCAAGCCACCCGCCTTGTACCTCTATGTGTGTGATGATGATGGTGTGTAAGTGAGTTGACGTTTGCTTTTTTAGGGTAGTAAATATTTTTGATATTTATACTTTTTACTATATGTTCAAATGTAAACGGTAACTGTATTTGTATGTATATGTGTGTTTATGTATATGTTAGTGTTTGTATGTGTATGTGGATATGTGTTCAAGTGACATAAACCAGCTTGCAACAACTTTGAAAAACTTTCTTTCGTGAAAATCATTGAAAACTAGAAAGCCGATTCTCAGTCATGTTTTCACTTAGAAACTAATTTACATATAAATGTAAACAAAATTTATAAACTCATTTCTTATCATCTATAACTAATTAAAATGATCACATTTGATTTATAAATCATATAAATAAACATTAAACAGTTGCTTACAAAAAATGCTGTTATATTGATAAAGCGATAGGAATTTTCTTATATTTTCAAGTCGCATATATATCTTTATAAAAATTTTATAAATGATTTATTATCACTTCATAACTTGTTAACATGAATTATTATCATTTAAAAACAATTATTTTAATAATTTTAATAATCATTAAATCTCAATTTAAATTCATAAATCATTTATTAAATACGATTTCATTATTGATGATGTCATAAATACATTTTATGCCCAAAAACAAAATAAATTATTTTATTTTAGATTCTTGTTTAAACGGATAAATAAGCGTATATATCCAGCTCCATGTGCGGCTTCTGATAATTATAGAGTTGTTTATCGATAAAATGGTTTTCAGATATTTTACTGATATTTTCCTAAAGTATATATTTTTATAAGTACTTATTCAAAATAAGGCTATCTTTTTTATTTATTGTCCACAACATTTATGCTAAAAAAACTTATATTTGAATATTTTTGAAATAAATATAATCCATCAAATCGATAAAATTGGTGGGTTATATACTCCACTTGTTAAAAGAATTTCGTCCCCAAAATTACAATGCAAAACCCAAAGGTGTTTGCCCAAAATATTTACTTTTTAAACTTATACCTGTACGATGTATATATATCATCCATACGCAACCTCTGATTTGATCTACTATTCGAATATACAACTTTACTTTTGAGCTAGTGTTGATCCTTCGATTATCTAGTGCAGACTTTAATCAAGCTTAGAAACTTCTATTTTCCTTGCACAGCTCTCAATTATGATAGAAAATGTAAGGATCCGACTACAAATCCTCATCAATATTTTCCTTAAAGCATCGAGTGATAAATCCTTTTTGGATATCAAAATCCTATATTCAAATCTTTAGGCAAAATTCATGTTACGAAATAATTCATGTAAAATGCATATACTTTTTATCTTTTCCAAAATATTTAGAAAATCTTGGTTTAAGTTTTTAAACATTTTATAAAGATATAGTTTTATTCTTATGAAATTTTCTTAAGTGGTTTGTGCATTTACGTTTGTACAACATCATAAACAAAGGACATAATTATACTATGCATGCTTAATATTTACACTCATCCTTATCTTACACACATCATATTCCACACATACTTAAGGCATTCTTAAGTCCTTCTTAATCTATTTAGGTTTTCATAATACTGATACAAACATAACTAACTTACAAGCCATACATATACATGTTACTACAAACTAGTACTAGATTGGTGTTTCCAAATCCTTCGATCTCTCATCATAATCACTCCTTTGAGTTTGATGTTGTTGGTCCACTTCCGTATTCAAAATGAAATAAGAATTCTCTATCGTCATCACCATCATCTTACTCGTTGTCGGTTTTGTTTCCATCCTCAATCTATGGTATCATATCCACTTCACATGACAATTAGGGCCGGTTCCATGGCCCATGCCCTGGTACGGTTGGCATTTCTTATATAATTTCTCCTTCTTCTAGTTCTTCTAAACCTTTCACTTCTTCTTCCTCTGGATCCACAAATTCTTTCTCTTCTCTTCCATGTCATCCTAATAAATGAGGGAATCTGATGACTCCTCATGCTAAATAATGTAGTCACAGTCCATCTCCCATATGACATTGCTTTCTCCACTACTGCTGTTTAACTCATGGGATATCATAATATTTGGGTCTTCTTCGGGTTCAGATTCCTCTTCTATCGGCTCCTCCTCAGGAATTTCCTCTTCCTATTCTAGCTCTGAACATACTAGGTCAGTGATCCATATTCTTCTAAGGCTGAGGGGTCTCTTCATCACTAGACACTATAATAAGTTTTGGAGTTAGGGAAGATATAGGCATTTGGCCATAGGATAACCGTCTTTATCTAGTCGGGTGCATGGATCTAATTCTCCTTCAATAATGGGCTTAATATTGCTAAGTGGCTGTAACCCTGGTTCCTCCTCGCCACTCGAAATAATTATTAGATTATTCTTCTCAACCCAGTTGACTCTAGAGGTCTCCCCTTTTGAATACTTTATCCTGTAGCTTGAGAGTTTCTATAATTATCAACAACAAATATTTAGATACCAAGCTTTTTAATTATCTTAACTAATTCTAATATTAGGTTATAAATCCAAGTCTATCCCAGCATAAATTTATCTTAAGGGTGATAGTTTACTAACCACAGGATATTGTTTCTTCAAATCAATACATATAATGTTTTAAATAAAATACTTTGGAAATTATCTTCCCAGAAAAATCCTTCTTAGATAAAAGTTCTCTTTAGCCAAATCCCCTTTCAAAGTATTACTCTTAATCTTTTCAGTGTTGTTATCAAACACCTTATAGTCAAACTTTGAAATTCTAAACACAAGATGTTTATTGATTTTACTAATTTTGATTTCAGACTATTATTCAAGTTATAACATATCCAACTCCATTTTTTTTCAAAAATATTCTTTATATTCAAAATATAATCCTACGCAAAATTATTTCATTTACCATATTTTTCTAAAATATAAATCATTTGTATATCATTAAAAAATGTGCTCTCTCATAAAATATACTCTCAACTCATTTTATGGTGTTACTAACCCTATCTTTAGTGAGATACTCATCCTAGGTGTTACTAACCCTATCTTTGTTGAGACTTTACCCCTATCGGGCACAGGTGTTTGTTCAACCTAAGCTCTGATACCAAACGTAACAAACGGGATTTTCAACCCTCGAAAATTGACATTAATACATCATCGGTATTCATGTGTCACAAATTCAAGTGCCGGAAAACTTGACCATTAAGGGTAGAAAGAAAAAAAAGACAGATTCCATGCAAATGAAGAATTCAATCAAGAAGATGCAAGAACTCAAAGCCGAGCCAGGACTCAGCCCGAAGCCGATCCTGAAAGATCATCAAAAGCTGGGCCCAGTCAAGTGAGCACCAGGCAAGGACCGACTATAGCTGGCCCTATCATGCTTCGAGTCAACCATCGCCAGTCCAGCCTCAACCAAGGTTCCAGATGCCATCAACATCAAAGGGAAGCCCCCACTTCTCCTAGGGCTGCCCCAGAATCTAAGGAGAGGATTACACGCCTCTTCAGGGAACATCTCAGGCACGAACAACTCGAAAGAGGGGTAGGGGCAAGGGTGTCCAGCCCCTTCACCAGGGACATAGAAGCGACAACCACTCCTCGAGAATGGTAGATGTCCACCATGGATCCCTACAAAGGAACATTCGACCAATCATCCACTTGCAATGCTACACCCAGCACATGCTCATGAATGGAGCAACATAGGGTGTGTTGTGTAAATGTTTTTCGCTATTCCTGTCAGACTTAGCAATGACATGGTTTTGTTGCCTGTCTCATAGCTCTATCGGCTCTTGGAAAATATTGAAGGAAAAAATTCATAAGTCAATTCCGAATCCATGTGGAATAGCCCAAGGATGCTTATTCCTTGTCAGATGTAAAACAAAATGCAGGATAACTGCTGCAGCAATATATTTCCTATTTTAACACTGCCACAACAGTACAAGACGCAGATGAAAGACTTACACCGATGGCGTTTGCAAAGACGTCCACCCAAATTCAATGCTCGCGAGAAGATTGACAAAGGAAAAGCCTCCAACTCTTTAGGATTTCTTTCACGAAGCGGGAAAATAAATGAGATTAGAGGACGCGGTGGCCCATCGACACAGCGACCAACCCATAAAGGCTTCTAACATCCAAGGAAACATGGATACCCCACTCCAAGAGGAGTGGAACAAACCAAACAGCAAAGAAAAAAATGGCCACAAAGGCAACTCTGGAAATGAAAAAGGCAATAAGCGACGATATAGACCTAAACCAAGATTCGATTCATACATGCCTCTGAACGACACCGTGGAGAACATTTAAATGGCTACTCAACACGAGTTGAAATACAAGTGCCCTCTATAAAAATAATAGTCAGATGCCACAATTAGGACAGGGAAATATTGTCGCTTCCACGAGTCTCATGGGCATAACACCGAAGAATGCCAACATTTGCGGGATCTCATTGAGGAATACATCCGAAAAAAGAAACTAGAGCGATACGCGAAGAAAGGGCGCAGCTCTCCCACTCCGGTCTACGAAGAATCTGGGCAACTCTCACAAGGGAACAATAAGGAAGGAGCAGGTACGAGCCGCTCCAACCAAGAAAAGATAATTGTCCACACCATATTTGGGGGCTCGCATGTAGCCGACGGAAGTTGGGCCGAAATGGAGAGGTATGGAAAATTCTTAAATGATAGTGAAGGATATGTTCATTCCATAACTGAAGGACGCGTCGCAAAACAGAGAGAAAGAGTCGACATAACCTTCAATGGTGAAGATTTGGTTGGAAAACAGTATCCGCACACTGATCCCATGGTTATCTCCGCCTGGATCGGCCCGGTAGAGGTGTTTCACATTTTGGTCTATACAGGAAGCTCGGTGAATGTTTTATTCAAGCATGCATTTAATAAAATGAAATTGTCAATAAAAGACGTGTCTTCATGCCATAAGCCCATACACGGGTTCACTGGGGAAGCCACAATGCCACTTAGGCAGCTAGACTTGTTCGTTGAGCTAGGAAGTCACCCCCGATCAGATGTTTGAAAGCAAACCTTCATGCTGGTAGATGGACACTCTGCCTACAACGCATTCTTGGGAAGGCCCGTGTTATCAGACTTCTAGATAGTCTTGGCACCATGTTGCTTAAAGATGAAATTCCCAACTGATAACAAGATAGGAGAAGTAGAAGGGGACCAAGACGCAGCTCGCGATTGCTACATAACTGAACTTCGCCAAAACAAGAAGAAGGAAAAAGGGAAAGGCGTGGGGGTCACCCTTTGCGCCAAAAATGCGGAAGCATAACAATCAAAGAAGGCCCCTCCTCTCGAATATACTAGCACCCATTCAACAAGTTAGACCCCAGAGATACAGAGGAGGAGGTCAATGTCGAGCCTGTGGATGCTATGGAACATGTGATGGTAGACAAACGCGAAAAAACAAGGCTTTTAAAGATAGGTTCTCAGTTGAACCAGAACCTCAAAGTCCAGCTGATAGGATTCCTACGAAAGAACTTGGATGTACTTGCATGGACCCATAAAGACTTGGTGGGGATATCCCCAGAAATAGCTTGTCATTCCCTCATTATTGACCCAACCAAGATCCCAATCAAACAGAAAAAAAGAAGCACGGGTATAGAATGATCAACTACTCTCAATGAAGAGGTGAAGAGCTTGCTCACCAATGGCTTTATCTACAAAGCCATTTACCCAAAATGGATCTCCAACCCGGTCATAGTGAAGAAGCTTAATGGAAAGTGGCAGACCTACATTGACTTCTCCAACCTCAATGATACTTGCCCCCAAAGGCTGTTTTCCTTTACCCTGTATCGACCGATTGGTAGACGGAACCGTAGGGCATGAGTTGTTGTCATTCATGGATGCGTATTCAGGATACAACTAGATTCCTATGCATGTCTCGGATCAAGAACATACTGGCTTCATCACAGATCTAGGCACAAGGTAATCCCTTTGGGCTTAAGAACGTCGGCGCTACCTACCAACATCTAGTTAATAAGATGTTTGAGTAGAAAATCGGTCACTCCATGGAAGTCTATGTTGACAACGTGCTCGTCAAATTGAGAAGAGCAGCCGATCTTCTGAGCCATCTGGATGAGATGTTCCAAGTATTACGCAGATACCAAATGAAGTTGAACCCTTTAAAATGATCTTTTGGGGTGTCTTCGGGTAAATTTTTAGGTTTTATTGTACGTGCCAAAGGATAGAGGTGAATCCTGAAAACGTACAAGCTTTGAAAGACGTCAAAACCCCAGCAGCACGAAGGGAAATGCAAAGCCTAATGGAAAAGTTGCCGCTCTGAGCAGGTTTATATCCAAAGAAATAGACAAGTGTGTCCCGTTCTTCGAAGCCCTAAAAAAGGATAAAGGGAAGTTTGAATGGACTAACGAGTGCTACTTAGCTTTCCAGAGTTTGCTCGAACATATGCAGAAGCCGCCGATACTCTCCACTCCGATGGATGGAGGGAGTCTTTACTTATACCTATCTATATCCTCCCACGCCCTAAGTGCCACACTAGTACGAGAGGATGGTCGCATCTAGAGGCCGGTATACTTCATTAGCAAAAGATTCACAGGCACAGAAGCCAGATACCCTAAGATCAAAAAATTGGCTTAATGTCTGCTCATAGCATCTAGAGAATTACGACATTACTTTCAATCGCACTCCGTTAGAGTTCTATTGGATCAACCCTTGAGACAAGTCCTACATAAACCAGATACGTTAGGGCGCCTGTTAAAATAGTGCATTGAGCTGAGCCGGTATGATATTACTTACCATTCGTGCACCGTAATTAGAGGACATGCTTTGGCTGATTTCATAGCCGAGTTTTCTATGCGAGATGAGGAGGCAGTGGTAAAAATTGAGGAAACTGTCAAATGGAATATGTTCGTTGATGGAGCATCAAACGAGCTTGGCTCGGGGCAGGAGTCATAATAGTCACACCCCAAGGAAGAAAATTAAGCTATGCACTAAGACAAGAGTTCGCTGCAACTAATAACGAAGCTGAATACGAGGCAGTGATAACTGGCTTAGAAATCATTAAAGAAATAGGAGTTAAATCGACATGTATACACGGTGATTCACAACTAATTGTGAACCAAATCCTTGGAGAATTCTAGACTCGCAGACAAAAGCTTACATCTTACCTCAAAAGGGGCAAAACCCTCCTTGATGAGCTAGACTACTATGTAATAAAACACATCACGCAAGGGGAAAATCAAGAGGCAGACGCCCTCGCCAAAGGGGCTAGCGTAAGAACCAAGCCAATGTCGGGGGCAACTCCCATCATGAGTCAATCCACACCAAGTTTCGAGTGTCTGCAAATCATGGCTACCGTAGACAGGGAGGAGACATGGATGACCAACATCATCAGATACTTACAAGAAGGAACCTTACCAACAGAATGAACAATGTCAGAATAATACTAAGGAGGGCATCCCGCTACACCATCCAGAATGGCATATTATACCGTCATGGTTTTTCCAACCCACTACTAAAATGTGACGTTGGGAACAAAGCAAAAGATATCCTTAATAACATTCATCTAGGGAGTTGCGGCGATCACATCGGAGGGCAAACTCTAGCCAGGAAGATCCTATGCTATAGATACTTTTGGCCCATGCTGAACAAGGACGCAGCCGAGTTCGCTAAAAAATGTGACAAATGCCAAAGGTTTGCCAAAATCCTAAGACTGCCACCTGCCGGTTTAATCCAAATGGTCAGTCCCTGGCCCTTTGCCATTTGGGGAATTGATTTGATCGAGGAACTCCCCATGGGTCGAGGAGGAGAAAAATACGCCATGGTGGCAGTGGATTATTTCACCAAATGGGTGGAAGCGGAGCTTTTGAACAAAATTTCGTCTACCAAAGTGATAAACTTCCTAATATGTAACATCCTGTGCAGGTATGGGGTGCCGCAGAAGATCATATCGGATAACGAGCTCTAGTTCGATAGTGAGGAATTCTCTAGTTGGTGCCATAAACATGGGATTGCTTAAAACTTCTCGGTTGTAGCATATCCCCAGGAAAATGGGCAGGTCGAAGCGGTAAACAAGGTTTTGAAGAAACTGATCAAGAAGAAGCTAGAGAAGTCCAAGGGGGCATGGGTCGATGAACTGCCTACTGCACTATAGGCATACCGAACTTCTACAAAACCACAACGGGCCACACGCCATTCTCATTGGCATACGGGGTCGAAGCCATGCTCCCCATCAAAATAGCTATCCCCTCGCACTGAAGGATGCATTACAATCCGGAAGAAAACGAGGAGCTCTTAAGCATGTCACTCGACCTGATCGAGGAGAAAAGAAACGACGCCGCCCTCAAAGTTGTCGCTCATAGACAGAAGGTTGCAAAGCAATACAACTTTAAGGTGAAGCCTCGAGCGCTGCAAGTGGGAGACTTGGTACTTAAGCGGGTCTTCCCACAACCAGGAGCACTAGATCCAACTTGGGAGGGGCCGTTTGTTGTTCATAAGGATCTTCATAATGGAACTTACATCTTATCGATGGTAGACGGAGAAGTATTTAGAAAGTGTGGAATCTCCAACATCTCTGCGGTTATTTTTCTTGAACTATAAAGAAGCATGTATTAACTGAAACAATAAAAGAAAGACTGTGGACGTAGGCATATTTCGATTGAAGCACTATAAAAATTTGGTGTCTCGCATTACTTGTCTTATTTGAACATTCTTTCAGTTAATTGTTTATCTGATGACTAATCCTACTAAGAGCAATCGCAAGCGCTCGCCGATAGTGGTGAAAATAAGATAGCCACGATAAGAGGCATAAAACAAGCCTTGGCAATTCAATACCGATGATCGGCACCCTCAAGCCAGCAATGATGAACCGACTATAAGCCACGGATTAGGCATGATATATAGCCTAGGCAGTTCATCATTGGCATTCGGCTCGTCGGAAACAAAAGGGATAGAAGTTCATGAAGCTACTATATATATAACAGAGTTAAACAAGATACAACAGAAGTCTCGAATACAATAGATGTCTCAATACAATAATCAAATACAAGATCTGAGTACATCACTGGAATCAACCGAATAACTGAAAGCAGGGTCGATAGATAGCTGGATCTCCAAGCGAAGCTCCAACTCCAAGGTGAGTCTCAAATGTTGTATCACTCAGTCTGACCCGAGCGTAAAGCAAAACACAAAACACTCGAGTCAGGATTAACATTCTTATATTCAATAAATCTAACTCAAGTGAAATATCAACTGAAATACAAGTAACTTAAAGGATGTTTGGGATAACCATCCTCTAAGGGTCCGTTAAACTATTTACTATGTAGTAATATTCGCTATTATAATAGTGTCTAAATAAGTAAAGTATAATCATATCGGAAAATAGCGTTAAGGGGATGGGGAACCTTAACGTGGTCGGATCTTAAAATCATAATCGTATTAAAGCTCGATATGGTAGGTGACACGGCACAACTAGGCAATGCCAGGGTAGATATACCAATTACGCACACGGACTGATGGAGCGCATAGCAGCCACTATCGTCCACCTCGAACAACATTCCCAAATCGGAGGATGGCCATCTAGTCAAATCACAAATAAGAGTATAATATCGAAGAAATGTGTCCGAGAAGAGGTGCTACCTCACTGGTCCGAGATCGCTCCTGTTTTAGCCACCTTATGCCAACTCACGGGAGTTGGGTCCACGTAACATACCTTAAGAACGTCGCCACCATCCTACTTCATTCTGGAATCTCCACCGCGTACACAGTTGTCAAAGTGGTTTTCGGTATCGACAGAGAGTATGTCCATATCCGATCCCGGTCTCTTTGCCAACCAATCGTTATTATAACACCGTGGTCATATCAAAATAGTTTATACTTCAGAACCAAAATATCAGTATCATCTCGAAACCCAAATTAAAGACGATATCATTTCACTTCAAATATATCCATTTTCAAAATCATATTACTTTCCAAAGTTATAATGCTTTCGAAATCATAGTTTGGAAATCACAGTATTTTGGCAATCATAACACTTTCCTTTTTAAACAGTTTAGATATTAAAATTTTGTTATAAAATAAATTAGTTTCCTCAAATTTCACAAATCGATTCAAATTAACTCAAATTCCAAAAATTTAATTTAATCAAATCTCAAATCATCAGTTTCAACTCGATTCAGCTTCTAAATAAACCATTTCAAATTATCGATTTCAAATACATATCTGAACCATAAAATAAGCCATTTCAATTTTAATATATTTCAAAGCTTTAAATATTCAACGTTACAAAACTAAATTCGATAAATTTATACATATCAAATTCACTTTACAATTATTTAGTTTTGAAATAATAACTTAACATTTCCATAACATTTGAATACAATTTCAATTTTACAATTTAAATAACCAAAATATCTCATTTAAATATTTATACGTTTGAAATATCCATTTAAGTCACCTTTTCAACTTTCATTTTGTAAATCACCTTTTTAAATTTCAAATTCAATACATTTCAAATCAAACTTATTTAAGTAAAATTCTTAAATAAATACTTAAACATATTATTTATCAACTTTATTAAATCAACTTTAATACATCTTTTAAAATCAATATTTATCAAAACCATAGATTTCTTTTCAAACATTTATATATAGACCAACGGTGCCTGTATAAAATTTTCTATCCTATGGTCAAGTGATACAGATATTTATCATTTCAATCCGAAGTTTAAAATATATATACGGGTATATATCCTTTCAACCCGCAATCCCAAATTCAATTCAATGAAAATCGCTTGGGTTTATCATTTCAACCCATAACGATTTTCTCCTATTCTACAGATCGTTCGGGTATGTATCATTTCAACCCATAGTGATTCTATACTAACAGGGAACTTGCAGAGTGATAACAGATATGAAAATAAAATAACAACAGTAACAGACATATATCAACAATATAAATAACAGATAATGGTGTCAGATGTCACAGGTGAACAGATACAGATAATGACATATATAAAAATGTAAATAACTAACATCAGCATATTTCAATTGACATTTCAATTGAAATCAAATTTAATAAATATAAGAACATTAATCGTGAGTGATTGCTCACCTTTCGAGGCTTGAGAGAAGATAGACAACACAACAGGTTACGAATTGCAAAGCAACGCAAGAAGGACAAGATTCGACGAACGAAGCTGACAGATAGGAATTGACGAAATCAAATCAGAATCGGATCGATGAAGATAATTGATATAAGCAAACCTATATATATATATATAATCATATCCTAAATCCTTAAATACATATAAAATATATATATATATTTCAAATTCATTATTTCAAATTAAAACACATAGATTTATAAACTCATACACTTCTAACACATTTTTTTTATATCCCTAACATATAACTCTCTTATAAATTTCGGAATACACATACCCTTAGATCCCCCAGTTTCCATATATATAACTGTAAATCACGAGTATATAGAACAAAGAGGTCATATACTCATGTATATATTATTATAATATTATAAATATAATAGGCATACGGTACAAGCTTATATAACAAAAGTGTGAACTACAACTATAAAAACATTTATATGCTAACGTGCGTATACTCCTTACTATATATATAAACAATAGTCTATCCTTATAACTAGTAAAACCTATATACATCAACAAACAGTTTCTACAAATCTTATATAAATTAATTTACAACTTATGTAAAAATATATAGTTATACTTACCTAAACTATCATAATTTAAATCATGAAGACTGACACATGAATTAACATATATAACTGACGCCAATTTTCTATATACTAACATACAAATATCACTAACATATATATAATACAAACTGACATACCCAGCTAACCATTTTATATTTCTTTAATCATATATAAGTTAACCAATTATAAACTAACCTTTATACCGACAGACAACAAAATTTATCATATATATGTAAAATTCAACAGTTCAAAAAAATCAAAAATCTATGCAAACTTAAAATTCGAAAATCTATATACATATACTACTGTTTTTTTTCAACGTTTAACTGTATACACATTGTGTTTGAACATCAATACTTAAAGCCCAATACCAAAACAAATCTTAAACCCATATGCATGCATATACTTGCAGTTTATCCCAAAGCATGTAACATCTACTAGCATCGTTCGCATAAAGAAGTTTTCACAAATATATATAAGAACAGATACCAACAATATATATACTTTATAACAATGTATATAAATTAGTAGAAAAAGATTACTTACATAAGTAACTGAAACCATATAATATATATATTACAGACATATTTCCATACATCACATATGCGTGGTTTAAACATGAAAACAGAGGCAGGCTTGGTATAAACTAACGTTTCCAAACTCATATACTCGTTTACATAAACACACATATATAAAATCAATATTAAAGTGAACTCACGTGATCACGTTTATTTGTAAACCCATATATAAGCTTACCTTATTTCTTTCTACATTTTCAAATCGAGATATAGACACAATATATATTACAAAAAAAACCTGTAACCAAAAATAAATCCAAATTTAGATAGATAAAAATCTGTAAACACTTAACAAGATTACAATACCCAAATATGCCTAGATACAGAAGATATATATCATAAAGTAAACCAATTGTAAACACAGATATACTGTAAACTCATATATAGCCTACCTACACAAAGAAGTAGTGGTGGAGGCTGCGTATGCACGGAGGAAGTCAGGCCACGATGGAATGGTTGGTGGTTGAAGGCGGAGGCGAACACGAGCGAGCGGTTGGATGAGGCACGGCAGTCAGGGGTTGGCTGCGATTGCACGTGGGTGATCGGCAAAGGTCAAGGGGTTTCGGTTGGTTGCTGCCAAGCACTAGGGTGGAAGCGCGGGGAGGAGAGGCATGGGTGGCTGTTGGTCTCGGCATGGGGTTGGAGGAGTTTCGGTGTGGGGTTGGGTGGTGGGCTATCACGGAGGCGGTGGTGGTTCTCGTGGTGGTGGCAGGTCTCGGTTGGATAGGTGGCTGCTAGTTGTGAAGACGGAAAGGAAGTGATGGTGGGGTGTAGGAGACGAGACGCACGTGAAGTGGCAGAGGCTTAGAGTGTGAAGGGATGCGTGATCCGGTTGGTCTCGTGAGTGGGTTGTCAGGTTTGAACGAGAGGGGAAAGATGGAATTGGAGGAAGATGAATCTTTAGATCTGAGAAAAATGTAAAGCCAGCTCATATATATTTGAACTGTTACTTTTAGTAATATATTTAATTTATTTGAGGAGAAACGGTAGGGTAGGAATAGAAATAGGTTGAATTGTTCAGAGGCTTTAATGTAGGAGCACGCTAGAAATTTGAACTGAAGGAAGGAGTAAAGTCAGAAATTTTGGTACCATTACAACGAACCGTTTTATTATTTCCGTCGCGTACCGGACCTCAAAATTAAAAAATAAATATACCGCTGAGATCAGGACGACGAGACGATCAAAACGGTATACAAATATTGGTGGTACGATCATCCGATCAAAAGTCGATAATCGGTACCGAAAATGCTGCTATTCAGCCAGAATTAAGATAAATGGAGTAATAGACATCCAAATTTGACGAAACGAAAGATGACGTCTCACTCAGAAGATGATTTACAAATTTTCTATGTAAAAATATTCAGGTTTGGAAAACATTTTATTATCACCAATTTTTAACTGATTAAATTGAAGTAAATTTACGCGCGAAATAAATTTTCATATTTTCGGGCGAAAATTTACCAGTTGCTATGTTTAATTAGACGCATCCCAAAGATCAAATTTATATTTCAAAATTTTATCGTTTAAAATTTCACAAAATTTAACTAATTACGTTATAAAAACAGTTAAAATTTACGGGTCGTTACATTCTCCCCCACTCAAAACTTTTCGTCCCCGAAAAGGAAGGAGGTAGGAGAATAGAAACAACCAGAAAGCAAAATAGATTTAAACAGGACAAAATAATTAATTTACACCATATAGATTTCGAATTTTATTAATTAACAATTTGGTTTAATCCACTTGGTTTCTTCTTAAGTTAAATCAATCTATCTATTTCTCAATTCATTATCGTATTATCTAGTCATCTTCAATTAAAATTTCTAAATCATCAATTTGTATAATCATTTATTATACTCATATTTTATTCAACAAATTTAATTCTTATATTCCAAATTATTATTAAGTTTTATTCCACTTAATATGTCTTATCACACATATTTAAACCATATAAATTAATTTAAACCACATAAATTTTCAATTTAAATTAATTTATATTCAATACTTGACTTTAAATTCAAGGTATTTCCATAGGTTAATCTAATTTCACTATTATTCAATTAAATTATTATTCTATTTATCTCTATTATCATCTTTATAATAAAATTTAAGTGTATAACATTTATTATAACCACTCAAATTTAATTTATAAAATCATTTTATATTGTATATTATCCAATTACATTTTAACTTCTGAAAAATTTAGGTAAGTTATATTGAGATGAAATTGAGTATTATACAAATAAAATTTTTATAATTTAGTTGTTCCCAGTTAAATATTTATCCAAGAATTTTGACTTCAGTTTATAATTGAAATCAATCTTTAACCTAAAATTTAAGAATTTAAATCTCCGATTTTCTTCAGACAATTTAGAGATATATATAATATATTTATATCAAATCAAATTATTTTTTTTTTGAATCAGATACCTGTATATATATATATAAATCAAATTATACTGAAGAAATTCAGATCGAAATATATATTTTTTCTTCAAAACAAAACCGTAGCAAACCTACAGAATAGTTTCTCCACTTCAAAACTTGAAAATGAATGTCGATGATGCGGCCGTCATCACCGAAATTATTTTCCAGCGACAAAGAGAAGAGCACTGATTTAAACATTTAAAATTCTTTGAAAACCATTTTATTCGAAAATACTTTAAATAATATACATTTTAAGACTTTAAAACAAAGTTTGAAATCACCAGAAATTTAATTCTTAAATCCTCAATTTAAATCCATTTCAATTTCAAATTAATTTATAAACAATAGTCATTTTGCAATAGTCAATGACTTACAAAACAATAAAATGATAATCAAATATTATCATTTTCAACAACCAACTATTTAACTTTTAATTCCAGAAAATTTTTCTTATATATTTAAAATATAATCATACAAATTTATTTCATTTATCAGATTTGAAAATTATATTGTGTCAGTTTGCTCTATTCAAGTGTTTTGGAAATCCTATCGATAGCGTTGATCAGACGAATCGATCGGAAATCCAAACCAACATCAACAACTCAAACAACACACTATAAACATAACTATTTTATATTAATTTCAAATACACTCCCTCACACGATGATTCCAGAATTGGATTCCAACACATGGATAGAGATCCAAATATAGAGGGACTCTAATCAAAGAGAATTATAATCTAAAATAGATAGGCTCGAAACGAAGGTTAGATGATTGCATTTCAAGCAGGAAGATGGATAAAGTTGTATAAATCGCGGGCGACCTTAACCGGGTCAACCGTGACTTCATAGATAAGATCGATGTAGAATTCTGAAGCAAATCGACATTTGATTACCAGAGGTAGAATTCAGGTATAACATAAGATAGCAGCATCGTAAACTGAGGATACAGAAATCTCCGGTGAATCAATACCGATTGTAAAGGAGTTTCACCCCAGTACAAATTATTCGAAGATTGGCGAGACCGCCGATTTACTATAGAGATCATTCGAAGTGGAGTTATGGGATACTCCAGAATCAAAAGACATGAATAGGGAAGACACGAATGGACTTTGGAACCGAAGTGAACGTTCCAAAATTCAAAGGAACTGAGTCAAAGAAGAAGGAATTCAAGCTCGAACGAAAGTGATTCTGTAATTGAATTTACTACATATGCTGAGTTTTACCTAAAACTAGAGCTCTGACACCACATGTAACGACCCAGTATTTTCAACCATTCGCATCCATTATAAGTGTATAGGTAGACACTCATGCCGGAGTTGAATTGCTCAAAATACCGCGTTGTAAATAAAATTTGGCAATAACTCAGCATATACAGTAAATAAAATAATTACAGATCACAGACACAGAGTAATATAACAATAATGCAGCGGAAACAAAAGGGATAGTAGTTTATGAAGCTACTATATATATAACAAAGTTAAACAAGATACAACAGAAGTCTCGAATACAATAGATGTCTCAATACAATAATCAAATACAAGATCTGAGTACATCACTGGAATCAACTGAATAACTGAAAGCAGGGTCGATAGATAGCTGGATCTCCAAGCGAAGCTCCAACTCCAAGGTGAGTCTCAAATGCTGTATCACTCAGTCTGACCCGAGCGTAAAGCAAAACACAAAACACTCGAGTCAGGATTAACATTCTTATATTCAATAAATCTAACTCAAGTGAAATATCAACTGAAATACAAGTAACTTAAAGGATGTTTGGGATAACCATCCTCTAAGGGTCCATTAAACTATTTACTATGTAGTAATATTCGCTATTATAATAGTGTCTAAATAAGTAAAGTATAATCATATCGGAAAATAGCGTTAAGGGGATGGGGAACCTTAACGCGGTCGGATCTTAATATCATAATCGTATTAAAGCTCGATATGGTAGGTGACACGGCACAACTAGGCAATGCCAAGGTAGATATACCAATTACGCACACGGACTGATGGAGCGCATAGCAGCCACTATCGTCCACCTCGAACAACATTCCCAAATCGGAGGATGGCCATCTAGTAAAATCACAAATAAGAGTATAATATCGAAGAAATGTGTCCGAGAAGAGGTGCTACCTCACTGGTCCGAGATCGCTCCTGTTTTAGCCACCTTATGCCAACTCACGGGAGTTGGGTCCACGTAACATACCTTAAGAACGTCGCCACCATCCTACTTCATTCTGGAATTTCCACCGCGTACACGGTTGTCAAAGTGGTTTTTGGTATCGACAGAGAGTATGTCCATATCCGATCCCGGTCTCTTTGCCAACCAATCGTTATTATAACACCGTGGTCATATCAAAATAGTTTATACTTCAGAACCAAAATATCAGTATCATCTCGAAACCCAAATTAAATACGATATCATTTCACTTCAAATATATCCATTTTCAAAATCATATTACTTTCCAAAGTTATAATGCTTTCGAAATCATAGTTTGGAAATCACAGTATTTTGGCAATCATAACACTTTCCTTTTTAATCAGTTTAGATATTAAAATTTCAATATAAAATAAATTAGTTTCCTCAAATTTCACAAATCGATTCAAATTAACTCAAATTCCAAAAATTTAATTTAATCAAATCTCAAATCATCAGTTTCAACTCGATTCAGCTTCTAAATAAACCATTTCAAATTATCGATTTCAAATACATATCTGAACCATAAAATAAGCCATTTCAATTTTAATCTATTTCAAAGCTTTAAATATTCAACGTTTTAAAACTAAATTCGAAAAATTTATACATATCAAATTCACTTTACAATTATTTAGTTTTGAAATAATAACTTAACATTTCCATAACATTTGAATACAATTTCAATTTTACAATTTAAATAACCAAAATATCTCATTTAAATATTTATACGTTTGAAATATCCATTTAAGTCACCTTTTCAACTTTCATTTTGTAAATCACCTTTTTAAATTTCAAATTCAATACATTTCAAATCAAACTTATTTAAGTATAATTCTTAAATAATTACTTAAACATATTATTTATCAACTTTATTAAATCAACTTTAATACATCTTTTAAAATCAATATTTATCAAAACCATAGATTTCTTTTCAAACATTTATATATAGACCAACGGTGCCTGTATAAAATTTTCTATCCTATGGTCAAGTGATACGGATATTTATCATTTCAATCCGAAGTTTAAAATATATATACGGGTATATATCCTTTCAACCCGCAATCCCAAATTCAATTCAATGAAAATCGCTTGGGTTTATCATTTCAACCCATAACGATTTTCTCCTATTCTACAGATCGTTCGGGTATGTATCATTTCAACCCATAGTGATTCTATACTAACAGGGAACTTGCAGAGTGATAACAGATATGAAAATAAAATAACAACAGTAACAGACATATATCAACAATATAAATAACAGATAATGGTGTCAGATGTCACAGGTGAACAGATACAGATAATGACATATATAAAAATGTAAATAACTAACATCAGCATATTTCAATTGACATTTCAATTGAAATAAAATTTAATAAATATAAGAACATTAATCGTGAGTGATTGCTCACCTTTCGAGGCTTCAGAGAAGATAGACAACACAACAGGTTACGAATAGCAAAGCAACGCAAGAAGGACAAGATTCGACGAACGAAGCTGACAGATAGGAATTGACGAAATCAAATCAGAATCGGATCGATGAAGATAATTGATATAAGCAAACCTATATATAAATATATATATATAATCATATCCTAAATCCTTAAATACATATAAAATATATATATTTTTCAAATTCATTATTTCAAATTAAAACACATAGATATATAAACTCATACACTTCTAACACATTTTTTTTATATCCCTAACATATAACTCGCTTATAAATTTCGGAATACACATACCCTTAGATCCCCTAGTTTCCATATATATAACTGTAAATCACGAGTATATAGAACAAAGAGGTCATATACTCATGTATATATTATTATAATATTATAAATATAATAGGCATATGGTACAAGCTTATATAACAAAAGTGTGAACTACAACTATAAAAACATTTATATGCTAACGTGCGTATACTCCTTACTATATATATAAACAATAGTCTATCCTTATAACTAGTAAAACCTATATACATCAACAAACAGTTTCTACAAATCTTATATAAAATAATTTACAACTTATGTAAAAATATATAGTTATACTTACCTAAACTATCATAATTTAAATCATGTAGACTGACACATGAATTAACATATATAACTGACGCCAATTTTCTATATACTAACATACAAATATCACTAACATATATATAATACAAACTGACATACCCAGCTAACCATTTTATATTTCTTTAATCATATATAAGTTAACCAATTATAAACTAACCTTTATACCGACAGACAACAAAATTTATCATATATATGTAAAATTCAACAGTTCAAAAAAATCAAAAATCTATGCAAACTTAAAATTCGAAAATCTATATACATATACTACTGTTTTTTTTTCAACGTTTAACTATATACACATTGTGTTTTAACATCAATACTTAAAGCCCAATACCAAAACAAATCTTAAACCCATATGCATGCATATACTTGCAGTTTATCCCAAAGCATGTAACATCTACTAGCATCATTCGCATAAAGAAGTTTTCACAAATATATATAAGAACAGATACCAACAATATATATACTTTATAACAATGTATATAAATTAGTAGAAAAAGATTACTTACATAAGTAACTGAAACCATATAATATATATATTACAGACATATTTCCATACATCACATATGCGTGGTTTAAACATGAAAACAGAGGCAGGCTTGGTATAAACTAACGTTTCCAAACTCATATACTCGTTTACATAAACACACATATATAAAATCAATATTAAAGTGAACTCACGTGATCACGTTTATTTGTAAACCCATATATAAGCTTACCTTATTTCTTTCTACATTTTCAAATCGAGATATAGACACAATATATATTACAAAAAAAATCTGTAACCAAAAATAAATCCAAATTTAGATAGATAAAAATCTGTAAACACTTAACAAGATTACAATACCCAAATATGCCTGGATACAGAAGATATATATCATAAAGTAAACCAATTGTAAACACAGATATATTGTTAACTCATATATAGCCTACCTACACAAAGAAGTAGTGGTGGAGGCTGCGTATGCACGGAGGAAGTCAGGCCACGATGGAATGGTTGGTGGTTGAAGGCGGAGGCGAACACGAGCGAGCGGTTGGATGAGGCACGGCAGTCAGGGGTTGGCTGCGATTGCACGTGGGTGATCGGCAAAGGTCAAGGGGTTTCGGTTGGTTGCTGCCAAGCACTAGGGTGGAAGCGCGGGGAGGAGAGGCATGGGTGGCTGTTGGTCTCGGCATGGGGTTGGAGGAGTTTCGGTGTGGGGTTGGGTGGTGGGCTATCACGGAGGCGGTGGTGGTTCTCGTGGTGGTGGCAGGTCTCGGTTGGATAGGTGGCTGCTAGTTGTGAAGACGGAAAGGAAGTGATGGCGGGGTGTAGGAGACGAGACGCGCGTGAAGTGGCAGAGGCTTAGAGTGTGAAGGGATGCGTGATTCGGTTGGTCTCGTGAGTGGGTTGTCAGGTTTGAACGAGAAGGGAAAGATGGAATTGGAGGAAGATGAATCTTTAGATCTGAGAAAAATGTAAAGCCAGCTCATATATATTTGAACTTGTACTTTTAGTAATATATTTAATTTATTTGAGGAGAAACGGTAGGGTAGGAATAGAAATAGGTTGAATTGTTCAGAGGCTTTAATGTAGGAGCACGCTAGAAATTTGAACTGAAGGAAGGAGTAAAGTCAGAAATTTTGGTACCGTTACAACGAACCGTTTTATTATTTCCGTCGCGTACCGGACCTCAAAATAAAGAAATAAATATACCGCTGAGATCAGCACGACGAGACGATCAAAACGGTATACAAATATTGTTGGTACGATCATCCGATCAAAAGTCGATAATCGGTACCGAAAATGCTGCTATTCAGCCAGAATTAAGATAAACGGAGTAATAGACATCCAAATTTGACGAAACGAAAGATGACGTCTCACTCAGAAGATGATTTACAAATTTCCTATGTAAAAATATTCAGGTTTGGAAAACATTTTATTATCACCAATTTTTAACTGATTAAATTGAAGTAAATTTACGCGCGAAATAAATTTTCATATTTTCGGGCGAAAATTTACCAGTTGCTATGTTTAATTAGACGCATCCCAAAGATCAAATTTATATTTCAAAATTTTATCGTTTAAAATTTCACAAAATTTAACTAATTACGTTATAAAAACAGTTAAAATTTACGGGTCGTTACAATATATAGCCTAGGCAGTTCATCATTGGCATTCGGCTCGTCGGAAACTACGAACCGATTATAAACCCCACGATTAAGGCGTGGCTGCAGCCAGGGTAGTTCGTAGTTGACGATCGCTATTACACACGCCGGCAATGATAAATCGAACAATACTCATAACACGGGCAATAGCCTGAGTAATTATTGTTCACGATTGCCCCTGAATATAACAATGCGTTTATGGTTTTCTACTTCTCAGAAAACAATAATGATTGACTAAGTCGTAAAAAGTTCACAAATAGACAAAGCAGACTATAAAAATCAAGCATCACAAAAGTCATTCCAGATAAACATGCAAAAGATAGAAGTTGAACATTACAACATTAAAATCTTTATATACAAAGATTTTCGTTTATATATACATATGCAGAATAACCATACATCCTCCAAAAATACATAAAGAGAAAAGAAAATCTCCTCGACTAAGAAGGAGGGACATCCTTGTCACTCGGCCCGCTTCCTCCAGCCATGTCCTTCGAAGGCTCAAATCGCTCGAGAGACTCGCCCTCTTTTGCGATGCCTCACCAACACCCTTTGAAGGCCCGACCTGTCCTGAAGACATTCCTGCACGATGCAAGTAAGAAAGATCATAAGTTCTGCAGTCTAGGACAAGTAATGATGGAGCTAAAGTTAGAAAGACGAGATACTTGCGGTAATATGGTGTGGATCACCAAGCCCCACGAGATCCGAGCCATCTTCATCGTCCTCATCCTCCGCCAGCAACTCATACCCCTTGGTAATGGCCTTGGTCTCTTCCACTATGAACTGACGATTCACAATCCCAACGTCATACATGGCTTCTTCCTCCTGTGCAACCGCAACCTTAGTCTCCTCAATGAGTCGAGCATGGATTCCTGCCATTACCTAGAGATATTCGTCCATCCATTGAAGGTTCTCTTATTTCCAGAACATGTAATAAGTGTCCTTCAGCATTTGGTTGACCGTCTCACAAATGTCACTGGACTTGTAGACTTCGATTTGGAGGGACACCACTTTATTCATGTACTGTTCCTTGTCCTTTCTCAATTAGGCATGCTCCACCTTCAGCTTATCAATCTCAGCCATGTACGAGTCTTTTTCCTTCCACCACTCGCCTTGAAACTTCTTTAGCTCAGCCAAGTCTTCTTGCAATTTCTTTACCTTACCCTTGAGAGAGTATATCCGCTCTAGATCCTTCTATCGAGCCTCATCCACTGAACCGATAGCTTTGTCAATCTGTGCCTTGCATAAGACAGTGGACTCCCTCGTCACTTCTTCCTTGGCTTTCTTTACCTCGATTACACGAGACGCTTTGACCGCCTCTAACTGTGCATCCTTCTCCCTAAGCGCCTTACGAAGATCCTCTACTTCCAAACGCAACCGTTCATTGGCGCTCCTAACTTGCTCACTGGCCTTGGCTAGGCGGGACTGATAATCGGCAATTTTTCTGGTCTCATCAGTAATCTGGACCATTCTCGTTATCAAGTTGGCGAAGTCAAGAGTTTTTGCCTCATCCAAGATCCAGACCAAAGGATTTCGAGGTAGAAGGAACTTGGTATCAGAATCCATTGGGTGATGACCCACATAACCAGGTTAATATTGGGGTGACTCTCAAAGGGATTCCGCATCGACGGTTGGAAATTTGAGAAATATGTATCGACATTTTCCTCCCCTAAATCGTCAGGCACTTTGTGCACTTCAGGACCAGTTGGATTTTGGAGATGGCGACGAGAAGAAGTTTGAGAACCAGGGGAGGTAGCACCCTTATTCAGAGACCTTAGGCATTTTGGGATGTTTCGTGGCTCTCTCCTCTACCCAAGCCTGACGGAGTTTCCTCTACATTCCCTTGCGCAGTTTTTTTCCTTCTAAAAGGCCATCTTAGAAGGGACGGAGGCCCCTTTAATCCGTTTGAACTGTTCAAGTCGCCGAGACATTTCATTCCTATTCGGATTTCTTATTTTCCCTGCAAAGCAAATAACAATTATAGAGTAGAGAAACGGAGAAAGCATAAACACAAAAACATGCAAGACACTGGAACAATACGGGTTACTACAAACCCTTAGGGGAGACTGGATCAAGTGGTCGGGACGGGATCTCACTCAAGTAGGGAATACACTAGGACGGGACTCCACTCGAAGGAGGAAGAACACACGGCGATCGGGCTTCATTGGATTGAGGAGCAAGTGGAGAGTGGGACTCGTCAAAAAAAAATTCCCAAGAAGTACACAAAAATCCATACAGAAATCAAAAGTACCTAGGGAATGCCCGAATGCATCGCTAATTCCCGCTCCGCTTTGCACCGGAAGAAACGACATTCCACCCAAGTCACCCGTAGCTACATTCCCTTAAGAGAGGTCCGCGATAAGAGTTGGCCTAGGGGCCGACTCAGATTGATCTAACTGCTCAAACCACTCCCGCACAGCCTCGGCATTCTTCAAGGGAGTCGCGCCCAAGCCTTCGCTACCAATGATCTCCACATCTTGAGAAGCATGAGCCTCTGATTATGTTACCTCAGAGTCTCCCTTTGATCCATCCTCCTCCTCACTATCTCCCTTCAAACGAGAACCCTCCTCATCGTCATGGGAAGGAGCATCCAGTATGCACAAAGATTTCCCCAAACGGGGAGGACGAACTGCGCTCCTCTTACGCCTCAACTTCTTCAGGACTCCGACCCCATCACCCTCTTCCTCCGGATCCTTGCCTTTGTCTGCATCTCCCCCTTCTCCTTCGGCTCTCGCTGCTCTCTCAGTTGAGGTTGGCATGATTTTGAAAATGGATTGACCAAGGCCGATTAAGTTGTAAAAGCGAAGGGCTGTGTCGTGGAGTAAGAACGAGGCTTCCCTCTCAGCCTCCAGGATAGATAATATTTCCTTGGCCATCTTTTTCAAACCCTCGTCCTCTGCTGCCTTCACGCAACCTGAAAAATATAAAACATTAAGGAACGAAGTCGATAGAAAACTTGGAAAAAATATAACAGAGACTTACACCCAGAAGTAAAAGCATGTTGAGAAATGGAATCATCACGCATAAAGAAGTACTCCCTCTTGAACATGCTAAACTTTGAGTATAAATCGAGAACTGGCTTGAATTTATGGGCCGACTCTAAGCTGATGAAGGGGCTCCCCTTTCAATAACTCCTCACATTATACAAGTATATAATTTCTCTATGGGTAGGGTGTCTCTGATAGCGTTTCACGAATATCAAATATAGGCATGTCAGAATGGCATAGGAGTTCGGTTGAAGCTGCAGGGGAGAGACTTTCAGGTAAACCACAAACTGGCGACCCAATTAGTGAGCGAAGGAATTGCGCCGCACATACAGTGATACTTACTATATGCCATGTATCCCCCTAGGGGAGAGCAGGCCCTGTCATTCGGTCCAGGTAGTATCATGTCCCGACGAACAATCCTGAATGTCGTAGCTATGGAGTTAAGCTTTTCTATCGTCAGAATGCTAGGATAACACTTAAAAGGCCTTACCAGCGTCTGTTAGGAGCATAGCCCTCCACCAAAGAACATGAGAGTTAGGTTGTCTTAGAAGATTGGCAAGGATGTCATAAGAAGAAGCGCCAGCCCCGGCAGGCTGTGATGATGCGTGTTTAGATCGAAGCTCGCGACCAGACGACATTTTCCTGCACAAGGAAGTAAAAAGCAGGAATAAGTCCAACGTCCTAGTAAATATGCAATCGTAAATGAAAATTTAAACACTCGTCTAAAACCTCCTATCGCCTGGTCCGGTTAAAACCATACTCCTAACCTAACCCTACGAAACTCAATCTACCATTTTAGGAATCTCCTCCTTTCGCTCGGCATGCCAATGAACCTTGTGCTCGGACTAATCTGTTCCGGCGTTACCCTATCCCGAAAATCGAACGACGTTGCAATACCAAACTAAATCCACCGAATGATAACTATGTTGGCCCGAAACTCGCCCTCCTGCAGCCAAACCACATAGCAATACATATCATACCCTAGCCAAGCTAGGTAGTGTTGGTTTGTGACCCAAATGGGGGCTGTGAGGTGCTTGTGAGATTGAAGGATGAATCAAGAATGGAGAAGAGCCCAAGTAATAATTGCATAAGAATGCACATGTCATGTATCTAACACACTTTGATCAATGTCCTTCAACCAACCAGCCTAAGGTTGTAGTTAGCAACCTGATATGCCTACATCAGCACTACTACTATTACCTAAGCTAAGTTAGTGCACAACCAACAAGACACTTCATGATACTTGCATGATTGGAGTATGACAATAATTGGTGCAACCATTACTTGTATCTTAGTGCAATTATTACTCAAAAACTTCTCTTTACAACCTGGGTACATGCTTGCTCACAGCTCCTGCTTAAACTAGAATTCCTATCCACTCTTGATCTAGTCTTCAACCTCATGCATCTGGTGGACCAACAAGTTGTACGATGTACTCGAATCCAGTACCATGACCTTACATTCCGTCAGAAATCACCACCCCACCTTCACCAAGCACGATTTTCCCCATCACCGAATCTCTCCAAAATCCCCACGCTCACTTTCTTTCCTTAATTTGAAGCCAAAACCATTCGTGCTCGCACCAAACACCCCTAAAAATCAAAACCGTAAAACCTTATACAGAGATTGAATTTATTGAGCCTCACCTCAAATAATGAAGACGCGGAAATATCTGTTGTTCAGACAATAAAAATTGGCTCAAATTGGACCTCGATCGATTGAAAGTGGGTTGAAGAAATTTAGTTAATAAAAATAAGAATAGGGGAGCAGTATTTAAAGGGAAAGGGAAGGTAAGACGAACGGTGTCGAGTTTTCAACCGATTGTAGAAGCTCGGTGCCGAACCAAACAAAGCATGTCGTGTTAATACACAACATACTTTGGGGGAAAGTGTTGGCTCGGTTTTCCAGCAAGTAGAGAGAGAAGAAAGAAAGGAAGCAGAAGTAGGCTAGGACATAGAAGGCAGAACTACCGACCAAATATTTTATCCGGCATTCACTAAAATGCCGAACCACCGAACCAGATGTTTGGTCCGGCATGCCGAACCAGATGTTTGGTCCGGCATTCTCTGATATGTCGAACCAAATATTTGGTCTGGCACGGCATATCCAACACCGGACCAAACATTTGGTTCGGCATGCCGGACCAAACATCTGGTTCGGTGGTTTGGCATTTTAGTAAATGCTGGACAAAATATTTGGTCGGTACACAGTCATGCCGGACTAAATGTTTGGTCCGGCAAATAAGAGGCTCCAAAGCAGAAGCATCGAACCAGACATGGAAGAGCGACTAAGCAAAACGAGCTCCTACCCAGATGCCGAACCAGATTCGGAAAGCTATAATTTCAACCTCCACACTTCACAACTCCACTCTATAAATACGAGATCTCCTCAACAACAACGGGGACCGAATTTTGGAGAAAAGAGAGAAAACTCTGCTGAGACTTAACCATCACGGTTACTCTAAGTTTTTACTCTTCCTGATCAAACTTGTATCTGTAATCAAATCAAAGAAGAATAATAAGATGGACAGTTGATGTAGGCACGTTTTGGCCGAACCACTATAAAATTTCATGTGATTGATTTCCTTTAACTGCTTTCCAATTATGAGCCTGTGAACTGTTCTATTACTGCAGAAATTATCTGTTAACGTATTGGAACATTAAAAAATTTCATATCAACCAACTTAAATGTGACTTAGCTAAAATCAAAATTAGAGGTGTTTGCCCAATTTTTGTGAAAACACAATCATCAGTTAATATTAAACAATTTGAATATTAACATGCACATGTCACCTTAGCTAGTGATGAGACGGTTTGGTTGAATTTATCGCGTATATAATTTTGGTAAAAGTCCAGTTTTACTACTTTAAGCAGTCCCGGTAGTGAAATTGTTTATATCAATTCTCTTCGTCAAAATTATATCATATTACGACTTATAGAACTTGGCAACGGTCAAATTCTAATATCGTCCATATTCAACTTCTACAGTCCAAACCCAAAGTCTTTGGCTCAATAATAATAATTATTATTATTAATCGAACTGCTCTAGCTAGAGATTCTGACTTTGAGTTGACTTCAATTGACCATGATACCACTATCATATAACCGAGGAGACGAATTCTCTATTGAATAGTATCTCATTTCTAATATTTTAACTCGAACCAACTATAGTTGTTCAATGGACGACGTGCCACATTTTAATTATAATCAAAATAGAGTGTCAGCATTGAATTTCAACAGTATTCTCAAATCGAGAGGACTGTGTAATATTTTCATATCGATATTTTTTGTTTTACCTTTGTTATATTAACAAAAAAACAACTGAGTGAATTTCATAGTTATCTAATAAATATTAGTACGTAACCCTTTGGTGCCCCCTGCGATCACGAGTAATATACTGCCAATATTTAAAGAGCGTTATGTACTCTAGTCTCAACAAACATGGATGACCCCATCATCAGATACTTACAAGAAGGAACCTTACCAACAGAATGAACAAAGTCAGGAGAATCCTAAGGAGGGCTTCCCGCTACACCATCCAGAACGGCATACTATACCGTCATGGTTTTTCCAACCCACTACTAAAATGTGACGCTGGGAAGGAAGCAAAAGATATCCTTAATAACATTCATCAAGGGAGTTGCGGCGATCACATCGGAGGGCAAATTCTAGCCAGGAAGATCCTATGCTACAGTTACTTTTGGCCCATGCTGAACAAGGACGCAGCCGAGTTCGCTAAAAAATGTGACAAATGCCAAAGATTTGCCAAAATCCCAAGACTATCGCCTGCCGCCTGCCGGTTTAATCCAAATGGTCAGCCCCTGGCTCTTTGCCATTTGGGGAATTGATTTGATCGGGGAACTCCCCATGGGTCAAGGAGGAGAAAAATACGCCATAGTGGCAGTGGATTATTTCACCAAATGGGTGGAAGCGGAACCTTTGAATAAAATTTCGTCTACCAAAGTGATAAACATCCTAATACGTAACATCCTGTGCAGGTATGGGGTGCCACAGAAGATCATATCGGATAACGGGCTCTAGTTCGATAGTGAGGAATTCTCTAGTCGGTGCCATAAACATGGGATTGCTCGAAGCTTCTCGGCTGTAGCATATCCCCAGGCAAATGGGCAGGTCGAAGCAGTAAACAAGGTTTTGAAGACACTGATCAAGAAGAAGCTAGAGAAGTCCAAGGGGGCATGGGTCGATGAACTGCCTACTGCACTATGGGCCTACCGAACTTCTTCAAAACCACAACGGGGCACACGCCATTCGCATTGGCATATGGGGTCGAAGCCATGCTCCCTGTCAAAACAGCTGTCCCCTCGCACTGAAGGATGCATTATAATCCAGAAGAAAACGAGGAGCTCTTAAGCATGCCACTCGACCTGATTGAGGAGAAAAGAAACGACGCCGCCCTCAAAGTTGTCGCTCATAGACAGAAGGTGGCAAAGCAATATAACTCTAAGTTGAAGCCTCGAGCACTGCAAGTGGGAGACTTGGTACTCAAGCGTGTCTTCCCACAACCAGGAGCACAAGATCCAACTTGGGGGGGGGGGACGTTTGTTGTTCATAAGGATCTTCATAATGGAACTTATATCTTATTGATGGTAGACGGAGAAGTGTTTGGAAAGTGTGGAATCTCCAACATCTCTGCCGTTATTTTTCTTGAACTATAAAGAAGCATGTATTAACTGAAACAATAAAAGAAAGACAGTGGATGTAGGCATATTTCGATTGAAGCACTATAAAAATTTGGTGTCTCGCATTACTTGTCTTATTTGAACATTCTTTCAGTTAATTGTTTATCTGATGACTAATCCTACTGCGAGCAATCGCAAGCGCTCGCCGGCAGTGGTGAAAATAAGATAGCCACGATAAGAGGCACAAAACAAGCCTTGGCAATTCAATACCGACGATCGGCACCCTCAAGCCAGCAATGATGAACCGACTATAAGCCACGGATTAGGCATGATTTATAGCCTAGGCAGTTTATCATTGGCATTCGGCTCGTCGGAAACTGCGAACCGATTATAAACCCCATGATTAAGGCGTGGCTGCAGCCAGGGTAGTTCGTAGTTGACGATCGCTATTACACACGCCGGCAATGATAAATCGAATAATACTCATAACACGGGCAATAGCCTGAGTAGTTATCGTTCACGATTGGCCTTGAATATAACAATGCATTTATGGTTTTCTACATCTCAGAACACAATAATGATTGACTAAGTCGTAAAAATTTCACAAACAGACAAAGCAGACTATAAAAATCAAGCATCACAAAAGTCATTCTAGATAAACATGCAAAAGACAGAAGTTGAACATTACAATATTAAAATCTTTATATACAAAGATTTTCGTTTATATATACATATGCAGAATAACCATACATCCTCCAAAAATACATAAAGAGAAAAGAAAATATCCTCGATTAAGAAGGAGTGACATAAATGATATGTTTTCTATTTGACCTAGTTTTTACTGCCAATATAAAACTCTCAGATGAGTCACTCCATAGTTATCCAACAATTGCGTATATGTAATCCTTTAGTACCTTCAGTAGCTACGAGCAATGCACTTCCCAGTATTTTTAAAGAGTCACGAACTTTGGTTTAAACGGATATATCGATGTGCTTTCTTGAAACATCTTGACTAGAAATATTCAGTACAAGAAAATTCACAATTAAAAGCAATGCATTATAGCAATTCCCCACCACTTGCTATCTTTCTAGTATTTGGGCTTAACGACAACAATGTAACACGTTCTGATATGAGAACTTGAGATCACCGATAAGAGGTGGGATAAAATATTTCATATCCCTGCCATTTTTTCAATTTAATGCAACACTCAAAAATCCTATTTTTCATCCTCTTCAACTAAAAATACCTAAAATTCTCATTTCTTTATTGATCTGACCTCTAATTCAACATGTTTTGACTCTCTCACCAACGATGATATCATTATAGTTACATTACTTTTCATTTCCTAATTTTCTTAATTTTATCAATTTGAATTTTTATAAGTTTATGGAGTGCCCTTCGCAGTCAAATTTTGGTCTATTTTCATTGGGGACGCGTCTGACACATTGGATGCCACAATGGGGTTAGTCCCCTTTTCAACTCCATTGTGTGAATGGTGGAGGAAGGTACGTTGGCGTCCAATGCGTCGGACTCGTCCCTAACTGTTGATACCACGTTCGCAGCCTCGAACGCATATCCCGTTCACTCAGCTTTCATGCTCAAATGTCCCGCTTAAATATCCATTACCATTCCTCGTAAACGCACCTTGAGTCTCGGTTAGGGACAATCTTTAATATAATAGATAAAATATGTAAAATAGCGTTAGTTGTTTCTGTTGGAATTCCTAAAGGTAGAATGAATGGAAATATACAAAGTCCCACATCGCCAAATTGATTGAGCTATATTGGTTTATATATGCCTCTCTCATGAGGAGGTTGGGGGCCTGGGGCTCCCAAATGTATGCTTCGTTGTGAGGAGGGAGATCATGCATCTCCACCACACACGCGCGCGCGCCGCCGCCGCCGTCCGTCCGACCGAGCCGGTTTGGGTTTGGGTCTAATATGATACTCGTATTTTTACTACAAACTGGACCGGGCTTTCTGATAGTTGCAGGCCATACGAACAGATGCAGATCTGTTCAGAAGCGGACGCGGGTTGAATAGGCGCGAACAGTAGTGGGTGCGATCCGATAGAAGCAAACAGATGCGGCGTGGGCGAAACAGTACCAGGCGGGTGCGAATCAGTACCATTGGACACAAGCAGATGCGCAGGCTGGTAATGAACAGCAGCGACCAAAAGGCAACGGGTGCGACCCGTCAAGCGGACGCGACTGTTTGAGCGAACGGGTGCAGACACGACCGTTCGGAAGAGATACGGACCAACTATAAATAAGGAGGAAAACTAATCACTTTCCTCACTGATTTTCCAATCCGAAATCACTTCTCCTCTAAAAACTGCTGTTCTTACTTTCAAATCACAGAGTGATATACTCGTTACAATTTCGAGCAGAATTCGTCTGTTGTATCTTGGGAGAATTTTGAAATAAAATTCTTAAGGAAATCGTTTCGACGAGCCTCAGACATATTCCGGTTAGAATTCTATTTTATTCTACATTCTATCCTTTATTTTGGTTATACTATTTATTCAAAATAGTATAACGCTGTTGTTATAATTTATTTACAACAATCATATTGTTAAAATAATTAACACAGAATTCCAGTGTAGTGGAAATCTGAGTTATAAACTTGTGCGACGAATTTATAATTGATTATTCTCTGTTTTGGTATACTAGACGTATAACATCTTAAGAATTTTACTGTTTTCTTACTAAAACAGAGATGGCAACAGTAGAATTTTCAAAGACTACTACTCACAACAGACCTGAACCGTTCAAGGGAGATGGTGACGACTTTTTAACATGGCAGAATCAGATGTTATTTTACCTCACCACACTCGGTCTGCAACGGTATCTCGAGGAGGAGGAACTAATTTCTTCACCAGGCAAGGAAGCAAATGTTGCTACATGGAAACATTCTGATTTCCTATGCAGAAACTATATTCTGAATTGTCTCGACAAGGTGCTATACAAAGTATATCAACCTCTAAAGACAGCAAAAGCACTCTGGAATGCATTTGCCACGAAGTATAAGATGCAGAATATCAGTCTTAAGAAATTCATTGTAGACAAATTCATGGACTACAAGATGGTCGACTCCAAACCGGTGACTGCTCAACTGCATGAACTACAAATCATCATTCATGAACTCGAGGCGGAAGGTCATAAGGTTGGAGAATCGTTTTTGGTTGAAGCCATCACGGGAAAACTGCCGCCATCATGGAGAGATTATCGTAATTATCTAAAGCATAAGAAGAAGGAAACCTCTTTACAGGATCTCATAGTCCGACTAAAAATTGAGGCAGATAACCGTGGAATTACAAAACAAAGCGAGGAGGCATTTGTGACTGAGGGCTCAAAGACCAAAAACAAAAAGAAGAATTTCCAGAAGAAAAGGAAAGCTCCAGACAACAAACGAACCAAAAAGTTTAATGGTGAGTGTTGGGTTTGTGGAAAGGTTGGACATGCCGCTAGAGATTGCAGACTCAAGAAGGAACGCAATAAAGAGGCAAATATAGTGGATAACATGGAAGTAGACGAGTCCAACTTCTCGACGGTGGTATCTGAATGCAATTTGGTTCAGAATCCTAACCAATGGTGGGTAGATACAGGCGCTACTCATCATGTTTATTCTGACAAATCCATGTTTTCTACATACCAGAAATTCGATCATGAAGAAAAACTCTACATGGGTAATTCTGCGGTATCAATGATCGAAGGCAGTGGCACAGTTATCTTCAAGTTTACTTCTGAAAAAACTGTCAAGTTGAATGACGTGCTCCACGTTCCAAACATACGCAAGAATCTCATCTCTGGTGCAGTATTATCAAAGAAAGGATTCAGAATGGTGTTCGAGTCAGACAAGATGGTTCTGTCCAAAGCTGGAATGTATATCGGAAGGGGATATTTATGTGATGGCCTATTTAAGGCAAATGTAGCCATTATCGGCAATAAAACAATGTATTCTGATTGTGCTATTAATAAAATTGAAGTTTCTTACTTGCTTGAGCACGAAATTTTACTATGGCATGATAGATTAGGACACATAAATTTCCGAAAAATGAAAATATTATCAAACTTGGGATTAATTCCAAAATTCCAAGTAGATAAGAACTACAAATGTGAGACATGTGTAGAAGCAAAAATGGTTAAAAAACCATTTCAATCTGTTGATAGAAGCACCGAACCACTAGGTTTGGTTCATACAGATTTATGTGATTTTAAATCATTACCTACAAGAGGTGGGAAAAAGTACTTTATCACGTTTATTGATGATTATACGCGATATTGCTATGTATATCTTTTGAATAGAAAAGATGAAGCAATTACATCATTTATAAAGTACAAAGCTGAGGTAGAAAATCAGTTAAATAAAAAGATCAAGATATTGAGATCTGATCGAGGTGGAGAATATGAATCACCATTTGAACAGTTCTGTGCCGAAAATGGTATAATTCATCAAACAACAGCTCCATATTCACCAAAACAAAATGGTGTAGCCGAGAGGAAGAACAGAACGTTAAAAGACATGATTACCGCCATGCTTTTAACTTCTGGTCTACCGACGAACTTGTGGGGGGAAGCCTTAAATATGTCTAATCACATATTAAACAAAGTCCCTCATAATAAAACAGGAACAATTCCATATGAGATATGGAAAGGACACAAACCAAGTTTTAAATACCACAAAGTGTGGGGGTGCTTGGCAAAAGTTCTAGTTCCGCCTCCCAAGAAAGTCAAACTTGGACCAAAAACAGTAGATTGTTACTATTTAGGGCCAGCCCAAAATAGTAGTGCCTATAGATTTTTGGTATTCAAGTCTGATATAGTTGATATTCATGTAAATACAATCATGGAATCAAGAGATGCCTCATTCTTTGAAGACGTGTTTCCGCACAAAAGAAATGAAGGGAATAATATCCCTAAAAGGACAAGAGAAGAATCAAGCAATTCACATGAAGATGAAACTCATCATGAGATTGAGGAAATTGAACCAAGAAGAAGCATAAGGGCTAGGACTTCCAAGACATTTAGTTCGGATTTTTTCACATATGTGTTAGAACATGAACCTCAAACGTACAAGGAAGCAATATCATCTTCTGAATCTTCATGTTGGAAAGAAGCAATCCAAAGTGAGATTGATTCAATTCTAAGTAATAAAACTTGGGAAATTGTTGATATTCCACCTGGAATAAAACCTATTGGCTGCAAATGGATTTTCAAGAAGAAAATGAAAGCAGATGGCTCTATCGACAAGTATAAAGCCAGATTAGTAGCCAAAGGATATCGTCAAAAAGAAGGAGTAGACTTCTTTGATACATATTCGCCAGTAACACGAATAACCTCTATAAGAATGCTAATAGCAATTGCATCAATTTATGGACTAGAAATTCATCAAATGGATGTAAAGACAGCATTCTTAAATGGAGATCTCGATGAGGAGATCTACATGGAGCAACCTGAAGGTTTTATTTCCAAAGGAAATGAAAACAAAGTCTGTAGATTAGTAAAATTATTATACGGACTAAAACAAGCTCCAAAACAATGGCACGCAAAATTTGATAGTGTCATGATGAGAAATGGTTTTCGTATAAATGAATGCGATAAGTGTGTTTATTATAAACAAGTTGGACAATCATATGTGATGATTTGTTTATATGTAGACGATATGTTAATATTTGGTCCAAATACTCAGGTAATAGAGACCATAAAGAAGATGTCAACTAGCAATTTCGATATAAAAGATTTAGGAGTTGCAGACGTTATTTTGGGAATCAAAATAATAAGAACTCCTAATGGAATTGAATTGTCTCAGTCACACTATGTAGACAAAGTGATTGAAAAATTCCAAGACTATGGAATTAAAAGAGTGAGAACACCTTTTAATCCATCAGAAGTACTGCATAAAAACACTAATGAGAGTGTAATGCAACTGGAATACTCTCGTGTAATAGGATGTCTCATGTATCTCATGAATTTCACAAGACCAGATATAGCTTATGCAGTAAGTCGACTGAGCAGGTATACAAGCAATCCAGGAAAGGAACGCTGAAAAGCACTAATGAGAGTGCTTGGATATTTAAAAAATACCACAAATTATTCCTTACATTATGGAAAATATCTTGCCGTCTTAGAAGGATATAGTGATGCAAATTGGATTGCCGATTCAGAGGAATCAAAATCAAGAAGTGGTTATGTGTTTACCTTAGCAGGGGCAGCAGTGTCATGGAAATCTACTAAACAAACATGCATAGCTCAATCCACTATGGAATCAGAGTTCATCGCTTTAGATAAAGCAGGCGAAGAAGCAGAATGGCTTCGTCACTTTTTAGAAGATATTCCATTTTGGCCTAAACCTGTACCGGCCATATGCATACACTGTGATAACCAAGCTACGCTAAGCAGAGCGCACAACTTTGTGTATAATGGAAAGTCGCGACATATTCGTCGACGCCATAACACAGTTAGACAGTTACTCTCAAATGGAACTATTTCCATAGATTATGTGAGAACAAATGATAACCTAGAGGATCCATTTACTAAAGGTTTATCGAGAAAGAAAATTGACTGCGCATCGAGGGGAATGGGTTTAAAAGCCTAAACCACCAAGAGTTATCTTATACGGAAACCTATCCTAGCGACTGGAGATCCCACGGACTAGGATCAATAGGCAAACCAGTTTTGAATAACTCAAGACGTAATGCATTTGCGTGGACATAGTCCAACTCCATTCCTATGGTGCACAATATAAATGCATGCCTACAGAAGTATTTAAAGGTTAAAATTATGTTTTTTTTATGATGACCATAGCTTGATTATAACAAGTGGGGTATATGTAGGATACTCTTAATGGTTGCGATCACCTATGTTAGTGTGAGCTGGGTCGGCTCTATGAGAATATTAAAAGGCTTTTTATTCTCTAAAACACTCGCAGAACCAAAAATTGTTCAGGACCAAAATGAACACAACCAAGAGATTGGATGAGAAGGGAATCAATGCTTCGTAAAGCTTATTGTCTGGATATACACTAAAGGCCGACGGTTCAAGATGAAATAATTCACCGATTAGCCAAGTAGATCCGATAAGTTTTAACTAGGGAAAGTTCAAAGTGAAATATCTACTTATCCACGATAAAACATTATTCCATATGTACTTTGTGATATTTCGCTTTGTGTGGGGGATATGTATATTATCATTCATGTAGGGAATTGTTGGAATTTCTAAAGGTACAATGAATGGAAATATACAAAGTCCCACATCGCCAAATTGATTGAGCTATATTGGTTTATATATGCCTCTCTCATGAGGAAGTTGGGGGCCTGGGGCTCCCAAATGTATGCTTCGTTGTGAGGAGGGAGATCATGCATCTCCACCACACACGCACGCGTGCCGCCGCCGACGTCCGTCCGACCCGGGCCGGTTTGGGTTTGGGTCTAATATGATACTCGTATTTTTACTACAAACTGGACCGGGCTTTCTGACAGTTGCAGGCCATACGAACAGATGCGGATCTGTTCGGAAGCGAACGCGGGTTGAATAGGCGCGAACAGTAGCGGGTGCGATCCGTTAGAAGCAAACAGATGCGGCGCAGGCGAAACAGTACCAGGCGGATGCGAATCAGTACCATTGGACACAGGCAGATGCGCAGGCTGGTAATGAACAGCAGCGACCAAAAGGCAACGGGTGCGACCCGTCAAGCTGACACGACTGTTTGAGCGAACGGGTGCAGACACGACCGTTCGGAAGAGATACGGACCAACTATAAATAAAGAGGAAAACTGATCACTTTCCTCACTGATTTTCCAATCCGAAATCTCTTCTCCTCTAAAAACTGCTGTTCTTACTTTCAAATCACAGAGTGATATACTCGTTACAATTTCGAGCAGAATTCGTCTGTTGTATCTTGGGAGAATTTTGAAATAAAATTCTTAAGGAAATCGTTACGACGAGCCTTAGACATATTCCGGTTAGAATTCTATTTTATTCTACATTCTATCCTTTATTTTGGTTATACTATTTATTCAAAATAGTATAACGATGTTGTTATAATTTATTTACAACAATCATATTGTTAAAATAATTAACACAGAATTCCAGTGTAGTGGAAATCTGAGTTATAAACTTGTGCGACGAGTTTATAATTGATTATTCTCTGTTTTGGTATACTAGACGTATAACAGTTTCTGTGGTGAAGCCCTAGGTTGCTTTACATTTCGACTTACTCATTTCCGGTTGATGCTGCATTTAAAGTTTTGTTCACTCTTGGCTTTGGTTAGAAAAGCACGTATGAATTCATGATGGCAAAATATTGTATCAGACACCAACTTTTGGTAATAACTGAGGTTTCTTCTGTAATTCCTCAAAAGCTCAAGTAGTGTTTGTTTTGTTATTTTTAGTTTTGGATTTTCACGCATTTATATTGTCAAAAATGACCAATTTAGAAAACGAAGTTAACAAGCAAACCCTGAAAAAACATCGGTTGTTCAGAAGCTGCCACAATTGTTCATTGAGTTTCTTTTCGATATGAATAGCAATGATTATGATGCTAAGACATTTGCCATAATATTGAAAGCCTTTTATATTTGACGCAGCGGATAATTCTAGACGATCTTCAATCGATGAAAATAGCAATCTGTGGATTGATGGATACTGAAATGCCCGAATTCGTTGATCCGAAGATACCGAACTCTAGCTATCTCTGACTCGTTGATCCGAAGATACCGGGAAAGAGATCTACGATTCTTCAACGTTGATCTTGCGCACAAGATTCCGTGAATCGGCTTCAGCAAACGATGATTCGAGCGCACTCGAATGACGTAAGTGGAGATAGGAGATACACTCGACTACCAATTGAAATTGAAAGTAACAAGCTAACAAAAGAGAATTTTATTCAATATTCAACAACCTTTACAAATGGCACCACCGGCCTATTTATAGCATTTTACAATTCACACAAAAGAAAAAGAAACAACAGAATTACATCTCCTAGGTCGGTTCCGACTTAAAAAAAAATACTCACGCGACTTATAATTAAGTCGTACGCGACTTATTAGATCATCACCGACTTAAGCTAAGGTCGTTCGCGACCTTCCTCCTTGTTTCTTCATTCGCGACTTAGATGAAATCGACGAAGGTCGTTCGCGAGCTATTGGAAGTCGGCAGCGACATAGGGTTAGATTGGAAGAGAATGTACATCGTCTTAGGCTTAGGTCGGAAATGGGTAAAAAGGTAATTAGGTCGGAGAGACGATAACTCGTTCGCGAGTTAGGGCAAGGTCGGGGAGAAGTAACTAGGTCGGCAATTGATGAGTCGGAGTCTGTTAGGTCGGTTTTTGTTGGGTCGGAGGCTATTGAATTGGAGCTTGCTAGTTCGCGGTGAAGTGTTAGGTCGGAAATGGAGAAAGGTCGCGTGATGGAATCTGGAGATAGGTCGGCAATTGGATGGGGTAGGTCGCTGAAATTAGGTCGGAGGTTGTAGCTTAGGTCGTAGATCGGCATGGGAGTTGGAGATAGGTCGTAGGTCGGCATGAAGGTTGGGAATAGGTCGTAGGTCGCGATTGAGGTGGGAGTTAGGTCGGAGCCTCTGGTCTTCGAACCTAGGTATGCTGCTTCATCATCCTCCCCTTGTTGACAAAAATTCAACCTCGAATTTGTACTTCTCTCTTTTTCAACAAGCTCATCTCCATGGTACGGAATCAAATGTTTAACGTTGAAAACGTCAGCAGTGTGAATGTGATCTGGCAACTTTAACTGATAAGCATTGTCATTGATTTTCTTCAAGATTTCTACTGGTCCAATCTTTCGAGCTTTCAACTTGTTGTAAGTCCCAACTGGAAAACGATCTTTCGTCAATACCGCGTAAACAAAATCACCCTCTTTGAAGACTACACTCCTTCGTTTCTTATCCGCCATTTGTTTGTACTTCTCATTTGTCTTTTCCAATCGTTCCTGAACGATTCTATGGCACTCCGTCAACCCTTCAACAAAATCAGCAGCTTTCTTAACTGTCTTCTTTGATTGTGGTATTACCGTTAAATCCAAGGGTCCCTTCGGTAAGCTCGAATAAACAATCTGGAATGGACTGAACCCAGTACTTCGATTCACAGCATGATTATGGGCAAATTCTGCCTGACATAACTTCACATCCCAACTCTTTAGATTATCTTGAACAAGACACCTCAACAAGTTTCCCAACGATCGATTAACCACCTCCGTTTGTCCATCAGTTTGCGGATGATAAGCACTACTAAACTTCAGCTTTGTTCCCACCATTTTCCACAAACTCAACCAAAAATGACTCAGAAATCGAGTATCTCTATCTGACACAATAGATTCTGGCAATCCATGAAGTCGATAGATCTCCTTGAAAAACAACTGAGCAACATGAACAGCATCTGCCGTTTTCTTACAAGCAATAAAGTGTGCCATCTTCGAAAATCTGTCAACCACCACATAAATGGAATCATTACCACGCTGCGTTCTCGGCAATCCCAACACAAAGTCCATGCTGATATCAACCCATGGTTTGGTAGGCACCGGTAACGGCATATATAGCCCCGCATTCGTCGCTGTTCCTTTTGAAACCTGACAAATATGACACCTTTCCACAAACCTTTCCACCTCTTTCCTCATTGATGGCCAAAAGTAGGACTGTGAAATCAACTGCAAGGTACGGTCTCTCCCAACATGTCCCTCTTCGTGTAACTCCTTGATAATCCTCATTCTCAGACTACCCTCCGGGATGCACAATCGACTTCCTTTAAAAAGAAAACCATCTACCATCAAAAACTCATCCGTCTTTCCCTCCTTAACTTTATCAACAAACTTCATGAAGTAAGGATCTTCAACAAATAATTCCGGCAACATTTCAAACCCCGCCACTTCAACTTTCAGCGTAGTCAACAAATGACTCCTCCTACTCAAAGCATCAGCCACACGATTTGTCACCCCTGACTTGTGTTTAACAACAAAAGTAAACTGTTGCAGATATGCAATCCACGATGCATGTCTCGCTGAAATCTTGTCTTGTCCTTGCAAATGCTTCAATGCTTCATGATCAGTGTAAAGAACAAACTCCTTCTGAAATAGATAGTGTCTCCAGTGTTTAATAGATTGCACAACAGCATAAAACTCCACATCATATGTACTGTATCGCATCTTCGCTCCTGACAACTTCTCACTGAAATATGCAATAGGACGCCCCTTCTGACTCAACACCCCTCCAATCCCAACCTTGGATGCATCAGTATGTAGTTCAAACACCAACTGAAAATCTGGTAACACTAGAATTGGTGCAGACGTCAGCAATTCCTTGATCTTCCCAAAAGCACTCCCTGCTTCCTCTGTCCATGCAAACTGTTTACCTTTCATGCAATCTGTAACAGGCGCCATCACACTACTAAAGTGTGGTATAAACCTTCGATAGAATGAAGCCAACCCATGAAAACTACGAACTTCCGTTATCGTCTTGGGCTGCGGCCAATTTCTGATCGCCTCAACTTTACTTTGGTCAACCTGTATTCCTTTCTCTGAAACAACATACCCCAGAAATAACACGCTATGCGTCATGAACACGCACTTCTTCGTTGCAGCATAGAATTGTTCTTGTCGCAATACCATCAGCACTTCTCTAAGATGATTCAAATGTTCCTCTGGACTCCCACTGTAAATAAGAATATCATCGAAATACACCACCACGAATTTCCCAATGAACGGTCGAAAAATCTGATTCATCACCCTCATGAAAGTACTTGGTGCATTGGATAAACCAAATGGCATGACTAACCATTCGTATAGACCCTCCCTGGTTTTAAAAGCAGTCTTCCACTCATCTCCTGGTCTGATACGAATTTGATGATATCCGCTCTTCAAATCAATCTTAGAAAAGATAGTAGCTCCGCTTATCTGATCCAACAAGTCATCCAACCTCGGCATTGGAAATTTATATCTCACGGTAATCTTATTCAATGCTCGACTGTCAGTGCACATTCTCCATGTCCCATCCTTCTTGGGTACCAATAAAGCTGGTACAGCACAAGGACTCAGACTCTCCTGTACACGCCCCTGTTCAAGCAATTCCTCTACCTGCCTCGGCAATTCTTCATGTTCCTTCGGACTCATTCGATAATGTGGTCTGTGTGGCAATACAGCACCGGGAACAAGATCTATCTGATGTTGTATATCCCTCAACGGTGGCAACTCCGTTGGTAACTCTTCTGGAAATACATCGTCAAATTCTTTCAGAACTGGTTTAACTTCTTTTGGAATTTCAATCTCTTCACTGCTTTCTCGTCCAATCAACAAGAATACTTCCGGCTCTTCTTCAACTTCTTTAACAAACTCCTTCAAAGTCAATAAAGTTTTCAGCTCTTCGATTTCCTCCACTTTGTTTTCTTCCTATTGGCGTTTCTTCGGAACCAGAGTAATCTTTGTACCTTCGAACATGAAACTGTAACTGTTGGTCCGTTCATCATGTTGTACTGCTCTATCAAACTGCCATGGTCTCCCCAGCAACAAATGACAAACGTCCATATCTACGACATCACACCAGATTTCATCTTTGTATTTCTTACCAATTGAAAACTTCACACAAGCTCTACGTCCAACTTTCACTTCACCACCCTTCCTCAACCAAGCTAACTTGTACGGTTTAGGATGTTTCTCGGTTTTCAACTCCAACTTCTTCACTGCTTCTGTAGAGATAATATTATCGCAACTTCCAGCATCAATAACAAATTTACAAACTCTTCCCAGAATAGTGCATGTAGATTGAAAGATATTGTTCCTCAACCAACTACTTTCCTCCTCTTGCTTCGGTGTTAAACAACTTATCCTCATCATCAATGCATACCCGTCATCTCCCGACAGTAAGTCTTCCTCCTCAACTGGTAAAGAATTAGAGCATTCAACTTCTTCATCCTCATCCTCAACCTCAGCAATCATTGCTCTCTTCTTTGGCTTTGGACACTCATTGCTTTTATGACCCAACTCCTGACAGTTGTAACATTTGAAACCGTTGTTAACCTTTGCCTTCTCAACCTCTTTCACCACTGGTTTATTGATAGGTTTAGACACATTAGAACTTCCACCAACACCCTTCACTTGATTATTGGAATTCGTAAACACACCACCTCCTCGTCGTCCCTGCTTCTCCCAAGCCAACGCTTTCTGATGTGCCTCTGCTACAGATCTTGGATCGAACATATTAACCATATCCTGAATCTGCATTCTCAATCCCCCAATGAATCTAGATGTCAGTTGCTCTTCCGTTTCCATAATATCATTCCTCGCAATAAGCTGGTAAAACTCATCTGCATAATCATTAACAGTCTTTGTGCCCTGCCTCAAGTTCTGCAAACGTTGATACATCAAAGATTGATAATTGTAAGGTAGGAATGTTGCTTTCATCAATTTCTTCATCTTCTCCCAAGATTCAACTTTTGACTTCCCCATTCGTTCACGTGTAAGTTTGGTTTGCTGCCACCATGCCAAAGCTCTACCCCTCAACCTTGTAGCAACCAACTTCACTCTACGACGTTCTGGAACTTCTTTGAAATCAAAAATTTCTTCAACATTAGCCATCCAATCCAAAAACTCTTCGGCTTGCATACCACCTTTGAATTCAGGAATTTTAGTTTTCATTCCCGATTCCCACTTGTGATCGTACTCCGATTGATTCCTTCCTCGTCCACGTCCTCGTCCATGAACACTACCACCATCATACTCTTCTTCACCATCCGATGTATATCGATGTCGATCCTGACCACCAACATCTCTACCACCACCATTTCTTCCACCAACATTCCTACGATCCACATTCCTCCGATCTCGATCAGTCACATTTCTATCACGACCTCGATCATCAACATTTCTATCACAATCTCGATCCACGCTTCTATGATCACTATCAACACTTCTCTCCCGATTAGAATGTGGTGAAATCCTACTTCTTCCATGGCTCGATTCAGGTGAAACCCTTCTCTGATTTTGACTCATTTCAAGCATCATTCTCTCTAATCGACCAATCCCTTCAGTAAGCTTCTCATTGAAATTCTCGTTGATTCGTTGCTCCATTTCATCGGCCTCTTCTCTTCCGTATAAAGCATTAATATTGCGATGACGTTGAACTCGTCTTGGCGGCATGATTGAATACTTCACAAACACTTCAACAAATTCACACTTCACGATTCAAACACCTTTCGAACTTTGATCCAAAATGAAACGGATCGAAACTCCAACTTTGTTGCAAAAATATGATGAACACGATGAACACAACTTCAACACTTCAAATTCTCGGCTCCAAGACTCGATTTAGCTATGATTGGCTAAAACAAGCTCTGATACCAAACTGACGCAGCGGATAATTCTAGACGATCTTCAATCGATGAAAATAGCAATCTGTGGATTGATGGATACTGAAATGCCCGAATTCGTTGATCCGAAGATACCGAACTCTAGCTATCTCTGACTCGTTGATCCGAAGATACCGGGAAAGAGATCTACGATTCTTCAACGTTGATCTTGCGCACAAGATTCCGTGAATCGGCTTCAGCAAACGATGATTCGAGCGCACTCGAATGACGTAAGTGGAGATAGGAGATACACTCGACTACCAATTGAAATTGAAAGTAACAAGCTAACAAAAGAGAATTTTATTCAATATTCAACAACCTTTACAAATGGCACCACCGGCCTATTTATAGCATTTTACAATTCACACAAAAGAAAAAGAAACAACAGAATTACATCTCCTAGGTCGGTTCCGACTTAAAAAAAAAAATACTCACGCGACTTATAATTAAGTCGTACGCGACTTATTAGATCATCACCGACTTAAGCTAAGGTCGTTCGCGACCTTCCTCCTTGTTTCTTCATTCGCGACTTAGATGAAATCGACGAAGGTCGTTCGCGAGCTATTGGAAGTCGGCAGCGACATAGGGTTAGATTGGAAGAGAATGTACATCGTCTCAGGCTTAGGTCGGAAATGGGTAAAAAGGTAATTAGGTCGGAGAGACGATAACTCGTTCGCGAGTTAGGGCAAGGTCGGGGAGAAGTAACTAGGTCGGCAATTGATGAGTCGGAGTCTGTTAGGTCGGTTTTTGTTGGGTCGGAGGCTATTGAATTGGAGCTTGCTAGTTCGCGGTGAAGTGTTAGGTCGGAAATGGAGTAAGGTCGCGTGATGGAATCTGGAGATAGGTCGGCAATTGGATGGGGTAGGTCGCTGAAATTAGGTCGGAGGTTGTAGCTTAGGTCGTAGATCGGCATGGGAGTTGGAGATAGGTCGTAGGTCGGCATGAAGGTTGGGAATAGGTCGTAGGTCGCGATTGAGGTGGGAGTTAGGTCGGAGCCTCTGGTCTTCGAACCTAGGTATGCTGCTTCATCAATATTTTTTTGGCTTTGTATTTTTATCAACTTTCTACTGTTAATGGAAATTACTTGCATCTGGTATTTGCCATTCAAAGTTCCATAAGATATCAAAACTGTGCGGTTTTGTTTACTTTTTGTCTTGAAAATTTTTGTGTGGATATAATCTTAATTTATGTCATGTTTACGTGTGTGTCATTTTGATTGGTGGTAGTAGTTATGTGACAATTTTAGTTCCAGTGTCATTTTATGCAATGATGTGGTCCTGATTTAATTTTATGTTGTAAACTAACATAGTTTGTGAATAATATAGATATTTGTTATAAGCACTTTTGCTCTAAATCAATAATTTATATAAACAAAAAATATTGTAAACCGAATTATGTTCATAGTTAATGTATATGACCCATGTGATCATATTTATTTAGTTCACAACTTCAGATAAAGTACCATTACACCATATTTGTAAACTGACTGAACAACTGCACAAGCATTTTGCAGGTAGCAAAGGTTGTGGTTAAGACAATAAATGGCTACCTGCAATTTGAACACACCCTTCAAGTTTAGCTTCTTCCTCCAGATCAAGTTCATCCTAAGTTGTAACATTCAATATCCCACCGAATTAATTATGAATTTTTAAAAGTTCATCCAAATGTTATTTTCTCGTGTAATGTATTATGAATGGGTAATTGCAAAAGGACTTAACTTATTTTGTACAGTTTCAAACTCTATTTCATCACAACATTATTTTGCCACAATGCTATCACTGATGTTGTACGTAGTTGAAGCCAATTCATTCTTAAATTTAAATACCCTCATGTATCAAATATAACGAAGAGGAAAATTTCCAGTTGAGCTCTATACTATGCTTTTGAGTGGATGTTTGATGGTTCAACCTGTAAACACCATTAGGAATTAGGATGGTTAAATACTAATATTTGCTAAATTCCCATAACGTACCCGACAAACTCCTATGCAAAAAAATGAGAATAAAATAGAAATTCTACGTGGATTATACTGCAATAGCCGGCAGGTCTGTGTGCACAATATTGCTTTTGTGCTTGCACTTAAGGTTCGATTCCTCAGCACTTGTAATTATCGTCGCACCGCACATCGGATTCCTCATCAATTGTCCATCTCGCCTGCAACCTGAAGCTGATATTCATCATATGTGTCCTATCCAATATGCACCTAAAGTTTGACGTAAAGGTAAACTTTTAATATCACTTGATTAAAATCGGTTTATTATATTTTTCTATACTATAATGTTAATCAGTAGAACAGAAACTAACTTGAATTCTGAGAATCTGGATTCTAAAAGCTTGCCAGTGATTCTAAAATATAGTTGAAAAAAATCATTGACTCAGTTCATGTTTTAATTTTTGTGTGTAATGGTTTTAAGCATCCTTTGTAAAAATGAACACACTTTATGGAAACCATGAATTTTGGGTTGTTTTTCTTCTTCTATGTGTATGTGATCTATAAGTGAATATCGTAAGACAAATCCGTTTGATGTTAATTTTGAAATATCGACAGTCAACCATTTTTGTTGTAATTAAATTTATTCTACTGTTAGACTATAGATATTTCAGTTAAGGACAGATAACCTGAAGTTACGTGTACATAATAGCACGCAAGCTGCTCAGTGCAACGGCAGAAAGAGCCTGACAACCATGCACGGATTAAAGAAAGAGTTTAATATAACAAAATCCTTAAAAGACCTCAAAAAGGAATTTTGCTCCAAGATCTTGAACTTGGCCTGGTAATTTTTAAATCATACATGTAATCATCACTGTAAATCATTTCCTAAACCGTAGCCCCCAACCACCATCAGCGAACTGCCAATCGTGTTTGCAAACTGATGCAGCGCGCCATGATAAGTCGTTCAGCCTAGGTCGCTCCAGCCTTATGTCGTGAGATTCTTATGTCGCTCCAGAATTCGCGAAGCCTAGGTCACTCCTCTTCCTCCTTAAGTCGCGGCGAAACCTTATGTCGCGAGATCCTTATGTTGCTCCTCATTAAGTCGCGGCGAAACCCTAGGTCGCTCCTCCTTATGTCGCTCCAGCCTAGGTCGCGAACGAGCTTCTTTAAGTCGCTGATTTCTTGCTGCTGAGTTCTTAAGTCGTGAATTATCTTAGGTCGCGAGCAGATCTTCCTTAGGTCGCGAGCAGAGCAGATCTTCCAGTAGGTCGCGAGCTCCAGAATTCCAGTAGGTCGCGAGCTCCAGAATTCCTTATGTCGCGAAGCTTCTTAGGTCGTTGCTTCTTATGTCGCGAAGCTCTTTATGTTGCTGCCGTGTTTTCTTATGTCGCTTCCAGTAGGTCGAAGCCTCTCCTAGGTCGCTGTCGTGCTTGTTTAGGTCGTTACTTTTCTTATGTCGCTAAAGTTTGTTAAGTCGCTATTTGTCATTGTGATGTATATTGTTAAGTCGTATGTTGTAACTCGTATGTTGTAACTCGTGTATTGTTAAGTCGTGTTGTAATTGTGTTGAGTCGTGTGGTGTTGTACTTTCCCTATAAATAGGGGTGTATGGTCATTTGTAAAGGGAGTTGAATTTTGAATAAAATTTGTTGAGAGTTTTTGTGCCTCCATTAAAATTGGAAGTTGAGTGTGTTCTCCTTTCTCCATCTTCGGATATTCGAGTGCGCTCGAATCAACGACTTTGAAGCCGATTCACGGAATCTCGTGCGCGAGATCAACGTCGAAGAATCGTAGATCTTCTAACGCGGTATCGTGCGCGATCAACGTGTTGAAGATAGCTAAAATCCGGTATCTCGAGAGATCAACGGATTTGGGCACTTGGGTATCTTCAATTCATCAGTTTATCTTATTTCATCGATTCATTGTTTCCGCAATTCGTGATTGGATCCGGGATAGATTTGACCGCTGGTTCAGATCTACTTCCGTGCTGCGTCATTTTTGGTATCAGAGCAAGGAGACGAACTTTTCCAAGTTCGTTGGGTGTGAAGTTTCGAGATTTGAAGTTTTTGGAGTTCGAATTGAGTTGTTTGCTCATTTGGGTGTTCGTGAGATTTCAAACAAGTTGGGGAGTTTTGATACGAGATTTTTTGGATAGAAGTGAAGTTTGTGTTTGGATTTATTGAAGATTTGATCATGCCTCCGAGATGTGTTAACCGTCATCATAATGTTGCAGATTTGTATGGGAGAGAAGATGTTGAACAGATGGGACAACGTGTCGATGAAAGGTTCAATAAGGGTTTCGAGAGAGTAGAGAGAATGATGTCTGACATGAATCGAAATCAAAGGAGAGTGTCGCCACATTATGATAGAGAAAGGAGAGAACCATCCTTATCGATAAATCGAGATCGTGGATTTCGAGACAATCATGATTATCGGAATGAAAAAAGAAGAGCTTATCGTGGTTACGAGCATGAGCCATATTGTGATTATGAAAGATGTCGAGTAGAGGAAAGAAGAAGTAGAGAGGACGTGCATGGTCATAGAAGAGTCAATGTTCAGAATCGAAATCGAAGCTCATCTAATTTTGAAGAAGATAATTATGGTGATAGTGTTCACTTTCGGTATCCTGGTCAAGGGCAAAATCGATATAGGAATGTTGAAGAGAATGGTCATACACGGGACTCAAGGATGGACACAGAAATTCCAGAATTCCGAGGTGGTCTACAAGCAGAGGAATTCTTTGATTGGTTATCAAAGGTTGAAAAGATTTTTAAACTCAACAACGTGTCTGAAGATCGTCAAGTTAAGTTAGTTGCTACAAGACTGAGAGGAAGAGCTATGAATTGGTGGCAACAAACTAAATCAACGAGAGAGAGAATGGGGAAATCCAAAGTTGTCACGTGGGATAAGATGAAAAGGATGATGAAGGCAAATTTCTTACCCTACAATTATCAAGCTCGTATGAACCAACAGTTGCATAAGTTGAGTCAAGGGAGTCGAGGAAAGGGTGTGGTTACAAGCCCCAGCAATCAGAACAAAAGTGTTAATTGCAGTATAAATGTTTCTAAGAGAGTCAACGAACCAGTTGTACATGGAATCACTAAGACAAATGTTGATGGCCGAATTAAGCGCTATCATTATCAGGAGTCTGACCATAGAAGTATTGAATGTATGGAGTCCAAGAAGAAAACCTTAGTTGTAGAAGAATGTGAAAACGAGGATGTGGATGATTCTACTGAAAGCGAGCCGGAAAAGGAAGAGGAACCGACTAGTCCATTATCTTTCAGCGAAAGTGTTGAAGAAGCGGAAGGTAGTGCTGAATCGTTGGTTAGGTATGAGGAAAGTGAAGAGCTTAAAACTCCTGAGGAGGTTAAACCAATGTTAGAAGAGTTTGAAGAGGTCGGTCCTACGGAATCGTACGAAGACTTACCACCAAAGTTTTACAACGAAGATGAAGTGGTCGAGTTAGAGAACGATGAATGTAATTTGTTGATGGGATTTTATTCAACGTCAAAGTATATGGATGTAGAAGTTGATTACTCTTCACCGCCAAAGACTGATGTCGATAGTATGAAAGAAGAAATTGTGTTCGGAGTGGAGGGAAATAACTTGATGATGGAGGATTCTTGCTTAACACCTGAGCTTATGGATGAGAGCCAGCCAAGTGAAAATTCCTTAGTTTCCGAAAATCCCGAACAAAGTGAAAGTGAAACAGAAGAGAAGGCAGAATCGGATAGTTTATTATCTTTGAAAGAATTCGTCAATAAAATGAAAGATAGTGATGAATTATCAATGTTGACTGAATCTGGAGAAAGTTCTGATTTTGAGAATCCTGAAGAGGTTGAAGTATTTGAAGAGTTTGAAGATGAGATTTCTAAGGAACTGCCTGAAGAAACTAGTTTTGTATTTTTGGAAGAGTCTGTTGAAAAGGTGAAAAATAGTAATGAATTGTTTGTGTTGACCGGACAAGGAAAGAGTAAAGATCTTGAGGTTTTTGAGGAAGTTGGATCAGAATTCGACGAGTCTGAAGTCGAATATCCTGAGGAATTACCCGAAGAGTTACCACCACTACAGGACATTCAGCATCAAACTGAACTAGTACCAGATGTTATTTTACTACGGGGATCGTATGATCTTGTGAATCTGAAAGAACAGGAAGAGTTGAAAAGACAGGAAGAGAATGATTGTCAGTTGGAGTTGCATGATCATGTCCGCACTGCTGACGTTGTTAACGTCAACTGCTTGGAACCGTTTCATGAAAATAAATATGTCAAAGAAGAAGCGAGTGGGAATTCATTTCAATCAGGGGAAATTGTTGCAACACATCAAGGGAAGATTCTAAATGATGATACACCTGAACGAGATAAGGAAAGACAAGAATCTGGGCATGAGTCATCACACTTCTTCAGTCGTAACTTCCTAAGTCGCTCCGCGATTTTAAACTTCCTTATATCGTCTCGCATTTTCGTTACGTTTTGGTTCTATATCACACCTTCCTATTGGCACAAGCATCATGATGTCATCTCCCTCAGTTCGCTTCCTTATGCCGCCTGCCTAATGCCACGTCTGCTTTATGCCATGCGTTCCTTATGTCGAGCCGCATCTTCAAAGGGTCAAGACAAGATCAATCTCAAGAGTGGTTATCACCAGAGCCGCATCAGACCAGGTAATGAATGGAAGACAGCGTCTCGAAGAAGGAAAAAGTGTGAATTTGGGACGAATTCTTTTCAACCAGGGGAGGATGATGTAGCGCGCCATGATAAGTCGTTCAGCCTAGGTCGCTCCAGCCTTATGTCGTGAGATTCTTATGTCGCTCCAGAATTCGCGAAGCCTAGGTCGCTCCTCCTCCTCCTTAAGTCGCGGCGAAACCTTATATCGCGAGATCCTTATGTTGCTCCTCATTAAGTCGCGGCGAAACCCTAGGTCGCTCCTCCTTATGTCGCTCCAGCCTAGGTCGCGAACGAGCTTCTTTAAGTCGCTGATTTCTTGCTGCTGAGTTCTTAAGTCGTGAATTATCTTAGGTTGCGAGCAGATCTTCCTTAGGTCGCGAGCAGAGCAGATCTTCCAGTAGGTCTCGAGCTCCAGAATTCCAATAGGTCGCGAGCTCCAGAATTCCTTATGTCGCGAAGCTTCTTAGGTCGCTGCTTCTTATGTCGCGAAGCTCTTTATGTCGCTGCCGTGTTTTCTTATGTCGCTTCCACTAGGTCGAAGCCTCTCCTAGGTCGCTGCCATGCTTGTTTAGGTCGTTACTTTTCTTATGTCGCTAAAGTTTGTTAAGTCGCTATTTGTCATTGTGATGTATATTGTTAAGTCGTATGTTGTAACTCGTGTATTATTAAGTCGTGTTGTAATTGTGTTGAGTCGTGTGGTGTTATACTTTCCCTATAAATAGGGGTGTATGGTCATTTGTAAAGGGAGTTGAATTTTGAATAAAATTTATTGAGAGCTTTTGTGCCTCCATTAAAATTGGAAGTTGAGTGTGTTCTCCTTTCTCCATCTTCGGATATTCGAGTGCGCTCGAATCAACGAATTTGAAGCCGATTCACGGAATCTCGTGCGCGAGATCAACGTCGAAGAATCGTAGATCTTCTAACGCGGTATCGTGCGCGATCAATATGTTGAAGATAGCTAGAATTCGGTATCTCGAGAGATCAACGGATTTGGGCACTTGGGTATCTTCAATTCATCAGTTTATCTTGTTTCATCGATTCATTGTTTCCGCAATTCGTGATTGGATCCGGGATAGATTTGACCGCTGGTTCAGATCTACTTCCGTGCTGCGTCACAAACTCCATTGGGAAACTGGCAATCGTGTTCGCAGTATCATATTCGGGCTAAACCCTAGGTACGTTTCCTTCGCTTAATTTTTGTATTCTAATTCAATTGAAAAAAATTTCCTATTCAATTCCTCATGCTTCTATTTAACTGATTTTCAAAGTTTATTCGCAAAAACATGAAATTATATCGTCAGTGAAATCATCGTCTTCTTCATATTTTATCCCGAAATCAACGAAATCAGGTAAATTCGAATTTCATTTCTTATTTATCTCGTTTGGTCCCATCTAATAATAGCTAGGGTTAAAAATTCGAATGGTTTGATGATCTGGTTTGATTTATTTATTGTGAATTAAGGTTTAGCTTCTTGCATAGTTCATTTATACACTTGATGGTACGTGCTTGCAATTTATTTAGGTTATGGTATGTAGGTTTATCGTGCTATTTAAGATGATTATGAACATCATATTATACTCCAACATTTCGCAAGTTCACAGCTGTTGCATTGTTTCTGGAAATGGATAATTTTACATCTTCTAGCTGTAGTTTATGGCTGTTATATACGTAGTGGCCAAAATGGTACATAAATATATCAAAATTTGAATTCATCATAAGTTGTTAAAGGAAACCTATTAGTGACAAAAAAAATTATGTAATGCATTTATAGCTTTAGTATACTTAATTTAGTTATTAATGATATTAATATACTTTTAACTGTTTACATTTATAGGTTTAGTGTAGTAAATATTATGTGACCGAACTCAACTTTGTCCTATGCATGACAACATTTAAATTTGAATAGTCATTATAGCAAGCATGCGAGAAAATGTGAATAACTAGAATGGCTAATGCACTGTGTTTTGAACTGGAAATGGCTGGTGCATTGGATAATGGTAGCAAAGTTGATTATGTTGCAAAAAGGTAAAGCGATTGCTTGATTATGAAAATAGACAATAAACATTCTAGATGATAGATTTAGTGGATATTTGATCAAAATACATTATGCAAGGTTGGATGTATACAAAAAAATATAATAAGCTATGAAGGTTAACATAGGTGCAAGAATATTTGGTAAAATTTATGTTCAAGCCATCCATGTTAGAATTTACAAACCCTCTTTCTATATTTAGTTAATGAAGAAGAATAAATGTTGCAGCATCTTAATTAAGCATATGGTTGGAAAATGAAGGCTGGAAATATAATAAATTATATCCACTCTTCAAGCAAGAAAGGTGGCAATGCATTAGTATAAATAGAGCCAATATGTATTAACAATCTCAAATGAAGAGAAATAAAAGAGCAGCAGCTCTTAAGAAAAGAAGCGTTCATTTGTAATAAAATTATATTATTAATACATGTGTGTACATACCAAGCAATATTGAATATATATCCAAGAAACCCGCTATACATTTCTAACAAGTGATATCAGAGCTAAGGTTTAATTTGTTGTTTAAAAAGACGAGATACGTAATAGCGAATATGATACAACCCCAAATTCCGAAATTGACGAATACAAATTATGGAAATTGGAGTATTCAAATAAAAGTATTGCTTGGGTCGCAAGATATTTGGAACATAGTCGAAGGAGGATACAACGAGCCCACAGATGCTACTGAGGAAGCAGCTTTAACAAATGCCCAGAGGACCACATTGAAGGAGTCCCGCAAAAAAAGATAAGAAAGCTTTGTTTCAGATTTTTCAAGGTATTGATTAATCAACCTTCAAAAAAATTTCGGATGCAAAAACATCAAAGGATGCATGTGAGATTCTGCAAAAATCATTCCAGGGAGCCGAAAAAGCAAAAAAGGTACAACTGCAATTACTACGAGCTGAATTTGAAACTTTGAAGATGAAAAGTTTAGAAAATATTAGTGAGTACACGACTCGTCTAAAAACTATAGCAAACGAGATGAAGAGAAATGGCGAAACTCTTAATGATGTGAGCGTGATGGAAAAGCTCCTCTGTTCGTTGACAAGAAAATTTGATTATGTCGTTACAGCCATTGAGGAATCAAAAGATTTGTCCTCAATTTCAATTGATGAACTTGTGGGTTCTTTTCAAGTCCATAAACAGAGAATGAACCAAAATGATGATACGAGTCATTTGGAGAAAGCATTGCAAAGTAAGTTGCTAATCAATGACAATCAAGGTGGTAGCAGTTATGTACGTCGAAGAGGAAATTATGGTGGCTATCGAGGTGGCTACCGGGGTGGACGAGGACGCGGAAGACAACCTTTTGACAAAGGCTAGAAAAATGAATGTTATTAGCCGGTTAGTCGTAGTCGAGGATTTCGAGGCCGAGGAAGAGGCAAATTTCAACAGCGAGGTGACAAGTCTTAGTTTCAATGTTATAATTGCAACAAATATGGTCACTTCAGTTATGAGTGCAAATCAAATCCTAAGGTGGAAGAAAAAATTTAGTTTATAACAGCAAATGAAGACAAAGATGTGGAATCTACCATATTCCTCACTTACAAAGGTGATGAAGAAAGTAATAAAAATATTTGGTATCTTAACACCGGCGCCAGCAATCATATGTGTGACCAAAAGGAGTTATTCATGGAGATAGATGATACAGTCAAAGGAGATGTTACTTTTGGTGACTCATCAAAAATTCCAGTTAGAGGGAAATGTACGATTATGATTATCTTAAAGAATAGTGATAAGAAGTATATACATGATGTCTATTATATACCCACTTTGACAAGTAATATCATCAGTCTTGGCTAACTTCTGGAGAAAAAGTATGACATGCATATAAGGGAGAACTCTCTCATAATCAGAAATCAAGTTCAAGAATTGATCGCCAAAGTTGAGATGACAAAGAATCGTCTGTTTACACTAGATATGCAGACAGAGATGCAACATTGCTTGAAGTCGGTCATTAGAAATAACTCATGGTTATGGCATTTAAGATTTGACCATCTTGGATTTACTGGCCTGAAAGTATTATCAAAGACAAAGAGGTGGTTGGTTTGCCAGAGATTAATGAACCGGATAATCTGTGCAAAGCATGTGTCAAAGGAAAGCAACATTGACAAAGTTTTCCTATTGGAAAATCATGGAGAGCCAGAAGGCCAGTTCACACTGATACCACTGGTCCATTTGACATTGAATCACTTGGTCAAAATAGGTACTACCTAACATTTATTGATGATTTTAGTAGAAAGAGTTGGGTATACATTCTTAAAGACCAAGTAGAAGTTCTTGGTAAGTTTAAAGAGTTTAAAGCAATGGCAGAAAAACAAAGAGGACGGTATGTGAAGATACTTAGATCTGACAGAGGAGGCGAGTATACATCAAACTTGTTCAAAGACTTCTGCAAAGCTTAAGGAATCATTCATCAGTTGACAACATCATATACCAAAATGGTGTTGCTGAAAGAAAGAATCGCACGCTCCTTGGCATGGCAAGAAGTATGGTGAAGGGAAAACACTTGCTAAGAAATTTTTAGGCCGAAGCTGTGTTATGTGCTATTTATTTGCTGAATCGGTGTCCAACAAATAGTGTAAGATTCAAAACACCAAATGAAGCACGAAGTGGTAGCAAACCAACAATTGGACATCTCAGAATATTCGGGTGTATCGCATATGCACATGTTCCTAATCAGAAGAGAAAGAAGCTCGAAGATAAAGGAGAGAAGTGCATCTTTATCAGATATGATAAAAGAAGCAAGGCTTATAGACTGTATAATCCATTTACCAAGAAGGTAATTATTTCACGAGATGTTGAATTTGATGAGACGAATTACTGGAGATGGAACACAGAAGAAAGAAAAGTTGAAGGTCTATTCTTTAATGATGACAGCAGTGATGACTTCCAACACATAGGACGTAGAAAATGATTATCGGACTCCTCTACAAAGTCCTAATCAACTAACTCCTACACCGACACCGTCGACGTCAGGAAGTAACAGTAGCTGCAACAATTCAGGGGAAGCAAAAATGCGGAGCCTCGATGACATTTATGATGCAACAAGTCATATGCAGACAAGATTTGATTACTCGTTGTTATGTTTGATGGCTGAATGTGATCCACTAACTTATGAGGAAGCTAGTAAAGAAAACAAATGAAATAAGGCCATGGATGAAGAAATTGATGCAATCAAGAAGGATGACACATGGGAGCTTACAAATCTTTCTGAAGGACACAATGCCATTGGTGTCAAATGGTTATACAAGACAAAGACTAATCAAGAAGGAAAAATGGAGAAGCACAAGGCAAGGTTAGTTGCGAAAGGCTACAACCAGAGATACGTGATTGACTACGATGAAGAATTTGCTCCGGTAGCAAGAGTTGATACTATTAGACTTTTAACAGCAATCGCAGCACAAAATCAATGGAAGATCTATCAGATGAATGTGAAATCAGCATTCCTAAATGGATATCTCAAAGAAGAAGTATATATTGAGCAACCATTTGGATATATTCAAGAAGGTCAGGAAGATAGTCTACAGACTAAAGAAGGCTTTATATGGTTGAAGCAAGCTCTGAGAGCCTGGAACACAAGGATAGACAAGTATTTTCAAACAAATGAGTTTGTGAAGAGTCCGTACGAGCATGCTCTATACACAAAAGGAAATTAAAATGAAGATATCATGATCGTGTGCTTGTACGTGGATGATATGATTTTCACTGAAAACAATTCAGGCATGTTCAAGGACTTTAAGAAAGTTTTGACCAAAGAATTTGAGATGGCAGATATTGGTCAAATGTCCTACTTTCTTGGAGTCGAAATAAAGCAAAGTGAAGATGGATATTTTTGCCACGGAAGAAATATGCAGAGCAAATTTTAAGCAAATTCAGAATGAAAGAATACAAGTCAGTAAGCATGCCAGCAGAAGCAGGCATGAAGTTCAGAATTGATTCAATTAGAGAATCGGTAAATCCGACATTATTCAAAAGTCTGGTTGGAAGTCTGAGGTACCTAACTTTCACACGTCTAGATATTATGTATGCAGTTGGACTAGTCAGCGGGTACATGGAGAAGCCTAAGAAAAAGATCACTTCATTGTAGCCAAAAGAATTTTAAGATACACATGCTCAAGATTCAAAATTAGTTGGTTACTCAGATAGTGATTATGGTGGTGATTCGGATGATGGGAAAAGTACTTCCGGATATGCATTTCGTATTGGTTCAGCAGTATTTTCATGGTCATCGAAAAAACAACAAACTGTTGCACTCTCAACATGTAAAGCAGAATATGCCGCCTCAGCAGCGTGTGCATGTCAAGCAATGTGGTTGATGTATATTTTGATGAGTTATGCTATACACAGGAAGGTCCAGTTACTATTTATGTTGACAACAAGTCTGTTATATCACTTGCAAAGAATCCAGTTTCACACAATCGAAGCAAACATATCAACATAAAGTACCATTTCATTTGGGAACAAGTGAATAATAAAATTGTGGAACTAATACATTGCAGATCGAAAGATCAACTCGCGGATATTTTTACAAAGCCGCTGAAGACCGAGGTATTTCAGAATTTGAAAGAAAAACTCGAAATGTAAAGTCGGGTTTGAGGGGAAGTGTTAGAATTTACAAACCCTATTTCTATTTTTAGTTAATGGAGAAGAATAAATGTTGCATCATCTTAATTAAGCATGTGGTTGGAAAATGAAGGCCGGAAATAGGAATAAATTGTATCAAATCTTCAAGCAAGAAAGGTGGCAATGCATTAGTATAAATAGAGCCAATATGTATTAACAATCTCAAGTGAAGAGAAATAAAAAAGCAGCAGCTCTTAAGAAAAAAAGTGTTCATTTGTAATAAAATTATATTATTAGTACATGTGTGTACATACCATGCAATGTTGAATATACATCCAAGGAATCCACAACGTTTCTAACAGTCCATACTTGAATATACATGCGCTTCTTACTTGAGATTCTTTTTGGTTACATGATTGATCATGTCATTTAATTCCGGTCTAAGTTCTGGTATGGTTATATAGATATTATTACATTTAATTATAGTACCATTTTAAGCTATAAATGCATGTGATATGAGTATAATTGTTTTCTAGTTTACATAATAATGTGCATGATTTTATTTGTGTTGTGCATCTATTTCAAAATATTGATTTTGTTTCTTGATTGCTTAAAGTTATGTGTAGTAATAACAAGGATTAAAGTGATCATTTCGGTGTTTACTTCATTTTTCGATGTGAATTCTCCTTTTTTTTAATCAAAAAAAATTGGGCAGTGGCCAGTGGTGAGGACTTGTAAGCATTTGCGCTTACAAGTATTTGTGAATGTGAAAAATGTATACTTTGTAGGCCATGCTCTTCAGACTGTAACTCACTCAAGTATGACATTTATTTATTCGATTGTAACTTTGTTGGCCATACTGAAATTTTAGTTCACCGTGTTTTTAATTATGTCCACTATTTGTTCCTAAATTATGGTATTTTTTCGTTATCTTTTTACAGTTTTTTTGTTGCACCGTCATATGGACATAAATAATTGAATCATCAAAGGTTGTGTAAGGTGATGTAAGCATCAATTTAATCTGCTCATCAAGTTTACTCAAATATATTTTGTACGTCTCGTGGCTCTTTACCATGACTTTGACATATTTGTTTTGATAGTTTTAGAACCATGATATTTGGAAGTTTATTTAAGATTAGTTGTACACTTGGAGCAGCAGTTTGGTTGGAAGTCATTCTAGTCCCAGACTTAACCTTCTTTCCAAACATAGATATCTCAATATTTATCACTTTATTATTAAGAAGTAACATCAGTAAGTCGTATTTGTTAGAATTGAATGAAATAGGAAGTGGAAGAACCATTCGTTTGAACGGTCACCAGATGCGGCCATTTCCTTCCAGGCGCACACATACAACGGTCACTGCTGTTGGTTTAAGGGTCGCAACCTTTCCAGCAGTCACGACCGCTCCGAATAGGCACCTCCTCCAGCCTATAAATAGGCGGCCAGAATATGAGAAAATTATTAAGTTCTCTCTCTCAAATTCTGTTCCTTCTTCCTCTAAGAGCTCTGTTCTAGTGCTATAATCTCTTCAGTTCGTCGGCGCTCCGTCTGCAACCGCGGGGCTCGTCCGTTTCATCCTGGGAAGCAAATTGCTAACAACCGTAAAACTACTACGGCGGCAATATTGTTTCAAGAAAACAGATTCTCTCTGGACTCGGACATATCAATAGGTATTATAACAATTTTTTTGTAACGGTTCTGCACCGTAGCATTCTGTACCAGAATTGTAAACTGGTTTGGTAACATTTCTTTGGTTACTATCGGTTTCGCGACACTTTTACGTGATTGCGGATAACAATCTTGAAACAATATTGTATTGTTGCAGACGACGATGTCTCAAAATAGCAACAATAACGCTGCACCAACACAGACGGTGACAACCGCTCAGCCTCCGGCTCTGGTTTCAAGTATGGCAATGTCTCATAGAGAAAGGCCAGAAAAATTCAATGGGACAGATTTCAAGCGTTGGCAACAGAAGATGTTGTTCTATCTGACGACATTAGGGCTCGCCAAATATCTAACCGAAGATGCTCCTGAAGTTGGCGAACTCGAACCCGATGCAGTCAAAGTAGAGGCTGCAACTATCTGGAAAAATTCAGATTTTATATGTAAAAACTATATTCTGAATGGTCTGGATAATAGCCTCTATAATGTTTATTGTACTGTTGCAACATCCAAGGAACTCTGGACAGTCTTGGACAGAAAGTACAAAACTGAAGATGCAGGCATGAAGAAATTCATCGCCGGCAAATTTCTCGACTTCAAAATGGTAGATTCAAAGACTGTGATCAACCAGACTCAAGAATTACAAGTGATCATCCGTCAACTACATGATGAAGGGATGACACTGAGCGTATCTTTCCAAGTCGCCGCAACCATTGAGAAACTTCCTCCATCTTGGAAGGACTTCAAAAACTATCTTAAGCATAAGCGTAAGGAAATGACAATGGAAGAACTCATAGTTCGTTTGCGGATTGAGGAAGATAATAGGAATTCCGAGAAAAAGATTTCTCCGAATATGGCTGCCAAAGCAAATGTTGTTGAGTCAGAAAACCCTAACAAGAGAAAACGTGAAAATGCGCCTAAGAAGTCGAAGAAGAAATTTCGGGGTTCTTGTCATAACTGTGGAAAGAAGGGGCACAAAGCAGCCGAATGCCGCGCTCCCAAAAAGAAGAAATCAGAAGCAAATATGGCTGAAGTTGCAGATGGCATTTCTGATATGGATTTATGTGCAGTAATATCAGAATGCAACCTTGTTGGTAACTCAAAGGAATGGTTCATAGACACAGGAGCCACTCGACACATATGTGCTAATAAGTGGATGTTTACGACCTATAAAACTACAACTGATGATGAACAACTTTTCATGGGCAATTCATCTGCATCAAAGGTAGAAGGCAAAGGAAAAGTTGTGCTGAAACTAACTTCTGGAAAGGAACTTACCTTAAGTGACGTTCTCCATGTTCCAGACATTCGAAAGAACCTGATTTCAGGGTCCTTGCTTAGCAAGCATGGTTTTAAATTAACCTTTGTGGCTGATAAGTTTGTATTATCAAAGAATGGAGTGTATGTAGGAAGAGGATATGTGTGTGATGGTTTATTCAAAGCAAATGTAACCACTATTGTACCAAACAATGATATGAATAAAAGTGAATCTTCTGCTTATATTGTTAACTCCTCTAATATATGGCATTCTAGATTAGGGCATGTGAATTTTGATACACTGCGAAAAATGATTAATCTAGAATTTATACCAAAATGTGATATAGACTCCAATTATAAATGTCAAATTTGTGCAGAAGCAAATTGACAAGAACCTCGTTTCATCGTGTTGAACGAGAAACTGAACCTCTAGACCTTATACACACTGATGTATGTGACTTGAAAATGTGTCAAACTAGAGGTGGAAAAAGGTATTTCATTACATTCATTGATGATTGTACTAGATACTGTTATGTATATCTCCTTAGAAGCAAGGATGAAACATTCGACATGTTTAAACAGTATAAAGCCGAAGTTGAGAATCAACTCAATAGGAAAATTAAAGCTTTAAGAAGTGATAGAGGAGGAGAATATGAATTTCCATTTGAGGAATTCTGCGCTGAGCATGGTATTATACACCAAACTACAGCACCATATTCACCTCAATCCAACGGTATAGGCGAACGGAAAAATAGAACTCTTAAAGAAATGATGAATGCTTTACTAATAAGTTCTGGCTTACCAAATAATTTTTGGGGAGAAGCTATTCTTTCGGCAAATCATATTTTAAATAAAATACCAAGAAAGAAAACATCAAAGTCTCCTCATGAACTTTGGAAAAATAGACCGGCATCCTACAAATACTTAAAAGTGTGGGGGTGTCTTGCCAAAGTAGAAATACCTAAACCAAAGAAGGTCAAAATTGGACCAAAAACAATTGATTGTGTATTCATTGGATATGCACAAAACAGTGCTGCTTATCGATTTTTAGTACACAAATCAGAAATTGATGATATTCATGAAAATACCATCATAGAGTCGAGAAATGCTAGATTTTTCGAACATATATTCCCTTTGAAGCAGGGTACTGACAATTATGCTCAAAAGAGACCAAGGGAACTCTTGAAAATGATGAGCAAAATAACCTTCGGCAAAATAGTGCTGATCTACAAGTGGAGGAACCTAGAAGAAGCAAAAGGTCAAGGACCTCAAGAACTTTTGGACCATATTTCTACACATTTATGTTAGAAGATGATCCATTAACCTACAAACAAGCTATGTCCTCCAGCGATGCCCCTTACTGGAAAGAGGCCATTAACAGTGAGATAGAATCCATCATGGCTAATGACACATGGGAGTTAGTTGATTTACCTCAAGGATGCAAAACCTTAGGTAATAAATGGATATTCAAAAAGAAATTGAAACCTGATGGTTCAATAGACAAGTACAAAGCTCGTCTTGTAGTCCAAGGATTTAGACAAAAGGAAGATCTGGACTACTTTGATACATATTCACCAGTAACAAGGATAACATCGATAAGGATGCTTATTGCAATTGCGTCCATACTTGATTTAGAAATACATCAAATGGATGTTAAAACTGCATTTTTGAATGGTGAACTAGAGGAAGAAATATATATGAAGCAACCCGAAGGGTTTATGAGCTTTGGAAATGAGAATAAAGTGTGCAAATTAGTAAAATCGCTTTATGGCCTTAAACAAGCTCCAAAACAATGGCATAAGAAGTTTAATGAAACTATGTTATCAAACGGATTCACAATAAATGAATCAGATAAATGTGTCTATATAAAACAAGCACCTATTGGGTATGTCATTGTTTGTCTTTATGTTGATGACTTGTTGATCCTAGGTAATAACAAGGCCATAATAACATCTACAAAGAATATGTTATCCTCTAGATTCGATATGAAAGACCTAGGAGTGGCTGATGTGATATTGGGTGTCAAAATTTTGAGAACACCACAAGGATATGCATTATCCCAATCACATTACATCGCCAAGATACTTGAAAAATTCAAGCAATATAATATTACTATTGCAAAAACACCAGTAGATATGACCCAGAATTGGGTAAAGAACACTGGTGATAGTATCTACCAGCTTGAATACTCTCGTATACTAGGAAGTATCATGTATGTTATGAACTGCACTAGGCCAGATATCGCATACGCTGTAAGTAAGCTGAGTAGATTTACCAGCAATCCTGGTAAACATCATTGGAAAGCGATAATCAGAGTTCTAGGATACCTAAAGTATACGCAGAACTATGGTCTACAGTATACAAACTATCCTTCAACAGTGGAAGGATACAGTGATGCCAATTGGATAACTGGATCACATGATACAAAGTCTACAAGCGGATATGTGTTCACATTAGGAAATGGAGCAATATCATGGAAATCATCCAAACAGACTTGTATAGCTAGATCTACGATGGAATCAGAGTTTATTGCACTAGATAAGACTGCAGAAGAAGCAGACTGGCTTCGAAGTTTCTTAGAAGATATTCCAAATTGGAGCAAACCTGTGCCTCCAATATGTATACATTGTGATAGTCAATCAGCTATTGGAAGAGCTAATAGTACATTATACAATGGTAAATCTAGGCATATTCGTCGTAGACATAAGACAATAAGACAACTTCTCTCTAATGGAGTTATCACTATAGACTACATAAGGTCTAAAGATAACATAGCGGATCCACTAACAAAAGGCTTGCCAAGAGAGAAAGTTCAAACCTTATCGATGGGAATGGGGTTAAGGCCCATAGAATAAAAGTTTTTCTAAAATGGAAACCCTACCTAGTTGACTGGAGATCCCAAGATCTAGGTTCAAAGGGACAACTAAGTTTAAGAGAAACTTGAAAGCACTGTTACACTCAAACCATTCCTATGATAAGTCAGTGCATTATTTGTTGGAAAATAGGATAAGTATTGATACTTTTAATGATGTCTGTACTTGAGGAATTGTGAATACCCTTTACAGAATCACCTAAGTAAGTGCGAAGGCGCCGCTTCAAAGAGAATTACGAGGCCAAATTCTCTAAGCACTTATGATACCAGGCAGGTGTTCAAGGCAAAAATGAACACATAAAGAGAACGAAGGATTATAAGAAACATTTGTCGTGTGTTATCTATTGTAGAATTACACAAAAGGTTTACAGTTCAAGGACAGCCTATGTCTACTGATTCACCTGTAATTCAAATGGATAAACACTAGGAAAGTTCATGGCCTCTGTGCTACTTTAACCGATACGATTAATGGTTCGTGAAACTAAGAACAACTATTCATTCATGTGGGGGATTGTTAGAATTGAATGAAATAGGAAGTGGAAGAACTATAGTGTGAATTGAAACAAAGTCCCACATCATGGGATAATTGTTTCAATATCACCATATATATCACAACCTACTATACTAAATCAAAACAAAAGAGGAATAAGGACAAGGAATGGAAGGAATGAGGCAATATGGCATGGCATGTATGCTTTCATATTAATATTAAATATGTCAAAGATAGGGCCTTGGGCCTTGGGCCTTGGGGCTCTTGGGGTCTAGTGATTAAATGGGCCGCCGACTGCCGTTTGGGCCTGCATGCGCCAAAACGTCTATTTTTCGAGCGGACGTGTCCATTCGTTTGAACGGTCACTAGATGCGGCCATTTCCTTCCAGGCGCACACATACAACGGTCACTGATGTTGGTTTAAGGGTCGCAACCTTTCCAGCAGTCACGACCGCTCCGAATAGGCACCTCCTCCAGCCTATAAATAGGCGGCCAGAATATGAGAAAATTATTAAGTTCTCTCTCTCAAATTATGTTCCTTCTTCCTCTAAGAGCTCTGTTCTAGTGCTATAATCTTTTCAGTTCGTCGGCGCTCCGTCTGCAACCGCGGGGCTCGTCCGTTTCATCCTGGGAAGCAAATTGCTAACAACCGTAAAACTACTACGGCGGCAATATTGTTTCAAGAAAACAGATTCTCTCTGGACTCGGACATATCAATAGGTATTATAACAATTTTTTTGTAACGGTTCTGCACCGTAGCATTCTGTACCAGAATTGTAAACTGGTTTGGTAACATTTCTTTGGTTACTATCGGTTTCGCGACACTTTTACGTGATTGCGGATAACAATCTTGAAACAATATTGTATTGTTGCAGACGACGATGTCTCAAAATAGCAACAATAACGCTGCACCAACACAGACGGTGACAACCGCTCAGCCTCCGGCTCTGGTTTCAAGTATGGCAATGTCTCATAGAGAAAGGCCAGAAAAATTCAATGGGACAGATTTCAAGCGTTGGCAACAGAAGATGTTGTTCTATCTGACGACATTAGGGCTCGCCAAATATCTAACCGAAGATGCTCCTGAAGTTGGCGAACTCGAACCCGATGCAGTCATAGTAGAGGCTGCAACTATCTGGAAAAATTCAGATTTTATATGTAAAAACTATATTCTGAATGGTCTGGATAATAGCCTCTATAATGTTTATTGTACTGTTGCAACATCCAAGGAACTCTGGACAGTCTTGGACAGAAAGTACAAAACTGAAGATGCAGGCATGAAGAAATTCATCGCTGGCAAATTTCTCGACTTCAAAATGGTAGATTCAAAGACTGTGATCAACCAGACTCAAGAATTACAAGTGATCATCCGTCAACTACATGATGAAGGGATGACACTGAGCGAATCTTTCCAAGTCGCCATAACCATTGAGAAACTTCCTCCATCTTGGAAGGACTTCAAAAACTATCTTAAGCATAAGCGTAAGGAAATGACAATGGAAGAACTCATAGTTCGTTTGCAGATTGAGGAAGATAATAGGAATTCCGAGAAAAAGATTTCTCCAAATATGGCTGCCAAAGCAAATGTTGTTGAGTCAGAAAACCCTAACAAGAGAAAACTTGAAAATGCGCCTAAGAAGTCGAAGAAGAAATTTCAGGGTTCTTGTCATAACTGTGGAAAGAAGGGGCACAAAGCAGCCGAATGTCGCGCTCCCAAAAAGAAGAAATCAGAAGCAAATATGGCTGAAGTTGCAGATGGCATTTCTGATATGGATTTATGTGCAGTAATATCAGAATTCAACCTTGTTGGTAACTCAAAGGAATGGTTCGTAGACACAGGAGCCACTCGACACATATGTGCTAATAAGTGGATGTTTACGACCTATAAAACTACAACTGATGATGAACAACTTTTCATGGGCAATTCATCTGCATCAAAGGTAGAAGGCAAAGGAAAAGTTGTGCTAAAACTAACTTCTGGAAAGGAACTTACCTTAAGTGACGTTCTCCATGTTCCAGACATTCGAAAGAACCTGATTTCAGGGTCCTTGCTTAGCAAGCATGGTTTTAAATTAACCTTTGTGGCTGAGAAGTTTGTATTATCAAAGAATGGAGTGTATGTAGGAAGAGGATATGTGTGTGATGGTTTATTCAAAGCAAATGTAACCACTATTGTACCAAACAATGATATGAATAAAAGTGAATCTTCTGCTTATATTGTTGACTCCTCTAATATATGGCATTCTAGATTAGGGCATGTGAATTTTGATACACTGCGAAAAATGATTAATCTAGAATTTATACCAAAATGTGATATAGACTCCAATTATAAATGTCAAATTTGTGCAGAAGCAAAATTGACAAGAACCTCGTTTCATCATGTTGAACGAGAAACTGAACCTCTAGACCTTATACACACTGATGTATGTGACTTGAAAATGTGTCAAACTAAAGGTGGAAAAAGGTATTTCATTACATTCATTGATGATTGTACTAGATATTGTTATGTATATCTCCTTAGAAGCAAGGATGAAGCATTCGACATGTTTAAACAGTATAAAGCCGAAGTTGAGAATCAACTCAATAGGAAAATTAAAGCTTTAAGAAGTGATAGAGGAGGAGAATATGAATTTCCATTTGAGGAATTCTGCGCTGAGCATGGTATTATACACCAAACTACATCACCATATTCACCTCAATCCAACGGTATAGCCGAACGGAAAAATAGAACTCTTAAAGAAATGATGAATGCTTTACTAATAAGTTCTGGCTTACCAAATAATTTTTGGGGAGAAGCTATTCTTTCGGCAAATCATATTTTAAATAAAATACCAAGAAAGAAAACATCAAAGTCTCCTCATGAACTTTGGAAAAATAGACCGGCATCCTACAAATACTTAAAAGTGTGGGGGTGTCTTGCCAAAGTAGAAATACCTAAACCAAAGAAGGTCAAAATTGGACCAAAAACAATTGATTGTGTATTCATTGGATATGCACAAAACAGTGCTGCTAATCGATTTTTAGTACACAAATCATAAATTGATGATATTCATGAAAATACCATCATAGAGTCGAGAAATGCTAGATTTTTCGAACATATATTCCCTTTGAAGCAGGGTACTGACAATTATGCTCAAAAGAGACCAAGGGAAGATGAATTTACCGATTCTCTTGAAAATGATGAGCAAAATAACCTTCGGCAAAATAGTGCTGATCTACAAGTGGAGGAACCTAGAAGAAGCAAAAGGTCAAGGACCTCAAGAACTTTTGGACCAGATTTCTACACATTTATGTTAGAAGATGATCCATTAACCTACAAACAAGCTATGTCCTCCAGCGATGCCCCTTACTGGAAAGAGGCCATTAACAGTGAGATAGAATCCATCATGGCTAACCACACATGGGAGTTAGTTGATTTACCTCAAGGATGCAAAACCTTAGGTAATAAATGGATATTCAAAAATAAATTGAAACCTGATGGTTCAATAGACAAGTACAAAGCTCGTCTTGTAGTCCAAGGATTTAGACAAAAGGAAGATCTGGACTACTTTGATACATATTCACCAGTAACAAGGATAACATCGATAAGGATGCTTATTGCAATTGCGTCCATACTTGATTTAGAAATACATCAAATGGATGTTAAAACTGCATTTTTGAATGGTGAACTAGAGGAAGAAATATATATGAAGCAACCCGAAGGGTTTATGAGCTTTGGAAATGAGAATAAAGTGTGCAAATTAGTAAAATCGCTTTATGGCCTTAAACAAGCTCCAAAACAATGGCATAAGAAGTTTGATGAAACTATGTTATCAAACGGATTCACAATAAATGAATCAGATAAATGTGTCTATATAAAACAAGCACATATTGGGTATGTCATTGTTTGTCTTTATGTTGATGACTTGTTGATCCTAGGTAATAACAAGGCCATAATAACATCTACAAAGAATATGTTATCCTCTAGATTCGATATGAAAGACCTAGGAGTGGCTGATGTGATATTGGGTGTCAAAATTTTGAGAACACCACAAGGATATGCATTATCCCAATCACATTACATCGCCAAGATACTTGAAAAATTCAAGCAAAATATAATATTACTATTGCAAAAACACCAGTAGATATGACCCAGAATTGGGTAAAGAACACTGGTGATAGTATCTACCAGCTTGAATACTCTCGTATACTAGGAAGTATCATGTATGTTATGAACTGCACTAGGCCAGATATCGCATACGCTGTAAGTAAGCTGAGTAGATTTACCAGCAATCCTGGTAAACATCATTGAAAAGCGATAATCAGAGTTCTAGGATACCTAAAGTATACGCAGAACTATGGTCTACAGTATACAAACTATCCTTCAACAGTGGAAGGATACAGTGATGCCAATTGGATAACTGGATCACATGATACAAAGTCTACAAGCGGATATGTGTTCACATTAGGAAATGGAGCAATATCATGGAAATCATCCAAACAGACTTGTATAGCTAGATCTACGATGGAATCAGAGTTTATTGCACTAGATAAGACTGCAGAAGAAGCAGACTGGCTTCGAAGTTTCTTAGAAGATATTCCAAATTGGAGCAAACCTGTGCCTCCAATATGTATACATTGTGATAGTCAATCAGCTATTGAAAGAGCTAATAGTACATTATACAATGGTAAATCTAGGCATATTCGTCGTAGACATAAGACAATAAGACAACTTCTCTCTAATGGAGTTATCACTATAGACTACATAAGGTCTAAAGATAACATAGCGGATCCACTAACAAAAGGCTTGCCAAGAGAGAAAGTTCAAACCTTATCGATGGGAATGGGGTTAAGGCCCATAGAATAAAAGTTTTTCTAAAATGGAAACCCTACCTAGTTGACTGGAGATCCCAAGATCTAGGTTCAAAGGGACAACTAAGTTTAAGAGAAACTTGAAAGCATTGTTACACTCAAACCATTCCTATGATAAGTCAGTGCATTATTTGTTGGAAAATAGGATAAGTATTGATACTTTTAATGATGTCTGTACTTGAGGAATTGTGAATACCCTTTACAGAATCACCTAAGTAAGTGCGAAGGCGCCGCTTCAAAGAGAATTACGAGGCCAAATTCTCTAAGCACTTATGATACCAGGCAGGTGTTCAAGGCAAAAATGAACACATAAAGAGAACGAAGGATTATAAGAAACATTTGTCGTGTGTTATCTATTGTAGAATTACACAAAAGGTTTACAGTTCAAGGACAGCCTATGTCTACTGATTCACCTGTAATTCAAATGGATAAACACTAGGAAAGTTCATGGCCTCTGTGCTACTTTAACCGATACGATAAATGGTTCGTGAAACTAAGAACAACTATTCATTCATGTGGGGGATTGTTAGAATTGAATGAAATAGGAAGTGGAAGAACTATAGTGTGAATTGAAACAAAGTCCCACATCATGGGATAATTGTTTCAATATCACCATATATATCACAACCCACTATACTAAATCAAAACAAAAGAGGAATAAGGACAAGGAATGGAAGGAATGAGGCAATATGGCATGGCATGTATGCTTTCATATTAATATTAAATATGTCAAAGATAGGGCCTTGGGCCTTGGGGCTCTTGGGGTCTAGTGATTAAATGGGCCGCCGACTGCCGTTTGGGCCTGCATGCGCCAAAACGTCTATTTTTCGAGCGGACGTGTCCATTCGTTTGAACGGTCACCAGATGCGGCCATTTCCTTCCAGGCGCACACATACAACGGTCACTGCTGTTGGTTTAAGGGTCGCAGCCTTTCCAGCAGTCACGACTCTCCGAATAGGCACCTCCTCCAGCCTATAAATAGGCGGCCAGAATATGAGAAAATTATTAAGTTCTCTCTCTCAAATTCTGTTCCTTCTTCCTCTAAGAGCTCTGTTCTAGTGCTATAATTTCTTCAGTTCGTTGGCGCTCCGTCTGCAACCGTGGGGCTGGTCCGTTTCATCCTGGGAAGCAAATTGCTAACAACCGTAAAACTACTACGGCGGCAATATTGTTTCAAGGAAACAGATTCTCTCTATACTCGGACATATCAATAGGTATTATAACAATTTTTTTGTAACGGTTCTGCACCGTAGCATTCTGTACCAGAATTGTAAACTGGTTTGGTAACATTTCTTTGGTTACTATCGGTTTCGTGACACTTTTACGTGATTGCGGATAACAGTATTTGACTTTAATGGTGAAATAAAGGTAAGCTTTATACTTATAGAAGAAGATGAGTGTCATGGACTATTTGGATCATAAGCCACTACACTTTTGTCGTTAAAAGAACTAATACCTTTAGACTCAGTTTTAAATTTTCCTTCTTTCCTACTCTTATTAAGAGTTGTAAGTTAATCGACTATTTTATGTTGAGCTTGAATAATATTTTGTTTATGAAGTTTGTAGTTGTAAGTAATATCTTCCTACTCCTAAGTATCGGTTCAATGGATACGATGCTCTTTAAGTAAGCTTCATAACACAAATATTTGTCAGACTCCGACAATTACAAATTTGAAAAGAAATTTCTTTTTATAATGGTTTGATACTAATCCGACAATAATTATTACCCCTAAGTAATTAATCCATTGTCTTATTTTATCCAATAGTTTATCATTCGTTAGTTGCTAAATTGAGTAATGTGACGATAATTGATTATCATTGCTATTGGTAAATCCAAATCAATGGAACATAGCAAAAAATTTCCAAAAATTGATGCTGCATTACATAGAGAATTTAGAGGTACTCGTAAAACTTGGACATGATTGATAGTCAGTCTTCCATCGCAAAAATTACCAATGCACAAAAATTCAAAAACTCATGCCAAAATATCCATTGGAACAATTGTCAAGCTTGGAGTCGATTTTTTCCAGATCTGTCCATTTCATCAACTTCATGCTCTAATTGTTTGCTAATAAACCGTAACATGAGGTAAACATTTAGAGTTATGTGTTTATAGTAATCGTTAATGTATGTAATAATATTATTATGCAATTCAGATATATTATGGTAATGAAAATTAATGATTCATCCAATGATGCTTGGATTACTGCTTTCAATGAACCAGCAGAGTAAATCATAGATTGCGGTACTGATGACCTTTATAAAATTAAGAATGAGGAAGATCAAGAACATGACTGAAAAAATAAAAGATCACTGTTGTGTCTCAATCAGTTATTGATTATTCGACTGAATCAAACTTCTTGTTAGAGGAAATATCAACAATGACAGAGTTCAAAGTTTAGTTTTGTGTGTTTTTGATATTTTACTTTAGCAATGTTAGTTTTTTTAATAACAATGGTACTTTTAGGTAATTTATTTAAATAATGTAGTTCAATAATATGTGATTTATTTATTAATCTATTCTTGCATTTTTCCTCTTCCTTGGTTAAATATTCACAAATATGGTGATATGTTTTGAGCTAATGTTCATTTGATTTTTCCTATTAATTTTTAAATCCAATAATTATTTAAAGCTATAAAGAAGCTCAAAATTAAGAGTATATTGATCCTTCTTGATATAATATATATGTATTTGTGTGCTTGCGAGTGATTCATATCAATACATTGATATCAAATCCTTAGTATCAAGCTGGCTTACATGTACAATTCTTAGTGAAAATGGATTTACACTTTTTCAATTACTTTTTTTTTAATGCAGTTAATTTTTCATCAAATTCATAATTAAGAAAAAATTAACAAATACATTTTTCTTTTGATATTATATAACTTAACGGTCGGTTTTTCCACCGCTGTATAGTTATACTAGCAAACCGAAAACCACAAAATCTTAAGTAGTAAAATATATACTTTCCCTCTCATTTTTCCTATTCCTATGCAGTTAATGTCCCGCTATTACCCCGCTATAACCCTGCTATATCTCATAGCGGATTTCCACCGCTGCGATTTTTCCATATAGCCCCAAATATAGCCTTTCCGCTTTAAGCCCCGCTATTTCTGCTATATCCCATTATTCCTGCTATATTCTGCTATTTCTGCTATATCTTCTTTAAATTAAATGAATTGAAAAATGACATTTATACATTATAAAAATTATGAAATTAATTAATTTAATAGAATTTTTAATATATTTTTAGAAATGAAAATACTGTAATATTCTACTAAATTCAATTATGTTATATCATAGCTTTACGTCTATTTACAGTATATTTGTATATGTTTTTATTTAAATTTATTTATGTATTAATTATATTTCAATTGAATGTTAATTTTTCATTTAATTACCATTCATATATTTGTAAAAACATTAAGTACGAGTTTTATATGCTATTTTAGAGTCATTCGTTATATCCCGTTATATCTTCGATGTATCCTCGCTATGACTTTTTACACCTTCGCCGCATTGAGTTTGTCGAGCGCTTTAATTGCACAGCACTATTCTCCTATCCAACAAACCCATGGTTTATAAGTTTCAACTGAGTTGAGTAACTAATTATATATATATATATATATATATATATATATATATATAGTTGGAAATGCGATTATTTTCATCTCAAACACATGCTTTATAAGTTGTAGGTGGAACATATCAGTCATTTACGCATTAAACTATAATAGTACAAGTAAATACATTCTTCGGTGATAACACATGCGTTTTTGATATACATTCTCACAATAGTTATTCTTGTAACTTTCTTGTACCATCACTAGTTGACAATGCCAGAAATCATATAGTATGGTTATCTACTACTGTTAATTTCTTGTGTAATGCTTGTATTTATATTATAATGTGATTCTTTACTGGTAGCATGTGCAAGTTTTTCATAGTTGAGTTGTTTGCCACTTTGTATCATCATACGTTGTATATTTTCAACAGTTTATTGTGTATCGGCAGGTGCCATCGGTCCACCAATGGGATACCACCAGTCGACCGTTGGTATTACAGAACGCACAGTGAACGGTGGCCGCGAACAGTCATGTCTGTTCGAAGAGGCGCAACTCTTCATGATGGATGTTGCTCTTTACTTGGTATCTTTTCTAACAGTTTTTTGAAGAGAACCAACTCCTCTTCGCATCCTCCATCATCTATATAAACAACGTTAGTCCCTACATTTTAAAATCACCAGATTTTGTGATTAAATCATGCTTTACTTTCTCCACTTTTGGCAATTATCAAAAATATTTATATTGTGTTCTTGGCTTGATCAAAGTGGTACAAAATATTAAATCAAGTAACATCATTAGAAGGCTTTGATGAATCTTGACGGAAATAATTTGGTAGTCTTTTTGTACTCGATAGGGCTAAATTATTTTTTGAAAGAATATGTAATAGATTCTCAAAGTCAGAAGTACGACAATGGTATTCACACTATATTCCAACAATTTTCAAAAAATATTGTCAGCAAATGGAGAGTTCAAGCAACTATAATGCACTTCAAGTCATGAATCAACATTTAACGAAGCTAGAACATTTTGATGGCGAAAACTTTACTCTTTGGCAAGAAACGATGAAGTTCTTTCCCATTACTATGAAACTTTCTACATACTAGAAGATGGATTGAAAGAATTACCGACTGAAATTCCAGCGAATATTTTGAATTAAAAGCTAAATAACATAAGCGAAAGGAGGATGACTTCATGTGTAAAGGACACATATTGAATGCACTGTCCACACCCGTCTACAATGCACATTGAAGCTTGGAAACTGCGAAGGCACTATGGACTGCATTGGAGAACAAATATTGCATTTCTGAGGCAAGCAACAAGAAAATTCTTATTAGCAATTTTATGGAATTTAAGATGAATGACAATAAAATGATCATCGGACAAGCAAATGAGAATTTACTTATTGTCAATCATCTTAAAGATGCCAATATAGAGCTTCTTTGAATCATTCATAGTTGGGGTTATTATATCCCGACTTCCCTCTGCTTGGATGATTATAAGTGGATTTGTTGACGGTCCAGTTTCGGTCCGGGTATCATAAAACCGGACCCGAGCCTGATTACTACAATTGAAACCCAAGCCCAACCCAAACCCACAGGGTATTTCACAAACAATATCCGAGCCTGGCCCATCAGCCTTTTTAAGCTGGTTGGGTAATACCCGTATACATAACTCATAATATTTTGTTAAAACAATACTTTAAAATTGCATTTTTTGTATTATTTGTATACAAACAATGTAAAAATATATATTGGATGGTGATGTAACTAAGTTCACAATAAAAGTATGTAAAAACATCTACATGTAAACAAATAAAATGGTAAATAAATAACATACGCACTCATGTTTTGATACGACGGAAAACTAATAATCGGGTCAGCCCCTAACCGGGTCAGGTTTTGATAAAACCTTACCCGACCCTAAGAGTAACTGGGTAGGACCTGAATTGAGTTTGGGTAGTAAAGGCAAAACTCATACCTGCCTTAATAGGGCAGGTTCGGGCCGGGTTCGGGCCGGGTTCGGGCTAAAACCCATACTCTTAACAAACCTAATTACCAAAAGAAACTAAAACATGCCAAAATGGACTATGATTTAGAAGCTTTACAACATCGTCTTCGTAAAGAAGAAGACTCGCATAAACGTGAACAAATCGATAGCCAACAAACCGAATTTCATTTTAAGGCCAACAATGTTGAAGAAATTCATCCATCAAAGCTAAAAAATGAAAATAAGAAAATAAAAGCAAAGAATGACAAAAATAAGGGTGCTTATTTCTTTTGTAACAAGCTCGACCACTAAGCTCATGGCTGTCGTTAACGAAAGAAACAATAAGTAAATGTGACCGAAGAAAAGCTTATAGTTGTAGTGCAAAAGGCAAACTCCTAGCATAGAAAATGATTGGTGGCTTGACATTGGAGCAACCATATGGAGGAAATAAATACTATGTCACATTTATTAATATTATGTCACATTTGTTGATGATTACTCTAGATATGCTTATGTATATCTAATGAAAACCAAAGATGAGGTATTTGATAAATTTGAAATTTACAAGGCAGAAGTAGAAACAAAATTTAGAGTTAAAATTAAAGTGTTGCATAGCGGTGAATATTTTTCAAATAAATTCACCTTATTTTGCAAACAACATGGTTTGATTCACCAATGTTCGGCTCCTTATACTCCACAATGGTATTGCGGAATGGAAAAATAGAACATTGGTAGAAATGGTCAATGCAACTCTTATTAGTTCGAAATTACCAAATTCATAATGGGGTGATGCTATGCTATCAGCCTGTTACATTCTAAATAGAGTTCCTTTGAAACAAAAGAATATATCGCCTTATGAACTATGGTTTAATTGAAAACTAAGGTAGTGTTTGGTTTGTTATTTTTAGTTTTGGGTTTTCGTCCATACAGAAATGCACACGACGCATGTATATTGTCGAAAACGACCAATTTAGAAAACGAAATTAACATAGAAAATAGAAAACAACTTTTTTTACTTTTCCATGTTTTGAGAAATAACACAAGCACATGAAACAATCCATTCTTCCATCGTCCCTCCGTCTCCTTCGTCCTCCAATTTGTCTTTCTTTTATCCCCTCCATCGTCCTTCCATTCTTCTCATATTTGACATACATATTGAAAACCGAAAACACAAAATTTGTTTTTAAACCAAACACTACCTAAGCTTCTAAAAACTTAAAGTCTGGGGTTTTTAGCTTATGTTAGAAAACCAGATCCTAAAAGATTAAAATTAGGAAACAGAGCTTAAAAATTTGCTTTTATCGGATATTTTCAAAATAATAGTACTTATAGATTCATTATTTTGGATACTTTAGAAGTTCCTAGATGTAGAATTTTGAGAATAAGTATATATCACAAGACCAAAATAGTGATGAACCATTAATATCATCCAGATCAAAAGATGCTGAGACTAATGATGGTATCGATGATGCTTATATCTCTAACCAAAACAACATGGAAATCTCAGTACCTGAAGTAGATACTGAATGGAGGAGAAGTAAAAGAGCAAGACTAGAAAAGAATTTTGGTCCCGACTTTATTGCATATCTTATCGAAGGCACTAAGGATGAAATCCATAATATCACTAAATATGTAATAAATGTCAAAGATGATCCTACAAACTATTCTGATGCTATGAGTTCCAGAGATGCAAATTTCTGGAAAGAGGCAATAAACGATGAAATGAATTCAACCCTGTCAAATCAAACATGGATTTTGATGGATTTACCTCTTGGTGTTAAACCAATAGGATATAAATAGGTACTCAAGAAGAAATTGAATATAGATGGATCTGTTGATAAATTTAAAGGAAGATTAGTCGCAAAAGGTTAAAAACAAAGACAATGAGTAGATTATTTTGATACATATGCTCATGTTGTGTGCATTACTTCTATACATTGTTTGATAGCACTAGCATCCATAAATAATTTAATTATACATCAAATGGATGTAAGGACAACATTTCTAAATGGTAATTTAGAAGAAGGGGTATACATGGAACAATCTGAAGGTTTCATATTGCCAGACGAAGAAAGAAAAGTTTGAAAATTAGTCTAATCTCTTTATGGTCTGAAGCAAGCTCCCATGCAATGGTATGAGAAGTTTAATGAAGTAGCATCATCATATGGACTTAAAGTCAACGATGTAGATAAATATATATATAGCAAATCAGACAAAAATAGTTATGTTATATTATGTTTATACATCGATGATATGCTAATTTTTGGGTTTGATATATCTTGTGCGAACAAAACAAAGAAGCTTTTGTCCTTGAAATTTGATAGGAGAAATTTAGAAGAAGCTGATGTTATCTTAGGAATTAAGATTGTAAGAAAACCGGAGGAGTTTGTGGTAACACATTCCCATTATATCGAGAAATTTCTTAATAAATATGGTCATTATAATGACAAACCAGCTCCAACTTCTTGGGGTTTTAGTATTAAATTAGAGAAGATTACTGGGCATACTGTCTCTCAACTGGAATATTCCAGTATTATTGGGAGTCTTATGTATGTTAATTGCACAAGAGCTGACACAGCACACTCTATTAGCATATTATATCGATTTACATGTAATTCATGTCTAGAACATTGGAAAACAATTTCAAGAGTTCTAGCTTATTTGAAAGGTACCATTGACTGTGGTCTTTCTTATAAAGAATATCATGTTGTATTATAAGGATATAATGACGCTACTTGGAATACTGTAGAATTTGATTCCAAATCTATGACTGGTTGGATATTTACATTAGGAGGAGTTGCTGTGTCTTGGTGTTCCAAGAAGCAGATCTGTGTTTTGGACTCAACTGTGTTGTCAGAATTAATCGTATTAGCAAAGCATTTAAAGAGGCGGAATGGCTAAGGAATTTTAATAGACATTTCTGTATGGACTAATCCATCTCCAGCAGTCATGATTAATTGTGATATCAGATTACGGTATATAATGTTTCCAATAAGACATAATAGGAAGTCTAGACATGTGAGTCTAAGATCTTAGATGATAAGACAGTTACTCAAAGGCAAGGAGTAATCATAAACGATTACATAGAAACAAATAAAAATTCGACTGATCCGTTTACAAAGAGTCTTCCAAAAGCGAGCGTTTCGATAAAATCAAGAGAAATGAGATTAAGGTCTTTAAATGAAGGTTGACCATCGAATAACGGTAACCCAACATACGTCTTAAAAAGGATAGACAAAGTTCAATGGGTATCAACAAGTTAAAGGAATGATTAAGGAACACCACACCAAAATTTCCATAAGGTAGTGTTGGATATTCTACATGAATGAGGATGGATTAAGTTCTTTAGTAGGTCTATATACAAGTGTATCATGAAAGCATTTAAAGACTTACCTATATGAGTGTGGAAATCAGGTCGTTTCCTAAAAAAGTAAGATCGCTTTCTTAGTAGACTCATGAAATTTCAGGGTTAGAACACATGGCCACTAATGTCTGTAGCATACAGAAAATAGTAACCTATGAAAATCAATATGTGTGATTCTTCCAGTCATATCACTAGGGGTACTTGGTTCAAGACTCGTTCACCATTGAACCTGAATATGGCTTTGAAGAGTTTACATAAGTGAAGGGTTCAAACTCAAAAGGTACTCATTACCTAGTGTTGGTTTTCACGATAATGCCAATTTTGTCCTTGAACTACGTCGACTTGATTCCACTCGGGTACATAGGCAGTCACTCAAGTGATACAGCCATTCCAAATGTTCTAAACTCTAAAAATAGGGAGAGTATGCGGTATATTTTCAACAGTTTACCATGTATTAGTAGGTGCCACTAATAGGATACCACCGATCGACCGATGGTACTACAGAATGCACAGTTTATGGTGGCTGCGAACAACCATGTCTGTTTAAAGAAGTGCAACTCTTCCTGATGGATGTTGCTCTGGATATGGTACTTTTCCTAACAGTTTTTCTAAAGAGAATCAGCTCCTCTTCGCATCCCCGGTCATCAGTATAAGCATCGTTAGTCCCTGCATTTTAAAATCATCAGATCTTATAATTAAATCATTCTCTTCTTTCTCCACTCTTGGCAATTATTAGAAACGCTTTTACCATGTTTTTGGCTTGATCAAAGTGGTACAAAAGTTTAAATCAAGTAATGTCATTAGAATGCTTTGTTGAATCCCGACGAGAATAGTTCGATAGTCTTTTTATACTCAATATGACTGCACTATTTTCTAAAAGAATCTGTAATGGATCCTCAAAATCAGAAATATGACAACGCTATCCACATTATATTCCAACATCATAAATATACATTATTGGTGCAAATCATAAGTGTCTTTAGGTTCTCTACTATGTCCCTTTTTAAATTATTAGTGTTATCCAAATATGCCATAAGCATTCAAGATTTTATATTTGCAAAAGCATGTTCTCATAAACTATTAAATTTCTATAAATAATAATTACTTTTCTTATAGGAGTTGTTTACTGGTGCTAATTAATATTATTTCTGGGCATTTTTTTAACCTCTATTTCACATAGTAAATCTAGTTATATTTAGGTATTTACACAAGTGCAAAATATATATGCCGCCTTCTTTTTCTTCTTTTAAGTTTTTTTTACTCATGTCCTATGAATGTGTTTCCAGTGGATGATATGCGAGATAATTATTTAATATAAATGTTGATGCATGTTGTTCATATACATAAATTGCATTATAATATGCATATTATTCTTGATATTGGAATATTAAATAAATTTCATAGTTCTGATTGGGAGTTATTATTATGGCAACTTAAAACGGTTACTCTGTTAACTGTTACATTAAAGTAACTATTTCGTTAACACTTTAACAGCATCTATCTGTGGCATACGTACATAAAATTTGGCAAAATGAGATATAATTGAAATGGTTAGTTGCATGCATTTGATAATAATATCGTATAATGGAAAACAAAAGTAGGAAAAATGAGACCTTTATGGGTTTAATGTTAACAATTTATCCTTATGGATGACATATTGATACCCTTTAGTTTAAGATAAGTTGCATAACTGGAGTATAAACTCAATGGGCTGTTTTACATATATTTTAATTTTGGTAAATTTAATTAGTGTTCCTGAAATTTAATTAGGGAATTGATTTGAAAGATGTGACAGAGAAAATCCAATAGTTACCCACTTGCTACCCTAGTAAAGATAGCATTTGTGTATTATTACCCAATTTCTTCATATTGACTAACTAAATTTAGCACTTGATAACAAACATTTACTCGAGTTCAAAACCCAAGCAAGTCTTTATAATTTTTTCCCTACATTTGTCGCTTAGAAAGGTTAAAATGTTGACTTATATTCTATATAAACATACATAATTTTTTTATCAATCATTATCCCTCTTGTTTGACTTATGTTGTGCGAACAAACTCAACATATATTATCATAATACAAACTCAAACGCACATGCAACATGTATTATCATAATACAAGCTCAAACGCACATGCATACTTACATAAAAATACATTCATATGGAACTATTCTTCACTATTATATTATCAAATAGTATGGACACTCTAACTAAAAGCTATGATTTTTTAAAAAAAAATGTAATTCATTATAGCGTGCCATTGGAGTAGGGCATGAAGTTCCACTTTATCGCCCTCGGCAAGCTATGATACTTTTCAAAAAATTTCTAGAAAACATACCCATGCCACGGGCATAATTCATTTATATATAGCATGTCACTATTTGCACTCTAAATATTCATTTTTTTGCTATATAGGTACATAAAACTTTGATTTGCTATATGGAAGATTGTTAGCTAAAATTGCTAATGAAATGCATGTTTTTGTGCATTTAAATGCATATGCTATCATGAAGTATATTTTTTATACATAGTATAAATCCAGTCTTATTTTGATCATGTAAATATACATTGAATTATGGTGTGTGGGAAAGCACCAATTGTTCAAATGAGGTGTTATCGGAATTTTATGAATCTGATAAGCTCATTGTTTCAAATCTCATTCATCTCACCCGAGATCTCGCTCGAGATCTCATTTTCGAACTTGAGTGAGACGAGATTTAGCAAAACGAGACATTAAATTTTGTTTATGTATTATTTGACACTCATATTTTCCAAGGTAGTGAAATTTGATGTGAGATCTCAATAGAAAATCTCATACAAAATTATGTTTTTTCATTCACATATTGTTTTACTTCTTATGTTAGTCCACAAGAAATTACACTCTAATGACTTTTTATTTACCCTTTAATTTTTCTTTTTACCATTTAATGAGTGAGCAAAAAACTTATTATTTATTTTTTAGCTTCTAATATTCAGATGAGTAGGGAATCATTCGATTAATACCAAGTCAACTAAGTGTTATCGCTCTGCTCTAAAATGAAAAATTAATATCATCATTCTATATAAATTATGCATGTTAAAAAAAATTATATATTTAAAAATTTTATTATAATAATCTTAAAAATATCAAATTTAGACTTATATTACTCCAAGATAGTCTCGAGATGGACTGTAAAATTCGAGATGTCAATCTGAAATATACATTCGAGATACACTCATCTCACCCGAGATCTCTATCGATAAGAGATAATGTGTGTAAAGTTTTCGAGACAAAACACAATAGAAATCCGATATTTAAAACCTTGGATAAGTTCATAAAAATCGACTGAGTTTTACAGAAATTTAACTAAGTTGAATTATATAAAAATTCACTAAGTTTACAAAAATTAACTAACTTTTTAAAAAATTAACCGCGTTAAGCAAGTTTTATTAAAATTAGACATATTTATAAAGATTAACTTGTTTTATAAATTTTTAACTTAGTTGGCAAATTTTATAAAGAAATAACTGGGTTTAAAAAAATAATCAAATTTTATACAAATCTAACTAAGCTGTCTATAAGTTTATATAAATTAACTCATTTCTATAAAATTAACTAAGTTTACTAAGTTTATAAAAATTAAGTAAGTGAATCGGTCTTGTAAAAGATTAAATAATTTTCTAAAAATAACTAAAGTTTATAAAACTTAAACTGATTTATAAAAATTAACTAAGTTATATAAAAATTAATTAAATTAACCAAGTTTTGTAAAAATTAAACAATTTTCTAAATATTAACAAATTTGTATAAAAGCCGAATAAATTTATAAAAATTAACTAAGTTCTATAAAATTTTATTATAAATTTCATAAAATTAACAAAATTTATAAAAAATAACTTAATTTATAAAAATTAACTAATTTTTATAAAAGAACATATTTTTATAAAAATTAAATAATTTTATAGAAATTACTACATTTGAAAAAATTAATTAAGTTTTGAAAAAATAACTATGTTAATAAAATTTAACTAATTTTTATAAAAGTTAACCAAGTTTTATAAATATTTGGCTAAATTGACTAAGTTTGTATAATTTAACTAAGTTCTACAAAAATTTACCGGGTTTTGTAACAATTAAATAAGTTTATAAAAATTGACCATGTTTAATAAAAATAGTGAGGCTAACCACTACACTAGGGAAATGACCATCTCCCTCCTTATAGCTACACTTCGGGACCCATTCAAAGTTTTTTAGGACCCGGGGGATTTCGCACTTTAGCTGCCTACCTTGTTTCATTCTTGTTGATAATTTAGAAAAAAAATCTTTTGCGCGCATAACCCAGCACCTGTAACATGGTTGGCTTCGGGAGCGGCTCAGATGAAGAGCTTAACTTTCCAAAAGAATAAGAAGAGCCTAAGATGGTAGACCAGATGCGTTAACTAACGTCCAAAGTATTTATTAAGTTTCATAAAATTTTGGCTAAGTTAGCTAAGTTTCTAAAAATTAACAAAGTTTAATAAAAATAAACTCAGTTTTATAAAAATTAAATAAGTTCATAAAAATTAATAGTTAGGTAATAATATAAATAATAATAGTCACCATAAGGAAATAGTATATTTATTATTAAAATAAAACAATATTCGGATAACATACATAAAATTACAGAGTCCTTCAACTTATTTTATTCAAAAAAGTTTAATTTGCAGGAAAAGCCTTGAATATATAACCTAATTTATTGGATATTAATGTTGTATTGATAAGTAATCATGTTTCGCTGACAAGTATCTCAAGAGCACAAAATCAAATTTAAACCATCTCGCCTAAGGTTGGATAAGTTATGTAGGAATCTGATAACAACTTTCTCTTTGACAGGTGACGTATGATACTTTTGAGGTTAGACTACATGTTGGAAGGCAGACGGAAGTATGTTTGCCATCTCTTTCTCCTTCAAAAATTAGCCTACATTATAATTTATGATTTTATAGTTGTATACATACATCTTTACTTTTGGTTAACACGGTTGGATATACTGTTTTGTATGCTTATATGCAATATTACTTTTGATTGTAAGTATTTGTATGTTTTGTACTTTGTTTATGAAATATTATGGATTATACATTGTGATCTCGCTTAAAAATCTATTTGCTTACATATATAATAACGTGTTAATTGTGGTATTTTAACTATTATAATATATATACTAAAATAAGCATAGGATGAAAAATAATCTGTAGCATTTTTAAAAAGCAATAAGAAGGAATATGCATATTTTTTACTTACTAAGCGTTTTGAAAATGCTTCAAAAAAATGTACAGTTGTTTTGAAATGCTATGAAAAACAAGCTTTGTCCCAAATTGCACATACTGTGGAATTTTATAAAAACTTCGCAATAAGAGAACGCCATAGAAAGTCGATTATATCAATAACAAAGCATTAATACCCAAAGATGACAAAACAATGCTATAATAGGCACTTTTTTATAGCATTTTTAATAATGCTACAGTATCTACCAGACATATTATAACATGTTATTTTACATTGTTTATAAAACACCGTTAGTAGCCTTTTATAACAATTATGAAATTCTATTAAAGGGTCATATTGCTGTAGCGATTTAATACAAAATGTTATTTTATGCTGTGGTTTATCACTTAGGATTATATTATTTAACATTTATCCATTGTTGATAAATTCTCTTATTAGGTGGAACTTCCAGAGCATGTGTTTTGATTTCTTATGAGCTCTAGGTTCTTCCGTGATCTAGATCGCGGCATTATTCTCACAAATCAATGTCATGACATTCCCAATGTTTAGAAGCATCCCTAGCTTAGCCATAAATTTATGCATCTAGAAAGCTTCTTTAACTACTTCGTTTAAGATGATGTACACTATTGGAACTGGGTCAACATGCAGCGAGTTAAATGAGTGAATTTTTACCATTTTAAATCTTATTGGATTTTTATAGTCTAAAATTATTCAGATCCAGCATAAATAATTTTTTTTGTAAAATCTTTATTTTGTTTAATTAATTGATATAAAAATTTGATTTGTTTATATTTGTGATACACAAAGTGTATACGTGTATCACACACACACACACACATATATATATATATATAAGTGCACTTGCAACGTATATTGTGCATCTGGTTTAATATGCTTATATATGTGTATTGGAATTTATATTGCAACGGGCACATTAGCCCATTTATATACGTATTTGTTGTATATTATTATTTTAAAATTAATATAATATAAAGTAACCTCATATACATACAAAAATAATTATATATAAATTTAAGTTTAAATTTAAATAAAATTCATAATTCAATATTTAAAATAGCTTAAGAAAAGTTCAAATTTGAAATGGATCTGGATCCAAAATAATACCTTATTTAAAATTCAAATTGAAATTTAATATATAAATACACACATATATACGTATTAATACATATGTACCTACATATACATATACATATACATATACATATATATATCTGTGTGTGTGTGTGATTTCATGGCTTTTTCCGCTGTCATGCACCGTATATGGCTCGAAAGGAACAATAGAACATTCGAACGGAAGAGGCTAATGAAGGAGCAGAGAGATAAATTGATTTTGGTGGATGCTAATGCACAGATGTTTGGTAGATTTTCAGAAATAGTAGAAGAAGACATGAATTACTTAAGAAGATAGCAGCTAAATTTTGACCCAGGATAGGAATGCGGTGCTTTGAAGTAGGATCTTGTGTTGTATTTCGTTAATGGTCTGTATCGGGTTGATGTAGTTGGAGAGATGGAGTGCCTTTTTTATATATATTTTTATTTATATGTTGTATAAAAGTGTATAAGTGTTGTCGTTCTCTTTTTTCTTGCTACTTTGTTAAGGTTTTTAAAGGAGGCGGAACATTTAATATTCTTTTCATTATTAATAAAGAACCAATTTTTAATACACACACATGTGTGTATGTATGTATGTATTAATACATATATGTGTGTGTGTGTGTATTAAAATTCATAAAATTATAATTTTCAAATATACAAATAATATTATACATTTGAACATAAAACAAAATATATTTTTAATTTTACTTTCTACCAAAATGTTTTTGACAAAATCGGTTTTTTAGTTCTTGTGGATTAATTAATCTCGTTTTTTTTATTGATTCTACTTGAATTTTTTAATAGTAATTTTTTAAATTTCCAAACATAGTTTATTTTATGAAATATATATTAATACATTATAATTATAAAACTCTTAAGTATGTGTGTATATATATATATTAAATTAATTTTTTAAGAAAATACATATACTTGTAGAATATATATTTGTATAAAATTTACTAAATATATATATATATATATATATATATTACATATTTACAATTATTTAAAAATCATGTTTTACTATAAAATTATTTCAAACAAATATTAATTTCGATTATTATTTTTATGTATTGCCGAAAATAAAATATTCACATACAAATAGTTTTTTATATATACATACATATGTAGATTTGATAGCAAACAAATATATATATGTTTGTGAAAATATGTAATTCTAACCAAAAACATATACAATTATATAAATGAGCGTATAAATAAATGACCATTAATCAAATGTTACAAATTGAGCCTGGATATTGCACCTTGAACGTCGAATCAGAAATGCTCCTTGAATTAGATTTAATCTCCTCCAAAAAGGTTACTAACCAAAGAGATCGCTACACATTGAATTATATATATTTTTATTTGTATTTGAATCGAAAATGTAGAGGAGAGGAGAGGTGAAATTTTTTGCCAATACTAGGGTATATAGAGACACCAAAATGAAGTAGAAAATGAGGGAGGTGTTGAGTTTATATAGGAAAAGACAAGAGTTAAAAAGGGCGATTGAGATATTCCTTTTTACCTCTTCTTTTGAACCAATTCAAACCCATATTTTCAAACAAAATGTCACACCCCTCCCTCCTTTCATAGCCAGCCATACTAACAGGCTGATGGGCCTACATACATTTCCAAACTCGATCCATGTTTGCATATTTTAAATCTTATTTAAATATTTTGTCGATATCGTATATTGATACGAACATATATAACTTTTATATATGTACTATGTTAAATACATATTCAAATAAAATGAAATAAAATTTTATAAATATTTCATAAATATTAATTAGTTCATAACAATTTATAGTTTAATTAAATCATGTGGTATTCGAAGTACTCAACATTGCGGTGGTGCAACTCATATATGTAAATTCAGTTGGTGATTAATACCGAATAATTTGAATATTAACGTTCATACTTGACCTTAGCTAGTGATGTGACAATTTAGTTGAATTTTCCCCTTACACAACTTTGATAAAATTCAGTTTTACTATTTTAAGCGGTCTCTAGTAGTGACAATTATTTACACCAATTCATTTCATAAAAACTATATCACATTAGGACTTATGGAAATTGGTTTTGGTAAAAACTCCAATATCGTCCACATTTAACTTATATAATCTTAAACATAAAGTCCTTGATTTAATAATTATTATTATCATTAGCCGAATTACTCTATTTAGAGACTTTGACTTTGAGTTAACTATAGATTATTATGATACTAATCCCGTATAACCGAGGAGACGAATTATTTATTGAATAGTGTCTCGTTTCCAATGTTTCAACTCAAACCCATCTACGGTCGCTTGATGAATGTCGTGCCACGATTTAACTATAGTCAAAGTGGAGTATTCACATTGAATGTAACCATCCACCTTTTTGACCATCGAAAGTCGACACCGAACACTACCGTTATGTTCCAATGTCTCACATCCAATTGACAAATGGGCAAATTTTTAGGGTAAATAAAAAGAAAAGAACAGAGAACAGAGAAAACAAAATCTCACGGCGGAATCGACAATATATAATATATCAAGGATAATAGAAACTGCCACTCCAGACATACATAGTATATCAGAGTTAAAAACAAACTTTATCTGATGGACAGTTATAAAATCCTGACCTTACAAATGCTGGTAGGTATATTATATAATACAGGGGAAAATAAAAACATTACGATAGGCAAATCTCCAGCTCCCCTCCATGATCTCCATAACATCAGAGCCAACTTGGGAAAATACTAAATCTGACCTAAGCATTATAAATAAATAACACCCGAATCGGTCTAGAAATATCAACGTGAGATAACTCAAATAACGGGGAACGTATAAAAGTTCCGTGAGACCACGCCGCTAACGCGGAATAGATTTTTATCTCACAAGAATAACATCCATACATACAAGAGCAGAAATAACATCAGGAAACAAACCTAATTTGGAATGGGCATAATTAATATTAAAACCAGACTTGAAAGAATGGAAATAAACCGAGTAAAATCCAAACTAGACAGAATGGGTAGAACAAGGAAAACAGTCCAACTTGATAGAATAGACTAAATAAGATAACAGTCCAACTTGATAGAATTGACTAAATCAATAATTAAACGTTGCTAAGAGTGGTTGACTCTTCTAATGGCAATTTAAAGATAAACAGATTTAAGGATTTGAATCAAATAAGGAAAGGAAAATTTCCAACAAATGACAAGGAAGGTGCACCACCCTTGAAGTGTACCTCTAGTAATATACTTCTGAGAAGCTCATATACTCCGTGACACTTCTCGGACAATACCAAGCCGGACCCCGCCGGACCATACCGAGTATTCGAGTATTCCAGCTTCTAAGTGCACAACTGAATCCAAATTAGATGAGATGTGAAAATACCCTTTTGATGGGAGAAACCCCACATAGCTTGGCTTCCTCTCGCGCTTTTGGTTTAGTCATTTCCGATAAAGGATAACAAAGCTCAAAAAGCAATAAATCGTTTTTAATGTGACGATACACCATGAAGAAAGCCGAATCCTATAATTAATAAATCAACTATCAAGGATAATTAAAATGATCGTATATGGAAATTAAATTTCATATATTTACACTACTCGTTGATTCCAGACAAGTCCTATCTCTCGGTTGAAAATGAAGCGGGGCAAGTTGAGGTGGTGTTACCTCTAGGCATTGCCTTGATGACATTTTTAACCTTCGAGATAGAAACGAGTCCAAGCCTCAACGTTTAGTGTTAAATGCATGATCCTTTCCATATAAGCGATATCGATTACGGAACTATTGTTCTATAATCGAAATTGAACTTTAACTTTTTTTAAAACTGAACTTGTAATTGATTTCCATATTGGTAAAACACTTTTAGTATTAGTTCCATATTGTTAAAACATTAAGAGAACAATTTTTCCAAGTGAGCGATCCCGAAGGCCTAAACCAACATCAGACCGGACACCCAGAAGATTATCCCACTTAACATCTCAATAATCGAGTTCCAATTCCTTTTTATAAGTTTATAAATAATGTTAGTTACCCCAAAAGATAATTAATCACGTTTAAAATCTCTTTTTAAAAAAAAATCCATTATCTTTAATAAAGTACATAATTATTTCCAAACACTTATATACCATTGGTAAACTAACTTTAAAATCTTTATTAAGTCAGTTTATTAACTCTAAATCAATTGATTAAAGCATTATTCTATCAGTTAATTTACTTTAATTCACTTTTATTTAAATCAGTTGATTAACTTTAAACTTCATTAATTACAACGAATAATTAAATTCAAATAATCATTAGTTAAAATGAATAAGTCATCTCAAACATCATTTGTTAAAATGATAAGTAATTTTAAATTCCATTAACTAAAACAATTAATTAAATTTAAAACAACCATAAATTAATTGGATAATTAAATTCAAGCCTCATTGTTAAAAAAATTATTAAAATATCATTTATTAAAATGATTTATTCAATTATAAAACATCATCAATTAAAATGATTTAACTATATTCTAAACATCATTAGTTAAAACAATTAGTTAAATTTAAAACAATCGCTAATTAAAATGATTAATAAAATTCAAATATTATTATTTAAAATGACTAATTACTTTTAATATCATTAATTTAAAAGATTATTAATTTCGATTATCATTAATTGAAATAATTAATTAAGTTCAATAAATTGATTAAACTCTATTATCATTAAAAAAGAATTAATTAAACTCAATAATCATTAATTAAAACGATTAATTAAGCATAAACCATCATTAGCAAAAATTATTAATTAAATATAAAGATAAACCAATTCTAAACATCATTTATTAAATTGGTTAATTAATCCTAAAATCATTAGTTAAAATGATTGATTAATTTCTAATATTCTTTTTAGCTGAAACACAAGCTCAAGTTCATACGACATGGTTTTGGAAATGAAATTGAATAAAGGACGGTATAGCGAAAATTGCTATAACTACATTTAAACTATTAAATGGAATATCAGGAATTAATTTCAATTAACCATCAATAATAGCATACAGATGTAAATAAATAATTTATGGGAGAGAAACCCCTTTGGATCTCTATATAGGTTTTACCTGCAAAACATTGGTTATGGATAATATATAGATAATCATATGGGTTTATAACGATCAAATTAATATGTCATCTATTTTCCAATCGGAAATTCAATCAAACAAACAATCAAACAATAAAAAAACATTCAAGCAATCAATAAACATTTATAACATTATTAATATGATCTAATAAAATTTAATGTGAGTTAAACTCACATCGATTTTCATTTTCGCCGAAACGTCCCGATTTTGGACTAAAACCAAACGGTCGTCCGATTTTAGTCTAAATTCCAACAAGCTCCAAATCCAACCAAACCAACTACATCGTGAAGATCTCGACGACATGAGTCCAACACAAAAAATGGCGTTCGATTCCGAACTCGTATGAGCAAGATACAAAAATTTATAAGTTATCAGCAATTTTAAATTAATAAATAACAACTTAAATATATTTACAACTCTGCCATCACCTTCTTCTTCTCCCCTAAATAAAAAACGAATGTGCATAGACATCCCAACCCACTCATATGTGCACATACATGCACGGATACAAAGCTACAGACCTCCGTTTCGCGAACCGCCTTCATTGTTGCGTCGCTCTACGAGAGAGCAACCATCCTTACACCATGATTTTGGAACCGCACCCCTTTGGCTGATTGCGACTTGATGGTTCCTTACCTCGCTGCTACAAACACGAGCTCCAAACCTACACTGCACACCACTAAAACACGGCTACAACTGCTTCTCGTCACGACAAACCTGAAGGTACCCTCCAATAAGCCTCCCGAAGCCTAAAGAGCTAGAAAATGCGAGCCCTAGCTCAACTGCTATGAACTGCCTCTGCCCAAACAAGATTGCATCTGACCATAGGCATACCAAAATGAATACCACCTCGATAAGATTCCAAAGATACCAGTTTGGGGATTTTTAGTTGAGTAATTTCCTGGATTTTGATTTTTGAAATTCATGTTTTAAAAGAGAAGCCTTGTATTTGTTAAAAGGCGTTGATTATATAGAGTGGGGAGGAATAGGAGAGGCATGGGTCTAAGAATGGTGAAGGTATGGGGCTAGATATGGCAGAAACAGTGGATGTGTATGCATATATATTATTATTTTAAAATTTAAAATATTCAGCAAAACATACCCTAAAAACTCGAACTCCAAACGAGACATGCCGCCTGGCATTCTGTATATTATATCCCTATTCCGAACACAATTGAACAAGTCTCGAGTCCTAATTGGATCGGATGCAGAAGATAGCTTTTTAGACCCGGTTATTATATTAAATTTTCGAATTAATTTAAACGCGTTTCGATCTCGCACGATCATACAATTTGTCTGATCACCACGAAATTCGATGGCATATTATAATTCACTATTACGGATCCAATGAAACTGGTTTCGTCGAAATCCGAGACTGTGCCCTGAAAGACTAATTTCGTATATTTAAATATTTAATTATGGATATTTGTCCAATCTATTTATATTTACAAATAAATTTACAAATTGAATTTACCAATATTATTTATTAATTAAAAGGAATTAAATAAAATTATTAAATCCATTTTTTAACATTTAATTTACAATTTAAATATTTATTTATTCCTTATATTTGAATTAAAGATTATTAAGTTCCAAAATCCAATTGTTTAAATATTTAAAATGAATTAAACATTTAAAATCAATTGACCAGAATTTTGGGTTGTTAAATTGAAGTTCAACAATATTATCAAATTGAGAGAACTATGTACTATTATCATATTGATTCTCTATTTGACCTTAGTTATATTAACCAATAGAAAACTAGTGTGAGTCATTACACATTTATCCAATAACTATCAGTATGTAACTACTTAGTGCCCCCAGCAGCGATGAGTAGTACACTGCCAATATTTGGAGTGCTTTATGTACTCAGGTCTTAATGGATGTGTTGGTATCCAGTCTCGATACACCTTGACTAGGAATATTTAAAACAATATATTTATTATCATTGTGATAAATTTCTCATGATTACAACACATTGTAGTTCCTATAACAAAACATATCATTTATGGATTTTTATTAAATATACTTAAGTGTATATGTATATATGATATAATACATTATAACAAGTGTATATATAATAAAAAGAAAAACACCTTTTATTTCAAACAAGATTTTATTACATAGTTAATAATGTACAATAAAGTACTGAATTTCCTTTCGGACATACCATTTAACTCTATCAATCTTCCACTTACACTTGGGGCAGTTATCGAATCTCAATCCCATACCTTCATCAGTTTGATGTAAACTGATCGAATTAGACCCTTTGTGAATGGATCTGCTATTTTGTTTTGATTATATATTCTGTCAATCAACTCTCTCCGATGCTTATAAACTACCATTATCATGTGGAACTATTCGTGGCGTGTTTCTCGACTTCTATTGAGCCATTCATGACATTGTTGTCATATAACAATGACCTAGTAATCTCAGTACTTGGAATCGCTCCTAGCTCAATTATAAATTTGTGCATTTATATTTATACATTGCTTTTATTATGGCATTATTCAAGGTGATGTACTTATCCTTTTCGTTGAATCATCCACAACCTTTTGTTTGGAACAGTTCCAGTTTAAAGCTCTTAACTAAGATTTGAACATGAATTCGATATTGACACATTATTGTCGATATCACCTATGAAGTTCGATTCTAAATAGTTCTTCATATGAAGCTTGTTGTTTTTATAGACAGTACTTTCGTATTTTGCAAATACATAAGAATACACTTAGTTATCATTTAGCGCTCTTAATTTGGATTTGATACTTGCTTTATGTTTCACATACATAAGAGAAATACGATATTGTAGATAAAATAACATGTATGATAATTCCTATTTTCAATGCATAAGGAATCCATATTACATGATCAGTATTAAACATTTTAATATAATGTTTATGCATATCATTTAGGATAGTCCTAATATCCTTTTATACCGATTATAAAAAAGTTTTTCAAAACTTGTATCGAGAATTAAACAACCAAACTAGAATTTATTTTAACATAAGTACGTCGTTAATAATCAATAATATGTTGTTTACTTATAGTTTAGAACTATCTATGTTCCTTTTTAAATTTCTTGCTTTTAGACACACACTTCCCCGATAGTTAGATGGAAAATCAAACTATTTCAAATTTCTATCGCAATACTTGTTCAACTCTAATGCTTATCAAAAAATATTTTTCTATCAGCTCCTGGATCATATCCGAAAAACCCGCAAACTCGGTATCGCTTTGGCTGAATTCGAGAAACTTTGGTTGTTATGTGTAAACGGTCTATCCTAAATTGTTATTTAGAATTTTTTTGTTTCAACGTATATGTACCAAAACTCAAAGTCATTTTGGGAGATAATTTTGAGAGTAAAATCTTAATTTATTCAAGCATATTAAATGACGAATCTGTTACATTAATTTCAACAACTAAAATTTATGATATTTCATATTAAAGTTGCTCATTATATTCCAACTACATTGAGTTTCTTCTTGAAAACACATTTTTGATGGATGGATCATATCCTTTCGGGTACAACTATCAAAATCATATTTTGATACTACTTTCGAATCTCTTTAGGATTTGTGCATCACACCATATAGTAGAGTCAACACTTTTAATAATTTTATTGACAACTGAGGAATATCTATTCTTGACATTGATAAGTAACTCATGGTTTCTCTTTAATGTGTGTGAATACTTATTGGAAATTCTAATGCATTGTATTTATTTAGGTTTGGTTACTTTCATTCCATTCCTTATAATCGGTTTCATCTTTGGAACGTACCCATAACCATTTTACTACCATTAATTTATAGAATAACTTCCTTTGCTGCAAAATTGGTGTCTTTGGAAACAAGGATTGTTTCTCACTGCAATGGAATAAGCATTCATAAACATTTTATGAATTGTCTTATGTTACACCATTTTTCTCCTATAATCTGTATTATGTAGATTAAGAAGCCAATCGACTATGTAGATTAATAAGACAATGTGAATGAGTCAAGGAACTACGCATGCTTTCACAATGCCGCATATAAAGTCCAGTAAACTATATTCAACATAATTGACTGCGCCAGCAACTCATAAAAAACCTTCAGCACAATATCTACCTTAAATCAAAGAACAAGATAATTCTAGGTACATACATATTATGGTCCCCTCCAACGACTCTGCTAGTCCATTGAGGACAAGCGGCCATGTCTTCCAAAACTTCACTGGATAAGATTAGTAAAAAAAGTAGGAATCAATTGCGTAGATTTGTATGGCCCAAAGCTATTCAGATTAATCTGGTAATATTCCACCGATAATGAGCTGCATCGATAAACCAATCAGATCTCGTTCCCACCTCAAGTCAAACTATGCCACCAACTTAAGTAAGACTGTATCACCACCTCAAATTTAACAGCATCGCCACCTTAAGTTAGATTGAGCCACCATCTCAAGTTCGAATGCGCCGTACACATCAAAACAGGTCGCACCTCCACCTTGAGTCTTCACCTCATATCCATATTGCACCCTCATTTATGAAATTAGAATAGCCCATCATAACTAGCCATGCAATTGTATATCTTGCGTAACTATGACGCTACATGCGATCCACGTAGAAGTAACCAAATAAGCTAATTCTGAGTGGCACATAGGTTGTGTGCCACACATAAGTCTAATTCCAGAGCTCCATATGCCGAGATTCAAATTTCCCACCTGATTTAAAATTCAAACTTCCCACTTGATGTCAAATTTAAAACTCCTTCCTATAGTCAAATTCTACCACCCAAAGTAGTTACACATGCTTGTGGCCACATAAGCAATCCATGCATAAATCAGTGAGATACAGGATGTGTGACACATTGAAGGATCAAAGGTGGGGAAGAAGTATGGGGTTATGGCATTAGTTATCCCTAAGGCATCATGGTACTATAAATAGAAGGATACTGTAGTAGGGAAGGGACTTTGGATAGTTTTTTTGAATTATATCTTTATTAATAGTTGGAATAGAAACACAATTTTTTGGTTTGATCGTGAACTTCCCAAAATACCCTTATATATAACTTTTTAAATATTAATTTGTTACTTCTTATGATCTCCCTAATAAATTATGAGATAAAATCTCCCTACAATTAATTTAGATGTATTCAAATCTGGAAGTTGATTCGAATTATTCAAAGAATAGAATTGTTCAAATGTAATTATAATTATACTTCAAAGAGCGAGTCAAATATATAATGCTGCATTAGAATAGGCAATGCAAGGTCTTTCTAGATAAATCAACCAATTTATAAATCTTTATTAATCCTTATTGATAGTTGAAATAAAACACAATTTTTTGGTCCCGCCTTGAAATTTCAAAAATGCCCTTTCATGCAAACAAGAGATCATGAATTCGAATCACATCGTGAACAAAAATTAACATTTATCTTTAAATGGATATTTTAAAACGCAAACAATGTTACAAGTTCAAAACCTATTCCGGCAAAAATTATATTTTTTCTTTATATTTTTAAGTTTATTTTTATCAAACCACATAGAACTTTCAAATTTAATAATTTAATAAAGAGGTTATATGCACGTGCGTTGTACTAATAATACTTGTATTGTCTGCCATTAAAAGCTTATATCAAGAAGAATACAAGATAAAGTATTGATTCATGACCGTAGGATTTCTTAAAATCCATACTATGTAAATTCTTGTGTTCTTTACTTTTTATGTACTTTATTTCTTTATTTTTAGTACTAGATTACTTCAATTTGCTACAAGTTTAAATTGACATTTTAACGAACATTTAAAATGCTATTACTTAATTGTGTAAGCACTCAGCAACATAATTACCATTCTTAAGGAAAATTTAGTATCATTTAAGTTTGTTAATTTCCAATTACAAAAGCATACAACACTATAACTGCTTCATAACTAAATTTGTGTTGTGAGACTAAAATTCTCACCACATTTTGGCATTAGAAGGAGGGAAAAGCCTCCGGTAAACTTTACTCCAATTACACATTGTTATCTAGCCTTTTGGCAAGGCCGTGACACCAAGGACTTGACTAGAGACCAAGGAAAATCCATCCTGGAGATCGGTTGTACACAGGTTCACTATAGATACTGATAAATTTTGCCCGAGTTCGGATCGAGCTACAATTGGTGTGACACAACAAGCAAAGCTATGAAAACCAACGTTCCAAATTTCAAGTCAACTGGAATTTGTATGATCAAAATATTGATCGATCAAGGTCAAGAAAATAACCACTATTCATATCCATGCAAGTCCGTATCCACCCCTTCAGAAGACCTCCTTCATATCCCCTAAGTGGCCATTAGTTCGTATCCATCGCCCACTAACTTCCTACGTATCCATCGAACTGAAGCTGCTTCGTATCCATCATGTTAACAATACTTCGTATCCATCAGCAAACAACACTTCGTATCGATCGCTCCATCAAACCAGTTCGTATCGATCGGCCATTGATCGATACGAAACACGATACTAAAAAGATCGATACGAAACAACACTTAAAAACATCGATACGAAGTCGGAGTCTTCGATCGGTACGAAGAGCCTAACTTCACATCGATACGAATTGAAGTGGGAATTATCGATACGAAGTAGCCTCAGACATCGATACGAATTAAGGTCAAAATCATCGATACGAAAGGAAATGTTCTAGGTTGATATGATCTAAGCTATGGATACGAATGAGACTTACAAGGAAGGAGGACTCGATCACTCGGCATGAAAAGTGGATCGATCCTAGAATATAGCACCACATCACCTGATCGATTCGAACTAGAAGCGATACGAAGCTATCAATACAAACTCGGTAGTGTTTTGTAAATGCAGACTTGGATCGATCATAACTCAAAATCTACAAGTCAAATGCTACCAAATTTTCACAGGAGCTTGCGTACCACTTCTTCTTGGCCTCTGATCGATCTCAACCACAATGGAGTCATTTTTGATTGATACGAATTATGTACGTATTGATCATGGATCGATCCCAAATGTCCAGGGATCGATCTAGTGGGCCCACCCACATGAGAGAAGGAGTCTTTCGAGATTTGAGCCAGATATTTGCAGCCTACGCCTATAAATAGCGACCTTGGATCTATAGAAAATAGACTTTTGGCTTATGGATGCTGATACTCTACCGAGATCATTACTAAGCTTTAGTTGTGCTGTTGTAATCTCTTGTAATCAGCGAGTGAAATCCAATAAACATCAATCATTTCATAGTGGACGTAGGCGATACGCCGAACCACTCTAAATTTGCGTGTTTTTGCATTTTTTTCTTATCTGCTGATTTGTGTGTTTGTTAGATCTGCCTCATTTTACATTTACTTTCTTCATTTAATCTCTTCAAACACATCCGAAGAGTGTTGTGCCCAATTTTGGTACAAACACTTTGGTGCTTTCACCAAGAGAACCCAGCTTTTCTCCTGCTTATTGGATCTGCTGCCGATATTGGATTGCGAGAATCTAAGGAGAAGATCCAAATCTCAAGCTTAGAAGTTCTTCCATCCTATTCAGATTTGTACCAAGTCTAGGAGAGAATTTCACTATTCACAATGGTCGCTACCAGGACTACCTCAACCGCTGCAGATCCAGAATGACGGGATAGGCAGAACCCCACAAAACTTCCCTCTGTAGACCAGAATGCTGCCAGACCTTCGGATCCACAAGGCCCTATCACCAAGGAGGAGTTCCAGCTACTGATGCAAGGGCTAACTCAAAGCCGCCAGCAGCTCCATGCCAATGCGGAGTTAACCAATCGGCTAAACCATGAAAGACGAAGAAGATCCAGAAGGGATCAGACTTCCGACTCATCCACTGAAAGTTCAGCTTCTTCTGATAACAATCACAGATCCACGTGGCCACGGCTGGATGGAAGCTATACACAGACTACCGGACATCAGCGCACTTTGAATCTTGGGCAACCGAGAGTTGGTCCATCAACCAGCCCCCAGACCGGACCCTCCTCCCAAGGAGGGGCGGTTCCTTATCACACTACTAACAACCGCACTGCTGTTGCTGTTATTGAGTTGGGAACTAACACTCGGAACCGAATGGATCTGAACCATCGCCGGCGTGATCATACTCCTGAGCCTTATGTTCCTGAAGATCTGGAGCCAAGGAGGCAAGATATGGACCGTTGACCGTGATCGGCCCATCCTCGCATTGTGGAACTTGACCACACCTTGGCTCAACATACCCAGAATGTCCAAATGCCAGACATTCCGACAATGATCCATCAGATGATCCGTGAAAGCCAAGGCCTCACCAATGATGATTGGGGAATTTCCCGAAGTCATACCCCTTTCACCGATGACATCCTCTACGTTGAACCGCCTCGACGATTCAGAATGCCAACTCTACCTGTTTATGAAGGGAACTCTGACCCTAACCAGTACATTTTGAAGTATGAATGGTTGATGAATGCCATACGGGCTGATGATGCGGTCAAATGCCGAAGTTTCCCAATCTCCCTATGAGGGATCGCAACTAGGTGGTTTACATGCCTACCACCCCGATGTATTTCATGTTTCGATCAGTTGGCAACGAAGTTTCTTGAACAGCTTCACATGCATGTCACAAGGCCCAAAGATGTTAATACCTTGTCCAGTGTCACTCAAGCTCCCGGAGAGATACTCGGACGTTATCTGGAGAGGTTCCACGCTGCATGCGTTGAGATTAGTAACCCTAATGACAATTCCATTCCAATGGCATTGACTAAGGGAATCGATCCCGATTTCGAATTTTGCAACTGGTTGGCCGTAAAACTCCCTGCATCATTGGACCATTTCTATTCCAAGGCAGCTCAGTTCTTGAGAAGGGAGGATGCAAAACAGTCTAGGAAAAAGGATGACGCGGGGCCCAGTGTGGAAGGAATCCAAAGCAATGTCACTATGAAACAAACCGGGGAGAGTTCCGAAAAGGTGCAGTTAAATATATAGAATCAGCAGAAGGCGATGGAAATCAGGGCAGGAAGCAAGATCAGAATCGCGGACCACGACGTAGAGCTCCCATTTTCGACACATAGACTCCTTTAAATACATCTCTGGAAAATATGTACTTGCAAACTTGTAATACTGTCCAATATAAGAAACCTGCTCTGAAGCAATTGTCAGAGAAACAGATTCAAACGGGGAAGTTTTGTAGATTTCACGATAGTTATGGCCACAACATGAAAGACTGCCATCATCTACGGGATATTATTGAGAAGTTGATTTGAGAAAGAAAGTTGGAGCAGTTTGTTCGAGCACCGCAGTCTGGAGGTGCGGGCCCATCAAATCAAAACCAAATACCAAATCAGGTTAGACCGGATGAACCTGCTCGTACAGGGGAAGGTTAGTGATTAACACTGTTAGTGGTGGTCCTCATCCAGCGGATCGGAGCTAGAGGGAAATGGAGTTGTATGCCAGCTCTATTAGGCATGCAAGCTTCGAATGTTGCAGTAACTTGGAAGACGGGGCTCCGGCCAAAAAACAGAAATAATGACAGACGACATCGTATTTCGAGACAGGGATGCTGACAGAGTCGAAGCCCCAACAATGACCCACTAGTCATTTCAGCTCAAATAGGTCCTGCTTGGACGAAGAGGATCTTAGTGGACAGTGGAAGTTCATTGAACATACTTTTTAAGCGAGCCTATGATCAAATGAAGATGGAAGCGAAAGATTTGAAGCCTTGTCAGTCTCGTATTCATGGCTTCAATGGAAGTGTGACTATACCCACTAGGATGGTGGAGCTACCAGTGGAGTTGGGAGTTGGAGAGTGCCGAAGAGTCTGTATATTGCAGTTTATTGTTTTGGATATTGACTCACCATATAACACTTTCTTGGGCCGACGGGCCCTAGCCGAGTTCAGGGCCGCTATCGCCCCTTGGTGTCTAACTTTGAAATTCCCTACCGACAATGGAGTCGGAGTTGTTCAAGGAGACCAGGCTGCTGGACGGGCCTGTTATGTTGCCGAGCTGCGGGGGGCAGCAAAAAGAGAAGGGAAAAGGTGTAGAGGAATCTCTCTGCGTCCGCTTTGCGGATAATTGACAGTTAACGCCTGGGCCCAGGCCCAGGCACCACAACCAATTCCCAAAAGATCTTGACTCGAGAGATACTTAAAGCGAGGATGAAGTCAAAGACAGTCAGGCTTTTTCGGCAGAGATGATGATCGATGTTCCGATCGATAATGATGACAGTTCTAAAATGGTAAAGATTGGATCTCGGCTAAACCAACAGATGAAGGAGGAATTGGTTGAGTTTCTCCAGGCAAACCTCGACGTGTTTGCCTGGACGCACTCCAATAGTGTGGGATCTCGCCGGACATTGCGAGCCACACGTTGAATATTGACTCGCGGCATGTCCCGGTCAAGCGAAAAAGGCATGGTGTGGATCCATAGAGATCTGCCACCTTGAAAGAAGAGGTGGATAAACTCAGGTCGAACGGGTTTATCCGAGATGCATTATATCCAGAGTGGGTGTCCAATCCTGTACATGTTAAGAAACCTAACGGGAAATGGAGAACATGCGTTGACTACTCAGACTTGAATAAAGCTTGCCCTAAAGACAGTTTTCCACTTCCTTGGATTGATCAGCTCGTAGACTTAACGGCCGGACGTGAACTCTTATCCTTCATGGACGCATATTCTGGCTACAATCAGATACCGATGCACTTACCTGATTAGGAACATACTAGCTTTATCACCGATCTGGGACTCTATTGTTATAAAGTGATGCCGTTCAGACTTAAAAATGCCGAGGCAACCTATCAAAGACTCGTCAATCGAATGTTCGCTAAACAGATCGGGAAAATCATGGAGGTATATGTGGATGACATGCCTGTGAAGTCACGATTCTCCACCAACCATATCAAAGACCTGGAAATGATGTTCAACATCTTCTGAGAGTACAGAATGAAACTCAAACCAATGAAGTGTCACTTTGGGGTCGCGTTTGGAAAATTCCTTGGATTCATCGTTAATGCTCGGGGAATCGAAGCCAATCTCGAGAAAATCTTGGCAATTAGAAATCTTGAGACTCCAAGGACTATAAAGCAAGTTCAAAACCTCAATGGGAAGGTAGCAGTGCTGAGCAGGTTCATTTCAAAATCCACTGATAAATGCATTCCCTTCTTCGATCTGATCAGAAAAGGAAAACGGAACTTGGAATGGACTATAGAGTGTGAATGCGTATTCTGAGCACTGGTTCAACACCTGTCCACACCACCCATTCTGTCAAAACCTATTGATCACGAGAGACTATACATCTACTTAGTGGTGTCAGAAAATGCAATCAGTGCTGCCACGGGAGGAGGACCGGATACAACGGCCAGTGTATTACATTAGCAAACGGCTGACCAGAGCAGAGAGAAATTATCCAAAGTTGGAGAAGTTAGCTTATTGTCTTGTCATTTCCTCGAGAAAGTTCCACTTATATTTTCAGGCTCATCCTATCACTGTCTACACTGACCAGCCGTTACGACAGGTCCTAGCGTGGCCTGAGACGTCTGGTAGGTTACTAAAATGGAATATCGAGCTGTGTCAGTTTGACATCACTTACACACCAAGACGAGCTACTCAAGGACAAGTCCTAGCAGACTTCATCGCTGAATTCACTATCTCGGAGGACTTTCCCGAAACTAGTGAATCTTCCAAATATGTCTGGAAGCTACATACTGATGGCGCATCAAATGACCGCAGCTCAGGCATTGGGGTTGTGCTTGAAACTTCTGAAGACCGATCTATATGCTATGCTTTGAAGTTCGATTTCCGTGCAACCAACAACGAGGCCGAATATGAAGCCCTGCTCGCCGGACTAAGGCTTGCTAGAGATTTTAGAATTGTTGCTGTGGAGATTTACTGTGATTCACAATTGGTCGTGTGCCAAGTTTGGGGGGAGTACCAGGCCAAAGACCGAAGACTGTCCGCTTATCTCGCTCGGGTCTAGGAAATATTGAATTAGTTCGATTATTATGCCATCTATTGAATACCATGAGAACACAATCAGAAGGCCGATTCCTTGGCAAAGTTAGCCAGCACCGGTGAGGCACAGCAAATGGGACTCGTTCCCGTTGAGACATTATATTCCCCGAGTATTGATCAAATGGAAACCGACTGGGTACTTGAAGTCATACCCGATAAGGAGTCATGGATGACTCCGTTCAGAAACTATCTCAAGCATGGGACCCTACCAGAGCGTAGGAGTGAGAAAAGACAAGTTTTTCAAAAGGCTTTGCGGTTCACTATTCATAATGGAGTCATGTATAGAAGAGGGTACTCTGTTCCTTTACTCCGGTGTATCGCCCACGATGAAATCAATCAAGTATTGCATGATGTACACGAAGGAGAATGTGGCGATCACACCAGGGGCAAGCTCTTGCTAAGAAAGTGATTTGATATGGTTATTATTGGTTGACTGTAAATCACGACGCATCAGATTATGCCAGGAAATGTGACAGATGTTAGAAACATGCTCGGATTCCGAGAGCCCCACCTACCGAAATAACTCAGATGGTCAGTACATGGCCGTTCGCAATATGAGGCATCGACATTATTGGGTCTATACCTCTAGCTAAAGGTGGCGTGAAGTACGCCATTGTTGTAGTTGATTACTTTACCAAATGGGCGAAAGCCGAGCCCCTTGCTACTATCACAACAAAGAAAGTGATCAACTTTGTTGTACGCAACATTATCTGCCAATTTGGTCTCCCACATACCATCATCACTGACAACGGAGCCCAATTTGATAATGTCGAATTCGAGAATTTATGCCAGCGATTCCATATCCAAAAGAAGTTCTCTGTAGTTGAACACACTCAAGCGAATGGACAGGTCAAAGCTGCTAATAAAGTTATAAAGTCCATTCTAAAGAAATGATTGGAAAAAGCCGGGAGCAAATGGGTCGATGAACTTCCTATGGCCCTATGGGCTTATCGAACAACCCACAAGTCCACGACCGACCACACTCCATTTTTAATTTCCTACGGTTCAGAAGCCGTTATTCCAGTCAAGTTGGAAGTACCTTCTCATCGTGTGACATATTATGACCCGAAGACAAATGCTATATTACTTGCCGAATATCTGAACTTATTAGATGAGAAGTGTGAAGAGGCTGATTTGAGGGTAGCCGCGTACCAAAGACGAGTATCCCGATTATACAATGCTAAGGTCCGACCCCGAACCATTAAACTCGGTGATCACGTCCTCAAGAGAATTTACCCGGTCCCTTCGCATAAGAAACCAATGTGGGAAGGACCGTATGTTATTGAACAAAGACTCAGAAACGGCACATTTAAATTATCGACCATTGATGGTCTCACTTTGCCGAGAGCCTGGAACAGCGAGAGTCTTCATCGCTACTACACATAATAGGCTTTATTTATTCATTCAGTATGCTTTTCATTTGCAACTTGTTTATGCATTTCGAAACTTGAATTTGTAATAAGGCAACTAACTTTGCCATATTTTCTTATTTCAGCAATAAAATGCAATCTCTTCGAGCCAGAGCAGTGACTCTTAAAATGCGTCATGCGACCATCACAATGCACGAAGAGCTAGGTTCCACCCTACGGTGGGACTTATTCAAATAGGGAGTGACTGTGATACGACCGATCACTCGCTAAGTGAAACCTAAGCTCGGGGGCAAGCCATCACACTGAAGCCAAAAAAGGATTAATACACGACAATCCTCTAACTAACTCCGGCCCCAGAGTGCGAGCTGGAGTATAAACTTACAAATACGAGCTCGAAGATGGTGGATCCGTCCACCTAACGACTTCGCCCGTGTTTAAACCAAGTCCGAGGAAGATGGATCCGTCCATCTAACGACCTCATTTGTTAACTCAGGGTGGATGTGACCCGACCATCCACGATCCTGATAAATCTATCATTCCCAGAGTGCGAACAAAATCCTAAAACTCAAGACAGATGTGATCGACCATCTGTTGGCCAACTCCAGATTCACAGAGTGCGAACTGGAGTATAAACATCAAAATGGATGTAACCGACCACCCATCGGCTAACTCTGAGTCCTCAGTGCGCGGGCTGGAGTATAAACACAAACCGGGTGTGAACCGACCACCCGTAAGACAACTCCGAGTCCTCGGAGTGTGGACCGGAGTATAAACGCAAATTGGGTGTGACTGACCACCCACGAATCAATCTAAGTCCCTAGAGTGCGGACGAAATTCGAAATATCAAACGGGTGTGACTGACCGCCCGTAAAATAACTTAAGACCTCGGAGCGCGGACATATCTTTAAACATTAAACGGGCGTGACCAACCGCTAATGAACAAGTGCAATCCCTAGAGTGTGGATGCAATTACCAATAGATGAGCGAGTGTAATCCGACCACATAGTATTGTCCGACTCGTGAGGATAGGTGTAAGTATATTTATTTCTAAAGTAAGTACTAAAGTATCGTACTCTATTTTGAAAAAAAAAATCAATTTGTCTCGTTTCAATTTTGTTTCAACAAAGTTAAGCTCGATGTATCGAAGGCGGAAAGCGACTGCCGACCAATCACTTCAATTTATCTCCGGATAGGGGGAAAATTCAAGTACCAGCTACTGATCGAGACAGTACAATATTGAGACTCGACTTAACATTTCATTATAACCCGAAGCCATAACTTCGGGACTTAAGAAATAAACTTAGGTCTGATTCAGAGACTAAGGCTTCACAAGTACATTGAATGGAAATTCGAGTGCTAAAACACTTAAGCAATAAACACAAAACTGTGCTGAAAACAAAATGGAATTTTATTTCAATTATTCTTCGAAAGAGAAGGATAAGTACAACATTATTCCAAGAAATCCTACTTGTAGGGGCCGAACACGCATCTATACACGGCCTACAGGAAGCAAAAATAAATTCCTATCTATCTACCAAAAAAGGGAGCAAGAAAACATGTCTATTCTATCGATTTCTTCTTCTTCTTCTTTGGCGTTGACCCACTAGAGCTACCGCTCGGGTGCCTCTTCGAGCCTTTGCTTTTTGGTGGTTGATCTCCAGCCGAAGGAATTATGGTGACCTCTTCCTCTAAACTCACAGGAATTGAAATATTTTCTGAATGCAGAGTCGAAGGGATAGGAACACTCTCGATGTTGGAAGACGAGGGAGGCACGCCAGTGTCGACAACTGTACCACCAGGAGAAATCATTCGCAGAGGAGCTGGACCAGGACCCGCCATACCATCTCCAATACCACTGGCATGTGCGGCTGCTACCATCTCAGGATTAATCTCTGCTATTATCTCTTCTTCATGAATTGCTTGAGCGTCCACGGGGATGCTTCCAGTTGGGCCTGAAGAGCTGGCCATGAATGCGCCTTCGCCCATAACGAATGGCAGGTTGGTAAGTGGGTCACTTTGATGACCAAGGAGTTCCTCCATCATCTGCTCGTCAAAAGTAAAAGCGCTCCCCTGTAATCCGTCAGTTGGTGCAGCGGCCGTTGTTGTGGTTGCCTCCATCATAAGGGCCTATTGCTCGTGATGCAGCTCTTGGGTTGCAGAGGGCATGGCCGGTGCGGGTCCTATCAGTGAATAAAGATAAGAGAAAAGGTGTTAGTGACTACTCCAAACAAAGCTCCTGATTTTGAATAAATGTGAGAAATGTTCAGAGTACCTTCCTCAGATTGGCTCGCAGGTGGAGCCGGAGCAGCTTCAGGGGCATGCTCGCGAGCTGGAGACAACTGCGGTTGATCGGGATTGTTAGAAGGCACAGATAGAGGATCAACCACGGGAGTAGATTCGGGCTGGGTTGGCATAAGAATTTCAGAGCCCATATCATGATGCTCAACGCCAGAACCCTCTTCAGCCTCCGGATGCTGAGTACCGAGTCTCTCTTTTTCAAATATGATAGTAGCATCGTGGAGAACTCTTCTCTCATCCTCAGTCAACACCCGGTTCTTTAATTCAAACCCATCAATGGATCCGGTGTGGTGCTCTGCTTTTTCATCTTCAACCAAGTGGCACCAAGCATTATATAGATGCGATGGGTAATCTTCGAGCCAGCTCAGATTTAGATGCTTCAGAACATTGACATTATATGTAATGAGGAGACCTTCAATGTCACCCTCCAACCTGGTCTCTGCCGCTCTCACTTCACCCTCAACCCTGGCTTCGGCTTCCTGAACCTTTAACGATGCCGCATCCCTCTCGTGCCTGAGCGCCACGGCCTGCTCGCATGCTTCTTGAGCGGCTTTGTTTGCATCGTCTTTCTTTGACGACTTCAGCAAATTTGGCTTTAAGCTCTTCAAGCTCTTTTAGCGCTGCATCTCTCTCAGCCATGACTGTGGTGGTTCGGTGCCCCATTTCCTCGACTAGGGTAAGTGTGTTTGCCTCATCTCCTCCATCCTCAGGGTTGCCTCGTCTGCTCTTTTATTAGCCTCCGTTTCTGAATTCTTCCCAGACTCATTTTCATCGTTAAGCACCTGAATTATGCGGTCCTTCTGAGCGAGATCGACTCCTAGTTTCTCGATTATCTTTGCCCGCTCAAAAGCCACCGCTGATACTTTATCTGCGATATTCATCCATTCCCGATATTGGCCATAAACATCGTATATGTAGTCATGCATCGTTTGTTCTGCCTCATTAGGAATTCGCTTTAAGTGCGGAGGAAATATGAAGCCGTCAAAACAGATGTTCGGAAAATCCTATTTCAACTGAGCGATTCTAATCGCTCCTTCCCCAGTGGGTTCTGTGACGGCATGTTCAGTGGCGATGGAAGTTTTAGTTTCAGTCCTTCGACGTTGTTGGTCAGGCCTTGATGCCTGGGTAGGTGGTATTTGACGCGAAGATTCAAGGGGTTGTTTGCCAAATCCGGAAGATTGTGTTGGACCTCTAGGTAGTGGGGAGCACAATCGGGAACGGCGACTATACTGTCTCTCCTTCTTCCTCTCCTTGTCCCTTTCCCTCTCGTACTGCTCCCTCTCTTGATTGGAATAGCCATGATCGCGGTCTCTATCGGTGTAACATCCCGAAATTTTTGAGTTTGAAATTCGGTAAACTATTTGAATTTTTAAATTTAAATTTAAAGAAAAAAAATAAATAATAAAATATTATTAAACAAAAGAAAGTTATATGTATATAAATAAATTAAATAATAATAATAATAATAATAAATGAAGAAAGGAACATGTAGCAAACAAGAATTTGTTTTAAAACCATAAAAATAAAGTATAAGGATATAATTGAAATGTTGATAATTAAACTATGAATAAATAAAATAAAATAAAAGAAGTGCTGTAAACAAAATAAGCTAGGAAAACAAAGTGACCAAATATAAGTAAGTATTTAAATAAGAAAATAAAAACAAAACAACACTTACATATAAAAGAAGAAAAATGATAAACTATAAAACAAGAACAGCACCTTGCTGTTATATTCAAATAAAGCATACTTTCATTTAATGCAAGGTAGCAGCCATACTTTTATTAAATGCTTTCAACCCTCAGCCATAAACAAGATCCCATCAGCCATACACCAACATTTATTAGCAAAGCAGGGTTTAGTTTTTTATACCCTAAAAATGGTACTTGCCTACTTTCCTTCCCCTGTACACAATCTTCATATATACATACACATGTATAAACCTTTAATTCATTCGTTCAAAAACAACTCATCAAAGAACAGAAATTAAAAAGGGAAACAAAACATCATTTTATTCAAAGTTGAAAAAAAGAAAAAAAGGAAAAGAGGGAGATCAAACTGTTTCTTTTTCAAAACAGAATTCTCTGTTTCATATTTCAAAGTGAGTAACATTTAAAAAAAAAAAGAATTTGAATCTGTGGATATGTATTTGTATATATTTATGTATGTATGGTTGTATATATAAAATCATCTATATATGGGAAATTGAAAGAAGTATACAGGCTGTGTTTTTAAAATTAGCATCTGTTCCAGTTAAAACTCAAGCCGATGATTCAAAAATCATTAACTTCCTTTTTGATTTATGATTGAACTTCAATTTCAAACAAAATATGGTTAGTACACTATAAACTTCAGTTTAAAAATTTGTTTTAAGAAAACGAATGTGAGTTGTCACTGGGAAGGCTCAAACTACAAATCATCTTCATATATGTTAATTTTCGAATTTCTTGATTTACAAATTCGTGAACATAAATGGAATTCGTATACAAAAATAGGATTTTTAAAACGAGACTCGTGATTTATAAAGTAGGGAGTGAAGAGCAGTTTGGGTTTCTTTGTTTTTGGTAATTCGAGTCGCTGGGGTCGGCCTAGTTGATCAGAGGGGTCGCGACGTGGTCGGAAGGTGGAGGAGTGTGAGGGGGTTGGGGGGAAAATGGACCGGAGGTGGCCGGACTATTGAGGTGGCGGCGGCGTTCATTTTAAGATTTTAAACCTAAATTTTTAGGTGGCTGAATTTTCGTTTCGTTCAACCCCTACATGCGATCGAGCGACGCGCGGTTTTGGGAGAAGGAGGCTAGGTGGTTGACGAACCAATGGCCGGAGATAGGAAGGTTCAGGTGGTCGAGATGTTGGGTTCGAGGTCGAAGAAGATATCTAGGTTAGTTTATGTTGAAGGTGGGGAAGCTCGATTTCGTTCCACTGTCGTTTTCGAAATCGCGTGAAGGGGGAAGGCACGAGGAGATCATCGGTGATGTATGGGGAACCTAGAGGATGGTCGGCGATCATCCGATCGATTGGACACATGCACGGTGCACGTTCGTGTGCACTGGAAGTAGGGGAAAAGAAGAAGAAACAGACGGGGGGGAAGTCGCTGGAAACACTCGAGTTTTACTCGAGTCAATTATCATTTTACTCGGGTGGTTTGGTGTTGTATCGTGAAAAAAAAACTTAAAAACAAATTTTTGTAAAACTTTATCACGGGTCAGATTTAGTTTAAACTTGAAGCAGGGTGGTGTTTGGATCAGGAATGGCTGGAAGACCTTCTTGGGTTGTTTTATAATGAGCTAAGCCCATTTAAAATTTTCAAGTTAACATGTTAGGAAAATTTTGTGATTGAATGTAGGTTTTGTTAAGTTAAATTATTTAACAAATGTTTTAGAATTTGTTAATTAAAGAATTAAGTAAAGAAAGTTTAAAATAAAATTTAATTAACCATTTAATTAAATAATTAAATTTAAAATAAGAATTGAAATTAATTTACATTAAAACTTTTAATGTAACAGTAAATTGATTTTTGAAAATATAAAGCAGATTTTCAAATGATAATTAAAGTAAATAATTGGTATTAATAAATGATTTAAAGAAATTTAGAATGATATACAATTTAGAATTAATTAATAAACAATAAAGTGTTTAAATTAATTTATAAATTAAGAATTGTTATTCAGATGAATTAAAATCGACAATCAAGTTTAACGGTTAATTAAAAGCCTAATTTTGAACAATAAATCGAGTTAATCAAGATTTAATTTATTTCATCCAAATTTTATCATTGATTTAAAATTTATCGTGTGGTAAATTTATTTAAAACAACATTGGAAAATAATTAACTATTGCTGGGCAATGTATTGATATTTCTGTTCTGATCGCGATGCTATGAAATGAAGATTGCCATGTATTACTCTGTGTTGTATTTATTCTGTATTGATGTGCAAACCCTGTTTGCCCGTAAAACGGCATTTAAACCTCGATGCGACAGGGGATCGGATTTCAGTAGTTATCCGAAACCCACATCGAATCTATGAAATTTTGTGAACAACATATCCACATGTTTTTGAAATTAATGCTCACTATTCGGGTTAGCCGGGAAAAGACCTTTGTGTCATATAACCCATTCCGAATAGTGATACGCCGTATATGGATGGCATTTGAAGACCGGTGTTGAAGACCGGATATTTTCGAAAATGAAAGGACAACCTGTCGAATGTCTCTGCACCGAGTTGCTCCGGTATAGAGATTTATATCACTCTTTTTGTGACGGGAAGTCCGGACGTGATTAGAAAATTTTCCGGAATTGCAAGGACTCCTTTGGAAGTGCCTTCGGTTCTGTTCGAACCCGGAACAGACTTGTATGGCTACATGTCTGACATTACACTTTGAGATATAAAGCCGATTTCTTTCAAATACATTTCTGTTTGGTGGCGGAGAATTTATTCTCTTAGCTTAACACCCTTCTCTGAGACGTACGAGCTCAGAGGTTATGTAGTTGAAATTTATCAGCGATATACTCCCAATTTGGTAATGTGACATGCTGAGTGTTGCTATGTGATGATCATTGATTGAGCATTTGTGATATGATCAATTGTTTTATCATTTATCTTTGTGATCATTACTTTGATCATCTGTTGACCCAAAGCATGGCTTTGTGACAAAGCGTAGCTTTGTGGACGAGACTTCGTCGAACCTCACAACCCGGAATGGTCAAAACAGGAAAGATGCGGCAAGGTTATTGGGGGTAGCGCCCCTTAGGGTATGTTCATTTCCTTCTGGATAGAAGTGGTATCATGGTATGGAGCCCAGATACTTAACTTATGTGGATGTCGCAAATATATTTATATCTTACTTTGTGATTTGTTGCTGGGGCCCCGGTTAAAGGTTGGTTACAACCGGGAGATGGCATACTCATGTCAGTAGTTACCCAGTTAGGGGTAACCCGGCCTTGTGTTGGCAGAGATCTAACCGTAATGTTAGGTTATTTCTCAGGGTCGTCTTTCCAGAGGCGTACCTATGTGGCAATGGGAAGTTCCTTGGCCTGACCATTTGTTGGAAATCCAAAGAAACAATACGAGCCCAGTACGGTTTTAGTTGTAGAACCTGCCATTTACTTATGGTGGCACCCCACTGTTTAGATGGTAGCTATAGTAGGCATAGTTCGAAATGTCTATGCTGGCTAAGATTTATATTCTACTTTCAAAATGTTTCAACACTATGCACTAGTAATAATATCAAAGAAATTTCTCCGTACCAAGCATATTTAACTATCATAAGAAGAAATCTCCTCCAATTCTGCGTTTGCATTGTGTGTGTGGTGGGAGGTCTTATGGTAGTTCCATTTTTAAATGCATACCGAAAATTCTTTTATAAATCTTGTTTTATTTAAATGCAACTGTTTTTGTTTACTCATACCAGTCCCATGACTGATCTTGAGTTTATTGTTTTCTTTCCTAAACTCTGGGTGCCCATTATTTCTACACGGGCAGCCTAGTAGCAGGTTTCCGTATTTTGGAGTTAGCTGTATTTTGGAGCTTTTATCTGGGAGATATTCTTAGGAGCTTTTTGGAGATCTCAGGTGTTTAACTTTTGGGAGTCTATTATCACTTCTTTCGTTTGAAGACTTTTGGATATATGATCACTGTTGAATTATCTTGATGTTGTATTTGGAGTCATAATATCTGTATTAAATACTCTGATGAAGTATGGATTTTATATCGATGTTGTATTTGTGATGATATTTATGATATTGATTCTGTTCCGCTGTTTTATATTCATCTAATTGTTGTTATAAGCTCCATCCGAACTGAAATTTGACGTTCGAATTATGGCTGTCAAATACAAGTGAAGTATTTGATGTCTATCTTCAAATGATGAATTTTGGGTCATGACAATCGGCCTCACGTTTGCGAGACTCAGAGTATGAGCTAGATGAACGGCGTGCAGAACGAAGGCTGCCAAGCATAGATTCTTGCCTCGACATCGTATCTGTAAAATGAGAAGAGAAACAGAGTTGGTAATCTCCAGAGATGATTAGTTTGTGGCTAGAATTTGTGTGGTGCCGTGAAGTGTGTGTATGCATGTGCAAACCCCCCAACCAACCGGTTGTAATAGCCATACTCGGAGGAGTTGGATCTCCTACGTCTAAGGCACTTTGAATCCCCTCTAATTCAGTATCTTGGTGCAAAGGCAAGTCATCCGGAGTGGGGATGTCAGCCAGTCCCGCAAAGGAGCTCTCCATCTATGAGAGAGGAATCTCTTGGCCAGTAGTAGGCAATGAGACTACGACGGTTTTGCGCCTAACAGATTTTCGAGCAGTAGACTTGCCTCTCCTTTTCTGCTCTAAAGGTCGAGGATGCAAAGGCCCAGCTGTGGGCTCATCTCCAGTGGTCATATTCTCATCACCGCCTTGTTCAGTAATTATTATCCCGGAAGCTCTCCTTCGAGCTTGCCTCACCGGGACCATCCTAAGAACTCTTGCCGGACCAATGTTTTGATCTCTGTCGATGAGCCCAACGGCGACCAGATTCTCATCCGTAAGGACTTCATCAATTTCTCTGTGTTCGGCAGGCACCTCTTGAAAAACTCGTACAATCTCTTTAAACTGAGCACCTTTAGGTCGTGGAATTGAAGCTGTAAAAGGAAGAAAATGTTAGACTCAACATCAACTACTATTATCTAGTTAGTCAGCAAGGAGGCCAGGGCACTTACGTCTTGCTAGCCACCATTTGGTGAACCCCGGTGGACACTGAACGTAGAACCATTCGGTCTTAAAGTAACTCAGCTTGCTCCAAGTCTTGGTCATGACTTGGCAATTTCTAACTACTTCTAGAAAAGTAAAGGAAGGGTTGTCCTCATGACTCTTTATATTAAATAGGTATCTAATCTCCTCTACTATCGGAGGATGGAAGAGGTGATCCATGAAGATGACAAATAAGCTATTGAGCAAGGTATATCCATTCGGGTGCAGTTGAGATGGAACGATCCTCAAGAAAAATAGAACTTCTCGGATGAATTGGTTGAAAGGAGGAAGTGTCCCGGCTGCACACATAAATCTGTTGCATGTTGTATACCCTTCTTAGGGGTTGTGGGCTCTATCTTCTGGCCATGGCAGTAAGACATCATCTAGCGACGGCCCATGCCTTAGACAAATCCTGCCTAATATATCTTCAGAAATATTAGAGCGGATAGAATCTTGTAGATGTGCGATGAAGACTGCTCCTGGTAGCTCATCTGGAGTAGGGCTAATAACTTTGGCTGTGATAGCCGGCATTTCGATTATGGGGAGAGGAAAAACTTGGACATCCTGTGGTTGTGAACTTCCGGGTTCCATAGCTATTGAACTCGGTAAAAGTCATCATTAGACGACAATAAACCCGTGATTCCCCCAATGTGAAGTGCGTGAATGTGTTGTGCGGTGCAGTGCTACATAATATTTAGAATTCTACGGAATTTGAAAGATGTTTGAACAACAAGACTTCGAAATTCAACTGGAGTGACCGTCATCACTGACCTTCACAACCATGTCATCCAGACTTTAGAGATTGATCTGAGTTAAAGTTTGTTAAAAATTGTCAAGTTACAGTTCGACGAGCTTCAAAGGGCAGTCAAATATGTAGTGAAATAGTTAAGTCCAGTTATGCAAGGTAGAAGCTCGTCGGAGTCAAGTATTCGAGTGTGCAAGATTTTGTAACATCACGGTTTGTACTTGGATCGATCACCAAGGACAGATTCATATCGGTCATGGCAGACAGCAGTTCGTATCGATCATGGAACAACATTTCGTATCGATCACCCAAAGATCAATTCGTATCGATCGAAGTCCTCTGATTCGTATCGATCACCAGTCCAGGATTCGTATCGATCACTACGTATCGATACAAACGACCATCGTTAGTTCATCGACACGAATACCCACCAACTATCGATACGAAGCGATTCACTTATTCAATACGAAGTTTCCTCATATCCAGATTGATAGAAACTCACCCATCATCCATCATCGATATAGGTCATTTCTTTGTATCCCTCCAATCTCTTCAAACAGCACAAATGCCATTCCATCCTCCTTCAATCATGCTCCCATCTAACTCCGACCCTCCTTGACCTTGCTCCGACCCATCTCTGGCCTCCTCATCACCAGAATCGGCCGTGGATATGAATCGATTAGCAATTAAACTCGAATCTCATCATTTCTAGTGTGAAGTTATTAATCAATTACCTAATTTAAAGGTTTGGTCGAGGGAGTAAAGAACTGTGTTAATTTGGGGATGAAGGCAGTTTTCTTTTCTCGGTTTTTCTATCGATACGAAAGCAAGAACAAAAGTGAAAGTAGATGAAAATTTGGCTAAGTATAAAAAGTATTTATATCGGTGGAAAACCAAGAGGAAACGATTCGTCTCCCAGTGTTGAAAACTGGTGGAAGCGATCTCAAGTGTCATCGATATGAAGAGTTTTCTTTGTATCCGTCTAACCCAGATCGACCCAGAGTATGGCAGTTCGTATCTATCAGTGACTCATCGATACGAAAGATGCAGCAAAGGCTCATTTAAATTACTCAACACCATCGATACGAAGTTTCTTCCATATCCATCCACTGCCTATTTGAGATGAAGCAATTCGTATCCATCAAGTTATCGATACGAAACACAAAGCTGAGGCTTGTTTGAACCACTTGGACCCGTTAGAAATTTATCGATACGAAGTGGGAACTTCGTATCCATCACTTTGAAGCTTTAAATATTTGTATCCATCGATACGAAATATTTTAAGAGGCCAACTAATTCGTATCGATCACCATCGATACGAAGATGATTTTCCAACTTCTCAAATCGATCCAGGAGAGGATCGATATGAAGGGATACTCTAAAAACGACCATCAAGCTTTGTTACAACTCAAATTTCATATCGATCCAGGAGAGGATCTATACGAAACTCGATAAAAAAAACTTGACGATGACTCGTGAACGTACGAACGTTAACGGGAGTCAGGTTAACATACATGCATGTATGGCGAACTAATATTCAATTTTCAAAATTCACAGGAAGTGAATGCTCACATGATGACAATTACAACAGTGAACACCTGGTTACAACAATACATTGCACAATCATTGGCAATCAGCAATCTAGTATTTATATTGTCAGGAATCAATCAAAGGTTACATCTTTTGACGAAAAAGAAATGACTGCTCAACGAATCAGACAGAGCTTTTCAGACTAAAGATTGCATCTTTTCAAAGCACGTCATGTTCACACAAGACGTACTTTGGGGGGAAAATGTTATCCTGCCTTTTGGTAAGGTCGTGACACCAAGGACTTGACTAGAGACCAAGGACAATCCATCCCAAAGATCGGTTGTACACAGGTTCACTATGGATACTGATAAACTTTGCCCGAGTCTGGATTGAGCTACAATTGATGTGACACGACAAGCAAAACTATGAAAGCCAACCTTCCAAATTTCAAGTCAATCGGAATTCCTATGCTCAAGATATTGATCGATCAAGGTCAAGAATATCAACACTATTCGTATCCATGCAAGTCCGTATCCATCCCTTCAGAAGACCTCCTTCGTATCCCCTAAGTGGCCATTAGTTCGTATCCATCGCCCATTAACTTCCTTCGTATCCATCGAACTGAAGCTGCTTCGTATCCATCAAGTTAACAACACTTCATATCCATCAACAAACAACACTTCATATCGATCGCTCTATCAATCCAGTTCGTATCGATCGGCCATTGATCGATACGAAACACGATACTAAAAAGATCGATACGAAATAGCACTTAAAAACATCGATACGAAGTCGGAGTCTTCGATCGATACGAAGAGCCTAACTTCACATCGATACGAATTGAAGTGGGAATTATCGATACGAAGTAGCCTCAGACATCGATACGAATTAAGTTCGAAATCATCGATACGAAGGGAAATGTTCCAGGTTGATACGATCAAAGCTATGGATACGAACGAGACCTACAAGGAAGGAGGACTCGGTCACTCGGCATGAAAAGCGGATCGATCCTAGAATATAGCATCACGTCACCTGATCGATTCGAACTAGAAGCGATACGAAGCTATCGATACGAATTGTATCGATACGAACTCGATAGTGTTTTGTAAATGCAGACTTGGATCGATCATAACTCAAAATCTACAAGTTCAAATGCTACCAAATTTTCACAGGAGTTGCATACCACCTCTTCTTGGCCTCTGATCGATCTCAGCCAAAATGGAGTCATTTTTGATCGATACGAATTATGTACGTATCGATCATGGATCGATTCCAAATGTCCAAGGATCGATTTGGTAGACCCACCCACGTGAAAGGAGTCTTCCAAGATTTGAGCCAGATATTTGCAGCCTATGCCTATAAATAATAACCCTGGACCTACAGAAAGTGGACTTTTGGCTTCTGGACGTTGATACTCTACCGAGATCATTACTAAGCTTCAGTTGTGCTATTGTAATCTCTTGTAATCACCGAGTGAAATCCAATAAACATCAATCATTTCATAGTGGACGTAGGCGATACACCGAACCACTCTAAATTTGCGTGTTTTTGCATTTTTTCTTATCTGCTGATTGGTGTGTTTGTTAGATCTGCCTCATTTTACATTTACTTTCTTCATTTACCTCTTCAAACACATCCGAAGAGTGGTGTGCCCAATTTTGGTTCAAACACCCATATCCTTGATTTCCACATCTTCCCAAATTTGAACAACACAACCCAAAATTCTCCTACCCATCCCCGACAAGAAGCTGACCACTTAGATGTGAAAACTGGCAATAGACCTTTCACATCCTTATCTAAACCTATTTTCCAACCACAACAAAATGGCTACTGACCCTATACTTTAGACCCTTAATGCATTTGTAACCTAGATCGATGGTAGAATGGCTGAGGTCGAAAAGGTGGTGTCAAGAAATCCCCCATCTTGACCATTGAATTCCTATAGCTCCGCAGCTCACTACCAACGTCCCCTTACCGCACAATAGCGGGTGGAAAACAATTATGGCAATCTCATTATTGAGAATAATGAAGCTGGATTATTGAGTTTGGGACAAAGAGCTAAAAACAAGGCCCAAATAAACCTAAACATAAAAACTAAGCCAATTTATATTAACCCTTTGTTGTTGGAGAAGCATAATAATCATTCTACATAAGATGTTGATGAGGTCATTTCAGTCTGTAAGAGTGGCTCGTTACGAGTAAGTGCTAAGGATGAGGTGATATGGGAACTCAAAGCTAGTATAGGGCAGTTAGCCAAACCATGTGAGTAGAATAACAATGAGAGAAGAGGAGAAGAGTGCTCTTCTCCATTCAGAAAGGTAAATATTAAATCAAACTTCCCTGATAGCTTTAGAGCCCCAACGATAGAAAAGTATGACGAATCGTCTAACGTGGCCATTTATGCACGTTTGAATACCACTGGACATACTAATGGTGAGAAGACTAGCATGCTATAAGTTATTCTCAGTATACCTCATAGAGGAAAACTCTAAATGGTTTCGAAGATACTTGCCAGGCGAAATTCACTCTTAGGCGTAGCTATTATTTGATTTCCCAAGACATTTTAACTCAAGAAGGGAAGTCTCTCCTAATTTCAACACACTTTCCTGTTAGTACCTCGGTTATTGATTTTGGTGAAAACAACCATAAACAACCATATACTCACTTAAAATATAAATACTAATGTTTTGCTAAGTTATATAGTATATAGTGCAAAATATTACATATGTTTTGAATCAAAGACTGTATAATATAAAGGCTCAAAAGATAGACATGAATCATGAGTACAAGGACCAAGATATGAAGATCTCAAGATTATAATTTAGTGCATAGAGTCATAACTTACATTTTTAAAGTCCTTCACAACAATCTTTGATCTTTATCTTCTATTTTCTATCTTTTATATTTTAAAACAAAATAAATTTTCAAAATATATATCAAAATATTTTAATGTTCAAACTATTTACAAAGTATAATTTTCAAAACATTTTAAAAGAAATAAGTTTTTAAAATATACAAGCTTATGTCGACATATAGGAAGATGGTATATCGACATACATGCCGCCAATTGGTTTTTCAAATTTTGAAATGAAGTGTCTATTCGTCGTAACTCTTCATGAATAGACACAATATTGATTTCCGATATAAAGGGGAGTTTAAATGAATTTTTTTGACAACTAATTACTCATATTCTTCCCTCCTTTTACTCTCTTGAAAACTCCATTGAAAAATACACACTATTCTCTTCAAAATCACTTAGAATCAATTCATACTTTATTATATTGATTCCATGCTGCTTTCTTACTATTTGGAAACATCTCTCTCTCTCTCTCAATTCAAAGATCAAAGTGTTGTCCAAGAGGCTATAGGGTCCATTGTATCTAAAGTTCAAGAAATTGTCTTTGGAAAACTATCACCTCTATTTGTATTTAGTTGGGTGTGCTTATAGCCCATTCAAATCAAGTGGGTGTGTGTAGTAGGCTAGAAATCTAGTGGGTGTGCTTGTAGCCCGTTCAAATCAAGTGAGTCTATCGAAAATTCAAGAGCGTGTGTCACGTAGCCTTTAAAACGAGATTGTATTTGGATTTACCTTCTGCCCGGTTAAAGATTGGCACTTGAAAAGAATATGTACAAGAAATTATACGGGACTGGATGTAGGAGAAATCCAAACCAGTATAAAACTCTGGTGTTATCTCTCTAACTCTTTACTTTATTTTATTGCTTTTATTTTTATTTGTGGTTGCATCTGTGATTGATTGTTGGTATATTTAATATTAATATTGAAAAAAATTTAAAAATATTTACATAAGTTAGGAAACACTACTTACCCCCCTTTAGTGTTTAATTAGCCTTAAGATTCATAATTCCACAATCCACGTTATCTGCATCAAGCTATGGGTAATCCAGTATATGTTGCATAACTATAAATGCTATTTTCTATGTTCTAACTGTTATGGATGCAGGAGTACACTATATGGTAAGTTTGTTCTGATTAAGATACTAATGAGGGGAAAACCCATTCAAACTCAACTGTGTGGTCTCACTAGATATCTATTTATCTTGAGATGGTAGATTATTATTCACACTAGACTGTTGTCTAATCTGAAGTTTTTATTTTTTTCCTTAAACTCTCGGGTACTCATTTAAGTAGGTCAAGAGTAAGAGTTTTCAAGTTTTAGTTAGACGAATAAGCTTTCGGAGACATGCAGAAGGCAATCTAGTTATTATATGCTTTATCTATTTCCTATGTGTAGTTTGGTTCGTCTATTTGGACGTAATGACAAATTTGTATAATTGCCAAGTATTTTACTATGATCAACCAATGAGGCATTTTTATATGTTGCTCTCGGAGTATATTGTAACAATTATATTTTCTTTGAATATGGGTTTGTGTATGGGATTATGTCATGAATATGAAACGTCATTTGTGTAATGAAATGTGATAGTTGGTTATTAAACTACGTTTAAAAAATTTCATATTCATGTATTCCTGATATTATCAGTATGATTAACATAGCCCCATTTTTTCACCTGAGATTAATGACAATGGATGACTACAGCATCTGTAGTGCTTAATTTCGGGCCTCGGAATGAGGAATGTTTCAGATACATAAGCACTTTCCAAAAAGATAATGTGGTTGCTCCTCTGCATAATCAATCATCAAATCTTCATGAAGATCTAGTAGGGAATCCAAATTCTCTTATTACTTCTATCCATTGAGGACCCTATCTTACAGGTAAGAGTAAGAACGTGCAAGAGAGATACATCCAGGAAGCCGGCACCGAACATAGAACTTTATTATCAAACAGAACCCGCCCCGGACATCATACTTCAGTACGTTCAACAAGGATTATCTTCCTGCATCAGGACCCCATGGTGGTAACTATTTAGATCTTAAAGTGTACTGTGATGAAAGTTTTTGTAGATTTAGGAAGTTTTATCAATGTCATATTAAAGTTGCATATGACAAGATGGGACTCCTACACGAAGTCCTAAAGCCAATCCCAAAGCATATATATACAGCTTCAACAATACAGCAATCGTCCTAGTGGGAATGTCCCAACTCCTCGTTACCACAGGACCAATACCACTGCTTAAATCCTTCTATGCAAGTTTTCTTATTATAGATCAACAATCCCCATGCAACATCTTTTTGAGGAAACCTGTACTAACAGAGCTTGGGGCAATTATCTCCCAAAAGGACTTTCTCATGGGGTTTCGTACCCCTGCGGGAGTGGGGAGAGCTAGAGGAGAACGATTGTTAGTTAGGTAACTATACAATGGAACTTAAAATACTATAAATAAAATTGTTCAAAATTATAGTATTATCTCTTCTAATTTATGTAAAAATGAAAATATAACAGAGAAGCCAGTTCAAAGAATATCATTAGAACTAGGTTCCAAGGTAGTTACTGAAATGGGTCAATCTATGACCACGGTATCTAGGAGAAGAGCGACAAGAGATTACCTGAACATGATAAGAATAGATGAATACAACTCAGTAGTTTCACAGATTTGTCTTATGCATCCCTAGATCATGATTGTGCAGTTTCATCAAGGCCATAGGAAGTAGAGGATGAAATAGCTCCATGAATAGGAATGAAAGAAAAGGATCTGAAACTAGTGGATGATTTGGAAGATGTTCAAATAGACCCCTTAGATCTTACCAAGATTGTGAATATTTGAAAAAACCTAAGTAGTGAGCTGCATTCAGAACTGATTGATTTCTTAAAGAGCTCTTATGATGTTTTTGCTTAAACTTATTCAGGTAAAATAGAATCGACCCGGCCGGCCATAATCTACCATGCTCTTATCATAGATCCTGATGTACACCTTGTGACGGCGCACCCTAAATAAGGAGAGGTATAACACTATTCATGAAGAAATTAAAAGGTTAAATAAAATGGGTTCATTCGAGAAGTATATTCTCCCAAGTGGATAGCTAATTTAGTTTTGATAAAGAAGTCAAATGGAAAGTGGATAACATACATAGACTTCACTAGCCTCAACAAAACCTACCTAAAGGACAGTTTCGCCTTGCTCAAAGCGATCAATTGGTTGATGCAACTAGCAGGCATGAACTATTGACATTCATGGATGCATATTCTGGATTTAACCAGATAGCCATTTTCAAAGCCAGATCAGGAACACAAGCTTCATAATAGGCAAGGGACTATACTGCAATAGAGGATGTCATTTGGATTGAAGAATAGTCTATGTAACCTAATTTATTTAGAATATTTCTAAATAAATTGGGTTACATAGGCCAAATATGAATATTTCCAAATAGAGTTTATTTGGCCTATGTAACCTAATTTATTTAGAATATTTCCAAATTATTTTTAAATAAAATCATTATTTTATTTAAATGTAATATATTTTTATTTTGTGTAATTAATGTTATATTATATGTATACGTGTATTATATACACAAAAATGTGAGTGTGAAAGTGTCACATAGCAATCCGTGTAAGTTTTAATATGCCCGTGTATAAATGTTTGGATTTACACTATAACAGACATGTTAGCTCATCCAGTATACAAATATATCGTCCAAATGTATGCTCATATGCTTTAATTTAAGTATACAAAATATAAAACACACACACACACATACATTTATATTATTTATATTCTATTTTGAATAATTATAATTAAATATATATATATATATATATATATATATTTGTGTGGAATTTAGAATACATACATTTATATATTTATATATATACTTATATGTGCAAAAAAAATTAAAATATGTTATAAAATTTTAATTATTTATTTTGTAGTAAAACCGAAAACAAAATTGAATTTTTATATATGAATATATATATATATGTTCTTATAAATAGTTTAATAATAAATAAACATATATATATATGTATAAATTTATATAAATGAAATATATAAAATATAAATATATATATATATACTTACCAAATAATACCTATGACAAATTTAATTTTTTATTATTAATTTAAAATTTCTGATCAGGAATAAATAATATATATATATATATAAATATGATTTTTAATTTATTAATTTTATAAAAAAAATCTAGATGGTATTTTAGTATCTGAATATTTTAATATACATATATGGTAGTTTCAGATCTATTTTAAATTTAATTTTAATTTTAGCATTTATAATATTATTTAATTAATATATAAAAAAAAAAATTTTACCAAGATTTTATTAAGTGTGAAAATGATTTTATAACATTTAAGTTATATTTTATGATATGTTTATTTATTTTATAGATTTACTTAAGTGAATTGAATTAAATAATATATATATATATATGTATGTATATTAAAAATATATTTTTATGCTTATATTTTGAGTATAGAACCATCTATATGTGATTTTAAAACATATTTTGTATAGTATAATGTTTAGTAGTTATATTATAAAATTTATGCTAATTAAACAATGAATATTGAATTAATTTAAATGAAAATTCAATTTTTTTTATCTTAAGTTGTGAGTTTCCAGGCATGTATATGTAAAAAAAATTATAAATATATAAGTGTACAAACAAACAAGCATTCAAATGTGACAATATACTGATATACTAGAATCGTCACCTAACTAACAAAGCAATGCATGGTATATAAATTATCTAAATGTTAGTACGTAATTATAAATCAAATAATTACCTTTCAGCAATGCTAAAGGATCACACCTGGAAGGGTTGAATTAAACTCCAGAATTAGATTCCAATTTTGAATGTGCTATCGCGTTAATTTGCAAACTATCGACTATCGAACAATGGTTACTTTAATTTTATTTGAGCTTGGAAATGGAGATGGGAAGATGACTTTCTGCCAAAAGTAGAGCTAATGAAGGCTACAAAAAAGATTCGTAAAAGAATGATGGTTATGATCTATTTATAGACGGTAGAGACAAGTAAGGATCCAAATCGACTTTTCTCTCCTATCCATTCTCTTCCTTTATCCTATCAAAACCTTAGCCCATTCTACATCTCCAAGCCACCCCCTACCTGGTCTATACATGGCCAAACTCACAAGGTCCTATATTGGAATTAAAACCTTTTAGAGCCTGTACAATATTCATCGTATTTAAATCCTATTTAAACATGTATCGATATTGTATGTCGATTAATATATTTATAACTATTATAATCATATTTATTAATATTGTTCAACAAATCACAATAAAATTTTATAGCTAATAGTTCATAAATATTAATTAATTTAATTAATTTATAACTACTATAAATTAACTAAATCATGTGGTCAAAAGAATAATCAACGATTCGGTTCTTCGACTATTTAGATGTAAATTTGGTCCGTGATTAATATCTAACTAGTCGAATATTAGCGTTCACACATCACTTAGCAGATGATGACATCTTGGCCAGATTTATTACTTGTTTGGTTTCAATAAAATCTAATTTTATTTTGTTAAGCATTACCTGATTGTGACTATTGATTACACTAATTCTCTTCATCAAAACTATTTCTTTTTTGACTTATGGAATTTGGTTATGGTCAAAATTCCAATATCATCCACATTTGACTCTATGTCCAAAAATAAAGTCCTTGGTTCAGTAATAACAATTATTATTAAGTGAAATGCTTTGGCCAGAGACTTTGACTTTGAGTTGACTTAAGTTGACCATGATACTAACCTCATATAAATAAGGAGACGAATCCCCTTTGATAGAGTGTTTCACTTCCAATATTTCCACTCGACCCAACTATAGTTGTTCGATGGACGTCGTGCCAAGATTTAACTATAATCAAAGCGGAGTTTCCACATTGAAGCTCAATGGTATTCTCAAAGTCGAGGGAATTATGTAATATGGTCACATTGATATTTTTTGTTTGGCCATAGTTATATTAACCAAAAGAAAACTGTTGAGTGAGCCATTCCATAGTTATCCAATAACTTTCACTATGTTACCTTTTGGTGCCCCAGTAGTCATGAGTAATTCGATGCCCACATTTGGAGAGTGTTATATACTTTAGTCTCAATGGATGTATCAATATCTAGTCTCAATACATCTTAACTAGGAATGTTTAAAATGGTATCTTTATTTTCATTATGATAAATTACTCATGGTCACAATACTTTGTAACTAGTATCATAAAACGTAACATTTATGGATTTTGTATTAAATATACTTTTAATTAAACTAACTAATAAATATAAAACATTATATCAAGTATATAACAGAAAGAAAACACCTTTTATTTCGAACAAGATTGGCTATCGAGTTTGATATATGTAACAAAATACATAATTACCCTTGGTGCATAACCCTAACTCTATCAATATCCTACTTTCACTTGTGGTCAATATGGATTCTTATTCCAATTTCTCCAATCGGTTTCCTCAAAACCAATCAGGTCAGTCCCTCAATTAATGGGAATGCTATTATATTTCGTTTTCTACTCTGTTAAATAACTCTCTTCGACGCTAGTAAACTATCTTTATCATATGGAACAATTTGTAGCATCTCTCTTTACTTCCAATGAGTTGTAAGTCATGTTATGAACTATATCATGACATTGTTATCATATAGCAATGTTATGGGATTCTTAACATTTGGAATCACCCTTAGCTCAATTATAAATTTGTGCATTGCTTTTATCGCAGCGCTATTCAAGGCAATGTACTTAGCCTTTTTCATTGAATCAGCCATAGTATTTCATTGGAACATTTCCAACTTAAATTTTCTTAACTTAAATTTATTATTGACATATTATACTCAATATTAAAATTTGAGTCCGAACGCTCCTCATAAAGAGTTTGTTATATATGTAAACAACTCTCTAGTATTTCATAAATACACGAGAACACTGCAAATAACCATCTAGTGATACAATTTTGATTTAATATTTGCTCATTATCAAATACATAAACAAATCACGACATCATAAAAAACATAACATATATGTTAATTCCTATTACTAATGCATAAGGAATCCATCTTATATGTTCTAGATTAAACATTTTAATAAGATATCCTTGCATGTCGTTTGGGATAATTCCAAAATCTTTTATTCTTACTATAGAGACATTATTTACAAATCCAACGTCGAATATTAAAACAAGTAAAGTTTATTTTACCACAAGTACATCGTTAACAATCCGCAGTATGTTGTTTACTTTTGGTTTGGAAATATCTGTATACCTATTAACATTCTTTCTTATGAGCACACTCTTCCTATGTATTTTGAATGGTAATAAAATTATTTGATAATTCTATCAAAATATGTATTCGATTCCGATGCTTATAAAATGATACTTTCTATCATTTCTTAGATCATTTCCAAAACCACAATCTCAATATTGCTCCCACTAACTTCGAGATACTTTTGTTATTATGTGTTAACAGTTTATTTTAAATCATTATTTAGAATTTTTCATTTCAACATATACGTACCAAACACAAAGTCATGTTAAGCAATAATTTTGTGAGTAAATCCAAACCAATTTAAGCACATCGAATGATGAATCTGTTATGTTAATTTCAATAATTGAAATTCACGGTATTATTCTTATCAATGTAAGCTCACTTTATTCCACCGCATTGAAAGTCTATATGGATTGTATATAGTATATAACAAGTGAGTGTATGATAGTATGGATCACACAATATGATAAAGTAGGTAGAAATAGATGTAATCACACCAGAATTTTTATACTGGTTCAGACCTCTCGTCCTACGTCCAGTCCCGAAGCTTCCCTGTAACGTCCTGAATTTTCGACTTTCGAAAATCGACATTAATACGTCCACTGTATCAACTGCCGAGCAATCGAATGCCGAAAAACCGAATTGTTATGGTTAAAAAGAAGACGTAGAAGAAGACAGAAAGAAAGAAAGAAGAAACAACAGAAACAATATCAGAATCTCACATATCGCAGTGGAACAACATATGATAGATAAATGAATAATCTTTAAATCAAAAGAACTGTACATTTTATACATTACATCATCAGAGTCAATATACACACAATACATCAATGGACAGTTATACAAACTTGTCCTCATACAGAATACACAGCGAAATAATTATATCATATACAAGTGATACGCCTCGCCATCCAGCTCGCCACTGAGCTCCACAGCCTCTCCTGAATCCAGAATGACATGATTACCTGACTCTAGGCTGCCCGTGTGGAAATTGGTGGGGATCCAGAGTTTAGGAAAGGAACAATAAACTTCAGGTCAGTCATGGGACTGGTGTGAGAACTAAAACAGTATTTATCTTTAAAACAACAACAACAAAGGAATTAAAAGACATTCGCAATGCTTTTAGAAAATGAAACTACCATAAGACCTCCCGCCACACACACAATGCAAACGCAGAATTGGAGGAGATTTCTTCTTATGATAGTCAAACATGCTTACTACGCAAAAGAAAACTCTTTTGATATTATTACTAGTGCATAGTGTGGAAAACATTTCGAAAGTATAATATTAATCTTAGCCAACATACAACCATTATTGTATGCCTACTACTATGTTCAATAGCAGGTTACCGCCACATTCCATAGCAGGTTATACAACTAAAACCGTACAAGGTTCGTATTGTTTCTTTGGATTTCCAACAAATGGTCAGGCAAAGGAACTTCCTTATACCAAAATGGAAACGCCTCTGGAAAGACGCCCCGAGAGTCAACCTGCTCTTTGCACACACAAGGCCGACGCTACCTCACGCTGTACAGGTGTAACTAGGTAGCTAACACACAAGCTATGTCATCCCCCGGTCATTACCGACCTTTATCCGAGGATCCTCAACCACAAAGTATAATAAATTTGCAGCATCAACATAGGTAAAATATCTAGGCTCCATACCATGATATCACCTTTTATCCAGAGGGAAATGACATACTCTAGGGGCGCGACCCCTAACAACCTTGCCGCAACATTCCTGTTTCGACCATTACCGGGTTGTGAGGCTCGACGAAGTCTCGTCCACAAAGCTACGCTTTTTCATAAAGCCACGCTTTGATCACAAATGATCAACGAATGATCATCAACACACAGCAACACTCAGCATGCCACACTACCAAATTGGGAGTATATCACCGATAACCTTCAACTACATAACCTCTGAGCTCGTACGTCTCAGATAAGGGTGTTAAGCTAAGAGAATAAATTCTCCGCCACCAACAGAAATGTATTTGAAAGAAATCAGCTTTATATCTCAAAGTGTAATGTCAGACATACAACCATACAAGTCTGTTCCGGGTTCGAACAGAACCGAAGGCACTTCCAAAGAAGCCCTTGAAATCCGGGTATTCACAATCCCGATCGGACTTCCCATCACAAGAAGAGTGATATAAATCTCTATACCGGAGCAACTCAGTGCAGAGACATTCGACAGGTTATCCTTTCATTTTCGCAAATACCCGGTCTTCACCACCGGTCTTCAATACGATCCATATCGTCGTATCACTAATTCGGAATAGGTTATATGACACAAAGGTCTTTTCCCGGCTAACCCGAATAGTGAGCACAATATTTAAAACACCTGGATATAGGGATTTCAATTAAGTCACAACTTATTACCCAAATCCTTTCCTTTAAATGGTTTAAACAAATTACCATTTTAAATCTTTAAACAAAAAGATTTACTTCACAAAGTTTACTCAATTTCACAAAGATTCATTCACAAATTTCCAAATCAATTTCCATTTCAATTGGAATTAACCCATTATATCTTTAAATTAAGATTTAATTTACAGCTTTCAAAACTATTCACAATTCAAGTCTTTTATAATATAAAAGATACATCTTTTAAAATCGTCTTTGATTTCAAAATGGAGCTTAATCATCTTCACAAAGGTTAATTCATAGTTTTTCCAAACTATTTACAATTCAATTTTCAACTTGAAATGTTTCAATACAAATTGGAAATATTTTCACTTTATGAAAGCTATTATTATTTGAAAACAGATAGTTCTCGTTTTGGGAAAAACTGGTTACAATTACACAATTTAAAGCCATCTAAGTACAAACCTTGGATTTAAATTTAAATTTCCAAAACCATATTTTAAATGGTTAAAAACCCATATAAACACCTTATATAATTTATACAATCTTTTAGACCATAATTCCCAATTCATTGAATTCAATTTCAAAATATTGAATTCAAATTTTTAAATCAAATGATTTAAATTTCCATTTTATTAAGTTATTTAAAATAACTCTTATTTTTGAAACTCATTTTCAAAAGCTTCCAATTCCAATTCTAAAACTATTTTGGATTCAAAAATTCACTTTTTTTTAAAATTGATAAAAATCTGTGACTTAACCGATTTCCACGTGAAATCCACATTTGTGCATGTATTGTGTAGTCCAAGGGTTTAACACAATAGTGCAACAACATTCAACCATCACAGATCAAATATAACAATATATTTGATAAGCAGTATAAACTATAACGCTTATCTTTCTTTCATAGATCACAGATATTCATATCATATATAAATATATCACAAATCACAACCTAGAACAGAATATATCACAAAGCATCACATATCAGTGATATCAAACAATTCAACATCCAATATAATCCAAACATCCGTAGATAGGATCTATTTAATCATCTGATTAATCTAAATCAGATAAATTTCTATAAATCAATTTTACTAGTTATGGTAAATTAATAATCAATTAATTTCAAATTGATTTTTCACATTTATTTCAAAACACCAAATCAAATTTCCAATTAATTTCCAAATTATTTCCTTTTTAAAATAAATTCCTTTATCTCTTTAAATCTATTTAAAAATCCAAACTTAAATAAATTCTTCAGCTTTTAAATAATATTATTAAAAATCCCTTTATTAAAATCTTTTCCCATATTTTTGGAAATAATTCGATATGATTCAAAAATAAAACTTCACCCTTTTCAAACTTCTTTTTAAATTTGTTCAATTCTCAAAAATAAATTTATTATAATTTTCAACTCGAATTTTCCAAAAATCCAATTTTTATTTATTTCCGGTATCCAACGATACAAAAAAAAATATTCGGCTAAATTATAGCCTTCAACGATTTCGATCACAATATAACCCCACACAGATTATAAATAATCAATACACAACATATGAACCAAATTCAAATGTTTGAGGAATCCTGTTGGATCCCTCCAACCTGTTTCCCTACATCCACAGATGTTAGCACAATACCAATTCCACTTCAATGTGGAATATCGCGGTATATGGGATTTATAAAATACTATCCGCTATTATACGGCGCAATAGGGTCTCATCCGCTATATAATGCGGGAAATCAACTCCAAATACATATATAATACCAATTCCACTTCACGGTTGAATATTCGCGGTATATGTTTTTAATAAATAACATCCGCTTAATATACGGCGTATAGGGTCTATTACAGCACAATAGATAACAACCATCATCCAATCATCACAATCAAGCAATTTTAAATACAACTATTTAAAATTTAAATCGAAACAAATATTCGATTGAGTGAGGAGTTCTCACCTTGCTTTCAATAATGGTTGCAGTATTTAATTTCAAATAAAATTAAACGCACGTTTAATTTTACCCAAAATTTTCACTAGCTCCAATCGACTCCAAACCAGCTCCATTGCATAGTGCTCGACAATACGGTTCCAATGCAAAAAGTTTCATAATTTTTCCACCTCGTATGATAAAATTACACAGTTTTAAAGTTTGAACGAATTTAATATAAACAAATTTACAATTTTATTTTTAAATTTTTAAACCCTACAATCATAGCCGTTCGTTCCACTTGATCACATCAGGCCGCATGCGTCTTCTTTCTCCCTCCCCAGGAAATCATGACGCAAATGAACCCATCATCACACGAACTAGGGTTCGCCGTCGCTCACTATGCAGTTAATGCCCCGCTATTACCCCGCTATAACCCTGCTATATCTCATAGCGGATTTCTAACGCTACGATTTTTTCATATAGCCCCAAATATAGCCTTTCTGCTTTAAGCCCCGCTATTTCCGCTATATCTCGTTATTCCCGCTATATTCCACTATTTCCGCTATATGTTCTTTAAAAGAAATGAATTAAAAAATGACATTTATACATTATAAATAGTATGAAATTAATTTATTTGATTGAATTTTTAGTATATTTTCAGAAATGAAAATACTCTAATGTTCTACTAAATTCAATTATATTATATAACAGTTTTACGTTTATTTACAATATATTCACACATGTTTTTATTTAAAATTATTTATGTATTAATTATAATTCAATTGAATGTTAATTTTTCATTTAATTACCATTTATACATTTGTAAAAACATTAAGTATGAGTTTTATATGCTATTTTAGAGTCATCCGCTATATCCCGCTATATCCTCGCTGTATCCCCGCTATGACTTTTTGCACCTCCGCCGAATTGAATCCGCTGAGCGCATTAACTGCACAGGTCGCTCATCAAACGAACGCCGAGAGTCCATCAAACCACCACCACACGAAACGCCTCAGCCACCTCCACCTCCACCCAGAACGCGCACCCACTCGGCCCTCCCCTCATCGTGATAAATGTGAACGAACACGGCTCGTTCAAACATAGATCGTCATTGATTCGTTGCTCCGTTTCAGATCACCACCGTTGAGATTATAGATCTCACTTCCCTCTACAACATTGTAGTTGAACATTTCACGTAAAAGTCGATGGATGAGGAGATCGGAGGAGATAAAGGTGGATGTTTTCTGGACATTGAATTATTAGGGCCAGCTGAAGCTTGTTTGCTAGGGTTTGAGAAAAAATGAAATGTTGAGGTCCTTTTATAGAAAATTGCCAAAACACTATTCACCCGAATTTTTCCGAAATCCAAACGAAGTGTGCCGACTGGCGTTTCTAAGGTATTACCCGCGTTCTGAACACAATGTAATGTGTTTCGGGGGCTAATTCGGTCATATGTGCGAGTTACGAAAATAAACGATCAAATTTAAATCAAATCGATTTAAAACGATTTCGATGCGTTTTGGCTTGCCCCGGACAAACCGTACATCTGATTGACACAAAATTTGAAACCTTACAATAATTTCACATTACGGATCCGATGAAACTGGTTTCATCGAAATCCGAAACTGTTTGAAAAATGACTATTTTCACTAGTCAATTAAATATTAAAATAATCAATTTTCACAATTTGACTTTTAATTCAATTTTAAAAGTTCACAAACATCATTATAACCTCAATATGATTTAATATAACTTTACAAATCATTTTTATACACATTAAACCCAATTTCCAATTATTTCCGAAATTTCAAATGTTAAATTGTCGATTTAATTAAACAATTAAATCTCTATATTCGAATTAAAATTTATTCAGCTTACAAATTCCACTTGTTAATATTTAAAATCAATTAAATATACGAATTTCAAATGACGGAAATTCTAGGTCGTTACATTCCCTTCGGAATTCCACTAACCAATTGCCCTCGCTTCGCCCGGAGGAATAGGCTCTTGATACAAGAGTATTTCTTTGACAAGTGGTGTAACGACCTGGAAATTTTAAAGGTTTTAATAACGTAACTAACTGAAATTTTCTTGAAATTAAACAATTAAAATTTAGCAATGAAAATTTGATATTTGGAATATGTCTATTTTAACATAGCAACTGCTAAATTCTTATTGGAAATTATGAAAGTAAATTCTGTTGTGTAATTTTCAATTTAAAATCAGTTAATTTAATGATAATAAAATGTTTTTGAAAACTGAATATCTTTTATATAATAAATTTGTAAATCATTTTCTGAATGTGATGTCGTATTTTGTTTCGCCAAATTTGGACTGTTTCAGCTTCGTTTATCTTATTTTCGGCGTTTTAGCAGCATTTTGGTAGTGACTATCGACTTTTGATAGGATAATCGTATGGCTCATATATGTGTACCATTCTGTTCATCTCGTCATGCTGATCTCCGTAGCATATTCATTTGTGTGTTTCGGTATTTCGGTGTCCGGTATGCGGCGAAATCGCGAAACGGTTAACCGTATCGGTACCCATTTCTGAAATCTTTTGGTTATCTGTGGCCATTCGTTTTCCACCGTATAAACCATATAGCCACTGGCTTTTAATTTTTCCTTGAATTCGACTATTGACCTTCAACATTCCATTGGTTCAATATATATTTGTTGTTTCGTTTCCCTTGCTGGTTCGTTCGTTTTGGTTCTCTGCTATCTCTCTTTGTTTCTGATAGTTCTAACAAAATAAAATATATTATAAAACTTTAATATATAGAGAAATTTGAAACTGAGCTCTTCCTTTCCTCTCTAATCTGTCAAGTCTCACACAAATATCACCTTCCCGATTGACCACTCATCCTCTCTCCGGCCACAAACCCATGCAAACTCTTCTACCTCCCACCGCTCGAATACTTGCTCCGCCTCTTCCCAGACCTCTAACAAGCAACGCCTCAAATTCCTTCTCTCCCCACCTTCATTTCCACTTCACTACCCTCTAACCCAAGAAGCAAACGCAACCACCCACCTTCACGCGCCTATGCCACCACTGCCCACCGAGAACAACAGCCGCATCTCCTCTCCTTGCCTTGTCTATATATATATATTATACGTTTAGAATATATACTTGATCCATCGAATCTGAATTCACCTTGCCTTGTCTCTCCACTGTCTAGAATTGCAGCAGCACTTTATAGCTTTGTCGTTGTTCTTTGTTTCGTATCCGTGCCTATGTGCGTATTCGTGTCCGTTGCTTCTCATTCTTGTTATTCTCTAGCCTCAAAAGGTGAGCAATCACTCACGATTAACATTCTTATATATAGTAAATTTAATTAACATTGAAATGACAATTGAAATCTGTTGTTAGATTTGAATTGTTAGTTATTTAAACTTTTAATATGATATGCCATTATCTGCTATTGTTCACCTATGACATATGACGCCATAACCCTGTTGTATATATTTTATCCAAATTTATTGCTGAAGATATATGCATGTTGTTGATCTATTATATTATCATATTTGTTCTCACTCTGTAAGTTCCATGTTAGCTTAGAAATTCCCTATGGGTCGAAATGATACATACCCGAACGATCTTAAGATTAGGGGAAAATCGTTATGGGTTGAAATCATAAACCCAAGCGATTTTCATTGATTTTGAATTTTGGGATCGCGGGTTGAAAAGATATATACACGTAGATATTTAAATTGCAGATTGAAATGATAAATATCTGTATCACTTGACCATAGGATAGAAAATTATATACGGATACCGTGGTTCTATTTTGAAGGAAATGATTTCCAAAGTTTTGAAAGTAAATATATGGGTTTTAATGAATATTGATTTTTTAAAATATAATAATATAAATACTATTTTATATACGTATAAAATTTAGATTTTTAAAATAAACTGTTTTGGAAATTTTAATTTATAAGTTAGTTTTTAAAATATAAATTTTAAGATTTTACTTATAATTTTATTATTTTAAAAATATATAAAACAATATTTAATATAAAAAAAATTTAATAATAAAATTTAATTTAATAAAATTTAATTTAATTGGTTTATAACATGTTTAAGTATTTATTTAAATTTATATTAGTATTTTAAAAATAGATTTTAATAACTTTATTAATGGAGGTTGGGAAGGTAAATTAAAGTTGACTTGGAATTTAAATTGGTTAATACTAGAATTTAAATAAGAGTTGATTTGAACTTATTGATTTTGAGATTTTGAAAGATATGATTTATAACTTGATTTGAGAAAAAAATTATTAAATGAATATTCTCAACTTTAACAAAAATTAAGACTGAATATTTAATATTGATTTAAATTTATAAATTGAGATTTTATTTAATTGTATTAAAATGATTAAGTGGATATTTTCCAATTTGAATAAAATTAAAGTTAAATGTTGAAATATAAATGAAACTTATATTGAAAATGTTTGAATATTTAAACTTTGAATCTTATTGGAATTGAAATGATAGTTCAAACCCGGATTTGAAATTGATAAAAAAATTGAAATGGTTTATTGAGAATTTGAATGGAATTTTTAACCTTTAAAATTGAAAGTGTTGATTTGGGATTGATTTAAATCGAATTTTTGGAATTTAAATTGGTTTGAATTGATTTGTGGAATTAGATGAAATAATTCTAATTTAGAAACTATTTCAGTATAATCTCCATTTAAATATATATAAACCATTTTAATTTATAACTATTTAATATATATACTAATTTCAATATCTGAACTGTTTAAGTTGTAAGGGTTATTATTTCAAAAGTGCTATGATTTCAAAAGTGTAATAATTTCAAAAGTGCTATGATTTCAAAAGTGTTATAATTTTTAAAGTGTTACGATTCTGAAAATGAATATTATTTAAAGGGAATAATGATATCGAGTTAATATGGTTTTGAAATGAATATGATATTTTGATATGAAGTATGAACTATTTTAAATGAAATGACCACGGTGTGAAATAAGCGTTTGGTTGTTAAAGAGACCGAGATCGGATATTGTCATACTCTCTGCCAATACCGAAAACCACTTTAACAATTATGTACGTGGTGGAGATTCCAGAACAAAGTAGGATGGTTTGGTGACGATTTTGTATGAGGTATTTACGTAGCCCTGACTCCTGCGAGTCAACTTGATGTGGCTAAAACAGGAACCACGCCGGGCCAAGTGAGGTCATTCCTCCGATCGGGCACATTTCTTCGATACCATTTTATTACTTTGTGATTTGATTGGGTGCACCCTTTGATTTGGGAATGTGTCACGAGGTGGGCGGTAGTAGCTGCTATACCACTAGTCCGGATCCATAAAATTTATATATCTACCCTGGAATTGCCTCGCATGCCTTGTCACATACCCTATCGCACCTTCTACGAGTTTGTTTTGTACCATATCTATATGGTGTCCTTTGGGTAAACCACCTGTTTGGTGGAGCGTACGGCATTGTATAGACTACGGGAATATATAAAATGTGTTAAGGGGGATATGGGTAATGCCTTAACGCTATTTTAATAATTTACTTTACTATAGATATATTGTAATAGCGTATATTACTACATAGTAGATAGTTCCACGGATTCTTAGAGGATGGGAATTCCAAACATCCTTTAAGTTATTTGTATTCAGTTGACATTTCACTTGAGTTGAATTTACTATATAAGAATGTTAATCCTGACTCGAGTGTTTTGTGTTTTGCTTTATGCTCGGATCAGACTGAGTGTCACACCATTTGAGACTCACCTTTGGAGTTTGGAGCTTTGCCTGAAGATCTGTCTCTTATCTATTCAGCTTTCAGTTATTTTGGTTATTTCCAGTTGTTATGATTAGACTTGTCAGTTGCTTTTGTATTGACACTACATTGTATTTGAGATATTCAGTTGTCTTTTATTTCAAACTCTGATGTTTATATAGTAGCTTCATGAACTACTATTTATCTATTCCGCTGCTTATTGTTATATTACTCTGTGCCTTTGATTCTGTGATTTATTTATTTGATGTATATGTTGAGTTTTGCCAAATATAAATTAACAATCTATTGTTTTGAGCCATTCAAGTCCAACATGAGTGGATGATTGTCGATTTGAACTGTTCGAAATATCAGGTTGTTACAAGTGGTATCAGAGCTCAGGTTTAGGCAAAACTTAGCATGTGGAGTAAAATTGATTACAGAATCACCTTCGTTCGAACTTAAGTTTCTTCCTTTTGATTCAGATTTCCTTTTGAATTTTGGAACCTTACCTTGTTATGAAATCCATTCTTGTCCTTTCCTGTTCATGTTCTTCTAGATACTAGAGCATCCCCATAGCTCTACTTCTGTTGAACTCTATAATAAATTATCTCTTCTTGCCACCTCAATTGGCAATTTTATCTGTATCTATGACTGATCCCATCGGCAGTCCCGCCAACCTTCATATGATTTGTAAAGGGGTGAAACTCCTTTACAACAGGCATTGATTCACCAGAGATTTCTACATCCTCGATTTTGATGTTGTTATCTCTTGCTAAGCCCAAACCGTTCTTTAGTAGACTACCCGGGTAATTCTCTTATGATCGAATGTAGATTACCTCAGGATTTCGCAGGCAGTTCTGTCTTTTCGCTTGATTCTCAGCCTGGCGACCCAGACTCCATCCGATAGTCAGGGATTATTCTGATGTTCTGGTGAAGTCACTTCTCTTCCTCTCAAGCAGGAAATTTAATTTTTGCATCGATCTTATTCCTGGAATCTCGGTTGACCCGGTTAAGGTCGCCGCGATTAATATAAATTTATCCATCTTTGATTAGAGTTTCTCTAAATTTGAATCTCTGTTCTTGTTCTTTAATCCATTCTTGAATCATCGAGTGAGGGAGTGTATTTGTAATTAATATAAAAATATTTTATATTGTGTCATTTGTGTTGTTAAGTTTGAACTTTGGGTTTGATCGATTCGTCTAGCTAACGCTATCGATAGAAATTCCAAAACACTTGAACAGAGCAAACTGACACAATATTGTTTTCGAAATTGGTAAATGAAATGATTTTTATGTACGATTGTATTTTATATAAGTGTAATTTTCTAAAATTAGATAGTTAATTGAATTGGTGGTTAGAAATGATAATACTAGATTATCATTTATTGTTTTGTCAACATTTCCTAAACCATTAACTATTCCTGTATGTTATAAGAAGTTGAAAATTTAAATTGATCTTCAAATGAAATGGATTTAAATTTAGGATTTAAGAATTAATTTCTGGTATTTTTCTAAATTTGGTTTTCAAAGTTTTGAAAATGTATTATTTGAAATATTTTCGAATGGAAATTGTGAAAGAGAGTGTGGATCGTGCAATATGGAAATATACTAAATATGTATAAGATTAAAACAAAGATAGTAGATAGTAGAGTAAAGTAAAAATTAAAGTGAGCACACCAAGATTTTTATACTGGTTCGAACTTCCCGTTCTACGTACAGTCCCAAACTTCTTCTAGAATTTAACTAATTAATAACCCTCACTTAACCCGGAGGAATAAGTATCTAACAAACTCCTGAGCAGTAGAACAGGATGCCTTAGCAACTGAAGAGGACTTCACAATGCTTGAGCAGTAGAACAGGACTTCTACTAGTATATAAAATTGTCTGACTAATGTGTTCTTGATAACACAGATATGTCAATGTGTGTACACCCTTCCTATAATCAAATCCTCAAGTATATGAGTGTGTGTGAAGATATGAAAGGAAGATTATCACTATGAATCAAAGAATATGAATATGAATTCAAAGATTCATGCAATGAAGATGGTTTGATTGCTTTTGAAAGCAGAGAATATAGAGAGTAAGTAAGATCAGTAAATTATTCAAGAATCGGTGATTTGAAAAATGATTTTGATGTGTTTATACAGTGCATAGATAGATACAACCTTTTGCTAAGAGATTCAATCAATAGATGCAGCCATTACTCTTCGAATTGGATTAAAACTCTTCACAAGAGGAAGCATCCATTCAGAAAATATAGCCGTTATATGTAGGTCAGTCGACTGAGTTCAGAAGCTCAGTTGACTGAATCAAATTTGTATATATATTCTCTGTTCACTGTGCATTGTAACAACCCTGAGATTGCAATTACCGAATGATAAATTAAAATTATGATTTTAAGTTGAAAAGGGAGCTAAACAAATTTTTGGGAATTTAAATCTTTCAATTGGTTTGCAAATTAAAATATTTTGGGGTTAAAATGGGGAATTTTTAAATGTGGTTATGGGTTTAATTGGCCAAATGAGACAATTATATGGTTTTAATTAAAACTAGGTTGCTACTTAGGATTTTGTTCACATGATAACCTTAGAAAAAAATAAACTAAGTCCTAAAGGGTTTTAAAACCTCCTAACATGGCCCATTAACCTACCCACTTCTATATATTATCTTAAACCCATTCCATAAACCCTAACCCTCCTCTTCATAATTCTAAAACCTAGATCTAACCCTAACTAATGGCCTCCCTTTGGTAGAAGATCCATCCCCTTCTCTTCATAACTAAACTAGTTTAATCTTAGCAAAAGGTAATGCAATCTCCCCTATTCTCTAATCCTTCTTAATCCCTATTTTATCTCTACCATCTTGTTGTAATCTTTGTTTTGTTTTTTTTTTTGATTTTTGGGTCCTTGAAGTTTCTTGATCTTTTGCTTTGGAGTTGAGGATTTTGGCTTGCTTAGATATTGTTGCACACAAACTACTTGATCCTATGCTTCTTTGAGGTAATTACTATTTATTAGTGATTATTGCTAGTTATAATATTGGTGAAATTTGATGCCAAAAACTTGAAAAAAACACCCCAAATCACCAAAAATAGCAATTATTGCTGACTGGAATGTTTCAGCCTGAAAACAGGCTGAAACAGAGTTCTGGGTGCACCAGGGCAGGCCTGGGCTGCACTCAGCCGCAGCAGGCAAGCCCTTAGTGGGCTGGCGCGCAGGAACCCCAGCCCGCATGGGCTGGGGCTTCCCCAGCCCAGGCGGGCTGGGGACTACAGGACCCCAACCCAGGCGGGCTGGGGCTTCTCCAGCCCAGGCGGGCTGGGGACTAAAGGACCCCAGCCCGCATGGGCTGGGGCTTCCCCAGCCTAGGAGGGCTGGGGAATACAGGACCCCAGCCCAGGCGGGCTGGGGCTTCCCCAGCCCGCATGGGCTGGGTCTTCCCCAGCCCAGGCGGGCTGGGGCTTCCCCATCTCAGGCGGGCTGGGGACTAAAAGGACCCCAGCCCGCATGGGCCTGGGCTGGGGACTGACAGGATCCCAGCCCGCATGGGCTGGGGCTTCCCCAGCCCAGGCGGGCTGGGGTTTGGCTAGACTGAACCCCAGCCAGCCTAGGCTGGGGACTGCTACTACTTCCCAAGCCCAGGCGGGCTGGGGCTGGACTGAGCCAGCTGCACCGCATGGTGCAGCCTGGTTCACAAGAATGGGCTACACCATGCGGTGCAACCGGCTTCAAAAAAATTTAATTTATTTCTAGGCCGAAGTCCATTAGGAGAAATCAAACAAATTAAAACTGCTGCATATTTTTTTAGCCTCCTGGGTCTGCCTGGTAGCCCACGATAGCCCCCTGATATTAAATTAGCCTATTAAGAGTTATAGAAAACTAAGTGCTAAACCCTATTTCCAGATTTTTATCTCCACTTCGCGATGCCGCCACGATCGCATCCGAAGTTGGAATTCGACGTTTTTGGTCTCGTTGGAAAGGTGGGGTTTCGAACTCCGTCTCTGGAAAATTTGGGCATCATCGGAGTTCGTTTGATACTTCGAGTTTCGTGTCGAAGTTGAACTCTGGTCGCTGTTGGTAAACAGTGTGAATCTTGTTCTGGGTCCAACTTTGAGACGTCGCCGCCTCTTCGTCTCAACTCGGAATCCAAAAAATCTTTTTTTCATCTTAAGTTGGGATGTTGGACTACATGCCTACAAATTTTCATGACTGATGGACACAGTTTGCTGGTCCAAATAAATGGCCGAACTTGGGTTCGCAGCTGTTTTTGAATGTTTACAAACACTTAGAATATTTTTGATGAATTTCTGGTTTTCGTCGATTTCTTCGAGATTGTTCTCTAGGTTTCGCACACGGGTTTTATAAACGATTTTAAAATGATTTTTTTTACTCAAATTGGACTTTGAAAAATATTATTAAATATTATTTTTAATTATTAAAATAATTACTCCATAATAGGAGAGTTTTCAAAGACCGCTTTAAAGTGATTTCAAAATCAATTATAAATCCATTTTCCATAATTATTTTCTATAATAAAAATCCCACACTCACTTTTTAGCACGTCGAGCGAAGTGGAAAGGTGCTTAAACGGTTAGGAAATCTCCGGCCTATGGAACCGTGTGTATTTTCTTTCTGGTTAATCCCCGACCTATTCGATTGATCGTTTTGACCTTTGGGTCTAGTTTACCGATGATACGAGGTGGACTTTTTATTGTTTGGAGTGTGAGCTTGCTATTGGTTAGGAAACCGTTTAGTGCGAACGTGGGGTATAGGACTCATTGTTAACACTTTACGGGTTCCTCTCCAAGAAGTTTGTGACACATTAGCCTCTAGGCGGCCAGTACTGGACCTCTGGGTCACCACGCCTCTGGGCAACCGTCTCTGGACACCTGTTCTATGGAGCAGTTTCTTTTTCGGCATGTGCCTCTGGGCCTTTATCCTTCTGGGAAGGATCTCGCCGTCTCGCGCGTTCCGCATCTGTGCGAGTGATCGATCACAACTCTACAGTACTTGGCAATAACGACTCCGGTCGGTGCACGTGCTATACTTGTATTATCTGATGATTTTTTTATATCCATTTGAGTACCGCCATTCGGTGTTGGTTCTATGGAACCATACGATGTAAGTGCAATTACCTTGTGGATTCACAGTCTCTGGACACTGCTTTTCAGTATTTGATTTCATTGACTTTTCAATATATCCCCATTGCTCTTTGGAGCATTGATCTTTGCTTGGGCATTGATTACAGACTCTGGTCACTCTTGGGATTATTGCCTATGGGCACCTTTATATAGCTTTGGCTACGCCGATGATATGAGGCGATTTTATTTATTCATCACTTTGGTGCTGATATTCTCTTTGGAGATTTTTATTGTTGATTGATGATTAGGGATCGTCATTTTATTCATGTGGTCCAAAATACTCTTCTCTTAGGAAAAGTACTATTTTATTTATGTACCGCATTATTATATATCTCAGTTATTACTGATTGTTTAGCTAGCCTGACCCGAGTGTTTTCGCTCGGGTCAGACCGAGTTGTTTCAGGTTAGGTCTCTGGACTTAGCTTCTGTGCTTCCGCTTGGACATTATCTGCTATGCTGATAGATAGCGCTTTTATTTGTCCACTATTTCGCTACTCTGTTATTATTCAGACTTTGATATGTACATATTTTTTACCCATATGTGTGGGCAGTGGCTTTGTACCCACTTATAGTATTTGGATCTGTATTGACGATGTATTGTTCTGGGATTTTATATCTGTTATGTGATTCTTTTCTGTGATGTTTTATCATTTATTATTATGCTTTGTCCTGATAGATCTTTAGCCATTTGCAATTTCGTTATAAGTATTTACCGAATATGTCGAACCACTTGAAAAAAAAAATATACCAGCCTTTCGACGTATTCAGTAGATAGTTATAGCTTGATTACAAATGGTCGCTTCCACTATACTCTATTCTCCGCTTTAACAGACAGTATTACTCCCGTAATACTCTTTGTTACAGTGGGTCATAGAGTGGGGCGTTACTGTTTGGTATCAGAGCCTGGTTTCAGGAATAAGCATAATAAACACAGAACAGATACACTTAGTACAGTACATTTTAATTAGATCCGAATTAAATCAAATCCATTCCTTATGTTTATTGATAGATAAGTTAGGAATATGTATAGGAATCCGTTATATTCCGTAGTATTCCTTAATTAATTATCTATCATTGAATCATGTCTAACTCTAATTCCCGTTTGACTTTCAGTATGTCCGGAAGGGGAAGAGGGAGAACCACACGTCAGACCAGTGCTGCTGGGCAGTCCAGCAACACTCATCCAGAGGGCGTGTTCATGACCACCGACCAGATCATGGAGCTGGTTCGGAATTCCCAGTCCCATTCTAAGTCTCCAGCCCCAGTTACTGATGCTCCGCGCAAGTCTGCTTTTGCGCGTCTCTGTAGTGATTTCACCCATCTCGGAGGGAAACCGTTCAGTGGCTCCGAGAATGTCTTAGAGGTCCAGGCTTGGATTCGGATATGCGAGCGCATTTTCACTCGTATGGATATCCCGGATCATGACCGTGTTCTTATTGCTTCCAGTCAGCTTCAGAGTCGTGCCCTGGATTGGTACGAACTCCTTATTGCCGAGATCGATGAGACCATACTTACTTGGTCTCAGTTTCGTGAGAGATTTGAGCTCAAATTCATCCCAGAGTCAGAGAAGAACTCCCTTGCTCGCCGCTTTCTTGATCTCAAGCAGGGGAAGTCCTCCGTATCTGATTATGTCTCTTCCTTCGAGGCCCTGTCCAAGTACGGCCTTGAGTTTATTGCTACTCCTTATAAGAGGAACCTCAAATTTGTTGAGGGCTTGAAGAAATATCTGAAGAGGCAGCTTATGCTACAGCTTGAGCTCTCATTTGAGAAGCTAGTCGATGCAGCTCTACATCTTGAGTCAGTCGAGATGGAGCATAGTGATGATGGTGGTGTGGGTTCCACAAACCCCACCAAGAAGAGGTTTCCTCCTGGTAATTCTAGCTCTTCTTTTTAGCACAAGAAGAAGAAAGCGATCAGCTCTAGTTCTCAGCCTCAGACTCAGTCCCAGACTCCTGCTTAGCCTAGTGGGACCCGTCCTCCGAAGAAATGCTTCAACTGCGGTTCTCCAGATCACTTTATTCGAGAGTGTCCCAAACCTCTCTATTGCACCTTCTGCAAGAAGGAGGGACACAGGATCTCCGCTTGTCCTATTGCTCCAGCTAGTGCCAAGCCTGGCAGGCTTAATGCTGCCAAGGCTCCTACCACTTCTGCTCAGCCTAAAGGTACACATCCTTCCGTTCTTGAAGGCTCTATTTTATTTCATGGTAGATCTTGTAGAGTTCTCTTTGATACGGGTGCCTCTCACTCATTCGTATCAAAGGAACTAGTTGATACTTTATCTTTGGATGTTACTTGTTTGGTTTCTTCACTAAGGATTGTGAATCCCATCGGCGGATCCACGACCCTTAGCTTGCTTTGTGAGGATATAGATATTAATCTTTGTGGATTTTCTTTCCGTGCGAATCCGCACGTTATGGAGTATTTGGGCTTTGACATGATTCTTGGCATGGATTGGCTCGCTCAGTACGACGCCAAAATCATTTGTTCGGAGCGGATATTATTTCTTCGTCATCCTAACTCGTCCGCTCCGTTAGCTATTGCTCTTCAAGATGTTGGGATTTCTGATATTACTTTATTTGCTCTTGATTCACGAGATGAGGATGTGGACATATCTCATATTCCTGTTGTTCGGGATTTCCCCGATATAATCGAGCCAGTATCAGGCCTGCCGCCAAAGCGGGCCATTGAGTTCCGCATCGATCTCATTCCAGGCTCCCACCCAGTTGGGCATCCTCCCACGAGGATGTCTACAAAAGAGAATGAGGAACTCAGGAAGCAGTTAGTAGAGCTTGAGGCGAAGCAGTTCATTCGGTCCAGTTCTTCGCCATGGGGTGCTGATGTGGTCTTCGTTAAGAAGCCCGATGGCTCTCTTAGGCTTTGCATTGGCTATCGCAAGCTTAATGAGTTGACCATCAGAAATCGTTATCTATTGCCACGGATAGACGATATGTTTGATCAGTTGAGCGGTGTGAAGGTCTTCTCTCAGCTCGACCTTGCCACCGGATTCCATCACCTACGAGTCGCCAAAGACAACATTCCTCTTACAGCATTTCGCACTCGTTATGGTTCTTTTGAGTGGTTGGTCATGCCGTTCGGCTTGACGAACACTCCGGCTTTCTTTGTCGATCTTATGAATCGAGTATTCCGGGAATACATCGATAGATTCGTTCTGGTTTTCATCGACGATATTCTTATTTATTCTAGATCCGAGGCAGAGCATGCTCATCATTTGCGGATCGTCTTGGATACTCTTCGTCAGCATCAGCTTAAGGCCAAGCTCTCCAAGTGCCATTTCTGGGAGAGCAAGGTCAAGTTCTTGGGCCATATTGTATCATCTGAGGGTATTTCTGTCGATCCTGCCAAGATCGAAGCTATTCAGAATTGGAAGCAGCCCGAGAACGTTCATGATATTCGCAACTTCCTTGGGCTGGCGGGTTATTACCATCGATTTATCAAGGATTTCTCTCGTGTTGCACTTCCCCTCACGACTCTGACTCGTAAAGGGGTTCGCTTTATTTGGTCTGATAAGTGTGAAGTTTCTTTCCAGCGATTGAAGGAACTTCTCACTCATGCTCCTATCCTTGTGGTTCCTGAGAGTAACCAGGATCTTGTTGTTTACACCGACGCTTGTGGTAGCGGCCTCGGTGCTGTTCTTATGCAGAAGGATCGGGTGGTTGCTTACGCTTCTAGGCAGCAACGTCCGAATGAGGTTCGCTATCCTACTCATGATCTTGAGTTAGCAGCTATCGTCTTTGCTTTGAAGACGTGGCGTCATTATCTATTGGGCGAACGTTTCATTCTCTACACCGATCACAAGTCGCTGAAGTATTTATTCAGTCAGAAGGATCTCAATATGAGGCAGCAGCGATGGCTTGAGTTTCTCGCCTCATATGACTTAGACATTCAGTATACCCCTGGCAAGGGTAATCGTGTGGCTGATGCACTCAGTCGCAAACACTCGGCAGTAGTTTCTATGATGATAGCCGAGTGGGATATTCTTGAGACTCTTTCTATGTGTGATATTCGAAATCGAGCTCCGTCTTCTGATCCTCAGATCTTGTTATTCAGCTTGGAAGCTCGACCTATTCTATTGGATCGCATTGCCCATGCTCAGCGGCAGGATCCAGACTTGTTGCGATACATTCATCTCCTTGAGTCGGGATCCAGTGATGAGACATTGTCGGATTATTCTATTGATTCTCATCGGTGTCTTCGCAGGAAGAACCGTATTTTGGTACCATCTGATTTATCACTTAGGCGTGACATTCTAGGCGAGTGTCATCGCACTAAGTACACTATTCATCCCGGGTCGAGCAAGATGTATGCCGACATGTGTCGTCTATTTTATTGGGAGGGCATGAAAAGCGATGTTGCAAGTTATGTAAGCCGTTGCATGACTTGTCAACAGATCAAAGCTGAGCATCAGCGTCCATCTGGTCTTCTTCAGTCGCTGGAGATTCCATTGTGGAAATGGGATCAGATATCCATGGATTTTATTGACGGTCTGCCTCGATCGAAGTCAGGCCATACTTCTATTTGGGTCATCGTCGATCGCTTGACCAAATCAGCTCATTTCATTCCTATTAAGTCCACTCGGACTGCTCCTCAGCTTGCCAAGCTATATGTGAAGGAAGTCGTTCGACTTCATGGCATTCCTAGCTCTATCGTCTGTGATCGAGACACTATCTTTACTAGTCACTTATGGAAGTGCCTACAGTCAGCTTTGGGCTCAAAGCTGAATCTCTCGACTACTTATCATCCTCAGACCGACGGTCAGACGGAGAGGGTGAATCGTGTTTTAGAGGATCTTTTGCGCTGTTGTTTTCTGGATTTCGGAGGTAGTTGGGAGGATCACTTACCGCTTGTAGAGTTCTCCTACAACAACAGCTTTCAATCTAGTATCGGCATGGCACCTTTCGAGGCTCTTTACGGAAGGCCATGTCGCTCTCCTGCTTGTTGGTTAGAATCTAGTGAGAAGCACCTTCTTGGTCCAGATTCAGTTCGGGAATCTTCCAAGAAGATTATTCTTATTCGTCAGAGAATGAAAGAGGCGTAGAACCGTCAGAAATCCTACGCGGACAACCGTAGGAAGCCTCTTGAGTTCTCCATTGGCGATTCTGTCTTTATTCAGGTTTCTCCCATGAAGGGGGTTGTGCGTTTCATCTCTACAGGGAAGTTGGCTCCTCGCTATGTTGGACCATTTCCTATTACGGAACGCATCGACCCCATGGCTTATCGGGTGGCTCTACCTGCTCGCTTCTCTGGAATACACAACGTGTTTCATGTTTCCCAGCTTCGCATGTATGTCCGCGATCCTAATTTTATCATTGAGCTGCATGCTGTGCCTGATTTAGAGATCTTACCCGATCTATCTATAGAGCAGCAACCACTTCATGTGCTTGATTCGGAGATCAAACGTCTTCGAAACAAAGAGGTTCCGCTTGTGAAGATTCAATGGTCGTCTAATCCTAAGGACTGCACTTGGGAGACCAGGGAATTTATCGAGCGCACTTATCCTGGTTTTCTTCCATCTTCCGGCACGGGTGAGCATCTATATTTTATCCTCTGTATTCCTTTGTGGATTAGATGTTATAGACGACTTCTATATTTAAAGAAATTGCAGGGACGCAATTTTCTTAAGGGAGGGAGTCTGTAACAACCCTGAGATTGCAATTACCGAATGATAAATTAAAATTATGATTTTAAGTTGAAAAGGGAGCTAAACAAATTTTTGGGAATTTAAATCTTTCAATTGGTTTGCAAATTAAAATATTTTGGGGTTAAAATGGGGAATTTTTAAATGTGATTATGGGTTTAATTGGCCAAATGAGACAATTATATGGTTTTAATTAAAACTAGGTTGCTACTTAGGATTTTGTTCACATGATAACCTTAGAAAAAAATAAACTAAGTCCTAAAGGGTTTTAAAACCTCCTAACATGGCCCATTAACCTACCCACTTCTATATATTATCTTAAACCCATTCCATAAACCCTAACCCTCCTCTTCTTAATTCTAAAACCTAGATCTAACCCTAACTAATGGCCTCCCTTTGGTAGAAGATCCATCCCCTTCTCTTCATAACTAAACTAGTTTAATCTTAGCAAAAGGTAATGCAATCTCCCCTATTCTCTAATCCTTCTTAATCCCTATTCTATCTCTACCATCTTGTTGTAATCTTTGTTTTGTTTTTTTTTTATTTTTGGGTCCTTGAAGTTTCTTGATCTTTTGCTTTGGGGTTGAGAATTTTGGCTTGCTTAGATATTGTTGCACACAAACTACTTGATCCTTTGCTTCTTTGAGGTAATTACTATTTATTAGTGATTATTGCTAGTTATAACATTGGTGAAATTTGATGCCAAAAACTTGAAAAAAAACACCCCAAATCAACAAAAACAGCAATTATTGCTGGCTGGAATGTTTCAGCTTGAAAACAGGCTGAAACAGAGTTCTGGGTGCACCAGGATAGGCCTGGGCTGCACCCACGCACAGCAGGCCAGCCCTTAGTGGGCTGGCGCGCAGGAACCCCAGCCCGCATGGGCTGGGGCTTCCCAAGCCCAGGCGGGCTGGGGACTATAGGACCCCAGCCCGCATGGGCTGGGGCTTCCCCAGCCCAGGCGGGCTGGGGACTGACAGGATCCCAGCCCGCATGGGCTAGGGTTAGGCTAGACTGAACCCCAGCCCGCCTGGGCTGGGGACTGCTACTACTACCCCATCCTAGGTGGGCGGGGGCTGGACTGAGCCAGCTGCACCGCATGGTGCAGCCTGGTTCACAAGAACGGGCTATACCATGCGGTGCAGCCGGCTTCAAAAAAAAATTTAATTTATTTCTAGGCCGAAGTCCATTAAAAGAAATCAAACAAATTAAAACTGCTGCATATTTTTTTTAGCCTCCTGGGCCTGCCTGGAAGCCCACGGTAGCCCTCTGATATTAAATTAGCCTATTAAGAGTTATAGAAAACTAAGTGCTAAACCTTGTTTCCAGATTTTTATCTCGACTTCGCGATGCCGCCACGATCGCATCCGAAGTCGGAATTCGACGTTTTTGGTGTCGTTGGAAAGGTGGAGTTTCGAACTCTGTCTCTGGAGAATTTGGGCATCATCGGAGTTCGTTTGATACTTCGAGTTTCGTGTCGAAGTTGAACTCTGGTCGCTGTTGGTAAACAGTGTGAATCTTGTTCTGGGTCCAACTTTGAGACGTCGCTGCCTCTTCGTCTCAACTCGGAATCTAGAAATTCTTTTTTTCATCTTAAGTAGGGATGTTGGACTACATGCCTACAAATTTTCATGACAGATGGACACAGTTTGCTGGTCCAAATAAATGGCCGAAGATGGGTTCGCAGCTGTTTTGAATGTTTACAAACACTTAGAATATTTTTGATGAATTTCTGGTTTTCGTCGATTTCTTCGAGATTGTTCTCTAGATTTCGCACACGGGTTTTATAAACGATTTTAAAATGATTTTTTTACTCAAATTGGCCTTTGAAAAATATTATTAAATATTATTTTTAATTATTAAATTAATTACTCCATAATAGGAGAGTTTTCAAAGACCGCTTTAAAGTGATTTCAAAATCAATTATAAATCCGTTTTCCATAATTATTTTCTATAATAAAAATCCCACACTCACTTTTTAGCACGTCGAGCAAAGTGGAAAGGTGCTTAAACGGGTAGGAAATCTCCGGCCTATGGAACCGTGTGTATTTTCTTTCTGGTTAATCCCCGACCTATTCGATTGATCGTTTTGACCTTTGGGTCTAGTTTACCGATGATACGAGGTGGACTTTTTATTATTTGGAGTGTGAGCTTGCTATTGGTTAGGAAACCGTTTAGTGCGAACGTGGGGTATGGGACTCATTGTTAACACTTTACGGGTTCCTCTCCAAGAAGTTTGTGACACATTAGCCTCTGGGCGGCCAGTACTGGACCTCTGGGTCACCACGCCTCTGGGCAACCATCTCTGGACACCTGTTCTATGGAGCAGTTTCTTTTTCAGCATGTGCCTCTGGTCCTTTATCCTTCTGGGAAGGATCTCGCCGTCTCGCGCGTTCCGCATCTGTGCGAGTGATCGATCACAACTCTACAGTACTTGGCAATAACGACTCCGGTCGGTGCATGTGTTATACTTGTATTATCTGATGATTTTTTTATATCCATTTGAGTACCGCCATTGGGTGTTGGTTCTATGGAACCATACGATGTAAGTGCGATTACCTTGTGGATTCACAGTGTCTCTGGACACTGCTTTTCAGTGTTTGATTTCATTGACTTTTCAATATATCCCCATTGCTCTTTGGAGCATTGATCTTTGCTTGGGCATTGATTACAGACTCTGGTCACTCTTGGGATTATTGCCTATGGGCACCTTTATATAGCTTTGGCTACGTCGATGATATGAGGCGATTTTATTTATTCATCACTTTGGTGCTGATATTCTCTTTGGAGATTTTTATTGTTGATTGATGATTAGGGATCGTCATTTTATTCATGTGGTCCAAAATACTCTTCTCTTAGGAAAAGTACTGTTTTATTTATGTACCGCATTATTATATATCTCAGTTATTACTGATTGTTTAGCTAGCCTGACCCAAGTGTTTTCGCTCGGGTCAGACCGAGTTGTTTCGGGTTAGGTCTCTGGACTTAGCTTCTGTGCTTCCGCTTGGACATTATCTGCTATGCTGATAGATAGCGCTTTTATTTGTCCACTATTCCGCTACTTTGTTATTATTCAGACTTTGATATGTACATATTTTTTACCCACATGTGTGGGCAGTGGCTTTGTACTCACTTATAGTATTTGGATCTGTATTGACGATGTATTGTTCTGGGATTTTATATCTGTTATGTGATTTTGTTCTGTGACGTTTTATCATTTATTATTATGCTTTGTCCTGATAGATCTTTAGCCATTTGTAATTTCGTTATAAGTATTTACCGAATATGTCGAACCTCTTGAAAAAAAATATATAGATATCAACCTTTCGACGTATTCAGTAGATAGTTATAGCTTGATTACAAATGGTCGCTTCCACTATACTCTATTCACCGCTTTAACAGACAGTATTACTCCCGTAATACTCTTTGTTACAGTGGGTCTCAGAGTGGGGCGTTACATGCATTTTGCACTAGGTCAGTCGACTGACCCGTTTAATTTTGCACAGTGAATTTCAATGCAAATACAAACGAAAATAATTTGTTTTGTATGCAAGTGTAACTACTTGAGGAATGATTTTAACAGTATCTAAACATATCTAAGACTCAAAAACATAATAAATAATCATACGAAAACTAGTTTTGAAGTCTCTTCTCTTTGTAGTTTATACCATGTATATGTTACTCTCTTTTTGTTGCTATCGCCATATAGTCTTTGTTAATGCTCCTTGTCATGAATCAAAACTCATGATTCAACATTCTCCCCCATTTTGATTGATGACAACCTATAACTGACAAATTGATATAGAGTAGAAATTATATAACAAAAGTTATATATATTTCTCCCCCTGAATATGTGGCGATAATGTAATCTGCATAAAACTTGTTCGTAGACATTTTTCTCCCCCTTTGTCATCGACAAAAAGGAGTAGACATAACCAGTAAAGCATAGAATAATCTTAACTAACATAACAAACCAAGATGTAGCTACATAATGTATCATAGGAAAAAGCAAATAAAGTTCCATAAACCAAGATAACACAAGGCTATTTAAGTACAAGCCTTGATAGAAAAGAAAGTTGATTAAAAGAGCAAAGAAAATACCATATCCAAATACGATAGCACCCAACTATTCATCGGCATCCCAGTCATATTCTTGTTCTGGAATGGCGGGAGACTTGCCTCGAGATGATGCTTCCCCACCATGTCCACCTCCACTAGTTAGGCCAGTGTCCGTGCCGGTGTGATCCTCGGATGTGCTCCAGGTAAATTGTGGCGTAGGGCGTTTTCCTATAGATGGCAAGGTCGAAGTAGAGGCAGAACAAGAAATAGCATCCCATAAGATGGAGAAAAAACCTTTGATTTTGTCAAGATTTTTATCAACCCTTTTCAAATGCGTGTCAAGAACAAGTTGGTTCCAGGATAAAATCTTAATAGATTGTTGGGTTGAATGACTGGAGGTTGCAAGTTGAATCTCGTCATCTCTGGAATGTGATGGAGGAGTAGGTGAGCGATGTGGTTGAAAGGAAGGACCTTGATCCTGTTGTTGTTGACGTCGCACACGTTGGCGTGCTTTCCATGCATCATAATCCATAATAGGAGGAGGAGTAACAGGTAATTTCATGAGACTAAGAGTTCTCATGTTTATAGCACCAACATTTGACACTTCGGAATCGGGAAAGGGCACTTCCAAGTTGATAAGAAGACGCATAATGTATTCCCCAAAATAGATCACATTTTTTTTCCTTAATTAAACGATAGGAATTCATCTAAAATTAATTGCGTCCATTTGACTTGCGTGTTACTCCAAATTGCATATAGAGCTTTAAGATTATTTTGATAGACAAGCTCATATGACCCGGTCCTTGGTAGAATAGTTTTCATTAGGGTCCTATGCATAATCCTAGCTTTAGGACGTAGAGGCATTGATTTTACATCGGTTGCATCATCGTCCAAAAATTGATGACTTATTCTATCTCGAGTTGCCATGTTGGGTGACACCATGATTTGGTGATTGTAAAATATGGGCAATGCGATCGAGAGAGAAACAAACAGGTTTCCACAAACAAGACTCCACACACAATTGTTGGTATGTCTAGGTTGTTGATGTGCTAAGTTAAGATTAGCATAGAAAAGCTTAACCATAATGTGATTAATCTTATGGCTATTCAATTTTAAGTCTATTAAAGATGGTAAGCCACTTTGATCAGCCAATTCACGAAGCCTATAAGATTCAAAATCAGGGAATACCATAAAAGAACCTTCAAATATCCTTGCCAATTTCATTGTGTTCCATCTTTCCACCGTCGTCCGATGATAGAGCCATTGAGCGATGAGAGAGTCTACGGCTGCAGTTGAGGATGATCCAGCGGTTTTTGAACGTTTGGGAGGCAAGATTTGTGGGAAATTTTGTGGTAGAAGGATGAAAAATGGGATTTTATGGTAAAAGTGTGTTATAGATTTCTCCCCCTGAATCTATGCTATATATTCCTATAAATAATTAATCTTTTCTCCACCTTAATCTATGCTTGCATCGTTTATTCCTGCAAATAGTGTTAGAGCAATATTTTTTCCCCCTTTATCATCGACAAAAAGGAGAGTTTATATGATGACATAAATTATATTCCACATAAGTGTTAACATAGAACAATATAAAACAAAATAACTACTACTTATAATGTAAGGTAAAAAAAATTTAACATTTAAAGCATTCGATACCCAAGGTTCTTATAATTTCCTAATTTTTAGGAAACCATACCCATTGGGGTGTGGTTGAATCTTTAAAAATATAATTTTCATTATTAACTACCATATCAAAATAATCATCAATGTATTTTTCTTTATTTTTCCAATTAATAGGAACCCAAATACTTAGATCATTTTTATTCATATTTCCCGTCAATGATTTTGTACTTCTAGAGAAATTATAAACATTATTGGTCATAACAGTATTTGAATTTCTATAAAAATTGGATTTAGACTTTACTCAAAATTTAGTGGTAGCACTAACATTTTTACTATACATGAAAGCGTATCTAGTGCTATTTCTACGATTAGTTTTATTATATCCTAAACCACTTTTATCATGTAAAGGTCTAGAACTAGATAAAATCATGTTTAAATCGTTTTGACTTTTATTAAATTTTGTGACTTCAGTGTTAAGTTTATCAAATTAGCTTTAAAGTCACAATTATTATTTCAAAAGAAATATTACTAGTATTCAAAATATCAATTTTCTTATTTAATTTAGAATTCTCGTTTGTTAACAAACAGTTCTCATTTTTTGAGAAGGAAATTTTGAGATTCTGAATTATCTAAAGAGGATTGTAATAAATCATTTTGTCTTTTCAAATCAAAATTTTCTTTTGAAAATTTTTCTCCCTCTTTTTCAAATATGGTGTTTTGTTCATCTAAAAAATCTTTAAAAGTTATAAAGTTATTCTTTAAATCACCAAGTTGATTTTCTAAATTTAACTTCTCGTTTTTCAATTTCACATTTTCAAGTTCAACAGATTTCATCTTTTTTAAAATAATAAAATTAAGCTTTGAAATCTTATTGCTTATACTAACTAATTCATTATTATCTTTTACTAAAATTTGTAAATCAGAAAGTACCTTTTTGTAGACCTCGCTAGTGGCTTTGATAGGGATTTTGCCTATTGTATTTCGACTGGATCGTTTTCTGGCCATTATTCTATGATGTTGTGACGATCGATAGAATTTCATGCTCTAATACCAAAAGAAAGAGAGTGTGGATCATGCAATATGGAAATATACTAAATATGTATGAGATTAAAACAAAGATAGTAGATAGTAGAGTAAAGTAAAAATAAAGTAAGCACACCAAGATTTTTATACTGGTTCGAACTTCTCATTCTACATCCAGTCCCAGACTTCTTCTGGAATTTAACTAATCAATAACCCTCACTTAACCCGGAGGAATAGGTATCTAACAAACTCCTGAGCAGCAGAACAGGATGCCTCAGCAACTAAAGTGGAATTCACAATGTCTGATGTGACGACCCGGAATTTTGGGCTTTAAAATTGGAATATTTAATTTGTTTTAAATATTCAATAGTTAAATTTTAACTCGAATTTCAAATATAAATATTTATTGGATGATTTAATTTTTTTGAATTAAACAACTGAAAATAGGATAAAATAGAGAATCCTTAGTTTTGAGCCTGCTAAAATAGTTTAAGGGTTAAGAAAATTTATATTGTTAATATTGAAGGTGATGAAACTTTTAAAATTAAATTTGGAGGTGTTTTGTTCTGTTTTGAAATTATATTGTTTAAATTTAAATTTAAAAATAGCCTTCCGAGGCATAGTCTCGGAATTTGACGAAACCAGTTCCAATGGATCCGTAATATTGTATTATTATCGGATTTAAAATTTGGCAGTGATTGGGGTTGTTATGTGAGCGTACGATATATAAACGCATAGAAATTTATTCTAAGACAAATTGAATCTAGATAAATTATAATTGTTTTTCTTTTATCCGACAATAAGTACAACCCGCTACCCTTGTGTCTCCTTCGTACCCCTTTTTCTTCCCTCCTGCTCTTTCAAAAATATCACGTTCCTCCTTTCTCTTTCAAGCAGCCGACAGTAAACGATTCGAGAAAAAATAATAATGGCAGAGCCCTATAAACCAAAATCTCATTCCTCTTTCCATCTTCGTTCGAAACCGATTACCCATCCTCTTCCCTTTTAAATCAAAACCCATCCTCTTCCTCAGTTCGAAGCTGCTCCCCCAAATTCTTCGAAATCGGAAAAAAAAGGGACGCTTCGTTTCGATCGAAGGCGGCATCGGGTCGAGTGGAGATTTTCGATCATTGGCAGGGACAGCGTGATGTTGTTAAGCTCAAATGGGTGGCAACGGTCGCCGTTCGATTCAACCGAGTTGAAGCCTCATGCGCGCATGTTGGCAGTGGTAGTCGGCGAGTTTACAAGGGAGGTCGCATATCTGTTGTCGTCAATTTCGATAGAGAAATGGCGAGAGGAAGGGAGCCGCTCACCTAGAATTCGAGTGGTTGGCTGCTCATGGGGACGCTGTATAGGCAGTGGCTGGCGCCGACGTAGGGGCATGTCACGAGTGAACTGCTAGGGTTTTGGGTTGTCAGAATAGTAAGGGCTGGTCGTGTTCGAAGATAGGCCAAGGGGGGCAGTGAGGTACTAGTTCCATTCTGATTTGAATATATTTATTCACACCTATTTTAATGCATATGGTAAACAGAAATTTGTTTATATTGACAAAGTTGGAAGAAATGGGAATTTAAAATTGTTATCGAAATTAAAATTGTATATGCATGTAAACTCACAGTAACACATATTCAGACATGGTTTTAAAAATATAAAGTTAGAGGTATAAATTGTCTAGTTTAAAAAAAAGGGAAATGTAAATGAGGTTATGTACTGTTATTGTAATCAGATTTAAAACTGGAATTGAAAAGAAAGTTATATACACACATGCACACTTAACTTACTTAATTATTCTAAATAATTTATAAAAGTTAATTGATCGTTCAAATTGTTCAAATATTAATAAATCATCTAATATCATACAAGGTTTAAAATCATGGGAACAAGTCAGTCTAGAGTGGATTGCAAATGAAAAGCAAAGGTGAGTTAATCTCACTCAGCTGAATTTTATTTTAAATTTAAATGGTTAAATTTAAATAATTGATTAAATGGTTGAATTGATTTGGATGTGCTATATTATATATAGTAGTATATACCAATATATATATTGGCATATGTATATATTGGAGTTGTTATTCCCGCACTATATAGCGGATGAGACCCTATGCGCCGCATAATAGCGGATGATTTTTATAAAATCCCATATACCGCGATATTCCACCTGGAAGTAGAATTGGTATTGTGCTAACATCTGTGGATGCAGGGAAACAGGTTGGAGGGATCCAACTGGATTCCTCAAAATTATTTAGGTTATTTAATATTCTGTGGTTGTGAATATTTGATATCCTGTGTTGATTTGATTGATAAATTGAAAATGTTGGAAGATGTTTGGATTGAATATTTCGATATACTAAGTTATCAAAAATATATAGAGTTAGATTTTTGGAAAGAAATAAAAGAGTAATCTATAAGTAAATAACGATAAAGAATTTGAATGAATTAAAGAATGAATTGAAAAACAAAATATAAATAAAGGTAATTCTTTGTAAAATTCAAATAATTAAATACTAAGCATGAATATGGGAATTTGGATTACTAGAGGAAAATAAATTGTAAAGTTTAAGTGATAGTATTAAAAGAATAAAGAATAAAGAGTTTATTTTAAATTTGAGATTTGAAGTAATTTAAAGATGCAAGAAGAAATATGGAAATCTAAATTGGTATTTTAATTAAAAGGGTTTAAAATCATAATAAAGAAATAAAATCTTAAAGTTAATAGATTTTAAATAAATATAAGTGAAGGAATTTATTTCAAGATGAAGTAAGTTAGAAATCAATTGTAAATTTACTTAAGTGTTTGGAATTGAAATTAAAGGAAAAGTGAGATTTTGAAATTTATAAATTGGGTTTATAAAGGAGTAGTGAATTTGGAAATATAAATTCAAGGTGTGAATTTATTAAAGGAAGGGAAAATTTGTTTAAAAATAAATGGAGATTTATTTTTAAAGGATGTGAAAGAGAAAAGTATTTCCCGAATAGCCAAGTACGATTTCGAAGTAAATTCTTAAATATAAGTTAAAAGTTTTAATGTTGTTTTTAAAGTCATGTTTAGAAAATTTATTATTTCTAATATTTAAATTCTAAAGTAAATACTTTCCAAATCTATTATCGTAATAATTATCTTAAAGGGTAACTAGTATTTTGTTTAAAAAGTGAAAACTTAGTTTATATTTTATAAAGTAACTTTATTTTAAATATTCTTAAAAGTATTATTTTTAATTAAGTATTAAGTAGTTTTCCAAATTTAAATGTTAAAGTATAGTTTACAATAAAGTGTTTTTAAAATTTTATTTTAAATCTAAAATGGTTTTTGTACTTTGCGTTTCAGTGGAAGTAAATATTTGGGAAATGTATTCCGTGAGAGGAAACTGTTTTGAAACTATTTTCAAAGGGGTTTGAAATAGAAATATATCTTGCGAAGATATTTGAAGTTAATAAATAATTTGGGAAAATCATTTATTTGTTTTGATGGATGTTATGGATGTTAATTGATAGTTAAATCACCGACTATCAATATTGGACAAATGCGCTGATCGTTTCGAAGAGACCGGGATCGAGATTTATTTCTCGAAAACCACTTCGATCCAGTTTGTACATTTCGTGGGGAAACGAGTTTGATATTGAAGATAAAATGGGGTTTTCAGTTCCGTTCGGACCTGGGACGGACTTGTATGGACGAATGCTTTCGGAATATCGTCAGGGGACGATGGGCATTCTAAGTGATACGTTCTATAAAGGTAACGTTTAACCTCGAGCCTCATCAACCGGGAATGACTGAAAATCAGGGGTTATGCAGCAAGGCTTCGTGGGTAGCGCCCACTGGAGAGTATGGTCATCCTTGTCTAGAGGTCCCTTTTTTCGGCTTAGTGGTGCGGTTGCTGATCCCAACCGTGGGGTGATCATATTTGGAATTGCCTATAGGTGATTCCGGCCTTGTGTTGCATGGGAGCGGGCGTACTCCTCGGTACTATGATCTAGGCCATGTACTGTGACAGGTGGTACCCCAGTGCCTAGTCATTCGTTGGAAATCCATTCTTCCTACATGCCTTGTACGAGTTTTGTTTGTATTACCCACGGTGTGGCTAGTATGCTGGAATTTAATAGATGTAACAATTTCAGCTATTTTAATAGTATTTGTAAATAGACACTATTATAATATCAGAGGATTTTATAAAAAGTGTTTTAGCTATCGTAAGGTAAAAACCCGACATGTTTATTTGTGGCGTGGTCTTATGAGATGCTTTTGATTTCAAAAGGATTTTTGAAACTTTAATAATCAATTTGAGTGTGATTTTCTCACGCTGGTATTCCAGACTGACTCGGGTGTTGTTTTATATGATGCTCGGGTCAGACCGAGATAAACAGGTTCAGGTTATAGCTGTAGAGCTCAGGCGATGAGTTGGACGGCGAGGCGTATCTTCCGTACTTGTTATATATATATTTTCCGCTGTGTTGATTGCTGCACTCTATTGTATTGAGAACATGATATGATTATTGCCCGGTTGTATATAAATGTACTCTGATGTATACTCTGATGATATATTGTATAAACAGATATAGTTTTGATTTGTGTAAAGATCTGTTAATATATTATATTTTGTTTCGCTGCGATGTGAGATTCTGATGTTGTTTTTCTACTTTCTTCTTCTACTTCTTCTTCTTTTAAACACTAATGGTTCGATTTTCCGGGACTGGAAAGTCGGGTCGTTACATTTGGTATCAGAGCGTAGGTTGGCGATAACCTTGGCTCTGGTGGGAATTTTGAGAGTATTAATAGATATGAGCGCGTATTTGTTAGTGAATATAAATGATTTTATATTGTGTTGATTGGTTTATTGAGTAGTTTATGGATTCTGGTCGATGTGTGGGACGCCACAACATTAATAGGAATCTCTAAACACTTGAATAGAACAATTCGACACAGTATTGTTTTAAAGAGGGGTAAATGAAATAATTTTACCCAAATTATTTTTGTATATGAAAGAAATAATTTTCAGAAAAATTATTATAGTAGTATATTTGGCTGCTTGGTTGTTAGGGAATGATAATAAATTATTCACACTATTGTGTAAAAATTGAATAAGCAATTGAAACTAATAACCAAAGTTGAAAAATAAATTGATATAACCAATGAAATATGTGAATATAAACTGGTTGGATTTTGAATTTGGAATTTTGGGCAAAGTTTAAATTCCTGGGATTTGGAAATGGTTTTCAAGGATTTTGGGGAAATAATAGTATTATTTCAAAAATATTTTGAGTTGGGTTTGAAATCTGGGAAGATTTGAAATTTAAAAATATTTGAAATGTTTTTAAAGAAGATAAAAGCATTTAATTCTCTTCCAGTCGCTGGAAAATAACCTCGGTGATGACTGCAGCATCATTGACGTCTATTTTCGAGTTTCTGAGAGGGAAATTGCTACCAAATTATTGGAAATTGGGATTGTTTGTGAACTGGGATTGGATTTGGAATTCAAAGGGAATTTGAATTGCTTGAAAATTTTGGAAAATTGTTTAAACTCTGGAATCTTATTTAAATGTTTATGGAATGATGAGAAAAATAAAATCCAAATTTGAGATATAAAATAAAATTGAATTCAAGTAAACTAAATGAAGTGGTTTTGAGATAAAATCAAATATTGGCTTAAAAATTTAAAGTAAGCTATTTATCTAAATAAGTTATTTGATAGAGTATGTTAATGAAACTTAACTCGATATAATAAATTGGATTGTAAGTTAATAATAAGCCTGGAAATAAACCTGAATTATAAATAGATTTTGACTGGAATTGATAATGGAATTCTGGTTGGTTAAACAAAATTTGAATTTTAAGTTAACAATGGATTTTGTGGAGTTAAACTTAAGCAATAAATAAAATCCAACTTGGAAGTAAAATTTAATATTGAAACTGAATATGGAAATTTAATTTAAATTGTGTATGTGAAGTAAAGTGAAAATTGAAGAATTTGTTCGGAAAACTAAAAGATGTAAAAGTTTGCATATAAAGTTTCATTTGAAATTTAAAAATAAATTAGTAGGTAGAACTAGTTTAAAGAGTGACTAATTAAATTAATGGGTCATGAATAAATTGAATTCGGAGATTAAAATTTATAATGTATGAAACAAAAGAACTAATCAAATAAATTTGTAGAATGAAATGAGATTTGATTGAAATAGCATCAAGTTAAATAGAGTTGGATTGAATAACTATGGTCTGAGTTGTAAATAAAATCCAAGTGGGAAGAAACAAATTGAAATGGATTGAATGAGTACTAATTGGATTAAATTAGTAAAATAAAATGGAATTGATTGATAGAAGTGAAATAAAATTGATTTTTGAATCAATTGAGATAAATATGTGTTCGTTTGGATTAAAATGAATAGAATGTAAGTAATGAAGTGTAAACCATTTAAATGGAAGCATTTAATTTGTGTTGGAGCCTAATAAATTCACTTATGGAAGTGTTTAGTGAATATTGCTTATGTTATGTATGTGTTCGCTATTGAAATCAATGGAAATGATAACAAACTTTGAATATTTGTCGCCAACCTATTTAAATTGAGTTAGTACAGGTTTAGGGAAGCCGTTGACTGGTTTTGACTGCGCTAAATGCTAGAATAAATAGCCGCTTGCTTAAAAATGCTAAAATAAAGGTACGCCTACGCAAAAATTCAAAATAGGAAATATGAACTGCTTATATTGATATTTATTGTGATTTCTGGCCTGAGGCCGATGTATATATATATATTTGTGCATCCTGCGATATCGCAGAAGTCCCTCCGTACAAGGGAGACTCTGCCAAAATTTTCCGTAAATTTCGGGAGTTAGAAAATTTTTGTAAATTTTCACTAACGATAAATGATTTAAATTTGGTTACCAAATGGAATTGGAACTGAATAATTGAAATCTATATTAAATGCGAATGTAAAGTAGGTGAAATCGAAGAAACTAAAGAAAGTAAAGCTTGTAAATAAACTTTAATTGAGATGTAAATTAATTAGTAAGTAACACTAATTCGATAGTCAAAATGGAAGATAAATTGAATTCAAATGAAATTGTTTGGGCAAAATGAATAGTAATGAAAATAAACTTCGATAGTAAAGTGAAAATTAATGTAAGGAGTGTACAAAATATTTATATTAAATTTAAGAAATGAAAAGTGAAATTCTTAAGTAATTTGGTATTGAGGAAAATTATTCTAGATGAATAATTGAATGACGATTAAAATTTGAAGTTGTGAAATGAGAAAATTTTGGATAAGTGAATGAAATCAAAATGAAAGTGAATAAAAAGGGAATTGATATAATTGGAGATCAATTGGAATTTATACGTAGGATGTACGTATATTATTTTATTCGCATAACGCTTTGATCCAGAATTCGAGCACAGAATTTCAAGATAGTTATATCGATCCGAGTTAGGATTTTTCACTCGATTTTCGACGGCGAACCCGGATATGGGTTGTTGATTGATTTTGAAAATTCTCTATCATAGTTTACGACTATGCAAGGAGAATGACGGTTTCTGATCAAGAAACCAGATCTGAGTACGCACTAGGAAGTCGGGTGGACGATACTAGTTCGGAAGTGAAATTGTGTGATCGAGTGAGCGATCGAATTTGATATTGCGTACGAATGATATATGTGCATCGTACGGCTTAAGTAAAGCAATTATTGAAAATTTGTAAAGGGATGTATAAAATGACTTCGAAGCTGAAATTGGATATTATTGCTTAGTAGGATATACAGGTGTATAAAAGCAATGGATAAATTAGGATTTTTGATTTCAGAAAATAAATTTTAATGGCCCGACAAAAAGGTACGTATTTCAATTTCTGTATGAAGTTTGTTTGGATTTTTGGATCGAACCACTTGGCTTTTTGTTTTCTTTTTGGATTTGGGAGGCCGTAGAGCCATTTTGTAGTAGTACCGAGCTAGCCGCGCAAAGGAGACGCTGGCAAAATTTTCGAGAATTTAGGGAGTTAGAAAAATTTTGAGAAATTTTGATAATTTAAAATTTGAATTCAAATCTAAATTTGAACTAATAAGTAAGTGATATTGTTTGGGACTTTTGGAAAGGTTTGGAAAGATAATAGAAAAAGAATTGTGTCTTTAGTAAAAAGATTTGTTTGGTAAGTTGTTAAAAACTATTTGCGGTTGAGGGAATAGTAAATAGGTTATATGGACCATTCTTCTTAACTAGTAATTTCGAGGACGAAATTCTTTTAAGGGGGGAGGAATGTGACGACCCAGAATTTTGGGCTTTAAAATTGGAATATTTAATTTGTTTTAAATATTCAATAGTTAAATTTTAACTCGAATTCAAATATAAATAGTTATTGGATGATTTAATTTTTTTTGAATTAAACAACTGAAAATAGGATAAAATAGAGAATCCTCAGTTTTGAGCCTGTTAAAAATAGTTTAAGGGTTCAGAAAATTTATATTGTTAATATTGAAGGTGATGAAACTTTTAAAATTAAATTTGGAGGTGTTTTGTTCTGTTTTCAAATTATATTGTTTAAATTTAAATTTAAAAATAGCCTTCCGGGGCACGGTCTCGGAATTTGACGAAACCAGTTCCAATGGATCCGTAATATTGTATTAATATCAAATTTCAAATTTGGCAGTGATTGGGGTTGTTATGTGAGCGTACGATATATAAATGCATAGAAATTTATTCTAAGACAAATTAAATCTAGATATATTATAATTATTTTTCTTTTATCCGACAATAAGTACAACCCGCTACCCTTGTGTCTCCTTCGTACCCCTTTTTCTTCCCTCTTGCTCTTTCAAAAATATCACGTTCCTCCTTTCTCTTTCAAGCAGCCGACAGTAAACGATTCGAGAAAAAAAAATGGCAGAGCCCTATAAACCAAAATCTCATTACTCTTTCCATCTTCGTTCGAAACCGATTACCCATCCTCTTCCCTTTTAAATCAAAACCCATCCTCTTCCTCAGTTCGAAGCTGCTACCCCAAATTCTTCGAAATCGAAAAAAAAGGGGGACGCTTCATTTCGATCGAAGGCGGCATCGGGTCGAGTGGAGATTTTCGATCATTGGCAGGGACGGCGTGATGTTGTTAAGCTCAAATGGGTGGCAACGGTCACCGTTCGATTCAACTGAGTTGAAGCCTTGCGCGCGCATGTTGGCAGTGGTAGTCGACGAGTTTACAGGGGAGGTCGCATATCTGTTGTCGTCGATTTCGATAGAGAAATGGTGAGAGGAAGGGAGCCGCTCACCTAGAATTCGAGTGGTTGGCTGCTCATGGGGACGCGGTATAGGCAGTGGCTGGCGCCGACGTAGGGGCATGTCGCGAGTGAACTGCTAGGGTTTTGGGTTGTCAGAATAGTAAGGGCTGGTCGTGTTCGAAGATAGGCCAGGGGAGCAGTGAGGTACTAGTTCCATTCTGATTTGAATATATTTATTCACACCTATTTTAATGCATATGGTAAACAGAAATTTATTTATATCGACAAAGTTGGAAGAAATGGGAATTTAAAATTGTTATCGAATTTAAAATTTTATATGCATGTAAACTCACAGTAACACATATTCAGACAAGGTTTTAAAAATATAAAGTTAGAGGTAGAAATTGTCTAGTTTAAAAAAAAGGGGAAATGTAAATGAGGTTATGTACTGTTATTGTAATCAGATTTAAAACTGGAATTGAAAAGAAAGTTATATACACACATGCACACTTAACTTACTTAATTATTCTAAATAATTTATAAAAGTTAATTGATCGTTCAAATTGTTCAAATATTAATAAATCATCTAATATCATACAAGGTTTAAAATCATGGGAACAAGTCAGTCTAGAGTGGATTGCAAATGAAAAGCAAAGGTGAGTTAATCTCACTCAGCTGAATTTTATTTTAAATTTAAATGGTTAAATTTAAATAATTGATTGAATGGTTGAATTGATTTGGATGTGCTATATTATATATAGTAGTATATACCAATATATATATTGGCATATGTATATATTGGAGTTGTTATTCCCGCACTATATAGCGGATGAGACCCACTGCGCCGCATAATAGCGGATGATTTTTATAAAATCCCATATACCGCGATATTCCACTTGGAAGTAGAATTGGTATTGTGCTAACATCTGTGGATGCAGGGAAACAGGTTGGAGGGATCCAACTGGATTCCTCAAAATTATTTAGGTTATTTAATATTATGTGGTTGTGAATATTTGATATCATGTGTTGATTTGATTGATAAATTGAAAATGTTGGAAGATGTTGGGATTGAATATTTCGATATACTAAGTTATCAAAAATATATAGAGTTAGATTTTTGGAAAGAAATAAAAGAGTAATCTATAAGTAAATAACGATAAAGAATTTGAATGAATTAAAGAATGAATTGAAAAACAAAATATAAATAAAGGTAATTCTTTGTAAAATTCAAATAATTAAATACTAAGCATGAAAATGAGAATTTGGATTACTAGAGGAAAATAAATTGTAAAGTTTAAGTGATAGTATTAAAAGAATAAAGAATAAAGAGTTTATTTTAAATTTGAGATTTGATGTAATTTAAAGATGCAAGAAGAAATATGGAAATCTAAATTGGTATTTTAATTAAAAGGGTTTAAAATCATAATAAAGAAATAAAATCTTAAAGTTAATAGATTTTAAATAAATATAAGTGAAGGAATTTATTTCAAGATGAAGTAAGTTAGAAATCAATTGTAAATTTACTTAAGTGTTTGGAATTGAAATTAAAGGAAAAGTGAGATTTTGAATTTTATAAATTGGGTTTATAAAGGAGTAGTGAATTTGGAAATATAAATTCAAGGTGTGAATTTATTAAAGGAAGGGCAAATTTGTTTAAAAATAAATGGAGATTTATTTTTAAAGGATGTGAAAGAGAAAAGTATTTCCCGAATAGCCAAGTACGATTTCGAAGTAAATTCTTAAATATAAGTTATAAGTTTTAATGTTGTTTTTAAAGGCATGTTTAGAAAATTTATTATTTCTAATATTTAAATTCTAAAGTAAATACTTTCCAAATCTATTATCGTAATAATTATCTTTAAGGGTAACTAGTATTTTGTTTAAAAAGTGAAAACTTAGTTTATATTTTATAAAGTAACTTTATTTTAAATATTCTTAAAAGTATTATTTTTAATTAAGTATTAAGTAGTTTTCCAAATTTAAATGTTAAAGTATAGTTTACAATAAAGTGTTTTTAAAATTTTATTTTAAATCTAAAATGGTTTTTGTACTTGGCGTTTCAGTGGAAGTAAATATTTGGGAAATGTATTCCGTGAGAGGAAACTGTTTTGAAACTATTTTCAAAGGGGTTTGAAATAGAAATATATCTTGCGAAGATATTTGAAGTTAATAAATAATTTGGGAAAATCATTTATTTGTTTTGATGGATGTTATGGATGTTAATTGATAGTTAAATCATCGACTATCAATATTGGACAAATGCGCTGATCGTTTCGAAGAGACCGGGATCGAGATTTATTTCTCGAAAACCACTTCGATCCGGTTTGTACATTTCATGGGGAAACGAGTTTGATATTGAAGATAAAATGGGGTTTTCAGTTCCGTTCGGACCTGGGATGGACTTGTATGGACGAATGCTTTCGGAACATCGTCAGGGGACGATGGGCATTCTAAGTGATACGTTCTATAAAGGTAACGTTTAACCTCGAGCCTCATCAATCGGGAATGACTAAAAATCAGGGGTTATGCAGCAAGGCTTCGTGGGTAGCGCCCACTGGAGAGTATGGTCATCCCTGTCTAGAGGTCCCTTTTTTTCGGCTTAGTGGTGCGGTTGCTGATCCCAACCATGGGGTGATCATATTTGGAATTGCCCATAGGTGATTCCGGCCTTGTGTTGCATGGGAGCGGGCGTACTCCTCGGTACTGTGATCTAGGCCACGTACTGTGACAGGTGGTACCCCAGTGCCTAGTCATTTGTTGGAAATCCATTCTTCCTACGTGCCTTGTACGAGTTTTGTTTGTATTACCCACGGTGTGGCTAGTATGCTGGAATTTAATAGATGTAACAATTTCAGCTATTTTAATAGTATTTGTAAATAGACACTATTATAATATCAGAGGATTTTATAAAAAGTGTTTTAGCTATCGTAAGGTAAAACCCGACATGTTTATTTGTGACGTGGTCTTACGAGATGCTTTTGATTTCAAAAGGATTTTTGAAACTTTAATAATCAATTTGAGTGTGATTTTCTCACGCTGGTATTCCAGACTGACTCGGGTGTTGTTTTATATGATGCTCGGGTCAGACCGAGATAAACAGGTTCAGGTTATAGCTGTAGAGCTCAGGCGATGAGTTGGAGGGCGAGGCGTATCTTCTGTACTTGTTATATATATATTTTCCGCTGTGTTGATTGCTGCACTCTGTTGTATTGAGAACATGATATGATTATTGCCCGGTTGTATATAAATGTACTCTGATGTATACTCTGATGATATATTGTATAAACAGATATAGTTTTGATTTGTGTAAAGATCTGTTAATATATTATATTTTGTTTTGCTGCGATGTGAGATTCTGATGTTGTTTTTCTACTTTCTTCTTCTACTTCTTCTTCTTTTAAACACTAATGGTTCGATTTTCCGGGACTGGAAAGTCGGGTCGTTACACCTGAGCAGCAGAACATGACTTCTACTAGTATATAAAATTGTCTGACTAATGTGTTCTTGATAACACAGATATGTCAATGTGTGTACACCCTTCCTATAATCAAATCCTCAAGTATAAGAGTGTGTGTGAAGATATGAAAGGAAGATTATCGCTATGAATCAAAGAATATGAATATGAATATGAATTCAAAGATTCAAGCAATGAAGATGGTTGGATTTCTTTTGAATGCAGAGAATATAGAGAGTAAGTAAGATCAGTAAATTATTCAAGAATCGGTGATTTGGAAAATGTTTTTGATGTGTTTATATAGTGCATAGATTGATACAACCTTTTGCTAAGAGATTCAATCAATAGATGCAGCCATTACTCTTCGAATTGGATTGAAATTCTTCACGAGAGGAAGCTTCCGTTTAGAAAATATAGCTGTTATACGTAGGTCAATCAACTGAGTTCAGAAGCTCAGTTGACTGGAATTCAAATTTGTATATATATTCTCTGTTCACTGTGCATTTTGCACCAGGTCAGTCGACTGGTCGACTGTAATCAGTAGTATGACCTGTGCAATTTTGCACAGTGAATTTCAATGCATATACAAACGAAAATAATTTGTTTAGTGTGCAAGTGTAACTACTTGAGGAATGATTTTAACAGTATCTAAACATATCTAAGACTCAAAAACATAATAAATAATCATACGAAAACTAGTTTTGAAGTCTCTTCTCTTTGTAGTTTATACCATGTATATGTTACTCTCTTTTTGTTGCTATCGCCATATAGTCTTTGTTAATGCTCCTTGTCACTCATGATTCAACAAATTGTTTCCAAAGTATTTTAAGGGAAGTAAGCCAGTACTCTCCTCTTTCGTCGCTGGAAAATAATTTCGGTGATGACTGCAGCATCATCGATATTCATTTTCGAGTCTCAAATTGGAGAGGCCACTCAGTAGCTTTGCTACACTTTTGTTTTGGGAAAATTGGTTTGATTTCAATTTCTTGAATATGATTTGATGTATAAAATATTTGAATATATTTATTTCAAAATAGTTTGAAGTGAAACCGGGAATTTACTCTCAAGTTCTATGTTAAGTGATGGTTTTCAATTATTGAAATTAAGCAAAAAATTTAATAACTGGAGAAAAAGGAGAGAAATAGAATTTAACAACTTGAAATAGTTAACTAGGATAAAACTTATTTGTATAATACTCCATTGCATTCTCTAACATGTATATCTTACCTAAAATATTCAAAAGTTAAATGTTAATGTGAATATGTAATTGAAGATCATACAAGAGAAACATAAGTAATAGAAATGTTCAAACTAAATTCTTGCTTAATAAAATATTGTAAATAAAGGGGTAAATTTGTATAGTATTCAATTACATTCAGAAAATATTAATAAAACTTAACCGGGAAGGGTTTGAATGTAATTGAATAATATATAATATAAAATGTATGAAATAAAATGTTCCTAGAATGAATTTTATAAGGAAATTTATAAATAAAATTTGGTAGTTATAATAAAAAGTTTATGAATTTAGGAATATTTGAGATTGAATTATGAGTGGTATCAACTCAACTGAAGATAAATAGATTAATAAATGAGTTAAATCAAATAAATTTTGTTTTGAAAGAAATTTTTGTAACAAATATTAATAAATTGAAACAAATCAAATTGAATGAAAATAGCTTGAATTGAAAATCAACAAAATATGAATATAAATGAATATTATTAATTGAATAAAATGTATTGAAACCAAAATTGCTGTATATTCATTAATTTAAAAAAATGAAATTTATATGATTTTTTGAATTAATTGTTGTAGATGTATTTTGAATTTACCTTATCTTTCGGATTGTTTCTATTCCCCTACCTCGTTCCTTTTCGAGGACGAAAAGTTTTGAGTGGGGGAAAGTGTAACAACCCGGAAATTTTAAAGGTTTTAATTACGTAATTAACTGGAATTTTCTTGAAATTAAACAATTAAAATTTAACAATGAAAAATTGATATTTGGAATATGTCTATTTTAACATGGCAACTGGTAATTTCTTATTGGAAATTATGAAAGTAAATTCTGTTGTGTAATTTTCAATTTAAAATCAGTAATTTAATGATAATAAAATGTTTTCGAAAACTGAATATCTTTTATATAATAAATTTGAAAATCATTTTCTGAGTGAGAGGTCGTACTTCGTTTCGCCAAATTTGGATTGTTTCAGCTCCGTTTATCTTATTTTCGGCGTTTTAGCAGCATTTTGGTAGCATATATCGACTTTTGATAGGATAATCGTATCGCTCATATCTGTGTACCATTCTGTTCATCTCGTCGTGCTGATCTCTGCAGTATATTCATTTGTGTGTTTCGGTGTTTCGGTTTCCGGTACGCGGCGAAACCGCGAAACGGTTAACCGTATCGGTACCCATTTCTGAAATCTTCTGGTTATCTATGGCCATTCATTTTCCACCGTATAAACCATACAGCCACTTGCTTTTAATTTTTCCTTGAATTCAACTATTGACCTTCTACATCCCATTGGTTTCATATATATTCGTTGTTTCGTTTCCCTTGCCGGTTCGTTCGTTTTGGTTCTCTGCTATCTCTCTTTGTTTCTGATAGTTCTAAAAAAATAAAATATATTATAAAACTTTTATATATGGAGAGATTTGAAACTGAGCTCTTCCTTTCCTCTCTAATATGTCAAGTCTCACGCAAATATCACCTCCCGACCGACCACTCATCCTCTCTTCGGCCACAAACCCATGCAAACTCTTCTACCTCCCACCGCTCGACCACTTGCTCCGCCGCTTCCCAGACCTCTGAAAAGCAACGCCTCAAATTCCCTCTCTCCCCACCTTCGTTTCACTTAACTACCCTCTAACCTAAGAAGCTAACGCAACCACCCACCTTTACGCGCCTATGCCACAACTGCCCACCGAGAACGACAGCCGCATCTCCACTCCTCGAGACGACAGCTCCACCAGATCCAAACCCTGCAAAACTTGATCCTTTCTCCAGCTACTTCCGCCGCCATTTTCGCACCAACCACCTTCCCATCCCCTCAACCACTGCCGCCACGTAACCCAAGCCTCTCCACGTCGCTGTGACAACCACCTGATAGCAGCACGTGCCACAACTCCGTCCCCTTTGTTCCCACTCCAGATCTGACCAAGACCGCCTCCAAACCCTTCCACCTATCGAGCGCAGTACTGCCGACCTGCTGATCTGGACGTACCTCCTATCTGGCCTCGACCTTTCCCTAGTGACCCACGTCCACTCGAGCACCAGTAGACGAGACCTGATCAAGTATTCGTTGTACAAAAAGAGGTATATATATCATATTTTAAGGAGTATTATATATATTATTATATTCATTTGATCTGTTTTCTGTATATATAAAAGAGTAAAGTAAGATATGTTATGTCAGTGTGTATATATATTGATTTTATATATTAAATCTTGTTTCTGCCTTCTAATTTTATTTTTCTTCACTGCTTTTTGGGAACTCGACTTCTATTTTATATAATGTATGTAAGTTATATATATATATATAATATATATGGCATATGTATGTTTTGGTCTCTTTAATCAAAAGTTATATATATATATATATGTAAGCTATCTTGTTTATAAATAATATGTTAAAGAAGTTTATATTTTTTTTGTAAGAGTTGTATTTATTTAAATTTATATTATTATTTTTAAAATCGATTTTGCAACAAATTTTATATAAATAATTTATTTAAATATTTTGTAACGACCCTGAAATTTAAATTTATTTAAATTAATAATTTATTGAATTTTTGAATTAAATCGATAATTAAATAAATTTTTGGATAAAAATAGTAAAATAAAATTCAAATAGAAGTTACTTGTATTTCAAAAATATAAAACCAGTACCATATTTATTCATAAAGCATGAATAGGTAAGTAGAAACAAACAATAATTAGTCAACTATAAGGACTTGTCTATATTACAAAGATAACACTAAAACAAGGTTGTAAAACAGAGTATAAAAGGAAAGGTACCTTCATAAATGCTTGTACAATAAATAAACTAGATATGCTTGTTTGTAGATAAGGCTACAAGACAAAGAAAATAGATATGCATGTTTGTACAGGATGTACACTTGGAAAAATACATGTACAAAGATATAAGTACATTCGAAAATTTAAAATAAAGTATAAGTGTAGACATAAGGAGGCAAGCATTTAATGTTGAACATCTCTAGTACACAAACTAGATCATATCAGCCCCCATGAAATAAAAAAATCTCTGAGCAAATCTCGTACCAAAGAAAATAAACATCACCTTGCATACTCTATTCTATATCTAAATCTGCTCATTCATTTCATTCAAAAGACTGAGCCTTCCCAGTTTTTAAAAGTTCAAACTAGATCTAAATCATGTTCAAAACGAGAGACATAGCAAGTTTCCATCTTTACAACTTGAAAACAATAATCCAATCTAGAGTATTAGGGATCAAAGGAAGATCCAGCTTCCAGTTCAACATTGAAGAGGCTCTGTGCATTCTTTTTGAAAGAAGACAGGTGAGCAACTCTTCCTTTAAAAACCTGCTCTGTTCTTTCTTCTTGTCCAAGTGAGTAAACTTTTAAATTGAAAATTTAAATAAATATGGAAATCTCTGTGCTTATGACTGTTTTATGTTTTATGTTTGTTCAAGCCTTTGTGAATATTTGAATGTGCATATCTGCAGTTTAAAAACTCCCCTGATCCCAGTTCAAACCTTAACTTGAAACTGTAAAAGGAAGTAACTTCTTTTTCTACTTAAGTAGTCTTGTTGCTTGTGATAATTCTGGTAATAGTAGATGCATATATGTTAATAACTATGTTGTAATCAGTAGAATAACTACAATATATGCTGTGGTAAATCTGGTTGTCTGAAAACAAGTAGTACCTCTCTGTATTTTCATATACAGGATGTCAAATGTGAAAGTTAATTCAAATTCTTTTCCCTGACTATATTTTTTTTTAACCTTGAACTTCAAACAAAATACATTGGTTGAGTATAAAATAGATATAGGAATTGAATTCATGTTAAAAAGAGTTGAGCTGCTCTGAGAATAAATATAGAGCAGTAATACTAACATAAGTCAAAATTTTAAATATCTGGTAGTGTCGATTCAAGTTTAGGAACTGATTGCTAAATCATAGATAGGATTTTTAAGATCGAGTTGGAAATTTTTAATGGAGTATTGGATGTGGAATTTAGTGATGTCTGGAAATCGAGTTTTTGGGTTTCTCTTGTGATCTAGGCAATCTGGAGAGTCGTAGTTCGTTCGGGAGGTGGATGAACGACCGGAGACTTCGACAAAAATGTATGATGATGTTTTACATCAGTGGGGAAGTGGTGGTTGGTAGGTGAAGTCTAGAACCCTAATTTTGCTATGCTAAGGAAAAACAATCACCGTGGCCTGGAGAGCTGATCGAGTTCGTCGAGTTTTTGGGCATGGGTAGTCGACGCGTAGTCGAAGTCGTAGCCGGAGGGATTGGTTGTCAGGTGGTCGGAGCTAGGAGGAAGCGGCACTGACAGGTTTGAGGGAAGTGATGCTGTTGCGTTGCCAGGTCCGAGTTTCGACCTCGAATTCGATTCGAGTTGAAGTGTTGGGTTTGGGTGGTTGAGATCATGCTGGAGGATGATCGTTGACGTGGGGACGTCGTTGTAGTCGATCGGAGATGATCGAAATTGTGGTGCACGTGCACAGTGATTTACTGGCGTGCGTAAATTCTGGTAGCAGGAAATGGTCGCGAGTTTCTCGAGTCGATTGGAGAAATGGTCGAAGCTTTCTTGCTTTGGACTCGAAGAAGGAAGTGGAATGGGTTTTGCAGGGGAAAGCTCGGGTTCTTTGATGATTTTCTCGAAGTAAAAATGGGGTAGGCTCGGGTTGTTGACTGTTACTAGTTTTAAGGCCTGCAAGTATTTATTTTGGTTTAAATGTAAAGGCTTTAAGTTGTGAAAGTGAAAGCAGGTTTTAACAGGGATCAAAACCAAGTTTAAATATGGATTCAAATTAAGATTCGTCTCCAAAGTTTTTAAAATTTAAAATAGTTTTATAAACAAAATATTTTAACCATTTTAAATTGTTTGAAGTATATTTTTAAAAGTGATTTAAAATCTTGCTGAGTAAATTTGTATTTATTTGTATCTAGAATTTGGAGTGGAAGGTCAAGGTAGATTCAAGGGTAAAATATTTAAGTGTAATTTGAAATGAGAAATTGATCATTTATAAGTAATGCTTATCCTTAAATAAACGAAAATTAAGGTTTTGACATTATTTAGTAAGTGAATAATAAATAAATTTAATTAATTAATGATTGGATTAATTTATTTAGTAATTGAAAGTTAAATTAGTTAATTAAATTTTAAAGTAATGAATTTAGTATAAATGAATGAATATGTAAGAATCATTAATTAAATAAGAGTTAAATTTTAATCTACGATTATAAATTAATAAAGTAAGCAAGAATAAATTAAGTTATATTGAATACTTAATTAATTAAACAATTAAGGGCTTATCAATGAGTTATTTAAGATGAAATTTAATTGTAATTAATAAATCTTAATTTAATTACTTTGGATTAAAGGAGTGTTAATGATAAATGAAGATTATTAACTAGTATAATAAATTAAGGATAAAGGTTAACTAAGTGATTAATTTAAGAATAGTTAATTAATTTAATTAATTAATGATTATGATTAATTAACTAATAAAAAAAATTAAGGAATTGGAAATTTATTAATCAAGAAATTTAAAGGTTAATTATTGAATAATTTAAGGTTAATTAATTTATTATTAATGGTTAATTAATAAATGATTAAAGAAAAATTAATCAAAATAATTTGTAAATTATTGAAGTTAATTAACCAGGATTAGTAAATTATTCATAGAAATTAAATCCGATTTGAATTAATCAGACAATTAATTGACCTTACTTATGGATGTTTAAATTGAATTTGAATGGTGAATTGTTTGATATCCTTGATATATGATGCTTTGTGACATGAATTACTTTATATTGTGATCTGTGATTTCTGTTTCTGTGATATATTACTATGTGAATATGAAACCTTGACCCGTAAAACGACACTTGAATTACGATGCGACAGGGAGTCGGATTCCAGTTGGTTATCCGAAACCCACATCGAATTATAATGGTGAATCTTTGTGACCGATAAATTTATTTTATCTATGAATCTGTGAATGAAAATGAGCGTTATCGATTATACCGCTTATCAATATATCTGTGATGATTGATGTTGCACTATTGTGTGTAAAACCCCTGGACCACACTATTACACATACAAATATGGATTTCACGTGGAAATCGGTTAAGTCACAGATAAATTAAATTTGATGTTTTGAAATTGAAACTTTAATTTCAATTGATTTTGAAATTGGAAATTTCGGTTTAAAGTGAAAAGCTTTTTGAAATAGAATTTCAAAGACAAGAGTTATTTTGAATAACTTAATGGAATTTTGGAAATTTAAATAATTTGATTTAAACTTAAATTCAAGATTTGAAATTAAATTCTATGATTTGAAACTAGGGATTAAAGATGTTTATATATGGGTTAAACTATTTTAAAAAAATATTGATTTTGAAATGTGAATATAATTCAAGGACTTTAACCCGTGCAAATAAAATTGGATTTTTCTTAAATGAAAACTGTTTGTTTTCAAATGATAAAAGCTTTCATATATATATAAGAAATGAAATTCCAATTTAAAGGAATTTCAAGTATAAATTGAAAGATGGTTTTCCAAGTTATGAATGAATTCTTTTTGAAAGCTATGAATTGAATCTGTTTAATTTTAACAGATTTAAAATGATGTTTGTTTAAACCATTCGAAATGAAATTGTTTTGAAAGCTATAAGTTGAATCTTTATTTTAAAGATTTAACGAGTTAATCCAATTGAAACAGAAATTGTTTTGGAAAAACTGTGAATGAATCTTTGTGAAAATCAAGTGAACTCTGTAAAAAAATCTTTTTGTTTAAAAGATTTGAAATGGTAATTTGTTAAACCATTTGAAGAAAAGAAGTTGAATTATTAAGTTGTGACTTAATTGAAATTCCATATCCATATGTTTTAAAGATTGCGCTCGTTATTCGGGTTAGCCGGGAAAGGACTCTTGGGTCGTATAACCCATTCCGAATAATGATACGTCGTATATGGATCGCATTTGAAGACCGATGTTGAAGACCGGATATTTACGAAAACGAAAGGACAACTCGTCGAATGTCTCTGCACCGACTGGTCCCCGGTATAGAGATTTTATCACCCTTTGTGATGAGAAGTCCGGACGGGATTGTGAATACCCGGAATTGCAAGGGCTTCGTAAGAAGTGCCTTCGGTTCTGTTCGAACCCGGAACAGACTTGTATGGATACATGTCTGACATTACACTTTGAGATATAAAGCCGATTTCTTTCAAATACATTTCTGTTGGTGGCGGAGAATTTATTCTCTTAGCTTAACACTCTTCTCTGAGACGTACGAGCTCAGAGGTTATGTAGTTGAAATTTATCAGCGATATATCCCAATTTGGTAATGTGGCATGCTGAGTGTTGCTGTGTGATGATCAGTGTTTGATCATTTGCGATATGATCATTTGTTTGATCTTATATCTTTGTGATCATAGGTTGATCATTTGTTTGACCCGAAGCATGGCTTTGTGTACAAAGCGTAGCTTTGTGGACGAGACTTCGTCGAACCTCACACCCCGGAAATGGTCAAAACAGGAAAGATGCGGCAAGGTTCTAGGGAGTAGCGCCCCTTAGTGTATGTCATTCCTTCTGGATAGAGGTGGTATCATGGTATGGAGCCCAGATACTTAACCTATGTGGTTGCTGCATTATTATTATGATTATGTAGTTTGTTGGAAATCGAGGATCCTCGGGAAGATCGGTTACGATCGGGGGATGGCATACGCGTGTCAGTAGTTACCTATTTTTGCAGAGGTAACCCGGCCTTGTGTTGGCAGAGATCTAACCGTAATGTTAGGTTATTTCTCGGGACGTCATTCCAGAGGCGTTTCCATGTGGCAATGGGAAGTTCCTTGGCCTGACCATTTGTTGGAAATCCAAACTCCAATACGAACTTTGTACGGTATTAGTTGTAGAACCTGCCATTTACGTACGGTGGTCACCACTGTTTAGATGGTAGCTATAGTAGGCATACGATACTGGTCGTATGTTGGCTAAGATTAATATTATACTTTCGAAATAATTTCTACACTATGCACTAATAATAATATCAAAAATGATTTGATTTTTGTGTAGTAAGCATCTTTGACTATCATAAGAAGAAATCTCCTCCAATTCTGCGTTTGCATTGTGTGTGTGGTGGGAGGTCTTATGGTAGTTTCATTTTCCAAAAGCATTGCGAATTGACTTTAAATTCTTTTGTTGTTCGTTTTTAAAGATAAACTGTTTTTGTTGCTCACACCAGTCCCACGACTGACTCGGAGTTTATTGTTCATTTCCTAAACTCTGGGTGCTCAAAATTTTCTACACGAGCAGTCTAGAGTTGGGTTTTTCAGATATTTAGATTCAGTAGATTATCTGGAACTAGTTCAGTCTTTGGATCGGACTGCACTTGCTTATTCTTGGTGTATCGTTATTGGGAGTTCGAGCTACTGCTGGAGTTCTCTCTTGAAGACTATCTTAGAGTTATTTGTTCCGCTGCTGATGTTAGTTATCTATTTTCTTTTCCGCTGCTATTTTTTTTTGTATCATATCTCTGATGTATATTGATATTCATTGTATCACTCTGTTGTATCAGATAATGTATATCAATGTATTTTTTTTTTCTTCCGCTGTGTTATTTACTTAACTGTGTTATAAGCTCCGGAGAACCAGATTTGGCATTTGAATCTACGGCATTTTGAGTACAAGTGGAGTACGGGTGCCGATTTTCGAAGGCCAACTTTTGGGTCTTTACAAGTGGTATCAGAGCTAAGGTTGAACTTTAGCTCAGGAGTATAACACGTTAAGTAGCTCATTAGAGATAGAGTGAAGTAAACTCTAGAATGAGTAATTCTCAGATATCCGTTCGAATGCCTCAGTAAATTCTCTTGCTGTCCACTGATAGTAAGTATGAGTGCAAGAAGAGGACGAGATAGGGGACAAGGGAATACGACTATAAATGGTCAATATCCTGCAACAGTGGAAACAATTTTCTTATCAATCTTCTTTGATTCGTTTCCAAATTCTTTGATTGCTTCGTATCAGCTATAAGAAAGAAGTTTCGGTGTGATGATGGCTCTACGGATCGTTGTAGAAGATCCTTACTTCGTATCTTCATCGGTTTCTTATCAGCTTTTTGATTTAAACTTTAATGAATTTGAAGTTGGAAATTTTTAATTAAGTTAAATTGATTAATAGAATATGAAGCTAAATTTGAATTGAATCAATAAAAACGATATCGTTTGAAACCAAAATTTGAAATTCTATTCTAATTCCTTGTGAATACCAAAGTCCGAAGAGGGACAAATTGGTATGTGTTTTGAGATATTCCGACTTGAATTTGGAATCCATATCTTGTGTTTGAGGAATTATAGGAGATCGAATCTATCTATCTTTGTTGCTTTCGTGCCTGCGAATTTCGAGGACGAAATTCTTTTAAGGGGGGAAGTTTGTAACGACCCTGAAATTTAAATTTATTTAAATTAATAATTTATTGAATTTTTGAATTAAATCGATAATTAAATAAATTTTTGGATAAAAATAGTAAAATAAAATTCAAATAGAAGTTACTTGTATTTCAAAAATATAAAACCAGTACCATATTTATTCATAAAGCATGAATAGGTAAGTAGAAACAAACAATAATTAGTCAACTATAAGGACTTGTCTATATTACAAAGATAACACTAAAACAAGGTTGTAAAACAGAGTATAAAAGGAAAGGTACCTTCATAAATGCTTGTACAGTAAATAAACTAGATATGCTTGTTTGTAGATAAGGCTGCAAGACAAAGAAAATAGATATGCATGTTTGTACAGGATGTACACTTGGAAAAATACATGTACAAAGATATAAGTACATTCGAAAATTTAAAATAAAGTATAAGTGTAGACATAAGGAGGCAAGCATTTAATGTTGAACATCTCTAGTACACAAACTAGATCATATCAGCCCCCATGAAATAAAAAAATCTCTGAGCAAATCTCGTACCAAAGAAAATAAACATCACCTTGCATACTCTATTCTATATCTAAATCTGCTCATTCATTTCATTCAAAAGACTGAGCCTTCCCAGTTTTTAAAAGTTCAAACTAGATCTAAATCATGTTCAAAACGAGAGACATAGCAAGTTTCCATCTTTACAACTTGAAAACAATAATCCAAACTAGAGTATTAGGGATCAAAGGAAGATCCAGCTTCCAGTTCAACATTGAAGAGGCTCTGTGCATTCTTTTTGAAAGAAGACAGGTGAGCAACTCTTCCTTTAAAAACCTGCTCTGTTCTTTCTTCTTGTCCAAGTGAGTAAACTTTTAAATTGAAAATTTAAATAAATATGGAAATCTCTGTGCTTATGACTGTTTTATGTTTTATGTTTGTTCAAGCCTTTGTGAATATTTGAATGTGCATATCTGCAGTTTAAAAACTCCCCTGATCCCAGTTCAAACCTTAACTTGAAACTGTAAAAGGAAGTAACTTCTTTTTCTACTTAAGTAGTCTTGTTGCTTGTGATAATTCTGGTAATAGTAGATGCATATATGTTAATAACTATGTTGTAATCAGTAGAATAACTACAATATATGCTGTGGTAAATCTGGTTGTCTGAAAACAAGTAGTACCTCTCTGTATTTTCATATACAGGATGTCAAATGTGAAAGTTAATTCAAATTCTTTTCCCTGACTATATTTTTTTTTAACCTTGAACTTCAAACAAAATACATTGGTTGAGTATAAAATAGATCTAGGAATTGAATTCATGTTAAAAAGAGTTGAGCTGCTCTGAGAATAAATATAGAGCAGTAATACTAACATAAGTCAAAATTTTAAATATCTGGTAGTGTCGATTCAAGTTTAGGAACTGATTGCTAAATCATAGATAGGATTTTTAAGATCGAGTTGGAAATTTTTAATGGAGTATTGAATGTGGAATTTAGTGATGTCTGGAAATCGAGTTTTTGGGTTTCTCTTGTGATCTAGGCAATCTGGAGAGTCGTAGTTCGTTCGGGAGGTGGATGAACGACCGGAGACTTCGACAAAAATGTATGATGATGTTTTACATCAGTGGGGAAGTGGTGGTTGGTAGGTGAAGTCTAGAACCCTAATTTTGCTATGCTAAGGAAAAACAATCACCGTGGCCTGGAGAGCTGATCGAGTTCGTCGAGTTTTTGGGCATGGGTAGTCGACGCGTAGTCGAAGTCGTAGCCGGAGGGATTGGTTGTCAGGTGGTCGGAGCTAGGAGGAAGCGGCGCTGACAGGTTTGAGGGAAGTGATGCTGTTGCGTTGCCAGGTCCGAGTTTCGACCTCGAATTCGATTCGAGTTGAAGTGTTGGGTTTGGGTGGTTGAGATCATGCTGGAGGATGATCGTTGACGTGGGGACGTCGTTGCAGTCGATCGGAGATGATCGAAATTGTGGTGCACGTGCACAGTGATTTACTGGCGTGCGTAAATTCTGGTAGCAGGAAATGGTCGCGAGTTTCTCGAGTCGATTGGAGAAATGGTCGAAGCTTTCTTGCTTTGGACTCGAAGAAGGAAGTGGAATGGGTTTTGCAGGGGAAAGCTCGGGTTCTTTGATGATTTTCTCGAAGTAAAAATGGGGTAGGCTCGGGTTGTTGACTGTTACTAGTTTTAAGGCCTGCAAGTATTTATTTTGGTTTAAATGTAAAGGCTTTAAGTTGTGAAAGTGAAAGCAGGTTTTAACAGGGATCAAAACCAAGTTTAAATATGGATTCAAATTAAGATTCGTCTCCAAAGTTTTTAAAATTTAAAATAGTTTTATAAACAAAATATTTTAACCATTTTAAATTGTTTGAAGTATATTTTTAAAAGTGATTTAAAATCTTGCTGAGTAAATTTGTATTTATTTGTATCTAGAATTTGGAGTGGAAGGTCAAGGTAGATTCAAGGGTAAAATATTTAAGTGTAATTTGAAATGAGAAATTGATCATTTATAAGTAATGCTTATCCTTAAATAAACGAAAATTAAGGTTTTGACATTATTTAGTAAGTGAATAATAAATAAATTTAATTAATTAATGATTGGATTAATTTATTTAGTAATTGAAAGTTAAATTAGTTAATTAAATTTTAAAGTAATGAATTTAGTATAAATGAATGAATATGTAAGAATCATTAATTAAATAAGAGTTAAATTTTAATCTACGATTATAAATTAATAAAGTAAGCAAGAATAAATTAAGTTATATTGAATACTTAATTAATTAAACAATTAAGGGCTTATCAATGAGTTATTTAAGATGAAATTTAATTGTAATTAATAAATCTTAATTTAATTACTTTGGATTAAAGGAGTGTTAATGATAAATGAAGATTATTAACTAGTATAATAAATTAAGGATAAAGGTTAACTAAGTGATTAATTTAAGAATAGTTAATTAATTTAATTAATTAATGATTATGATTAATTAACTAATAAAAAAAATTAAGGAATTGGAAATTTATTAATCAAGAAATTTAAAGGTTAATTATTGAATAATTTAAGGTTAATTAATTTATTATTAATGGTTAATTAATAAATGATTAAAGAAAAATTAATCAAAATAATTTGTAAATTATTGAAGTTAATTAACCAGGATTAGTAAATTATTCATAGAAATTAAATCTGATTTGAATTAATCAGACAATTAATTGACCTTACTTATGGATGTTTAAATTGAATTTGAATGGTGAATTGTTTGATATCCTTGATATATGATGCTTTGTGACATGAATTACTTTATATTGTGATCTGTGATTTCTGTTTCTGTGATATATTACTATGTGAATATGAAACCTTGACCCGTAAAACGACACTTGAATTACGATGCGACAGGGAGTCGAATTCCAGTTGGTTATCCGAAACCCACATCGAATTATAATGGTGAATCTTTGTGACCGATAAATTTATTTTATCTATGAATCTGTGAATGAAAATGAGCGTTATCGATTATACCGCTTATCAATATATCTGTGATGATTGATGTTGCACTATTGTGTGTAAAACCCCTGGACCACACTGTTACACATACAAATATGGATTTCACGTGGAAATCGGTTAAGTCACAGATAAATTAAATTTGATGTTTTGAAATTGAAACTTTAATTTCAATTGATTTTGAAATTGGAAATTTCGGTTTAAAGTGAAAAGCTTTTTGAAATAGAATTTCAAAGACAAGAGTTATTTTGAATAACTTAATGGAATTTTGGAAATTTAAATAATTTGATTTAAACTTAAATTCAAGATTTGAAATTAAATTCTATGATTTGAAACTAGGGATTAAAGATGTTTATATATGGGTTAAACTATTTTAAAAAAATATTGATTTTGAAATGTGAATATAATTCAAGGACTTTAACCCGTGCAAATAAAATTGGATTTTTCTTAAATGAAAACTGTTTGTTTTCAAATGATAAAAGCTTTCATATATATATAAGAAATGAAATTCCAATTTAAAGGAATTTCAAGTATAAATTGAAAGATGGTTTTCCAAGTTATGAATGAATTCTTTTTGAAAGCTATGAATTGAATCTGTTTAATTTTAACAGATTTAAAATGATGTTTGTTTAAACCATTCGAAATGAAATTGTTTTGAAAGCTATAAGTTGAATCTTTATTTTAAAGATTTAACGAGTTAATCCAATTGAAACAGAAATTGTTTTGGAAAAACTGTGAATGAATCTTTGTGAAAATCAAGTGAACTCTGTAAAAAAATCTTTTTGTTTAAAAGATTTGAAATGGTAATTTGTTAAACCATTTGAAGAAAAGAAGTTGAATTATTAAGTTGTGACTTAATTGAAATTCCATATCCATATGTTTTAAAGATTGCGCTCGTTATTCGGGTTAGCCGGGAAAGGACCCTTGGGTCGTATAACCCATTCCGAATAATGATACGTCGTATATGGATCGCATTTGAAGACCGGTGTTGAAGACCGGATATTTACGAAAACGAAAGGACAACTCGTCGAATGTCTCTGCACCGACTGGTCCCCGGTATAGAGATTTTATCACCCTTTGTGATGAGAAGTCCGGACGGGATTGTGAATACCCGGAATTGCAAGGGCTTCGTAAGAAGTGCCTTCGGTTCTGTTCGAACCCGGAACAGACTTGTATGGATACATGTTTGACATTACACTTTGAGATATAAAGCCGATTTCTTTCAAATACATTTCTGTTGGTGGCGGAGAATTTATTCTCTTAGCTTAACACTCTTCTCTGAGACGTACGAGCTCAGAGGTTATGTAGTTGAAATTTATCAGCGATATATCCCAATTTGGTAATGTGGCATGCTGAGTGTTGCTGTGTGATGATCAGTGTTTGATCATTTGCGATATGATCATTTGTTTGATCTTATATCTTTGTGATCATAGGTTGATCATTTGTTTGACCCGAAGCATGGCTTTGTGTACAAAGCGTTGCTTTGTGGACGAGACTTCGTCGAACCTCACACCCCGGAAATGGTCAAAACAGGAAAGATGCGGCAAGGTTCTAGGGAGTAGCGCCCCTTAGTGTATGTCATTCCTTCTGGATAGAGGTGGTATCATGGTATGGAGCCCAGATACTTAACCTATGTGGTTGCTGCATTATTATTATGATTATGTAGTTTGTTGGAAATCGAGGATCCTCGGGAAGATCGGTTACGATCGGGGGATGGCATACGCGTGTCAGTAGTTACCTATTTTTGCAGAGGTAACCCGGCCTTGTGTTGGCAGAGATCTAACCGTAATGTTAGGTTATTTCTCGGGACGTCATTCCAGAGGCGTTTCCATGTGGCAATGGGAAGTTCCTTGGCCTGACCATTTGTTGGAAATCCAAACTCCAATACGAACTTTGTACGGTATTAGTTGTAGAACCTGCCATTTACGTACGGTGGTCACCACTGTTTAGATGGTAGCTATAGTAGGCATACGATACTGGTCGTATGTTGGCTAAGATTAATATTATACTTTCGAAATAATTTCTACACTATGCACTAATAATAATATCAAAAATGATTTGATTTTTGCGTAGTAAGCATCTTTGACTATCATAAGAAGAAATCTCCTCCAATTCTGCGTTTGCATTGTGTGTGTGGTGGGAGGTCTTATGGTAGTTTCATTTTCCAAAAGCATTGCTAATTGACTTTAAATTCTTTTGTTGTTCGTTTTTAAAGATAAACTGTTTTTGTTGCTCACACCAGTCCCACGACTGACTCGGAGTTTATTGTTCATTTCCTAAACTCTGGGTGCTCAAAATTTTCTACACGAGCAGTCTAGAGTTGGGTTTTTCAGATATTTAGATTCAGTAGATTATCTGGAACTAGTTCAGTCTTTGGATCGGACTGCACTTGCTTATTCTTGGTGTATCGTTATTGGGAGTTCGAGCTACTGCTGGAGTTCTCTCTTGAAGACTATCTTAGAGTTATTTGTTCCGCTGCTGATGTTAGTTATCTATTTTCTTTTCCGCTGCTATTTTTTTTTGTATCATATCTCTGATGTATATTGATATTCATTGTATCACTCTATTGTATCAGATAATGTATATCAATGTATTATTTTTTTTTCTTCCGCTGTGTTATTTACTTAACTGTGTTATAAGCTCCGGAGAACCAGATTTGGCATTTGAATCTACGGCATTTTGAGTACAAGTGGAGTACGGGTGCCGATTTTCGAAGGCCAACTTTTGGGTCTTTACAAGTGGTATCAGAGCTAAGGTTGAACTTTAGCTCAGGAGTATAACACGTTAAGTAGCTCATTAGAGATAGAGTGAAGTAAACTCTAGAATGAGTAATTCTCAGATATCCGTTCGAATGCCTCAGTAAATTCTCTTGCTGTCCACTGATAGTAAGTATGAGTGCAAGAAGAGGACGAGATAGGGGACAAGGGAATACGACTATAAATGGTCAATATCCTGCAACAGTGGAAACAATTTTCTTATCAATCTTCTTTGATTCGTTTCCAAATTCTTTGATTGCTTCGTATCAGCTATAAGAAAGAAGTTTCGGTGTGATGATGGCTCTACGGATCGTTGTAGAAGATCCTTACTTCGTATCTTCATCGGTTTCTTATCAGCTTTTTGATTTAAACTTTAATGAATTTGAAGTTGGAAATTTTTAATTAAGTTAAATTGATTAATAGAATATGAAGCTAAATTTGAATTGAATCAATAAAAACGATATCGTTTGAAACCAAAATTTGAAATTCTATTCTAATTCCTTGTGAATACCAAAGTCCGAAGAGGGACAAATTGGTATGTGTTTTGAGATATTCCGACTTGAATTTGGAATCCATATCTTGTGTTTGAGGAATTATAGGAGATCGAATCTATCTATCTTTGTTGCTTTCGTGCCTGCGAATTTCGAGGACGAAATTCTTTTAAGGGGGGAAGTTTGTAACGACCCTGAAATTTAAATTTATTTAAATTAATAATTTATTGAATTTTTGAATTAAATCGATAATTAAATAAATTTTTGGATAAAAATAGTAAAATAAAATTCAAATAGAAGTTACTTGTATTTCAAAAATATAAAACCAGTACCATATTTATTCATAAAGCATGAATAGGTAAGTAGAAACAAACAATAATTAGTCAACTATAAGGACTTGTCTATATTACAAAGATAACACTAAAACAAGGTTGTAAAACAGAGTATAAAAGGAAAGGTACCTTCATAAATGCTTGTACAGTAAATAAACTAGATATGCTTGTTTGTAGATAAGGCTGCAAGACAAAGAAAATAGATATGCATGTTTGTACAGGATGTACACTTGGAAAAATACATGTACAAAGATATAAGTACATTCGAAAATTTAAAATAAAGTATAAGTGTAGACATAAGGAGGCAAGCATTTAATGTTGAACATCTCTAGTACACAAACTAGATCATATCAGCCCCCATGAAATAAAAAAATCTCTGAGCAAATCTCGTACCAAAGAAAATAAACATCACCTTGCATACTCTATTCTATATCTAAATCTGCTCATTCATTTCATTCAAAAGACTAAGCCTTCCCAGTTTTTAAAAGTTCAAACTAGATCTAAATCATGTTCAAAACGAGAGACATAGCAAGTTTCCATCTTTACAACTTGAAAACAATAATCCAAACTAGAGTATTAGGGATCAAAGGAAGATCCAGCTTCCAGTTCAACATTGAAGAGGCTCTGTGCATTCTTTTTGAAAGAAGACAGGTGAGCAACTCTTCCTTTAAAAACCTGCTCTGTTCTTTCTTCTTGTCCAAGTGAGTAAACTTTTAAATTGAAAATTTAAATAAATATGGAAATCTCTGTGCTTATGACTGTTTTATGTTTTATGTTTGTTCAAGCCTTTGTGAATATTTGAATGTGCATATCTGCAGTTTAAAAACTCCCCTGATCCCAGTTCAAACCTTAACTTGAAACTGTAAAAGGAAGTAACTTCTTTTTCTACTTAAGTAGTCTTGTTGCTTGTGATAATTCTGGTAATAGTAGATGCATATATGTTAATAACTATGTTGTAATCAGTAGAATAACTACAATATATGCTGTGGTAAATCTGGTTGTCTGAAAACAAGTAGTACCTCTCTGTATTTTCATATACAGGATGTCAAATGTGAAAGTTAATTCAAATTCTTTTCCCTGACTATATTTTTTTTTAACCTTGAACTTCAAACAAAATACATTGGTTGAGTATAAAATAGATCTAGGAATTGAATTCATGTTAAAAAGAGTTGAGCTGCTCTGAGAATAAATATAGAGCAGTAATACTAACATAAGTCAAAATTTTAAATATCTGGTAGTGTCGATTCAAGTTTAGGAACTGATTGCTAAATCATAGATAGGATTTTTAAGATCGAGTTGGAAATTTTTAATGGAGTATTGAATGTGGAATTTAGTGATGTCTGGAAATCGAGTTTTTGGGTTTCTCTTGTGATCTAGGCAATCTGGAGAGTCGTAGTTCGTTCGGGAGGTGGATGAACGACCGGAGACTTCGACAAAAATGTATGATGATGTTTTACATCAGTGGGGAAGTGGTGGTTGGTAGGTGAAGTCTAGAACCCTAATTTTGCTATGCTAAGGAAAAACAATCACCGTGGCCTGGAGAGCTGATCGAGTTCGTCGAGTTTTTGGGCATGGGTAGTCGACGCGTAGTCGAAGTCGTAGCCGGAGGGATTGGTTGTCAGGTGGTCGGAGCTAGGAGGAAGCGGCGCTGACAGGTTTGAGGGAAGTGATGCTGTTGCGTTGCCAGGTCCGAGTTTCGACCTCGAATTCGATTCGAGTTGAAGTGTTGGGTTTGGGTGGTTGAGATCATGCTGGAGGATGATCGTTGACGTGGGGACGTCGTTGCAGTCGATCGGAGATGATCGAAATTGTGGTGCACGTGCACAGTGATTTACTGGCGTGCGTAAATTCTGGTAGCAGGAAATGGTCGCGAGTTTCTCGAGTCGATTGGAGAAATGGTCGAAGCTTTCTTGCTTTGGACTCGAAGAAGGAAGTGGAATGGGTTTTGCAGGGGAAAGCTCGGGTTCTTTGATGATTTTCTCGAAGTAAAAATGGGGTAGGCTCGGGTTGTTGACTGTTACTAGTTTTAAGGCCTGCAAGTATTTATTTTGGTTTAAATGTAAAGGCTTTAAGTTGTGAAAGTGAAAGCAGGTTTTAACAGGGATCAAAACCAAGTTTAAATATGGATTCAAATTAAGATTCGTCTCCAAAGTTTTTAAAATTTAAAATAGTTTTATAAACAAAATATTTTAACCATTTTAAATTGTTTGAAGTATATTTTTAAAAGTGATTTAAAATCTTGCTGAGTAAATTTGTATTTATTTGTATCTAGAATTTGGAGTGGAAGGTCAAGGTAGATTCAAGGGTAAAATATTTAAGTGTAATTTGAAATGAGAAATTGATCATTTATAAGTAATGCTTATCCTTAAATAAACGAAAATTAAGGTTTTGACATTATTTAGTAAGTGAATAATAAATAAATTTAATTAATTAATGATTGGATTAATTTATTTAGTAATTGAAAGTTAAATTAGTTAATTAAATTTTAAAGTAATGAATTTAGTATAAATGAATGAATATGTAAGAATCATTAATTAAATAAGAGTTAAATTTTAATCTATGATTATAAATTAATAAAGTAAGCAAGAATAAATTAAGTTATATTGAATACTTAATTAATTAAACAATTAAGGGCTTATCAATGAGTTATTTAAGATGAAATTTAATTGTAATTAATAAATCTTAATTTAATTACTTTGGATTAAAGGAGTGTTAATGATAAATGAAGATTATTAACTAGTATAATAAATTAAGGATAAAGGTTAACTAAGTGATTAATTTAAGAATAGTTAATTAATTTAATTAATTAATGATTATGATTAATTAACTAATAAAAAAAATTAAGGAATTGGAAATTTATTAATCAAAAAATTTAAAGGTTAATTATTGAATAATTTAAGGTTAATTAATTTATTATTAATGGTTAATTAATAAATGATTAAAGAAAAATTAATCAAAATAATTTGTAAATTATTGAAGTTAATTAACCAGGATTAGTAAATTATTCATAGAAATTAAATCTGATTTGAATTAATCAGACAATTAATTGACCTTACTTATGGATGTTTAAATTGAATTTGAATGGTGAATTGTTTGATATCCTTGATATATGATGCTTTGTGACATGAATTACTTTATATTGTGATCTGTGATTTCTGTTTCTGTGATATATTACTATGTGAATATGAAACCTTGACCCGTAAAACGACACTTGAATTACGATGCGACAGGGAGTCGGATTCCAGTTGGTTATCTGAAACCCACATCGAATTATAATGGTGAATCTTTGTGACCGATAAATTTATTTTATCTATGAATCTGTGAATGAAAATGAGCGTTATCGATTATACCGCTTATCAATATATCTGTGATGATTGATGTTGCACTATTGTGTGTAAAACCCCTGGACCACACTGTTACACATACAAATATGGATTTCATGTGGAAATCGGTTAAGTCACAGATAAATTAAATTTGATGTTTTGAAATTGAAACTTTAATTTCAATTGATTTTGAAATTGGAAATTTCGGTTTAAAGTGAAAAGCTTTTTGAAATAGAATTTCAAAGACAAGAGTTATTTTGAATAACTTAATGGAATTTTGGAAATTTAAATAATTTGATTTAAACTTAAATTCAAGATTTGAAATTAAATTCTATGATTTGAAACTAGGGATTAAAGATGTTTATATATGGGTTAAACTATTTTAAAAAAATATTGATTTTGAAAAGTGAATATAATTCAAGGACTTTAACCCGTGCAAATAAAATTGGATTTTTCTTAAATGAAAACTGTTTGTTTTCAAATGATAAAAGCTTTCATATATATATAAGAAATGAAATTCCAATTTAAAGGAATTTCAAGTATAAATTGAAAGATGGTTTTCCAAGTTATGAATGAATTCTTTTTGAAAGCTATGAATTGAATCTGTTTAATTTTAACAGATTTAAAATGATGTTTGTTTAAACCATTCGAAATGAAATTGTTTTGAAAGCTATAAGTTGAATCTTTATTTTAAAGATTTAACGAGTTAATCCAATTGAAACAAAAATTGTTTTGGAAAAACTGTGAATGAATCTTTGTGAAAATCAAGTGAACTCTGTAAAAAAATCTTTTTGTTTAAAAGATTTGAAATGGTAATTTGTTAAACCATTTGAAGAAAAGAAGTTGAATTATTAAGTTGTGACTTAATTGAAATTCCATATCCATATGTTTTAAAGATTGCGCTCGTTATTCGGGTTAGCCGGGAAAGGACCCTTGGGTCGTATAACCCATTCCGAATAATGATACGTCGTATATGGATCGCATTTGAAGACCGGTGTTGAAGACCGGATATTTACGAAAACGAAAGGACAACTCGTCGAATGTCTCTGCACCGACTGGTCCCCGGTATAGAGATTTTATCACCCTTTGTGATGAGAAGTCCGGACGGGATTGTGAATACCCGGAATTGCAAGGGCTTCGTAAGAAGTGCCTTCGGTTCTGTTCGAACCCGGAACAGACTTGTATGGATACATGTCTGACATTACACTTTGAGATATAAAGCCGATTTCTTTCAAATACATTTCTGTTGGTGGAGGAGAATTTATTCTCTTAGCTTAACACCCTTCTCTGAGACGTACGAGCTCAGAGGTTATGTAGTTGAAATTTATCAGCGATATATCCCAATTTGGTAATGTGGCATGCTGAGTGTTGCTGTGTGATGATCAGTGTTTGATCATTTGCGATATGATCATTTGTTTGATCTTATATCTTTGTGATCATAGGTTGATCATTTGTTTGACCCGAAGCATGGCTTTGTGTACAAAGCGTTGCTTTGTGGACGAGACTTCGTCGAACCTCACACCCCGGAAATGGTCAAAACAGGAAAGATGCGGCAAGGTTCTAGGGAGTAGCGCCCCTTAGTGTATGTCATTCCTTCTGGATAGAGGTGGTATCATGGTATGGAGCCCAGATACTTAACCTATGTGGTTGCTGCATTATTATTATGATTATGTAGTTTGTTGGAAATCGAGGATCCTCGGGAAGATCGGTTACGATCGGGGGATGGCATACGCGTGTCAGTAGTTACCTATTTTTGCAGAGGTAACCCGGCCTTGTGTTGGCAGAGATCTAACCGTAATGTTAGGTTATTTCTCGGGACGTCATTCCAGAGGCGTTTCCATGTGGCAATGGGAAGTTCCTTGGCCTGACCATTTGTTGGAAATCCAAACTCCAATACGAACTTTGTACGGTATTAGTTGTAGAACCTGCCATTTACGTACGGTGGTCACCACTGTTTAGATGGTAGCTATAGTAGGCATACGATACTGGTCGTATGTTGGCTAAGATTAATATTATACTTTCGAAATAATTTCTACACTATGCACTAATAATAATATCAAAAATGATTTGATTTTTGCGTAGTAAGCATCTTTGACTATCATAAGAAGAAATCTCCTCCAATTCTGCGTTTGCATTGTGTGTGTGGTGGGAGGTCTTATGGTAGTTTCATTTTCCAAAAGCATTGCGAATTGACTTTAAATTCTTTTGTTGTTCGTTTTTAAAGATAAACTGTTTTTGTTGCTCACACCAGTCCCACGACTGACTCGGAGTTTATTGTTCATTTCCTAAACTCTGGGTGCTCAAAATTTTCTACACGAGCAGTCTAGAGTTGGGTTTTTCAGATATTTAGATTCAGTAGATTATCTGGAACTAGTTCAGTCTTTGGATCGGACTGCACTTGCTTATTCTTGGTGTATCGTTATTGGGAGTTCGAGCTACTGCTGGAGTTCTCTCTTGAAGACTATCTTAGAGTTATTTGTTCCGCTGCTGATGTTAGTTATCTATTTTCTTTTCCGCTGCTATTTTTTTTTGTATCATATCTCTGATGTATATTGATATTCATTGTATCACTCTATTGTATCAGATAATGTATATCAATGTATTATTTTTTTTTCTTCCGCTGTGTTATTTACTTAACTGTGTTATAAGCTCCGGAGAACCAGATTTGGCATTTGAATCTACGGCATTTTGAGTACAAGTGGAGTACGGGTGCCGATTTTCGAAGGCCAACTTTTGGGTCTTTACAAGTGGTATCAGAGCTAAGGTTGAACTTTAGCTCAGGAGTATAACACGTTAAGTAGCTCATTAGAGATAGAGTGAAGTAAACTCTAGAATGAGTAATTCTCAGATATCCGTTCGAATGCCTCAGTAAATTCTCTTGCTGTCCACTGATAGTAAGTATGAGTGCAAGAAGAGGACGAGATAGGGGACAAGGGAATACGACTATAAATGGTCAATATCCTGCAACAGTGGAAACAATTTTCTTATCAATCTTCTTTGATTCGTTTCCAAATTCTTTGATTGCTTCGTATCAGCTATAAGAAAGAAGTTTCGGTGTGATGATGGCTCTACGGATCGTTGTAGAAGATCCTTACTTCGTATCTTCATCGGTTTCTTATCAGCTTTTTGATTTAAACTTTAATGAATTTGAAGTTGGAAATTTTTAATTAAGTTAAATTGATTAATAGAATATGAAGCTAAATTTGAATTGAATCAATAAAAACGATATCGTTTGAAACCAAAATTTGAAATTCTATTCTAATTCCTTGTGAATACCAAAGTCCAAAGAGGGACAAATTGGTATGTGTTTTGAGATATTCCGACTTGAATTTGGAATCCATATCTTGTGTTTGAGGAATTATAGGAGATCGAATCTATCTATCTTTGTTGCTTTCGTGCCTGCGAATTTCGAGGACGAAATTCTTTTAAGGGGGGAAGTTTGTAACGACCCTGAAATTTAAATTTATTTAAATTAATAATTTATTGAATTTTTGAATTAAATCGATAATTAAATAAATTTTTGGATAAAAATAGTAAAATAAAATTCAAATAGAAGTTACTTGTATTTCAAAAATATAAAACCAGTACCATATTTATTCATAAAGCATGAATAGGTAAGTAGAAACAAACAATAATTAGTCAACTATAAGGACTTGTCTATATTACAAAGATAACACTAAAACAAGGTTGTAAAACAGAGTATAAAAGGAAAGGTACCTTCATAAATGCTTGTACAGTAAATAAACTAGATATGCTTGTTTGTAGATAAGGCTGCAAGACAAAGAAAATAGATATGCATGTTTGTACAGGATGTACACTTGGAAAAATACATGTACAAAGATATAAGTACATTCGAAAATTTAAAATAAAGTATAAGTGTAGACATAAGGAGGCAAGCATTTAATGTTGAACATCTCTAGTACACAAACTAGATCATATCAGCCCCCATGAAATAAAAAAATCTCTGAGCAAATCTCGTACCAAAGAAAATAAACATCACCTTGCATACTCTATTCTATATCTAAATCTGCTCATTCATTTCATTCAAAAGACTAAGCCTTCCCAGTTTTTAAAAGTTCAAACTAGATCTAAATCATGTTCAAAACGAGAGACATAGCAAGTTTCCATCTTTACAACTTGAAAACAATAATCCAAACTAGAGTATTAGGGATCAAAGGAAGATCCAGCTTCCAGTTCAACATTGAAGAGGCTCTGTGCATTCTTTTTGAAAGAAGACAGGTGAGCAACTCTTCCTTTAAAAACCTGCTCTGTTCTTTCTTCTTGTCCAAGTGAGTAAACTTTTAAATTGAAAATTTAAATAAATATGGAAATCTCTGTGCTTATGACTGTTTTATGTTTTATGTTTGTTCAAGCCTTTGTGAATATTTGAATGTGCATATCTGCAGTTTAAAAACTCCCCTGATCCCAGTTCAAACCTTAACTTGAAACTGTAAAAGGAAGTAACTTCTTTTTCTACTTAAGTAGTCTTGTTGCTTGTGATAATTCTGGTAATAGTAGATGCATATATGTTAATAACTATGTTGTAATCAGTAGAATAACTACAATATATGCTGTGGTAAATCTGGTTGTCTGAAAACAAGTAGTACCTCTCTGTATTTTCATATACAGGATGTCAAATGTGAAAGTTAATTCAAATTCTTTTCCCTGACTATATTTTTTTTTAACCTTGAACTTCAAACAAAATACATTGGTTGAGTATAAAATAGATCTAGGAATTGAATTCATGTTAAAAAGAGTTGAGCTGCTCTGAGAATAAATATAGAGCAGTAATACTAACATAAGTCAAAATTTTAAATATCTGGTAGTGTCGATTCAAGTTTAGGAACTGATTGCTAAATCATAGATAGGATTTTTAAGATCGAGTTGGAAATTTTTAATGGAGTATTGAATGTGGAATTTAGTGATGTCTGGAAATCGAGTTTTTGGGTTTCTCTTGTGATCTAGGCAATCTGGAGAGTCGTAGTTCGTTCGGGAGGTGGATGAACGACCGGAGACTTCGACAAAAATGTATGATGATGTTTTACATCAGTGGGGAAGTGGTGGTTGGTAGGTGAAGTCTAGAACCCTAATTTTGCTATGCTAAGGAAAAACAATCACCGTGGCCTGGAGAGCTGATCGAGTTCATCGAGTTTTTGGGCATGGGTAGTCGACGCGTAGTCGAAGTCGTAGCCGGAGGGATTGGTTGTCAGGTGGTCGGAGCTAGGAGGAAGCGGCGCTGACAGGTTTGAGGGAAGTGATGCTGTTGCGTTGCCAGGTCCGAGTTTCGACCTCGAATTCGATTCGAGTTGAAGTGTTGGGTTTGGGTGGTTGAGATCATGCTGGAGGATGATCGTTGACGTGGGGACGTCGTTGCAGTCGATCGGAGATGATCGAAATTGTGGTGCACGTGCACAGTGATTTACTGGCGTGCGTAAATTCTGGTAGCAGGAAATGGTCGCGAGTTTCTCGAGTCGATTGGAGAAATGGTCGAAGCTTTCTTGCTTTGGACTCGAAGAAGGAAGTGGAATGGGTTTTGCAGGGGAAAGCTCGGGTTCTTTGATGATTTTCTCGAAGTAAAAATGGGGTAGGCTCGGGTTGTTGACTGTTACTAGTTTTAAGGCCTGCAAGTATTTATTTTGGTTTAAATGTAAAGGCTTTAAGTTGTGAAAGTGAAAGCAGGTTTTAACAGGGATCAAAACCAAGTTTAAATATGGATTCAAATTAAGATTCGTCTCCAAAGTTTTTAAAATTTAAAATAGTTTTATAAACAAAATATTTTAACCATTTTAAATTGTTTGAAGTATATTTTTAAAAGTGATTTAAAATCTTGCTGAGTAAATTTGTATTTATTTGTATCTAGAATTTGGAGTGGAAGGTCAAGGTAGATTCAAGGGTAAAATATTTAAGTGTAATTTGAAATGAGAAATTGATCATTTATAAGTAATGCTTATCCTTAAATAAACGAAAATTAAGGTTTTGACATTATTTAGTAAGTGAATAATAAATAAATTTAATTAATTAATGATTGGATTAATTTATTTAGTAATTGAAAGTTAAATTAGTTAATTAAATTTTAAAGTAATGAATTTAGTATAAATGAATGAATATGTAAGAATCATTAATTAAATAAGAGTTAAATTTTAATCTATGATTATAAATTAATAAAGTAAGCAAGAATAAATTAAGTTATATTGAATACTTAATTAATTAAACAATTAAGGGCTTATCAATGAGTTATTTAAGATGAAATTTAATTGTAATTAATAAATCTTAATTTAATTACTTTGGATTAAAGGAGTGTTAATGATAAATGAAGATTATTAACTAGTATAATAAATTAAGGATAAAGGTTAACTAAGTGATTAATTTAAGAATAGTTAATTAATTTAATTAATTAATGATTATGATTAATTAACTAATAAAAAAAATTAAGGAATTGGAAATTTATTAATCAAAAAATTTAAAGGTTAATTATTGAATAATTTAAGGTTAATTAATTTATTATTAATGGTTAATTAATAAATGATTAAAGAAAAATTAATCAAAATAATTTGTAAATTATTGAAGTTAATTAACCAGGATTAGTAAATTATTCATAGAAATTAAATCTGATTTGAATTAATCAGACAATTAATTGACCTTACTTATGGATGTTTAAATTGAATTTGAATGGTGAATTGTTTGATATCCTTGATATATGATGCTTTGTGACATGAATTACTTTATATTGTGATCTGTGATTTCTGTTTCTGTGATATATTACTATGTGAATATGAAACCTTGACCCGTAAAACGACACTTGAATTACGATGCGACAGGGAGTCGGATTCCAGTTGGTTATCTGAAACCCACATCGAATTATAATGGTGAATCTTTGTGACCGATAAATTTATTTTATCTATGAATCTGTGAATGAAAATGAGCGTTATCGATTATACCGCTTATCAATATATCTGTGATGATTGATGTTGCACTATTGTGTGTAAAACCCCTGGACCACACTGTTACACATACAAATATGGATTTCACGTGGAAATCGGTTAAGTCACAGATAAATTAAATTTGATGTTTTGAAATTGAAACTTTAATTTCAATTGATTTTGAAATTGGAAATTTCGGTTTAAAGTGAAAAGCTTTTTGAAATAGAATTTCAAAGACAAGAGTTATTTTGAATAACTTAATGGAATTTTGGAAATTTAAATAATTTGATTTAAACTTAAATTCAAGATTTGAAATTAAATTCTATGATTTGAAACTAGGGATTAAAGATGTTTATATATGGGTTAAACTATTTTAAAAAAATATTGATTTTGAAAAGTGAATATAATTCAAGGACTTTAACCCGTGCAAATAAAATTGGATTTTTCTTAAATGAAAACTGTTTGTTTTCAAATGATAAAAGCTTTCATATATATATAAGAAATGAAATTCCAATTTAAAGGAATTTCAAGTATAAATTGAAAGATGGTTTTCCAAGTTATGAATGAATTCTTTTTGAAAGCTATGAATTGAATCTGTTTAATTTTAACAGATTTAAAATGATGTTTGTTTAAACCATTCGAAATGAAATTGTTTTGAAAGCTATAAGTTGAATCTTTATTTTAAAGATTTAACGAGTTAATCCAATTGAAACAAAAATTGTTTTGGAAAAACTGTGAATGAATCTTTGTGAAAATCAAGTGAACTCTGTAAAAAAATCTTTTTGTTTAAAAGATTTGAAATGGTAATTTGTTAAACCATTTGAAGAAAAGAAGTTGAATTATTAAGTTGTGACTTAATTGAAATTCCATATCCATATGTTTTAAAGATTGCGCTCGTTATTCGGGTTAGCCGGGAAAGGACCCTTGGGTCGTATAACCCATTCCGAATAATGATACGTCGTATATGGATCGCATTTGAAGACCGGTGTTGAAGACCGGATATTTACGAAAACGAAAGGACAACTCGTCGAATGTCTCTGCACCGACTGGTCCCCGGTATAGAGATTTTATCACCCTTTGTGATGAGAAGTCCGGACGGGATTGTGAATACCCGGAATTGCAAGGGCTTCGTAAGAAGTGCCTTCGGTTCTGTTCGAACCCGGAACAGACTTGTATGGATACATGTCTGACATTACACTTTGAGATATAAAGCCGATTTCTTTCAAATACATTTCTGTTGGTGGCGGAGAATTTATTCTCTTAGCTTAACACCCTTCTCTGAGACGTACGAGCTCAGAGGTTATGTAGTTGAAATTTATCAGCGATATATCCCAATTTGGTAATGTGGCATGCTGAGTGTTGCTGTGTGATGATCAGTGTTTGATCATTTGCGTTATGATCATTTGTTTGATCTTATATCTTTGTGATCATAGGTTGATCATTTGTTTGACCCGAAGCATGGCTTTGTGTACAAAGCGTAGCTTTGTGGACGAGACTTCGTCGAACCTCACACCCCGGAAATGGTCAAAACAGGAAAGATGCGGCAAGGTTCTAGGGAGTAGCGCCCCTTAGTGTATGTCATTCCTTCTGGATAGAGGTGGTATCATGGTATGGAGCCCAGATACTTAACCTATGTGGTTGCTGCATTATTATTATGATTATGTAGTTTGTTGGAAATCGAGGATCCTCGGGAAGATCGGTTACGATCGGGGGATGGCATACGCGTGTCAGTAGTTACCTATTTTTGCAGAGGTAACCCGGCCTTGTGTTGGCAGAGATCTAACCGTAATGTTAGGTTATTTCTCGGGACGTCATTCCAGAGGCGTTTCCATGTGGCAATGGGAAGTTCCTTGGCCTGACCATTTGTTGGAAATCCAAACTCCAATACGAACTTTGTACGGTATTAGTTGTAGAACCTGCCATTTACGTACGGTGGTCACCACTGTTTAGATGGTAGCTATAGTAGGCATACGATACTGGTCGTATGTTGGCTAAGATTAATATTATACTTTCGAAATAATTTCTACACTATGCACTAATAATAATATCAAAAATGATTTGATTTTTGCGTAGTAAGCATCTTTGACTATCATAAGAAGAAATCTCCTCCAATTCTGCGTTTGCATTGTGTGTGTGGTGGGAGGTCTTATGGTAGTTTCATTTTCCAAAAGCATTGCGAATTGACTTTAAATTCTTTTGTTGTTCGTTTTTAAAGATAAACTGTTTTTGTTGCTCACACCAGTCCCACGACTGACTCGGAGTTTATTGTTCATTTCCTAAACTCTGGGTGCTCAAAATTTTCTACACGAGCAGTCTAGAGTTGGGTTTTTCAGATATTTAGATTCAGTAGATTATCTGGAACTAGTTCAGTCTTTGGATCGGACTGCACTTGCTTATTCTTGGTGTATCGTTATTGGGAGTTCGAGCTACTGCTGGAGTTCTCTCTTGAAGACTATCTTAGAGTTATTTGTTCCGCTGCTGATGTTAGTTATCTATTTTCTTTTCCGCTGCTATTTTTTTTGTATCATATCTCTGATGTATATTGATATTCATTGTATCACTCTGTTGTATCAGATAATGTATATCAATGTATTATTTTTTTTTCTTCCGCTGTGTTATTTACTTAACTGTGTTATAAGCTCCGGAGAACCAGATTTGGCATTTGAATCTACGGCATTTTGAGTACAAGTGGAGTACGGGTGCCGATTTTCGAAGGCCAACTTTTGGGTCTTTACATATTTTTTGTTGAAGTTATGTTATAATTTTGTAATAATTGTATATATATATATGATATGTTTAGAATATTCGAATCTGAATTCACCTTGCCTTGTCTCTCCACTGTCCAGATTTGCAGCAGCACTTTTTAGCTTTGTCGTTGTTCTGTGTTTCATATCCGTGTCTATGTGCGTATTCGTGTTTGTTGCTTCTCATTCTTGTTATTCTCTAGCCTCGAAAGGTGACCAATCACTCACGATTAACATTCTTATATATAGTAAATTTAATTCACATTGAAATGACAATTGAAAAATGCCGTTAGATTTGAATTGTTAGTTATTTAAACTTTTAATATGATATGCCATTATCTGCTTTGTTCACCTATGACATATAACACCATAACCCTGTTGTATATATTTTATCTAAATTTGTTGCTGAAGATATATGCATGTTGTTGATCTGTTATATTATCATATTTGTTCTCACTCTTCAAGTTCCTTGTTAGCTTAGAAATTCCCTATAGTTGAAATGATACATACCCGAACGATCTTATAGATTAGGGGAAAATCGTATGGGTTGAAATGTTAAACCCAAGCGATTTTCATTTATTTTGAATTTTGGGACCGCTTGTTGAAAAGATATATACCCGTAGATATTTAAATTGCGGATTAAAATGATAAATATCTGTATCACTTGACCATAGGATAGAAAATTATATATGGACACCGTGGTTCTATTTTGAAGGAAATGATTTCCAAAGTTTTGAAAGTAAATATATGGGTTTTAATGAATATTGATTTTTTAAAATATAATAATATAAATGCTATTTACGTATAAAATTTAGATTTTTAAAATAACATGTTTTAGAAATTTTAATTTATAAGTTAGTTTTGAAAATATAAATTTTAAGATTTTACTTATAATTTTATTATTTTAAAAATATATAAAACAAGATTTAATATAAAACAAATTTACTATTAAGATTTAATTTAATAAAATAAATTTAATTGGTTTATAACATGTTTAAGTATTTATTAAATTTATATTAGTATTTAAAAAAAGATTTTTACTAACTTTATTAATAGAGGTTGGGAAGATAAATTAATGTTGACTTGGAATTTAAGTTGGTTAATAATTGAATTTAAATAAGAGTTGATTCAAACTTATTGATTTTAAAATTTTGAAAGATATGATTTATAACTTGATTTGATAAAAAAATGATTAAATGAATATTCTCAACTTTAACAAAAATTGAGACTGGATATTTAATATTGATTTAAATTTATAAAATGAGATTTTATTTAATTGTATTAAAATGATTAAGTGGATATTTTCCAATTTGAATAAAATTAAAGTTAAATGTTGAAATATAAATGAAACTTATATTGAAAATGTTTAAATATTTAAACTTTGAATCTTATTGGAATTGAAATGATAGTTCAAACCCGGACTTGAAATCGATAAAAAAAATTGAAATGGTTTATTAAGAATTTGAATGGAATCTTTAACCTTTAAAATTGAAAGTGTTTAACTGGAATTGATTTAAATCAAATTTTTGGAATTTAAATTGATTTGAATTGATTTGTGGAACTGGATGAAACAATTCTAATTTGGAAACTATTTCAGTATAATCCCTTTAAATATATATAAACCATTTTAATTTATAACTATTTAATATATATACTAATTTCAATATCTAAACTGTTTAAGTTGTAAGGGTTATGATTTCAAAAGTGTTATGATTTCAAAAGTGCTATGATTTCAACAGTGCTATGATTTCAAAAGTGATATAATTTTTAAAGTGTTACGATTCTGAACATGAATATTATTTCAATGGAATAATGATATTGAGTTAATATGGTTTTGAAATGAATATGATATTTTGATATGAAGTGTGAACTATTTAAAATGAAATGACCACGGTGTGAAATAAGCGTTTGGTTGTTAAAGTGATCGAGATCAGATATTGTCATACTCTCTGCCAATATCGAAAACCACTTTAACAACTGTGTATGTGGTGGAGATTCTAGAACGAAGTAGGATGGTTTGGTGATGATTCTGTATGAGGAATTTACGTAGACCTGACTCCCGAAGTCAGCTTGATGTGGCTAAAACAGGAGCCACACCGGGCCAAGTGAGGTCATTCCTCCGATCGGGCACATTTCTTCGATACCATTCTATTACTTTGTGATTTGATTGGGTGCCCCTTTGATTTGGGAGTGAGTCATGAGGTGGGCGGTAGTAGCTGCTATGCGCTACCACCAGTCCGGATCTGCAAAACGGTATATCTACCCTGGCATTGCCTCGCATGCCTTGTCACATGCCCTATCGCGCCTCTACGAGTTTGTTTTGTACCATACCTATGTGGTGTCCTCGGGGTAAACCACCAGTTTGGTGGAGCGTACGACATTGTATAGACTAGGGGAATATATAAAATGTGTTAAGGGGGATATGGGTAACGCCTTAATGCTATTTTAATAGCTTACTTTAATATAGACATATTATAATAGCGTATATTACTACATAGTAGATAGTTCCACGGATCCTTAGAGGATGAGAATCCCAAACATCCTTTAAGTTATTTCTATTTCAGTTGACATTTCACTTGAGTTGAATTTACTATATAAGAATGTTAATCCTGACTCGAGTGTTTTGTGTTTTGCTTTATGCTCGGGTCAGACTGAGTGTCACAACATTTGAGACTCACCTTTGGAGTTTGGAGCTTTGCCTGAAGATCTGTCTCTTATCTATTCAGCTTTCAGTTATTTCGGTTATTTCCAGTTGTTATGATTAGACTTGTCAGTTGCTTTTGTATTGACACTACATTGTACTTGAGATATTCTGTTATATTTTATTTCAAACTCTGATGTTTATATAGTAGCTTCATGAACTACTATTTATCTATTCCACTGCTTATTGTTATATTACTTTGTGATTCTGTGGTTTATTTATTTACCATATATGCTGAGTTTTGCCAAATATAAATTAACAATCGGTTGTTCTGAGTAATTCAAGTCCAACATGAGTGGATGATTGTTGATTTGAATAGTTTGAAATACCAAGTTGTTACAAGTGCGTGTTCTAAGTAACATTGATTTTGCCTACAAGTACAATTTCTTCCTAAATCTCCTTGAGTAATGTATACGTGTATGTGCTTAAGAATATAGAATGGTTTAGATCAAAATGAATATAATTTTGATTGTATACTTTGAAAGCAAGAAGGCAAAAGTAAAAACTGAGATTTAGAGATAGAGAAGATCAGTTGGATTAAATAATCTCAATCTTGTTCTACATATTTATAGTTGTAAAAGGTTGCGATAAATCATTGCTTCCATTTCTTTTCTGCTCTAAAGTTGCTTCTGTTCAGATACGAAAAGTTTTGGAGAAGGGACATAGAAGAATCCTTTCAAATTTGACTGTTATGCCTTTTAAAAAAATCCCAAGTCCAGTTTCAGACGTCTAGTAAGGAAAGTCAGATGTCTAACCTGGTATATTTAAAAAAATCCAGAAACAAAACTCAAACGTCTGGTGTTCTGCATTCAGACGTCTGACTCTGGCAGTTTTTGAAGTTTTGTGCATTTGTGTGTATATATACTTAAGGAGATTTTACATGACTAATCTACGACCATATATATACATACTAATAACTTAATACTTGTGCTTTGCCTTATGTCTTCAGAATTGTCTTCTTGCTTGTAGTGAATTATCCCTGCATAAAGATATTTGAAATATATATATATGATTGTATAGTTGTTGTCATCGAAACTATAGAATGTATGTTCTAACATTCTCCCCCTTTTTGATGATGACAACTATACAATGTAATTAATTTATTAATAAATGAATTTACTCCCTGTGTTGAAGCATTTATGATCTCCCCCTGCATATATGAACTCCCCCATATTTGAGTTGATGAGCCCGGATTTGCCGTAGTCGTAAATTCGTGAACTTTTGTCTCTTGTCAGCATTCAAAACCTTATGATTCAACATTCTTGTGACGACCCGACTTTTTCTCCACAAAAAGTCGTATCATCAAGAAGAAAGAAAGGGATAGAAAAGACATAAGATAGAGAAGAAAGAAAGAAACACATCAGAATCTAAACAGCGGAACGAATAAATTATATTAATCAAATAAGATATTACATTGTATCATATACATCAGAGATACACAGCTCATACAACACATACTAGACAGTTATAAACATCTATCTAGTCATTACAACTCAAATACACTCAACAAATGACTCATACAGACTAACACAGCGGAACACTATCTACGAACGCTGAAGCCTCCTGCTCCATTGCTCCTCCAAAGATTCGTCAAAGCAAACCTGAATCCCTTGGCTACTCGTAAAAATTTGAGTACCCAAGGTTTAATAAAACAGAAAATAAACACTTGGGTCAGACATGGGTCTGGTGTGAGTAAACGGTTTAAATTGCTTAACTTCAAAACCTTTTGAAAACAAAGGTATCACGTATGACTCCCCACAAATAAACATGGGTAAGTTTTTACCTTACGCTAACCCAAAACATTTGATAGGAAATCCAGTTATATTATAATAGGGTCTAGGGTTTTCAAGTAAAATACAGAAATAGCTGGAATGCTTACATCTCACGTTCCAACATAGTTGGGCACAACTAAATCGTACGGCACTTATTGGATTTTGGATTCCATACAATGGCAGAGCTACCGGGGTACCGCTCGTCACAGTACGTGGCCTAGATCAACGTACCGAGGATCACTCCCAATCCCCTGCAACACAAGGCCGGAACATCCCTTACTGGATAATTCCCGCATAAGAAACCCCGTGGTTGCGGCCAAACAACCACCCACACAGCCGAAATAAAAAGGGACTCTAGACAGAGGAATCTTATACTACTTGGGTGCTACCCACTAGCCTTGCTGCACCTCCCCTGTTTTAGCCATTCCCGGTTTGTGAGGCTTGAGGCTACGATTACCTTTAATCAGAACACATCACTTAGAATGCTCATCGTCCACCTGACGATGTGCTGAAAGCATTCAATCCATACAAGTTCGTTCCGGGTTCGAACGAAACCGAAGGCATTATCTCGTTACACTCATTTTGGAATCACCCTCAGAGTTAACGACAATAACCCTTGCACTCTGAATCTTCATCTTCACTTGATTCACGACCTATCGTTAATTTGGATCGATGTGGTATTCGGGTCTCCAGACCTGGTATACGGAAACCCGATCCCGGTCTCATCGAAATCCAAAACGTATCTTTTAAGGCCAAGTTGTTTAAAGGTTTAAACAATTTAATTCAATTCAATATTTGAATTCACACAGCATTTAACAGATAAATATCACACATTTATCATATCACAGAATATCACCATATCATCCAATAGATATCATCTAATTCAGATATTCTATATAAACAATCATCCATAAGCAATAATTATTAACCCTAGGATATAATAATTTAATTATCTTAAATTAAATTAATTACTTAAGAATTAATTATCTAACCTTGCTTAATCAATCATTAATTAATTATAATCTTTAATTAATTAATTACTCATTAATCATCCTTGATTAATCATTCATTAATTACATAAAGTAATTATCTTTTAATTAATTTCACAAATTAATTATTCTTAACCATTAACAGTAATAACCTTTAATTACTTTTCATTAATTACATTAATTAATAATCCTTAATTAATTACTACCATTAATTAATTAATCATTTCTATTAATCCACCTTAATTAATCATATATAGTAATTATCATCCTATAATTACTTACCTTAATTAATTAACTTCTTAATTAATTACTTTAATCCTTTAATTAATTACACCAAATAATTAATTATTAATTACTTTTGCAAAGTAATTATACTTCAATTACTACCCAGTAAGTAATTCCCTTATATCAATTACATTCAGTAATTTATTTATTAATTACTTATACTAAGTAATTACACTTATCAATCTCATTAAGTAATTTATACTTAATCAATTACCAAGTGACTATCTTTATATAATTAACAAATTAATTAACTTAAATTAATCACATTCATAATTTATAAATCATAGCTGAGTAATTTATCCTTTAATTACTCTTTAATTAATTAATCTCTAATTTCAGATTAATTATTCTTTTAATTATTAATTAATAAACCTTAATTATCAATTAATAAATCTTAATAACAAATTAATTGATCATTAATTATTAGTTAATCAATTCTTAATAACAGTTAATTAACCTTTATTTAATCTTTATAGATTAATTATTTCTTATTTATTAATTAATAAAACCTAATTATTAATTAATAAACTTAATTAAGTACTTCTTAATTTCAAATTAATCAACCTCTAATTACTTAATTAATTAATTACAAATTAATTAATCTTTAGTTATTAATCAAATCAATCTTAATCATTGAGTTAATTAAATAAATTAATTGCTCTTAATTAATTTCTTAACTAATCCTTAATCATTATTAAGTAATTTCAAATCATTAAAACCATAATTATCTTAAGATAAAACCTTATCTTATTTATGCCTTATTTATCATTAAAACATTATTTTAAAAATATTAACTTACTTAATTAAATCATTAATTAAGTTCAAAATACTCATTCAACATGATAAATTAAAAGTTACAGATCACAACCTACTTTTAAATGCTTTAAAATATTATAAAGTAATAGTTCTATTTTCAATTTAAATTAAATAGCTTGCTTTATAAAATATCTAAATTTTATTTCTACTTACGGTTTCAAAATAACTTTAACTTTATTTAACAAAATTTAAATTAAACAAAGTTTTCAAACTACTTAAACAATGTTAAAGCAAACAACTATTATAAGTAATTTATATAAGTAAGTTTAAACTATTTCATTTTAAATTTCAAAACCAAATTTAAAACCCTTTTTTTTTTAAATGCTTAACACTTGCTTCGGGTCGAACCCAAATATCACTCGGGTCTAACCCGAGTCCCCTTTAATTTCAAAATTTAGTTTAGTTTTAGCTTAAGTTTTTAAAATTTTGAACCTGAAACCATACTCACCCGAACCACTCGAGTTTACACTCGAGTCACATACCAAACTGCACGAGTCTTTCCTCGAGACGAATTCCCACAACACTCCACTGACATAGGCAGGACACCGTGCACGTGTACTAACGCCGGCGATAATTCTGGCACCTCTGACCACCCTCAACAAGTCGGCGACGACATCATCAACCCACTCGACAACCCAGGAAACTCGAAAACTCACTGACACAAAATCGAGCAATTCGACACAAAAGAAATCTAAAACTGATCAACTTAAACGCCTCGCCCCATCGCCTCTGATGATCTGAAGCTCTACCACCTCGTACATCGCTTCGCCACCACGCCTCGATTACATCCCCCTCGGTCCGATTGCCCCAAACGCCTTGACGACGACACTACAGCCACTTAAACCAAATCGACCAAAAACAGAAAGTCAACCCTAGTTCGACAACGTGACTCCGCCACGGTCAATTATAAAAACGATCTCCATTTTTCCTATGATCAGTGATCATACCGGCCTCTCCATGCCAAATCTCAACCTTCGAAAACTAGTCGATCACCAGAAATAACCCATAAACCATATTCTGATCATCTGTGAACTGCACCCTCTATATATAACTAAAAATCGAGATTTTAGTTTTAAAAATTCTATTTCTCAAAGATGAATCAGATTATACACTTAAATAAATAAATCATTTCACTAAATTTTAACCCAATTTTAAACTTCCACTGTTATTATTTTTTTATTTTCCAGAGAGTTTCAAACTCAATTTATATAATTTAAAATTTTAAAACTTAATTATACTCAAACAAACAACATTTGTTTGAATACTTTAGCCTAACAAAGATACTTGAAGATAATTTTTAGTTTCGTTCAATATTTAGTCTGTTAGAAAGTAAGCAGAGTTGATCATAATCATACATACCAATATATACATTCATATAGACAGGTATTCAGATTTTAACAAGCATGCATACATAATTTTAAACATGCATTACTAGATTCATCTCAATACTTCATATATATATATCAGATTAAAACTGATTTATGTTTTAATTTTATTCACAGGAAAATAACAGAAAGCATGAACATTAATATGCACAGATATTTTATAACAAACTTTTATCTAAACATCCATTCACATCAATTATTCAAGTAATCATTGCATATCATTTTACTGTGACATTTATCAGGCATATCAAGACATAATAACAATTTTAAAACTGTTTTTAAAATTAGATTTACTCACCAGTTTTAAAAAGAAACAGAGGCTTGAAAAACTGAAGCTTTTGACAATTTGAAAACTGATATGCTTAGATCTCTGAAATGCTTTGAAACTGGAAAGAATTTTCTTTGGCTTCAGATATACTTGCATGCATACTTGAAGGATGGTTACAGGCTTGATATTACAGAGCTTTGGAAAATGCTTTACAGGGTTTTGAAAAATGATTACAGGAGAATTTGTTACAGATTTTTGAACTTGAATTTGAGGAGTATTTTGATCTTGATTCTTGGATTCTCTGGTTTGAAAAGATTACAGATTTTCTCTTCCTTTTTTTTTTCTGGTTTTGTAAATTAGTTTAGAGGTGAAGTTTTCTTTGCTTTTGAAATGAGAAGATAGAAAAAAGGAAATGAAGAGGAAGATATATGTTTATATAAGTAAATTTAGATTTAATTAAAAATAAAAGAAAAATAAAATAAATGTGACACTTGTCTTCAACCTTACCTAATTACTTAACACATGTTACTTAGCATGATTTAGATGTTAACACTTGTAATTAATTACTTTTTATATTATTTCTAAAAGATTTTAAAAGCTTTTATTATTAATTTCCTAATTGATTAATACATTTCTTAATTTATAAATACTTTCCTAAACCTTAAGTAAATAAAATCTTTAAAAGGAAATAGAATATAAACCAATTATATTCTAATAAAATCATATATATTATATTTAATCCATTTTTAAATGAATATTCAAATGCTTTTGTATTTATTCCTATTAAATAAATACTCTTTCAAATTTCTATAAATAAATTTCTTTAAAGAGAATAATACAAAACAAATCTTATTTTTAAATAAAACTTTTATTCATATATTTTAAATCCAAACTATATTATTATTTTATTTTAAGATTTAAGATATATATATTTCTTTAAATTCAATTCTTAAATTCAATTTCAAAGTTAATTTAAAATCTAAATTTAAAATCAACTCAAATAAATATAGATATCCATTTTAAACAATTACATTATAAATTGTAAATAATCATCCTATTTAAAAATCAATTTAAATACACATATATATACATTTAAACAATACTTATTAAATTTGAAATTATATGTCTATTAAAAATCTATTTCTACTTATATTTAAAAACAACTCAATATTAAATTGTTTGAAAACAACAACCTTTACCAATATTTAATAATTAATTTAAAAGATTATCTCATTTTAAATTCCCCGAAATCCCGGGATATCACATTCCTTCCCCCTTAAAAGAATTTCGTCCTCGAAATTTAAAACAAAAGATAATCTAAAGTTTTTATTTTATTTTAACCAATTTTAAAACAATTCAAGCCTACTTATCAACCATACACTATCAACAAACAACTATTCATCCAAACAAACAATTTTATCCAAACAAACAATTTTATCCAAACAACTATACTAGCTACCCGGACACAGATCCGGATAAGCTTCCTAAAATTTCCTCGAGTTTCCCCAAGTATATATATATACCGGGATACTTGTTTAACAGAATCCAAACAACCAATTCTACTGAGCTACAGAGCTCCTACACAACTAGATCTATAAAACTAATCAGAATATCAGACCACATATAAGTCTAACTCAACTACCAATTCCTTCAGAACTGTTGGTTCCAAAACCAATGATGGATCCTACACGTACTTCCTCAAAGATACGCGATATACTCCGAATTCCAGTTATCCAAACTCGCCATTCAATCCTGTAGATCAAACACTTATCCAAATCAGAATATAGAAGAGATCTAAAACAACTCGGAGCTGACTTCCCAGACTTACCCAATCTTATAGCTCCCTTTTACCAGAGAAAACTTCAATAATAACGAAGTCTCCAACTTCGAATTCCAAATTCCTCCATCTCTAATCTTCAGAACTTTCTGACAATTCTGGACTGCCTACATCCATTCCGATCAGCTCAACCTTCGCTGATACTTCTAGAAACAGACTAGACCAAGCAACTCAGCAAAATGATCTCCTCAAGATTAACTAGAATCAAGAAACACAAACTCTACTCCTCAATATCAGAAGATTACATCTTACTTCTCTTATCCGGAAAAGACAAAACAGATGCACTGCCAATCTGAACTCAAATCCAGAAAAATTTCCTGTAGCAACTCTTAATCCCAACACTGCAACTTCCAGGTTCTTCCAGCTGTCACCTTGCTTCCGCTGCACAACTCTGATCTGGAGAAAATGAGAAAGCTGTCGATGAACTCGAGCACAGACTAGACAACACTTCCTGGAAACACGGTTCAACAGATCATAAAAAGAAAACTCAGAGGCTCCATAAAATACTGAGCTGTTTCACCAAATCCTTCCTCTAGGAGCTATCCTTCTGAATCACCGGTATAAATCCTGAAATCAAGTCGATACAGAACTCAATCTCAAATGCAGACAAACTTCTGACTTCGCTGAAGACATCCAGAAAGTCTCAGATAACTCAAGAGAATACTCAGCAATCGCAAGTCACTTTTGCGATCAACCCAGCCTAATATCCAAGAAACTGCTCTCTCTTTACCAATCAGAACAGCTTATGCTTTTCTAGACAACCCATCGAAGAAATGGATCCACTCTACTGCTTCTGAACTCCACCTCTAGAAAATGATTAGCCAAAAGATCTTCTTGTCGGCACACGGAACACTCCGAGCTGCACTGCTGACCCAGATGCCAAGACTCCCTATCCAAAGCTTCGAGAAACTCGGACTCCAAACCAAACAGAAAAGACTCTGCTGAACTCAGCCACAACACCGAAGCAGACACATTTCTTCAAACTTGCTCCAACAGAAAACATCTTCAGAAACATCCAGTCACTGCGTCTCATCACGCAACTACTACTACCTGAGGTTGCCAAGATACCATTACTCGCTTCTGCTCATCCGACAGATTCAAACTCTACTCAAAGATGGACTCTGAACCTTTACAAGTTTCCTTCAGAGATCAGAGAAATCCTCACACCATATCAAAGCTTACTCGAGACGGTATTAGGTCTACAGTCTCGACAGATACCTTTCCAATCTCAACATTCAAACTCCAACCATTGCTAGTTGTGTTACACACACACCACAACCCTATCTACCTTTATAACTTAATTTGGAAAACCCGAACAGGTAACCCAAATAGGTAGAAATAAATAAATAAATATATATATATATATAGTTATATAAAAAATTACAAATACGTTCTCTCAAGATAGATAGAAATCATTCCAAAGCTAGGTATTCACTCAACCTACAGCTCTGATACCAACTGTGACGACCCGACTTTTTCTCCACAAAAAGTCGTATCATCAAGAAGAAAGAAAGGGATAGAAAAGACATAAGATAGAGAAGAAAGAAAGAAACACATCAGAATCTAAACAGCGGAACGAATAAATTATATTAATCAAATAAGATATTACATTGTATCATATACATCAGAGATACACAGCTCATACAACACATACTAGACAGTTATAAACATCTATCTAGTCATTACAACTCAAATACACTCAACAAATGACTCATACAGACTAACACAGCGGAACACTATCTACGAACGCTGAAGCCTCCTGCTCCATTGCTCCTCCAAAGATTCGTCAAAGCAAACCTGAATCCCTTGGCTACTCGTAAAAATTTGAGTACCCAAGGTTTAATAAAACAGAAAATAAACACTTGGGTCAGACATGGGTCTGGTGTGAGTAAACGGTTTAAATTGCTTAACTTCAAAACCTTTTGAAAACAAAGGTATCACGTAAGACTCCCCACAAATAAACATGGGTAAGTTTTTACCTTACGCTAACCCAAAACATTTGATAGGAAATCCAGTTATATTATAATAGGGTCTAGGGTTTTCAAGTCGCAACCAACCCCAAAAGGCCTTATACTACCCCCGGGGACATGTAGGGGTAAGAGTCTCCCGTTCGCCACCTAACGCAAAGCGAGAACCCCCTATCATGCTGTAATGTAGCAAACCCGATCCCCTGTTTTAGCCATTCCCGGTTTGTGAGGCTTGAGGCTACGATTACCTTTAATCAGAACACATCACTTAGAATGCTCATCGTCCACCTGACGATGTGCTGAAAGCATTCAATCCATACAAGTTCGTTCCGGGTTCGAACGAAACCGAAGGCATTATCTCGTTACACTCATTTTGGAATCACCCTCAGAGTTAACGACAATAACCCTTGCACTCTGAATCTTCATCTTCACTTGATTCACGACCTATCGTTAATTTGGATCGATGTGGTATTCGGGTCTCCAGACCTGGAATACCGGTATACGGAAACCCGATCCCGGTCTCATCGAAATCCAAAACGTATCTTTTAAGGCCAAGTTGTTTAAAGGTTTAAACAATTTAATTCAATTCAATATTTGAATTCACACAGCATTTAACAGATAAATATCACACATTTATCATATCACAGAATATCACCATATCATCCAATAGATATCATCTAATTCAGATATTCTATATAAACAATCATCCATAAGCAATAATTATTAACCCTAGGATATAATAATTTAATTATCTTAAATTAAATTAATTACTTAAGAATTAATTATCTAACCTTGCTTAATCAATCATTAATTAATTATAATCTTTAATTAATTAATTACTCATTAATCATCCTTGATTAATCATTCATTAATTACATAAAGTAATTATCTTTTAATTAATTTCACAAATTAATTATTCTTAACCATTAACAGTAATAACCTTTAATTACTTTTCATTAATTACATTAATTAATAATCCTTAATTAATTACTACCATTAATTAATTAATCATTTCTATTAATCCACCTTAATTAATCATATATAGTAATTATCATCCTATAATTACTTACCTTAATTAATTAACTTCTTAATTAATTACTTTAATCCTTTAATTAATTACACCAAATAATTAATTATTAATTACTTTTGCAAAGTAATTATACTTCAATTACTACCCAGTAAGTAATTCCCTTATATCAATTACATTCAGTAATTTATTTATTAATTACTTATACTAAGTAATTACACTTATCAATCTCATTAAGTAATTTATACTTAATCAATTACCAAGTGACTATCTTTATATAATTAACAAATTAATTAACTTAAATTAATCACATTCATAATTTATAAATCATAGCTGAGTAATTTATCCTTTAATTACTCTTTAATTAATTAATCTCTAATTTCAGATTAATTATTCTTTTAATTATTAATTAATAAACCTTAATTATCAATTAATAAATCTTAATAACAAATTAATTGATCATTAATTATTAGTTAATCAATTCTTAATAACAGTTAATTAACCTTTATTTAATCTTTATAGATTAATTATTTCTTATTTATTAATTAATAAAACCTAATTATTAATTAATAAACTTAATTAAGTACTTCTTAATTTCAAATTAATCAACCTCTAATTACTTAATTAATTAATTACAAATTAATTAATCTTTAGTTATTAATCAAATCAATCTTAATCATTGAGTTAATTAAATAAATTAATTGCTCTTAATTAATTTCTTAACTAATCCTTAATCATTATTAAGTAATTTCAAATCATTAAAACCATAATTATCTTAAGATAAAACCTTATCTTATTTATGCCTTATTTATCATTAAAACATTATTTTAAAAATATTAACTTACTTAATTAAATCATTAATTAAGTTCAAAATACTCATTCAACATGATAAATTAAAAGTTACAGATCACAACCTACTTTTAAATGCTTTAAAATATTATAAAGTAATAGTTCTATTTTCAATTTAAATTAAATAGCTTGCTTTATAAAATATCTAAATTTTATTTCTACTTACGGTTTCAAAATAACTTTAACTTTATTTAACAAAATTTAAATTAAACAAAGTTTTCAAACTACTTAAACAATGTTAAAGCAAACAACTATTATAAGTAATTTATATAAGTAAGTTTAAACTATTTCATTTTAAATTTCAAAACCAAATTTAAAACCCTTTTTTTTTTTAAATGCTTAACACTTGCTTCGGGTCGAACCCAAATATCACTCGGGTCTAACCCGAGTCCCCTTTAATTTCAAAATTTAGTTTAGTTTTAGCTTAAGTTTTTAAAATTTTGAACCTGAAACCATACTCACCCGAACCACTCGAGTTTACACTCGAGTCACATACCAAACTGCACGAGTCTTTCCTCGAGACGAATTCCCACAACACTCCACTGACATAGGCAGGACACCGTGCACGTGTACTAACGCCGGCGATAATTCTGGCACCTCTGACCACCCTCAACAAGTCGGCGACGACATCATCAACCCACTCGACAACCCAGGAAACTCGAAAACTCACTGACACAAAATCGAGCAATTCGACACAAAAGAAATCTAAAACTGATCAACTTAAACGCCTCGCCCCATCGCCTCTGATGATCTGAAGCTCTACCACCTCGTACATCGCTTCGCCACCACGCCTCGATTACATCCCCCTCGGTCCGATTGCCCCAAACGCCTTGACGACGACACTACAGCCACTTAAACCAAATCGACCAAAAACAGAAAGTCAACCCTAGTTCGACAACGTGACTCCGCCACGGTCAATTATAAAAACGATCTCCATTTTTCCTATGATCAGTGATCATACCGGCCTCTCCATGCCAAATCTCAACCTTCGAAAACTAGTCGATCACCAGAAATAACCCATAAACCATATTCTGATCATCTGTGAACTGCACCCTCTATATATAACTAAAAATCGAGATTTTAGTTTTAAAAATTCTATTTCTCAAAGATGAATCAGATTATACACTTAAATAAATAAATCATTTCACTAAATTTTAACCCAATTTTAAACTTCCACTGTTATTATTTTTTTATTTTCCAGAGAGTTTCAAACTCAATTTATATAATTTAAAATTTTAAAACTTAATTATACTCAAACAAACAACATTTGTTTGAATACTTTAGCCTAACAAAGATACTTGAAGATAATTTTTAGTTTCGTTCAATATTTAGTCTGTTAGAAAGTAAGCAGAGTTGATCATAATCATACATACCAATATATACATTCATATAGACAGGTATTCAGATTTTAACAAGCATGCATACATAATTTTAAACATGCATTACTAGATTCATCTCAATACTTCATATATATATATCAGATTAAAACTGATTTATGTTTTAATTTTATTCACAGGAAAATAACAGAAAGCATGAACATTAATATGCACAGATATTTTATAACAAACTTTTATCTAAACATCCATTCACATCAATTATTCAAGTAATCATTGCATATCATTTTACTGTGACATTTATCAGGCATATCAAGACATAATAACAATTTTAAAACTGTTTTTAAAATTAGATTTACTCACCAGTTTTAAAAAGAAACAGAGGCTTGAAAAACTGAAGCTTTTGACAATTTGAAAACTGATATGCTTAGATCTCTGAAATGCTTTGAAACTGGAAAGAATTTTCTTTGGCTTCAGATATACTTGCATGCATACTTGAAGGATGGTTACAGGCTTGATATTACAGAGCTTTGGAAAATGCTTTACAGGGTTTTGAAAAATGATTACAGGAGAATTTGTTACAGATTTTTGAACTTGAATTTGAGGAGTATTTTGATCTTGATTCTTGGATTCTCTGGTTTGAAAAGATTACAGATTTTCTCTTCCTTTTTTTTTTCTGGTTTTGTAAATTAGTTTAGAGGTGAAGTTTTCTTTGCTTTTGAAATGAGAAGATAGAAAAAAGGAAATGAAGAGGAAGATATATGTTTATATAAGTAAATTTAGATTTAATTAAAAATAAAAGAAAAATAAAATAAATGTGACACTTGTCTTCAACCTTACCTAATTACTTAACACATGTTACTTAGCATGATTTAGATGTTAACACTTGTAATTAATTACTTTTTATATTATTTCTAAAAGATTTTAAAAGCTTTTATTATTAATTTCCTAATTGATTAATACATTTCTTAATTTATAAATACTTTCCTAAACCTTAAGTAAATAAAATCTTTAAAAGGAAATAGAATATAAACCAATTATATTCTAATAAAATCATATATATTATATTTAATCCATTTTTAAATGAATATTCAAATGCTTTTGTATTTATTCCTATTAAATAAATACTCTTTCAAATTTCTATAAATAAATTTCTTTAAAGAGAATAATACAAAACAAATCTTATTTTTAAATAAAACTTTTATTCATATATTTTAAATCCAAACTATATTATTATTTTATTTTAAGATTTAAGATATATATATTTCTTTAAATTCAATTCTTAAATTCAATTTCAAAGTTAATTTAAAATCTAAATTTAAAATCAACTCAAATAAATATAGATATCCATTTTAAACAATTACATTATAAATTGTAAATAATCATCCTATTTAAAAATCAATTTAAATACACATATATATACATTTAAACAATACTTATTAAATTTGAAATTATATGTCTATTAAAAATCTATTTCTACTTATATTTAAAAACAACTCAATATTAAATTGTTTGAAAACAACAACCTTTACCAATATTTAATAATTAATTTAAAAGATTATCTCATTTTAAATTCCCCGAAATCCCGGGATATCACAATTCTCCCCCTTTTTGATGACGACAACTCCATTTGCTACAAGTGAATCTTCGACAAGATTTGTTAAAATATCTCTCTCCCTGAGTATATGCTTGCGGCTTTGATATTGTATTCTCTCCCTGAATCTTTGCTTATATTTCCCTGAAAATAGTAATTGAGCAATATCTTTCTCCTCCTTTGTCATTGACAAAAAGGAGAGTTTATATGATGACATAAATTATATTCCAAATAAGTGGAACAATATAAAACAAAATAACTACTACTTATAATATAAGGTATCGGAAAAAAAATTTAACATTTAAAGCATGCATACCCAAGGTTCTTTTAATTTCCTAATTTTTAGGAAACCATACCCATTTGGGTGTGGTTGAATCTTTATAGGTATAGTTTTCATTACAAATCACATTCTTATAATAGTTGCTAATATAAAGTTGTTTATCATGGTCAATCATATTAGCTGGAATCCATATCTTAATACTATTAGTCATTAGCTTAGTACTTGAAAAATAATTTCTACCATTTCTAAACAAAGTATTATTATGATTGTAAGTGGTTTTAGAACTATCTTTGTTACTAGTAAAAGCATTAAAAAAATTATACAAGAATGCATATCTGGTACTATTTTTACTTTTACTTGTTTGTAGCCTAAACCGCTTTTATCATTGTGAGCTTTAGAATTTGTAACTAAGGAAGATAAGATATCTTTACCTTTGTTAAAATTTATGATTTTTTTATTTAATCTTTCAAAATTTGCCTTAGAATCACAAACTTCTTTTTGCAAAATATTATTATTAACTTTTAAAATCTCACATTCTTTAGATAATTCTAAATTATTTTTAATTAAAGCTTCATTCCCTTTTTCAAGAGACAAAATTAAAGAACTAGAATTGTTTAAAGAATTTTCCAAAAATGTATTTTTATTTTGCAAAACATTGATTTCCTCCAAAAGATTATTGTTTTTCTCTTCTAACCGCTCGTTTTCTTTTTGTAGGAAATCTTTTTGCAAAACAAGTTCTTCTACGGTATTTTCAAAACATTTAGTTTGTTTTATCAAAAATTTATTTTCCTCTTTTAAATTGGAAATTTATTGCTCATAATCTTTTAACTTAGCTAAAGCAATTCTATTAATTTATTCAAAGTTTTACAATTTTTAATAATTCATTATGTGCTAACAAAAGATCTTTATATAAAGAATCTAAGCATATCGATTGTGATCTGAGTTTAGCCATAAAGCATTTGTTTGTTTGCTCCTTTGATTCTTCTTTATTTCTCTTCCTCTTCCTATTGCCTTGACTAGATCTCTTTTTGGCCATTTATTCTAGGATGTTGTTACGATCTCCAGAATCCCAGGCTCTGATACCAATTGAAAGTCTATATGGATCGTATATAGTATATGACAATTGAGTGTATGATAGTATGGATCGCATAATATGATAAAGCGGGTAGAAATAGAAGTAATCACACCAGAATTTTTATACTGGTTCGGACCTCCCGTCCGACGTCCAGTCCCAAAGCTCCTTTTTGGAATTTCACTAACCAATTGCCCTTACTTCACCCGGAGGAATAGGCTTTTGATACAAGAGTATTTCTCTGACAAGTGCATGTTCTAAGTAACACTGATTTTATCTACAAGTACAATTTCTTCCTATGATCTCCTTGTGTAATGTATGCGTGTATGTGCTTGAGAACATAGAAGGGTTTAGATCAAAATGAATATAATTTTGATTGTATACTTTGAAAGCAAGAAGGCAAAAGTAAGAACTGAGATTTAGAGATAGAGAAGATCGGTTGGATTAAATAATCTCAATCTTGTTCTACATATTTATAGTTGTAAAAGGTTGCGATAAATCATTGCTTCCATCTGTTCAGATACGAAAAGTTTTGGAGAAGAGACATAGAAGCATCCTTTCAAATCTGACAGTTATGCCTTTTAAAAAAATCCCGAGTCCAGTTTCAGACATCTGGTAAGGAAAGTCAGACGTCTGACCTGGTGTAGCACCCCACCTCTATACCCACGCTAGCCAAGGACACTACGGGGTAATGCCATCGACTAGCGCGGAGAATAAGGCTGTTGAGGAGCGACCATCCGTGTAATTGCCTTGTGCGAGCACCGATATGTCAGATAATATACCATGCATTTCGTTTCAATAGGAAACCTGACATTCCGATACAAACTCAAAGCTACCACACGGTGGCTAAGTGGGCCTTCGGAAACAAGTGTAGGAATAAACATAACACAAATCAGTCACAGACAATTCATATCTCAAAGGCGGAAATAGATATGAATATAACATATAAAAGTGTACACAGAGTAGTGGTCAAATAAGATCCATAATAACATAAAAGAATAGATATAAGTGCTAGAAAAAAGAATAAGTATACATCTTGGAGTCTCTATCTCAAATGTATAACAACAAAAACTACAAATGTAATGTAGTTAGACAAAAGTCAGAAGATGATCCCAGATGAGGAGTCAAGCAGAAGCACCTATAACATCTCGGTCTGACCCGAGTATTATTTAATAAGAAAATAATAAACGGATCAGTCTAGCTATAAATATCATATAAAGGAATGAGATATAAGCAGAGATATAATAAGATCGTATGATAACAATGGAGTCAAGCTGTGACAAGTATGTTTCAAACAACAACAAAATCATACAATATCTCAAGAAATCTCAAAGCATCAAAAAGAATGTCATATTCTTTATTTTATTCACCGTGCCACAAATATTGACAAACAAACAATTGCCAATCACATAAAGAGGTGAAACTCTCAAATTCTAGAAATCATCAAATAGAAATCCAGAAATCACAAAAGGGGGGAGGCCTATCATAAACGGGAGCATGAAAGCTCACCAATACGTGTATCACAAATGGAACGCTATTCCATGGTCGCTAACTATTAAAAATTGAGCCGAAGCTCCATAAACGGTCAGAAGACCACGGGTCGCTACCCCGCCAAATTGAACCGAAGTTCCACAGAAACGGGGTTTAGTCTCCCTCGCGGACAAATAGACATCGCACATCGCTAGTCTAAATCACAAAATGATCATCATTGATCAATAAAAGTGTCGATTACACTAAGCCAGTAAATATAAGAGTTTAGCTTTATGTCCCATAACCACTAGCTTAACTTAAATATTTACGAACAAATTGTAGATTTCCACTCGAAGATTGTCACAAGATTTTCAATCGAACAAGTCCAAAAATTAACCGACGAAGTAAACGCAAGTGTTTCATACCACTTGTTTTGCTAAGCCGTTTAATTATATTTTCTCATACGAATGAGGTAAAGGTTTGTATATACTAGTAGATTGGAAAACGGTTTTGAAAACAAGCTTTATATTTAAAATAGATTTGAAATCATCTTTGTAAAAGAGTTTGGATATTTACTACTAGTATAGGAAACCTTTATATTTTAAAGTGACAAGTCACAAAAATGATTGTAGAAACAATCAATCACCAAATTACACGTTCGAAGACGTGAATCAAATCCAAAGAAATCGATAACAATTCCATTAAAATGGACATTCTCAAAAATCCCGTAAAAGAAGTCATCAATGAAGATAATAAATGATAACGACAAATCGGATAACATTGAATCGATAAAGGTTGGAAATCAAAACAATATATATAAGAAAACTGTTGGAATTCTGGAAATACATACTCCAGACGTTTGGGGTATATGCTCAGACGTCTGCAGTAAGTTTCGGGAAGTTCCTGAAACAGACCCCAGACGTCTGAGCCTACCTGTAGACGTCTGGTGACGCATGTTTTTCAGCCAAGTGGGAGTGCAAACTCTCACACTTGTATCCGATCGAGCAATGGACTTTGGGGCTTTTGCCAGTCGACAATTCAGCCCTATAGCCCCTCCGGTTCACCACCATAAACGTGTTCACAAATCAAAGCAAGGATTTTCAAAGTTTTGACTTCAAAACACCAAAAATTGAAATGTTCACCAAATCAATTCAAACCAAAAACAATTGAACATGAAATAGTGTTAGGAATTCATACCTAACATCAAAGATAGTTATAGTCATAGATGTGAGATAAAAATCTCACATTTAAACCCAAAACAAACGAAGAAGAAGCTATAAAGCAATGGCAAGGACAATCACTCTTCAATTCCAACCCAACAAGCTTGAATCTAAGCTTAAAAAGAAACATTTCCTAAGTTAGGTTTAGGAAATTTCTGAAATTGAAAGGAGAATGAGTTGGAGAAGATGAAGAGGACGCTTACCAATAGCTTCTCTTTGAATTTGGAGCTAGAAGAAGGATTTGCAAATGAACTAGGGCTTAGGAATTCTAATTCTTTTTCTCCTCCACCATTTTTATCTAGAGCTTGAAAGTGTTAGGAAAATGGAGTGAATGAAGATAAGTGGGGGTGGAGCTAAGGGCTTGAGTTAGGATATAAGGCTGAAACCCCAAACCAAAGCCCAAAGTGAAAAGTGGCAAAATTCCACTAACTCCAAACATAGCAATGTTTATACTCAAAAAGGTCGCAAACGTCATTTTGAACTCAATGGAGGTGGTCTCGAGTCCCAATTCGACTGTTTGCAAAAAGTAGCTTTTCGGACTATAATCCGATTAACGATGAAATATTTAAATAAAAAAATTTAAATATTCAATCGTAAAATATGCGGGTTGTTACGGACTCCCCTCCTTAAAGAAATTGCGTCCGTGCAATATTTAAGACGGAAATAATAAGTAACAACCATAGAAGCATATCAAGACAAAAAGAAGAAATTTTGAAATAAGAAGTTCACCTCAAGGAGCACGAGAGAGCAAGTCCGGATGTGTTCGCTCGATGAATTCTCTGGATTCCCAAGAGCAATCCTTAGGATTCGAGGACCATTGAACTTTCACAAGCGGGACGTCTTTATTTCGAAGGCATTTAACCTCCGAAGCAATAATACGGATAGGTTGTTGCTCATAAGTCAAATTAGGTGAAACTTCAATCTCTTCCACAACACCGGGCTCAAGAATAGAATCGGAATCCCGAAGGCACTTCCGTAATTGAGAAACGTGAAACACGTCATGAATAGCAGAAAATTGAGCTGGTAACAAAAGGCGATAAGCACTGGAACCAATACGTTCAGTGATAGGAAATGGCCCAATATATCGAGGCGCTAATTTTCCTGATTGACTGAAGTGTACAACACCCTTCATAGGTGAAACACGAACAAATACAAGATCTCCAACAGAAAATTCTAATTTCCTTCTTCGATTATCGGCATAGGATTTTTGTCTACTTTGGGCTTCTTTCATCCTATGACGAATAAGGTCAATCTTTTCTGTGGCATCACGAATAAAATCTGGACCTAAAACCAGCTTCTCACCGGCTTCAAGCCAACACGAAGGAGATCGACATGGCCTTTCGTATAGTGCCTCGAAAGGTGCCATACCAATACTAGATTGGAAGCTATTATTATAGGAAAATTCAACAAGAGAAATATGATCTTCCCAACTTCCACCAAAATCAAGAATACATGCACGAAGAAGATCTTCAAGAGTTTGATTCACACGCTCGGTTTGTCCATCGGACTGAGGATGATAAGCGGTGCTAAAATTAAGCTTCGTTCCCAAAGCTTTTTGAAGACTCTTCCAGAATCCACTAGTAAACAATGGATCACGATCACTAACAATAGAAGTAGGAACTCCATGCAATTTAACAATTTCTTTGATAAAGAGTTTGGCCAAAAGAGGAACGGTTTGGTTCGACCGAACGGGAATAAAATGGGCGGATTTAGTAAGTCTATCAACAATCACCCATAAGCTATCATGACCCGAACGAGAACGGGGAAGGCCATCAATAAAATCCATGGAAATTTGATCCCACTTCCAAATTGGAATTTCCAATGGTTGCAATAACCCACCGGGCCTTTGATGTTCGGCCTTGACAAGTTGGCAAGTCATGCAACACTTAACAAAGTTAGCAATATCAGATTTCATTCCCTCCCAATAATAAAGTCGCTTCATATCCGTGTACATTTAACTACTACCGGGATGAATGGAAAATTTGGAATGATGAGAATCTTCTAGAATATCTTTACGAAGATCACTAATGGCACTATAAGCCTGCCAAATTTTCGAATGCCGCCACGAGAATCAATATCAAAGTCTTTCAAACCTTCAATATTGGTTTTATTCTTAAAATTTTGGCCAAGCAAAGCCAATTCAGGATCTAGCTTTTGAGCTTCAAGAATGCGGTCAAAAAGAGAAGGAGGAGCCTCAAGGCTACATAAAACAAAAGATGAACATAAATCGGATACACGATCTCTAATCTCACAAGTGGATAAAATCTCGAGATTATGCCATTCAGATATCATCATAGAAACAACCGCTTGTTGCTTACGACTAAGAGCATCAGCAACTCGATTTCCCTTTCCGGGAGTATAAAGAATATCAAGATCATAAGAGGCAAGGAATTCGAGCCAACGCTGTTGACGCAAATTTAGTTCCTTTTGAGAAAATAAATATTTCAAAGACTTATGATCAGTATAAAGTATAAATTTCTCTCCCAAAAGATAATGTCGCCAAATCCGAAGGGCGAAAACGATAGCCGCGAGTTCTAAATCATGTGTGGCATATCTAGTCTCAGCCGGCTTCAATTGCCTAGAAGCATAAGCAATAACACGTTCTTTTTGCATAAGAACGGCACCCAAACCAACGCGACTAGCATCGGTATAAACAACAAAATCTTGATTCCCTTCGGGAATGACAAGAATAGGAGCATCAGAAAGGAGTTCTTTTAATTCCTGAAAAGAAGTTTCACATTTGTCCGACCAAATGTATTTAACACCTTTCTTTGTTAAGCCAGTAAGAGGCACGGAAATTTTAGAAAAGTCTTTTATGAAACGGCGGTAATAACCTGCCAATCCGAGAAAGCTACGGATTTCAGTCATGCTCTCCGGTCTCTTCCAATTTTGAATCGCTTCAATCTTCGAAGGATCCACGGAAATTCTGGATTCAGAAATAATATGCCCCAAAAATTTCACACGAGATTGCCAAAAGTGGCATTTAGAAAATTTTGCTTTCAATTGGTTGCTCCGAAGAGTTTCCAACACAATCCGAAGGTGATTTTCATGTTCTTCCTTGGTTTTAGAATAAATAAGAATGTCATCGATAAAGATGAGAACAAATCGATCGAGGAAGTCTTTGAAAATTCGATTCATAAGGTCGACGAAATAAGCTGGAGCATTCGTCAAACCAAATGGCATAACAAGCCATTCATAAGATCCATAACGAGTACGGAATGATGTCAAAGGAATGCTATCCTCTGCAATACGGAGTTGATGAAAACCGGTTGCTAAGTCCAACTGTGAAAAGACTTTAGCACCACTAAGCTGATCGAATAAATCATCAATCCGAGGCAAGGGATATTTATTCTTGATGGTGAGATCATTAAGCTTGCGGTAGTCAACGCAAAGCCTAAGTGTACCATCAGATTTCTTCACAAAAATAGCTGAAGCTCCCCATGGAGAGGAACTAGATTGAATAAATTGCTTCGCTTCCAATTCTGATAATTGTTTGCACATCTCCTCATTTTCTTTATTGGACATATGATAAGGAGGACGAGTAATAGGTAGAGCTCCCGGGATTAGATTAATTCTGAACTCAATTGCTCGCTTAGGTGGTAATCCTAGAATGGGCTCGAATATGTCGGAAAATTCACGAACAATGTGAATGAGGGAAATGACATCTTCCTCATCATCGTTATCGTCATCCTGAGGATTGAGAGAATATAAAGATGCTTTCGAATTGGAATCTGAATCTTTCAGAACGAGAGAAATCTGCTTAACAGATTGAGGATGTCGAAGATATATGGTCCGCTCAGGACATAGGATATGGGCTTTATATCGGTTAAGCCAATTCATTCCCAAAATCATTCTGAAACCAAGGTAACGCATAACATGCAAATCGGCACGGAAAGAGTAATCACATAAAATAATTTCGACATCTTTACAAAGCAAACTGAGTGTTACGGATCCACCGACCGGATTCGCAATTCTCAAAGAAGTCATCAAACCAATAACATCTAAAGACAAAGCATCAACAAGTTCTTTTGATATAAAAGAGTGAGATGCACCCGTATCAAAAAGAACTCGAATAGAAAGATCACGGAATATAATAATACCATCTAGTATAGAATGAGAAATACCTTGACCGTGAGAAGTGTTAGAAGGAGCTTAGACAACATTTAGCTTGCCCTCCATCTTGCCTTGAAGTTTGGGAAACAAAGATAAAGTATGGCCCGAACTCTTGCAATAGCGGCAGAAAAGAGGCTTCGGGCACTTGTTTGCATAGTGGTCCTTAGAACCACAATTGTAACATTCTCCATGACGAGTGTTAGGAGTATTTGCTACCGAAGTTGTTTGCTTCCCCTTTTTGTTGGGATTAGGCTGGGATTTAAAAGGTCTCTTCTTGTTGATATTTTGTTTGACCTCAACTTCACTATCTTTATCAGCCTCTTCGAGTCGAAGGGCAATATCAACAAGTTGGTCAAAGAAACTTCCAATTTTAGAAGTAATGGCTTTTTGAGGTTTTTGTTTAAGCCATAAACAAACCTTTGGTTCTTCTTCAATGGGGTGTTGATGTATTCAACCCCATATTTAGACAGTGACTCGAAGGATGCGACATAATCTATCACAAAGGATTCACCTTGAACAAGGTCTATAAAACGACGAGCCAATGTCACCTTCTCAGCTTCTGGCACGAATTTTAATTCGAAGCGTCCTCGGAATTGCTCCCAAGTGAGATCCGCCTCATTAATTTCAAAAATAAGAAGTTCGTACCAGTCTAATGCTCTTTCTTGGAGCATACTGGAGGCCACCTGAACACGGTGAAGATCGATAAGATTCATGCGAGAAAAGATTCGATCGCATGTTCTTAACCAAGCCTGGACCTCAATAATCGTTTCGGAACCTTTGAATGGTTTCCCACCCAAGTTGGTATAATCGTTGCACAAGCGTGCAAATCCAGACTTAGGGTAAGTAGGTTCCTGATTAGGACCAGCTGCCTGAGCATTCGTTACTAAATCAAGAAGCTGTTGAGCAGTCATAAAAACTCCATCCGGGGGAGTAGCAGTAGATGGTCCGGCTCTGGGACGGCCTGGTCTAGACATTCTCTCCTTTAAGAAAGAGAGAAGAAGAAAAGTTATTCTCCAAATAAATATCAAGCAAATCTTGATAGATAAAACAAGGATACATGAAAGGAAATAGAATGAATCGGTACGAAGACCCGAATTAAATCCTAAGGCACGACTCCCAAGTTGGACTTAGGACGATGATCCTTGTTAAGTTATTCTACATTGTTCCGAAGTTTGGCTCTGATACCATGCTGTAGCGCCCCACCTCTATACCCACGCTAGCCAAGGACACTACGGGGTAATGCCATCGACTAGCGCGGAGAATAAGGCTGTTGAGGAGCGACCATCCGTGTAATTGCCTTGTGCGAGCACCGATATGTCAGATAATATACCATGCATTTCGTTTCAATAGGAAACCTGACATTCCGATACAAACTCAAAGCTACCACACGGTGGCTAAGTGGGCCTTCGGAAACAAGTGTAGGAATAAACATAACACAAATCAATCACAGACAATTCATATCTCAAAGGCGGAAATAGATATGAATATAACATATAAAAGTGTACACAGAGTAGTGGTCAAATAAGATCCATAATAACATAAAAGAATAGATATAAGTGCTAGACAAAAGAATAAGTATACATCTTGGAGTCTCTATCTCAAATGTATAACAACAAAAACTACAAATGTAATGTAGTTAGACAAAAGTCAGAAGATGATCCCAGATGAGGAGTCAAGCAGAAGCACCTATAACATCTCGGTCTGACCCGAGTATTATTTAATAAGAAAATAATAAACGGATCAGTCTAGCTATAAATATCAGATAAAGGAATGAGATATAAGCAGAGATATAATAAGAACGTATGATAACAATGGAGTCAAGCTGTGACAAGTATGTTTCAAACAACAACAAAATCATACAATATCTCAAGAAATCTCAAAGCATCAAAAAGAATGTCATATTCTTTATTTTATTCACCGTGCCACAAATATTGACAAACAAACAATTGCCAATCACATAAAGAGGTGAAACTCTCAAATTCTAGAAATCATCAAATAGAAATCCAGAAATCACAAAAGGGGGGAGGCCTATCATAAACGGGAGCATGAAAGCTCACCAACACGTGTATCACAAATGGAACGCTATTCCATGGTCGCTAACTATTAAAAATTGAGCCGAAGCTCCATAAACGGTCAGAAGACCACGGGTCGCTACCCCGCCAAATTGAACCGAAGTTCCACAGAAACGGGGTTTAGTCTCCCTCGCGGACAAATAGACATCGCACATCGCTAGTCTAAATCACAAAATGATCATCATTGATCAATAAAAGTGTCGATTACACTAAGCCAGTAAATATAAGAGTTTAGCTTTATGTCCCATAACCACTAGCTTAACTTAAATATTTACGAACAAATTGTAGATTTCCACTCGAAGATTGTCACAAGATTTTCAATCGAACAAGTCCAAAAATTAACCGACGAAGTAAACGCAAGTGTTTCATACCACTTGTTTTGCTAAGCCGTTTAATTATATTTTCTCATACGAATGAGGTAAAGGTTTGTATATACTAGTAGATTGGAAAACGGTTTTGAAAACAAGCTTTATATTTAAAATAGATTTGAAATCATCTTTGTAAAAGAGTTTGGATATTTACTACTAGTATAGGAAACCTTTATATTTTAAAGTGACAAGTCATAGAAATGATTGTAGAAACAATCAATCACCAAAATACACGTTCGAAGATGTGAATCAAATCCAAAGAAATCAATAACAATTCCATTAAAATGGACATTCTCAAAAATCCCGTAAAAGAAGTCATCAATGAAGATAATAAATGATAACGACAAATCGGATAACCTTGAATCGATAAAGGTTGGAAATCAAAACAATATATATAAGAAAACTGTTGGAATTCTGGAAACACATACTCCAGACGTCTAGGGTATATGCTCAGACGTTTGCAGTAAGTTTCGGGAAGTTCCTGAAACAGACCCCAGACGTCTGAGCCTACCTGCAGACGTCTAGTGATGCATGTTTTTCAGCCAAGTGGGAGTGCAAACTCTCACACTTGTATCCGATCGAGCAATGGACTTTGGGGCTTTTGCCAGTCGACAATTCAGCCCTATAGCCCCTCCGGTTCACCACCATAAACGCTTTCACAAATCAAAGCAAGGATTTTCAAAGTTTTGACTTCAAAACACCAAAAATTGAAATGTTCACCAAATCAATTCAAACCAAAAACAATTGAACATGAAATAGTGTTAGGAATTCATACCTAACATCAAAGATAGTTATAGTCATAGATGTGAGATAAAAATCTCACCTTTAAACCCAAAACAAACGAAGAAGAAGCTATAAAGCAATGGCAAGGACAATCACTCTTCAATTCCAACCCAACAAGCTTGAATCTAAGCTTAAAAGAGAAACATTTCCTAAGTTAGGTTTAGGAAATTTCTGAAATTGAAAGGAGAATGAGTTGGAGAAGATGAAGGGGACGCTTACCAATAGCTTCTCTTTGAATTTGGAGCTAGAAGAAGGATTTGCAAATGAACTAGGGCTTAGGAATTCTAATTCTTTTTCTCCTCCACCATTTTTATCTAGAGCTTGAAAGTGTTAGGAAAATGGAGTGAATGAAGATAAGTGGGGGTGGAGCTAAGGGCTTGAGTTAGGATATAAGGCTGAAACCCCAAACCAAAGCCCAAAGTGAAAAGTGGCAAAATTCCACTAACTCCAAACATAGCAATGTTTATACTCAAAAAGGTCGCAAACGTCATTTTGAACTCAATGGAGGTGGTCTCGAGTCCCAATTCGACTGTTTGCAAAAAGTAGCTTTTCGGACTATAATCCGATTAACGATGAAATATTTAAATAAAAATAATTAAATATTCAATCCTAAAATATGCGGGTTGTTACACCTGGTATATTTAAAAACATCCAGAAACAATACTCAAACGTCTGGTGTTCTGCATCCAAACGTCTAACTCTAGCAGTTTTTGAAGTTTTGTGCATTTGTGTGTATATATACTTAAGGCGATTTTACATAACTATTCTACGACCATATATATAAGTACTAATAACTTAATACTTGTGCATTGCCTCATGTCTTCAAAATTGTCTTCTTGCTTGTAGTGAATTATCCCTGCATAAAGATATTTGAAATATATATACGATTGTATAGTTGTTGTCATCGAAACTATAGAATGGATGTTCTAACATTCTCCCCTTTTTTGATGATGACAACTATACAATGTAATTAATTATTAATAAATGAATTTACTCCCTGTGTTGAAGCATTTATGATCTCCCCTGCATATATAAACTCCCCCATATTTGAGTTGATGAGTCCAGATTTGTCGTAGTCGTAAATTCGTGAAGTTTTGTCTCTTGTCAGCATTCAAAACCTTATGATTCAACATTTAAGAAATGAGATTTAGAGATAGAGAAGATCAGTTGGATTAAATAATCTCAATCTTGTTCTACATATTTATAGTTGTAAAAGGTTGCGATAAATCATTGCTTTCATTTCTTTTCTGTTCTAGAGTTGCTTCTGTTAAAATACGAAAAGTTTTGGAGAAGAGACATAGAAGCATCCTTTCAAATTTGACAGTTATGCCTTTTAAAAAAATCCTGAGTCCAGTTTCAGATGTTTGGTAAGGAAAGTCAGACGTCTAACCTGATATATTTAAAAAAATCCGGAAACAAAACTCAGATGTCTGGTGTTCTACATCCAGACGTCTGACTCTAGCAGTTTTTGAAGTTTTGTGCATTTGTGTGTATATATACTTAAGGAGATTTTACATAACTATTCTACGACCATATATATATACACACACACACACACACTAATAACTTAATACTTGTGCTTTGCCTCATGTCTTCAGAATTGTCTTCTTACTTGTAGTGAATTATCCTTGCATAAAGATATTTGAAATATATATACGATTGTATAGTTGTTGTCATCGAAACTATAGAATGGATGTTCTAACATGCATTTGTCTATCTCTTGAAAATACATTTGCAACTGATGGATCATATCCCTTCAGATACAACGATCAAAATCGTATTTTGATAAAGTACTTGGAATTTATTTCGGATCCATGCATCATATCACAGAGTTTGTACTCTTAATGGTTTAATAAACAACCGAAGGTTGTTTCTTCTTAACACTGACAAGAAACACATGGTTTTTCTTTAATGTACAAGAATACCCATTAAATGTTCTAATGTATTGTTTTCACTAAGGCTCGGTCAATTTTATTTCAACTCTTGTAATCAGTTTTATCATTGGATCATATCCAAATTCATTTTGTACCAGTAATTTCTTCGTTACGAACTTGGTATTTCTTGAAACAATAGTTGTTGAATGGGCATTCAGAAACATTTTATGAACCGCCTTATATAAAACTGATTTTGCATTAGCTCACGTTATAGTTATGTTTACAACTAAAATAAGACATCTAATAACTATCGTTTCTAAAATTCTCGTAGGATGATTCATACAAAATTCCTTACGCACAATTATACGTGCAGTCTTTTGACTCGCACAACCTGCCAACTCCTTGGCCTAGGATATTTAGGGGTTCTTATAAAACCTTTATATTGTATGATTTTGTAAAACTATTCATTGGAATATACTAATTTTAACCTCGTGTACTACTCTTAAGTACACAACTTATAGAAAAATTTAACTCAACTTCACTCGTCATTAATCGTGTTTTGTCTAACAAAATTTGATTGCTCCTTATCAATACATCATTATGTGTTAAAGGGAGGAGTTTCCTTTGAGGCTAAATCTTTATTTATATATTAGGTCCATACAGAACTCTTTCCAATATACTCACCCATTCGATCAAATCGAATTGTTTCTGTTGCATGTTATTTTATTTACTTCCGTTTTATATTCTATGAGCTCATCATAGACTTATATATGCATATCAAGTACACATGTCCATGTGTGTGATAACTCATCGGTGAATATGACGAAGTACATAGAAGCGTTTTGGTATTAATAGACTTATGATTTCATACATCTATATGTAGCAATCCAAAGAATTCATTAAATCTTATGACGCTCCCAACAAATAGGTGCATAGCCTTTATTGTTTGAGATATAATTAACTAGCATTATATGATTCATAATCATATAAAAAATTATTTCTCAAAACTACGACTTAGTCTATAATTCCAAAATAATTGAAAATAATTTTAGATACTTCTACATTTTTAATGCATCAAATACCTGTATTATAGTTTTAATTCACAAAAAATATTCATAATATTCTCATTGAAATAAAACTATGTCTATTCATTAGTCATCACTGAAGTGTATATATTATTTCATTACTAATGTGTGGTAAAACAATTTTCGTAACTCAGTGCAATTAATAAGTGTTACATGGAACTCTCCAACTATTTCCACTATTACTATAACAGCGCACTGAATTTGGAGGTCCATCATTCACTTAATGTAGATTATTTATTTCATATACTGCGACTATTTTAGAGTGAAGAGTTCTTTGATCAAATATCTTGAACTCAAAGAAATAAGTCTCATAGACAAAAAATTCTATATAAAAATATATTTTGGAATAGAAATCGTATTTCTTATTCCAATGTTAAGTATTAATTATGAGTATTACAATTCTCATTTCTGATGTCTCTTTATGAAGTTGAAGTGACCATTCACTCTCTTCATTCCTATTGTATCTAAAATCACAAGTACTCTTGAACTTTCATTTTCTTTTCTGAATGGTCAAACCATTCAAAAGAAATATCTTGCTATAATATCATAACGAACGCTTTACAAAAATGCACTTGATAATCCTTAACATTTAAGGACATCAAATATGATGCAACTTACGTAAACCGATCAAACTGACATTTCAGCAATCGAGTTCTTAACTCTATATTGCAGTTTTTGTCTTGTGTTGCATTTAACACAATATCATATTTATTGTAATCACTCAAATTGAATATTCGATCTTGCACTAAGGTTCATTTTCTTATTTTGGATGAACTAATTTCATCGAAATATCGTAGAACTATGACCACTCACCATATAATATTTATATGTGATTGTATATGGATCGAATATCCATAGTCTTGTATTGCTTTTAAGTTTGAAAATCATATAGCAATATGTGGTCTTGACCAAATAATTATTTAAGCAACCAAATTATGAACATATTTAGTAGTTGTAAAATCATACGCTTGCATGGGTGTTGAAAATTTAACTGTAATAAGCAATTAGCAGTAAAAGTGTGTGTGTGTGTGTAATTTCTATTTGTCAGTCTTCAATTCATTTTAATTTGTATATTTTAGTTGATAAATGTTTTATCAATCGTATTAAATGTACAAATTTATCGATGTAAATTATTATAACATTATATATCATATGTTCTTACAGTATTAGAAAGGTTAAATGTTACATTTCATTTTTCCAATAAGGCTCCCATTAGTCTTTTATGTTTCTCCAAACCCTTGGTCCAAACATAGAAGTCTTTTGACTTCACTAGTGGGTGTTAGTACTCATCTATCCTGGAATTTTGACCTTGAGTTTGCTCAACAAGCCATAGCTCCACGGATGATGGATAACTCTTTATCAGTTGTATCATATACAACTCCTAACTATTGATATCTTATCCTAATGTCACTTCAACCTTGAGTTTTATTAATGGATTAAAATGAAATTATTCGCTCATACCAACCATATCACGACGGCCTTAGTATAGTATATGTACCTTAAGTTTGCTTAACAAATTCATATAGTTATTTTAGCTCGTCAATCTGATATATTAATACTATTGTACATATCATCCCTAGGTTAAGTTTGCTCATATGCAAATAATTTATTGATATATATATATGGTAAAGGACAACATTATATTGAAGGTTCATAATCTTTATATATTATATTGAGTGTTATCGACTTATGGAATAATGTATTTCGTATGAAATACCGTCATGATTCAAGTGTCGGACACATCGAAAATCACGGTATATGTACATTTACATATGTATTTATTCCTAAGTCTATTTAGGATTCCTTAATGTTCTTCCTTTAATTTATGCATTCATATTGTATAAGTTTTGTTATTACATAACTTTTATATTTCCTATATCACTTATATAATAGTCTTATGTATAATATTATATTAATTAAATATTATATTATTATAGTTGGCATTGAATTAATTTTATATTATCTTAATATAACATTTATATTAAATATGTATTACATAATATAACCTTTATAATATAACACATATATCACATATATGTGTATAATATTTAATTAATTAACCTTTTAATTAATTTATTTAATTAAACAATTTAGTTAAATTTGTACTAATTTCGAAATTCATTTATATACATACGTGTATACTTATGGTGATTTAACATTTTAAAAACAACATAACAAACATCATAAAATATAAACATGTATATATTTATTAATTAATTAACTTATTTAATTAATATATTTTATTAACCTCGTTAATAAATTTTATAAATTTAGAAATAAATTAATACAAATTTTCAAATATTTTGAAAATTTTATTATATTATAACGTTTATAATATATATACATTTTATTTTAAATTTAACTATTAAATTTTAAAATCTTATATTTTTAATTTTTAAACCAATTTTGAAAATTAGCCCAATGCCCAATTCAAATTGGGCCTTTTCTGTTACGGGCAATTTTTGGGCTCGCATATTTGTTCGGACCAGGCTGGTAGCCAGGTAGGACAGGGTACTTGATTACCCAAACCCAATTCTTCAACACTGCCTTTCTAGACACCCTATTAACTAGACTATGCGCTTAATCAGTTAACCCTAACATGACTAATTTAGTACACATAGGCTATTGTGCTTCAATACCATTGTTCGAGCTGGGCCAGCCCATAGCCGAAGAAATAGGTGAATTTTAATTTTTTTTTACCATTTTAGATGTAACGGCCCACCTTTTTGGACGGTTTAAATCGACAATAAACCACACATGTCAACTCAAACCATTCAAAAGGGAGGATTGTTAATGGGGTAAATAAGAAAATAAGAGGAAAAGAAAGAAAAAACAAAACACAGAATCTCACAGTGGAATGACAAAATATAATAATCAAATAAACAGTTCATGAAGCTGTTTAAAAATAACATTTGATTATACTTTTACAATACAGATCAGAGTTATACATACAGTAGGAATAAATAAATAATGCAGCGGAACAGTATGATAAAGTGGAATAAATAGTAATAATATACTAAATCTTCGTCTTCGTCCTCCAGAAAGATAGTCTTCAATGTGCTGAAATACTCAGGCTGACCCGAGCGTAATGAAAAGACAAAACACTTGAGTCAGAACTAAAATTTTTATGTAAGTTAAATCAAAATAAGTAAATATGAGTGTAATGGCTTCAGAGACGTTTACGGGATTTTACATCTCCTAAGGATCCGTTAAACTATCTACTACATAGTACAATACGCTATTATGTCTATAGTAAAGTAAAGTATTAAAATAGCTTAAGGCATTACCCATATCCCCTTTAACACATTTTATATAAATATCGTAGTCAATACAGATACTGTAAGCTCCACCAAACTGGTGGGATACTCAGTGAGCACTCCATAGGTACGATACAAACCAAAGTCGTAATGGGCTCGATAAGGCATATGACAAGGCATGCGAGACAACGCCCAGGGTAGGATACTACCGTTTTGCAGATCCGGACTGGGGGTAACTCATAGCAGCTACTACTACCCACCTGGGACATAGTTTATACACTTTGGATGTTGAAAGTAGTTTATATATTGGAATAGTTATACATTAAAAATAGTTTATATTTAAAAAAAGATAGGTTATAGATTAAAATAGTTTATAGATTAGAAATGGTTTATATATTAAATAGGTTATATATTAAAATATATATATTAAAAGTTGTTTATAAATTTAAAATAATATATATTATTATAGTTTATAATTTAAAAATAGGTTATAGATTAAAATAGTTTATATATTAGAAATAGTTTATATATTAAAATAGGTTATATATTAAAAATAGTTAATGTATTAAAAATTATTAATATATTAAAATGGTTTATATGAGAAAATAGTTTATATGTTAAGAGTTTGTATATTAAAAGAGTTTATATCGAAAATAGTTTCAAATTAGAATTGTTTCTTTCAATTTCAAAAATCAATTCAAATCAACTTTAGTTCCAAAAATTCAATTTAAATCAATCTCAGTTCAACGATTTCCATTCAAAAGGCTAAAGGTTTCAATTCAAATTTTCATTAAAAACCATTTCAGTTTATATCGATTTCAAATCCATGTTCGAACCACAAATTTAAACCACTTCAAATTCAATAGGTTTTAAAGTTTAAATACTCAAACGTTTACAATAGCTCAATTTTGATAAATTTCCTTTATCTTTCAAAATTCAACTTTAAAATTTCAATTTAAATTCATTAAACAATTCATTTAAACCAATTTCAATTTCAATATTTTAAAAGCTTGGATTTTGAAAATAATTCAGTTCATATAAATCTAATTTTATTTCATAATATCATTTAACTAGATTCAAAATTTAAGGATTTAAAATCATTTAATTTAATCAATCCGGTGTCTATATATAATTTTCAACCCTATGGTCAAGTGATATGGATATATACCATTTCAACCCGCAATAATTTAAATTTACGAGCATATATCATTTCAACCCGTATCCCGAATTGCAATTTCCAAATCCATAAAATCGCTCGGGTTTATCATTTCAACCCATTATGATTTTTCCCTAATCTATAAGATCGTTCGGGTATGTATCATTTCAACCCATAGTGATTTTCTAACAATAACTAAGAGAACTTGCAATGTGATAACGATATATAAAATAAACAAAACATCGAATCATCCAAATTGTCGGTAATTAAGCATCCATCACAATCCTCATTCAAATCAGCCAATAAATCAAAACAATTAACTGCTTACCATTATCAGGTATTTTATTAACAATTTAAATTCAATATTAAATTAAATGGCAATTAAATTCAATATAAATTCAAATTAATTTAAATGACAATTTAAAGTACCAAACAGCAATCAATCAATTTCTAATCACATCATAAATTTAATTTAACTAACGTAAGATAGTTTAGTATTTGTGTGTGGGTTAAATCACTCACCTTTGATTTTTAGTCGATCTAAAATCCAAATATAGCCTAAAAATACAACAGTCTCAGAATTCGACCAAATCAGTTCCATCCGTCCAAAATTTCGATACGATCGCAACGGAAGAAATTGCGCGTCAACTAGAGCTCCTATGCAAAATTTATTCGAGTTAGAACATTTGAATTTTAATATATAATAATTCATTAAATAAATAAAGTAAGAACACGTCACCTCTCCCTCCCTCTCCTTACAGGCCGCGTGAACCAACATCGCACCCAACAACACGAACAGCCGCCACCCTTTAGACCATATCGCCACCACGCCACACATCAACGCCACAACCGCTGCACTCCTCTCTTCGAGTCGACCCCTCCAGTGCCTCGCGAGGTGCTTTGCCACTGTCGATTACATGCTAGGATTTTCGAACCCTAATCTCAAAATTCCCACCACCTCCATCGACGATAGATGATGCGGCTACCAGCCATAGACTCCAGACGACAAGCTCTACAAACCCATATTCCAATTTCTCTGATTAATACCCGAATCGAAAAGACCCAAATTGGTGCTTAGGGTTTCGCGATTTAGCACTTTTGACCGCGATTTCTGATTGATTTGTGCACTGTTTCAAAAAAAAGAACACTTTCCGTAGATTCGTATTGTCGAGAACTTCGAAACGGCATATAATATGATTGGGTTTGGAGAGTTTGAAATTGATTTTGAAATTGAAAGTAGGGTCAGGGAGTGTCTGCCATTTGAGAAGGAGTAACAGATAAGAAGTTGATGTACGTACATAATAAAATGAAAGGCTGCTAGGGTTAGAGATAGTAGAATGGGCTAGAATAACCATATATTCACAGCATACGATAAGTTGGGCCCAAATGGTCGCAAAGGCCCGAAAAGCTCATTTCTAACCCTGAACGAAACCATGGCATTTTATACATCGAAATTGGGGTTTTTGATGCTTCTGAACTCAGTGGAACAAGTCTCAAACCCTAATTCCATTGTATGCAGAAGTTAGCTTTCAAAAATCGAATTATATTAATTGGTTTCTACGCGTTTCGAGCTCGCACGATCAAATGATGTCTCATCGCTACGAAACTTGAAATCATATAATAATTCACTGTTACGCATCCGATGAAACTAGTTTCGTCGAAATCCGAGACAGTGGCCAAAATGGCAAATTTTCAAGTTAATTAATTAAATTATTATTAAATTGGTTTAATCACTTTAAATTCAATTTTAATAGTTAACAATCTTCATCATTTTTGATTACATAGAAATTTAAAATCTTTTAAAGTAAATTTCCATGTTAAATTCAATATTTAAATATTGCACTAATTACAGTGTTCAATTACAACTGAAATAAAATTATGGTTTATTATAATTTAAATTCCAATAAATTCTTGTATTTTGATTTCCACTCTTAACATTGAATCAATTATTATCTTATGAATATAATTAACATTATTTTATATTTTATTACATTCATATTTTACAGCTATCATCTTAACCATATTAGATGTAATATTTAATTATATTAATTCACATTGATTTCCAAATTAATTTCAACAGATTAAACAATGAAATGATAATTAAAACGATTATTACACATTAATAATTCAAACACCTTTCTATGTTTATTGTTTACAATTAATTCACATACTAATTAATTGACTTTATATTCCTTAATAAACCTATTCTAATTTATAACATATAATTTCAATATTAAATCCAACATCTCATTTATTCCTTATTTACAATTACAACCAAATTAACTTTACAATTATTTCAGTTGATTGAAATTACATTAAAATAGTTATTAATTACATTAAATCCACATTATTAAATTACATTCTAATAATCTTTTCCATTTATAAATCATAAATTTTAATTTCACCCAATATTATATTTCAAAATCTTTTTAAATTTAATAGTTTTAATTATCGAAAAATATGGGTCATTACATTGGATCTTTATTGGACTTATATAGTCAATATTGAAATATTTCTACATTATTTTTAAATAAAATCGTTATTTTTTTTGAATTTATAATTAATATTTATCTTATGTAATTAATGTTATATTATATGTATACGTGTATCATATACATATATGTATGTGCGCGCGCATATGTCACATAGCAATCCATGCAAGGCTTAACATGTCAGTGTATAGGTATTGGGATTGACAATGCAACGAACATGTTAGCTCATCTAGTATTCAAATATATCATCCTAATGTATGCTCATATGCTTTAATCTATGTATACAAAATATTACAAATATACATGTATATAGATCAATATTTTATTTTAAACAATTATATATATGTATGTATGTATATGTATGTATGTATATATGTATGTATGTATGTGTGTGCGTGGAATTTATAAAATACATACATATATATATAATTATGTATATAAAACATTTAAAATATATATTATAAAATTTTAATTCTTTATTTTGTTGTAAAACCGAAAACAAAATTGAATTTTTTATAACAAAGTTGAATTTTTTTGTATATATACATATATTCTTATAAATAGTTTAATAATAAATAAATAAATATACATTGTGTATAAATAATATGAATGAAATTATATATATATATACACACCTAATAATACTCATGGCAAAATAAAGATTTTTTATTTTAAATTTATTTAATTTAATATTTTGAATCAGAAATAATATATACCTGTGTGTGTTTTTGAAACTATAATTTATGTTTTAATATTTCATAAAAAAAATTTAGATGATATTTTAGTGTTTGAATATTTCAATATATTATGGCAATTTAAGATCTATTTCAAATTTAATTTTTTGCTTCAGCATTTAAATAAAAAATTATTTTTTTACTGCCAAGAGTTCATCAGGTGTGAAAATGATTTTATAAATTTTAAATTATATTTTATGATACATTTATTTATTTTATAGATTTATTTAAGTGATTTAAATTAAATAATATATATATATATTAAAAATATATGTTTTAGGTCTTATTATATTTTAGGTATAAAACTATCTATATGTAATTTTAAAACATATTCTGTATGGCATAATGTTTAATATTTAAGTTATAAATTATATGTTAATTAAATAATGAATATTAAATTAATTTAAATAAAAAATCATTTTTTTAATCTTAAGCCATGAGTTTCAAGACATGCATATGTAAAAAAGATTTATAAATATAAAGCACATAAACAAACAACCATTCTAAATGTGATAATATATTGATATACTAAAATCATCACCTAATTAACAAAGTAATATATTGTATATAAATTATTTAAATATTAGTGTATAATTATAAATGAAATAATTACCTTTCACCAATGCCAAAGGACCAATCCTTGAAGGGTTGGATTAACCTCCTGAATCAGATTACAATTCCGAAGGTGCTATCTCCCAAATTGCAAACCACCGACTATCAAATAATGTTTAACTTAATTTGATTTGAATTTGGAAATTGAGGAGATGGGAAGATGAATTTTAGCCAGTGGTAGAGCTAATGGGGCTTCAAAAAAGGTTGTAAAAGAATGTGGGTTATGATCTATTTATAAAGGAGAGATTAGAGAGATAGGTTAGGATCCATATCCACTTTTCTCTCTTATCCATTCTCTTCCTTTATCCTATCAAAACCATAGCCAATTCTATATCTCCAAGCCGCTCTTACCTGATCTATACATGGTTGAACTCACAAGCCCCCATATTGGTTTTAAAACCATTTAAAGCCCAAAATTCATCACATTGAAATCCTACTTAAACGCATATCAATAGCATATATCAATTAATATACTTATAACAATTATAAACATATTTATTAATATTGTTTAAAAAATCAAAATAAAATTTTATAACTAATATATCATAAATATTAATTAATTTAATTAATTTATAACTATTATAAGTTAACTAAATCAAGTGGTCAAAAGAGTATTCAATGATCAGGTTGAGTGACTCTTTAGGCGTAAATTTGATTAGCGATTGATATCGAACTGTTTGAATACTAACGTTCATACATCACTTAGCAGGTGGTGTACCATTTTTATCAAATTTATCGCTTATTTGGTTTCGGTAAAATTAAAATTTTACTTTGTTAAGCATTACCCGATTGTGATTACTATTTACACTAGTTCTCTTTGTTAAAACTATATCGCTTTCGACTTATGGAATTTGGTTATGGTCAGAATTCCTGTATCATCCACATTCAACTCTACAATCCAAACACAAAGTCCTTGGTTCAATAATAACAATTATTATTTACTGAAATTCCCTGGCAAGAGACTTTGACTTCGAGTTGACTTAAGTTGACCATGATGCTAACTTCATATAATTAAGGAGACGAATCTTCTCTTGAATTGTGTTTCACTTCCAATGCTTCCACTCGAATCAACTATAGTCGTTCGATGGACGTCATGCCATAATTTAACTACAATCAAATGGAGTTTCCACATTGAAGCTCATCGGTATTCTCAAATCGAGGAAATTATAATATTGTCATATCGGTATTTTCTATTTGACCTTAGTTATATTAACCAGCAAGAAACTATCAGGTGAGTTATTCCATAGTTATCCAATAATTACCAGTACGTAACCCCTTGATGCCATCAACAATCATTAGTAATTCACTGCCTAACATTTGGAGAGCGTTACATTCTTTAGTCTCAATGAAAGTATCAATATCCAGTCTCGGTACATCTTGACTAGGAATATTTAAAATGGCATATTTATTTTCATTATGATAAATTACTCACGGTTACAACAATTTGTGACCTATCACAAAATGTACCATTAATGGATTTTCTATTAAATATAATTTTAATTAAATTAATCAGTAAATATAATACATTATACCAAGTATATAACAGAAAGAAAATGCCTTTTATTTCGAACAAGATTGGTTATCAAGTTAGAAATATGTAATAAGTTACATAATTGTTAGGCAATGTACCAAAGACTAGTTAAAATGGTGTTTGTAGACCAGATTGGAAAGAATGTCGAAGTTTACGTCGATGACATGTTTGTAAAGTCCAAAGCAGCTTTTAACCATGTGAAGGACTTGGAAGAGACCTTCGTAACCATAAGGCGGTATGGAATGAAATTGAACCCATTAATGCGTACCTTTGTAATTCTGTCATGAAAGTTTCTAGGATAAATTGTGAGTGCAAGAGGGATAGAGGCCAATCCTAAGGCTGACAATTAGAACCGAAAACCGCAAACCCAAACTGAACCGACCCAAGAAGACCTAAACTTGAACCTAACGTGATAGGTCTCGGGTCGGGTCTAGGTGATGAAAAATACCATAAAGACCTAATCAAACCCAACCTGACCCGACCAAAAAACATTGAAATATTTGCATTTTTAGTATTATTACACAACCAGACTTGAACCTACCCGACCGGACCCAAAGCTCAGGTTAGGTCTAGGTTTAAAACATATAGCTTAGACCCAACAAAACCTGACTCGCCTAGAATCGAGCCCTGCTTAGTCATGTCCGAGTCCATCGGGTCGAGTCTAATTGTCACTAATAGCTAACCCAAAAATAATTGAAACCATTAGGAAAGTGAAAGTTCTGGAAAAGCCCAAGGATATCATGATTTTGAATGGGAATGTGGTTGCTCTAAGCATATTTATTTCTAAGGCCACTAATAAATGAATTCCATTTTTTAATCAAATCAAGAAAGGCAGAAGTTTTAAATGGATGGAAGAATGCAAAGCAGCATTCGAAGTATTAAAGGATCCTTAGCAAATCCACCTATACACTCGAAGCCCATCTCCAGTGAGGATTTATTTGTACACTTAGCTATAACTAATCAATCTATGAGCACAGTAGTAGTGCGAAAGGAAGTAGGTGTACAAATGCCAATATATTTTACTAGCAAGCTTTTGTCATGAACTGAATTAAACTATTCCATGATAGAAAATTTAGCTTATAACTTATTGCTGATGGTCAGGAAGCTATAGCCATATTTTAAGGCATAGTCCATTAAGCTACTAATAGACAAGCCACTAAAACAAGTACTGCAAATGCCGGAAACATCTGACCATCTCTTAAAACGGGCCATCGAACTAAGGTAGTACGACATCTCCTATTGCCCACATAACGCAATCAAAGTTTAGGCCCTAGCTGATTTCATTATGGAATGCACAACACCAATTGAACAACAACGTGAGGAAATGGAAGAGCCTCCATAGGCGTGGTAGCTCTATGTTAATGGTGCATTGAATATATAGAGGCATGAATTAGGATATGCTTGTCACCCCAAATTAGTAGAAATTTTACGGTGTAGTTCAGCTTGAATTCAAAGCAATGTACAATGTCGTAGAATATGAAACAGCTGTTGCTGGACTCAAAATAGCATAGGTAATGAAGGTAACCGGTATTAAAGTCCATAGTGATTCGCAACTTGCTGTAAATTAGTTGTAGAGAAATTTAATCAAAGAACTAACTCTATAAAAGTATGTAGAATTATTCGAAGAACTGTAAGCTTAGTTTAAACAGTTTGATATAAAGCAAATTTCTAAGGAGGAAAATTCTTCAATGGATTCTTTAGCTAAGTTATCAAGTATCAAGGTTGCACAAGAAATGAAGGTAGTTCATGTGGGGCACTTAGCCATGCTTAGCATTTCCAAAACAAATCAGGTTTTGGTGCTAACAAGAGAGCAACGAGCAAAAGGTCAAGATGCACCAAATCAAGATGGGGTAGATAAGATTCAAGATAATTAAGCCATGCAAGCAATGCATTAAGAAGAGGTGGAATCTTAGATGACCCGGTCAAACTTTTTTTATTGGAAGGAACTTTACTAGCAGACAAAAATGCAGCCAGAAATATTAGATATCAAGCTCCATATTTCACGTTCTTTGATGGATACTTTACAAAAGAGGCTGAATGAACCCCTATCTAGGATGCATCATCAAAGAGAAAGGGACTAGATTCATGAGAGAAGTTCATGAAGGATGCAGTGAAGATCATTTAGGAGGATAAAAGTTAGCTAAGAAAATATTAAGAAATGGTTACGTTTTGCCAACAATGCTTAGTGATGCATGGGAATTCATTTGTAGATGCAATAGTGACTAAGATTCGCTAGTATCCAAGATTGTCATCACATGAACTTACTCCTATAATCAGCCCATGGTCGTTCAATATCTAGGGAATTGATTTGATAGGCCTATTTATGATGTCCAAGGGAAGAGCCAGATAATCAATTATAGCAGTGAACTATTTTACCAAGTGGGTGGAAGCCAAAACTGCTTGCAACCTCATAACTTCAAAGAAGATAGTCACCTTTATAGTCAGGAATATCATTACCAGGTTTAGGATTCCATACAAGATGATTTTCGATAACGGTATGCAGTTTGAAAGCAAATATTTTTTTGACCTTTTATGAGCAAAATGAAAAAAATCAAGAGTATCTCCTCAATGGATTCCCACAAGCAAACGGGTAGGTCAAAGTAGCAAATAAAACAATAAAGAAGTTGCTCAAAAAGAAGCTAACAAAATCTAAGGGCAAATGGGTAGAAGAATTAACCCTAGTTCTATGGCATATAGAACATCTGTAGGGTAACCTTGGTGAGTAAGCCATATTGTACTATACATGTACTACAAAAATAATGCTATAACATGATATGAATCTATCGCTCGACCACCGCACATTCCATCACCATGCCATACTTAACTCCCATATACATGTAACCATATTGTATCACTATGCAGACTCACTTCCGTGGACTTGCCTCGTATGCTACAAGGTTGCCTATTTTCCATCGTCACTACAATCGCAATAGGGCTCATGCCCTAGACTAGCCTCATGCCATGCATGGTCGCTTAACATCCACTCCCTCCCACTAGTCTGCATAGCATTACAGGGAAGCAAATCGTCATACCTCAACCACCTACTAAGTGTCACGGGATCACATTCATATTTGCAAATACTCTATGGGTTGTCAACCTATGCCCCAGACTCATTCACATCCACGTTCACCGACGTATCACATTTCTGTGTCATAACATATATACATACCACTTCAAACCACAACCAAATTATCACACACATTCATTCATTTCATAGCACTGTCATCCATCTCGTCACACCTCAGACCACCTTCCAAAATACAAAAGGAAACAAAAGTCGAATCGTGCGTTATTTATTTATGCAGGCCCAATGGGGTCGATGTTCATTTTGGCAGTTTAAGTGCACATCGATGGATTGGTAGCCATGGACCGGTGCATCGATGTGCATTATTTCTGGAGGTTTCAGGATTCAAAAATTTAAAGTTTTTGCTGGCATTCTCACCTTCAACCGCTTCGCCTTTGATCGTCGGGGAATGTGCCTATACCTTAGCCCTAGGTTTCTAAATACAATTTTACCATTTATTTCACAAATTATGGTGTATAAACATCAGATTTCCATATTCATCACCCAACCTAGTTTCTAGGTACTAATTCCATTCAGATCCCTCCCAAATCTCTTTTAATCTGAATTTAAATGTTCATGACATGTTTGTATACTCAACTATAGCCTACATACCATGATTATAATGTAATAATCGCATTATATAAAGAGGAAAGCACACATCAAAGCTGCAAAGTTGCTCTTTCCTTTATTGACTCTCCATTTTCTAGCCAGAAACCTTTGTTTTTTGCCCCAACTCCTTTTACAGATCATAGTCCTCATCCACATGGTCATTTCAATAGATGGATCGTCGAATTTCGTTAAGAAATAAAGGAGATATCCAACTTTGAAGTTGAATGTTGAATTTTGAAAACTATGCACGAAAATTTCACTACTGTCCTTATTCAGCCTACTACGCCCATTCGCCCTCCATTTTTTCCCTAAAACTCACATGTATGCATAGTTCTTATCGTTAACTTCGATTTGCCACTAGTTTCACTTGATTCTACTAAGAAATGAGTGAGTTATGGATTTTTGAATTCTTGAGAGAAAGAAGGAAGAAGAGAGGAGGAAGAAGAGGGATGTATTGGTTTCTTAAGCGAACAAGATACATGACTTTGAATGATTAAATAGAAGGAGGGAATTCTTCGCCCAATTTCAAATTCAAACTTCAAGTATTTGACACCCATTCGACAAGATACCATTTTGTCCGTAATTCCTTCATACGAACTCTAAACCAAACAAACCAAAATACTACTCAAATTAGAAAAATGAGACGGTCGTAATAGCATTGGTTTCGTCATCCAATGCCAAAGTCGAAAATGACCATATTTTATGAACACGTTAATTCCATTATTTTCATGTCATTATACTATTAATATTTAATTATAATATTCACCAAATTTTCTAGATATTATAGCTAACATAAAGGACCTAGTAGAGGGAGCGCTTGAGTCAAATTGGGAAGGACCCTTGGTGATTGCCAATGCAGTTTCGAATGGTGCATACCACCTTTCTAGACCTAACAGAAATATTGTCCCCATGACATGGAATTTGGAACGTCTTCGAGCATACTTTCTTTAATATTTTGTTTTCTTGTAACAAAATATAATGTGAAAAGTTGTAAAAAAGAAAAAAAAATCAATAAACTAATAAATTAGATGTAAGGACATTAGACGGCCTGAATCAGTATAAAAGCCTACATGTCAATTTGATTTGCTTACAAACCAAATGTTGCATCCCTCATTCTGAGGCATAGAAATAAGCACTACTGATATTGCGGTCATCTATAGTATTATTCTCCGGTGATAAAATGAGACCAGTTAATAGTATCATTAACATCAAAGACATGGATATAAAAAAATTTCAAAAACAATTTAAAAATCAAACGTTTTTGTTTCATTAATAAATTTCCATATTCATTACGTAATCTCAAACATTGCCCAAGTTTAGATAAAATATAATTATTATAAAATACTTCAAGAGTGACATATGAAGATACCCCATTGGTTAATCATAGTTTACTACTAGTCGGCTACAATTTCCGCCATTACATACATACATACAAAAGTCATAACAAAATAGTGGATAAGTAAATAGATAGACTACTACATATCTAGCACTGCCTTTTGCACGTCTTCGGATGCTTTATTCGCGAAACCAAAATAAAATGGAACTAACTCTCGAGCTGCTCAAATTAGTACCTGAGATTTTAAGGGGAAAATAAAAACTTCGAATCGGACAAGAATTCTGGTGTGAATAATAATATGCGATCTCGGTTAATAAATATCTAATGAGGTTAAGACGTTGAGAAGAACGGGTCTTCCCCTCACCAGTATCCCTAAAAATATGTCTTTTTAAATCAAGCACCTACAACCACTGGTTAAACTAGATAATATAAATAATTATATTCATGCATGCAACCTAGGTAATCGTGACCAATCTGTCTAAATAAATGGATTATCTATCCCAACATCATAGTTTTCTTGGGGTAACTACAAACAAATATGACTGACTTAGGCCTACCAGATAATCAAATTCTCCAACTTACTGTTAGAAGAAAACTGGACGGTCTGTCCAAAACTTGCTATTCCTAGGGTTACTCTGATCCTAATGGTTTTGCAAGCCAATAAATAACTTATCTTAACTTTGTGTATTCCTTTCTCTGCATCAACCTACTTTTTGTCTTACCTTTGATGAAGCCCTATGTACTAAAATTTTGAATAATATCAGTTAGGGGCTAACAGTTGAAGTATAGGGCGCGACCCTACACTAATCCCATCTGACTTTCTAATCTCTGAGTCGGTTCAATCTATCACAATTTATCTAAAGGTGGTAAGAATAATCTCTCTAGTAAAATTCTAGGATAAATACCCTTTTATATTTCCTTGAAAACATAAATCTTTATAATTGATTTACCCTTGAAATCATTCTTTAAAACAAGGAAACTATAAACCTTTATTTTATGCAAATATTGTGCCAAGATATACACACACACACACACATTTTTATAAAATAGCATTGACGAATTTCGAAGTCATTTAGAGGTTATCGCACCTCAAAACCATAAGCTATGTGTTTCCGCCAAAATTGGTCATAAACACCCAATTGCAGATGAAAGCACCAAATCACAGTCACGGATCATAAATAGATTGTATGTAGTAGAATTAAATATGAAGAACGCGCTAAAAATTAAAAGGAAAGCAATAGAAAGACAAGATGTATAATGGTTCAGCATTGTAGCCTACGTCCATTTTGAAGGATTTGTTGTTTTTATTACTTATGTTAACTGGTTACAACTAATTACAACAGTACACTCTCAAGCACTCGAGATATAATGGATTTTTCGGTAGAGTATCGACGTAGCAGAGTTCAAAAAGTCCCTTTTCTGAAGTCCTTGGACTATTATTTATAGGTGCAAGCTGCAAATATCTCACTCAGATCGGGAGACCCCTTCTCTCACGTGGGTGGGCCCACGTGATCAATCCCTGGCCAATTGGAATCGATCCATGATCGATACATACGCAATTCGTATCGATCCAAAACACCTCCTTTTGGGCTGAGACCGATCATGAGCATTCTTGAGGTAGTACACAAGCTCTTGTGAAAATTTGGTGGCATTTGGACTTGTAGATTCTAAGATATGATCGATCCAAGTTTTCTCAAAACACTGCCGAGTTCGTATCGATACGATTCGTATCGATTATTTCGTATCGCTCCTAGTTTGCATTGGTCAGGTGACGTGGCGCTATATTTTAGGATCGGTCCACTTTTTATGCCGAGTGACCGAGTCTTTCACTTGAACATGTTCTCTTCGTATCGATCCAGGCAATGCATTTCGTATCGATGTTCCATGCTCTACTTCGTATCGATGATGTATAGATTTTGTATCGATTTTTGGAGCCATTTCGTATCCATGTAGCCTGACTCTCTTCGTGTCGATCATCGAGTAGATGGTTTCGTATCGATGTTTTTAGGTGTTGTTTCGTACCGATCGTTGGTGGCACATTTTGTATCAATCGTTGATTGATCGAGACGAACTGTGTAAATGATAGATCGATACAAATTGTGCATAAGTGGAAGCGATACGAAACATCTTCAAATGATGGATACGAAACAGAGCAGATGTGATGGATACGAAGTGGAACTGGTACAATGGATACGAAGTAAGACAGACACGATGGATATGAAATGGTGCTTGTGGGATGGATATGAACGAGATGTGAATGGATACAAGCCGATGTACACCTGATGGATACGAACTGATGTATACCTAATGGATACGAACTGAGGCTTCCTTCATGCATCTTGGTCGATCAATATCTTGAGCATACGAACTCCGATTGACTTGAAATTTGGAATGTTGGCTTTCATAGCTTTGCTTGCCATGTCATGCCAATTGTAGCTCGATCCGGACTCAGCTAAAAAATTTCAGTATCCATAGCGAGCCTGTGTATAACTGATCTTCGGGACTGATTATCTTCGGTTTTTAGTCAATTCTTTGGTATCACGGCCTTGCCAAAAGGCGGGATAACACTTGCCCCTAAAAACATGTCTTGTGATAGGAAGGTGTGTTTTGTAGTTTGATAAGTTGGATGTTCGTATCCTGTTAATGACCTGTAAAGATATTGATAATCTCACCTGACTGTGAATAGCGATCATTCGAGATCGTGTGCCGTTTGGGGCGGTTTGTGACCATTCGAGGTCGGATGTCGTTCGAGGTGAGTTGTGACCGTTCGAGGTCGGGTGCGGTTCGTGGCGAATGGTGACCATTCGTGGTCGGGTGCCGTTCAAGGCGAATTGTGATCGTTCGTGGTCGGGTGCCATTTGAGGCGAATTGTGACCGTTCTTGGTCGGGTGCCGTTCGAGGCGAATTGTGACCATTCGTGGTCGGGTGCCATTCAAGGCGAATTGTGTATGCCCTGAGGGGGAGGGATTAGTATTATTAATGTCAGATTTCACGTTCGAGTGAGTTTTCTGAATCATTTGTTATGGCGGTTCATCGCCATCTCAGAGCATGCCCGAGGACCATTCGTGATCTTGTGCTTATGTAAGCGACTTGACCGTTATGGAATTATAAATACCAGACTTACATTCAAATGAGTCTTATAACAAAAATGTCCAACTAAATCAAGTTCAGATGCAAAAGATAGAAAACAAAAGCAAAGCAGAGACGTCAAATTGCAAACACCTATACTGATGCGGTTGATAGTCATCTCAGAGCATGCCTGAGGGCCATTCGAGATCCCATACATGTGTAAGCGACTTGACCGTGTTAGTGTGGAGTTTGCTACTTATTCGCCATTATTCCAATCAGTTGATGATAAGCTAACACCTTGATCCGAAGCCGTCCTCATTTGATGCAGGTGGTGGTCGCTCCTGAACCACCGTCGCCGTTTGTTTTTCACGTACTGCTATAGCATGCCATTCCAAATACGTCCTTCGACCTCGTCCTTTAAGTGCCTGCAATCGTTTGTGTTGTGTCCATTCAGTTCATGGAATAAGCAGTACTTGTCTGATATTTTTTTTATTGTTGGTTGGATCCCTCCTGATTGGCCTTCGATAGGGAACCTGCCCCTAGTGTCTTGATAGATCCGCTCCAAAGTATCATTCAACTCCATGTAAGAGGTGAATCTCGGCTCCTTTCGTGACCGTTTTGGCTCATCACAGCTATCCTCTATTTTTCGTTTCCCTTTATCTTTGTTTGACTCTTTTCCAGGTGGTTGCCTTTAATCGCATAAACTTCAACATCACCTCCTTCCTCTCTCTCAGCATTTGCATCCTCTTGTCGCAGAAACCTTTCTGCCTCATGGTAGAATTCTCTAATATCTATAGGTGGATCCCTCGTCAATGAATTCTTGAATTCCTTGCCATCGGCTATGCCAAATACAGCTGCCATCAGAAACATGGATGGATCTAGTCGATCCACCGATGCTGCCGATGCATTGAATTGTGTCAGAAAACTCCTCAAAGACTCCCCATTTTCTGCTTCAGTGCTGTCAAACTCATCACATTTTTGGGCCTCGAAATGTGAACTCTGAACTGCCTCATAAATTTCTCAATCAACTCGGTCCATGTTCCAATGGAGCAGCTCTCCAATTGCCTAAACCACAGTGCTACTATATCCGTCAAATTCAATGGGAAACATCGGGCCATGACCTCCTCCTATGCCCCTAGTACCTCCATGTGCCTCATATACCTCGTTAGATGAACTGCAGGATCCATCCTCCCATCATACGTCTCCAGTGTTGGTAGCTTGAATTCAGGTGGGTTCTTGGCCTGCCTAATTGTGTGAGTGAAGGGGCTTCCTGTTCACATCTTCCAGATCTCTATTCACTAATCCACTGGCTTGTCTGACCATCTCCGCCAATCTGTCACTGTCATTAAGCTGTAGTCCTTGTCTATTGCCTTCGACCTGCCCCCCGAGTTCACGAGGGAATCCGCTCCTCTAGACGAGTATCTGTTCCTCTATCAACTCCAAATTGCACAGTTCTATCTGGTATCCTGCTTGGGATTGGATCAACATGCTCTGGGGCATGCCCCCTAGCTCAGGGGCTGCTCTTGATGGTCCCGCTCTATCCTGAATCTTGGTGGCTCCGTGTCCCTGACTTTGATTCTAGATTCCCTCTATTCCAGCCGCTTCATTATCTCAATTCTACGCTCCAGCCTGTCCAATCTGTCGGAGTAGGTTATGTATCATCTCCTCTTGCCTTTTCAGCATCCCTTCCTACATAGCATCCATCATCATCTCCATCTTGTCTCTGGTGATGAAAACTGAAGTTTGATTAGCTCGTGAAGAGGCCTCCTGACTTACTTCATGCTGACTCCTTTCCGTCCTTTGCCTTCTGGTTGATTGCTTTGCCATTGCTTTTCGGATCCAAGTCCTTAAGCCTTTAGATCCAAAATCCAAGCTGTAGAATCCCTGAGTGTTAGCCTTCTCAGTGAAAGCGCCAAAATGTTTGCGCCAAAATTGGTCACAAACTCCCAATTGTAGATGAAAGCACCAAATCACAGTCACAGATCATAGATCATAGATAGATTGTATGTAGTATAATTAAATACGAAGAACACTCCAAAAATTAAAAGGAAAGCGGTATAAAGACAAGATTTATAGTGGTTCAGCATTGTAGCCTACGTCCACTTTTAAGGATTTGCTATTTTTATTACTTTTGTTAACTGGTTACAACTGATTACAACGGTACACTCTCAAGCACTCGAGATATAATGGAGTTTATGGTAGAGTATCGGCGTAGCAGAGTTCAAAAAGTCCCTTTTCTAAAGGCCTTGGATTACTATTTATAGGAGTATGCTGCAAATATCTCACTTAGATCTCGGGAGACCCCTTCTCTCACGTGGGTGGGCCCACGTGATCGATCCCTGGCCATTTGGAATCGATCCATGATCGATACGTACGCAATTCGTATCGATCTAAAACACCTCCTTTTGGGCTGAGATTGATCATGAGCATTCTTGAGGTAGTACGCAAGCTCCTATGAAAATTTAGTGGCATTTGGACTTATAGATTCTGAGATATGATCGATCCAAGTTTGCATTTTCAAAACACTGCCGAGTTCGTATCGATCATTTCGTATCGCTCTTAGTTCGCATCGGTCTGGTAACGTGGCGCTATATTTTAGGATCGGTCCACTTTTTATGCCGAGTGACCGATTCTTTCACTTGAACATGTTCTCTTCATATTGATCCAGGCAATGCTTTTCGTATCGATGTTCTGTGCTCTACATCATATCGATGATGTACAGATTTCGTATCGATTTTTGGAGCCGTTTCGTATCGATGTAGGCTGACTTTCTTTGTATCGATCAACGAGTAGTTAGTTTTATATTGATGTTTTTAAGTGTTGTTTCGTACCGATCGTTGTTGGCACATTTTGTATCGATCGTTGATTGGTCGATACGAACTGTGTAAATGATAGATCAATACAAATTGTGCATAAGTGGAAGCGATACAAAACATCTTCAGATGATGGATACGAAACAGAGCAGATGTGATGGATACGAAGTGGAACTGGTACGATGGATATGAAGTGGGGTAGACATGATGGATACGAAATGGTGCTTGTGGGATGGATACGAACGAGATGTGAATGGATACAAACCGATGTACACCTGATGGATACGAACTGATGTATACCTGATGGATACGAAATGAGGCTTCCTTTGTGCATCTTGATCGATCAATATCTTGAGCATACGAACTCCGATTGACTTGAAATTTGGAACGTTGGCTTTCATAGCTTTGCTTGTCGTGTCTTGCCAATTGTAGCTCGATCCAGACTCAGGTAAAATTGTCAGTAACTATAGCGAGCCTATGTATAACTGATCTTCGGGACTGATTATCTTCGGTTTTTAATCAATTCTTTGGTATCACGGCCTTCCCAAAAGGCGGGATAACACTATGAAGCCATAAAAATAAAAACCATCCATATTAATAAAGTGCGACATTAATATAGCCACTATGGGTTATCGCCCCTTCTATATCAAAATCATGTTAAAGTGTCTGATTTATAAAACATAAGGTCATAAACCAAAACCATTTATATCGCATAACATAAATATAAAGGTTATCGATTATAAGCGGCATAGTTATGGGTTTGCATAGTATGAAACTTTAAAACTTAGAAATACGGAAATTCTAGTATTAAGGTTATGCAGAACCATTGCCGTATAAAATCAAAGTCGAAAATAGCCTATAACCACATCATAGGCAAAACACGGTGGCGTAAGAAACTATTGGCATTATTGCCTTTATATAATCGATGTCGAAAATAGCCTTTAGCGGCATCATGGTCAAAAATTGCGGCACAAGAAAACTGTGGCATTATTGCCTTTTTATAATCAATGTTGAAATTCATATATGCGTTATTAATGCTGTAACATAGCTTATACCAAAAATATACGTATCGTGGCATTGTTGCCTTATAGAGTTAATGTCAGTATAGAAAATATGTGGCATCATGGTTGTCGCTATAAAATTTAAGGCTTAAAACATTTGGTACAGAAAACCAGCGACACGGAAAATGTGCGGTATAAAAGATATGTGGTGCACTAGTGGCATCAACAATGTCGCAGGCATCAATGTCGGCGTCAGCTTATATGCATCCCAACCTTAGTGGAATCATCACGTATCAACAAAGTTGATACTGTATGCTTCCCTTCAGGTTAGAGACAGACATGCAGCATAGATGGACAGAGGCATCAATGATGACGACAATGGCATATCCCGTGATTATTAGAAAAACCGCAAATTTTCTATATGAAGTATTTTATTTTCATCAACTCCTAATTTTTGTCAGATTCTCATTGGATAATATCTTTGTTTACCAAGTTCTTTCTAGAATTAATCAAAAATTACATTCCCAAACATTTTCGCAAACCATAATTTTATATCAATATTTTAATATAATTGTTAAGCCTTTTAGCCTAATAAATTCATAAAAGTCATAAACACTTGACAAAAATCCCCAAAAATCACAATAAATCAGAGTTTATTCTGTAACATATAAAAAATTCGGGACTAAAAATATTATTTAATTATTATTTTTAATTAAAACCAGAAATAAACCATTTTCCTCACTTAGTAAATTCATAAAATATTCATACTTATTGGGAAACTTATGGAATTAAAAATTCATTTCTAAAATAATGTTTTTAACATCATATCAAAATTTCAAGTCGAATGGATATCATAAACTAGGTTTTCACTCTCAAAACCTATTAAATAATTCCATAATAAATCCAATAATCCATCGTTCATGCATATAATCAACCAATTATTCAAAACATGTGATAAAACAATCCTAAGATTCGGGTTTGATCATAAAACCAAACTGAACATGCAAATAGTGGGATGGAAAACTATTATTCACCTTGGTTTGATAAAGAATGATGAGATTTGAGTTTAGGTTTGATTTCCTTAAGCTAAATCTTAATTTCCTAGCTTTTTCCTCTTTAATCTCTTAACAGTGGCGGGCCTTGAGTATGTTTAGGTTTGTATGAATGTAAAATAAAATGAGGGAGATGAAAGCGTAAGGGTTTGTGTTTAGGAAATATATCTATTTCTATTTTACCCTTCATATAATTTCCTCCTTCTAATTTTAATTTAAGCTATAAACATTCTTATTAATTCACAATTAAGGCTTGACCCATTAATTCCCAAATCTCATTCTCATTATTATCCTACATTATTTTATATTATTTATCTAATTAAATATCCTTAATAATGTTAATCAAAATTAGGGGTGTTACAAACTTCCTTCCTTAAAGAATTTTATCCTCGAAATTACGATAAGGTATATAACAAACATATAACACAGAGGTAAAACATACTATCAGAACAAATCAGGGTAAGTGTCTCTAATTCTATCGTCTGTCTCTCCAGTATAGTTTTCCTTGTTGTCGCTCTACTGAATCTTTACTAATCTGACTGTCTTATTCCGTAGCTTCTTCTCATCCATGGCCATAATACAGACCGGTTGCTTAACGATAGTCATGTCAAGTTCCACTACAAAGTCTTCTAATGCAGTCGGAGTGACAGTAGTCTCTAGATCTCGAATACACTTCCTAAGATGAGGAATATGAAAAACCTTGTGGACTCCTGCCAAACTGCTCGGTAGCTCTATCCTATAAGCGATTTTTCCGATCCTTTCTATAATAGGAAATGGTCCAACAAATCTAGGTGTTAATTTCTTTGACTTTCCAAATCAGATTACACCCTTCATCGGTGATACCATGACAAAAACATGGTCTACAACCGAGAACTCCAAATACTTACCCCTCTTATCTGAATAACTATTCTGCTTCGACTGAGTTTCCTTCATCCTTGCCTGGATCAACTCAATCTTTTTTGTGGCTTCTCTTACTATATCTTGACCAAGAACTAATCTATCTCCGGTTTTCAACCAATGAACATATGATTTATAGGGTCTTCCATACAAAGCCTCAAAAGGGGTCATCCTTATACTTGTCTGATAATTATTGTTATAGGAAAATTTGACTAAGTATAGACGGTCTTCCCATGATCCTCTAAAATCTAGCATATTATCTCTTAACAAATCCTCTATGACTTTGTTAACTCTTTCCATTTGTCCATCTGTCTGCGATGGTAAGCGGTACTTATCTTGAGCCTGGTACCTAACACCTCTTCTAAACTCTTCTAGAATTCTCTAGTGAATAAAGTATCTCTGTCACTGACCATGCTACCAGGAATCCCATGCAGTCTAACTGTACTCCTCATAAATAACTTAGCCAGATGGGTGCCATCCTTGTCGACGTAACAAGAATGAAATGTGCACTCTAGGTCAATATATATACTATAACCCAAATACCTTCTTTTTTCCTATTCGACCTTGGCAATCCGTCAATGAAATTCATGGATATAGAATCCCATTTCCAAACTAGTATATTTAAAGGCTGAAGCAATCCACTTGGCTTCGGATGCCTGGCTTTTACTTGCTAGAAATTTAAGCATTGCTTTACCCATAAGTCTACATCCCTTTTCATACCTTTCCAGAAGAAACTCCTTTTCATATCTTAATACATCTTAGTACCTCTAGGATGAATGGTAAGCTTCAATCGATGATACTCCCCAAGTACTTCTTTCCTTTAGTCACCCACATCTGGACCACATATTCCTCCCTTCTTTCTCAACCATTCATTTTGATCAAGACAAAAATCCTTTAAGTCATCAATCTGGGTTCCATTTTGCAATCCTCTAATTCGTTCAGCTAACGATGACTCATCTCTTTGCTTAGAAGCAGTCTTTTCGATCAATATCGGTCGAACTTCCAAACAAGATAACATTACAGTACACTGACTAAAACTAACAGTTAATCTTAATCGCACGCACACTACAAGTAGTTAACGCTTTCAAATCTTTATATTCCACTAACATCGCCAATACTGCATTCTGATACTTTCTGCTACGTGCATCTACGACTTTATTTCCTTTTCCTGGTGTGTACTCAATTCCAAAATCATAAGCTGCTAGGAAATCCAACCACCTCTGCTATCTCATATTCAATCCTTCTGAGAGAATAAATGCCTTAAAGACTTATAATCCATGAACAACTCGAATCTTTCTCCCAAAAGATAGTGTCTCTAACCTTCAAAGCAAAGATTACCGCTGCCAAGTCAAAATTGTGAGTCGGATACCTAACTTCATGCGGTTTGAGCTATCGAGAAGCGTAGACAATCACTTTATCTCATTACATCAACATAGCTCCTAATCCTGTTCCGCATGCATTAGTATATACCACGTGATCTGATTCCTATTTCGAACAACTAACATGGGTGCATTGGTCAATAAATATTTCAACTTCAGGAATGCCTCCTCACATTTATCGTTCCAAACATATTTCATGTCCTTCCTTGTTAGTTTAGTCATCAGTGCTGCTATACGAGAGAAATCCTTGATGAATCTCCGATAATAACTAGCTAATCCAAGAAAACTCTTTATCTTGATCACTTCCAATTATTGATAGCTTCTATTTTAGCTGGGTGTACTAACAATCCTTTTTTTGAGATTACATGATGAAGAAACTTCAGTTCTTTCTTCCAAAAATGATATTTCGAGAACTTCGCCTTCAATTGATGCTGCCTTAATGTCTCAAGCACTATTCTAAGGTGAGCCTCATGGTGTTGCTTATTCCTAGAATATATCAGAATGTCATCTATAAATACTAACAAGAACATATCCAAATGCTCTTGATAGATTCAGTTCATCAAATCTACGAAGGAAGCAGGTGCATTAGTCAATCCAATTGACATTACTGACTATCGTACGTGAAACGCCATCAATTGAAAGCTATCCTCTTCTACCCTTAATTAATGGAATCCTGTCGTCAAATCCAATTAAAAAATATTTTGGCTCCACTTAACTTATCAAATAAATCGCCTATTCTTGGCAAAGGATATCTAATCTTTATCATCTTCCATTCAACTTACGATAATCAATACATGAACTCAATGACCCGTCCGGTTTCTTTATGAAAACTACGGTCGCTCCCCAAAGCGAACTACTTGGCCTAATAAAACTTTTTCCCTCTAGTCCAGCAGCTGCATCTTAAACTCCTTCATCTAGGTTGGTGTCATTCTACTAGGCGGTCTACTTATGGGTTCAGCATCAAATACAAGAATTATTCGAAACTCAATAGCTCGTTTTGACTGTAGTCATGTTATTGGCTCAAAGACATCTACAAACTCCCTACTTAAAACAGCATAGTTGTTGACAACCAAAACTTCAGGATTTCCAACATCTAACCTAATGGCAGCTCTTGCTTGTAGCATATTAACAAAGAACTGATACATAGCTCCCATATCCACCGACTATGTTCCAGCACCTACATTAGCAGCTGTTTTTCGACCCGGATTTCTTCTAGTATTGGCCTGGCATATCCATTGATTATGGTGCTTCCTCCATCAAGATTCACTCTTTCATTTCCTGCCACCATATCTTACGTTTCTTAAATCTGCATTCGAACCTTAGTAAGATACGAAGAATGTCCTAAGAGAAAGGGAAGAATAGAGATAAAATATATACTTATATATAGTAAATACAAGTACATTACTATAGCGTTATCCCAGACCCCAATTTCATTCTTTAATTCATATGGATTATGTTTTCAAAACTCTTTTAAAGTTCAAAATTCTTTTAATTTTACATAAACCATTGTTCTGATGCCAAGTTGTAACATCCCCCATTCTAAAGCTAAAAAATAAGTGCTACTGATGCCGTAGTCATAAATAGTATTATTCTCCGGTGATAAAATGAGATCGTTTAACAATATCATTAACATCAAAGCACAAGAATATGAAAAAATTTCAAACATAATTTAAAGATAAACCTTTTCATTTCATCAATAAATTTCCATATTCGTTACATAATTCCAAACGTTGCGCAAGTTCAGATAAAATATAATTATTACAGAATACTCCAAGAGCAACATATGAAAATGCCCCTTGGTTGACCAGAGTTTACTACTAGATAGATACAATTTCTGCCATCACATACATGCAGACAAAAGTCATAATAGCACAGCAGATAAGTAAATAGTTAGACTCCTACATAACTAGCGTTGCCTCCTGCACATCTTCGGAAGCTTTATTTTCCAAACCTAAATGACATGGAAACCTTACTCTCATACTACTCAAATGAGTAGCCAGGAGTTTAAGGGAGAAATAAAAACTTTGGACCAGACAAAAAGTCTGGTGTGAATAATAATATACCATCTCGATTAATAGATATCTAGTGAGACTAAGCCGTTGAGCGGAACAAGTTTTCCCCTCACTAGTTTCCATCAAATATATCTTTTATAAATCAAGCACTTACAACCACAATGGTTGAACTAGACAATATAAACAATCATATACGTGCATGCAACCTGGGTAATCGTGACCAATCTGTCTAAAAAAATGGACTATCTGTCCCAACATCATAGCTTTCTCAAGATAACTACAAACCTTTATGGCTGAATCGGGCCTACAAGATATATCAAATTCTCCAACTTACTGTTAGAAGGAAACTGGACGGTCTATCCGAAAATTAATATTCCTAGGGTTACTTTGATCCTAATGGTTTTGCATGCCACCAATAACCTATCTTATCTTTATGTATTCCTTTTTGTGCATAAAACTATTTTTAGCCTTACCCTTGACGAAGCCAAATGCACTAGAATTTTGGACTAATATCAGCAAGGGGCTAACAACTGAAGTATAAGACACGACCCTACACCAGTTCGATCTGGCTTTCTAATCTCTGAGTCAATTCATCTTACAATTTACCTAAAGGTGGTAAGAATAATCTTTCTAGTAAAATTCTAGGATAAATACCCCTTTATATTTCCTTGAATACATAAACCTTTATAATAGATCTACCCTTGCGATATACTTTATAACAAGGAAACTATGACCCTTTACTTTATACAAAATGTTATGCCAAGATATATATACACGCGCGCGCTTTTATAAAATAACATTGATGATACGAAGTCATTTAGAGACTATTGCACCTCAAAACCATAAGCTATGAAGCCATATATAATAAACCATTCATATTGATAAAGTGCAGCATTAATATAGCCACTATGGGTTATCGTCCCTTTCTATATCGAAATCATGTTAAAGTATCTGATTTATAAAACATAAGGTCATAGGACCAAAACCATTTATATCGCATAGCATAAATATAAAGGTTACAGACTATAAGCGGCATAGTTATGGGTTTGCATAATATAAAACTTTAAAACATAGAAATATGGGAATGTCGATATTAAGGTTACATGGCATCATTGCCATATAAAACAACGTCAAAAATAGCTTATAGCCACATCATAGGCAAAATACAGCGGCATAAGAAAATTAGTGGCATTATTGCCTCTTTATAATCGACAACGAAAATAGCCTTTAGTGATATTATGGTTAAACACTACGATATAATAAAATAGCGGCATTATTGCCTCTTTATAATTAATGTCCAAATTCATATATGTGGTATCGATGCCATAACATGGCTTATACCGAAAATATACTTATAACGACATTGTTGCCTTATGGTTGATGTCGGTATAGAAAATATGTGGCATCATGGTTGCCGCTATAAAATTTGCGGCCAAACATTTGGCATAGAAAACTAGCGGCATGGAAAATGTGCGGCATGGACCACTAGCGAGATCACCAATGCACAGGCATCAATGTCGGCTTCGGCTTACACGCGCCCCAACAATCGTGGAATCATTGCGTATTAATAAGGTTGATACTATATGCTTCCCTATAGATTAGAGATGACATGCGGCATGGATGGACAATGGCATCAATGATGACGGTAATGGCATATCCTGTAATTATTGTAAAAACTGCAAATTTTCTATATAAAGTATTTCCTTCCACCAACTCCTAATCTTTGTCAAATTTTCATTGGATAATATCTTTCTTTACCATATTCTTTTCATAATTACTGCTATAGATCAGAAATTACATTCCCAAACATTTTTGCAAACCATAATTTTATATTAATATTTTAATTTAATTAAGCCTTTCTAGCCTAATAAATTCATAAAAATCATAAACACTTGGGAAAAATCCCCAAAAATTACTATAAATTAGAGTTATCATATTCTTTAACACATAAAAGTTTTGAGGCCAAAAACATTATTTAATCATTTTAATAATTAAAACCCGAAATAAACCATTTTCATCACTTGGAAAATTCATAAAATATTCATACTTGCTTAGAAAATTATGAAATTAAAAAGCATTTTTAAAATAATGTCTCTAACATTATTTCAAAATTTTAGGTCGAATGGATATCATAAACTAGGTTTTCACTCTTCAAATCTATTAAATAATTTCATAATAAATCCAATAACTCATCATTCAAGCATATAATCAACCAATCATTCAAAACATGACATAAAATAATCATAAGGTTCGGGTTTGATCATAAAACCAAAATGAACATGCAAATGGTGAGACGAAAAACTACTATTCACCTTGGTCTGATAAAGAAGGATAAAATTTGAGTTTAGATTTGATTTCCCCAAACTAAATCTTGATTTCCTAGCTTTTCTTCCTCTTTAATCCCTTAACAATGGCTAGCCTTGAGTATGTTTAGTTTTGTATGAATGTAAATGAAATGAGTGAAATGAAAATTTAAGGGTTTTTATTTAGGAAGTGTGCCTATTCCTATTTTTCCCTTCATATAATCTCCTCGTACTAATTTTTTTTTTTTTGAAAAAAAGGTGAATTTTATTGATGCCTTAAAGGCTGAACCAACTTACAAAGTCTTGAAACAAGACAAAGACAAGAACAAGAAGCCTAACCGGCAAAAGTAAAACAAATAAATCTAACGGTAGGCTCAGCTTCAACCTCATCCACGAAAGCTCAGAGACAAAAATCATGGCGGATCCACTTTCCAGTTTTGAAGGATGCTTCTCTCCAGCTCTGTCGCACAGGTAAAAAGCTTTCCTTTAATTCTTTTTACAAGAATCCTAACATCCTATTCAATTGCAATCTGAATCTGGTGATGGTTCTTAGCAGTTTTCTGGAAGACACGTCGATTCCTTTCTTTCCAGAGATGATAAACAGTAGTTGTGAGGCAAATAAGCTGCAGTTGGGTCAACAAATCTTCTTTCTTGCGGGAACTCAGGTATATTAATTCATCTTCTAGGGAAGAAGTAGCATGCAAGACTTGATTTTTATTCTTAATTTGACTTAAAACACGAGTAGAGTATTCGCATTCAAAGAAAAGGTGTTTGTGAGATTCAGGGTGGGAATTACAAAGTTGACAGTTGAGGTTGACTTCCATACCCCATTTGGCAAGTCTGTCAGCTGTAGGGAGTCTTAGATTAATGGCTTTAAAAGTCGTGAATGCCATCTTTGGGTTGTTAGATCGAGACCATATAGGATCCGCCCAAAATCTGATAGTACGCTTAGTACGCAAAGCTTCCCAAGCACTGTTAGTAGTAAAAATACCATCTTTAGTGTGGTTCCAGGTCCAAATATCATTAGATTCAGAAGAGTAGATAGGAACAAACTTAACATCCTCTGCAATAACATGGAGGCCTTTCTGATCCGGTATCCATTTATTATGCTGAATAATGGATGCTACCAGATCATCATACTCACCAATACATGATACCATACCCCAGCCATATTTGACAGCAAGGGAATTACCATTTATCCAAGGATCCCTCCAGAGATAAGTATCCCTGCCATTTGCTATTTTCCTTGAGATGCATGTTTTCAAACTGTCTCTGCTCCTTAAAATGCATTTCCAAACCCCAGAAGAGTTAATATCCTCATGCATGGTCCAAAAACTCCCTTTTAAATATCTACTCCTCATCCACCTAGCCCAGAGAGTGTTAGAGGTAATAATTTTCCATCCATGTTTCACTTGATATGTCTTCCGTAGATCTTTCAGGTTGATAAGTCCAACACCTCCTTCAGCTTTTGGTCTGGAAAGTATATCATAACTAACTTTATGTAATCCCCCCCTCCAAATGAAGTTAGCACAAGCTGAATTAATTTTCTCAATAGAGCTGTCAGGGATATGAAAAGTTTGAAGCCAGAATCTAACTTTAGCAGTAATAACTGTATGAACCAATTCAATTCGACCAGCAAATGAGAGTAGTTTAGAACTCCAGCCATTAAGTTTGTCTCTGATCTTTCCAACTAGTTCACCACATTCTCTGTCAGTAATGACATTAGTTGAGAGAGGAACCCCAAGGTACTTGACAGGAAGTAAACCCTCCTTGATTTGCAAAATCTCCAAAATTGCTGCTTTGGAAGTACAGTATTTGCTAAAATAGCATTTGGACTTTGTAGTATTTAACTCTAGACCCACATACAAATGCATTTGCTTGAAAATATGAATTAAACACTGAGCAGCAGTTGGGGTGGCTCTTACAGCAATAATCAAATCATCAGCATATATCAAATGATTGACAATTGGATCAAGTTTAAAAAGAGGTTGAACCAATGAGTTATTACAGGCTAATTCCATTTGTAATGAGAAATATTCCATGGCAACTGTAAATAGGTAGGGGGATAGGGGGTCACCTTGTCTTAAACCCCTATTACTAGTTATGTAACCTTTAGGTGTACCATTAATGATAATGGAATATGTGGGGGTAAAGATGCATTCCTCAATAAGATTAATCAGTGAAGTAGGGAATTCCATACATTGTAAAACATGGATGATAAAATGTCTGTTAATTTTGTCATAGGCCTTATGAAGATCAATTTTTAGACACATCTTATCAGCTCCAGGTTTATTGAATTTCCTAATCAGTTCATGAGCTAGTAATGAATTCTCAGAAATGTGTCTTCCTTTAATGAAAGCAGATTGACATTCAGATATTAGGTCAGGGAGAACCTTTGTAAGTCTGTTACATATCACTTTACTTAGAATCTTATACAGCACATTACAACAAGCAATTGGCCTAAAGTCTTCAATCCTTGTAGGACTTTCCACCTTTGGTATTAAAGTGATAAATGTGTGGTTTAGTTCATGAAGAATTTTACCAGTATTAAAAGATTCCTGAATAGCTTCTAACAATTGGTTTTTCAGGTGATGCCAATGGAGTTGATAGAATTTAGAGTTCCACCCATCTGGCCCTGGGGAGGAATCAGTATGAATCGAGAATACAGCAGCTCTTACTTCCTCTTCAGTGACTGTCTCTTGCAGCATCTGCCTACCCCCATCAGTTACAATTGCCCTGCAATTAATTTGAGGTAATGTTATCTTATTTTCACCATTATATAAATTTGTGAAATAAGAAATGGCTCCCTGTTCAAATTGAGCAATATCAGTAGCTAGTTCCCCTTGATCATTCATTGAATTAATAAGAGCATTACAGTTCCTCCTGAAAGACATCTTAGCATAAAAAAATTTAGTACAGTCATCCCCTTGAGTGAGCCATTTTTCCTTAGCCATTTGTCTTGCTTGTATAGCCTATAAATGAAAGGCCTCTTTGAGTTGCTCCTGAGTAGAGTAATAATTAGAGAGTAGATTATCATTTAGAGGGTCTGCATCAATGAGAGTCTGCATCTTTTCACACCTCTGTTGAAGATGACTTATAGTGTCCTGAGTTTTTGTTCTACCTCTATGCCAACTTTTTAATTTAATCTTTAGCTCCTTTAACATCATAACCATGGAGAACCAGCTATTACCATCAGTTTTAGGGATTAACTTGAAATCAACAACATCAGCATAACCTTCAATTAAGTGCCAGTGATTACCATATCTGAAAGGCTTTCCTTTAGTAAAATTCATATGTTGATTAAATTGAATATATAAAGGAGAGTGATCACTAGTTGAACTCGGGAGAACAGAAATTTTCAAGTTAGGGATATTGGATAAAATTTTGTCATTAATAAGCACTCTATCAAGTCTACAAGCAATTCTTTTTACTTCACCACTAAACCAAGTAAATTTCAGGCCCGAGTGGATTCCTTCGGCAAGGCCAGCTGCTACAATACATTTATTGAATTCCTCCGTTTGGGACAGTCTAAGGGTACTTCCTCCTCTTTTTTCATTAGTTTTTAAAACAGCATTGAAATCTCCCATGACCATCCAGTTATGACTAATATGCTTGGAAGTGTTTATTAAATAGGACCATAATTGTCTACGATGAGAAGCCCAATTATGTGCATAAACAAAAGTGCATATGAAACTCAAACCACCCACATTTGTACAGTTAACAGTAATAAATTGTTCATCTTTATCCTTAATTGAAAGGTCCCATATGGATTTATGCCAAGTGATGAGGATACGACCTTTAGAAGAGGCCGAATTATTGTCTATCCATCCCCAATCATCACCAAAGAGTGTAGCAAACAGATTTATATTATGATCACCCATCTTATTTTCAAGAAAAGCAATAATAGTAGGGTTAAATTTATTTCTAAGTTTGAAGAGGTCTAATCTTCTAACGTCCCCATTTAGACCCCTAACATTCCAGCAAATAATAGACATTAAGAGTGTCGAGATTGGCTCCTCGTAACACGAGCCAAAGTGTTTCTTCCTTTACCTTTTTTATCTATATTGGTATTAAATTGTTCCATATATTTTGGATTTTCTTTGGTATACTGCTCTGATGAATAATTTTCCTCTTCTGAGTTTATGGATTCAACTTCTAATTCAATTCCCAACTGATTTATTTCCTGAATGTTATTAGGTGTATCATCATTCTCCAAATGAGTTGGGGTTTGGACAGCATGTGGGGCTTCATTCTGTACCGCACTATTTGCAGGGGACTTTTCTTGTTGCACCGCAGGTTGCTCAATATCAGCCTTTGGAGGGGAGTCAAACTTGGATTGATCATGTTGAGGTGAATGAACAGCAACAGCTGCTGAGCACTCAGGAGAGTCCTCAGCCGCACCAGCATTACTCAGCACTGTTTCATTCAGATGGGCAAGCTTATCCAATGGAAACTCATTCTGTTGCTCAAGATTATGACATGGGGATCGATTTATCTGCTTTGTTGAATCATTCTGTTCCTCCAGCAGGGGGTGACTTCTCACAGGAGTGGGACTTCCAGTACTAACACATGCTTCTGAATTGTTTTGTTGTACATCAATGTGAATATGGTCTAGGTTATTTTTTGGCACTGAGCTGCTAGGGTTAAAGTCTGTACCCTGGTCATCAGTATGCTCAGGTAGTGTAGTGATAGTATTAGTATGTCCTGATGTTGAAGCTTTGGGGACCCACTTTTGTGTAGTTGGGTTTGGACATTGTGTATCACTGTGACCAAAACAACTGCAAGTCTTACATAGAGGTGGGATAAACTCATATTCCACCTCTTGCTCGTAAACACGACCTTTGTTATCTTTTGCTCTAATTATTTTGGGAAAAGTGGCATCTGCTGTTACCTCTATTAATACTCTTGCAAATTTTAGGCGTTTAACTTTTCTAGTAAACTCATCAATGTCCAACGGTTTACCAATAATGCTGGCAAGTTTACTAATGCCCCTAGCATTCCACAAAGATAGGTGTAAATTATTTAATCTCACCCAGATAGGATAAGTGTCTAACATGTCTCTTTCAAATTGAAAATTAGCATCCCATTTTTTCATAAAAATAAGTCTACTGTCCATAAACCAGGGACCCCCATTTAGAATTCTGTCAAAGTCAGTTTGATTTTCAAATTTTACCAAGAAGAAACCATTATCCCTAGAATAAATTTCCCAAGATCCTTCAGGCTTCCAGACTCTTTTAATGTAAGCATTGAAATGAACATAGTAAGGTCGTTTACCCGTTAGATAGATAAATATTGAATTATTCCACATCTCATTTGATAACTGGTAATCCAGATCATCTATATTAGCAAAGTTACCTGAGTTATCAATTGCCGGCTGATGAAAAGTAATATCTTCTTTGATCGTAGCCTGTTTGTCAAAAAGATCTAACCAAGATCTAATACCCTGAGCCTTATTCAGTTTAAAAAGAGATGCAGTGGTTTTAGGGTTAGACCAAGGATTAGAAGCCGGTTGTTTTTGCTTCCCACGACGGCGAACTTCCTGCCAACCCTCCCGATCATCATCATCGGTAGCAGCTATTGGAGAATTAGGTGCGGCGGCGGCCATGGATACCGTCTATTTTAAATATAATTTAAGTTACCATTCTTGTTAATTCATTAGTTAAGGCTTGACCCATATTAATTCCCAAATCTCATTATCCTTGTCACACTACATTATTTCATTTAATTTATCTAATTAAATATCCTAAATAGTGTTAATCCAAATTAGGGGTGTTACACCAAACGCGAGTTGTAATAACATGCCTCGGCTTTTCAACCAATACTGCATTGGATGTAGGGATAATGGACTATATGAACCGATATAAAAAAAATCATGTTCATGAATAAAAGGTTACCAATACATGGCCAAGCTTTATTCAAAACACAATAATCTGCAAAGTAAGCGGGGCAGATCATGCTAATTGCATGATAAAGCACACAAAGCTAATACGAAGCTCAGAAATTGCAAAGTTAGTAAACGATCAGAGTTAAAAGCTGCTATGAAGTAAAGAATTGGAGGTTTATGCAGTACGAATTAAGGAAAAGTTCAAGAATCTACATAAAGCTCAAAAGGTAAGCATACAACTTTTCAGTTTCTTTTCGAATTTCATTCCAAGTTATCATAAAATGTTCGACAAATATGAACAATAAGCAATATGCATATTGTAAGATAAAGACCCATAAAGATACTAGAACACAACCTAGTATGATTCTTAATCCTCCATCGATAGGAACCTTCTTTTCTACGAGAATCTTATGTAGTAAAAGGCGGAGGTATCTTAGTTAAAACAACCGAGGAATGTTTAGGCGCATTAACAGCTGGGATCCTTGGGCCATATTAGCACCGATACAAGGATTCCCTATGTCTTGCCTCCTAAAATCATAATCAGTGCGATTATAAAGAAAGCTTCAGTCTAGTTTTGGCAAGAAATGTCTACATACATTAATCGCACACTGTATAGCTACATCGGTCATAACACACCTAACCTTCTCTTATTGGAGCTCTTCAACCAAATTCATGGAGCTAAAAACCACAAGCACTAAAGGATGCAAATGCAAAGAAGTAAAAGCTAAGGACTTTGTAGGAGGAACTTATCCAGATATATGATTTTCAATATGATGACGGCCCTGCACTTTCTGTATAAATATACCTGTAGAGTGTGTTATGGAGGTACTCCGTCGATGTAAGGCAATAACCAAGGATGTAAAGTAATGAAAATTTAAACATAGAACCTGTAGAACATTTCACAGCGCATAGAAAATATTTAATATAATAACATAGACGTAAAACAGGCGAGATAATAATATAATCAAATAAACCATAAATAAGACATCAAAGTGCAATTTATTCACAGATTATACAAAAAAATAAAATAAAAGAGTTTATATATCCTAATCTCCAAAATAAACTCTATAACTATATTTAAAGTAATACAAGTATTGTATAGCTCCATAGTACTACACAGCGGAATCTAAACGATAGTAAGCTCTAAATTATAGATATATGAAAGCGTAGCCTCCTGCTCATACTCGGTACAACTCCATGCGCTATCAAGACCCTAATCTGCTCATTTAAGAGTACCGGAGGTAATAAGAAACAAAAGATAAAACTTTGAATCAGATAACAGTCTGTTGTGAGTGATATACCATCTCAAAAATAGTGTAAAAATTGCATATGGTAATAATGACATAGGCTATGAAGAACCACACTTGACATGTCCCTGCATTTAAAGAGTTAGCACAGAACAATCTATATATGCTAATCTACAATCATCATCATATAAGTGTACTACAATCAAAGTAAAATATCCAGTGTCTAGGTATACAGTTGAAAATACCTACATCGTGTGATACCTTAGAGTGATAAACAACCATGACAAACATAGCATCCATCTAATAATCTTCACCATCACTCGTGTGCATTAGATACATAACAACTCATATGGCACAATTGTAATCCAAGGACTCAATCAAATCCCTGCTTCTTTGGTGCTCGAGTTCATGCCACTTCATAAGGCTAGGAATTAGACCCGTAATCACAAATTTCAAAGCAATCCAAAGTCATAAGATCTGGACGCAGTCGTAATCCAGGTGGATGTCTGCACATACCCCTTTTGTATGACCCCACTAGAAACCTTTGAGTTATAAATGATCCCTTTGCATGCATCTCTATAGTGGAGCTCAATCGTTATTCCATCTCTGCTATCTTCATAATAGAACACGTTTGCAAAATCTACTCACAAGACCCCATTGTCGAAATAGGCCTTGTGGATCACCGTCACAACTCCTACTATTGAGTCGTCATTAATCGTAATGCCTCTAGACGCCCATCGTAAGTCGTAGAGCTATCGTATCAAGGTTTTGAAATCATTGTCGTGTCGAAGCGCCATGCCATCACTCCACTAGTCGCCACACAAACCTTAAAGTCACCTTGAGTCATCCTGTAATGACCCTAAAATAAAAATAAAATGATATATATTTATATTAGAAAATTCTGAGATATATATATATATAAGTGTATATATATATATTGCATTAAAACAGAAAAGAATTTGGCAATAAATAAAATTAAATGGGAGCTTCTGTTTGATAAAATGCAAGGAATTAAGGTAATTAGAAGAAAAATTGGAACTCAAAATAAATATAGCTTTATGTTCAAAGAATTATGTAAATATATATACACATTTAATATATATGGGGTGTTTGCTGTTTTATATGAAGATAAAATAAAATGAAGTTTAATATAAAGGGTTATATGTCTTATAATTGTGCCAGAAAATAATTAGCATAATATATGTGATTTTTAATTTAAAAGGGAGTTGACTGATTTGACATAAAGGCAGAAATATATATATAAATATATATACACATATACAGAATCAAATAAAATTTCCATACCATATTTATTCCAAGCAAATAATTTGTGTAAATGATTTTACATTACAAAGTATGGTAGTATGTCTGATTTAATAGAGGTAATAGATAAGTAGAAAAAAAATACAAAGTAGATTTTCAGATTTTCTTAAAGCTTATAAAAAAAGAAATAATGAACTGAGGGTCACATGCTTATTGCATGAGTAGAAAAGAGTCATGAAAATAGTATTGAGTGTCTAAAAATGCATGATCCCCGAAATAGCTAATTAAAGTGTGCATTTCCAATTTATGATCACACAGAAATATGATGTGTACATAAACATCTAAGGGTATCAGGGGAATTACCCATTTTCTAAAACCCTAGAATGGATTTATAAATAACTGCACATAGCCAAAACCATCACTCTCTCGGGATCAAAAACAAAATAAAATAAACAAGGAGAAACACTAGCTTGAGGCTTTGGGGGATTTGCTGTTCTAAGAAATTAAGGCAGTGAAAGGAGAAACATTATGTGAGTATTTATCTTTTGTATGCAATGGCATTAAGTCCTATTGCAGGCAGCCTAAAAATACTATGAGTTATTTGAATCTCTGAAATGATTTGTTATGGGTGATATGGATGTTTGTTTGTGCATTTTTGTTTGGAGCATTGATCTGTAATTTGGCTTTCAGAGTTAACATGTTTTAAGTATTCTTGTTCTATCATCATTAAACATGGATCAAGATTAATAGGGGAACATGGGGTTGAGCCAGAAAATATGCAGGCAGTCATATTTCTCTAATATAAAAAAAAACTATATTGGTCACTTGGGGGTAGTCAATGATCTGCTTACTTCAGGTGGAAGCAAGTATGTGCATGGTGCAACTGCACCCTGAGGCCTTTGTGTGTTGGAATAATTTAAACAACCTGGGAGTTTCCATCACAATGCATACATAGTGTTCATTTGACAAGGAGTTAAAGACCATAAAATAAATGGGGGTAGGGGTTTAAAAATCTGGGTTATAAACTTTCATATTTGGTGTTAGATTTAATCAAGATAAATATTGTTCATTGATTAATTGCTGGGTGGAAGTTTGGAGTATGAATCAGTGATTACTTATCCAAGATTTGATGAGGATGAATTAAAATTGTACACATGATTTATCTTAACTGACTGTTGTGCATTGTATAATTTGTTGAATGTGATATTGTGTCTTCTTGCATGAACCAAAACTTGCTAAGTATAAGACCTGTTAATCTAGGAAGGCATTGCAAGATTACTACAATTATGTACATGTATACAAAATTGATAAATGCTCATACCAGTGTAAACTGACCCTTTTGGTTGCCCTTGCAATCATCTGGGTGTCTCAAAAATTATTTGGGGCAGCTAAATGATTTGCTTGCAGGAAATTGAAGTTGGCTTGATGAGTAAAGAAGGCATTGGCTGCTAGTATAAATAAGAGAGACTTGTTTTAAATTTGCAGTTGCTTTGTAATGGAATTACTAGACAAATTCTATTTTCTGTAATTGAAGTACTTGTAGGAAACTTTCTAAGTATTTGGGGATGAAAACTTGTACTTAAGTAAAATTCATTTTGAATGATATTTGATGGAGTTTGATTTTTATTGATTTTATGATCATCTGATTTGGAGAAAACAAGGGGATGGATATAACACATAAATATAAAATGTGAATGTAATGATCTCTGGTTTTATTGCCTGAGTTTATTCTATGATTTTCTTTAAATAAAATTACAATAGATTTGACAAGATTTGAATAAGAAATACTCAAGTGGAATAAAATGTATGCATGTCAGATAACTGATACTGAGATATATATATATATATATATATATATATATATTTGAATCTCTGATTTCTATTGTTTATATTTTGTCTTATGGAAATTAAACAGCTAAGGGGATTTAATTTTTGAAATGAACTCTCAAAGATTTTAGCAGAACATTCAAGCAAAATGAATTTGTGCATGGCAAGTAAATGATACTGGCAGGTGCATAAATTCTGGATATTTGTATGGATTTGAGCATTTAAAATTAAAAAAAAGGATCTTTGAGAATAGTAGACCTGGAAGGGTAATGGACTTTGGATATTTGGTTGAACACTTATAAGAAAGTGTTTTCCAGAAAACTTGAACTAGGCACAAAAAGGCTTGGAAATTTAGGAGTAGGAATTTTGTAAAAGCTTGCCAAAATGAAGGGTATGGGTTTGCAAGTGGTAAAAGGGGGACTATGGCTGGTCTAGGTGGCCATGGGTCAAACCCTTGGAGCCTGGAATCTCTCCATTTCAATTGATGAAGTGTGAGTGCATCCGGGACAAAACCAAGAAAAACACCAAGCAACCCTCATATAACACCAAGCAATTTTAGAGATATACCAAGCAACTAAAAATATGTACCATGTCAAATATAGAAATGCAATCTAACTTCAATTGTTTAATTTGAGACAGTGATTAGGAAATCACTTTTAATGTTCCTAACTACAAGTAGGATCTTGAAATAATTTTATGCATAAGCCTAATAACTGTCACAAGAACAAATAAATGCAAATAGCCTTATTTAGGCAGATTAATATTTATATATAGCCAGATAACAAGTTTAGGTATTATAATTTGCTAAAAATATACCTCTGGCAGTAGAATAAGATTTAAATAGGAAATAAGTGGCTTATCAATAGCTTGTATGATATTTTGTTTTCAAATTGATTTAAATTGACTCTGATATAAATAATAATAAAGGAACAATTGTATATCATCAAATATATAGTTGGTTTAATCTTTGTATACTGATATGATTATATTAGTAATTCCAGGGTCTTGGGAAAAATATTTGGAAACTATATAAAAATTTAAATATAAAAGTATTTGGGGTTTAGTGGTGAGTCCCTTTTGAATAAAAAAAAATCTACGTGATTTTAAAGATGAGGGTCACCACACATCCCGAATTCGTTTGCCTTCACCCAAGAACAAACTCCAAAAATCTATATTTTGGCTAAGGTTACTTTTTGGGAAAATCTAAAGTCATAACCCTGAAAACCCTAAGCAACAGCCTTGAAAACCCAAAGCAACCCAAAAATTCCCACTCCTCCATTTCTACTCATAGTATCCTAGGTCCGGTCCTAAAGCAGTGCCCCTTATGTCTCGAAGTTAAACTCGAAGAGCCATAAGACACCGCTGAACAAGATTTTATGACCGACCACTGAGCACAACACCACTAGACAACATTTGTTGTCCGATCCTCCCCAGTTTCGACTTGAAGTACCACCTGAGCACCACCACTGGACACAAAGCATACCCGAGCAGAATTTCTTGACTGGTCATCGAACAAATGATATCAAACAAAAATGCTACCAAATAGAAATGTTGTAGTTTCTTCAAACCCTAATTTCTTACTGATTTCACCGATACACTCCATTCTTCAACCCATGTGTCTCCATGTGCATCGATACCACTCTTAACATCCTAGAGCCTATCCATTGAAGTCAATTTAACACTCCTTACCTCTAGTTCGTTATGATGAGTGCTTTCAACCATTCAAGCATATGAAAAAGCACCACACACACCCCAATCAACATTCAAGCATGCAAAACAGATAACAAATCATAGCAATCATCATATAATGTATCTACCAAATAGCCTAACATCTACCAAGGCAATCACACATTTAATAACATGATTTGAACACCAAAAGCCACTTTATCCATGTTTTTACAGTAGACTCGGTTTTAAAATCATTATAATAATTTTGAATTTAAAATGTGTTAAAACATATGGATACGTATATAGTAAGGTATGAGATAATAAATCACTCATCAAACACCTACAAATCAATGTTTTGCACATGAATCGAAGTGTATCCAAGAATGAACGACCAAAAACAAATTTCTCTTCCTAAAAAAATGTTTGTTTGAAGACCCTAACTAGTTGCCTTACTAACCTACCCTTAATATATGATTCAGACTTGGTTTGGAGGAGAAATATGAGGATTCTGATGAAGAAAGAGGTTAATAGATGCTTAAGTCTACGTGGGAGATGGAAAAAATGATCTAAGGAAGCAGCCTCAAATAGTGTAAAACCTAAAATGGCTTAGTGCGCCTATCCCCAATCTCACTAATTACCTATTAAGCTGCTTCAAAAATTACCGAGAGAAGTTTAATTAAGATGCTTAGGTCTATTTTAGCCTAATTTTTAATATCTTGCTGAGAGAAGTTTAATTATATATATATATATATTATTTTAATTAAAATTTGATGTATATATTACAATTTAAATGATTGTAATTAATAAATAATAATTTAAAAGTAGTAAAAAAATATTTCAATTTTAGAAAATTATTTTACATGCTTTAAAACAATCATACGGTCGAAACTAAAATACATACATACATACATACATACATACATATATATATATTACTTATATTGTTGTGTCAAAATGAATAAGTGCATTTAATAAATTAATAAATCAATAAATTGAACTATAATTAAAATATTGCAATTATTATATACAAAAACGGTTCTTAAAAACATATAGTAATAATATATATGTAAATTAGGATATATTAGATTAAGATGCGGCCTTAAAGACACGTCAATTCAGAAAGTCTCCCAGATCTCTATATACTAAGCAAAGTTATTAGCTTCGGTATATTACCACTTGAGTTGAGTTGTTTGATGTTCTATAATTGAGTGGAGCTCGACAATAACATGGGAGAGTTGATGTAAATGGTGGCCAAGAATAGAAGGAAGTAGGAACCAAAATAATTCAGGTTTGAGTTGCTTACATAGAGGAACAAGTGGAACATATCCTCCACTAATCTCTCTTGCTAAATCCAACTCTCAAGACCATTTCTTTATCTCCTTACGGTCTACCCTTTATTAGTCCCTTGATGGATCTACGGACTTCAAAATCCAATTACAATCTATTCCATTTAAATCCATTTTGAATGTATATCGATATCATAAATCAATAAACACACATATATAACTTTTATATAGGTACCCAATTAATTACCAATAACACCCATAATATTTCTAGAGACTACCCTAACTTAAACTACAAAAATAATTAATATTTCTTAATTATCTATTAATTTATAATTATTATAAACTAATTAAATCAAGTGGTGTTTTGGAGACTGAATGAATCCATTTGTGACTCACAAATGTGAATTCAGGTAGCAACTAATAATTGAACAATTAAAAAATTAACAATCACACATCACCTTAGCTAGTGGTGTGGCAGCTTGACTGAACTCTTCATTTATAGATCTCATTGGTAAAATCCAATTTTACAACTTCTTAAGTGGTATCTTTGAGTAACAATTATTTACATGTATTCTCTTCGTCAAACTATATCACTTTAGGATGTATGGAATTTGGTATTGGTCAAAATTCCATCATTATCCATACTCAACTCGATAGTCCATAAACAATGTACTTGCTTCAATAATAACATTTACCGTTAACCATACTACTCTGGCCATGGATTTTAACTTTGAGTTGACTACAGTTGACTGTGATACTAACCTTATACAACCAAGGAGACGATTTCTCTACCGAATAATGTTTCACTTCTAAAGCTTAAACTTAGACATAACTATAGTCATTCGATGGTCATCATGTCATATTATTACTATAATCAGAGTGGAGTGTCCACACTAAAATTCAACAATATTCTCAAGTCGAGAAAACTGTATAATATCGTCACTTCGAGATTTCCCGTTTGACCTAGTTGTTATCAACCAACAAAGAACTCTCGGACAAGTTATTCCATGGTTATCAAATAATTATGAGTATGTAACCACATGGTGCCCTATCACCTGTGACTAATGCATTGCCCAATATTTGGAGAGTATTACGATTTCGGTCTCTGCGGATGTATCGATGTCCTTCTCGAAAATCTTGGTCAAAAATATATAAAACAAAATGTTATTTGTGTTATGATTTATTACTCACGATTGCAACTAGTTGCAGTTACAATCAAATAACATTTTATATAAGGAATTTCTTATTTATATACTTTTAATTATTTACTTTACAACACAATATAACAGAGCATATATAAGAAATCAAACCCTTTTATTTCAAATGAGATTTATTACAAAGTTAGATAATTTACAATAAATTACATAATTGCCTCTGGGCATACCCCTAACTCTTTTATAAAGGAATATTATCGAAAAAATAAAGATAACGATTGTTTAAAACATGAATAGGGAACGTTATCAACAACATGAAAATGAATGGCGTCGAAAACAATAAGAGGTAATGTTATCGAAAAAGTGATAAGGAATTTTATCGAAAACATGAAGTGGAATGCTATCGAAAGCATGAAGTGAGAATGCTATCGCAAATATGAAGTGGACTGCTAACGAAAACATGAGGATGAAATGATATCGAAAACATGAGAGAAAAAACTATTAAAAATATGAAAGAAATGTTATCAGAATATATAAAAGAGAGCTATTAGAAGTATGATTTAAAGATCTATTGAAAATATGAATGCAAGAGCTACTAGAATTTTATTTAAAGAGTTGTTAAAAGTATGATTTGAAGAGCTATCAAAAAGATTATTGAAAGAGCTATCAAAAGTAATCCAAGAGCTACAGAAAAGTAATTTGCTATCAAAATAAAATAAAATATGAGCTATCAAAAATACATATGTTGCCACATGTCGTAAGGGTATTCATCCACTGTGGTCGCATGAACAAGCCCTATAGTGCTCCTATAGCTTATTGGGCATGATCACTTCCAAAGTGTCATATAAATAACGTGTCCAAAAACTCTGGATCTTTACTGTCCATCACATAAATTATGTTAAACATCATATGTTTATTTTTAATGCCACTTAAATCTTGAGGATCCGTTTATTAACACCTCGCTAATTGCTTTACAGCCCCCCATTATGATATTAAAACTTTAATTCTCATTTACCCAATAAACAAGATTGACGTTCAAAATAATATAAACAACGCTTTGTGTAAGTGTGGAATAAACACGTACCTCGCTTGAACTAGGGTTGATAACACTATAAATATTGCGAACCACTGACGATAATAGTTGGAAAACCACATTAACACTTACCGTGCTAAGAGCAAAACACTGTTGCTTTCATGGAAATAGTTTAAATAGCGAGAGGTAAGTTGGAGAAAATAAATACAAAGGAAGGGCACTTAGCACAGACAAATAGGATTTAATAAAGTCAATTTTGGAATATAGGGGTGTCAAAAGAAATTAACAGGAGTGGGAGTAGACTTGTCAACGGGTTGGTTTCGATCTGGATAGCTTAAAATTCGGATCTGATCCCAGTTACAATAGTCAGAACCCAAGCCCGGTCCGAGCCTGATTCGAGTCTGCTGGGTATTTCAAACCCAATACCGAGCCCGATTCATCAGGCTTTTTAAGTCCACTGAGTAATACATGTATTCCCAACTCATGAAAGTTATGCTAAAACTATACTTTAAGCTTGTAATTTTTTTGAAAATTATAAACAAACGGTGCCATCATATAAATGGATAGTGATGAAGCAAAGTTCACAATAAAAGTATAACATTTACATAAAAACAAACAAAATGATTAACAAATAACATACACATTCATGTTTTGGTGCTACAGAAAATAATAATTGCATCGGTACCAAATCGGATCAGATCGGATGAAACTGTACATGATTCTATAGTAACCGGGTTGGGCCTGCTAGTTAGAGTTGAGCTGTTCCCGTATTAAGCGGCTTGGCCCAAACCCGAACACAGGCCTACCTGGGAGGTTTATTTTTAGATTTAGGAGCTACAGTCAATCTTAATTACTCCTGTCAATCGTCTTCCTCCCTAAAGCTCGGGGTTTATAACAAGAAGAAATAAACTCAGAAACCAGAAGAGGTAAAAAGTCTGAAAATAGAAGAGGAAAATAAATTTTTTTACCTTGATTTTGTTTCAATTCGACGTTTAAATTGAAATTGAGATTCAGTATCGGACTTAAAGGTTTTCCTTCTGAAATAGGATCGAACATTACACGGGTTGCGATTCGATTTAACTCTTGGATCGGGAAGGCTGTGATTCCTTCCAAATCGCATTTTGGAACGTATCTCGCGATTTTTACAATCATTGTAAGTCATCTCAATGTCACAGTTCAGTCATGTACTAAAATTTATGATCCTACTACAGCCTAGCGAATGGTAATGCATTGCTCAAATAATTAATATTGATCAACTAACGTCAATCTTCTTTTAAGCCTGAGTATGTGGTTTTTTCCTTCAGATTTTCATCTTATCTCTCAAACACAGACAAATCTCCGGGTTGCTCAAGTTGGACCTGCTCATTTATTGTTTTAATAACCGATATAGTTAATTTTAGGCACATGATTCATATAATGTCAAGTGGCAACTAAGTACTATATAATTGTGCAAGCAAATAGATTATGGAAGAAAAGTAGCAACTCGTCCTCAAAATTAACATTGCAAAAAAGCTGTTGATTTTTGAAACATATCTTCGATAATAGATTAACTGATATGCCTAATGTGCGGAGTTTTACCTTCTTTAGTAGTGAGACCACCATTTTTTATGCGTGTGAGATGGATAATGCGGGTTTTCTATGTGCATGAGTTGATTGTCAAATTAAACTAACTACAGTAGTTATAGTTGCATTGGTGGAGAGAAGTTTTTCTAAATTGAAATTAATTAAAAGCATTTACCATCAATTATGTCATAAGAAAGATTGGAAGTAATGGTTTCAATATGAGATTTAAATCTTAAATCATAAAGTTTTGAAATTTGAATCGAAACGGGATTTGAATCGTGAATCGTAAATCCGAGTGGGATTCAAATTGTAACTTTAAAAAAAGAGTGTACTTATTTGTGAAATTCTAAACTCTTTTTTAATTAATGAAATAACATTTGTAAAAATCAAGTGTACTTATTTGTAACATCCCCTACCTTGAGGCCAAAAGCTAAGCGCTATAGATGATGTAGTCATCCGTAGTATTAACTTCTGGTGATAAAATACGGTAATGTTAGATGCATTGATATAACAAAAACATATGGATATGGAAAAAAATTTAAATAATTTAAAACAAACAGCTCAATCCATTCCAAATCACATTTCAAATTCATTACATAATCCTAAATACGTTAACCACGTTCAGAGAAATATAATTATTACAAGATATGCCAAGAGCAACATATAAAGATGCCGCCTTGGATGATCAGAGTATATAACTAGGCAAGTAAATATCTTTGCCTTTACAACCAAACACAGCGGAACCAAAAAAGAAAAAACTCTAGATAGCTATCATGCCTCCTACACATCTCCGGAAGCTTATTCGTCTAAAGAAGTACCTGAAAACCTCAACTCTCAAACTACTCAAAATCAGTTGAGTACCCGAGAGTTTAAGAAGAAAACATAAACTTCGAGTCGGACATAAAGTCTGGTATGAATAATAATCTACCATCTCAAACCATTTAGATATCTAGTGAGATCACGCCGCTTAGCGGAACGAGTTTTCCCCTCACTGGTATCTTATTCAAAACTTTATAAAACCATATACCGTGCTCCTGCATCCATAATGGTTAAAACATAGCAAATTAAAATATGATATGCAAATAAGTAAATCAATTCTGGATTACCCATCCCCATTCATTTTGACTATCTATCATATTAATAGTTTCTAGGGTCACTATTAACATATTAGTTTTCATGGGCTGACTAATAACCTGTGTAATGTTTATGGACTCCTTATCCAGTTTTATAGTTTTCATGGGCTGGCTATTAACCCATTTAAATTTATGGACTCCCTGTCCTATTTCATAGTTTTCATGGGATCACTAAGAACCTATTGGCCCCTGCCAATAACTTCATTATTTCATGGGTTCTCCCCGAACCTATTGGTATCTCCAATAACTTCCCTCTTATCCTAGTTTTCATGGGTTGACTAGTAACCTATTAACATCTGTCAATAACTCAATCCAGATATAGTTTTCTTGGGTTCACTACAAATCTATTGGCCCATGCCAATAACTCAATCTAATCAAAGTTTTCATGGGTTTACTATGAACCCATTGGCACCTGCCAATAACTTTTCTTAAACATAGTTTTTATGGGTTTACTATGAACCTGTCTATCCTACATTCTGGTCTATCCGACCTCCTGAATTCAATTCTACTCACTCAAAAGTTAATTCAATTCATATTCGCTACTGGGTCAACTTAGCTGGCTATTCTGCTCTTTTCTCCCCAAAATACAGTTATGGATCCATTATAATGTGAATACATATATTAAATGAAGCAAACATAATATAATAATACCAACATCTGTGGTTTAATATCCTTGAAATCACTTTCATATAAAGCATGGTTAATCCCTTTAACCTATTATTTTACCAAGGAAAAGCAGGGACAATATCTGAGAGGGGCCAAGAAATCACCCTCTTATATTCAATGACTTATTTCTCACTGAGCAATCTAGTGATTTCTACAGACATTTCATTCACCTGCTTCTTATATTTCTCAATTTCCTCTCTGTAAACAATGTCGTATAGCTTTTCACCCTCTTTTAAGGTCTGCTCTATTCCTACTAACTTTGATGCAGCATCCCTCGACCAACGTGGCCAGGGTAAGAATATGCGAATGAGGGGAAAGTTGAACTGGAGCAACATCTAGGGAGAAATCCATTGACGAATAGTCGGATGCATAGAAAGATACAAACCACACTGAAAATGTTTAGGAGTAATGGAGACATATCCCTCCAACGGTGTATTAATGCGTTCATGAGATTCGGAAACCCTAACCGCATAGCCAGAAAATCCAAATTGTCAAAGGACGCCAACAGCCTCTTCCAGTCGAGTGATCTCAGAAGGAAGAAGCGTAGAGGAAGGAAAATAGGAATCTATATCAAAATTCTAAAGATTACTTCTAAAAAGGATCGAACAAGAATTGAAACAATTTCTCTTACTGATAATTTACCGAAGACACTCCCAAATTTGGTAATTAACCTAATATCGATTCTTTTTAAACAAAAGGATAAAATGAAATGTGGGAGAAATGAAGAAAGAATATACGTATCTCAATTTGTGGCCACACGATTGAAGCGATCAAAGATTTTTATAAAACATAGATTTTGCTACTAAAATAATGAGTGCAAAGATTTACAAAAATCCACATAGAGAAATGAAAAGCTAGATTGAACAGCTATTTGAAGATAGTCCAGTAAGGGAACGACATGTATGCAAGAGCATTAAATCCAAGTGTGGCCAAAAAGATATTTTTCTAGCATCGAAAAGGTAGACTAGAAAGAACTGAATAGACATACATACCATGTGTTTAACACAACAAGTCTACCCTAACCTACGGTCATCACAGACTTGGAGGCAAGTGTTATACCTGTTCTTACGATGAACTACGGTGAAGGGAAATGGGCAGTCCTTAAAGTCAGAAAAACTATCCTCATGTCAAGAAGACTAGAGAAAAAGAAGCGAATCAATTAAATTTGTACTGAACAAGGAACTAGCTGGAAGTCACAACACATAACCCAACCCAAGCACTACAACCAATGGAACCATGGCAAGAGACAAATATTGCATGTATCAGGAAACTTGGGCAGGTCACAGTGGCTATATCAAAAATCAAAGGCAAAAATGAAATACTCCACCGAGGCATAGGAAGCAATACATGATATGCTGAGCTCACCATACCTCCAAGGCTCGTATTGTTAGTCCATGAGTTGATGGTTTTGATGACAACAACCTTAGAATAAGATTATAAAATATAAATACTAACATTATAGTTTAGATATATATGTATATGCAGGATTTAACCTTGCAGGTACCAAGAATGAAGACTGTACAGTATAGAGATTCAAGATATCAAGATTAAAGACTCATGAGTATCAAGAATATCAAGATTATAAAGAGTTCAAGATTTCAAGATAAGTATTGAGTCTAGAATTATGTTAAAACTTCACAATAGCATTGAAATCTTCATTCCGTATTTTCATTTGGGATGGAACCCATTTCTACATTTATAGTGGCTTACAAACCCACGACAAGTAGCTTACAAACCTACGACAAGTGGCTTACAAACCCACGAACATCCTGGTTTTGTACAAGTTCTCGAGTCCTGATGTGATGAGATATTCTGCAGGAAGAAGCTTGCAAAACTACTTCAAAATTATTTTCAAAACTGCTTTTCAAAATGTTTTAGCCTTAAAAATTATCCCTTCAAGTGATTTTCAAAAAGATGTTTTAGCCTTAAAAAATATTCTTTGATTTTGTTCTTAAATAAATTCTTGTTTTAAACTTCGTTTATTTTAAACTATCTTTTAATATATTTAACTTTTAATATTTACTTAGATTTAAATATAAAATTATATATATATATTATTCTCTATATTTATCTATGTATTTTATCTATAGTCAAGTATATTAATAAAGTTTAAAATAGTTACAATATAAGATAAAGGTTATTTTCAAAGAAAAACAAAACATCAAAATTTCCTTTGGGATGTCGACATGTCCTAGTACCCCATGTCGACATAGTGTCAGTTAGGACCAAAAATTTGAATTTCAAAAGAAGTGTCTATTCGCCATAACCTTTCATGAATAGACATGGTTATTGTTCTTCTATAAATAGGGGTTGGTTTCAACGAATTTTAAATCAGATTTTCTGGTTTTTCACTTCTCTTCTTCTTCCACATTTTCTTATTCAAAATCCTATCATCACTCTGCCGAAATCAACATTAAATCTAACTAGATCATCTCTGGTTTGATTCTCTATCACTATCTCAACAAGATCCCAGTGCTATTTAGAGTTATAGGCTTCTTTGTAATCTATCTAGCGAGAAAAATGTGTGATTGTAGCCTTGGAAATCAATCAAGCGAGAAAAGGTGTGATTGTAGCCTTGGAAATCAATTGGGTGAACTTGTTGCCCCGGAAATCAAGTATCTCTACCCAGAGGATTGTGATTCTGGAGGGTGTACCTCGTAGCCTTGAAACCGAGGGTGTAATTGTACAATTGCTTTTGAAAGGAAATCCGTACTTAGTTATGCGGGACTGGATGTAGGGTAACTCCGAACCAGTATAAAATCCGGTGTGTTCTTTCCTTTACTTCATTTACTTTATTTTTGCATCTGTGTTTGATTCTGTGATTATATCTGTGTTTGAATATTGCATACATTTGTGTACAAATCAACAATAACTCAAAAAGATTTAGTAATTTCTTATAAACACTATTCACCCCCCTTTAGTGTTCATTCTAGCCTTAAGATCCATATTCTGCATTTCTCACATTTGGTATCAGAGCAAGGTTTTCAAAAGTTTCATAATCTGAATTTTGAAAAGTTTTCTAAATGGCTACCAACACTGGTACTGTTTCTAACACTAGTTCATTTATAGAAGGTCAGTCTACTGTCAGACCACCACTTTTTAATGGCAGTAACTATGCATATTGGGCATGTAAGATGAAAATATATTTACAATATGTAGGATTAGACACTTGGAATATCACACAATGAATATTCTGAACCCACAACTGACTTTGCACAGTGGACCACTGAGCAAAAGGCTGTTGCACAAAATAATTCTAAAGCAATGAATATTCTATTTTGTTCACTTGATAGGAATGAATTTAATAGAGTGTCAGTTTGTAAGTCTGCATATGAAATCTGGAAAACTTTGCAAGTTACTCATGAAGGAACAAGCGAAGTTAAACAAACCAAAATTTCCATGCTCACAAATCAGTTTCAGTTATTTAAAATGAATTGTAATGAGTCTATTTCTGATATGTATAGTCGATTTCAGGATATTGTACATTCTCTCATATCCTTGGGAAAAGTGTTTTCCGAAGAAGATCAAGTCAGGAAAATTTTAAACTCTCTCACTCCAGAATGGGATCAAAAGACACTTGCAATTGAAGAGGCAAATGACATCAGTACTTTAAAGATAGAAGAATTAATTGGAAATCTAATGTCGTTTGAAGTCCAAATGATCGGGAGAAGAGAAAGCAAAGCATCTGAAAAGAAATCAATGGCATTCAATGCATTGACCGATGAATTAGACTCAAATAGTGATAAGGATGAAGAGATAGCTCTTATGACTAGAAATTTTCGTAAATTCTTGAAATACAGAAAGATGAATAATTTCAAGAGAAACGACTATAAGAATCCAGGAAATCATAATGTAGTGACAAATAATGTCAAATGTTTCAACTATGACGAACCATGCCATATCAAAAGAGACTGTCCGTATCCAGAATGGCAGAATCCTCCTATAAACAATGAATCAGTAAAGAAACGGAAGCGTGCATTTACTGCTACTCTAGATGACTCAGATTCGTCCTTAAGCGACGATGATCAGAAGACAGATAACTCAAATTTGTGTTTCACGGCAGTTCACGACTTCAACAAATTCAAGGAAATGGACTTAAAAAAAGGTACACATTTACAGTACAATTGATTGAAATTACATGCTTAGAATTAGATGATTGATTGCTTGATTGATTGTTTTTTTTTGAATTGGTGTGTTGATTGAATTTTAAATTTATTTTCTATTATTTTATTATTTTTATATATATATTTTATGGAACATAATATAATCATAATATTATTCCAGATATATATATTTAGTCATATATATATATTAGAGTAGTTAGGAAAATTAAATCATAGAATATTTCAGGCACATGTCGACATGGTCCCTACCATGATGTCAACATGGGTACAAATTTTGAAATTCAAAATTTTAATTCAAATGCTTGAATTTCCCTCCACCTTTTCACTTCATTCAATACTCTGAAAAGGCATCTTTTGACCAGAGAACATGTCTTACAAAAATCTATTTATTCACTATCTTTTATCACAACTTTTCACTTTCATTTTCAAATTCAAACTCTCTCTTCAAAACTCCAAGCTCTCTACTCTCTACTTTAATGGCTTCTTCAAGCAACCCCTCCACCATGAGACTTTCCAGAAACTTGAAAGAGCAACTCCTCAATAATCCAAAGGCAATAAAAGCATACATCAATTATACTAACTATGAAAAAGTCCATCCCGGAAAGTTTGCTATTTTTCAAGATTTTGCTTCTTATGAAATTGATACTCTTTTTGCAAACAATCAAATTCTTAGTCTTGTTGATTCTTCTCAAAATGATTTTGTTTGTTACCCAAATCTTGTTAAAATTTTCAATGCAAATCTCAATCGAGAATTTTATGAAGGAAATGATAATGAAAGTTGGAGTATTGTCAGAGGCACTAAAATTGTTTTGAATTGTGATCTTTTGGGTACCATTCTCAATTGCAAAAGCACGGGAATGGATCTTTCTAGTTTTCAAATCGATGAACATGATCATGAGACATTTCATCGTATTTTTGAAAGAGATGAAAACTTTGAATTTAAAAACCGAAACTTTCGTCCTAAAGCAAGAATTGTCAATCTTCTTTTACAACATATTTTGACCCCAAGATCGGGAAATTTTAACAATCCTACTTCAAAAGTGTGCAAAGCACTTTTTGCTATCTTCGGAAATTATGATATCAATTGGGCGCAAGTTATTTTGGATGAACTTCGTCCTAAAAATTTTGAAATGGGAGAAAACACTTTATATCATGGAATTTACCTTACTCGGATTTTCAACTATTTTGGAGTAAATTTCAAAGGAGAAGAATTTATTTCAAGAAAAGTTTTTAATATCTCAAACATTTCTCTCATGAAAATCCCATATGTTTTTCAACCTTATGAGACTCTTGCTGAAAAGGAGTGTTTGGCTCATGAAGAAATGGAAGAAAAGGAAGAGGAAGAAGAAGAAGAAGGGGATGAAATGGAAATATAAGAAGAAGAAGAAGAAGGTGAAACATACCTAGAAAGTATTGAATATCCCTCCAATCCTACCAACAAAACCCTTCTCAAAAGCCAAAAGATAATTGTTAAGAATCAACAGATTCTTAAACGATCCGTTAGTAAGAAGTTGGACAAAATGTCATCCAAGTTGACCAAGTTTTTCTCCAAAGTTAGCAAGAAACTTGGATTATCTCATCTTCATTATCCTCTAACTAGTTGTATCTTTTCATTTCATGATGTATTACTCTAGTTTGCTTTAGTTTGAATGTTTATGTAGTTCTTTATGGTTAATCATTGTATTATCCTATTATGCAATGAAATTGATTTCCTTTTATGTTATCTAGCTTATCTTATCTCATGAATAAATGTTAGTATATTATATAAATATATATATACACAATTATTCACAAAATCAAAAAAAAATCATCAAAATTCACTAGACCATGTCGACATCCCCCCTTGACCATGTCGACATGTACTGGTCAGAAATGACATTTCATTTCAAATTTGAAATTTGAATAACTACCTATGTCTATTCATTTCAAACGAATTCCTATACCTATAAATACCTATTTCTTCCAGAATTCTTCACTCAATATTATTTTCTATCTTCTTTATCTCTTATTCTTCTCACAAATTCAAAAATGGCAAATCCTATTTACAATTTAACCGAGAATCTTGAAGAGACTCTTAATTCGTTCAACAATATTCTTTCGTTCATTCTTCGTAACCAGTGACACTTAGAGTTGAGTCAAATGCAGATGATCAAGGAGCAAGAAAGGCATTTCGATGCAATGCGATGGATGATTTCTTCACTACACAAGGATGATAACGAAGCACATCCTCTTGTCTCTCTCACAAATGACAATGAAAATTGGGATGCCATCAAAGCAGACCCTATTTTCGGAGAAGAAGGATGGGTGGAAGTTCCTCGAAACGTTTGATGTTGGTTTGTTTGCTTTGTTTGATTTGATTGCTTTGATTGAAATTGTGTGTTTTGATTGGTTTGATTGACACTTGGTGTGGATTGATGAATGTATAAATATACATTGATATATTAATTGAATATCATGTCTATAAGTATAGTTATTTCCTAATCTATCTATTATATACTCTATTATATACTTTAATGCAGGTACTTAAGTACAAGAATGAGGGGGAGTTATATAGTTTGGAGTTAGTTTGTTTTTGTTGATGACAAAGGGGGAGAAATATAAAATAGGAGATTTAGGCATAGATTAAGGGGGAGTAATCAGTTTTAGGGGGAGTTATTAGGATAGAAGTAATATTTTATAAACAACGGTTGTCATCATCAAAAAGGAGGAGATTGTTAGTCCATGAGTTGATGGTTTTGATGACAACAATCTTAGAATAAGATTATAAAATATAAATACTAACATTATAGTTTAGATATATATGTATATGTAGGATTTAACCTTGCAGGTACCAAGAATGAAGACTGTACAGTATAGAGATTCAAGATATCAAGATTAAAGACTCATGAGTATCTAGAATATCAAGATTATCAAGAGTTCAAGATTTCAAGATAAGTATTGAGTCTAGAATTATGTTAAAACTTCACAATAGCACTGAAATCTTCATTCCGTATTTTCATTTGGGATGGAACCCATTTCTACATTTTTAATGGCTTACAAACCCACGGCAAGTAGCTTACAAACCTACGACAAGTGGCTTACAAACCTACGAACATCCTGGTTTTGTACAAGTTCTCGAGTCCTGATTTGATGAGATATTCTACAGGAAGAAGCTTGCAAAACTACTTCAAAATGATTTTCAAAACTGCTTTTCAAAATGTTTTAGCCTTAAAAATTATCTTTTCAAATGATTTTCAAAAAGATGTTTTAGCCTTAAAAAATATTCTTTGATTTTGTTCTTAAATAAATTCTTGTTTTAAACTTCGTTTGTTTTAAACTATCTTTTAATATATTTAACTTTTAATATTTACTTAGATTTAAATATAAAATTATAGTAAAATTATATATATATATATATATATTATTCTCTATATTTATCTATGTATTTTATCTATAGTCAAGTATATTAATAAAGTTTAAAATAGTTTTAATATAAGATAAAGGTTATTTTTAAAGAAAAACAAAACATCAAAATTTCCTTTGGGATGTCGACATGCCCTAGTACCCCATGTCGACATAGTGTTAGTTAGGACCAAAAATTTGAATTTCAAAAGAAGTGTCTATTCGCCATAACCTTCCATGAATAGACATGGCCGCTGTTCTTCTATAAATAGGGGTTGGTTTCAACGAATTTTAGATCAGATTTTCTGGTTTTTCACTTCTCTTCTTCTTCCACATTTTCTTATTTAAAATCCTATCATCACTCTGCCGAAATCAACATTGAATCTAACTAGATCATCTCTGGTTTGATTCTCTATCACTATCTCAACAAGATCCCAGTGCTATTCAGAGTTATAGGCTTCTTTGTAATCTATCTAGCGAGAAAAAGGTGTGATTGTAGCCTTGGAAATCAATCAAGCGAGAAAAGGTGTGATTGTAGCCTTGGAAATCAATTGGGTGAACTTGTTGCCCCGGAAATCAAGTATCTCTACCCAGAGGATTGTGATTCTGGAGGGTGTACCTCGTAGCCATGAAACCGAGGGTGTAATTGTACAATTTTTGAAAAGAAATTCGTACTTAGTTGTGCGGGACTGGATGTAGGGTAACTCCGAACCAGTATAAAATCCGGTGCGTTCTTTCCTTTACTGCATTTACTTTATTTCCGCATCTGTGTTTAATTCTGTGATTATATCTGTGTCTGAATATTGCATACATTTGTGTACAAATCAACAATAACTCAAAAAGATTTAGTAATTTCTTATAAACACTATTCACCCCCTCTAGTGTTCATTCTAGCCTTAAGATCCATATTCCGCATTCCTCACACGTATTTTTTCAATACCTATAGGAGCAGGTCCGCGCCAGCATACATCGAGGGCAACCTAGGCAGCGCCGTACAGGGTCAAAAGCACTCCAAAGGGGCTATATACATGGCCACTATGGATATACTTCAACGCAGAATCATACTTACAGGTAAATGACAAATATGAAGCTCTCTCTCATTGGCAGTCCAAGCATATTTGCAAAGAGGGCAACTCAAGCCACACCCAACTCAAATCACAAATAGCCTCAAGCACATTCTAGGCATATGCCAAGTCAACTATCAAACTAGAATGGAAAATGCTATTCCATTCAGACCCGACATGATGTCAAGTCAAGCAAAGACGACAAATGTATTGGCAGTACAACCTTAACGCAAAGCATTATTCACCACTACAACAATTCATATGCATCAACAACATATTTGAAGCATCATGGCGGTCCCCTACCATTCCTTTTAAGACATTTGCCATTCTGGGAGAAAGGAGACTAACCCATATAGATTTGGGCTTCCCGCCCAATTTTTCAAACATCCCGCTTCAAAATTTCAAAATCCCACCAATATCATGGTTTCCCGCCAAAAACCCATCACCAATCCAGGTACAACGAATAGGCATTATAGACGAATGATAAGTGTAAAATCTAAGGGCGGAGATTGAAGAAAAAAGATTAAAGGCAACCGCGACAACTAGCAATGCACTTTTCATACTATAAAAGGAAACATTAGAGGACGAAAAAGGGATCCTTTTCTTCTTAGAAAGGAAAATATGAGATTTGAATATTATATGTCTGGACGATTATAATCATCTGTACCATAAAATAGAAAATAAATAGTGGATTATTCTATGGATGTAGGATTAACAATAATCTGAACCATGTAAAAATTTCTATGTCTTTTACTTTTATTGTTCCGTCATCTAATTTTGGATTGTCATTCATTTATAAAACCATCTTGATATTTCAACAAATAGTTGGAGCGCGTCTACTAGGCTATGTAAGCGTTCGGTAATATAGTCACTTCTCAAAGGTAGATTTAACACAGATTAAATTTGTTGATTCCAATTCGTGGAAGCAATTAATGACTAGATTGCTCTACGATCTAGTTGAGTGTGATGAAGCCAAAAAACTTCACCAACAAGTACTATCGACGAGCATGGTTTCTGAAATGCAGCAATGATGCATTAAATCTAATCAAATAATTCTGCAAAGCTTATTCTCTCTCTACTTTATACTTGAAAGTGTGAACACATTCCTTGGTCAAACTATATGAACTATGAATTGGCTCATAAACTTTTCCACTAAATCGGTACACATATTGATGATGGACCAATTATCTAGTTGGCGAAACCACACGGCAGCCAAATCAGTCAAGTACAATAGGAGCATCGTCCCATCACCTCCTCCGAAGTTGCTAACACTCTCGTATGTTGGATGTATATCGTTAAGTGAACAGTTGGATACGTCCTTCTATTGTACAGCTCCAAAGTAGGTAACTTGAAATCAGGTGGATTCTTTGCGTATCGGGTGTTTGGAGGTGAAATGGTTTCCATTCACGTCCTCCAAACTTCGATCCATAGCTTCATCTCGAAGTACATGTCTTACCATCTCAGTTAATTGATCACATGGATTCAGTTGAAATCTCTACGCATGCCTTTGATTCAAATCTTCTTCATGCTCCCGTTCTTATGGGGAACTTTCGGTTCTAATCCTTGTAGTTGCTAGTTTGCATTTTAATTTAGATTTCAAGGCTCGACATCATCCATTTGACGTGCCTTTCCATGCTCGACCATACCCCATGTCCAAACATGTCACCATCGACTGGTTTGGGCCTCTAGGTACCTTATTGACGTGCTGGGGGAATGGTTCTAGATTGTGTCGCTTAATTTCCTTGTCCATCTGTTCTGCATTCTAGTATTCGATTCCGATTTTCACCAACTCCAGCTGCACTTTATTATTCCATCTGTTGGAAGAATCCATTCATCATCTTTTCTTATCGAGATATCAATCTCGCTTGTAAACTTGTCATCGTCCTTTCAATTTCCTCTCTAGTCACATAGATAAAATATGGATTTGAACTAGTAAGCACCTCCTGCCTGCTCCATGCTTTGGTTGACTCAATCCAACAATGACTTTTATATTATGCCTCTTCATCTTCTCCAATATAAGATCTAAGTTCATCTTAGTGGAAGCAATAAAAATGCTGCACAAAAGATTGGTACAAGGCCCTAAATTCACTAGAAAACGAATCAAATAAATATTAAAATGAAGAAATTAAAAGAGAACGAAGAAGAGACATAAGATTTTTACAATGGTCTGGTAAAATATTCGGTCTACGTCCAGTCAATCGATTTTCTTTACGAGTTCTTCCAAAAATACAATCAAATCCGAGAATATACATCCGTTTTCTCAAAGTGGTTTGGCAAAGATGAAGACCGAGATCGCGATGCCGAACCCGAGATAATACCGAGTCAACCTTAATACTTTCTGTTAAGAGGCTTTGCATTTCAAGTCCATATTTCTGATGTTTACAAGAAAAGTTCATGTAGTATTAAATATGTAAATTAGATATCTATTTTTTAAAATAATAAAACGCAAATTAGTTGAAAAGTGCAAGTTAACTTGGACTTTTGAAAAAGTTTTTCAAAAATTGAAAATCAAATTTCTTTATTAATAAATAATAATAACAGGAAAATAGACACAAGGAAGAAGTTGCAAAAAAATTTAGTTTCAGGGACAACAAGTTTGTTTTTAAGTCTCAATGACACTTTTTAGTGTAAACAGAAAATGATAGTTACAACTATCATTCTGTGATTTACATTAAAAAATGTCCTTCAGCCTAAAAAGCAAACTTTTGTCCCTAAAACTAAATTTTTTTTCAACTTTTTCCTTGAACCTAAAATATTGCTATTTAAGTATAATTTTAGTAGATAATTGCAGTTTTTTCGTTATCGGATTTTATATAAAAAAAAAATTTTAAAAAAAAAATCTTGCAATTTTTATTAAAAATAAAAGTTGGCTTGCGATTTTTTTTTTTTTTTTTTAAAATTAGCCTAATTGAGACAATCGCTATTGTAACAGCGTCTAAACAGAATCAGGACCGTAACTTCTCAACTATTCTGTCAGTCATCTTCCTCCCTGAAGCTTAGGGTTTCTAAAAAATTCAGGTTTCCTGCTGCTTCTTCTTCCTATTCCTCTTTTTTTTCTTTTTCCCTTTTTCTTTTTTCCTTTTTGCTGAATCGAGATCGCGATGCCGGACTATATCTCTTTTGATTTTGTTTCGGTTCGATGTTTAAATTAAAATCGCGATTCAGTATTGGACTCCAATATTTTCGTTCTGAAATAGAATCGCACATTTTACACGGGTTGCGATCCAATTTAACTCTTGTATCGGGAAGGCTGCGATTCCTTCCAAATCGCGCGTTGGAACGTACGATCTCGCGATTTTTGCAATCACTGATTGGAAGTATTGGTAAAAAGCATGCATTTGGAAATAAGAACAATTTCACTGAAGATTTCGCTTCAAAAAAAGCACAACTTTTTTTTATTTTAATAATAATACTATTTGATGGAAATCATAAATTTTTGTATGAAAAATTAATATTCAACTTAATATTTTTTGGATCAAATATCGTAGCCTACTTTATTTGTAACTTTAATTTAGCATTATGCTTAACTTTAAAAAAAACATAATAATTACCTTATATTGTATTAAAGGGTAATGGTGAACAAATTTGGATGGGGAAACCCATTCTTTGGGCTGGTCCTGCACATGGTTCTTCCTAATTGTTTTGTTTAATACTACTATTCCATACATACAAGACAATTGTTAAAATAAATCTGGAAAAACATGATATTGTATTTCCTGTTTATCAAAAGTGAGAACCAATATCAAAGGTGAATGTTTTTTTATGTTTTTCTTTTGAGAATTTTCAATTAATTTTATTTGTTATAAGGTGAAAATTAATTCTTATATTCTCCACTTATAAAAATAATACACAATTACTAATTAGCCTCTTCTTATTTGTTTTTTTCTTCTTCTTCTTCTCTTCTTATTTTTAATGTAGTATGTGTTAATCTTCATCCTGTCAAAACTCTTTTTTTTTATATCTTTTTAATTCCAAATCCTAATTTCTATTTCGATAATTTCAAATTTATTTTATTTAATAATTTTATTTAAAGTCGACAATGATAATTTTTTTTATTAGATAAGGGTTTCCTCACTATAAGTTAGAGTTGTTGGATGAAACGAGCATTTCGATTGTAGGAGGAAACGATTGTAGGTGGAAGAATGAGGTGGTTGGAGTATGGATCGCCGTTGCGGTCAGGAGGAATTATGTTTTTGAGTTTGAGAAAGAGGGAGACGAGGGTTGTAAAGGTTTGAATGAGTGTATTTTATCTAAACGGACCATACTAATATATGTTGAAACCAATCATCTTTAAATTATTCTCCCCTTGTATATTTTATTGTTTGTTGCAATTTTCCCTTATCTAATATCCCTCTTGTCTGCTTTAATTTTCCTTTAACCATCCTCTTTTTTATTGTTTGACAAAAGAGAAATTTGTCCGCATAACTGAAGGAGATCATTGTCCTCGTGACTGAAGGAGAAAACATGATGTTCAGTTGGCATGAAGTTTTCTCTCATCACTGAAGGTGTTGTGTGCAAGAATTCATTCTTTTCAATTGGCTCATTCTCTTTTAGAAATATAAGAACATCGAATTGGATTTTGGAATAGATACATGTTTCTTCAGACAGGAAGAAACATAATTTGTTTTATAATTTTGTGAACCTCTTTATATTTTGTTTCATTTACACATGCTACTTAACATGCATTAAATTCTTTTTATGTGTGTACTAGCATATTTAATTTTTGTTTTACAAAAACTCATTTTATACAATAATATAAATAACAATTAAAGATTATATTAGTCTTTAATCAAAGCATTTAGTCTCTAATTTAATTTTAGATTGAACGAAGAAACAATTTTACAAAAAACCCCTTTTGACATAAGATATTTTTAGTTTGCTTACGTAGAATAAATTTTTCATTGTAATTGCATCTCATTCACGCTTTCAAATTACAGCTTCCATTTCTCTAAAAAAGATCATGACCACTTTAACTCCAGTTTGTTTAAACATGAAAACAATTTTAATCTGGTTGCTAATCTGTGACAATTTGCCACGTATTGGCGATTGAATAGTATTGAATTTCATATATATATATATATATATATATATATATATAACACATAGATATGGTGCTATATACATATGTGTGTGCGTGTATAATAATTTTTTAAATTTAAAAATTATTTGAATTTCGTTACCGTATTGAATCTGTTATCTGTAGTCTTTTAAATTATATTTTCTGTACTTAATTTATTTAAAAACAATGTATCAAACATTACTTGCCGTGGATTGGTGATGGAACTTGTTATTAATTTTTATGATTGTTTTTCTGGTTGCAAATTGTATAACAATGGGGTTTGCCATGGACTGGCAAATTTGTTGCAAATTGCGCTGGCTTTTCGTGTTTTTAGATGAATTTGACATTTTGCATCACTGGGGGGAAATTCTGATGCAAATTCTATTTTTGTGATGGATTTAAGATAGATTATTTTATCATCGAAGCTGGGTTATCTTATAGTGTAATGTTATAAGAAAATAAAATATATAATTTGTCTTGGTGTGGGGTATCTATGTGGTGAAATGCTCTAAGGTAATATCCATTTGCAATTTTTAGTGTTCAGTTAAGGTTTTCTCCAATTTAGTCACTTGTCCTCCAAAACATAGAAGAAATTGAGAAAACAAAAAGAAGCTTCTAATCATGAAATTCAAGGCCAAAGTAAGCCATTGTGGGTTTTTTTATTTTTCTTTCTTCCCTTTTTATATAGAAAAAGAGTGATCCTCAGAACAAGGAGAGCACTTGTGAATAATTATTGAAACTCAAAAATAAAAAGAAGCTGCCAACAATTCTGGTAGGCAACGATGAAAACGAAGTAGGCCATCATCATTAATTTCCAACTATTTATTTTCCATCCAAATTCTGAAAACAACAAAGTGTAATGTTTTCAACCAAAATATCTTGGAGTTTTGCATCCCGGGTCTTAACATGTAAAGAGTAATATGGCAGTCATTTATTTTTTATGTACATTGAAATATGGAATTTGAATTGCCCCCCTTTCCCAAATCAGTTAAATCAAGTCTCTTGTAGAAAATGGGTGCTATTCAGTGTGAAGTATGCAAAGAAGCACAATCCAAGTACAAGTGCCCTTCATGTCTTATTCCATAGTAAGTTTTTTTGTTTAAATCATGATTCATGTTTTCATTTTTGTGCTGTAAGTTCTTGAAAATGCAGAAGTGGCTTGTGGGAGGCCTGTACAACTTCACATTATATTTTAAGTTGTTCCTTCAAGTTTTTCATTTTTATGGGCTAAACGTAGGAAAGAAACACAACTGGTCAAAAAGATAAATGTTTCCATGTTATGCAAGAATGAGTTATAGGCCGTATACCGTAAAAATTGATATAATCGAGAACAACCCCCTCCCCCTGTGAATACAAGATCATAATGTGCACTCTGGTCACCTTATGTGCCATACCATGCGGAATTCTACGTGATATGTGCTACGGTACCACATAATCAGGTAAGTCTATAAACAATTAAATAGCAGTTTTATAAATTTATTTTTAGCTATACCCTTGCACACCCTTCAAGAGCAATCATGGTGGCTTTGACAATGGCAACTCAAAAAATAACAATAATACTATAACTGACTACTGACAGAAGTACCTTCCGTTCCAAAAGTTTACTAAAATGATCTCTTTTCCACGACACAAGTCATAATTATGTTTCATTCTTAATGTATATTGTAACAGAGGTAGTACGATATTCCATTCTGCTATACTAAGTATACTTTTTCTGTTCTTATGCAGCTGTTCCTTGGTATGCTACAAGAAGCACAAAGGTAGAAATAGAAGTTGCATTTATTGCCTCATAACGTTTGATTGATTTGGTTATTCACAAGTCAATTTTTTTCATGACATGGCTACTTTTTTTCCAGTAGTTAATAAAGCTAATCCATTTTGGACAAGTGGAATCATAAAAAATGCGTGTTTCGAGTAAATGTGAATTGTTAAGAAAAGAATCAAAATTGCTTTCTTCCCTTGGTAAAAATGATTAAATTAGTATATTAATCATTTTTTATAGAAAATAACTGGAGATTTTTTCTAACCGATGGAAATAATTTTTGAATTTTGTGTTATGTTTTTTCCAAGTTTTATTGCTGAAAAGATTGAAATTTGAACATTGAAATTAAAAGTCTGAGTTTTTTTTATTTCTATTTTATTTTTATTTTGTTGACTAAACAAGATCTTTTGGATTTTTTTTATAGAATAATTTCAAGTATTTTCCACAATGGATAGATATTAAAAAAAAAGTGGAAATTAGCCACAAGGGTCTCTTTAGTAAGTGGAATTAGTTTCTAAGACACACAACTGAAATAATTACTTTCAAGGATAAAACGTAAAATAATTAGTTTCTAGGGCCTAAAAACCTATAAAATTATGTCCTTGAAAGTAATTGGACTGCTGACTTTGTCCTAATTATTCTGCTGACTTTGGTCTTGAAAGTAATTTCTTTGAATGTGTGTCCTAGAAACTAATTGGACTGCCAATTTTGTCCTTCTGGTGAAATGCCCCTGCATATGGCTCTACCTACAAAATCAACTATTAACTTCAGTTATTATTTGTAGCACGTGTGCCTAAATTTTATCCATTCCAATGTAGTAATTTGGCACGTCCATACAAAAAGTTTGAAAAATTATATTGAAATTAAATAGTCAAACTACTGTTTACGTTTAATTTTTTTTGTCAATTATTGATATATAAGGGTAATGTAATTTATGGTGGCTTCAGACTGCCTCATTTAAAACTAATTAATGAAGATTTAAAAATTGAAAGCATATTATGTATGTACTTACTTGCAAATTTAGTAAAAAATTGATTAAAAGATATAAACCCATATTTTATAGCCTATGCGAAACTTGAATTTGAAAATAAAAATAATATTAAATGTGAAATATAAATGGTGTCTATGAAATCATATTGAAATTGAATGAGAAATGATATTTAGCCAATAAAAGGCAAGCCTTTAGAAACTTTAGTCGCTTGGCAAAAATAAAAAGAAATGATGATAGATTATGAGTCACCAAATTCTTCAGCATAACAGAAAAGGTATTTTCGATATTTCTTCGTATCGAGGAGCGTGTATAGTGAAGATTTCATATACAGAAAGGCGAATAATATCAATTTTTTTTGTCCAGTATTTGATGCTTCTTGGTTCATGCAACTTATTTGGATATCCTAATATGTGCATATTAAAACAAGAGAAGAAGTACGTGAAAATTGCAGTGCAATCTTTTTTGAAGCGGAATTATCAGTTTTTTAGATTCTTACCAAATACATTTATTCTTATGGTAGTTATAGTACATGTGATGCATGTTTGAAAAATGCGTGTGCATATAATTGTTAGGATTTTACTTTAAATTTAGGGATTAGGTTACTTTGAAATTTGAATGTTTAATTATTTTAACAAATATGAAACCCAAAAGTAGTTAATTGACAAAGATTTAACATTTCTCTAAAAAAATTGAAGAAACTTTAATATTTTGTTAGCAAGTTTTAAAATAACAACTATTTGTTTGGATGATATTAAAGAAATATAAATATTAATATAAATTAAGATATACGAAGTTAAATTTCATAAATTGGAAGTCAACTGAAATTCTAAAAGTTTCTAAACTCAATTATATTATCTATTTTTCATTTTCCAATTTTACAAACAGCTATTTTTTTTAAATATTAATACAATGCACATACCATAGAAACAACATAAAGTTGAAAACAGGTTTGAAATAATTAAATGTTTGAACTTACCAAACAAGTAAATATCTTTTCTGAATATGCAACATTCAAATTAAAATTATTATACTTGCAATATGAAATTTCTAGAAAACACATAAAAACTTATAATCATTGGAAAACTTATGGACATAATTGAAGATATCCAAGTTTTAAAATACGACAGTAAAATAATTTCAAAAAAAGAAAGAAAAAAAAAAGAAAGAGCAACTTTTAAAGAATGAAATCGAAAAAGTTAAGGTAGTGTTTGGTTTGTTATTTTTAGTTTTGAGTTTTCGTCCATACAAAAACGCACATGATGCATGTATATTGTCGAATACAACCAATTTAGAAAACGAAGTTAACATACAAAATAGAAAACAACTTTCTTTTATTTTCCGTGTTTTGAAAAATAACACAAGCATGAGAAACAATCCATTCTTCCATTGTGCTTCTATTCCTTCCATCTTTCTTTCATCCCCTCTGTCATCCCTCCCACTCTTCTCATGTTTGACATACGTATTGAAAACTGAAAACACAAAATTTGTTTTTAAACCAAACACCACCTAATAAACTAGAGAATAAAAATAAATATTATATCTATTTTCTGCTGTAATGAAATTAATAAAAAATCGATTTATATTAGATTTTTCTCAAAAAATATAACATTAAAAAATAGGTTTTAAAAAACCATTAAAAGCAATAACTATATTTAAAATCAAAGTTTAATTAAAAGGATAATTTTCCAAAAATATCAAATTTTGAAGAAATGTAAAAAGCTTAATTTTAGAAATTCAAATTTTAATTTTTGTAAAGGAATACTTAATCAGATATCATCTGATGTTGTTTTGTTGATACGGTCATATTTAACCGTTAAAATAACAAATATTGTATAAAGTAAAATAGAAATAGGAAAATTTGTAAAGATGTTAAAAATTGACTGCCATAAAATTTTATCCTTGTTTTATGAATTTGGCCCTCTTACTGTTTTCTTTTTAAACTTGTATGTGTTATTTATTTTATTTTATGGGAATTTTTATATGGGACATTTTATTTTATCAATATTTAACAAATAGTTTTAAATCAGTACCTATCTTACTCTTATTTTTAAAATTTGATATTATTGCCTTATCTATACAGCAGGTAATTTATTTTGAAATTTGCTATCTTTTCTTTTTTAGAAAAATTAAGTCTGTGATTTGGAGTTTTATTATAAGGTCAAGTGACATAATAAAACTTATTCAGAGATATGCATAAAAACCCTAAGACGAAAGTACCATCTGCATATGGTGTGATTAGTGAATTTCCAGTAATAGCGAGGTTGCATCAAAGGTTATTTCCACCTATATGTTCAACATTGTGCTAACATACATCTTTGAAGAAAAAGTATAATAATAAGAATATGAAAAATGGAGAAATGCACTAAAATCAAAAGATTTAAAACTTAGTTGGACTAAACTGAATATATTTAATGCAACTTTAGTATAAAAAAAAGTTAGAGATAATGATGTAAGAAATCTGCAAAATCAAATTATTAACAGAGTATATGTTTAAATACCTAGGATTAATAATGCAAGAAATTGAAGGAATAGACAAGGACATAAGAAGCCAAATCAACTGGATGAATAAAATGGAGGTAAACTCGTTTCATTCTCCGTGATAAGAAAATAACAAACAAACTAAAAGTATAATTTCATCGGTAATGTTGGCCTTAAAAAAGAAACAAGAAGACAACATAAACGTAGGAGAAATAAGAACTATAAGCAAGATAATTGAAATTGCTAGAAAAGATAGAGCTTGAAAGAGTGCAAGGTAGGCTAGACACCTATAAATGGAAAAAAGTCAAAGAAACTAGACTTAGATGGTATAGAGAGAGGAAAAAAAAAACAAACATAAAATGCACCTATGTAGATAGAAAATCATATTTATATAGAAAGAAAATAAAATAAAAATGTAGACCCAAATTAGCATGTGAAAAAATTATTATGAATGATTTAAGAAAACCAAAATCAGCTAAAATAAGACTCAAGATAAAATCTTATGAAAGAAAAGAATTCACGTGGCCTCAATTATTTAGGACAAAGACAAAGATGGTGATGATGGCAACATCTAATTGCTGTGCTATAAATGATATTTAAACTTCATATTAAATGTTGGTTTAAGTCAGAGAGTTAATTCATACGTTTATGGGTTCTATTGTCTCCGACTCTCCATAAATAATAAGTGTGTTGGTTTTACTTCTTATATTAGTGTGAATTATCATTTATCTTGTCTAAGTGTTATATATTAAAATTATTACAACATGGGTATGATACATTTTTCAAATGACTGATCATTATCTTGGGATTATAATCAATTTATTTGCAATCATGTGTAGAGTTTGGTAGGTCTTTTATTGTATCAACTCGGAAATTTTCATCTTACTCATACTTTATCATCCATACTTCTTATATAAAATTGGAGAAAACCTCAAAGTACTCGAGTATAAAATTTATATATGATTGTCCAATATAAATAATATGTCGTTAAATGCTCCAACTACCCTTACTGGTTATATAGAAATACAAAGGTTAAAATAGATACTGTAAGTATACAATCTAAACATGTGCCCAACCACCTAACGTTTATGTTGTGCTTTATTACTACCTATTAGCATCTTATACTATCTAATGAAATCCATTGTGCCCTGCTTCACACTGCCCACTGACTACTTAGAGTAAGCATATTTTTGTTATTAACAGGTATAGTGTTGTTTTAAAAAGATCCCTAGGTACTGCAACCATTTAAGAAATAACGTCTATTATCATTGTGTGTTTACTTACCTATCTATTCTACGTTGTATTTCAACTTATGAACAATTGGTTAATGCAGAGATTCCTTGTAAACCGCCCGTGCCTTCTGAAACTGCCGCACCTGCTGCAACTCTCGCACCTGCTGTGCAAGAGCCATGTAATCTATGTACTCTAATAACTTGATTAATTAATTCAGATATTACTAACTATTTTTATGCAAATGTCATGAAGATTGACTAATGAGAGTAAAACCAGGCAATTAAAAGTAGACTTGATATTACTTTTCTTAGAAACTTATTTTGATTTTAGGGAGCCAACAATCCAAAAAAAAAAAAAAAATTGCTGCAGTACTCGTTAATTTAGTTAAAATATTTTCATTTAAACAAAGTCAAAGAATAACATCAAATGATGATGATTTTCTGGCATCAAAAGTTTTTACGATTTTTCCTCAAAAGCAAATTCTTTTATTTTAAGAAACTATTTTACCAGGCCCTAAATACAATGTAAACCTCCGGTGTAACATTTTCTTCAAGGATGAATGCTTTTATTTATTTATTTAAACATGTGCATGTTTCTTTATTGCTAACATATAACAATTCTTTGGGACTCAATTTATTATTCCTTTTATACCAAGAAAATAAATCCACACAGTAATATTTCAGCAAGCCACTGATGAAATAAATACATGATATGTGTGTGTGCGCTCATAAATGAATATTCTGCAGCAATAACTGAATCTCCTGAACGGCCACTTGAAGTAGACGATGAAAGTTGCATGCTTAGCAATGAACTACTGCAGTCAATAGGTACATTTACACATGTCTGTCACCGTGTCAATTATGTTGGCAACTATTTTGTTCATCTTTATATCATCAAGTGCAAATTTCAGATAGTCCTGAAAAGGCATGTTGGTAACATCATTTGTCATATCTCTTTAATAAGATATAATGTTCTATTTACTTATGATGATGATTTTACTAATAATATTGTATCACAAATAGCCGACTCAGAAGAGATTAGAGGTTTACTGAAGGATGATGTTCTACAGAGTCTTATAAAGAGAATTGATAGTTCCCAGAACCCAGAAAGTGTAAGTGGTAGCTGATAATCACATATTTTTTTCTCTGAATTGTTTTTATTATTCTCTACTCAAAATTAGTCTCTTTACAGGAATTGGACATAGCAAATGAAAGCGAGGCTTTTCGGCAATTAACTGATATGGTATGTTATAAATACCTTTTCCTTTTCTTTTGTCTCGGTTGTTATATTAACAAGTAAATTCACCAAATTGATATATAAAATTTTCCCCTCTATTCCTTTTCTTCTTCTTCCAGATTTTATCTACCATTAACCCTCAAGAATAGGAAGACGGAGCTGGTTTAATCAAAATATGGGAAGACTATACTATTAATCTGTATGTTTTTTTTCTTCTGAAACTCTGGTATTTTCTTCCATTTGCTTCTACCACTAGTATATTGTGAGACTATACTAGTTATGAAGATTTGGTGTAAACTGACAGTTATTAACAAGCGGTTCAAAGTTCTAAAGCTCTAAGTTTGAGAGCACCATTGGTAGCTGGCCATTCAGACGGTGTCAATCAGTTTTGAGTGATTAATAGGATTGCAATAGAAAGGAGTTCTTCAATTTAATTTGGAATGTCTCATACGGGTTTTCCTTTCCTCGCCCTCACTCTTTTCTTACTAATTTCTCTAAGTTGGTATGTTTCCATTCTACTACGGGTCTGTTAAGCAATGGAGGTTTTTTCTTCTGGTTATATAACAACTAATTAATTAACTAAACTCATTATAAGCATGTATACTAAGCATTTATTTGGGCACAATAAAACACAATCGATCCTGACTATTGGATTCCATCGTATTTACATTTGGCCATGGGCAAATCCAATGATTGAGATCCATTGTCACCAATGTGTCATCAACTTGTTTCTATAATTATTTAAAGGGGAACATATGACATCAAGGGGATTTGAGGTGTAACAAAAAATGGGGTGTAGCTAGGGGATGAGAAGCAAATGTTGGTAGTAAGATTATTTGCATAACTTGTAATATTTGTTTAATGATTTATAAATTGCCATATTTAAATATACAACTATAATAAGTTTTAGGTACTTAATTAGTTGCTATATAGCCAAAAAGATGAATCTTACAACTTATAGTATATTTACGTTGTTAATTAGCTTTGAATGATTGCTGAGCTGCAGAAAGAAAGGAGTTCTTCAAATTTAAATGGTAATTGTTTTATAGGAGGATCACTTTTATCTCCCTTTTTCTTTTCTTATTAATTTTTCTCTCATATGGCATTTTCCCTACTATGGGTATTTTCATTGAGTTTTTGTGAATAATGTCAAATACCTAGGTTTTTTGGACACTTTGAATGGTGTTGATTTGAGAAATAAATGTTGAAAGTAAGATTATTTACAGAATTTAAAATATTCATTAAATTTAACTTGTAATATTCTGAATAACTTGCAATATTTAAATATATAATTATAATAATTTTTATCACTTGATTATTATATAATTGAAGTGAAACTTACGATCTTATGTTCTAAGTAAACTTAAGTTTGAAGTAAGTTGCAATGTTCGAACAAGGTTCGAGGTTTCAGTCTCAGTCTTAGTTTCAATCAATTTGAAAGTTTGAAATTTCGATCAATCTTGGAAATTTTGGAAGTTTTGGTTTTCGTTTCAATATTAAAGTTATTTCTAAACATTGTTTAAAACATGTTAACAAATCAAACCTGAATCGGACCATAGCATAACCTAATTGAATCTTCAGCAATAAAAATAACCTAATCAATCGTAGCAAATATGACTATCTAAAATTAACAGACACCATTTTTGGACTAAAAACAAACTAGCCCATATAAGGCAACCCATTATCTCTAATAATAGTTGTAATAGCTTTGGTGTCACATTTTTTTGTATCAATGTGAACTACCAAAAACGCTCCTATATATATTATTAAATCTTAATCACTTAAAAATAGGATCCATTATTAAATTTCTTTTACAAATTCAAACGTCCCTAAAAGTAGGATCTAACAAATTAACATGATTTACAAATTCAAAACGCTTTTAAAAATAGGATCTAAAATTAAACTTCCTTTACAAATTCAAAATACTTCCTTACAAATATACAAATCTTAATATAATTTGAAATATAAAAAATTATTTTTTTGACTGATTTAAACATATGCAATTTATAAGGAAAACAATTCACGCGCGAAGCGCGTGCCATAACACTTGTTAACAAATATATCTCTTGCTAGCAATTCAAAGAACTTTTCGTTTTCCCGTGGTATAACATGATAAATATACATGGAAAATAAAGAAAGTGCATTGTCAAGACCTTTAGCTCAAGTGGTTAAAGGTATGACGCTTTAGACAAATGTTTTATAGGTCATGAGTTCGAGTCCCTAAGACATCATAATAAGTGCTTTGCTTGAATAAAATATCACTTTTGTTATCAAATATTAAATAAAATAAAGAAAGTGCATTTGATGCTTTGAAGTGGATACATGGACGATGGTAGACTCATGTTTCGTTAATGCATATAATGCATTAAATATAAAAATCAGAATTATGATAGTTGTACAAATGCATCATCATACCTTTGTATTTGGTAATTTTTATATCATCACTAAGTTAAATTAAGGTACATTGTTATCAGAAAAGAGAAGATAACAATATATGTTTAATAATAATTGTAATACCTTTGATGTCCCTCATTTTTGATGTTAGCGTGAACTATCAAAAATGTTCCTCTATAGATATTATCAAAATCTCATTATCCCTTAAAAATAAGATTTTACAAATAAACTTACTTTATCAATTCAAAACACCCCTCTACAATTATTACCAAATCAAATCTTAATATCATTTAAAAATAAAATCTAATAACTTTTTTATAAATATTATCAAATCAAATCATATCACTTAAAAATATGATATAAATAGATTTCCTTTATTCATTCTTTATTAATTAATATAGAAATTAAAAAAAAATCAGGCGTTGCAACTTAGAAATAAAAGCTAAAACTAACTACATGTTATTTTAATGCAAAAATATGATTAAACTTATATAATTGAAAAATAATTTATGTGCGAAGCGCATGCTGTAACGCTCGTACCTTATATCTGTTTTATGTACTGTTAATGCATTTTTTCGTACGCTAACAACAATGATGCAGAAATGAACTAGGATGCTTAGACTTGATCGGTTGTTGTGGAACTGATCGATCGATACCATTATGTTTAGCCAATTAGTTTTAGTTGCACAATCGTTGAAGAAAAATAGTATAGTAGCGAAATAAAGTTGTAAAAATAATAAATGCACACTGTATTTTATAGTGGTTCGAAAAGTAGTACGGAATAAATAAATGCTTAGTGTGAAAGTAATAAATGTTTGGTGTGCTTTTGTAATTGATTAGAATAAAATTGTAAAATCTACCATTAATAAAGCGCCTACATACGCTTTAATGATTTTAAAGAAGCAAAAATGATTTGTGTTAAAAACTAGGATTCGGTATCCTTTTCCATCAGGATATGTGCATATTTATAGCAGTACGAGTTTGTTCAAATGCAGTTAAACCCCTGTAAAATCTTCAATATAGCGCATAGAACTTTTCGACTGCTACGTTATTTCAATTTAGCGTTATTAAACTATAGATCTGCTTGAAACGCTGTTATTTTCCGCTACATTCGCTAAATCAAGACTTTTTAACATTCGCTTTAGCAACATTAATATACAAAGGTTGATTTGACTGATTCTCTTTTAAACCAAATCAAAAAAGTTAGAGAAAAGACGTAATGTTAAGGCATACGTGTTATTATAAGTTAAAAATCTATTGTAATCACCAAATCTAGTATGTGTAAATCATAGTATTTTTTAATTTTGTTATATAAGGTTAAATAATATATTTTGTACACAAGTGATGTGAGTGAGAATAAATTGGCCTTAAATATTTGGTTCTAATGAAGCCTTTTGTACCTTTGCTATTTTCCATAAAATTCCTGCTATAATTTTTTTGACCTCCATCGCTATGGAACCACGAAACGCTTTAAATGCACATGAACTTTGTTCATTGGTTGCACAAGATTGATGTAGATCGATGATGTTGAAAATCGAATGGTTCAAATGGAAACGTGTGTCATAATCTCAAGGCATAAATGAGTGTTGTGTATTGTTGACACTACTGTTGTAAGATTGGATTATGTAGGCATCTACCTGAATGTTGAAAGTGATTGCATTATTTGCACGATGTTGACTTATGATACGGGAAGACTAAAGATGCTTGACATAGCTGTTGCAGTCATATTGAGTTGATATGTTTTAACACTGTCGTGTATTTGACGCGATCGATTTGAACGGTTGTGAGAAGAATATTAATATGCAAGCAAATTGTAGTGTGCAAGTAGATTGGTAGTATGCAAGTCGATCACATATAGCTTGGCATACGTTCTTCTCCGTATTATTTTATTAGTCGAGATGATTGACTTTGTCTTTTAGCAAGTTTTTCAAGACTCTTCTTACATACATTTGCTCCATAAGTGATCAATTGCCAACTCTTTTTGAATTATGCCCCAAGATACTTTATTTACCCTGGTTGTGATAATGTTTGTTGTTGTGGTTGTATAAAATAATCGGGTCATGCTTAGATAGATTACTCAATTGGGTTAAACCTGATTGCCCTTTTAAATTATATATTATTTTTATAGGTATAGCAGTTGTCTTGAGTAGGCCCATTTCTAACTAGTATTTGTTATATATATTCCTATATATTGAACAATTATTCTTCTTTACTTAAGTGGTCAACCTATTTTCCTTTTGTTTGGTTCAACCTTGCAATTAAAGAAAGAGGATTTTCACCCAAAAGGCTTATTTATGCACGGTAATAAGTTTTAATGACGATACTTTTGAAAAATTAGTTTTAAGGACAATTTACAAGAAATAGATAAATGAAGTTAGCATTTTTAGTTATACAGAAATAATGATAAATGAATTTACCTTTTTTCTATATAACTTAAAAAAATAAATGAATTTATCATTTTCCTGTAAATTATCCTTAAAATTAATTATTCATAAGTGTCGTACTTAAAAATTATTACCCTAGAATGAGAAGCCCTTCAACCTAATTTCTACATCATGACTGTATGGATAATATCAATATAAGTTGGTTGATGCTAACATGTTCAAGATAATTTGATCAACGGGTTAAGGCTTGTGTAACAATCCACACTTCTGGACATACCGATTCGAAGTCTAAATGTGGCTTCTGAACCGTTATCATGCCAAGAAGTACAAATAGTTAGGTTTTAAAGCACTTTACATGACACAAAGACAATTATAATTTTATACAATTCTACACTTTCAGATTTCACAACGGAAGAAAATGAACTATAAATATTGAAAATAATCCAAGCTCTTATACAATCCCAAATAAATATGGTCCAACAATAATATCTTCAAATGACATTACATAAGATTCTAACTGATAGAGATAATATAATATAAAGTACATGGGTAGTAACTATAAATAAATGTACTTCTGAAGCGGCAGTCTCCTCCTCCACACACCTTATCCCCCTATTCTCCTATAATAGATATAAAGAGGGAGAGTCTGGAGTGAATTATATAACTAGTGATGTAATGTTGACAAATAATTTAAGTTCAGTTATATCATATCTCTAGAGTGTTCCTTGGAGTGTGTTATATGGAGCAAGTTATTTTACATTTTAATTTAACTATTATAAATGTACAATTATTATAGTTTATTAATGTTTCACCCACAGGTGGAGCATACTAAAATAGAATAATCTCTAGAGGCATCTCTAGTTTATGGTTCCAATGGTAGACCACCTAACTATACATCAGCTAACATTTTTAGTAGTAGTTACTAAGGTTATTCCTATCTGAATATACATTTAGTGCCCGGTCCGTTCATCGAATCACTATCCAATGGTTTTTGTCATTTATGCAATGATACTCTAACCAAAATGCTCTGCCCGTTCGTTGATTATTGTCCAATAGTTCTTGCGATCTTGCATTGGTGTACTAAGTGGAGTATGTATTCAATGCATGACTCATTCGTTGGATCACTATCCAACAGTTCTCGCCATCTATGTATTCGTACATCTCCCCGCTAATCCGTTACCTAAGTTCTACACCGTTACACAAGTAGTTATCAAGGGCTGATCCGTCCCTCGTCTGGGATCCTTTTTCCGATGAACGTCTTCTTCCACTCCTTTCAGCTTCCACCAATCTATAGTTAGGACTGGCCGCGAACGATATGAACTTTTAATTACAATATAATCGCACGTCATGTTAAGTGTTGTGTTCCAACTCTATGAGGCGAGAGCCTAGGACTTTACCTAAAGCGGTACCTTTTCAGCTTGATACCCAACTCCATTCAATTATGTCACTTTTGAATAAACTAAGAAGTGGGAACAAGTTACCATAATCCTTCCTACTTGGCCTGTTTTAGGTCCTGGTTCAACTTGAGCCTGCTACAGTAATTCGGGCATCTGAAAATACAATTCAGATGTCTGGTTGCCTGCTGCTATAAGAAAATATTCTCCAGGTATTCAGATGTCTGGCTACACTTTTCAAACATCTAACCTTAATATTCAAACGTCTGAAAGTAGGTTTAGATGTCTGATCTAGGTCAGATTTCAACCAAAGACTCTCGGGTTTGATTTTTTGAAATCCAAACATCTAAATATAATTTTCAGACCCTTTCTCGCTTTTCTAGACTTCTGGCCTGATTTTTCTAGATTTTTAGGATTTACTTTGTTATGTTGATCGTCTTTTTCATAGGTTTGAATATAGATTTCAGGGTTTATCTTTGTAGAGTTTCAGATATAATTTCTACTATCAATTGTCCAACTTCCAATGATTGTTCTAACATTTATCAATGGTTTTTCAGTCAATTATATGTATGTGTGTGTATTCCAATATATATATGCACATACATATGTATGTATGTATATTCCAGGTATTTTATGTACACTCAAATCAATTATCTATTTCTACATATCCAAATCCATAAAAATTATCATATGAATCAAATTCATAAAAATTATCTACTGTTTATCAAAATCAACCCTTCATGTTTTACAATTTAGATCTATTGGATTAGAGGTAGATTTATGTTTATTTATCAATTCAATAATTAGATCTATTATTTTCTAAGGTTTCCCAAAATCATTTCAGTTCATAAATTTAGAAGGAACAGGTAGAGTCAGGAATAAAACCACAATTTTATTACTAAGGTATATGAGTGATACTTAATTACTTATCTTCATCATACGCATTACGTAGATAAATGCTCACCTTTATAGCTTTCCCTTTTCTTGTCTTCGTGATTCCTCACCTTTCGATTCCTAAGATTTGGTTGTTGTGTTTTCTTTCTATAATTCTCTTCTGTTTGATTCACTTTTATTTATTTTTGAATGAAAATTTTGCTTGAAGGAAGAAAAGAATATGAAGGAATTTTAGGAAGTGGAGGTTAGGGTTATAGAGTGAGAAGCATGGATGCTTACGTCTATATTTATAGTTGAAAACTAGGTATCTAGGCTACTTTCCAAAGTGAATAATTATATGCTTATTCATATTTTACTTATCTTTACAACAATAGTAGCACTAAGCCAATATTCCCATCGGGGTCGTTTAAAGATGGAATCGAAAACTAAATGACAAAGTCAATTTAAAAGTCATATGATGACAACAACAACAATAATAAAAACCATGATAATAATAAAAAAATAAAGTCAAACAAGTAAACAAATAACAACAACTAAGTGAAATAAAAATAGAGATACATACATATACATACATATACATACACATACATATATACATACATATACATATACATACATATACATACATATACATATACATACATATATACACACACACACACACACATATGTAAAAACCCTGATGATAATAATAATAATACTAATAGTAATATTGACCGAAGACCAAACACTACATCTAAGGTTCCTATTCACTATTCCTATAATCTAAAACTTATAATACTAACCCCAAACTAACCCTAAGCAAAAAAAAACTCCTAACTCATGGTTTTGGTACGTGGATCGCTAACTTCCAAGCGCTTCTGTCCGACACCAGCTCTTCAAATATATTCAATCCTTTAAGTCCCTTTTTACTACTTTCTCCCATGTCTACCTTGGTCGACCTCTACCTCTCTTAGAGTATTCAATGCGGCCTATAATTCCGATGCGCACAGGTTCCGCGGGGGGTCTCCGTTGGAGATGTCCAAACCATCTTAAGCGTTGTTGGACTAGTTTCTCCTCAATTGGCGCTACTCCAAGTTTATCACGTATATCATCATTTTCTAATTGGCTTCTTGTATGACCGCAGCTCTATCGCAGCATACGCATCTCTGCTACATTTATCTTCTGGATGTATTGGCTTTTAGTAGGCCAACATTTTGCACCATACAACATCGCAGGCCCGATTGTTGTTCTATAGAACTTTTCTTTAAGCTTCTGTGGGACTTTCCTGTCATAGAGAATGCTAGATGCTTGTCGCCATTTTCACCAATCCTGCTCGAATTCTAAAACTAACATCTTCATCAATCTCACCATCTTACTGCAACATTGATCTTAAATATCGAAAGGATTCCTTCTTAGGTACTACTTGTCCAGTCAGAGTGACATCTCCATCCTCTGACCCTACGCCGCTGAACTCGCACTTCATATACTCTGTTTTAGTTCTGCTAAGTCTAAAACACCTTGATTTTAAAGTCTATCTCCACAGCTCTAGTTGTCTATCAACACCGATCCCACTTTCGTCAATTAGCACAACATCATCTACAAAGAGCATACATCAATGATTCTCACCTTGTATATCCTTCGTAACCTCATCCATCACTAGGGAGAAAATGTAGGGGCTCAAAACCGCCCCTTGATATAATCCTATATTAATGGGAAAGTCACTGGTTTCACTCTCGCATGCTCTGACACTAGTTACAACATCATCGTACATATCCTTGATAAGGGTAATGTACTTTGTTGGGACTCTTTTCTTTTCCAGAGCCTACCACATAACTTTTCTCGATACTTTGTCATAACCTCTCCAAATACCATGTGTAGATTCTTATTTTGCTCTCTAAACCACTTCATACGTTTCTTATCAAGAAAATCACCTTTGTGGTCGACCTCCTAAGCATGAAATCAAATTGGTTTTTTGAAACGCTTGTCATCCTTCTTAATCGATGTTCAATGACTCTTTTCCAAAGCTTCATTGTATGACTCATAAGCTTAATTCCTGTAGCTTATGCAACTTTGAATATCTCCTTTATTCTTAAAAATTAAAACTAATATGCTTCTCCTCCACTCATCTGACATCTTGTTTGATTTGAAAATATTATAGAACAACTTAGTTCGTCAGGCTATCCCTGCATCTCCAAGGCATCTTCATACCTTAATGAGGATGCCATCACGCCCTAATACCTTATCTGCTTTCACCTTTTCGCGCCTCCTTTACCTCGAACTCTTGAATTCTCCAAATAAAATGTCTACTGGTGTCATCAAAAGAGTCATCCAGCTCGACCATAGTGCTATCACCTTCTTCATTGAATAACTTGTCAAAGTAATCTCTCAATCTATTTTTTATCTCATCGTCCTTCACCAAAAGTCTATTATTGTCATCATTGATGCATTTAACTTGGTTAATGTCTCTCGTCTTCCTTTCGCGGAGCTTAGCTATCCTATAGACGTTTTTTCACCCTCCTTCGTACTTTGCTTTTGATATAGATCTTTATACGTCCGATCTTTTGCTTCACTCACCGCTCTCTTTGCGTTCTTCTTTGCCACTTTGTACTTTTGCATGTTCTCATCGCTCCCGTGATGATGTAAGCACTTATAACATTCCTTCTTCTCTTTGATAGCCTTTTGCACATCACCGTTCCAGCACCAAAATCTTTATGTGTTTCTTTCCTTTCATTATCCCAAGCACCTCAGTAGCCACTTTCCCAGTGCGCATTGCCATATCATCCTACATGTCATTTGCTTCTCCTTCCATATTCCATTTCCCTTCTTCCGTTACTCTATCCTTAAACACTCGTGAGGCGTCTCCTTTGAGCTTCCACCATTTCGTCCGACTAATCTTGGTTTCTTTATCCTATCAGACACGTATTCGAAGACGAAACTTAGATATCAAAAGCTGATGTTGTGAGACGACACATTCTCCAAGCATGACTTAGAAATTTACACAAGCTTGTTTGTCATCTCTCCTAGTCAGAATAAAGTCAATCTGGCTAAAGTGTTGGCCACTACTGAAAGTAACTAAGTGCGATTGTCTCTAACTAAATAAAATATTAGCTATCATGAGGTTATAAGCAATACCAAAATTCAATATTTCTTCTCCTTCTAGGTTCCTATCTCCATATTCAAAACCACCATGCACTCTCTTAAACCCCCCACTAGTTGTACCAACATGGCCGTTGAAATCTCTTTTTTATGAAAAGTTTCTCACTACTAGGCACATATCTGACCATGACATCTTACTGTTCCCAGAAATTTCGCTTGATAGCTGCACTTAGGCCTATTTGTGGGGGCATAGGCACTGATGACGTTCAGAATCATATCATCAACTACTAGCTTGACTAGGATGATCTTGTCCCCTTGTCTTCTAATGTCGACCACTCCGTTTTTAAGGTTCTTGTCAATTATGATGCCTACCCCATTCTTATTACGTTCTTTTCCCGTGTACTATAACTTGAAGCCTATGTTCTCCACCTCCTTCGCCTTTTGGCCCACTCATCTGGTCTCCTGAACGCATAAGATATTTACACGTCTTCTAGTCATAGTTCAACTATCTTTCTTAACTTTCCTGTGATCCTACATTCCAGTTACCTAACCGAATCCTACTTTCATCGACTAGCTTCCTTGCCCCTCGCACCCGTCGAGTAAAGTGCGAAGACTCTAGCTCATTCATCACTACATCGGGGCGTCGATATAGCGCACCACTAAGGGAATGATGACCCAGCCCTTGCATATTTATCAACATACACGAACCTCGATATGGCACGCCACTAAGGGAGTGACGACCCAGTCCTTGCTCGCTTATCACTATACCCGAGCCTCGATATGGCGCGTCGCTAAGAGGTAACACCCCAACGAAATGTAATAAAGTTTCATTTTCATAAGAGAGACTATGGTTTTTATGTTGGCTCGCCAAGCCTATCACAACGCTCCTTCTTTATCCTGATTTGGGACAGGCTGCATAGAAAACTACACAGGCGGAGTTAATTACCATTTACTATAATTCATTTCTTTTTTTTCGTTTTTAAGCACCATTTACTATAATTCAAACTAATTAATATCATTTACTAATATTTTGTACAATTATTTTTATTGAATACTGCAAGAAATCGTATATTTATATCAAAAAGTACGTGTGTGTATTTACTTACATTAGTTAGAAACCTTGTTATTTACCAATTAATTGCAAAACAAATCATTAATTGATTGGTATTAATGTTTCCAAGTTCAAATCGGTTTTACCCTTTATTTTTTATTAACAAAAAGACATCGTACCTTACATTTCCTTTAAAATAACTCTTTACTTCCATGAATATTTACTTTCAAACATATAACATCAGATGCATTCTTTTCTTTTTAAATATATTGTTACATTCTCTTTCTAACATACAAAAAATATATTTTCATTAATTATAGCAATAAATTCTTTACATGTTAATTAATGACATCTCTCTTTACATGTAAATATCCTTTTCCTTTTCTTTTAATGCATTAACACAATTGTACTCTTTAAAAGCAATTTATACATGTTTAATTAATTACTTACTAAGTTTTAATTTATTCTTATAGTTAATTCTTATACTTAAGTTCAAAATATGTGTAAATCTTCATATGCACGTTATGCTAAATATTTCGTATTTTCTTCGTACGATATCTGTTCTTGATATTCTTTTTATGAATTTATGCTAGAAAAATCTAATTGACGTAATGGAAGTCAGTTTTTCTAAAATATTTCATCTGTAAAAATTCATTATATTGTCCTTTATATAAAATTACAATTTTACAATTTTAATTTTTTATTGAAATTTTTCTGGTATTACATTCTTCCTATCTTAGAAGGTTTTGTCCCCGAAATCTCAAAGGGCGAAAAAATGTAATTCGCTCATCTAATCAATATCTACAACTATCCACTCAACCATCAACCACTTGCAACCAATTTACTCAAATTCAATTTCTAATGCAAAATGTTCATATAAGTATGTAATGCATATAAACATATAAGTAATGGAAACTTAAGCAGTCTTCTGAACTAGTTGACCTCCTAAAATGCAAGTGTTTATACCATATATCCAAAATGTATGCAATTTCCTATATACTCGCAATTCTGCATAGATGCGCAACCATTCAACATATATGCAACAACCATTATGCATATAACTGATAAAATAAATGAGTAAGGTGGTGTGTATTGTAGGCTAATCTGAATATGTTAGCCCATACGTGTAATGCTAACTAATGAAAGTCATTTATTTGCAACCATCATCCAAAACATGTCCTAACGACACGTTCATAACCATGCCTAGCATCCATGCATTCCTATCTATGGTTATTCTAAACTAAATACTATATGCACTAATAATTTAACTAAAATGATATGTACCAGAAAAGATCTATGGATGGGTAGCGTGGATTTTCTCCTCGGGTTCTCTAAGTATTCTCAACTGGATCGTTCTTCCTACCTTAAATTATCGACTTTACTACTGGTATGCAAACTCAATCCAAGTAACTGCGAATGTACGTGCATAATTAAATTTCTTCAATCCTTGCTACCAACTCAGATAAAATGACGTCGACATGCACCATAATTAATGACTTGAGCATAAGTATACCCTAACAGAAACGTAGTCTTATGCAACCCTCAATGCACATACACAATACCTTAAATCATCTAGTAGTATAGTGATAACTTCATCTTTTGAACAATATGGTAAGACAACTCGAAAGTGGGTGATGTCTCTAGCATCAAATGATTTGAATCTCTTTTTATTCTTCCTTTTCATTTAAGGACATCAAAAGTCGGCGGTGTGAAAATAACATAACTTCTTTTCTAATTTTGATTTAACTTAATCTATAACATTTCACTTATGATTTTGCTTCTCTAATCTTCCAAAAATTATGGTTCCAAGATTTCACATTTCCAATGTGTAATAATTTTATCCTAAGTTCTATAACATACCAGTCGTAGTCGTAATCATTAAGCATTCAAGTAAGGTAATCTTATTAATTAATCCATTGAAACATAGTAACCTAAATCCTAAGTCTAAGTATACTCCTACATTTAAGGGAAATCCCAACCTAAAATTGTTTTAACATTAAAGTTAATCGGTTGGGTGGTATACATGCAACCTTTATACAACACAAAATATGTATCCTAAATCAATATTTCATGATAGATTTCTTAAATAAACAGTCTCCTTTCAATTCGAGGATGATTGAAAAGAATCATATTATCCTCTTCTCAAAATTTTACCAAACTTCCAAATCACATTTTCCATGAAAATCGCATCCGGATATTCGATGTGTGGAAACTGTAATATCTTTCGTTTAATGAGAATTCAAATTATTGAATTAGCCATTTTCAGGATAATCTCGGACTACATGTACAGAAGCTAACACATCACGTGACAGGTCAAGAGAACATATGTAACTCAACGTAACTGAACTCTTGAGATCACAATAAACCTCTAGGCTATATCCTCTACAAGTACGCAAACGAACCACCTTCCTATCACAGTCTAGTTCTGCTCCATACATAATCATCCAGCCCATTCCCAAAAATTGTCATTCCTTGATGCAATTCCATTAGTGCAACCTTTCCTAAATATTATACTAGAATTGTTTTATGGTTAAGACAACTCAAGATGAAATGGTGTCTTGCAATATTAATCTAATAGACAATGTTCATTACTTAAATAGTGTCACAGCCAAACTCCTCTAGGAACATTTAAAATGGACAATGTCCTAGTCTAACGAACATGATATGAAACTCATATCCTAAGCCCCAAACAATGTACTTGTAGTTATGACAACTCAGGTATCAATATTTTAGAAATATCGCCATAGAATGCATAATGAAAGACGACACTCTACTTGCCTAGTACCTATAACCTCCCAAGCTAAAAGCAAATGTGTGGCATAACGTTATCTGAAATGTAGAATCAACGACACCCATCCATAAATAATTCAAATCATCTCTCTTCCGACGATGTTAAAACACCTAATATTTTAGCGACTTATGATCGATAAACAACTCCTTTGGCTTAATAAAAGCATGTTTACATTTCAAATTCCTTGGAAAACTAAAATTTCCTTGGTAGGGTATGTTAGTGTTGTACAAATCATTATGAACTCTTTAATAAACTTCTTATAGTAGCTAGTCAAACCAAGAAAACTTCTTTATCTCTATAGCATTCCTTGGTATTGTAAATATCTTGGCTTACTTTTTCCTTTCATTAGAATTAAATGTGTTTTAGCCAATCACATCTGTCAAACCTTGTCACACTAAATTAGGCAACTTAAACCATATCTGAGTAGAAAAACATGAAGTGGTGTTCACTCTTTATTATTACAAAAAATTCAATTTGGTACCCTACCCTTCCACTTCAAACATTGATTGAAAAGACCACTAAATCCTTATGTTAACTTCTTTCTTTACCAAAAATATTCCAATACTTCATGATTCTATAATGTTCAATGCTAGCAAGTCCTCAGCACATTGGCAGCGTGACTACTCTAACTATTTTACCATAATCAATTCAACTTTTGTAGGCTGTGTAACTTTATTCATCTAATTCCAATCTAAAATTTTAAGTTTAAGTGATAATTATAATAACACTCTCATGTTACTTTTGCAGGCATGAAGCCTATATTCCAGGGTGAGCAAGATAAGCAAGCAAATAGATAGGAGCCCCTCTCCAGTATCAATTGCTTCTCTCCTTTCCATGGCCCACACTCACTCGGGTACAACATGCTAGAGATGCCCGTGGATCGGGCATACATACAATGAATGTTATTGATGCTACTATCAATGTTGAATTGAGAAAGAAGATTTAGGGACATAGGCTTATGGGTATTGCTGTGAAATGACGCAAATCAGGTCAATAGTTTGGACTGGTGGAGATTGGTTGGCTGTCCGAGGTAGTTCTCGAGCCTTCTCTCTCGATTTTTATGCATCAGTTGAGGTATCCCAGGGGAGTCAGAGTAAGTATTCTATGCCCTTGGGGCTAGGTGTGAAGCAAGAAGCGGATCGAGAGACCTCAAAGAAAGGTCTTTATTCATTTCCTTTCCTGTTAATGGAAATCTTTCGTTAGGACAACCATTTTCTTTAACGAAAGCCATCGGCTCGCTTCTCTTTTATCCGATGTCGATAACAACGATGATCGTGCGTTTGATCTATAGAAGACCGCAAGCACCAGGGGGCGAAAGAAGACGTTATGGCCTTGGGAGGGAAGAATTCCTTGCTTTGTAGTTACTGTCAGCTTCAATCTTTTGATCAGAGAGCCATTTTGTTAAAGCCATTATAATATTAATTCAAATTCGTGCCTTTAATAATCGTTTGGAGAGTACCATATCTTTACCATTGATGATCGTGCATTTCATTTACATAAGAAAGAGAAGAGTGCGAAGCAAGCTAAGACGAGTGTGACTAAGCTAATACGAGAGAGTTTAGTTGGGGTTTATAAGAAGTAAGCCAGAGGGAAAGAGTGACTAAAGTGAGTTAGAACCAAGGGCCATGGTTTCTCAAAGATTCTTAGTCTTAGAAAACTGGCTGTAGTATAATAATTGGAGCGTAGCGGGAGGAGAATCCAGTATATTAATTGGGGACCGATCCAACTATTCAGAGAGATTAGTCAGATTGCTTGGTTGGTTAAGAAAGTGGTCTTTCGCTTCAATACCGGCATACCTAAGAAAAGGAAGGCCTCAGTTCGGACTAAAAGAACACTACCTGACCTGTGCATTCTCACTAGAATTTTCATACTAACCCAGCTATTCACAGAAAAGACCCTCTTTACTACCTATGGTTGGATGCTCGGGGAACAAGGAAATTCTCACTCATTGCCAGCCCTAGAAGATCTTTAATACCTTACCAGACGTTATTACCAACTCACTCATTTTTCTCTCTTTCTATTCAATCCCTCCAATCCAAAGAAAAGTAGACAAGAGAGTAACGTGTATTCTCTCACTCTCTTCTACTTGCTTCTGTAGCTCATTCACTCGCTCCGGATCGATGGTTTGATCCCTCTACGCTCTTAGTTGATTGAGTTCTTCCAGCTCTTTGGTGAATAATTGCGGAATTTTTCGCAATTTTTTGAAAAAATTGTGGAAATATCCGGAATTTTTCAGTGAATAATTATGGAAATGTCTGCAATTTTTTGATATAATTGCATAAATATCTGCAATTATTCACTGAATAATTGCATAAGTGTATGCCATTATTCGGTAACATAATTCTAGGGACCTTATTTACAAACTTTTTTACTGGGGTTTTTGTGTATTTTGAAACTTATTAGGGACCTATGACAAACTGTCCCTATAATAATGTGTAAACTAACAGATTGCGCAAAACAAAAACAAAACTAATATATACAACACACATATATGCTACTACCTGATAGACGTACATATATATAGTTTGAAAATTTTGATATTCAAAACGAAAGAAAAAAAATACATAACTTAAATATATAAACAGTCTACATACGACATATATTACTAACTGTGTAAAATTTTGTATAAGCTTATATTATAACTAACAGATAACCTTTAAATATGACCATCATAATATAATATACTTTAAACATATATATATCTTAATATAATATAATACAATGTATAAACATACATACCATTCATAAAAAGGGGAAGGAGGTTTTGGGCGAGCGACAGGTTGAGTGGGCGAGCTGAATTCATGGCGTGGGCTGCCTTTGTTGTTCGGTTGCCGTTGGATGGGTGGAAGGTAGTAGGCTGTGCGCTTAAAGATCTCGGCAAAGCAAAGGTGGCTTCAAGTCATAATGTAATGCATATATAACATATACAATATATTATTGTCTTGCTTCCCCTGCCTCTGTCGGAGGAGCAGGCAAGCTGATGGATGAGATAAAGGAAGTGGGCGAAGTGCTGTTATGCAATTGCAGTCGAAGGTGGTGGGAAGGAGAGTGGAAGCGGCGAGGATGGTCTCGGAATTTAACGAAGTGAGCATGCTCTTTTTTTTCTTCAGAAAACGACAGAGAAAGGAAAAGAAGAAGCGAGTCAGATATAAATTCAACGATGGGATAGAGATGGTCACGAGGGTGAAGAGGAAAGGAATCGGCAATGAAATGAACCAGCTTCTCAAAATGTATAACAACTATTATGTAAACTTATATATATATATATATATATATATATATATATATATATTGAAGTGGCAAAACAAAACAGAAAAATGAGTAGGCCAAGCATGGAGTAGGTTCAATTCAGAAAGTCACTGTGTAACGTACACATAGTTATTATTTTTACTTTTCAAATTAGAAAATAATCCACAGAGGCCAGAATGAAACTGACTAAACATTTTAGTGGATAGGTGGGAAGAGAGACTTCCAAAATTTTAATTTTCAGGGAATTTCAAAGGTTAGTAGTTATCGGACTCTATACGGTGGACAATGAAGGGACATAGGAAACTAAAAAGGCTCGAATGCGGAAGCGGTACGGTTAACCGTTTCACGATTTTCGCCGCGTGCCGGATACCAAAATGCAAAAATGAATATACTACGGAGATCAGAACGACAAGACGAACAGAACGGTACACAGATATCAACGGTACAATTATCCTATCAAAAGTCGAAAATCGGTACCGAAAATGCTGCTAATTTGTCGAAAATAAGATAAATGGAGCAATAGCAGTCAAAATTTGGAGAAACGAAATATGACGTCTCACTCAAAAGATGATTTACAAATTTATTATGTAAAAATATTCAGGTTTGGAAAACATTTTATTATCATCAAATTTGACTGATGTAAATTTAAATAAAAATTACACAAGAAAATAAACTTCCATATAATCTGATGAAAATTGACCATTTGCTATGTTGAAATAGACGTATTCCAAATATCAAAATTTTATTTCAAATTTTTATTATTTGAAAATTTCACCAAAAATTTAATTAATTAAATAAATAAAACCACTAAAATTTACGGGTTGTTACACTCTCTCCCACTCAAAACTTTTCGTCCTCGAAAAGGAAGGAGGTAGGAGAATAGAAACAACCAGAAGAAAAATAGACTTGAATTACAAAATAAAAAAATTAATTTAAACCATATAAATTTCAATTTAAATTAATTAATATTCAGCAATTGATTTAAATTCAAGGTATTTCATTAAGTTGATTTAATTTCAATTTATTAATTCCTTCAAAACAAAATTTATTTTATTTATCTCATTTATTATTCAATTAACTTATTACTCTATTTATTTCTATTACCATTTTTATAATTAAAAATTAAGTATAAAACATTTATTATAACCACTCAAATTCATTTATAAATTCCTTTTAACATCATTTTCATTTGTATATTATCCAACTACATATCCAACTTCTGAATGATTAAGGTAAGTTATATTAGAATGTAATTGGGTATTATACAAGTGAAAATTTCCCAATTCAATTATTTCAAGTTTAAATATTTATTCAAATTTTTTGGATTTATTTACAATTAAAATCATCCTTTAAATAATTTAAGATTAAATTTCTGATACACTTCAAACCATTTAGAGATAAATATATATATATATACTATATATATATATATCAAATCTAATCTATAATCATATACCTATATATAATATAATACAACAGGTCATACTTAAGAAATTTCAACCCAAATTCATTTTTTTTTCAAAACAAAAGTGTAGCAAAGCTACGAATTGGTCTCTCCACTTCGAAACTCGAAAATGAATGTCGATGATGCGGCCGTCATACCCGAAATTATTTTCCAGCGACAAAAGAGGAGGGCACTGATTTAAACATTTAAAAATTCTTTGGAAATTATTTCTATTTGGATATACTTTAAATAATATACATTTTAAAACTTTAAAACCAAAGTTTGGAATCATCGGAAATTAAATTCTCAAATTCTTAAATTAAATTCAATTAAATTTCCAAAACAGTTTCTAAACCATGTTTTATAATTCCATTTATTTATATCATGTGACAATACTCAATGATTTACAAAGCAATAAATGAAAATCAAAACCAATTCAATTAACTTTTAATTTTAGAAAATTATACTTATATATATATAATATAACTATACATAAAAAATTTCCATTTACAAATTTCGAAAACAATATTGTGTCAGCTTGCTCTGTTCAAGTGTTTTGGAATTCCTATCGATAACGTTAGCTAGATGAATCGATCGAAACCCAAAATTCAAACTTAACAACTCAAACAACACATTATAAAATGTTTTTATATTAATTACAAATACACTCCCTCACACGATGATACAAGAATAGATTTTAAAACAAGGATAGAGATCCAAATTAGAGGAACCCTAATCAAAAGAATTCTAACTAGAAGATAGGCTCGAAACGAATATGAGATAATTAAATATCAAAAGAGAAAAGATGGATATACTAATATAAATCGCGGGCGACCTTAATCGGGTCAACCGTGACTTCAAGAATAAGATCGATGTAGAATTCTGAGGCAAATCGACATTCGATCCCAAGAGAATTTTCCCTCGTCGTCTACTAGAGAACATTAGGGTATAACAAGATATAGCAGCTCTAAACCGAGGATACAGAAATCGTCGGTGAATCAATGCTGTTGTAAAGGAGTTTCACCCTTTCTTCAAATCGTATAGTGGAGCTATGTGATACTCCAGAATCAGAAAGCACGAATAGGGGGAGACAAGAATGGATTTTGGAACCGAGGGGAACGTTCCAAAATTCAAAGGAAACTGAGTCAAAGAGTAAGGAATTCAAGCTCGAACGAAAGTGATTCTGTAAATTAAATTTACTTTATATGCTAAGTTTTGCCTAAAACCAGAGCTCTGATACCAACTGTAACGACCTAGTATTTTCAACCATTCGCATCCACACATGTCGGACTTGAATTGCTCAAAATATCAGATTGTTAATTTATATTTGGCAAAACTCAGCATATACAGTAAATAAAATAATCACAAAATCACAGACACAGAGTAATATAACAATAATAAGCATCGGAATAGATAGATAGTAGTTCATGAAGCTACTATATAAACAACAGAGTTTGAAATAAAATACAACAGAATATCTCAAATACAATGAAGTCTCAAATACAAACAGATGACATCTCTGGACAAAATCAACGGATAACTGAAAGCTAAATAAGTACAGATGGATCTCTAAGTGAAGCTCCAACTCCAAAGGCGAGTCTCAAATGCTATGACACTCAGTTTGACCCGAGCGTGTAGCAAAACACAAAACACTCGAGTCAGGATTAACATTCTTATATCAGTAAATCCAACTCAAGTGAAATATCAACTGAAATACAAGTAACTTAAAGGATGTTTGGGATTTCCATCCTCTAAGGATCCGTGGAACTATCTACTATATAGTAATATACGCTATTATAATATGTCTATAGTAAAGTAAAAGTATTAAAATAGCGTTAAGGCGTTACCCATATCCCCCTTAACACATTTTATATATTCCCATAGTCTATACGACGGTGTAAGCTCCTCCGTAAACTGGAGGTTTACCCAGAGTACACCGCATAGGTACGGAACAAAACAAACTCATAGAAAGCGCGATAAGGCATGCGACACGGCACTCGAGGCAATGCTAGGGTAGATATACCATTTGCACTCCCGGACTGGTAGTAACGCATAGCAGCTACTACCGCCCACCTCATGATACACTCCCAAATCAAAGGGTGCACCCAATCAAATCACAAAAGCAATAGAATGGTATCGAAGAAATGTGTCCGATCGGAGGAATGACCTCACTTGGCTAGGTATAGCTCATGTTTTAGCCGCATCAAGCTGACTCACGGGAGTCAAGGCTACGTAAATACCATAGAATTGTCACCAAATCATCCTACTTCATTCTGGAACCTCCACCACGTACACAGTTGTTAAAGTGGTTTTCGGTATTGGCAGAGAGTATGACAATATCCAATCCCAATCTCTTTAACAACCAAACGTTATTATAACACCGTGGTCTTTTCATTTCAAAACCAAAATATCATACTTGTTTCAAAACCATATCAATACGATATCAGTATTCACTCAAATAATATTTATTTCCAAAATCATAACACTTTCAAAAATTATAACCGTTTCGAAATCATAACATTTTTGAAATCATAGCACTTTAGAATCATAACACTTTGGAAATTATAACACTTTAAAATCATAACACTTTGAAATCATAATACTTTCCACTCAAACAGTTTAGATATAGAAAATAGTATATGTAATAAAATAGATTATAAAATAAAAATAGTTTATATAATAAAATAGTTTATATAATAAAATAGTTGTATATTAAAATAGTTATAAATTAAAAATAGTTTATATTAAAATAATTAGTATATTAAAATAGTTTTATATTAAAAGTAGTTTATATTAAAATAATTCATAAAGTACAATATTTTTATATATTAAAATACTTTATACAAAATAAAATATAGTTTCCTCAAATTTCACAAATCGATTCAGATCAGTTCGAGTTCCAAAATTCAATTTAATTTAGTCTCAATTCACCAATTTCAATTCGGTTCAAAAACCATTAAAATTTATATCTATTTCAAATACATATATAAACTATAATTCAAACCATTTCAATTTCAATAGATTTCAAAGCTTAAATTCATTTATATTTCAAATTCAACTTTACCATTATTTAATTGTGAAAATTCACTTAGTTAACCCCATATCATTTAAATAAAACCTTAAATTACAATTTTTATAAACTAAATATTCCCTTTAGTTTATTTACTTGATATATTCATTTAATCACTTTAAATCACAATCAAGTTATAACTCATATCTTTAAAATCTCAAATTTAATAAGTTTCAAATCGATTTATCTAAGAAAAATTCAAATAAATTTCTATTTCTCTTTCCAACTTAATTTATTATTATAAAATCTATATTAAAGATATAATATCTTAAAATCAATATTTATTAAAACCACATATATTTCTTTTCAAACCCTTGGAAATCATTTTCAATATATATATATATACACACAGAGACCAACGGTGCCTGTATATAATTTTCTATCCCATGGTCAAGTGATACGGATATTTATCATTTCAATCCGCAATTTAAATATATACAGGTATATATCTATTCAACCCGCAATCCCAAATTCAATTCAATGAAAATCGCTTGGGTTTATCATTTCAACCCATAACGATTTTTCCCTATTCTACAAAATGGTTCGGATATGTATCATTTCAACCCATAGGGAATTCTTTACTAACAGGGAACTTGTAGAGTGAGAGCATATATGATCAAATATAACATATCAATAACAGGCATATATCATCAGTGATTAAATAAAATATAAACGACAGGATATGGTGTCATATCCCACAGATGAACAGTTATAGATAATAGCATATCATATATATAGCAATTATAAAATTAACAGTTCAATTTAGCAGCATATTTCAATTGTTGTTTCAATTGAAATCAAATTCAATAAATATAAGAACGTTAATCGTGAGTGATTGCTCACCTTTCGAGGTTAGATAGGTTTGACAAAGAAATGAGCTACGAATTCCAAAGCAACACTAGATGGACACGATTCGATGAAGAAAACAGGCATGACAGACAAAGTTGATAAATGAGAAATCGATGAGAACTAATCAGAATCCGTTTTGATATAAACTGAAAATAGATACATTATTATTATATATTTCAGTATTTTAAATTTAAGACAGACTAAAATATTATATAATTTTTTTTTCTAAATCATTTTTTTTAAAACAAAAAAAATCCATATATATTCATTCTCAAAATCACAAATTTTCGTAAAATATCTTTAGAAAAATCGAATATCTATATTATATAGCATCAACCATATGATATATTATTATATAACATATACATATGTACCACTGTAAATAAAATAAAATATAATATGTCTTATCTACTAAAAAGAGGAGCCAACACACTATACCATATTTTAAAAAAAATCTGGAAGCCGTAGATATTTTCTACTTAAAACAGTATTATATATATATACAAAAAAATTAGATTGTAAATAATATGTGCAGATTCTAATATATATATCAGACTAACATATGTAAGTACAACCGACATATGCAAACAACAGTTATATATAGCTTATAATAATGTGAATATTTGGCTCAGGTCCCTAATAAGTTTCAAAATACACAAAAATTCCAATAAAAAAAGAATGAAAATTAGGTCCTTAGAATTAAGTTACTAAGTAATTGCATATAGTTATGTAGTTATTTACTGAATAATTGCAGACATTTATGCAATTATATCCAAAAGCTGCATAAACTGATGCAATTTTTTCGGTGAATAATTGCGGAAATTTCCGCAATTTTTTTGGTGAATAATTGCGGAATTTTTCACAATTTTTTGAAAAAATTGCGGAAATTTCCGGAATTTTTCAGTGAATAATTGTGGAAATGTCTGCAATTTTTTGATATAATTGCATAAATATCTGCAATTATTCACTGAATAATTGCATAAGTGTATGCCATTATTCAGTAACATAATTCTAGGGACCTAATTTACAATTTTTTTACTGGCGTTTTTGTGTATTTTGAAACTTATTAGGGACCTGTGACAAACTGTCCCTATAATAATGTGTAAACCAACAGATTGCGCAAAACAAAAACAAAACTAATATATACAACACACATATATGCTACTACTTGATAGACGTACATATATATAGTTTGAAAATTTTGATATTCAAAACGAAAGAAAAAAATACATAACTTAAATATATAAACAGTCTACATACGACATATATTACTAACTGTGTAAAATTTTGTATAAGCTTATATTATAACTAACCGATAACCTTTAAATATGACCATCATAATATAATATACTTTAAACATATATATATATCTTAATATAATAGAATATAATACAATGTATAAACATACATACCATTCATAAAAAAGAGAAGGAGGTTTTGGGCGAGCGACAGGTTGAGTGGGCGAGCTGAATTCATGGTGTGAGCTGCCTTTGTTGTTTGGTTGCCGTTGGATGGGTGGAAGGCAGTAGGCTGTGTGCTTAAAGATCTCAGCAAAGCAAAGGTGGCTTCAAGTCGTAATGTAATGCATATATAACATATACAATATATTATTGTCTTGCTTCCCATGCCTCTGTCGGAGGAGCAAGCAAGCTGATGGATGAGATAAAGGAAGTGGGCGAAGTGCTGTTATGCAATTGCAGTCGAAGGTGGTGGGAAGGAGAGTGGAAGCGGCGAGGGTGGTCTCGGAATTTAACGAAGTGAGCATGCTCTTTTTTTCTTCAGAAAACAATAGAGAAAGGAAAAGAAGAAGCGAGTCAGATATAAATTCAACGATGGGATAGAGATGGTCACGAGGGTGAAGAGGAAAGGAATCGGCAATGAAACGAACCAGCTTCTCAAAATGTATAACAACTATTATGTAAACTTATATATATATATATATATATATTGAAGTGGCAAAACAAAACAGAAAAATGAGCAGGCCAAGAATCGAGTAGGTTCAATTCAAAAAGTCACTGTGTAACGTACACATAGTTATTATTATTACTTTTCAAGTTAGAAAATAATTCACAGAGGCTAGAATGAAACTGACTAAACAATTCAGTGGATAGGTGGGAAGAGAGACCGCCAAAATTTCAATTTTCAGGGAATTTCAAAGGTTAGTAGTTATCGTACTTTATACGGTGGACAATGAAGGGACATAGGAAACTAAAAAGGTTCGAATGTGGAAGCGGTACGGTTAACCGTTTCACGGTTTTCACCGCGTGCCTGATACCAAAATGCAAAAATGAATATACTCCGGAGATCAGCACGACAAGACGAACAGAACGGTAAACAGTTATCAACGGTACAATTATCCTATCAAAAGTCGAAAATCGGTACCGAAAATGCTGCTAATTTGTCGAAAATAAGATAAATGGAGCAATAGCAGTCAAAATTTAGAGAAACGAAATATGACGTCTCACTCAGAAGATGATTTACAAATTTATTATGTAAAAATATTCAAGTTTGGAAAACATTTTATTATCATCAAATTTGACTGTTGTAAATTTAAATAAAAATTACATAAGAAAATAAACCTCCATATAATCTGATGAAAATTGACCATTTGCTATGTTGAAATAGACGTATTCCAAATATCAAAATTTTATTTCAAAATTTTATTATTTAAAAATTTCACCAAAAATTCAGTTAATTAAATAAATAAAACCACTAAAATTTACGGGTTGTTACACTCTCCTCCACTTAAAACTTTTCGTCCTCGAAAAGGAAGGAGGTAGGAGAATAGAAACAACCAAAAGAAAAATAGACTTGAATTACAAAATAAAAAAATTAATTTAAACCATATAAATTTCAATTTAAATTAATTAATATTCAGCAATTGATTTAAATTCAAGGTATTTCATTAAGTTGATATTTGAAATAGACGTATTCCAAATATCACAATTTTATTTCAAAAATTTATTATTTAAAAATTTCACCAAAAATTCAATTAATTAAATAAATAAAACTACTAAAATTTACGGGTTGTTACACTTACTTAGCCATATAATATGATAGAAAATTTTGGTTCCATATTAAGAACCCTCAGCAGTGCTCGCCTTCAAAAATCGAGTGATAAATCCTTATTTAGAATAGTGTGGGGAGACCCCAAACTTGAATCTTGGATCGAGAACTATGTGAGAATAGGAAAATGATCTATGTATAGCTTACGTACTCCTCCAAAATACTTATGAAAACATTTTCCCAAAAATTTCAGCTTAGGTTCAAACATTTTTAAATGATATAACTTAATTTATAACATCCTTTCATAAAATCATTTTAGTTTATTAACTTGTATAATACTCTCCTACATCCTAGAAGTATATACAAAACATATGATTTTAATTCTTATTTGTCTTTTCTATTCAGATGTAGATCCAAAATAATTTTGGGTCTCAAAACATAGTCGACCAATGCAACCTCTTTACCCAAGCGGTTTGGTAAGCAGCTAAGAAGAATAGGATGCCGATATCCAAACTCAGTCTTAGAGTCTATTTTTCTTAGACACCTCTAAGGTAAGGGTATTTATTAGTCGGTCCAATAACATCAAATAATATTTAACCTCCTAAATGTTAAAACCCAAAAGACATTATTTTACAAAACCAAGTTTATTAAATCTTCTTATTAAGTTAATTTAATTTTAACTTCATTAATTATCCAATTTTAAATCAAGATACCTTATTATTTTGAAACCTTAGGAGCCAAATACCTAGGTTTTATTTCAAAAACCTTTTGAAGTAATACTACATGTTTAACCCATAGAAAATATACATATAGCCCGAGTAACTTCAAAATGATATCAAGGAACTAGGTATTAGTGAATAGTATTATATATCCCTTTACCAAGAAGGGTAATACTCAAGAGAAGTGTTTACCATCCGAACACATCTTCTGCCCATTTCTAGTCACGTTTGAGTCACTCGAACTAGTTAATCATAAAAATACTTCTCCTTTTCAAATCCCTTTTTGAAATAATTATATGTATGTATTTCCCACTAAATAGTTTTTAACAAAATATTTATCATCCACTTTCTTTGGATTCTTTTTGATTCGAACTCGTTTTGATCATACAATAACAAAGAGAATAATTTACTAAGTACACTACCACATCCACCTAAGAAAACATCCGATTGTTACTTAGAGGATTATTTAGATCATCACAAAACATATCAAGACTTGTTATCTAAAGTTTTAACCCGGCTACATTCGAACCGATTGGGAAAAGTTAGATTCAACTATCATCAAGGCCAGTAAGTCCGAAGCAATGGTTGTAGGATCCAGAAGTCAAGTACTGATGGTAATATGAAGCCGTAATTGAACGAAACTGAACGATATGTAATGCAGAATGTTCAAAGTATGGAATATAGTTCAACATAGAGAAGGGATCGACTATAATCATTCTCCAACATAGGGACCAACATATTTTAGCCAAGGAAATGCAAGTCGATGGGAAACAATCAATATCTCAAGATCCATAAGTCCAATGCATATGAAGTTTTGTGAGCAAGACGTAGGGGCTTTAGGGAGCCTATCCTAGAGATCACACTTCAAAAGGATGAAACAAGAGGGATCGGCCCTCTTCCCTCAATATAGATCAGCTAGAATCTGGAAACAACTCACCTTGCAGCAAAGATCGAGCAATAACTCAAGTTCTACTAATTGGCATGAAACTTGGAGCCTAAGCATATTAAAATATGGGGAAGCTCCTATAGGGATCACACCCCCAAATTCCTTTAAAATAGGGATCGACACCAATCTCTATTCCTTGGGATTTGGGCCGTGCGATCTCTCTTATAGGTCCATATGGTTTTGGAGATCCTTTTGCCGAATTTTCAAGGAGATATTTCACCATCTCCCTTTATAAATACAGGCTTGGTTGTTCATTTTCGGGACATTTATGCTGTTAGATGCTTTGTACTCTATTGTAGCTAATGATTTTCATCTGATCCCTATTGTACTCAGTTTATAAAGCGATTAAGTAGGAAACGAATGCCGAACCACTATAAATTGCCGTAACTCTATTACTTGCTTACTTCTTATTATTTTAATTGCCTGTTTCCTTTATTTTCATTTTATATTCTTCATTTATTTCTATTTAAAACTTCTATTGGGTGTTTGTGTCAATTTTGATGTTAACATTTTGGCACTTTCACCGAGAAGGCTAGATTCTCAGCCCTTTTTGGATCCCATTATTGCTACTGGATTACATAAATCCCCCGAAGAGATCCAAAATTATCTTCAAGAAGCTTGTTCATTCTATTTATATTTTCCAAAGTGTAAGGAAAACTATCAACAATGATTAAGAATACCATATCAACATCTCAAACGCCGAAGGAAACGAGAATGCTAGCATCCAACAAGGTGGCGCGAGCAATCTACCAGTAGATATGAATGCTACCAATCCAATTGATGTCCAGAATCCAACTGATTCCATAACAAGAGTTGATTTCAGCAATCTGATGAGAGAGCTAGTGGATAACCGCTGACAGTTGAAACAACAAATTCAAGCCAATATCGATCTAATGAGCCAACTCAGTCAGCAATAACGTGGGAAAGCTAGGATGAACCTAACTCCTTATTCTACATCGAGGAGTTCTAGTTCATCAGATGATTATCACAGATGCAGACGTCGCAGAATTGGCGGATATCATGCAGAAGCTTTCAAACATCAGCAAGCAAGCCAACCTGGCTTGCTAAGACCGATCGGTGCCAATTCCTTTATGGGAATCGGGGCCGATCCCGCCGTTAGAGGAGAAAGCTTGCCTCTTTACGTTGGAGCACAAGCTGAAGTTGCTGTGATTGATTTGGATGCTGGAGTTCTAGTGGATACAGACCAGTTACCTCACCGGAATGACGATGAAGTGAATGTACGTGATATACATTGAGAGGAGGTTGAGCCAAGAAGGCATTGAATGGCCCTTAGACATCAATTAGACCATTCACATGAGGTGGAGCACGACCGTCGCTTGGCTCCAACTATCCAAATGCTAGACTTATCGGCTATGGTTAGACAGCTAGTGAGGAAGAGCCAAGGTTTGATCAATGATGATTGAGGAATCTCGAGGTACCATACCTCATTCATCGACAATATCTTACATCCCGAGTATCCAAGGAGGATCAGCATGCCGTCGATGCTTGCCTACGAGGGAAAAACCAACCCAAGGCAGCACATCATGAGATATAAATGGATGATGGTTTCTACACAATCAAGTGTAGATGTTTTCCTATCATTCTCTCTAGAATAGCAATGCTGTGATTTACGAGATTACCCCCACGGTCAATCTCTAGATTGGATGATTTAGCATCGAAGTTTGTGGAGTAGTTCCATATGCAGGCAACTCGCCCTAAAGATGTGATGTCCTTATCCAGCAAGATCCAGGCTCTAGAAAAATCGCTGAAAGATTATTTGGAGAGGTTTCATACAGTTGTCATAGAAGTCAGTAAGCCGAATAACCATTCAATATTGATGGCAGTAACGAGAGGGATTGATCTAGAATCTGACTTTGGTGATCGGTTAGTTGGAAAACCACCCGCGATAGTGGAATGTTTTATGTAGAAGTAGCTCACTATTTGAGAAAAGATGAAGCTAGATGCTCTAGAAAGAAGAATGTTGTGGGACCAAGTGAGAGGGAGTGCAGAGTAATATCATAGTGAAATAGTCAGGAGAGAGTTCTGGAAAACTTCAAATAAATGTCCAAAATAAACCAAATGAGCAAAAGAAAGGCGGTGATAGGAATCATGAATGAAAGAGGGATTTGGAAGTGGAAAGTCGAGGATTCCAATGTGTGATACCTACACACACTGAATACATCTCTAAAGAATGTTTACTTGTCTACATGCAATACCATGTAGTATAGGAAGCCACTTCCGAAAGAATCGAGGGAGAAACAGAAATAAAATGGAAAATATTGCCGGTTCCACGAATGCTATGGTCATAACACGAATGAATGTAGGCATCACCAGGATATTATCGAAAAACTAATTCGGAAAATAAAACTACGGCAGTTTTTTAAAGCCCTGTAGGATGGCGGGTAGGGGGGACATCTGACCCTAGTCGAGGACAAGTGCCGCATAGGGCTGAGGTGCCTGCATGGACTTGTAGAAGACTAGTGATCAATACGATAGTTGGAGGACTGCATCCAGCTGATAAGAGTTGGCAGAAGATGGAGCGCTATGCTAGCACGATCAAACATGTGAATTTTGAATGTTGTTCGAGTACAAATGATGGAGCTTTGGAAAAACAGCAACGTACAATGGCAAATGACATTGTGTTCAGAAATAGATATGCAGACAAGGTGGAGGCATCGACGATCGACCCAATGGTCATTTCGGCCATGATCAGCCCTGCCTTAGTACGGAGGATCTTGGTAGATTGTGGAAGTTCCGTAAACATAATTTTAAAAAAGGCTTACGATCAAATGAGGATGGAAGCCAAGGACCTGACATCGTCTAAAGCCCGCATTCATAGCTTTAACGGTGCTACGACCGAAGCTGTCGGATATGTCGAATTTCCCATGGAGATGGGAGAAGGTGACCGCATGAGAGTGCGGATTTTGCCATTTGTTGTCTTGGATGTTGATTCTCCATACAATGCCTTTTTGGGCCGACCAGCCCTTGCTGAATTCCGGGCAGCTCTTACCCCATAGTGTTTGACTTTGAAGTTCCCAACTGATAATAGTGTTGGAGTGGTGCATGTGATCACGCGACCAGACGCGCCTGCTATGTGGCTGAATTGAGAGACGCTCAACGAAAGGAGAAAGGTAAGGATGTGGACAAGTCTCTCCGCATCCAAACAACCGAAGGTTGACAACCAGCGCCTGGGCCTTAGCTCGAGTGCCACAGTCGGTTCTATAAAGACATAGATATGAGGGATGATGAGGAGGAGCCCAAAAGGACCAAGGCTACACCGACTGAGCCGACGATTGACATCATAGTCAGCCACAACTATCCATCATGGTTCTTAAAGATCGGATCACAGCTCAGTCCCTCAATGATAAAAGAACTTGTTGGTTTTCTCCTAGCGAATCTTGACGGGTTCGCTTAGACTCACTCTGAAATGTTTTTTGGGATCTCTCCTGCCATTGTGAGCTACGCATTAAATATCGACCTGAGGCATGTTTCGGTGAAACAGAAAAGGCGTGGCATGGATCCGGAGAGATCTACTGCCCTTAAAGAGGAGGTGGATAGACTCAAAGGCAATGGGTTTATTCGCGATGCCCTCTTTCTTAGATGAGTATCTTATCCTATACTTGTGAGAAAGGCGAATGGAAAATGGAAGACATGTGTTGATTACTCGGACATGAATAAGGCATGCCCGAAAGACAGTTTTCCCCTTCAAAGATCGACCAGTTGATAGACTCAACCATAGGTCATGAATTGCTATTTTTCATAGATGCATACTCTGGTTAACCAAATCTCGATGCGCATCCCCAATCAAGAGCACACCAGCTTCATTACCGATGTTGGATTGTGTTGCTATGTGGTAATGCCATTTGGATTGAAGAATGCTAGAACGACCTATCAACACCTAGACAACAAAATGTTTAAAGATTAGACTGGAAAAACGATGGAGGTATATGTGGATGATATGCTCACGAAGTCACGACGATCAAGCAACCACATTAGAGACTTAGCAGAAATGTTCGATATCCTATGATATTACAAAATGAAGATCAATCTTCTAAAGTGTTCTTTTGGCGTTGCGTCAGGAAAGTTCCTGGATTTCATCATCAATACTCGTGGAATCGAAGCTAATCCCTAGAAGATTCAAGAAATTTGCAACATCCAAGTGTCGAAGACAATCAAACAAGTACAGAGTCTAAATGGGAAGGTTGTTGCCCTAAGTCTATTTATTTCCAAAGCCACCGATAAATGCATTCCTTTCTTCGGTTTGATTAGAAGTGGAAAAAGGAACTTTGAACGGATGCAGGATTATGAAGATGCATTCCAAGCTTTGATGAACCATTTGGAGAGGCCTCACATCTTGTCAAAGCTGGTGAATCGTGAAGAGTTGTATATCTACTTGACCGTGCTGGTACATGCTATAAGTGCCACACAGCTTCATGAGGAGAATCGGATCCAAAAACCAGTCTATTATGTTAGCAAACGATTAACAGAAGCTGAAAGAAACATCTAAAGATAGAGAAATTGGAGTACTGCTCATTGATTGCTTCACGAAAGCTCCGCCTCTATTTTCAGGCTCATCCCATCAATGTTTACACCGATCAGCCGTACATGTCCTATAATGACCTGAGACGTCTGGGAGGTTACTCAAGTGGAACATCAAACTGAGTCAATTTGACATCACTTATCTTCCTCGGAGAGCCATCCAGGGGCATGCGCTGGTAGACTTTATAGCATAATTCACCGCATAAGATGATCTCCCAAAGAATGGTGGAGCCTCTACAATTGGGTGAAAAATGCATACGGGTGGAGCATCCAAGGATTATTGTTCTTGAGTCGGAATCATGCTAGAAACTCCAGAGCATCAATCAATTTGCTACGCTTTGAAGCTTGATTCCCTGCTAAACAATGAAGCTGAGTATGAAGCTCTGATTGCTGGACTCAAACTTTCCAGAAAACTAGGAATAAAATCTCTTGAATTCTTTTGCGACTCACAGTTGGTGGTATACCAAGTCAGTGGAGATTAACAAGCTAAAGGACAACAACTCGCCCCGTACCTTATCCACGTCCAAGAGCTATTGATTGGCTTTGGGTATTATGACATCACGCACATCCCCCAGGATCAAAACAAAGAGGCTGACTCATTGGCAAAGTTTACTAGCACTAGGAATGCACAACAAATAGGCTTGGTTCCAGTCGAAGTACTAGACGCTCAGAGCATAAACCAGATGGAAATCGACTGGATACTAGAGGCGGGGCATGAGAAGGAGTCGTGGATGACTCTGATTAAAGACTATTTTCTACAGGGAGTCCTTCCTGAATGAAGGAATGAAATGCGACAAGTCCTTCACAAAGCTTCGTGATATATCATTCATGAAGGAACCATGTATAGAAAGAATTTTCCGTTCCTTTGCTCTGGTGTATCGCTCACGATGAAACGAAGCGTGTCCTAAAGGAAGTTTATGAAGGGGAATGTGGCGATCACACTGGGATGCAAACCCTAGCAATGAAAATACTCCGTTATGGGTATTATTGACCGACTGTCAATCTAGATGCTATCGATTACTCTAGACAATGTGATAAGTGCTAGATGTATGCAAAAGTTCCAAGAGCTCTGCCAACAGAAATAACATAAATAGTCAATCCATGGCCGTTTTCCATATGGGGCATAGATATTATCGGTTCCTTACCGATCTCTAAAGGTGGTGTGAAGTACGCCATCATCACCGTTGACTACTTCACCAAATGGGCCGAAGGAAAACCTTTAGCCATAATCACAACAAAGAAGTCATCAACTTCATTGTTTGGAACATCATCTGTCATTTTGGCCTTTCATGGACCATTGTGGCTGACAATGGAACCAATTCGACAATGCTAAATTCAAAGACTTCTACCGTCGGCATCATATTGTGAAGTACAGACAAGTTGAAGCTGTGAACAAAATCATAAACTCCATTTTGAAGAAGCACTTGAAAAAGGCTAGAGGTAAGTGGATGGATGGACTCTCAATAGCTTTATGGGCTTACAAAACCACCCATAAGTCCGCAACTGGCGATACTCTATTTGCCTTTGCTTACGGCTCCGAAGCCCTCATTCCAGTTGAAGTCGAAATCCCTTTTCATCGAATAACCTACTTCGACCTCAAAATGAAGAGAGATATCCTTTTAGAATCTATAGATTTTGTAGATGAGAAGTGCGAACAAGTTGATTTGAAGACAGTGCACATCGACATCGAGACGCTCGATATTACAACACTAAACTCCACCCTAGAACCTTTGAAATCGGCAATTTTGTCTTAAAACAAGTTTTTCCTGGCCCATCACACATGAATCATAATTGGGAAGGCCCATATGTCATAGAATAGAGGCTTGGAGAGGAAACTTTCAAGATAGTGGCTGTTGATGGCATCGCACTTCCAAGAGCGTGGAATAACAAGCATTTACAATACTATTTCATTTAGTTTATCCTTTTTCATTTAGTTATATTCAATTTTTGAATTTACTTTAGCATTTGATTTTCCAAATATGTAATAGGACAAATTATGTCCTTTCTTTCCATTTGGAAAATAAAGTTGAAAATTTCCTTCATATCTGTGATTGCTGTCGCTTTACATACTAGTTACGATACCCGATTAACTAACATTGACATGTCCAGCAGGTTCCTAGAGTTTGGAGCTAGCCAATTACATAAGTTTATGATTGAACTAAACAAAATGAGAATGGTCCGACCATTCATTTGATGATTCTCGCTCACAACCCGATGGATGGAATACCTTAAGAGGAATGGATGAGACTCGACCACTGACCAAGTTAATCCTACCGAGCGATGGGACATATATGAATCAAAAGTGATCGTGATACGATAGATTGCTCGCTAAGTAAAACCTCGAACTTGGGGGAAATCAATCAATTAAGGGAAGTACGATCCAACTATTTTTCTAAGTAATTCTAAGTCGCCAGAGTGTTAGCTAGAGTATAAACACGAATTGGGTTCGACCTGATCACCCGTCGACTAATTCTTATCCGCAGAGTGCGGATATGAGTACAGACGAATAGATGAGTGCAGTTTAAACACTCACTATACCATAAACTTCGACCTGAAACCGAAAGGAGGAGTATAAACTCGATGAGGATGGAGTTCGACCATCCACAATCTAACTTTGCTAACCCGAGATTAGAGGCAGGAGTATAATTTCCCAAATCGCTGAATTCGATGATGTAACATTGGGGCTTGAGCCTAATATTTGATACAACTTAAGGCCATGTCCACATAGAGGCCTTGAGTAAAAATTAATGGACGATTGTATGAATTAACAAGTAACGAATTACAAGTACATTGAATGAAAAAGTAATAGCTTGACTACTTAGAACAAACTCACATAAGAGTTCTATAGAAATAAAGAACTTTTATTTGCATATTAAAGTTGAAAATTATGATACAAGTTTATTCAAAAGCGGGGACTGACCCGCATAGCCACAACCAACAAAAAGAGGAAAGCACCTATACAAGCTATATACAAACTAAGTTGAAGCAAAAACTATTTCTTATGCCCTTTTTCGCTTTTGGATTTTTAGGAGTGGCGCCACCCAAGCTTCCGCTTGTTCTTCTTTTCGATCCATTGCCGCCCTTGGTAGGAGAGCTTTCAGAGGTTGAAGGGAGTTCTTTGGGAACCGACTCGCTTGATGGAATGACTTGTAGTGGGATTAGATTCGTATTGTCGATGCCCACATCATCGGGTTCAGCCTTAGCTTTTTTCTTCAACAACTCCTCTTTCTCAATATGCTCTTTTAAGCTGAGCCCATTGGTATGTTCAGTTGCACCAGTGATCTGATTTATCCTGGCAATGGCTGGTCACCTTTTTTTCATCATCAAGTGCTCCGATAACTTAAGCATCGGGCTATGGAATGTTGATGGCCGTCAGAATTTCAATAGATATCTATTGTTTCTCTACGGCGGCACCACTTCCTAAAGTTTGGCTGAGACCTAGAAGACCTGCAGATTCGCGGAAACAAGAAAATAAGCCCATAACTATTGGGGATGAGGAACAAATTTTTTTTAATATGGAGAACAAAGAGGGATACATATGTCCGGCTGAATTTCAGTTGTCGCCTGAGTGATCCTCTCTAGAATAGGAGTCAGCACCTTTGATTGATAGTGTTGATAACGGCGGAAATATATACCGATTAGAAAACTGTCGTTAAAAATATTATCGTTAAGATATCATAAGCGCACAACGTACAATCGTAGTACTTATGCGAGTATGGGTCGATCCGTAGGAAAATGAATTAATTTTTAATTCTACTCAATCAAATTAACCAAAATTTGCAAGTTTGTTTTAAATGAAGAAAAGTAGCAAAAATTAAACTAGATAATAGGTGAATAAAAATATGAGATTAAGATACAATTTAAAGGCAAATCCATTATCATATTCTCACATAAATCAACAAAAAATCAATCTATGATCTCTAATTTTAATCTAAGTTGAATTAGTGATGTATTTATCATAATATAGTCTATTTGTGTTATTAATTAACACAACTTAAACCATCAAACTTTAATACAACAACTAAAACCACTTATTAACGATAATGAAAATGAACATGAAGTCAAAGCAAAAGCTATTTTAAGCATGATCTATTTACTATTTTGTTTAGCAACATGGATCATCAAATTTTAATTCCACTTTAATTTCATTTTCAAAATCAATTAGTAAAACGATGATGTAAATTGTGTTTATTTTGGATTAAACATAACCCATTTGTGATTAGACACACAACATAGGCTATCAAATTTTCTAATAAACTTACGTCATAATCCAACTCTTCATTAAGAACTAAAAAGAGATTATAAATGATAAAATAAGTTGAATTTACTTAATTTGAGAGAGCTTCATTATACCTAAATTGAAGGGATTTAGTTTCTCATTTGTGTTATCATTTCAACACATGTAAATTTCAACATAGAACAAAAAAGGAAAGTGCAAGCTAATTAAAATAAAAAGAACCAACTAACTACTTACATAAAAATAAAAATAAACTAAGTGCATAAATGAAAATCTAATCTACAAACATAAAAGGAAAGAGAGCATGTAAATAAAAATGAGCATAAAATAAAATAAAAGCATGTAAAGAACAAAGAAAAAGAAGAGGCTTAGGAAGCCATTCTATTTCTCATTAATTTTTGTGGCTACAACTTGCATAATATGATAAGAAGATAAAAAAACACCATTATATGAACTTAAGAGGGTTATTTATATATGACTAAAACCTTGACCCATTTTTAGGGAACTCCCTAAAATGCCCTTGAGGTAGTGTGGCCTCCAAGTTATCATTAGCATGAAATTAATCCTCCATTAAATATGCATGTGCCTTTAATCCCCACTAACATGTGCATTGGCTCTTAACTGTGGTTCATGATTAGTGGGTAGGTGGGTCCTTCATGATTACATGAATTCTTTTATTTCTTCATTTCTTTGACTTCCAACTCTTGTATATGCATATTTCCATGAAGCCACCTCCAAGTTGAATCCAAATTCCTACAAAACAAAATAAAATGTGCAAGTAATTTTTTTACAAATTAATCCACACATGAAAATTACCGTTTTGCCCTCATGTAGATGCATGAATGATGCCTTGAATGCATTTTTTTTTAATTTGGTTTTAAACATGTAAAAACCCAATTATGACATTTACTTTACTAAAATGAGATTAAGTGTGTGAGTAAAAATATACATTTTTACGTGCACATAAAATACCCCCCCACATTTATCTTTTTATTCGTTCTCGAATAAACTAATACTAAGATAAATTCGTTTTCGTAGGAAAAACGTATGAAATGGATGGATCCTTAGTTGATTTTCAAAATTTTGCAGTGTTATTTTTATTTCTTTTGAATAACAAATCGAATAAAATAAGTGAAAATAGTGCTTGGATTTCAATTGCTCACCACCTCCTTATTTGAAAATATTATTGATATTAACAATATTTACACATACCTAACTCAGAAAACTGAGGCCGGATATACCATCCATGCACTGCCTTGCGGACTTACGTGGGGGAGTACAGAGCATGGCGAGTGTACACACAAGTGTATACACCTATCGACTGTAGGAATTATTAATGAAAGAATTTTTATATACGTACACCTAACTCAGAAAACCGAGGCTAGATATACCTTCCATGCACTGCCTTGCGGGCTTACGTGAGAAGGTATAGAGCATGCCGAGTTTACACCTATCGACTACAGGTGTTAATAAATATATACATATATACAAAATTCTTTTTGTTTTATTTTTTTAAGTTTTTTTTATAAAGAGAGAGTTTTGCAACATCATCTTAGCACCACTTAACTTAGAAGATCAAAAATGTTATCGCCTTTACTTTAAATAAACCACTCATTAAACAAAGATTTCAATTAGGATATACTTCATAATTGACACCCATGAACCTTCTTATATATTAGTTAAACCATCGTTACTTATAATCAAACTTTATTTTTATTTTTATTGAGAGAAATAAATTTTCAAAAATTTCAATTTAATAGCCAAAAACCTATACTTATCCTATAATGTTTCTTCAAAAATAAATCAAAATGCTAAATTTTTTTTTTGTTTTGGAATTATTTTTGTTTTTTTAGTTTTGGAAAGAAAATGCAAAAAAAATAAATCATGAAAAATCAAAAATGAACACGACACCCCCCACACATGATTTCGACCGTGTCCCCACATTCAATGCATGATAAATAAGTGTAAAGAAGATGAATATATACATATTTACAAAGAAGGTTAAAATTTCTTTCTAGACATAGTGTGGCTCATGTAGAATCATGAGCTCCTCCTCTTGATTACTTGGCAATTCCACGTATTGTTTCAAGCGATGACCATTAACTTTGAAAATTGTTCCATTAACTTTGAAAATTTCTGGGGTTTTGTATTTCTATGGCACCGTGTGGAAAACGTGCGAGAAAACAGTTTGTACCATAAATGGTATGGTCTATCTTGATTTTAATTTCCTAGGGAATAAGGGAAGTCTAGCTAGAGTCATACAATAGAACTTTTTGATTTGGCGAAAACATTTTTCTTAGGATAGATTTGTTATGAAAAACTTTGGTTCTTTCCTTGTAAATTTTTGAGTATTCGTAAGAATCGTTCCTAAGTTCTTCTAATTTGTTGAGTTGTAGTTTTTGATTTTCGCTAGCTTTATCGAGATCGAAATTTAAGTTCTTCACTGCCCACAAAGCTTTGTGTTCGATTTCAATCGGTAAATGGCATGCTTTCTCATAAACTAAACGAAATGGGGACATCCCAAGGTTAGTTTTAAAAGCAATACGGTAAGCCCAAAGCGCATACGTTAATTTTTTAGACAAATCTTTTTTATTTTTATTCATAGTTTTTTTTCCAAAGTTTGTTTGATTTGACGATTTGAAACTTCAACTTGTCCACAACTTTGAGGATGATACGGAGTGGATAACTTGTAGGTTATCGATTATTTCTTTATTAGAGTTTCAAATGATCGATTGTAAAAATGGGTTCCGTTAATGCTTATTGTTGTGCGAGGTGTGCTGAACCTCGAAAGGATATTTTCTTTAAGGAATTTCACAACAATTCTATGGTCGTTGGTTTTACACAGAACAACTTTAACCCATTTGGAGACATAATCAACAACAAGAAGAATGTACAAATTTTCAAAAGAATTGGGAAACGGTCCCATAAAGTCAATACCCCAAACGTCAAAGATTTTGATCGTAAGAATGGGGTTCAAAGGCATCATGTTTCGTTGAGAGATTCTTCCTAACATTTGGCAGCGATCACAAGTTTTACAAAACTCAAATGCAAGCGCAGGTTAGTAAAAACCATGTTAAAGCCCCTTTTTCGCGGTTTTCTTCGGACCGAAGTGACCACCACAAGCTTGGTCATGACAAAATGAAAGAACACTCTTGATTTCACAGTCTGGAATGCAATGTCGAATGATTTGGTCAGAACAATATTTAAACAAGTATGGATCATCCCAATAGAAGTACTTGACTTGGGAATTTTTTTATATATTTATCTTGTTTCGACCAAAATGAAGGAGTTTTCTTAGTTACTAGATAGTTCACTATGTCTACATACCACGTATTGACAGAAATATAAAGGAGTTGTTCAGAAGGAAAGTTCTCATTGATCGGTAAAGAAGATGATGCATTTGGAGGACGTGACAAATGATCATCAATGACATTGTCAGATCCTTTTTTGTCTTTGATCGTAAGGTCAAATTCTTAGAGTAATAGGATCTAACAGATCAAACGAGATTTAGCATCCTTTTTAGCAAAATGTTACCTAAGAGTGGATGGTCAGTGTAAACCGTAATGCGTAAGCCAACCATATAAGATCGGAATTTTTTGAGTGCAAAGACTACTGCTAGAAGCTCTTTTTCAGTGGTCGTGTAATTGAGTTGAGCATAGTTAAGAGTCATACTAGCATAGTAGATGACATGAAGAATTTTGTTGATGCGTTGTCCTAAAACAGCGCTAACCGCGAAGTTAGAAGTGTCACACAATATTTCGAAAGGAAGATCCCAATTAGGTAAGCGAATCATTGGAGCAGAAATGAGTTCATTTTTGATAAGTTCGAAAATAGAAACACAATTAGAATTAAAGTCAAATGGAACATCATTTTCAAGAAGAGTCGTAAGAGATCGAGCAATTTTACCGAAATCTTTCACAAAGCATCGATAGAAACCAACGTTTCCATGGAATGAACAAGCATCCTTAACAGATATGGGAATGGGTAGATTCGCAATTAAATCAACTTTCGCTTTATCTACCTTAATGCTTTTGTTTGAAATGATATGCCTAAGGACAATGCCGTGTTTGACCCTAAAATGACATTTTCCCCAATTTAACGTTAAGTTTTTGTCCTTGCATCGATTAAAAACCAACTCAAAATGGTGCAAGCACTACGAAAATGAGTTTCCAAAGATAGAAAAATCACCCATCAACACTTCAAGAAAGCGTTCAATCATTTCGGAAAAGATGCTAACCGTGCATCTTTGAAAAGTAGCAGGAGCGTTGCAAAAGCCAATTGGCATACGTCGATACGCAAAGGTGCCAAAGGGACACGTGAAAGTCGTTTTCTCTTAATCTTCGGGAGCTATTGGAATTTGATTATAACCAGAATAACCATCAAGAAAGCAATAGAATTCGTGGCCGGCTAAACGTTTAAGCATTTGGCCAATGAAAGGAAGAGGGAAGTGACCTTTATGTGTTACATCATTTAATTTTCGATAATCAATGCAAACACAGCAACCTGTTTGAGTATGAGTTGGAATGAGTTCGTTTGAGTCATTCTTGATAACGCTGAGTCCAGATTTTTTAGGCATGACATGAATTGGGCTAATGCACGAACTATCAGAGATTGGGTATATGGTTCTGTTATCGAGGAGTTTAAGAATTTCATCTCGAACCGCATCCTTCATTTTTAGGTTATGCCTTCATTGCATGTTACGAACAGGCTTGACATCCTCAATTAATTAAATGCGATGTTGAACAAGAGCGGACTAATTTCCTTTATATCGATGATCGACCATCCAATTGCTTCTTTGTTTTTCGACAGAATTGTAAGAAGGGAAGCGTCTTGATCAAGAGAGAGACGAAAAGATTATGATGGCAAACGTTTCGTCGTCACCTAAGTATGTGTACTTAAGATGATCGGGAAGGGGTTTGAGGTCCAATCTCCGAGGTTGCTCAATCAACCAATTCAGTTGAAGTTTTGATTCAATGGTAACGGGTTCAAATAGAAGCGCATTTCAATTTTATTAGGCTCATCTTGAAACTATTGTTCGTATTCGGTCTCGCGTTCGTGGTTTAGGTCAACTATTTCATTATCGAAATTTTCTTGAATGAAGCTAACTTCCGGCATTTGGTCATGTGGTTCATTCGATTGATTTTCAAGGTTGAAAATGTTAAGATCCAAAGTCATGTTTCCAAAAGAAATTTTCATCGAACCGTTTAGTCAATTGATTAGAGCATTTGAAGTAGCCAAGAAAGGTCGACCTAAAATCAATGGAATTTGACTCATCGGATTGTTCACGGGTTAAGTCTCCAAAACGATGGAATTGACGGGGAATATGAATTGACCGGTTTTGATGAGTATGTCCTCGATTTCTCCTACGGGTTTCTTTATCGAACGATTGATCAATTGAAGAGTTACATCTGTCGGTTTTAGTTCACCCAAGCCAAGTTGCTAGTAAACAGAATAAGGAATGAAATTGACACTCGCACCCAAACCGAGTAAGCATTTGGTTATTGTTTTATCTCCTATCGTGCACGAGATCGTCAGACATCCAAGATCTTTGTATTTGATAGGAATTGATTAAGACAAGACTTCACTAAGTCCGGCAGCTAAGAAAACTTTCTTGGATACATGAGTGTGTCGTTTTTGAGTACACAAGTCCTTGAGAATTTAGCGTAAGTTGGGTCTTGCTGAACGATATCAAGGAGACAGATGTTTACTTTCACTTGTTTAAAAATTTCCAACATCTTTTCCATTTGGTTAGAGTGTTTTGTTGGTCAAAGACGATGTGGAAATGGAACACGATACTCAGTAGGTGGGTCTACTTGAGTAGAATAAGGATTTGGATTGGAGTTTGATTCTATTTTTGGCTCAACGTTTTGTTCAAATTCGTTTGTTGTTTTAGAACCGTTGAGAGGGGTTTCGGTAAATCGTTTGGATTAACGACTTATTATCGATTTGTTTACCAAAATGCAAAGTTGTGATAGCATTCATTTGGGTTATGTTGTTATCTTATACAACACGGGCTTAATTCAAATTTGTATTTTGATTTCTATGATTCAGTACTGGCTGACTTGGGAATGTGCCTCGTTTACGTTCACTTACAGTTGTGGCTAATTGACCCATTTGCATTTCAAGTTTAGCAATAGATTGACTCGTATTCTGCGTGTATGAGGTTAACAAATTTTGCAAATTACTTTTTGATTGGAGGATTTAAGTGGTTGCTTTAGCCATCATTTCAAGACTTTTCTCAAGTGAAATTAATCGTTTATCGTCTTGGGGAGCAAAAGATTATTGCAGTTGATTTTTGAGATGGACCTATAATGTTTGGTTGAAAATGATTAGGTTAAAATAGAGTATTTGAAGCATTATTCAGAAATGCTTGAAAATTGGGATGAACCAAATTCGTGTTGGAATTGTTTTGGTTCCAAGCAAAGTTCGGATGATTTCTCCAATCAGGATTGTAAGTTGGAGAAAATGTGTCATTTTTAACCTTATTGAAAGCATTGAGTTGTTATATCGAATTAGGGCACTGATCGACTATGTGATTCGGATCGTTGCATTTATAACACATTGGTTGGGAAGCTTGGTTCATTTCGTTGGATAAGAAAAAGTTATCGAATTTATTAATCATTGCATCGACCTTAGCTTCCAAAGCCAAAATGATCCATCGAGTGTGCGCTCGATCGTTAATAAATTAATTTTTCGTTAGAATGTTCCCATTAGGACGACATTTCAGTTAGGTTTTCAAGAAACTGCCAAGCATCGTCGTGATGTTGGGCGTGAAAAGTTGCCTTGGCACATCGATTCAAGCATGATTCGTGAGCTGTTTTCAAGTCCTTCATATAAGATTTGGAAAAGAGTCCATTTTCAAAATATGTTGTGGACATTTTATTAAAAGCTCTTTAAATCTTCAAAATATTTTCCGAATGGTTCACCCTTGAATTGATGAAAATTTACGATTTAGATTCAGATTTTAGTTGTTTTTTCTAAGGGGTAGAACTTCTTTTAAGAAAACTTTCATGAATTCTTCCCAAGTTCTGATCGAGTTTGAAGGTAAGTTGTACAACCATTTTTCAGTGTAATCAGTAAGGGTGAATGGGGTTAATCAAAGTTTGATTCCGTCATCACAAAGTTGTTGGAGTTTAATGGTTGCACAAACTTGTTCGAATTTCATTAAGAAAATATATAGGTCATCGTGTTCAAAATTGCCAAATTTTGGGAGAGTGGCAATATGATTGGAATGAATTTCGAAATGGTTACCCGTTGAGGTGGGTAGCGTGATACAAGAAGGAATAGAAAATCTATCGGGAAAGATTCTATCCATGAGAGTACGAGAGGCATTTTCGTTTGCCATTGTTGGTGTATCGTTTGTTCGAGTTAAACGATTAGTTGTTGTGTTACAAGTTCAACGATTTGTTGTTATGCCACGAGTCCAAGGACTCATGCAAAAGAAAAAGGCAAGGAGAGAAAGAATTGAGAATCGAGTTAAGAGAATGAAATAAGGTTTGGAAAATGAAATGTAATTTTTTTTTGCTTTTTTTATAGTTTTTTTAGAAAGGCCAACTATTTACCAAAAAAGGATTTATTTTCAAAAGGAAGATATGATTTTTGTTTTTTTTTTGGATTTTTGATTTTCAATTTTTTTTTCTTTTTTAATGTTTTTGTTTTTTTTTAGTTTTTGAAAAGATTATTTTTTTCTAAAAAAACTAACTCAAGTAAAATGCTTGTTTTTTTTGGATTTTTGATTTTGATTGAAAAATTTCAAAGAAAAAGATTTGAAATGGTTTTTTTTTGGATTTTGGATTAAACAAGAACTAAGTTATGTAAAATGTATAATTTTTTTAGTTTTGGATTTTGTTGTTTTATATATATATATGCATGAACTAATGTAAATAAATGAATGCAAGGACTTAATTACAAATTTTCTGTTCTTAGTAGCTCCTAACCCAAAATTGTATAATCACACTTTGTCTTAATCCAACAATATACTTCTTAGCTGGATAACGGACAAGAGTTACCGGTGCACCATGAATGACTGTAGCAATGCAGCCGAAGGGTTAAATACCTCTAGGGAAATAATCACTATAATATTTACAAATCACCATAATATTTATATATGATTATTGCTCTGCCGTAGCCTAGACACCAAGAATTTAAATTATCGAAAGAAACTTGTCAAGGCACAATTAAGCCAAGGTGAGCTCGTGACTCCCTTAAGTCCAACATCTAATCGTTATTATTAGTCATTTCTATTATGCAATTTATGGGATAAGAAAAGGGTGATGAAATCCCCTACGTTATGTGGATTTGGTTTATTGCCCTTAGAAAATAAAATAAGATGATATGAATGCAAAACAGAAATTAAACGTGTATTAACAATGCAACTATGAATGAAATTTGTTTCCTTTTTTTGAATTTTTTTAAAATGCAAGCAACCAACAATGTAAGGAAAATAACAACACTAGACAAGAGCATGATACCAGAGCATGCAGAATTATTAGCAAATTGTTTTAAAAGCAGTAATTATTTTGATTTTTATAAGCGAGCAAGCAGAGCAGGGCAATTTCTCTCCTTTTTCTTTTGAACTTGTAATTGAGAACAAATACAAATGAAAGCAAATGAAAATGAAAACAATTTTTGTTTTGTTTTTTGTATTAGAAAAAGGAAGAAAGAACTTGTTTAAAATTTAAATAAAAATAATTAAACAAAAATTTGAATTACAAAGCCAAATGGAAGTAATATTATTTTTTTAGAAAGCTAAGAAAAGAAACAAAATGAATTACACTAAAAAGTACTTTTTTTAAATTTTTGAGAAGTTCCTTTTTTTAAACTAAAATTGAATTATACATAATTATACATAGCCCAAAATCCCAAAAGCCCACTTATAGGTTAAAAAAAATTATACAAGCTCCTCCCTCACAATCCCCTCTTTGAAAGAAGTAAACATGAAAGAAAATGCGAAATCAAAAATAAAAACGTGAAAAAAATTGATCGTTTGGGTCACGTGATGCTTGATTGGTGTCGCGGTTGTTTTGGGTTGCGGATTTTGGGTGATTGCGAGTTTGAAGGCCATGTAACTAGTGCTGGAGGCTATGGATAGTGGTTTGGATTTTGTGAGAGGAGATTGATGTAGAGGGCGGTAGGTCGTGATTTGTATTTGTGTGGTTTTGGGGATGAGATGGAGTGTTGGGTAGCGTTTGCTTCAGATTTTTGTGTGGAGAGGCTGGTATTGGTACTTGGTGGTGGTTGCGTAGAGAAGGAGGTTCAGTGTGGTGATGGTGGTTATAGGTGTAGATGGTGATTGAAGCAGTGGGATGTTCATGAAGTTGGTGGCTGGTTGGTTTGGACACTGGTGGGGGATTTGGTCGTGGATTGGTGGGTGATGCAAGTAACTTGGTTTGCTAGAGAAAGATAGTATGTTGAAGGCAGTAAGTTGGTATGGATATTTTGAATGGTGGTAGGGGAGAAGTGGGATGCAACAGTAAGAGGTTATTGGTTTGTTGAAGCAATATTGTAACCAGAAGTGGTTTCTGGTGGCAGCAGGTTGTTTCTTCCAGTGTTTGTTATGTGGTGGAGTTTGGGATTTTGGTGGTTGGATGATGAAGTGTGATGGAAATGGAGTTAGAGGCAGAGGAAGTGGATAGTTGTGCACTGATAACAGTAGCAGTAGTGTATGTATGTATGCATTGATAACATCAACAGCAGTAGTCTGTGGCTGTGTCTATGGTTGTGTCTATAATTGTGGTTATGTAGTGCATAGAAGTCTGTAGTGCGCAGGTTGAAGTCTGTAGAGTAAGTGGTCTGGTGGAAGTTGCTGCTGTGGATGAGGGTGGAATGCACAGAATGGCAGTTTGGAGATGTAAGGTTGTATATGTTGAAGGGAATAAGGTAGCAGGTTGATGTGCATTGTAACGAATAGGAGGAACAGAAGTGAATGGAAGGAACATAAGTGAATGACGTTGGTCAGTAATGTGCTGTGAGGAAAGCAAGCAGAGGAAAGATATTTGTTGTTGATGAAGTCTGCTGAGAGAATAGTATGCAGCAGTTTTGATGTAAGAAGAGTGGTCGGTGAAGTCTTTTGAGAGGTATATGATGTGGGCACTTTGAAGATAGTTCAGTAGTGTGCTCTGTTAATGTGTATAGGTAGGTTGATGTGTGAATGTGCACGGTGCAACATAAGTGCAGTAGGTTGGTTAGAGGTAGTGCAGAGGTGAATGAAATTGTTTGATAATCGAGGTGCACTGTTTTTAATGTGTTGCAGTTTTGATGGTTTTGTAGAAGTTGTAGTGGAGGCAGTGGGTAGAAGAGTTAATGGCAGTTGAATGCAGTGTAAAGTGATTGATGATGCTTGTTTGTTAAGGGATGGCAGTATTGTGGTGTTTCTACCGTGGTGATGGAAGGGCAGAGGCTGGATATGTGAGTTTGATTGTTGTTCAGGCAAATGGAGGATGGTTAGTAGGCAGAGGAAGATGTTAATGGTTGCTGGTGATGGCAAATGAATGGCAATAGTGCAGCTGGAGGCAGAAGTTGGTGTGTATGTTGTGGAATGATTGCAACTAATGTTGTTGGTGAGGGAGGAGCAGAGATGAGGTGTTGGAGGTAGGGGGTTGTAGAGGGATGGTTCAGTAGGTGACAGTGGTTGTTGTCTGTGGTAGATGTAGTAGTGGAATGAAAATGTATATGGCACAGAAGTAATGGAGTGGAAAATGTAACAGGCAGTAATGCAGCAAGGAGGATGTGCACACAGTTGTATGTGCACAGTTCGCACAGTTGATGGTAGTTTGTACTGATGGGCAGGTGCACATATATGGATGTATTGCAGTTTGGAGTTGGTATCGGTACTGGATGGATGTAGTGAAGGATGTTGTCAGTTGCTGTGTGTGGGTGTTTAAGGCTATGGAGAAGGAAATTGTGTATGTTGTGATTGGCAGTTTGAAGGCAACAGTGAGGTTATGGTTGAAGGAACTATTGTATAGGAGCAGTATGATGCAAGAGAGTGTACCAGAGAAATATATAAATAGGAATAGAAGTGTATGCAATGTAGAAAATAAAATGCACTGCAATGAAATAAAATATTATTTTTTTGTTTCAAAATGAAATTGTGTAATACTGTTTTTGTACTATAAATGCAAATGCAAATAGAAAAAAAAAGCTCTTAAATTAAGTGAAAGCAAAAATCACAAAACAAACACACAAAGAAATTATTTTAAAGATGCAATTCAAAATACAAAATTAACACACAATAAAATCAAACAAAAATAATTTGAAGAGTAAAATTAAAATCAAATTTCAAATTCCCGGCAATGTCACCAAAAACTTGTTGATAACGGTGGAAATTTCTATCGATTAGAAAACCGTCATTACAAATATTATTGTTAAAATACCGCAAGCGCATGTCATTCAATCATAGTACTTATGCGAGCAAAGGTCGAACCGTCGCCTCGTGTCCATGCTCTATTCCTACTTTTACATCGATCCCGAATGTCCTATTGAAGTCATATGACTTCGTATCCATTCAGCTGCTTCATCCTTCGTATCGATACGAACCATATCGACACGAACGACATCCATCGATTCGAAGTGAACCATGGCGATCGACACGAACCATATTGATCCGAAGTAGATAACCAAGTCCATCCTGATCGATACGAAAGTATCGATATGAAACCGTTCCTCTCCAACATTGACCCATCCATATCTTGAGCATACAAACTCTGTTTAACCTGAAATTTGAAATGTAGCCTTTCCAAGCCTTATTTATCGTTCCCTATCGATCCCGCCTCGATTGGAGCTCGGTCATATTTTGATGGTATCGATCATAGTCATGTTTTCTTATCGATCTTTAATCTTGATATCCATCATTTTTTAGCCGATTTGTTGATATCCCGGCCTTGTCCAAAAGGCGGGGTAACAACTTAAGAGATGTTCGGTATTCCATCTCCTAAGGATCCGTTAAACTATCTACATACATAGATATATCTATAGTAAAGTAAAGTATTAAAATAGCGTTAAGGCTTACCCATATCCCCCTTAACATATTTTTATAAATGTCGTAGTCTATACAGTACTGTAATTCCTCCATAAACTAGAGGGCTATCAGAGGGCACTTCATAGTGTACAACACAAACCAAACTCGTAATGGGCTCGATAAGGCATACGACAAGGCATGCGAGGCAATGCCAGGGTAGGATTCTACCGTTCGTAGGACCGGGCTGGTGGTAACGCATAGCAGCTACTGCCGCCCACCTCGGAACACACTCCCATAATAAAATCTAGGGGTGGCCACCAAATCAATCACAAAGTAATAAATATGGTATCGAAGAAATGTGTCCGATCGGCGGTGCGACCCCACTTGGCCTAGGTATAGCTCCTATTTTAGTCATATCAAGCTGACTCGAGCGGGTCAGGGTTGCGTTCATACCTCATACAGTAGTGTTCGCCAAACCATCCAACTTCGTTCTGGATTCTCCACCACGTGCACAGTTGTTAAAGTGGTTTTCGGTATTGGCAGAGAGTATGACAATATCCGATCCCGGCCTCTTTAACAACCAAATGCTTATTTCACATCTGTCGGTTCTTTTACATTTCCAAAACCAATTCATAATTGATATCAAAATATCATATTCACTTTAAAATCATATCACTTTCGAGATCATATTCACTTTAAATCATATTCACTTCCAAAATCATAACCACAAAATAGGTTAAACCATCATATCAAAGTATTCGCATTTAAATCCATTAAATCTAAATCATAACAGTTCCAACTTAACAGTTTGAATATTGAAAGTAGTTTGAATATTGAAAGTAGTTTATATATTGGAATAGTTATACATTAAAAATAGTATAGATATTAAAATACATATATTAAAAGTTGTCTATAAATTTAAAATAAAATATATTATAAGAGTTTATATTTTTTAAAATAGGTTATAGATTAAATAGTTTATATATTTTAAAAATAGGTTATAGGTTAATAGTTAATGTATTAGAAATAGTTTATATATTAAAATAGGTTATAGATCAAAATAGTTAATGTATTAAAATTTATTAATATATTAAAATGATTTATATGAGAAAAATAGTTAATATGTTAAAAGAGTTTGTATATTAAAGAGTTTATATCGAAAATAGTTTCAAATTAGAATTGTTTCTTCCAATTTCACAAATAAATCCAAATCAACTTTAGTTCCAAAAATTCTATTTAAATCAATCTCAGTTCAACGATTTCAATTCAAAAGGTTAAAGGTTTCAATTCAAATCCTCATTAAAACCTTTCCAATTTATATCTATTTCAAATCCATGTTTAAACTATAAATTTAAACCACTTCAAATTCAATAGGTTTCAAAGTTTAAATATTAAAATGTTTACAATAACTCAATTTTGATAAATTTCATTTATATTTCAAAAATTCAACTTTAGGATTACAATTTATATTCTTTGAACAATTCATTTAAACCAATTTCAATTTCAACATTTTAAAAGCTTTGATTTTGAAAATAATTCAGTTCATATAAATTTAATTTAATTTCATAATATCATTAACTGGGTTCAAAAATTAAGGGTTTAAAATCATTTAGTTTAACCAATCTGAAGTTCGTATATAATTTTCTACCCTATGGTCAAGTGATACGAATATATATCATTTTAACCCGCAATAATTTAAATTTACGGGCGTATATCATTTCAACCCTCAATTCCGAGTAAAATTCAAAATCCATAAAACCGCTTGAGTTTATCATTTCAACCCATAACGATTTTTCCCTAATCTATAAGACCATTCGGGTATGTATCATTTCAAACCATAGTGACTTTCCTAAAAATAACTAAGGGAATTTCCAGTGTGATAACAACATATAAAATAAATATAATATCCAATCATCCAAATATCAATAATTAATCATCCATCACAATCATCATTCAAATCAACCAATAAACTGGTTATCATTATCAGGTATTTAACTGACAATTAAATTCAATATTAATTTAAATGGAAATTCAATTCAAATAAACTTAAATTAAATTTAAACGATAATTTAAAATTCTGAACAACAATTAATAAATTTATAATCACATCATAAACTTAATTCAACTAACATAAGGTGGTTTAGTATTCGTTAGTGGGTTAAATCACTCACCTTTGATTTTTAGTCGATTTAAAAATCCAATTAAAGCCCAAAAATCTTACAGTATCAGAATGCAGCCGAACTAGATCCATGTCATGCGAAATTTCGATACAATCGCAATGGAGAAAACCATGCGTGAATCCGAGCTCGTATGAAAAAGTTATCGATATCAGAAGGTTTGAAAATTTAAAACTAAATAAATATAAAATAGGGCAAACATTTAATTAGATTTCAATTAGAAACCTACCTCGCGTTCGTGAACCCTACAGAAAAAAACGCTGTCGAACCGTCAATAGCCGCCACCCATTCACGCTCGCCGCCGCCAACTCCTTCACCGCCGTCCAGATCAAACCACATGCTCTGCTTCCCACGCCAAGCCAACTTCCTGGACCCCACGCCGAAGCCTCCGGCGTCTCCCTTCAACTCCGCTACCACCAGCGATACTGTCCATTTTCAAGCGATTCTCAACCTCCCTGAGATGAATGAATACCATTGATCACACCTGCTCGTCATCTTCTACCTCGCAGAAACCTCCGATCGTCGTAAAATCGACGATCCACCATTGGATCGAAAACCCTAGGATGAACGGCCGTGAATAAATCGTCAATTTCTGGCCAAACGATGTGTCAAATTGAAAATAAATTTCTGCAGTAGATTGCGCTCGTCGAGAGCTTTCCAACGATATATAATTTGCTATGGTTTGAGGAGATTGAATTTTTGACATTGATTTTTAAATTTGAAATTAGGGTTTGGAATTGGGAATTAGGTTTCTGCTATTGGAATGAGGAGATGAGAAGGAAATGTAAGTACAAAAATAATGAAATGAGAAACAGTTAGGGTTTATAACAGCCTATATATAGACAGGGCTGAAATAGAAATGGATGGACAAATCAATTTGGGTCGAAATAATAACAACGACCCGAAAAGCCTGTTTCGTTTCCGAAACGAAAATAGGTCATCCAATATATTGGAATATATGTTTTCGATATTTTTAAAATCAATGGAACTAGTTTCAAACTCAAATTTCATTGTATACAGAAGTTAGCTTTTAAAATCAGATTATATTCATTTAAATTCTTTTAATTGATTTCTACGCGTTTCGAGCCAGTACGATCAAACGATAAGTTCGATCGCTACGAAACTTGAAATCCTGCAATAATTCACTGTTATAGATCCGATGAAACTGGTTTCGTCAAAATCCGAGACAGTGATCAAAATGGCTAATTTTCACGTTAATTAAATAAATTATTATTAGATTGATTTAATCATTTTTAAATCCAATTTTTAAAAGTTAACAATTTATCATTCTTAACTACGTAGAATTCAATAACCTATTAAAACAAAAAATTTCCATGTTAAATTCACGATTAAAATATTTCATTAAATCCAACGTTCAATTACATTGTAATAAAATCCTAGTTAATTATACTTTAAATCCAAATAAATTCTTTTATTTTGATTTTCGCTCTTATTATTAAATTAACTATTACCTTATGAATATAATTAACATTAGTTTACATTATATTACATTCATATTTTAGACTTATCTTCTTAACCAAATTAATTGTTAATTTAAATTACATTAAAATAGTTGTCAATAACATTCAACAATAAAATTAAATTATATTCTAGTTATTTTCTCATTAATTTATCATAAATTTTAATTTCTCACAATAATAAATTTTAAAATCTTATTTAATTTAATAGTTTAATTATCAAAATTTACGGGTTGTTACATAGAAAAGAAGAGGCTTAGGTGGCCATTTATTTCTCATTTGATTTGAGGCTACAACTTGCATAATATGATAAGTAGATAAAAGATCATTACATGAACATAAGAGGGTTATTTATGCATGCATAAAACCCTAATCCATATATTAGGGGACTACCCAAAATACCCCTTAGGAAGTGTAACCTCCAAGCGATCATTAGCATGAGATTAATCCTTCATTAAATGTGCATGTGACTTTAATCCCCACTAACTTATGCATTAGCTCCTAATTGTAGATTATGGTAAGTTGGTAGATGTGTCCTCCATGATTCCATGAATCCACTTATTTCCATCTTCATTTGCCTTCTTCTCTTGTGCATGCATGTCTTCATGAAGGTTTCTTTTATATTTCCATCCAAATTCCTACAAATAAAACTAAAATGTGCAAATAAATATTCTCCAAAATTAATATATGCACAGAATATCATTTTCCCTTAGATGAAGATGAATGAGCGATGATTTGATGATATTTGGATTTGGGTAAAAACATGTGAAAATACCCAATTATGATATTTATTTAAATAAAAGCAGATTAAATACGGAAGTTAAAATATGCACATTTACGTGCACATCAAATGCCATCACAGTTATCTTTTTATTCGTCCTCGAATAAACTAAAACTAAGATAAATCCATTTTCGTAGAAAACACGATTGCATTGAGCATATGCAATAAGCCGTTAACCTCTAGGTGTCCCTAGTAGGATGAGTGTTATCTCGTGAGGGTTTTCAACGAATACTACCCACAAAATCCAAATGCAAGATTTATTTACAAAGAGACGAATGCAAGTTTTTGAAAATATTTACAAATGAAAATTTTACTTTTAAATTAACACGAATAAGTTAAATATAAGTTCTGGTCATCATCAAGAAATTAAAGTCCTTTTACTCATTTAAACTTCCAACAAAAATTAAGTTATCATCACAATTAGACTCTAGTTTGGTTATTTGTTTTGGCTGATAACATAGTGCAACTATGAAATGGATCGTTAGTTGATTTTCAATGTTTTGCAAAGTGGTATTTTTATTTCTTTTGAATAAAAAGTCAAATCAAATAAGTGAAAATAGTTCTTGGCTTTCAATTGCTTACTCTCTCTTTATTTGAAATTTTATTGATATTAACAATATTTACATATGCCTAACTTAGAAAACTGAGGCCAGATATACCACCCATGCACCCCCTTGTGGGCTTACCTAAGGGGAATACAGAGCATGGCGAGTGTACACACAAGTGTGTACACCTATCGACTGTAGCGTTATTAATGAAAGGATTTTTATATACATACACCTAACTTAGAAAACTGAGGCTAGATATACCGTCCAAGCACTACCTTGCGGGCTTACGTGAGAAGGGTATAGAGCGTGGCGAGCATACACATATACACCTATCGACTGTAGGTGTTAATAAAATATATACATATATACAATAACCTTTTTTTTTGTTTTTTTATATTTCTTTTATGAAGAGTGAGTTTTACAATATCATCTTAGCACCACTTAACTTAGAAGATCAAAAATGTTATCGCCTTTACTTTAAATCAACAACTTATTCAGCAAAGATTTCAATTAAGATATACTTCATAATTATAACCCATGAACCTTCCTATATACTAGTTAAACCATCGTTACTTGTAATCAAACTTTATTTTTATTTTCGTTGAGACAAATAAATTTTCAAAAATTTCAATTTAATAACCAAAAACATATACTTATCCTATAGTGTTTATTTAAAAATAAACCAAAATGCTACAACGAAAATTTATTTTGGGATTTTTTCGTTTTTTAGAAATTTTGAGTTTTGGAAAGAAAATGCAAAAAATGATGAAAAATCAAAAATGAAGATGATACCCCCACACTTGATTTTGACTGTGTCCCCACAGTTAGTGCATGATATAATAAGTGTAATAGGGAAAAATATGTATATATTTGCAAAAGAGGATTAACATTTCTTATTAGACGTAGCATGGCTCATGAAGAGTCATGAGCTCCTCCTCTCGATCACAGGGCAACTCGAAGAATGGTTTCAAATGATGACCATTGATTTTGAGAATTGTTCCATCCTTGGGGTTTTGTATTACTATGGTACAGTGTGGAAAAAAAGTCCATACCATGTATGGTCTGGTCCATCTATATTTTAGTTTTCCAGGGAATAAGTGAAGTCTAGAGTCATACTAAAGAACTTTCTGGTTGGATGGAAACGTTTTTCTTAGGATTGACTTGTCATGAAAAACTTTTGTTCTTTCTTCGTAAATTTTCTCGTTTTCATACGCATCATTCATAATCTCTTCTAATTCGTTGATTTGCAATTTTCTATTTTCACCGACTTTTTCAAAATCAAAGTTTAATTCCTATATTGCCCACAAACCTTTGTGTTATTGCAAAAGGTAAAAGGCACGCTTTCCCATAAACTAAACGAAATGGGGACATCCCAAGGTAGTTTTAGAAGCAGTACGATAAGCCCAAAGCGCATATGTTAACTTTTGTGACCAATCTTTACGATTTTTTTAACGGTTTTCTCCAAGATTTTTTTGTTTGACGATTTGAAACTTCAACTTGGCCACAATATTGAGGATGATACGAAGTGGATAACTTGTGGGTGTCGAATATTTCTTCACTAGAATTTCAAATGAACGATCGCAGAAATGGGTTCCGTTATCACTTATTATTGTGTAAGGTGTGCTGAACCTCGAAAAGATGTTTTCTTTAAGGAATTTCACAAAATTTTAATGGTCGTTGGTTTTACACGGAACGGCCTAAACCCATTTAGATACATAATCGACAGCAAGAAGAATGTACGGGTTTCCGAAAGAATTGAGAAACGGTCCCATAAAATCAAAACCCCAACCATCAAATATTACGATTGTAAACATGGGGTTCAAAAGGAATCATATTTCATCGATAAATTCTTTCTAACATTTGGCAGTGATCGCAAGTTTTACGATTCGAATGAATCTTTGAAAAGAATGGGCCAGTAAAAGCCACATTGAAGTACTTTTTCAGTAGTTTTTCAAGGATCAAAATGTCTGCCACACGCTTGGTCGTAACAAAACGAAAGAACACTTTTGATTTCGCAGTCTGGGATGCAACGTCGAATGATTTGGTCGGAACAATATTTAAAAAAGTATGGATCATCCCAAATATAAGTACTTGACTTGGGTAAGAAATTTACATTTATCTTGCTTCAACCAAAATAATGGGATTTCTTTATTAACTAAATAGTTCACTATGTCAGCGTACCATGGGTCGACAGAAATTGAAAGGAGTTGTTCATCAGTGAAATTTTCATTGATTGGTAATGGTGATGGTTTGTTAGGAAGAGGGGACAAGTGAACGACTATGACATTGTCATTGATTGTAATATCAAATTATTATAGTAAAAGGATCCAACGAATTAGCGGGACTTAGCATTCTTCTTAGCGAAAAGGTACCTAAGAGCAGAATGGTCAGTGTAAACAGTTGTTGGGTACGTTTATACCACCACCGAACCATGCTCCTACCGGACCGTTCGGTACCGAGCCAACAAGCTCCAAGCTCCCACCGAACCATGCTCCTACCGGACCATTCGGTACCGAGCCAACAAGCTCCAAGCTCCCACCGAATCATCTCGAACTGGACCAACAACACCAACTACCGAACCATGCTCCTACCGGACCACCTACCACCGGACCGAGACATTCCGAACCAAGCTCCTTCCAGACCAACACTACCAGGCCAAATCGCGTCAGCCCAGGCCCACCAGCAGCTATATACATCCAAGACCCCTACCCCCAGCCTCACTCTATAAATAGAGGGGCAGGGGTACAACAATGGGGGACAAGTTTGAGAGCTCAAGCACGGAGAGAACTTTCAAACAACTTTCAGATACTAGTATCAAAGCTTTGTACTTGTAATCTAAAGAAGAAAAGAGAAATAATATATAAAGTGGACGTAGGCACATTCTGGCTGAACCACTATAAATCTGCGTGTCTTTTACAGTTTAGTCCCTGCTTTTCATATATTTGCATAAATCATCCAAATCACTAAAAACAACGTAAAATCAATTAAATCATACGACTTTGAGGTGTTTGTCCATTTTTTGTGCAAACATTTTTGGTGCTTTCACTGAGAGTTGAACTCAGGAGCTTCAGCTTCTTCCACTTAACATTCTTCCTAACAGCATCGTTCATTGCTTGGAAGGAATGCCTCCCAAGCAGAAGAAAGATGTTAACAAAGGGAAAAACATCGCAACTAGCAGTCTTCCAGATCCAGTAGTCACAGACTAGGTGAATCGTCCCCCTCCAGCAGCAGTACCAAATGAAGGTCAGGCTAATCCAACCACTCCTGCCGCAGAACAGCCTGCAACAATTACTAGGGCAGATCTAGACAGGGTTGTGGCTGAAGTAACTAACCGCTTCACATCCCAGCAGGAAGCCTTGGTTGACCATCTCATGTCACGCTTAAGGGATGCTGAAGAGTCCAACCGCAACACTGAATCATGGGGTGAGTCCCAGTCTGGAGGTTCTCAGAGACAACAAAGATCTTCCTTCTTCGAAGGAGCTAACGGCAGAAGCAGCCATGGTAGGAGCCGAGATCGAGCGCAGCCTGAAGTTAGGCTTGAGGAAACGCTTGGAACCGAACCCAACGGGGGAGGTACCGGGCGGAGGTCAACTGTGGCTGAGCCGGTTGTACTGCCTAACCACAGAAACGCCAGTGAACGGGGCCGAGCTAGAGTCCAGCCCGAAGTTGGGCCCGAGGAAGTGCTTAGATCAGAACCCAGCAGGGGAAGATCAAGGCAAGGGCCAACTGTAGCTGACCCTAGCATGCTCCCAGAAGACCAAAGACAGCCATTGGAAAATATCAGGAATAATAGACGATACCATCCCTACAGGCATTTGGACGAAATCAGTCCCACAGAACAGAACCGAACTCGTTTCTATCTGCTCCAAATTCTGATGAAAGGATGGCACGCTTGTTCAGAGAATGCATCCAACGGGAGCAAAGGGATCGAGGGATAGGCGCTAGGTTAACCAGCCCTTTCGCCCGCAATATCGAAATTGCTATCACCCCCCGAGAATGGAAGATGCCAACAATGGAACCTTACAAAGGAACCTCCGACCCCGTTGTACACTTACAGAGATACACACAACATATGCTCATGAGTGGAGCAACAGAGGGAGTACTGTGCAAATGCTTTCCACTATTCTTAGCAGATCTCGCTACCTCCTGGTTCTGTCATTTACCCCAGGGATCCATCAGCTCGTGGGAAATGTTGAAAGAAAAGTTTATCAGTCAGTTCCTCATTCATGTGGAACAACCTAAGGACGCTTATTCCTTATCCAACATCAAACAGAAACCTGGAGAGAAACTGCAGCAATACCTAACCCGATTCAATGCCGCAGCGGCCGCAGTCCAAGATGCCGATGAGAAGATTATCCTAATGGCCCTCTATAGTGGTGTGCATCCAGACACTAAATTTGCTAGAAGGTTGACAAAAGAAAAACCAGCTACTTTACCCGATTTATTCCATGAAGCTGGGAAATATATGAGGCTTGAGGATGCTGCCATGGAGGGGCAGTCAGGACAACAAAATAAGGCAACTCACAACAACGCGCCTGCTGTGGCAAGGGACGTTCGAAGAAATGATTCCAGAGACAATGCTGGGGGCAAGAAGGGAGAAAAGCGCCTATATCGGCCAGGACCGAGATTCGACACTTATACTCCTTTGAACGAAACCGTCAAAAACATCTTCCTTGCCACCCAAGGAGAAGTTAGATACAAACGCCCACCATACAAGAAGGAATCAGATAACGCGCAGAAGTCTGGAAAGTTCTGTCACTTCCACGAATCTCATGGGCATGATACCAATGAGTGCCATCATCTCCGGGACTTGATTTAAGAACACATCAGAAGAAAGAAACTGGAATGCTATGTAAAAGGTCAGGACAGGACTCCAGCTCCTGCCAATGAGAACCCAAGACTACCCTCACCGGAGGTTGGCAGAGGAAACCACAACACTAGCGGCTCTAGTCAAGAGAAGATAGTGGTCCATACCATCTCGGGAGGACCGCACATCGCCGACAGAAGCTGGGCAGAGATGGAAAGATATGGAAAGTCGCTTAGAAACAATGAAGACTGTGTTAATTCTGTTATAGAAGAGCGCCACCCGAAGCGGAAGGAGAATCATGACATCACATTCGGTAGGCGTGACCTAGAAGGAAGGCAATACCCTCACATGGATCCCATGGTTATCTCTGCCCGGCTCAGTCCAGCCGAAGTTTTCCGAATTCGAGTAGACACTGGAAGCTCAGTAAATATCCTATTCAAACATGCATTCGACAAAATGAAACTATCAATGAAGGATGTATCTCCCTGCAATAAACCACTACACGGTTTCACTGAAGATGCGAAGATGCCCCTCGGGCAACTGGACCTCTTTGTTGAGATTGGAAGCCATCCCCTCTCCGTTGTACGGAAACAGACGTTTGTGCTAATAGAAAACCACTCGGCCTACAATGCCTTCTTAGGAAGGCCAGCCTTGTCTAACTTCCAAATTGTCCTAGCCCCATGGTGCCTAAAGATGAAATTTCCAATGGACAATGGAGTAGGGGAAGTAGAAGGAGACCAGGACGTTGCTCGAGACTGCTATGTGACTGAACAAAAAGTGTAGAGGTTGCCCTCTGCACAAAAAGTTTGGAAGCATAGCAACTAAAGAAAGCCCCTCCTCTTCGATATACCAGCGACCCTTTCAATGAATTAGACCTCAGGGACAAGGAGGAGGAGGCCACCGCCGAACTTGCGGAGGCTATGGAATTTGTATCTGTAGATAAGCACGACTCGAGTAGACTATTGAAAATCGGGTCCCAACTAAAAGCAGGGTTGAAGGAGCAACTCATCGACTTTCTCCGCCACAACCTGGATGTATTCGCATGGTCACACGCTGACATGACCGGAATCTCCCCCGACGTAGCATGCCATGTACTAAACATTGATCCTACCAAGGTGCCCGTAAAACAAAGAAAGAGAAGTATGAGGGCAGAGCGATCAGCAGCCCTCGATGAAGAAGTAAAGAATCTACTTGCCAATGACTTCATACGAGAAGCCATCTACCCAGAATGGATCGCCAACCCGGTACTGGTAAAGAAGGCTAATGGGAAGTGGCGAACATGCATTGACTTCTCCAACTTAAACGACACCTGCCCAAAGGATTGCTTCCCACTTCCTCGAATCGACCAACTTGTAGACAGCACAGCCGGGCATGAACTCTTATCTTTTATGGACGCATACTCAGGATATAACCAAATTCCTATGCATGCTCCCGATCAAGACCACACTAGTGTCATCACTGACCGGGGTTTATACTGCTATAAGGTAATGCCTTTCGGACTTAAAAACGCAGGAGCCACCTACCAGCGCCTCGTCAACAAGATGTTTGCAGGGCTAATAGGACAAACTATGGAAGTGTATGTGGATGACATGCTGGTAAAGTCAAGGAAAGCCGACGGTCACGTAAGCCATCTGGGCGAGATGTTTCAATTACTTCGCCAATATGGAATGAAACTCAATCCTCTAAAATGCTCCTTCGGAGTATCATCAGGAAAGTTCTTGGGATTCATCGTCCAATCTAGAGGGATTGAAGAAAACCCTGAACAAGTTCGAGCGCTAAAGGATATCAAGATACCCTCCACTCGAAAGGAAATGCAAAGCCTGAATGGGAAAGTGGCCGCCCTAAGCCGATTCATCTCCAAAGCAACGGACAAGTGTGTCCCCTTCTTCGAAGCTCTGAAGAAAGACAAAGGAAAGTTCGAATGGACCGACGAATGCTTAACCGCTTTCCTCAACTTAATCGAACACCTCCAGAAACCGTCGGTACTCTCGACTCCAAGCGAAGGCGAAGAGTTATACCTATACATTGTTGTGTCATCTCACGCCCTAAGCGCTGCGTTGGTAAGGGAAGACAACCGCACGCAGCGGCCAGTTTACTTTGTAAGTAAGAGGTTTACGGGGGCAGAAGTCAGATATTCTAAACTTGAGAAGCTAGCATACTGTTTACTGATCACGTCACGGAAACTGCGTCACTACTTCCAGTCCCATTCCATCAAAGTTCTGACCGATCAACCACTGAGGCAGGTACTCCAACGTCCCGACACCTCCGGGCGACTACTTAAATGGTGCATTGAACTGAGTCAGTATGATATCACCTATCACCCTCGCACCGCTATCAAGGAACAAGCCATGGCCGATTTCATTGCAGAATTCACCACCAACGAAGGTAAGGAGCAATCGAAAATAGCAGAAGACATTAAGTGGAATCTCTTCGTGGATGGGGCATCAAACGACCAAGGCTCGGGGGCAGGTGTGGTAATAGTCACCCCTAGGGGAAATAAGCTGCACTATGCAATAAGGTTGGAGTTCGCTGCCACCAACAACGATGCAGAGTATGAAGCAGTGATAGCTGGATTAGAACTTGCCTTAGAGATCGGAGCCAATTCTTTGTGTCTTCATAGCGATTTTCAACTTATTGTTAATCAAATACTAGGAGAATTCCAAGCTCGAGAAGAACGACTCATAGAATATTTAAAGAAGACCAAGTTACTTCTCAATCGATTGGACCACTACTTAGTCAAACACATCCCTCGAGAAGAGAACCGAGAGGCCGACGAATTGGCGAAGCAAGCAAGCGTGAGAGACGGCGCTATTTCCGGAGCGGTAACCATCTCAAGGCAACCGACCCCAAGTTTTGAGCAAGTGAATCTGATAGCTGCAACCGAAGAAGCAACTTGGATGACTCCCATCCGAGACTACTTACAAAGCGGCACACTACCCAGCGGGCGTAACGAAGTCAAGAAAATATTGAGGAAGGCCTCCCACTACACAATACAAGAGGACATCCTCTATCGGCGCGGATTCTCTAACCCCTTATTAAGGTGTGTCGCTGGAAGGGAAGCCAAAGAAATCTTATCCAACATTCATCAAGGAAGCTGCGGAGATCACACCGGAGGGCAAACTTTAGCAAAAAAGATACTCCGATATGGATATTTCTGGCCCACCTTAAGCAAGGACGCCTTAGATTTCGTCAAAAAATGTGACAGATGCCAGAAGTTTGCTAAGATTCCGCGGCTACCAACAACTGAGATTACTCAAATGGCCAGCCCTTGGCCCTTCGCAATATGGGGAATTGACTTAATCGGCGAACTACCAATGGGCCGAGGCGGGGCCAAATATGCTATAGTGGCAGTCGACTATTTCACCAAATGGGTTGAAGCAGAACCTCTGAATAAAGTATCTTCAGCAAAAGTTATTAACTTCTTGATCAAAAATGTTCTGTGCAAGTACGGGGTCCCATTCAAAATCATATCGGATAATGGACTTCAGTTTGACAGCGAGGAATTCGCCAACTGGTGCCGAGAGCATGGAATTCACAAAAGATTCTCATCCGTAGCGTATCCCCAGGCAAACGGACAAGTCGAAGCCATCAACAAAATTATGAAAACTCTAATAAAAAAGAAACTCGAAAAGTCAAAGGGCGCTTGGGTGGATGAACTGCCTACGGCACTATGGGCCTATCGCACATCTTTCAGAACATCAACGGGGCACACTCCTTTCTCTTTGGCATACGGATCGGAGGCTATGCTCCCAGTTGAAACCATCGTGCCTTCCCACCGTAGGATCCACTATAACCCAGAAGAGAACGAAGAACTCCTTCACATGTCTTTGGATCTAATTGAGGAGAGAAGAAATGACGCAGCCCTCAAAGCAGCAGCCCACAAGCAAAAAGTGGCAGCACACTACAACTCCAAAGTCAAGCATCGTACCTTACAAGAAGGAGATCTTGTCCTCAAGCGAATCTTCCCTCGCCCCTGAGCACTAGATCCAATCTGGGATGGACCATATGTAATACATAAAAATCTCCACAATGGAGCTTATATTTTGTCAACAGTGGACGGAGAGGTGTTCCAGAGGGCATGGAACATCCAACACCTCCGTCGATACTTTTCTTAACTTGTACTGCCCATATGAAGTGAATTAACAAAGAGAATCAGTGGACATAGGCATTTTCACGCCGAACCACTTTAAAAAACCTTGTCTCTTTTTTAACTTGTCCCTTTATATCTTAGCTGCTTATTAACTTTATCCTTTTCTGTTGAACAAAATCCTATGCATGTAGCATTTCCATTCAAAGCACTCCACAGCGCAACTTCACCCGGACAAGACCTAACAGGTATTATGCGAATCTATGCCCTCGTCAATGAGACACTTTTGCTCCGGCATCTCTCTGCTGCGGGTTAACTCATTGCTCGCGACGGCCCTTAAAGCCAACTGTAATGAGCCGATTATAAGCCACCGAGAAGGCCGACTATAGCCGAGGCAGCTCATTACGGCGTTCGGCTCGTCGGCAACTATGAACCGACTATAAGCCCCAACATAAGGTGTGGCCAGCCAGGGGCAGTTCACAGGTGACGATCGTCACCCACGCTAGCCGGCCACAGTAAATCGAATAATACCCACGATTACGGGCCATAATGGCCCAAGTAGTTACTGTGCGCGATCTTGGCTCCGATGTGTCTTAAGTGCGGCTGTGGTAAAAAAGAATTAACTCCCTGCGGAGGCGTAAGATGGGTGACAAATGTCTCCAAGACCCACAGCTAGGGAAAGTGACTACAAAGCCCGTTTGCCACGAACTTAAGCACATCGAAGGCCTTCCGTGATTGGAAGTTTTACTATTTCACGCATTTCAATTTTATTTAAGAAACTTTTCTCCTATCCTCTGTAACAATCCCTGAAGTACAGGACACATAACAGGAGACATTCGCTAATGGAAGCGGATGCTCACAGCAAGATACTGGACCGCATCCCATACTCGGTCACACGGGACATTCAAAGCTGCCATCTACAAGCAAAATATAAAGGGCGGTATTTCTTTCTTTCATGAGTAAACACGTGACTATAATTTATTCACACCGCACGCTAACATTGTAAGTCATATTTTAAACAAGAACTTGACGTCAAATACGATTTAATTACAAGAATATGCATAGCTATATTTCTCACACAACATGTCGAAATAGCAAAAACATTCAAAAGACGACAGAATCAGCTTAAGTTAAAAAGTTACACGTCAAGAATAATGTTGTTTATTACAAGTAGCATAATTACAGCCTAAGAGTTACGTTACCGTTCTGAGACTAACATACACTACAATGCCAAGTTCACAAAAAGATATCCAGGTCAAATCATGGAGCCGGCTGCGTTGGAGTTTTATCCTTGTCCTGTTGCCCACCTGTCCGGTCAAAGAAAGAATTCATTAATGATAAGCAACCAAGTTAACGGAAAGACTAGAAAGGAAGACTTACCAGCACCTGCTTCTTGACCATCCTGGTCGTCATCCTCTACTTGCACATCTGCCTCCTCAGCAGCAAGCAACCGCATACCCTCCTTCACTGCCACCTTCTCCTCCTTGGTAAACTGGACAGTGACCACATCCATGTTGAAGACCACGCCACCCTCTTTATCCGCATCAGCCCTAGCCTCCTCCAGAGCCCGGAGATAAATCCTAGCCATGACCCTGGGATAATCATCCATCTAGGATAGGTTGCCCTGCTTCCAAGTACGGAAGTACATGTCCTGAAGCATCTCGTCCATCATCCCCTCGTTCTCCTCAAACTCCCTCATCCAGACCTCGGAAGCCGACAGCCTTTCAACGGCAGCTTCTCTCTCCAATCGGTATCTCAAGCAGTCAGCCTGAAGGGATTCCCGCATCGCCTCCATCTCCTCCTTCAGCTGGGCTTGAGCAAGCTCTGCGGCCTCAAGCCTCCCAGATAACTCCTCTATCTACTCAAGATCCACTTTCCGAACCTCATCCACCGTGGCAATGGCCATATCGATCCGTTCCTTGCAGGTAGCCTCCATTTTCCGCAGTTCGACTCAGCTAGCCTCTTCCATAGTTTTCTTTAGTCGTATAGAGGCGACCTCGTGCTGAGAGATCTGGATGGCCTGGTCGGCGAGTTGCTTGGCCTGGTCGGAAACCACTAACCGCAATCTTATGTTAGCACTCCCGATTTCCTCCCCGGCCTTGACCAGTCGGGCATGATGCCCCATCAACTTGCTGGTCTCCTCAGCAACCCGGTCGATGTTTGCCTTAGCTTCGTCCCCCATAGTGACAATCCGAGTAGTAAGCAAATCAAGGTCCAGGGACTTGGCCTCATCAAGCACCTTTACCATAGGATTGCGAGGGAGAAGGTGCTCACCGGTAACCTCGTCGAAGGAAATATCAGGAGAACTTGGATCCAGATCAGGATGACCCGCAAATGGATTACGAGCCAAGCCGGGACGATCAATCTGAGTAACGGTAGGATTTTTAGACGGGTGCGGCGAGGGTATGAACTCAGTATCCTCCTCCGTGATATCATGAAGAGGCTGGATTGGGGGCTGAGGACCAGGTGAAGGCTCGGATAGGGAGCGACTCCTCTTTCTCTTTTGAATATCCTCTTCAATAACCCCGAGAAGAGGACGGTAGCCGACTACGTCCCCGGAACGGTGGGTCAGAGGCTTCGGTTTAGCGAAAGCTTTGAGGAGTTTGAATTGTTCGAGGCGGTGCCGAATGTCCGAGGTCTTGGCCACCTTACCCTCTCCTGGAATAGAAACCAAGTGTTACAAGCATACATTGAATCATAATCCAAGAAATATATCGAGTAAAAAAGAGACGGGAACTGGCCATGAAATATCCCTAAGTACATATCATAAAGGGAGTCGGCGGGAGTCAAAAATTCACCTTGAATCGCCGGAGTTGCCGTGGCCAAAACGCCCTTAGAAGATGGATCGGCACCAATTCCGGCCTTGTCAGCTCTCTTCGTCTTCTCCACCAAGACCGATCCTTCCCCCAACCCCTCAAAAGCATGGTGGAAAGCCTCATTTGTCCACTCTTGGATCTCACCTACTTGCCCAGAAGACAAAGCACTGGCGCCATCACCGCTCTGTCCTTCGCCACCATCATCACCGTGACGATCACCGTCCCCTTCTCTGTCACTTCCACTCTCCGCCTCACTTCCTTCGTCCTCGCCCTTCTCCCCCTCCACTTTTTCCTCCTCCTGAACATCCGGATGTGTGCTGGGAGAGGGTCCATCAGACTTCCTAAGCTTCTTCCCCCGGCGACTGGATGCGCCGAGAAGGGTCTCCTTTTGCCACTCTTCGCCGGGGCCCCTCCTGTGGCTTTGGCAGCCCTCTCCTCCGCTGTGTCTCTTTGCTTGATCACAAACTGATGTGGTAGGATCAGGTTGTGCCCTAGAAGTGTAGCGTTCCTAATCAAATAATAGGCCGACCTATCCCTTCCCGTGATGGCTTCTATTTCCTCAGCCATCTGAACCAGTCGATCATTCTCCACGACCGCAAAGCCACCTGTCGCTAGCAAGAAATAAAAACACATAAGATGAAGCATTGCAGTTATAACGGAAATTATAAATAAAGCGTCACACTTACAGCCGGAGGTGAAGCGATGGATGGAAACAGAGTCATCCCTGATAAAGAACCATTCTTTCTTAAACATACTGAACTTCGAATATAAGTCCAGGACAGGCTTGAAAGATACGGCTGATTCCAAGCTAATGTATGGAGACCCCTTCTTATAGCCTCTCAAGTTGTACAAATACCGGATCTCCCGGTTGGAAGGAGGACGTCCATATCTCCTCTGGAAGATGACGAAGAGACTCACCAGAATGGCATAGGAGTTGGGCTGAAGCTGGAATGGAGCTACCTTTAGATATGTGAGAAAGCTGACTACCCAGGCGTTGAGAGGCGGGATGGCACCACACATGCAATGGTATCTGCTGTAGGCAAAATATCCTTTGGGAGGATCATATGGCATCACTCCCGCATTCGGCAATAACATGCGCGCTCGGTCGATCCCGAAAGAGCGAGATATAACATCAAGTTGCTCGCCCTTGAGTGAGCTAGGGAAGCAATCAGGAGGCAAGTTAAGAAGTTCCTGAGGACCGTATCCATCCACCAATGATCTCGGGGTGGGCCCATGACGGGCAGACCCTGGTTGAGCCGGGGGCACCGAGGAAGGCTCTTCTCTATCCTGAGATCTCTTCTTCTCTGATCGGGTTTCCACTCTTTAAGACATTTATCTGCAGACACAAGAAAGTATATCGTTAAGACACATAAACTATGTAATCTAGAGTTTCACTGGTGATTCAGGTACAAAAGTCCATCCGGTAAAGGGTTCATTCAACACTCGTAATCCCCGAATTCATTCAGTAAAGCCCAACTAAAGATTCGGTCGGCGTTCCCAGTATAGATCCATTCGGCATTCTCAGTATAGATCCATTCGGCATTCTCAGTATAAGATTCCTTCGGCATTCTCAGTATAAGATTCATTCGGCTTCCTCAGTATAAGGTCCATTCGATACAGAAAATTTTCAAATTCGTTCGGCATCGAGTTCGCTCGGCATTGAAAGTCCTTAGGTTCATTCGGTGGAACAAAGAGACTCAATCTTAAAAACTGGTTCGGCAGAAGAAAAATTACCTGGTCCGGCAGCTAAGATTGATTCGACAGTTCAGAATTTGACTCGGCTATTTTCGTTCGGTAAGGTATGATGAAGGCATATGGCTCCTACTTATAGAGGAGGGTTGATAGCCGGACCAGCTGGTTCGGTTCTCGGGCCAAATGTGGTCGTCCAAACTGGAACAAAGCACGACATACGCTAAGCGTATGCCCTACTTTGGGGGGCAAATGTTGGGTACGTTTATACCACCACCGAACCATGCTCCTACCGGACCATTCGGTACCGAGCCAACAAGCTCCAAGCTCCCACCGAACCATGCTCCTACCGGACCATTCGGTACCGAGCCAACAAGCTCCAAGCTCCCACCGAACCATGCTCCTACCGGACCATTCGGTACCGAGCCAACAAGCTCCAAGCTCCCACCGAATCATCTCGAACTGGACCAACAACACCAACTACCGAACCATGCTCCTACCGGACCACCTACCACCAGACCGAGACATTCCGAACCAAGCTCCTTCCGGACCAACAATACCAGGCCAGATCTCGTCAGCCCAGGCCCACCAGCAACTATATACATCCAAGACCCCTACCCCAGCCTCACTCTATAAATAGAGGGGCAGAGGTACAACAATGGGGGACAAGTTTGAGAGCTCAAGCACGGAGAGAACTTTCAAACAACTTTCAGATACTAGTATCAAAGCTTTGTACTTGTAATCTAAAGAAGAAAAGAGAAATAATATATAAAGTGGACGTAGGCACATTCTGGCTGAACCACTATAAATCTGCGTGTCTTTTACAGTTTAGTCCCTGCTTTTCGTATATTTTCATAAATCATCCAAATCACTAAAAACAACGTAAAATCAATTAAATCATACGACTTTGAGGTGTTTATCCATTTTTTGTGCAAACAACAGTAATGTGTGGGCCCGTCAAATATTGTCGGAATTTTTTGGGAGCAAAAACTGCCGCTAGAAGCTCTTTTTCAGTGGTTGTGTGATTATGTTGAGCATCATTCTAAGTCATACTAGCGTTGTAGATAACATGAAGGATCTTGTTGATATGTTGTCCTAAGACAGCACCAACTGCAAAGTTCGAAGCATCACACATTATTTCAAATGGAATATCCCAATTCTATGAGCAGATTACAGGAACAGAAACAAGTTCGTTTTTGAGATGTTCAATAACAGAAACCTAATCAGAATTAAAATCGAATGGAACATCTTTTCCAAGAAGAGTAGTAAGAGGTCGAGCAATCTTACTACAATCTTTCACAAAGCGTCGATAAAAACACTTATGTCCAAGGAAAGAGCGAATGTCAACAGATTTGGGAAGGGGTAGATTTGCAATGACATCGGTTTTAACTTTATCTACCTCAATGCTTTTATTTGAAATGACATGTCCAAGGACTACGCCTTGAGTGACCATAAAGTGGCATTTTTCCCAATTTAGCATCAAGTGTTTATCCTTGCATCGTTTAAGTACCAACTCAAGATGACGTAAGCATTCAGAAAAAGAGTTTCCAAAGATGGAAAAATCGTCCATAAACACTTCAAGAAAACTTCAATCATATCAGAGAAGATGCTAACATGCATCTTTGAAAAGTAGCAGGAGCATTGCAAAGGCCAACTGGCATACGTCGATACGTAAAAGTGCGAAAGAGACACATGAAAGTTGTTTTCTCTTGATCTTCGGGCACAATTAGAATTTGGTTTAACTGGAATAACCATCAAGAAAGCAATAGAATTCATGACCGGCTAAACGTTCAAGCGTTTGGTCGATAAATGGAAGAGGGAAGTGATCCTTATGTGTTGCAACATTTAATTTTCGATAATCAATGCAAATACGCCAACCCATTTGAGTACGAGTTGGAATAAGTTTGTTAGAATCATTCTTGATAACGGTAAGTCCAGACTTTTTCGGCATGACATGAATTCAGCTTACCCATGAACCATCGGAGATTGGATAAATTATTCCATTATTGAGAAGTTTAAGAATTTCATCACGAACTGCATCCTTCATTTTTGGGTTCAGCCATCGTTGCATGTCACGAACTGGCTTGGCATCATTAATTAAATGGATGCGATGTTGAACAAGAGCTAATTCCCTTTATATCGATGATCGACCATCCAATTGCTTCTTTGTTTTTAGAAAGGACAGAAAGAAGGGAAGCTTCTTGATCAAGAGAGAGAGAGAGAGGAAGAGATTATGACAGGAAACATTTCGTTGTCACCTAATTATGCATAGTTAAGGTGATCGGGAAGGGGTTTTAGGTCCAGCTTTGGGGGTTTCTCAATCAACGAATTCAGTTGAAGTTCTAATTCAGTGATAAGGGGCTTAAACGGAAGAGAAATTTCAATTTCGTTAGGTCATCTTGAACAATTGTTCATATTCAGTTTCGCATTCATGATTTAGGTCGACTGTTTCATTATCGAAATTTTCTTGAATGAAGCTAACTTCTAGTCTTTGGTCACTTGGATCATTCGTTTGGTTTTCAAGATTGAAAACGTTAAGATCCAAAGTCATGTTTCCAAAAGAGATATTCATCAAACCATTTCGTAAATTTGTTAAAACATTCGAAGTAGCCAAGAAGGGTTGGCCTAAAATCAGTGGAATTTGACTCATTGGATTATTCACAGGTTTAGTTTCCAAAACGATGAAATCGATGGGGAATATGAATTGAAAGATTTTGATGAGTACGTCTCCAATTTCTCCCATGGGTCTCTTTATCGAACGATCGGAATATTGAAGAGTTACTTTTGTTGGTTTTAGTTCACCCAAGTCAAGTTGTTGGTAAACTGAATAAGGTATCGAATTTACACTCCCACCCAAATCGAGTAAACGTTTGTTAATCATTTTGTCTTCTATCGTGCATGTGATTATCAGACATCTAGAATCTTTGTATTTGATAGGAATTGACTGGAACAATACTTTGCTAAGTCCGACAGCTAAAAAGACTTTCTTGGGTACATGAGTGTGTCATTTTTGGGAACACGAGTCCTTGAGAAACTTAGCGTAAGTTGGGACTTGCTGAACGATATCAAGAAGCGAAATGTTAACTTTGACTTGTTTGAAAATTTCCAACATCTTTTCCATTTGGTCAGATTGTTTCTTGGGTCGAAGACGATGTGGAAATGGAACACGATACTAAGTAGGTTGGTCTACTTGAGTAGAAGAAGAATCTGGATTGGCATTTGATTCAATGTTTGGCTTCACGTTTTGTTCAGATTCGATTTGTTATTTTAGAAGTGTCGAGAGGAGTTTCCCGTAAATCGTTTGGATTAACGACTTGATTGTTGATTTGTTTACCAAAATGCAAAGTTGTGATAGCATTCATTTGAGTTATGTTGCTATCTCGAACAACATGGGCTTGATTTGATTTCATGGTTTGATTTCTTGGATTCGAAACTGGATGACTTGGGAATGTGCCTCGTTCACTTTCACTGACGGATGCGAAAAATTGACTCATTTGCATTTCAATTTTTGCAATCGACTGACTAGTATTCTGTATGTACGAGGTTAACTAATTTTGCAAATTATTGTTTGATTGAAGGCTTTGAGTAGTTGCTTTAGCCAACGTTTCAAGACTTTTCTCAAATGAACTTAAATGTTTATCGCCTTAGGGAGAGGGAGCAAAAGATTGTTGAGGTTGATTTTGAGATGGACCCGCAAAATATTGTTGAAAATGATTGGGCTGAAAGGGACGATTAGAAGCATTATTCGAAAATGCTTGAAAATTGGACGTTCCAAATTCCTGTTGGAATTGTTTTGGTTCCACGTAAAGTTCGGATGATTTCTCCAACCAGGATTGTACGTTAGAGAATATGGGTCATTTTTAACCTTGTTGAAGGCGTTGAGTTGTTCGATAGAATTAGAGCACTAATCGGCTATGTGATTCCGATCATTTCATTTATCATACATGGGTTGGGAAGCTTGGTTCATTTGGTTCGATGAGAAAATGTTGTCGAATTTTTTAATCATTTCGTCGATTTTAGCTTCCAAAGCCAAAGATGATCCTATATCGAGTGTATGCTCGATTGTGAGTAAATTTATTTTTCGTTAGAACATTTCCATTGGGATGATTTTTCGGTCAAGTTTTCAAGAAATTGCCAAGCATCATAGTGATGTTGGGCGAGAAAGTTGCCTTGGCACATTGATTCAAGCATGGGTTTTGCGAGCTGTTTTCAAGTCCATCGTATACGATTTGGCAAATGGTCCATTTCTCGAAATTACGGCATGGACATTTTATCAAAAACTCTTTAAATCTCTCAATATATTTTTTGAATGGTTCTCCCTTGAATTGGTGAAAATTTATGATTTCGTTTTGGATTTTAGTTGTTTTTACCAAGGGGTAGAATTTTTTTGAGAAAACTTTAACAAATTCTTCCCAAGTTTTGAAGAAATTTGATGGTAAGCTGTACAACCATTTTTCAGCATAATCTGTAAGAGCAAATAGGATTCATCGAAGTTTGATTCCGTCATCAGAAAGTTGTTGGTGTTTCATGGTCGTGCAGACTTGTTCGAATTTCGTTAAGAAAATGTATGGGTTATCGTGTTCAAAATTGCCAAATTTTGGAAGTGTGGAAATATGTTTTGAATAAATTTCGAAGTGATTACCCGTAGGGGTGGGTAATGCGATGCAAGAAGGAATAGAAACTCTATCGGGAAAGATCCTATCCGTAAGAGTACTAGGGCGTTCTCGTTCACCATTGGTAGAGGATTGTTTGTTCAAGTTAAGCGATTCATAGAAGGGTCACGAGTCCCAGTAATGGTTGTTGTGTCACGAGTCCAAGTATCAAGAAAAAGTCGAGAAGAGAATGAAGTGAGAATTGAACTTAAGAGAAAGAAGCAAGGTTTAGAAAATGAAGTGAAAAATTGTTTTTTGGGCTGAAAAGGAGGATTATAGCAGTTTGGAGTAAGTGATATGGTGGATGTTGATAAAGGAAGTGAAGGTGGAATGGTGACTGGATTATGAAGTTTTATCTTGGCGGTTACTGTGTTATGGCCTATGACTGGTGGCAGTTGATAGAGTTATTGTAGTAGAGATGAAGGGTAATGGTGAAGTTTGACAGTGAAGTATGCAGTGGGGAGGCAGATTGTTTGAAGTGGAAGAGATGGTGTGATGATAGTTGGAGTTGTCTGGTAAGTGTGATGATTGGGCAGAGTGGTTTGGTTTGGCTGAGATGATGTTGGGGCAGTAGATGGAGGTGATTTGACTGATGATGGGTAGAATGGCAATTCAAGCAGAGGATGTAAAGGATGGTGAAATTTTTATGGGTAGGTTGTTTGTTCGAGGAGGTGGGGTTTGTTGTTATGGTAGAAATGGGAGTTTGGAGTTTGTATGTAGGGGTGCTCTGTGTTGAGGTGTGTACAGAAGTGTGGTTGAGGGATATGTTGTGGTGACGATGGCTTGTTGATGTGTAGTAAGGCAAGTGGTGGTGAAGTTACAGAGCAGTTGCAAGATGTTTGTATAGGGGATGGTCAGGGTATTTTTTTAAGATGCAAATCAACATACAAAATGAACACACAATAAAATCAAAAAAAAATTATTCGAAGAATAGAAATAAAATCAAATTAATTCCCTGGCAACAACACTAAAAACTTGTTTAACAGCTAATTTTCTATAGGATTAGAAAAACGTTAAAAAATATTGTAATAAAAATAACCTCAAGCGCATGGTATACAATGTTAGTACGTGGCGAGTACGGGTCGATTCGCAGGAAATTGAAGTGATTTAAATTCTATTCAATCAAATTAGACCAAATTTGAGATTGTTTTGAGCTAAGAAAAATGTAAAACTAGCTAGAACAAAGTGAATGAAAATATGAGATTAAAAGACAATTTAAAGGCAAACCCACTCTCATCCTCTGACATAAATCAATACAAGATTTTATCTATGATATCTCATTTTAATCTAAATAGAACTAGTGATGTATTTATCATAAGTATGGCCTATTTATGTTATTTATTAACATAACATAAACCATCAAACTTTTAATACAACAACTAAAACCACTTAATAAATGCTACGAAAATGAAAATGAAACTAAAATAAAAGTATATTTTAAGTATGATCTATTTACTATTTACTATTATTGATTAGTAACATAGATCATCAAATTTTGCTTCTATTTTAATTTCATGATCAAGATCGCTTTGTTAGTTAATGATGTAAATTGTGTTTATGTTTGAATATGAATAGCATATTTCTGATAAACAACATAGACTATCAAGTTGACTAATAAACTTACATCATAATCTAACTTTTCATGAGGCATAAAAAGAGATCATAAATAAGCAAATATGTTGAATCTACATGAATTAGAGAGCTTTATTACCCTTAAATTGAAGGGTTTTGGCAACTCATTTTTATTATCATTTCGACACATGTAGATTGCAACATTAAAAAGCAAGGAAAGTAAGAGCTAATAAAAAGAAAAGGAGAACTAAAATACTTGCATAAAAATAAACTTAAACTAAGTGCATAAAAAAGAAAGCTAACCTACTAATATGAAAATGAAGAAAGCATGTAAATAAAAATGAACGCAAAATGAAAGAGCATGTAGAAAAAGAGGAGGCTTAGGAAGCCATTTTATTTCTCATTTGATTTGAGGCTACAACTTGCATACTATGATAAGTAGATAAAAGATCATTACATTAACATAAGAGGGTTATTTATATATGACTAAAACCCTCATCCATATTTTAGGAGACTACCCAATATACTTCTTAGGAAGTGTAACCTCCAAGTAATCATTAGCATGAGCTTAATCATCCATTTAATTTTCATGTCACTTTAATCCCAACTAACTTGTGCATTAGCTCCTAATTGTAGATTATGGTAAGTGGGTAGGTGGGGTCGTCCATGATTTCATAAATCCATTTATTTTCATCTTCATTTGCCTTCTTCTCTTGTGCATGCATATCTTCATGAAGGTTTCTTCATATTTCCATCCAAATTCCAACAAATAAAACTAATATGTGCAAATAAATATTCTTCAAAATTAATATATGCACAAAATTATCATTTTGCCCCAAAATGAAGATGAATGAGTGATGATTTGATGATATTTGGATTTTCGTAAAAACTTGTAAAAATAACCAATTATGACATTTATTTAAATAAAAGTAGATTAAATAAGGAAGTAAACATATGCACATTTATATGCACATCAAATGCCCCCACACTTGTCTTTTTATTCATCCTCGAATAAATTAACACTAAGATAAATCTGTTTTTGTAGGAAAAAATATTGCATTGGACATATGCAACAAGCCCTTAAACCTTTAGGTGTCCCTAGTAGGACGAGTGTTGTCTCGTGAGGGTTTTCAGTGGATACTACCCACAAAATCAAAATGTAACATGAAAATTTTCCTAATTGCAAGATTTATTTACAAAGAGAATAATGCAAGTTTTTTAAAATATTTACCAATGAAGAATTTGTTTTTAAATTAACAAAAATAAGTTAAATATAAGTTCTGGTCATTATCAAGAAATTTAAGTCTTTTTACTCGTCAAAACTTCCAACAAAAATTAAGTTATCATCACAATTAGACTCTAGTTGGCTAGTTGTTTTGATTGATAACATAGTGTAACTATGAAATGGATCTTAGTTGATTTCCAAAGTTTTGCAAAGTAGTATTTTTGTTTCTTTTGAATAACAAGTCAAATCAAATAAGTGAAAATAGTACTTGGCTTTCAATTGCTTACTTTCTCTTTATTTGAAAATTTTATTGATAGTAGCAATATTTACATATGCCTAACCCAAAAAATTGAAGGCAGATATACCACCCATGCACTGGCTTGCAGGCTTACGTAGGAATACAAAGCATGGCGAGTGTACACACAAGTGTGTACACCTATTAGGCGTTATTAATGAAAGAATTTTTATATACATACACCAACTCAGAAAAAAAAGGCCAGATATATCGCCATGCACTGCCTGCGAGCTTACGTGAGAAGGGTATAAAGCATGGTGAGTGTACACACAAGTGTGTACATCTATCGACTGTAGGTGTTAATAAACTATATACATATATACAAAAACTTTTTTGTTGTTGTTGTTTTTTTTTGTTTTTTTATGAATAGAGAGTTTTACAATATCATCTTAGCACCATTTAACTTAGAAGATCAAAAATGTTATCGTCTTTACTTAAACCAACCACTTATTAAACAAAGATTTCAATTAGGATATACTTCATAATTATCACCCTTGAACCTTCCTATATACTAGTTAAACCATCGTTACTTGTAATCAAACCTTATTTTTATTTTTGTTGAGACAAATTAATTTTCAAAAATTTCTACTTAATAACAAAAAACATATACTTATCCTATAGTGTTTCTTCAAAAACAAATCAAAATTCTTCAACGAAAATATGTTTTAGGTTTTTTTAGAAATTCTGAGTTTTGGAAAGAAAATGCAAAAAAGTTAACCATGAAAATAAAAAATGAGGATGAGACTCCCTCCACCCCACACTTGATTTTGACTATGTCCCCATAATCAATGCATGATATAATGAGTGTTATGAGGAAAAATATATACATATTTACAAAAGAGGTTTAGCATTTCTTACTAGAATTAGCAAGGCTCATGAAGAATCATGAGCTCCTCCTCTCAATCACACGGTGTTACCTGGAGGTTTGACTAGGCAACTAGGTCGTTAGGCAGAGAGGCCTCGTTCGACATCCTACACCGTTCGGCGGAGAAGCCTCGTTCGGCATTCAGGGGTCGACCGGCATTCATCCTCGTTCGTCATTCAGTGGTCGTCCGGCATTGGAAGCCTCGTTCGGCATTCAGGGGTCGATCGGCATTCAGCCTCGTTCGGCGTTCAAAGGTCGTCCGGCATCGGAAGCCTCGTTCGGCGTTCAAAGGTCGACCGGCATCGGAAGCCTCATTCGTCATTCAGCCTACGCGTCTCACTAATACACTGCCTCGCTCGGCAGGAGTCTTGCTCGGCACTCATGCCCCGTTCGGCAACTATACTCGTTCGGCATGAACCTCGCTCGGCAGGAGTCTTGCTCGACACTCATGCCCCATTCGGCAACTATACTCGTTCGGCATGAACCTCGCTCGGCAAGGGTCTTGCTCGACACACATGCCCCGTTTGGCAACTATACTCGTTCGGCATGAACCTCGCTCGGCAGGAGTCTTGCTCGGCACTCATGCCCCGTTCGGCACTACAGCCTCGTTCGGCGTTCCAGCCTTGTTCGGCCTACACACTTAGCGCAACGCACTGCTTCGTTCGGCATAAGAGCCTCGACCGGCTTAAACATGTGGCTCGGCCTTTGCCGTTCGGCATTTACGGCTTGGCACGTAGAAGTCACTCACCATGGGCCGAGGTATCTCACTCATAAGCCCAAGAGGAAGTCCAACCCATCTTCGTCTATAAATAGAGGGGCAGAGGCACAATGAAAGGGACCTTTTTTTAGAGAACACTAGGGAGACTCTGCCATTTTCAAGACTCAACTTTTTTACTTAGCAACTGCATTCAAGTAATTGGTGTACAGATTGTATCTGTAATCGATTATCAAGTAAAACAATAAAGATTAACTTCAAAGTGGACGTAGGCAATTACGCCGAACCACTATAAATCTGGTGTTCTTATTTTCCGCATTTGATTTAGCATATTGCTCTCTGTTCACATTTACTCTCTTCATTTATCTCTCTACACAATCTTTCTCAACGAGGTTAGTGACCAATTTTGGTGCTAACACTTTGGTGCTTTCACTGAGAATCGAATTCTCAGGCCATAAGGATCTGCTTTGAAGCTACTGGATTGAATAAATCCCCCGAAGGAGATCCGAATCATTCATAAGACGTTCGTTGATTCTACTCAGAGTTCTTACCAATAACTCTATAATGGGAAGACCACGTACTAGATCAGCCTCTCATAATGTGGACGCCCATGAGACCGCTAGCATACAACAAGTAGGACCTAGCAATCAATAAGCAAATCTAGACGCAGGGACTGCCGCCCAGGACCAAATGCAAGTTGTCACCAGAACAGAGTTCAACGACTTGATGAGAGAGCTCATGGAAAGCAGGAGACAACTTGGAGAGCAGATGCAAGCTAACGCCAACCTTATGGCTCAACTCACTCAACAACAGTATCAGAATGCTAGGGGTAGTCAAGCTCTTTACTTTTCATCCTACAGCTCGACTTCGTCCGATGAACCTCCCAGGCGTAGATGCCGCAAAACTAAAACTACGCAGGCAGGTGTTGCCGATCGAACAACTGGGGATCATTTACACCTCGGAGACCGCAACCGAGCAGGAATGGGAAACTTAAGAGCTGGAGCCTAGGTAGAGGCTGGACACCCGGCTCACCAAGATGCTAATGATGTCGAACCTCAAGATGCATGTTTGGCAGATCGCTAGTAGAGGAGGCATCACCTGAACAATCCCATAGGATAGAGTCCAACCTTCCATCTTCCATACAAACCCCAGACCTAACAGCTATGATCAGACAGTTGATGAGAGAGAATCAAGGCTTGTCGAATGATGATTGGGGGGTATCCAGGAGTCATACTCCATTCGCAGACACTGTCCTACGAGCTGAGTACCCCAGGAAGTTTAGCATGCCAACTATCCTGGCTTACGAAGGAAAGACTGATCCCAGACAGCATGTGATGAGGTACGAATGGATGATGGATTCAGCTAGAGCGAATGATGCAACCAAGTGTAGATGCTTTCTAATAACTCTATCCGGGATCGCTACCATGTGGTTTACCCGACTTCCTCCGCGGTCCGTATCCAGTTTCAAGGAGTTGGCGAATAAATTTATAGAACAGTTCAGAATCCATGCTACTCGTCCCAAGGACGTGATGTCTCTATCAAGTGTGATCCAAGCTCCAGGGGAGTCATTGAAGGAGTATTTGCAGAGATTCCATTTGCGGCTACTAAGGTCAGTAATCCCAATGATCACACAATTTTTATGGCTGTGATGCGAGGTGTGGATCCGGATTCAGAGTTTGGAGATTGGTTAGCAGGAAAACCTCCAACTACGCTAGAGCGTTTTTACTCAAAGGCTCATCAATTCATAAGAAGAGAGGAAGCCAGGTGGGTAAGGCGAGATAAGGCACCGGGGCCTGTTCAGGAGACTATGAAAAGAAACATCGCTGTGAAGCAATCCGGGGACAACTCGGGGAAAGTCCAGGTCAATGTCTAGAACAAGCCCGGGCAATCTAAGGAATCCGGAGGAAGAAATCAGGGGAAGAAAAGAGAAGCGGGAAAATGGAAGCCGAGAATTCCGACCTACAACGAATACACCCCACTGAATGCATCCCTTGAGAACATTTACCTATCAACTTGTAATGCCTTTCAATACAGAAAGCCACGCCCAAAGGAGTCAACCGAGGAACAAAAGCAGACTGGGAAGTATTGCCACTTTCATGAGACTTATGGGCACAATACTGAAGAGTGCAGACACCTACACGACGCTATAGAGAAGTTGATTAGGCAGAAAAAGTTACAGGAGTTTGTAAAGAATCCGCAAGAAGGTGGACAGGGAACGTCCAATCCCGGTCATGCACCAGCTCCATGTTACCCCGAGGAGCCCGCTCGGACCGTGGGCAGACTGGTCATAAATACGATCATCGGCGGACCTCACCCTGCAGATAAGAACTGGCAAGAAATGGAGCGGTATGCTAGTTCCTTGAGGCATGCAGATTTTGAGTGTTGTTCCAACGTGGAGTATGGGACCCTCGCTAAACAGCTACGCATGATGACAGACGATATAGTATTCAGGAGCAGAGATGCTGACCAAGTGGAGGCTCCTACCATTGACCCGATGGTCATATCTGCGACAATTGGGCCGGCTTTTGTGAAAAGAATTTTGATTGATTGTGGAAGTTCTGTCAATATCATCTTCAAGAAGGCCTATGACCAGATGAAGATGGAGACGAAGGATTTGAAGCCATCTAAAGCTCGTATCCATGGCTTTAATGGCGCAGCGACTGATGCAGTGGGGTATGTTGAGTTGCCAGTTGAATTAGGACAAGGTGAGCATAGGAGGGTGTGAATCCTACCTTTCGTAGTTTTGGATGTAGATTCTCCATACAACGTGTTTCTGGGTCGACCGGCCCTGGCTGAGTTTAGGGCAGCAATGGCCCCGTGCTGTTTGACTTTAAAATTTCCAACTGACAAAGGAGTAGGTGTTGTTCATGGCGACCAGGCGACCGGTCGTGCATGTTATGTGGCTGAGCTCCAAGAGGCCCAGCGGAGGGAGAAAGGAAAGGTTGCGGACAATTCCGTCCACATTCAGAATACTGACAATTGACAAGTAGTGCCCAAGCCCTGGCTCGAGCAAAATTCTCGGATCTATAGAGACAAAGATCCGAGAGACGACGACGAGGAACCCAGGGAAGAAAAAGCAGCACCGGTTGAACTGACGATTGACATTTCAGTCAGCCGAGACGATCCATCACGAGTACTGAAGATTGGATCACAACTCATCCCCTCGATGACCGAGGACCTCAGTGATTTTCTCCGAGCAAATCTCGATGTTTTCACTTGGACACATTCTGACATGTGCGGGATTTCTCCCGCTATCACGAGTCATATGTTGAACATAGACCCGAGGTACATCCCATTCAAACAAAAAAGGATAGGAATGGACCCGGAGAGGTCCGCTGCTCTCAGAGAGGAGGTGGACAAGCTCAAAACTAATGGATTCGTCTGCGATGCCCTCTACCCTGAATGGGTGTCAAACCCCGTGCTAGTGAAAAAAGCGAATGGGAAGTGGAGAACTTGCGTAGATTACTCTGATTTAAACAAAGCATGCCCCAAGGAAAGTTTCCCATTCCTAGAATTGATCAGTTGGTCGACTCCACAGCAGGACACGAGTTATTGTCGTTCATGGATGCGTACTCGGGATACAATCAAATCCCGATGCACATCCCAGACCAGGAACATATTAGTTTTGTTACAGATGTTGGGCTATATTGCTACATAGTGATGCCTTTTGGATTGAAAAACACGGGAGCGACCTATCAACGTTTGGTGAATCGAATGTTTAAAGATTAGATTGGTAGAACAATGGAAGTCTATGTGGATGACATGCTCGTGAAGTCACGACAGTCAAACGACCACATTCGAGACTTAGCAAAGATGTTTGACATACTCGGATATTATGGGATGAAGATCAACCCTTTGAAGTGTTCCTTCGGCGTTGCGTCAGGGAAGTTTTTGGGATTCATTGTTAATGCCTGGGGAATTGAAGCTAACCCGGAAAAGATTCAAGCTATTCGAGATATACAAGTGCCCAGAACCATAAAACAGGTACAAAGCTTGAATGGAAAGGTGGTTGCGCTGAGTCGATTCATATCCAGAGCCACCGACAAGTGTATTCCCATCTTCGATATAATAAAGAAAGGAAAGAGGAATTTCGAATGGACATCCAACTGTGAGGAAGCGTTCCAAGCTCGGGTAAGGGCTGTCGAAACCAGTAGACCACAAAATGTAGTACGTATACTTGGTCGTATCCCCGCATGCTATAAGTGCGCCTTTGGTTCGCAAGGAGGACCGAGTTCAAAAGCCGGTGTATTACGTTAGTAAACATTTAACGGGGGCAGAAAGAAATTATCCTAAAATTGAGAAATTGGCCTATTGCTTGGTGATTGCATCACGTAAGCTGCGTCCATACTTTCAAGCACACTCAGTCAGTATCTATACCGATCAGCCCTTGCAACAGGTACTCCAACGACCAAAAACTGCTGGAAGGATGTTAAAATGGATTATCGAGTTGAGTCAGTTTGATATTACCTACCTGCCACGAAGAGCCATACAGGGGCAAGCATTAGCAGATTTCATCGCTGAGTTTACTATACCAGACAAACCAGATGGTCACAATGTCATCCCCCCCATTCGATGGAAATTGTACACCGATGGGGCATCAAACGACCGTTGCTCCGGGGCTGGTGTAGTTCTTGTGACTCCAGAAAATCGATCGATTTGTTATGCTCTGAAGCTCAATTTTCCGACTACGAATAATCAAGCAGAATATGAAGCATTGATTGTTGGTTTGAAGCTTGTTGGAGAACTCGGGGTAAAGTCAGTTGAAATCTTTTGTGACTCGCAACTGGTGGTGTACCAAGTGCGAGGAGATTACCAAGCAAGGGGACAAAAGCTTGCTCCGTACCTTGCTCTGGTTCATGAACTATTGACGAACTTCGAACATTATGACATTTCGCACGTCCCGTGTGAACAGAACAAGGAAGCCGACTCGTTGCCAAATTCGCAAGTACTGGCGATGCACAACAAATGGGATTAGTTCCCGTTGAAACCTTACATGCTCCAAGCATAGATGTGATGGAGGTCGATTTTGTGTTGGAAACAGAAATCGAGAGGGAGTCATGGATAACCCCATTCAAACAATACCTGCTAAACGGGACTTTGCCCGAAAGAAGAAGAGAAAGACAATAGGTCATTCGCAAAGCCACGTGATTTGTAGGGAGGAGTAATGTATCAGAGGGGGTTTTCGGTCCCCTTACTACGGTGCATTGCCCATAATGAGACAAAGCGGGTCTTGAAGGAAGTTCACGAAGGAGAATGTGGCGACCATACTGGGGGGCAGACACTAACAAAAAAGATCCTCGGCTACGGATACTATTGGCCAACTGTGAATCGGGATGCTGCGGATTATGTAAGAAAATGTAACAAGTGTCAAAGATGCACGAAAATCTCGAGAGCTCCACCAACGGAACTCACACAAATGGTTAGTCCCTGGCCATTTGCAATCTGGGGAATCAACATAGTCGGTTCTTTGCCTATATCCAAAGGTGGTGCGAAATACGCGATAGTTGCGGTCGACTACTTCACCAAATGGCCGAGGCAGAGCCTTTAGCCACAATCACCTCCAAGAAGGTCATTAATTTCGTTGTACGAAACATTATATGCCGCTTTGGCCTCCCGCGAACCATCATTACAGACAACGAAACTCAATTTGAAAGTAGGGAATTCAAAGATTTATGTTTAAAGTACGGCATTGAGAAAAGTTCGCCGCAGTTGCTCATCCGAAGGCTAATGGACAAGTTGAAACCGTGAACAAGATAATCAAGTCCATATTGAAAAAGCGTTTGGAAAAGGCCGGAGGCAAGTGGGTAGATGAACTTCCAATGGCGCTATGGGCTTATAGAACTACCCACAAGTCCGCGACTGGCCACACTCCATTCGCATTGGCATATGGCTCGGAATCTGTTATACCCGTGGAGCTTGAAGTTCCATCACATCGGGTGACACATTATGATCCTAGGAAGAATCAGGATCTCTTATTGGAATCACTAGACTTTGCTGATGAAAAACGCGAAGAAGCTGAGTTAAGGGCTGCGGCATATAGGCATCGAGTTAAGCGATATTATAACGAAAAAGTCCGCCCAAGAATCTTTGATGTGGATGATCTCGTTTTGAAACGAGTCTTTTCGGTACCATCGCGTATGAACCCCAACTGGGAAGGTCCGTATGTTGTAGAACGAAAGCTTGGAGAGGGAACTTTCAAGCTAGCGACCGTTGATGGCATGACACTCCCTCGAGCGTGGAACAGTGAACATTTGCGACGTTATTACATTTAGTCTGTTTCTTTCATGTTTTAGGTGCAATTATTCCCCGTATGTTTTTATTCCATTAGTTCTTAGTTTCCTTTTAAGCATGTAATTGGACAATTTAGTTTGTTTTCATTAATAAAGGCCTGAAGCCATCTTTTCTATGAAAAACTGATGTTTCTGTGCCTTATAATCCGGTGACAAACAACTGGAGTTACATTATTCTGTTCGACGTACAAATTCGCATAAACAAATTAAATCTCCAAGTCCCCAGAGCGCGGACTGGAGTACTCTTAGTCCCCAGAGTGCGGACTAGAGTATAAACGACTTAAATCTCTAAGTCCCCTGAGTGTGGACTGGAGTACTCTAAGTCCCCAGAGTGCGGACAAGAGTATAAACGACTTAAATCTCCAAGTCCCCTGAGTGCGGACTAGAGTACTCTAAGTCCCCAGAGTGCGGACTAGAGTATAAACGACTTAAATCTCTAAGTTCTCAGAGTGCGGACTGGAGTACTCTAAGTCCCCAGAGTGCGGACTAGAGTATAAATGACTTAAATCTCCAAGTCCTCTAAGTCCCCAGAGTGCGGACTAGAGTACTCTAAGTCCCCAGAGTGCGGACTAGAGTATAAACAACTTAAATCTCCAAGTCCCCTGAGCATGGACTGGAGTACTCTAAGTCCCCAGAGCGCGGACTAGAGTGTAAACGACTTAAATCTTCAAGTCCCTTGAACGCGGACTGGAGTACTCTAAGTCCCCAGAGCGCGGACTAGAGTATAAACGACTTGAATCTCCAAGTCCCCTGAATGCGGACTGGAGTACTATAAGTCCCCGGAGTGCGGACTAGAGTATAAACGACTTAAATCCTCAAGTCCCCTGAACGCGGATTGGAGTACTTTAAGTCACCGGAATGCGGATTAAAAAAAAAGTCTAAGTACCAAAAATGCGAAACAAGAGATGTACAATTCCAAAAAATATCCGAGCGATATGAAAGTGGATTAGGAATTTATGCAACTCGCAAGAACTTAAGTTTCGACCACAGTTACACAGAAAGTTAAAAAGCAGAAGTCATTTGAAAGACAAAGAAACTAAACTTTATTCATTAATCCAAAATGGGGTTTTACAACCACTCCTCCAAAACTCGGAGTCAAAAGTCTGTCTACGCTGACTACGAAAATAAATAAATAAAAGTAGTTACATGATCTTAGCTAAACCTTGTTGAACGAGTGTGGTGGCTACTTCTTCTGTTTCTTTAGCTTCTTTTCCTCCTTTGTTTTCTCAGACAAATCCTCCCCCACACGCTTTCTCTTGGACATTTTGCTAGCCAGAGAAACGGTGTCAGGAGTGGGAGGAGGAACATCTAGTGGTTTGGACTTGCCATGAAGAATGACTGTTAGAGGCCTATTCAACGGGTCGTCGAGTTCTACCACTTGTGGCTCGACCTTGATCTCAACTTTCTTCCTTTCCTCTTCCGCAAGTTGCTCCTTCATGCTCACTTTCGAAGTGTGTCCTGAGCCGCCTGTAATTTCAATTTCATAACTTCCTTCGACGGGGGATGAAGTTTCAGACTTATCCTCGTCAAGCGCCCCAATCACCTGAGCATCAGGACTGGGGGTTACTCCTACGTGAGTAGCATCGCTCGCTTTCCCCATCTCCTCCTTGGCGTCATCGCTCCTCGGAGTCAGATCAGGATCGTAGCAGCCTGCATAAAAACACAAAAGACGAACGTTAGGATACAATAACCTTTCGTCGGAAGCAACGGTTCTTCAAACTTTAGGAAAAAGAGTTATATACCGGTCTCTTGCTGGCTTTCGGCCGTCCGAGGAGTCTCACCCTCTAGAATGGGAGATAACACATGAATGCCAAGGCCAGGGTCTTCCGGATCATAACCGGCGTGTTGTTCGAACGGATCAAGTACTGGCCATTCAGCCGATTGAGTAGGAGGAGGAGCTGAAGGCCCGGTTCCAGACGGACCAACCATGTCATCTTTCCCATTTGGTGGAGAAGAGCCTTTGCCAAAGAGGGCCATTGCCGCGGACAAGTCTGAAGGGTCATTCCCCCTGAGAAACTCTTTTACTAAAGCATCCTCATCGACCTCCTCGGTGCCCGATTCCATCTTTTTAATCTTTATTAAAGTTTCCCCTGCCTCGGCTAGAGATTCAAGATAGCCCTCGCCAAGAAAAGTCAAGTCCCGATGCATGAGAACACGGGCGTTGTATTCAACTATCAGCGGGTCGAACAGGCACTTGATCTCCTCTCTGCCGGCTTCTACAGCCACCTCAAGGCAGGAGTCAATCTCCGCGGAAGCTATTCTCTTGCCCTCTTCAAGGGATTTATCCTTCATTGTCTCGACCTTAGAAAGCTCATCGTCGAGCTTTGCCTTCAAGAGTCGTGTATCAACAATCTCGTTGCAGTATCGTTGGGACTCCTCTTGAGCAGCTATCTTCTCTTCCTTCTCCTTAGAGAGTAGCTCTTTTAACTCTTTAACCTACAGGGCGAGTGTGTCCCTTTCTTTTTGAACAGAATCTTTTTCTAAAGCTAGGGCCCCACAGCGTTGGACTGCTTCGTCAAGTTCCTTTTTATGAGTCATCTCTAGACGGGTGATGGCCTCCGCGGTATATTTAGCACTTTGTTCGGCAGCCTCGAGCTGGGATTTGTACGAAGAGATCTCTTCATCCTGATTTTTGATAATGTCTTTATCGAAGATAGCTTCAAGCTTCAGGCGGTCGATTTCCTGTTGACGCTCGACAGAGACTTCCGAGACTTTTTCAACCAGATGGACAAACGCGTCATGTTGGACATAGACGTCATTGTTGCAAGCAATGGCACTCTGTTTGACATGCCCCGGAATGTGATGGATCGCTAGAAGGAACTTCGGACCATCAAAGCAGATTTTGGGGAATTTAACTTTAAGCTCGGCCAGCTTCTCCGATATCGTCGGGTCTGCTGCAGGAACAGGGGAGTTGGCTTTGAAAGTTCTGTTTTCTTACGATGTTCCCGGGACTGTCGAGTGCTTGATGAATCAGAATGTTGGTCACGGGGAACTTCAGATTGAGACCTCTTCTACGAAGACTTCTCTCTGCCTTGCTCTGATTGAGAAGGAAGATCACGTGAATATGAAGACTGGGTATATGATTTCCTTCGATAAGTCAGTTCTCGTGGGCGGTTGTCTCAGTCTCCGGATTCATCTCTGTCTCGGCGCTTGTCGGTGCCCGAATCCCGGCCAAAATGATGAAAAATGGATGAGCCGTGAAGATGATCGAATCCATGGGAGCGTCCCATGTCACCTGCATAGAATGAGAATAACGACAAGTTAGGAAAGATTGGGGTGATGGCAAAAATTGAAGTGTAGGGTGGAGTGCACGTGTATGTGTGTGTCCCGGTGTTACCCCCGACGGACCAGTTTCTTTCTCTTTACTTATAGGAGTTTTTTCTCCCTAGACATGGGCTTGATCGCCTGCATTGCCTCTGGTGGGCGAATGAAGCTTAAGCGCCTCTGAGTCGTCGAAACCATAATTGAGCAGATCGTCAGGGATGGTGAGGTTCGATAGACCTTTCAATGAACTTTCTAAGGGTTGAGGGGAAGGTTCTCTCTCCTTTAGAATAAGAGTAACTTTAGAAGTTCCACCCACTTTCTTCCTCCTCAACTTATAGGTCAATTTCTTCTTTCCCTTTGAAGGGGAAGATGACGTCTCAATATCGTGGACTTCGACTATCGGGTCTTGGGTAGGACTAACATTTTCACCCGGTACTTTGGGCGTCTTGCCTTCTCTAATTTCTCCCTCTTCTGGCGTGTCAGGGGCGTTACGTGTTGAAGGCCCAGCCTGCCTTTTTCCCTTGCCTGGGGCAAGTTTGGATAGAGTGATGCCTTGGGGAAGCCTTATTCGGCGACCTTCCGCCAGCAGCCCGAATCTCGCAAGTGACTTATTTGAAATGAGAGATATGATGTCCCGATCTTCTACGGGGAGAGCTCGGATAGTTGCCACCGCTTCAGAGTATCCGGAGCCTTCGGGACGTGGATTGATACCTGAAAAAGTGGATAAAGAGTCAAAAAAGATGCAGATTCCGCCAAATTCAAGTGTTGATCTAGAAAATGAACTTACTCCCTTCCACCCATCTCCTAGCGAAACTGGAAGGACAACGAACGTAGAACCACTCTTGCTTGTACTGGGAAAATTTGCTCCATGCTCCAGTCAGGATTTGGCATTTACTGTATGGCTCTAGAAATATGAAAGATGGGCTATCCGGCCGTCTCTTGAGGCGATAAATATAACAGATATCACCTGGAGTTGGAAGCCTGAAGAGGACACTCGTAAAGAGGATGCAAGTGACATATAAGAAAGCATGGCTGTTCGAAGGCAGTTGTGAAGGAGCGATCTCGATATATTGCAATAAGTCGCGAAGGAAGGAGTTGAAGGGTGGAACACTGCCAACCTAGCACATGAACTTATTGCAGGCTGTATATCCGGCTGGGGGCAAATGCGGACGATCATTCCCCGAAGGAACTAACACGTCATCGAAAGGGATTCCATGGACAGAGCATATCCGATGGAGTGTACTTTCGTTAATCTTTGAGGCTGTGAATCGGCTGGGTCGTCTAAGAAAATAGCTGCCTCCAGAGCGTCAGGAGCCAAGTCGACGGATGCTATCGCAGCGCTCGGTAAGTTTTGAGCAGGGGTAGTTGACGGATTCGAAGTATCTACAACTTCTTGTCGAGAGGATGGCCCAGGTCTGTCTGAGATCGTAGCAGAGCTAGATTTTCTAGACATCTCTAATGAAGATCGAATCCAACAGAGCACCTGTTTAAACTATACTTGGAAAATAATCGACGTTATACTTAACGGCATAGATTCCCCCCCCATGTGGTGTGTGAACCAGTGCGATCATTCAAATATAAGTGCTGGGAAATTAAAAGTCACAGAGTTGATGGTATAAAGTTGAACTTTGAACTGTCATCTTCGAAGACCGTCATCGCTGACCGTCTCCGGAAACTTGCCCTATAACGTTTTTCAATTTTGGACTCGGACATTGGCACTATATGTTAAGGGCTATTATCTATTTTTATCGATTTAAATTCAGACTTATACTTACCGAGATCGGGGAGTCATCAGTCCGGATTAGTTCGATATGCTGGTTTGCTTAAGTCCTTGTCCTTGTTTTTTGTCATATGAAAAGGCATGGGAAATAAGTGAGTTCAACAAGGGTTATGTTCAAGTTGAAACGATTTCGACTGTCGTTATCTATTCATCAAAGGTCAATACCGAGCGACACTTTAAACACACGGCCTAAATGCCGCTCGGCCTAAATGTCGTTCAGCCTAAATGCCGCTCGGCCTAACTGTTGTTCGGCCTAAATGCCGCTCGGCCTAACTGCCGTTCGGCCTAAATGTCGCTCGGCCTCAATCCCGCTCGGCCTAAATGCCGTCCGGCCTAAGTTCATCGCTCGGCACCATCAACCAAGTACAACTCCACTCCTACACATCTCTCCATAGTTCGGCATGCAGAATTCATGCCGAGCCACAGCCGTACGTTCTCCTCCAACCCATTTGTTCGAATAAACTAGATACCGTCCTTGTTGGCCAGTCGATCACCACTCCAATTCACATGCCTCCTTCGACTGACCATCTCAACCCTCGCTGATTCCTACAGAGCCGACACCATCTTCCATCCTCCAGTCCATCTAATCCTGAGGCTCGCTTAAACCTCGAATACAACTTCCTTATGTACGCGTATTCATGGGTTAGAGGAAAGCCGTAAATACAAGAGTTGTTCAAAATCCCTAATTGGAGAGAGTCGAGCAAGTCAAGGGATCATACCTAGTAGAGGGGGACGAAGTCTAATGGGGTGCTCGATTTAGAAGTGGAATCTTCTCAGATTTGTGGTTGAGAGCAGTCGAGAAGTAACGTGTAGGATTCGAGAGTCAAAAAGGAGGTTGAGGTGTTGGCAAAAGTCTAGAAGGAGATAAGCTTGTAAGAATATTAGAGCGGAGGTAAAAGGTAAAAAGGGAAGAAGGAGAGAAGTACCGACTTTTATAGTAGGAAGGAAAGAAAGTGAAGGGACAGTGACCGTTAGAACCGGTCAAAGCACATGCCTCGTTCGGCACCAGCCCTGTCGCTCGGCATCTGTGTGTCGTTCGGCACCAGCTCTGTCGCTCGACATCTGTGTGTCGTTCAGCATCAGCATGTCGTTCGGCATGCATTGCCTCAATCGGTATTCAAGAGAAAATACTACAGAGAAGGCTAAACCAAGGCTCGATGCGAAGCACGGAGGACTCGTGATTCAAAGCGCATCACGTTCGAATACATGATGCACTTTGGGGGGCAAGTGTTACCTGGAGGTTTGACCAGGCAACTAGGTCGTTCGGTAGAGAGGCCTCGTTCGGCATCCAGCACCGGTCGGCAGCTTCGTTCGGCATTCAGGGGTCGACTGGCATTCAGACTCATTCGGCATTCAGGGGTCGACCGACATTCAGCCTCGTTCGTCATTCAGTGGTCGTCCGACATTGGAAGCCTCATTCAGCATTCAAGGGTCGACCGGCATTCAGCCTCATTCAGCGTTCAAAGGTCGTCCGGCATCGGAAGCCTCGTTCGGCATTCAAAGATCGACCGGCATTGGAAGCCTCGTTCGTCATTCAGCCTACGCGTCTCACTAATACACTGCCTTGCTCGGTAGAAGTCTTGCTCGGCACTCATGCCCCGTTCGGCAACTATACTCGTTCGGCATGAACCTCACTCGGCATGGGTCTTTCTCGGCACTCATGCCCCATTCAGCAACTATACTCGTTCGGCATGAACCTCGCGTGGCAGGAGTCTTGCTCAGCACTCATGCCCCGTTCGGCACTACAGCCTCGTTCGGCGTTCCATCCTTGTTCGGCCTACACACTTAGCGCAACGCACTGTTTCGTTCGGCATAGGAGCCTCGACCGGCTTGAACATGTGGCTCGGTCTTTGCCATTCGGCATTTAAGGCTCAGCACGCAAAAGTCACTCACCATGGGCCGAGGTATCTCACTCATAAGCCCAAGAGGGAAGTCCAACCCATCTTCGTCTATAAATAGAGGGGCAGGGGCACAGTGAAAGGGACCTTTTTTTCGAGAACACTGGGAAGACTCTGCCGTTTTCAAGACTCATCCTTTTTACTTAGCAATTGCATTCAAGAAATTGGTGTACGGATTGTATCTGTAATCGATTATCAAGTAAAGCAATAAAGATTAACTTCAAAGTGGACGTAGGCAATTACGCCGAACCACTATAAATCTGGTGTTCTTATTTTCCGCATTTGATTTAGCATATTGCTCTCTGTTCACATTTACTCTCTTCATTTATCTCTCTACACAATCTTTCTCAACGAGGTTAGTGACCAATTTTGGTGCTAACACACGGCAACTCAAAGAATGGTTTTAAACGATGACCATTGACTTTGAAAATCGTTCCATCCCCGGGGTTTTGTATTTCTTTGGCATGGTGTGGAAAAATAGTTCATACTATATATGGTCCGGTCCATCTTGATTTTAGTTTTCCAAGGAATAAGTGAAGTCTAGAGTCATACAAAAGAACTTTTTGGTTAGGTGAAAATGTTTTTCTTAGGATTGACTTATCATGAAAATCTTTTGTTCTTTCTTTGTGAATTTTCTCATTTTCATACGCATCGTTCCAAATCACTTCTAATTCATTTTCATACGCCACAAGTTTGAGGATGATATGGAGTGGATAACTTGTAGGTGATTGAGTATTTCTTCATTAGAGTTTCAAATGAACGATTGTAAAAATGGGTTCCACTATCACTTATTATAGTGTGAGGTGTGCCGAACCTCATAAAGATGTCTTCTTTAAGGAATTTCACAACAATTCTATGGTCATTGGTTTAACACGGAACGACCTCAAACCATTTAGATACGTAATAAGGAGAATGTATAGAGTTCCGAAAGAATTGGGAAATGGTCCCATAAAATCAATACCCCAACATCAAAGCTTTCGATCATAAGAATGGGGTTCAAAGGCATCATATTTCTTCTAGAAATTCTTCCTAACATTTGGAAGCGCTCGCAAGTTTGAAAAAATTCGAATGAATCTTTGAAAAGAGTGGGCCAGTAAAAACCACATTGAAGTACTTTTTCAGTAGTTTATCGAGGACTAAAATATCTACCACATGCTTGGTCATGACAGAATGAAAGAACACTTTTAATTTCATAATCCAGGATGCAACGTTGAATGATTTGGTCAGAACAATATTTAAACAAGTATGGATCATCCTAATAGAAGTACTTGAATTGGGAAAGAAATTTACATTTATCTTGTTTCGACCAAAATGAAGGGATTTATTTAGTGACTAAATAGTTAACTATGTCAACATACCATGGATCGATAAAAATTGAAAGGAGTTATTCATCAGAGAAATTTTCATTAATTGGTAAAGGCGATGGTGTGTTGGGAAGATGAGACAAGTGATCGGCCATGACATTGTTAGATCCTTTTTTATCCTTGATTGTAATATCAAATTCTTATCGTAAAAGTATCCAACGAATTAACTTAGACTTAGCGTCCTGCTTAGCGAAAAGGTACCTAAGAGTGGAATAGTCAGTGTAAACAGTAACGTGTGAGCCTATCAAATATTGTCGGAACTTTTCGAGAGCAAAAACTACCACTAGAAGCTCTTTTTCAGTGGTTGTGTAATTAAGTTAAGCATCATTCATAGGCATACTAGTGTAGTAGATAATGTGAAGGATCTATTTGATGCATTGCCCTAAGACACCACTAACTGCAAAGTTCGAAGCGTCGCACATTATTTCAAATGGAATATCCCAATTCGTTGAGTAAATTACAGGAGCAGAAACAAGTTCATTTTTGAGACATTCAAAAGCAGAAACACAATCAGAATTAAAGTCGAATGGAACATCTTTTCCAAGAAGAGTTGTAAGAGGTCTAGCAATCTTACTGAAGTCTTTCACAAAGCGTCGTTAAAAACCTACGTGTCAAAGGAAAGAGCGAATGCCAATAAATTCGGGAATGGGTAGATTTGCAATGACATCGTTTTTGCTTTATCTACCTCAATCCCTTTATTTGAAATGACATGTCCAAGGACTATGCCTTAAGTGACCATAAAGTGGCATTTTCCCAACTTAGCGTTAAGTGTTTATCCTTGCATCGTTTAAGAACCAACTCAAGACGGCGTAAGCATTCAGAAAAAGAGTTTCCAAAGATGGAAAAATCGTCCATAAACACTTAAAGAAAACGTTCAATCATATCAGAGAAGATGCTGACCATGCATCTTTGAAAAGTAGCAGGAGCATTGCAAAGGCCAACTGGCATACGTCGATACGTAAAAGTACGAAAGAGACACGTGAAAGTTGTTTTCTCTTGATCTTTAGGCGCAATTAGAATTTGGTTATAACTGGAATAACCATCAAGAAAGCAATAGAATTCATGACCAGCTAAACGTTCAAGCATTTGGTCGATAAATGGAAGAGGGAAGTGATCCTTATGTGTTGCAGCATTTAATTTTCGATAATCAATGCAACCTTTTTGAGTACGAGTTGGAATGAGTTTGTTAGAATCATTCTTGATGATGGTAAGTCCAGACTTTCGGCACGACATGAATTGGGCTTACACACGAGCTATCAGAGATTGGGTAAATGATTCCGTTATCGAGAAGTTAAGAATTTCGTCATGAACAACATCCATCATTTTGGGTTTAGCCATCGATGCGTGTCACGAACAGGCTTGGCGTCGTCAATTAAATGAATGCGATGTTGAACAAGAGCGGGACTAATTGTAACGACCCATAATTTAATCACTTTGAACTTGAATAGTTAATATGTTTTTAAATGATTAAATAATGGATTGTATATCTAGAATACAAATTTGGATAAAACGTCTCGAATGGATTTTTTTAAAACTGATGTAAAATGTTAGTTTAAAGATCGAGTTATAAGGCGGTTAGGGTTACCAATTTATTTAAGAATAAGTTTGCCTAATAAAATAGAATCGTATAATTACTTGCCTAATAAAACAAGAAATAATTATTAACGTTGCCTAATAAAACAGAATAGTATAATTACTTGCCTAATAAAACAAGAGAGAATTATTAACCTTGCCTAATAAAATGGAATAGTATAATTACTTGCCTAATAAAACAGAATAGTATAATTACTTGCCTAATGAAACAAAATAGTATAATGATTATTATATTCCACACGGATGGTTGCCATTGGACCAAAATCTGGTCAAATCAGGTTCTGCCATGCGGATGGTTGCCATTGGACCAAAATCTGGTCGAATCATGTTATGCCATAGTTGATAAGGAGGATTCCTATTGGACCAAAATATGGTCGAATCAAATTAAGCCATCAAGATGTTTTCTATTGGACCAAAATGTGGTCGAATCAAATTAGGCCATCAAGATGTTTTCTATTGGACCAAAATGTGGTCGAATCAAATTAGGCCATAAGGCTGGTTTCTATTGGACCAAAATCTGGTCGAATCTGGTTAAGCTGTAGGAAATAACTAAAGTACCCTTTTCTTCACCTATAAATAGCCAAGTCCATATCTCATTTTAATTCATTCACAAAGTAAAGAAAAGAACTAAAATTCATTATCAAAGGTGAAGTATTCCAAGTCTCCATCAAAGCAAATAGGATGTGAGTATATTCCTTGTTTTCATAGTTTAGTGGTATAACTTATTCTGTGAGTATATTCCTTGTTTTCATAGTTTAGTGGGTATAACTTATTCTGTGAGTATTATTTAATTATTTTACAGTGAGTGTAATCTTAATCTCGTTCCTTTTACTCATTCACATTTTAATAAATGTTGTGTTAACCATTGATTGTAAATTGTTAATAATAATGAGTCTGTTATTATTCTTATTATTATTCTTGTTTGGTTGTTTGATTTGTGCTCGGCCAGTTTATGAGCAATAACTTTAATGTTTAGTTAAAGGGAACTTACACCACCTTTTAACTTAGGATTGACATTTAGTGACTTTTTGGTTAAAAGGAAATAACACCCCTTTTATCTATCTCATTTGATTAAGAGAGAGCTTCACCACTCTTGGTCGTATTCTCCTTTAAAGATGATGGGTTTCAGTTATGATTTGAATGCAACTTTTAAATCTTGGTTTTAAGTATTTTAAAGGATCTTTGAAATTTATATAATGATTTAAATAGGTTATTTGTAGAAAGTAAGTAGTCCTATACTTGGCACTAAAAGACGATGAGTAGATTGATCCTCTATCAGTGAGATCTGGAACCGAAGTGTCTAGGCAAGGCTAGGAGCAACCAGTGCCCTGACTTACCTGGCTTTGTTTTTGGGCGAGGGGTAGAGTAAGTCGAGAATATCGAAAACGTGACAAGTGTAGGAGATTTGATTTCCATAAATGATCTTTATAATTATAATGGAAAACATTCGCATTTCTTATTAGACAATTGTTTTTGACCCATCTAAGTATGCTTTTGAAATATGAAATCCTCCCAAATGTTTTGTGAATATACTTATACCGATGAGATAAGTATATGGATATTTTCCAAGCAGTGAAAAAGTATAAGATTTAATTTCCATATACGATCGTTTTTTATCCCCGATATTTGATATCTTGACTATCAATTTCGATACCCTTCTTTCTTTTTTTTGTTTCGTCAATCTAAGACGATTTGTTGCTCATTTAGAGCATTGATATCCTTTATCGGAAATGACTAAATAAAGAGCGAGTGGGGGCCAAGCTATGTGGGGTTGCTCCCATTAGGGTATTTTCACATCTATTCTAGATTGGTTTCGGTGGTATGCGCATGGAGATGTGAAATACTCGGATACTCGGTAAGGTTGGCGAGGTCTGGCTTGGAGGTTTCCGAGAGCCATCGTAGTTCTCAAGTATATTTTCTAGAGGTATACTTTCGATAAGGGGGCGCACCTTCCTAGTCATTGTTGGAAAAATTCCTTTTCCTTATTTTTGATTCAAATCTTTGGATTGATTCTTTCTTAATTGCGTCGGGAAGCATCTTGCGCTCTTTGCGGTGTTTAATTATTTGTATCCATTTTTTATGCTTGGATGTTGTCCTTGTGAGGGAAACCCGTTCTGCATTTTTGCGATGTGGTCTCACAGGTTATTTTGTGTGTTCTATTTTTTTATTTGGAGTTTACTCATACCGTACTTATTATCTGACCCGAATTGTTTATTTTCCCTAAACCCTTGGGTACTCGTTTATATTTGAGTAGTCCGAAAATGACAGGTTTCTTTGGGCTCTTTTAAAGATGGTGGACGAGCAGGAGGCTCCTTATCTATCTAGTTATTTATTTCCGCTGTTATGAGATGTTAGCTCTATGTATGTATATTTAAAGGTAGGTTGTTTTAACTACCTAGACTGATAGTAGTACTTTTGTTGTAACTCTGATAACTCCATGTTGGGAGTAACCTTATGTATTGTCTTATTTTATGTTATATATTTAACCATTCCGTTGTGAATATTATTGTTCTGTTCTTATATTTTACCTCATGACAACTCGTCTTTCGGATACTTGGGCAACGACACATGAATACCATGGATATATTAAGTGTCATTCTCGGGGGTCAGAAAGTTGGGTCATCACACTAATTCCCTTTATATCGATGATCGACCATCCAATTGCTTCTTTTTTTAGAAAGGAAAGAAAGAAGGGACTTGATCAAGAGAGAGAGATGAAGAGATTATGATGGGAAACGTTTCATTGTCACCTAAGTATGCATACTTAAGGTGATCGGGAAGGGGTTTAAGATCTAGCTTTGGGAGTTTCTAAATCAACGAATTCGGTTGATGCTCTGATTTGATGGTAAGGGGTTCAAACAGAAGTGCAATTTCAATTTTGTTGGGCTCATCCTGAAACAATTATTTGTATTCAGTTTCGCATTCATGATTTAGATCAACTGTTTCATATTCGAAATTTTCTTGAATGAACCTAACTTCCAGCGTTAGGTCACATTGTTCATTCGTTTGGTTTTCAAGATTGAAAATGTTAAGATCCAAAGTCACATTTCCAAATCGAACCGTTTAGACAATTATTAAATCATTTGAAGTAGCCAAGAAGTGTTGGCCTAAAATAAGTGGAATTTGACTCATTGGATTATTCACAAGTTGAGTCTCCAAAACGATGAAATCGATGGGGAATATGAGTTGATAGATTTTGATGAGTATATCCTCGATTTCTCCCACGGGTCTCTTTATCGAACGATCATAAATTGAAGAGTTACTTTTATCGGTTTTAGTTCACCGAAGCCAAGTTGTTGGTAAACCGAATAAAGAATCAAATTGACACTCACACCCAAATCGAGTAAGCAATTGTTAACCGTTTTTGTCTCCTATGGAGCACGAGATCTTCGGACATCCAGTAGCTTTGCATTTAACGAGAATTGATTGGGACAATACTTCGCTAAGTCCGACAGCTAGAATGACTTTCTTGGGTACATGAGTTGGTCGTTTTTGGGTACACAAGTCCTTGAGAAACATAACATAATTTAGCATGAAACTTGAATGCTAAGCATATTACAACATGGAGAAGCTTCCATAGGGATCACACCCCCTAATTCCTCTAAAATAAGGATCAACACCGATCCCTATTCCTTAGAATTTGGGCCATGCGGTGTTATCCCGCCTTTTGGCAAGGCCGTAATATCATCGATTTGGCTAGGAATAGATGGTTAACAACTTTAGGAATTAATTACGTACAGTACTATAGGCGATGGTCGGGCATATTTGAACCAGAACCCAATAGAGGTGCAGTTTGCATGGAGTAACTGGAATGGCCTCATAGAGTTGTATTTCGAATTTGGAGTCGATTGGAGCTCATATGCTCAAGTTATGGTCGAATCAAGGATTTGTGTGCATCGACCAAAAACGATCCATAAAAAAGTTCAGGTCATTGAAGAACGGTCAATATCTTGAGATCCACAGTACCAATTCATTTGAAACTTCCAGGACATCAACAAAATGAAGATTGAGGCTTATGAAAACGATTGCAAGTCTTGCAGCCATAGTAAAAGTTTGGCCGACCGTTATTAGCCGATCGTTTTGGCCAAATCCTAAAAACAATCGGTATCACCCAGTGCATAATCCATTTTCAACCAAGATCGATCCATATCTCTCAAGTTGCAAGTCAGAATGATTCCATATTTTAGAAGTAGTACCAAAAGGCATCTGGGACCCCCCAAAAATGATTGCACTATGATTGAAACAAAGAAAATGGATCGAATAACATTAGGCCAATCATTCTTAATCATCAAGTTAGCATCCCTAATCGATATGGTGGGCCCCTATGGACCTAGAGAGCCTTTTGCCGAAGTCTTCGCGAAATATCTCGTCGTCTCTCCCTACAAATACAAGCCCCATGGGTCATTATGGGACCTTTATGCCGCTGGTTACCTAAGTCTATATTATAATCGAGTTTCTTACTATTTCTTGTTGTTTGCTGCTGTAATCAGACGATCAGTGAATCAATAAAGATAATATTCAAAGTGCACATAGGCATACAACGCCGAACCACTTAAATTCTTGTGTTCTCGACTGTTGTTTTGATTTGCGTGTTAGTTTATTCTATTCCTCTGTTTAAATTTTACTTTCTTCTTCTATTTCTCAACATAAACCTGTTCTTGGGTGTTTGTGACTAATTTGGTTGCAAACAAGTGGTCCCTCTTATGGGTCCATATGGTTTTGGAGATCCTTCCGCCGAATTTTCAGGGAGATATTTTGCCATCTTCCTCTATAGATACAGGCTTTCATTTTCGGGACTTTTACATTGTTGGTTGCTTTGTACTCTATTGTAACTAAGAATTTTCATCCAATCTGTATTGTATCATTTTACAAAGTGATTAATAAAGTTATCTATTCAAAGTTAACGTAGGCAAACAATTCCAAGCCACTATAAATCGCTGTGACTCTGTTACTTGCTTGCTTATTGTTTTAATTGCTTATTTCCTTTGTTTTCGTTTTATATTCTTCATTTATCTCTCTTTAAAACTTCCATTAGGTGTTTGTGCCAATTTTTGGTGCAAACAAGACTCATTCCTTGAACTATCCAATGGAAAATCTTATTCTCGGCTTCCTTTTCAAAATATTTATACCTTAAAATATTTTTAATTAAAAGTACCTTGTTCCAAGAATCATTTGAAAACTTTATCAAAGCCACCGGAATTTAAATTCTCCAAAAATCCATCTTATTTTCAAAATATATTTTATAATCCTGATTTATAAAATCAACCTTTTATAAAATCATTCGAAATATTTTGTTTTAAATAAATAGCTTATATTAAAACCCAATTTTAACCCACATATCATCGAATGCCTTATAGTCAAATTGTAAAACTTAATCCGCAAGGTGTTCGTTTCACTGTTTCCATAAATTCTACCTACTTACCCTATGATGGAAAAAGGAAAATCAACAAACAATAATCATCGCACAAAACTGGACGAGCATGACTAGACAATCATATGATAATAATTAAATATTATCAACTCCAAACAACAAAACATCACAGCTAACTATATAATTTTTTTTGAAAATTATTCCTTTATATATAAAATATATTCTTAGGTAAAATTATTCCATTTACCACTTTTAAAATAATACCATGTAGATTGGCTTTGTTCAAGTGTTTTGAGATCCCTATCAATAATGTTAGCTACTCGTATTGACCAAAATCCAAAATTCAAAGTTAACAGAACAACCAACACAATATAAAACATTTTTATAGCACTAACAAATATGCGCTCTATATATACACTCAAACTCATTCTAGGATATTACTAATCTCATCTATAATGAGTTTACTTATTCTAGGGCAATATTAACCCAATCTCTAATGAGTTTACAAAACTAGGGCCAAGGTGTTTGCTCAACCTAAGCTCTGATACCACATATAATGATTTTCCTTTCTTACACCTGAAGATGACACTTAATACATCCTTGGTATCCGTGTGCCTATCATTTAAGTGTCCAAAAGACATGTCATTTGGGATGAAGAAAGAAAGATAAAAGACAGAACAGAATCTCACATCGTGACGAGAAATATATAATATACACAAATCTTTACAAAGGGAAATCAACTTTATTATATACACAACGTCAGAGTACACTAAACTATTATCAGCCTGGATAGTTAGAACAACCCATCATTACAATTTTTGATAAATATAGATAAGAACAAAACATAATATAGCGTAAGAATATAAGATATGTGAATACATCTTGGAAAATCCAACTCATCACCTGAAAACTCCAAAGCATCCGGCTAAATCTGGAAATATGCTCGGGCTGACCCGAGCATTATAAGAAAATAATACTTGGATCTTTCTGGTAAACCAGTGTGAGAAAGCTCAATCAAATCATATCGATTTCTACATTTAAAAACCTTTTTAAAATAAACTGTATCTTGTATGACCATGCTGCACAAAAACATGTTTGGTTTTTACATTACGATAACCAAACCATTTTTACGATAAAATGTAGTGATATTATAATAATGTTCAGGGTCTAAAGTATTCAATAATTAAGTAGATGTGATGCATGTACATCACAACAATAATAGTTATACAATTGAAAATATAAGGTGCTTACTGGAGAATGGATTCCAATAATGGCAAGGTAAGGGACTTCCTTTCGTACAGTGCATCTCTAGATAAATTTACTAAGAGATCGGAAACCTTTCGACCTCCGCATGACAAGACCAGCCTATTCCTTACTACTAGTACCGAGTATATCATCACCCCGGTTGCTTCCAACCTTTATAAAGAGCTCTCATGCACAACCAGATTCATAATATAATGATTTAGAAAAGTGATGACGCACTCTAAGGGGAGCAACCCACATAGGCTTGCGGTGTACCTTGTTTTAGCCATTCCCAGGTTATGAGGCTTGAGAGGCTATGCTCTTACCATTTCCTCATAGCAATTCCCTCTTGGAATGTTAACACTGCCCATCAGGCAGAAATGCAATGCTAGCATTCATCCATACAACTTTATTCTGGGTTTGAAAGAAACCGAAGGCACTGCCTCTACTGGAATCACCCTCAGGATTTATAGCAAGTAGCCCTTACACTTCAAAAAAATCCCTCTTTAAGATGTCTTCCATTCTAGCACTCATATTGGTTCGAAGTGTTTTCAGATGGCATATCCGATCCTGGTATCTTCGAACCAACAGTCGATAATTTCTGGTTGAATCATTCCCGATTCTTTCCGAAGTAAGCGGACTATACCAGAGTCCCAAAGGGATCTCTAATATTTTCCCTAAAGCTAGAGATGTTTCAACCAATGAGTTCTCCTGAGCGATCTCAACCCATACAATACGTGAAGCTCTTATTTACTTCCTAAGTCAAAACTGACAAAAATTTGATAGTCGGTTATTTCACTATTAAATTAACAAACAACAATAATTCAGATATTTAATTATTCATAGCAATAAATAAGCTTCATTTAAATAAAAAAATTCCTTTATTAAATTCCTTTCCAAAATATTTATCAAAATATTCATATACTTATCTCACTAGCATAAGTATTCACAAAACATTGTGAAAGATTACTTACTCCAAAATCATATTAAAGGACCAAACAAAGGTTCTTTATAAAAAAACGGAGATAAGGATAACCTTAAACACTACTCCTTCGGTGTTAAGTGCGGAACAAATGTCCCATACCACCATAGTTAAGAAGGTAAGTTTAAGGAAATCAAATCTCAATTTCATTTATAAATTTCTTCAATAAATCCTTTAATAAACCTCTTTCATTTATGAAATCTCCTTTACTTAAATTCCAAATCCATTTATAAATAGTTTATAAATCTCCAATTTATTTAAACAGCTCTTTTATAAATATCCAAAATCATTTATAGAACTTCTTCTCAAATTTCAAGATCTCCTTTCAATTTATAAAGCTCCTTTTATGAACTTTCCTTATTTAAAACAAACTTCTTTAATAAATTTAAATTAATAAAGTTTCTTTGATAAACAACCAATTATTTAAAACACCTTCAAATAAACAAGATATTATTTAAACATTCCTTCATTTAATTATCTTTAAACCACATTAACAAAATAATGATTTTAAACCATCATTTCAAAAGTACTAAATTAACTTCAAACATTTTTAATAAAATAGTTGCTTAATTATCCTTTAAATATCATATTTCAAATGATAATAACTTTAAACCAATTTCAAGATGGATAAAATTTAAAATTTTGACTTCAGAAGTTCGAAAAGAAGCTTAGAGACGATAATTACATTTAAAAAATTTAACTTTCCAAGTTATAACATAGGTATCTACATAGAAAGTAGTATGTAAAAGGGATCAATAAATAACAACCAATCAACATATAGGTAAATGTCTAAGTTATCAAAATAGCAGAACTAAGTTTTTATTCTGCTTAAATTGATGTCAACATACTCTATTTGGTGAATTATGGTAGAACTGTGATTTATTCTACCAAGCAGATGTCTAATGTAACTTAATTAGCAGAATGGTATTTTATTCTGTTAAATAGATGTCATTGGGTTTCATATTTAATTGAGGTTATTTAAAGGTAATCGACAAAGAAATCCCTTGGATTTAAAAATATTCTTTAAGAGGGTTGCTTTAAAAACAAAACAGATCTTTAGAAACAAAGTGATTTAAAATCAAAAGCTTTCATTATATAATTAAATAACTTTTAAAACTCGTTATTTAAGAATAATTAAACCTTTAGTTAATAATTAACAAATAATTTACTATTAGATAAATAACTAAATAATAGTTAATCTTTAAATAGATGATTAAATCATAATTAATCTTTAATTAATAATTAAATAATAATTTAAATCTTCATTTAGTAAAAATTAAATTTTAATTAAGTCCTTAATTAAATCTTAACTTAATTAGTAAATAATTAATAATTATCTTTCTATAAAATAAATAAATAATTTTTAATAAATAAATAAACAATTTAACCCTTAATGAATTAACTATTTCTATACTTGATTAATATTTAAGTATAATTTTTTTTGTTTAACTAATGATTAAGTACTAATTACCTTACTTAGGTAATTACTTAAATAATCATTAAGTAAATAAATAATTACTTATTATTACTTGTAATATGTTTTAAAAACACTTTGAAAAAGATACTTAAGTGAAAACAATTTTTAATTGCAATTTTACGAACTACATCCATAGCGTCTATTGCTATATGACTTGTAATTTCAAAACTTGATTTTTAACTCAAATTAACTTCAGAAATCATAACTTTATACTTCAACTACTATAATGATCCGTAAATCTGTACACTTTGAATCGACAATAAACCACACATGTCCGACCAAAAAAGCACAGAATGACGGAAAGTCATGAGAAATAAGAGAGAGGGTGAGAAGAAAGAAAGAAAGAAGAGAGAAGAAGAGAAGAGAAGAAGAAGAGAGAAACAAAACCATAACAATACAGAATCTCACATCACAGCGGAACAACATATAATATAGATGAATAATCTTTACAAAAGAGAAACTATAATATACATACATCAATCAAAGTATACAAATAAATATTTATCAGCCCGAACAGTTATAACAACCTGTCCTAAAAAATTATGATAATTTGCAACAACAGTGCAGTGGAAAATAAATAGATACGTTTATACGACATGAAGATCTCCAGCTCATCCGTTGAAGCTCCAAAAGCACCAAATCTGAACTTGTAAATATACTCGGTCTGACCTGAGCATTGAAAGGGAAGAATGCCTGGATCAGTCTGGTAAACTAGCATGAGAAAAACACATCTCAACTGAATTTATTTTATAGTTATAAAGACGTTCTGTTATCAAAAGAAAGGTATCTCATAAGACACACCACACATAAACATAGACGAGTTTTTACCTTACGATAACCAAAACCTTTCATATCAAATTCTCTTATATTATAATAGTGTCTATTGCACAAATAATAATTAATCATAGCTGAAATTATTACCATTAATAAATTCCTGATACTAGGTTTTACAAACAAATGGCAGGCACGTAGTGGATTGGATTCCATACAAATGACTAGGTAAGGGACTACCTTTCGTACAGTACACCTGTGAAGGGATGCACCTAGGGAGTAGATACCGCCCGCCTAAACCAACACAAGACCCACCTACCCCTTCTTGGATAGTACCGAATATGTCGTCACCCCGGTCGTTATCGAACTTTAACGGGTACCCGTGTCATACATTCACCACATACTTAGACATGTGTAAAGTAAATCTAGAAGAATGATGATATCTCGTAATGTGAGCGACCCACTTAGCCTTGCTGCTTCTACCCTATTTTAGTCATTTCCTAGGGTATGAGGCCAAAAGAAGTACCGAATATCTTTCACATATCACATATCACATCATCTTTGAATTCCACATTGACATTTCCATTGACTACTAATTGCCATCCACAAAAATACAACCCTTGAGCTCGTACGTCTCAAGGAGGGTGTTAGGCTAAGAGAAGTTGCCTCCTTCACCACCACAGACGTATGTTTGTAAAAACCAATGTATGTAATCTCAAAAAATATACTGTCAAACATCCATCCGTACAAGTTATCCAGGAACAGGACAAACCGAAGGTACTTTCCTACCACATCCTATCGAGAAATTCCTAGAATTAGTAGCGAATAGTCCTTGCATTGGATATTTCGTAACGAAGAGACTATTGGTACTATATGTATATTGGGATTTTAACCCCAAATGATCAACAAGCAGTCCTTCACTATGAAAATCCTAATATCAATATCACAAACAAACCTGCACAATCGTCACATATAGGTTGGTCCGAAGTGGTTTTCAGATAAACCGATCTCGGTCTCTTCGCACCAACAACGCAAAAGCGTTACTCAACCTCATACAGAAACCAAGTCTCGTAGACTTATCATGTTTCCAACTTTCAAATTGCTATCCTTCAGCCAAGAAGGAAGCTCGATAGATAGGAGTAATCAATGCACATTACTCGAATCAACATCCTTTACACCAAACGATAATTAAGCCTACACAGATGGCTACATACTAAGTGTACGACTAAATAATTTCCACATCAAGTCGAGATACTAAAATGACCAAAATTATAATTTAGAACTTAAACAGTCACTAGGCCTGATTTGTTAATCTTTTATTTATTAAATCACTTTTCCAAATTTATTACTTCAAATTATTTTTTAAATGATATATTCCCAAAACCATTTCAATATTTGGAAAACATTTCATAAACTTATTTTAATAATAAGGGAATTCACAACTTATTGTATTTTCAAACAATTTAAACTCCATTTTAAAATATCACTTTCAAAAACATTCATTTTAAGAAATTTTCACTTTAAAAACGTGAATATATTTCCTTTTATAAAAATCCATATTATGCTTATCAAATTAAATTGCTTTCACATTTACAAAATAGTGCTTATAATTAACATTTGTATTTTATAAAAACTTCCATTTATAAAATTCCTTTATTAACCAATTTCCCGTTTATCTCATTTATATGTCAACATCCTATTATAAGTTTATTTGCTTATAAATCTCTTTATTTACAAATTCATTCCTTTGTAATCTCATTATTTATAATGTTCATTATAAATTCGTTTCTAAATTTTAATTACAAATCCATATACAATTTTGATTACAATTCCATATACAAATTTGATTACAACTCCATTTCTAATATTTATAAAACACCGTTTATAAAATTTATTTCATTAAATATCTTTATTAATAACATTCCTTTTATAACTTCCTTATTTTATAAATCTTATTTACTTATAATATTTCACTTATAACTTCATTTTAACACTTATAAAACTCGTTTACAATTCCATTACTTTTATTTATAAAATATCAATTATATAAATCTCATATATAAACCATTCATAATAAGTTCAAAATTCCCAATTTAACTTATTTTACAAGATAGTTATCTCCATATTCCAAAAATCATATTTAAGTATATTTCACAAAACCATAATTAACATAAAAATTATAACTTTTTATTTAATTAAAATAAATCCATTTCTTCAATCATTCAAAAATTTATTAAAACATATATATTTTCAAAATCACTATGAAATCCTTTTTAAATTGAAATCATTATTTTAATATTTTAAATTTCCAAAAAGGCCCAATGTTGCAAAAAAGCTAAATAAGGGGATTCACATCAATAATAGCAAACATGGCATCCATCACATCAAACATCACATGGTACAACATATATAACAATATTTGTAAATAAGAATCAACAATGGTGAGGAATCCAGTTGAATCCCTCCAACCTGTAACCTATAACAAATATACATATGAGAAAATATGTACAATGTCTACTTCGAGGCAGACGCGTGTACAAAGAGTCATCCGCTCATACATGGGAACGTATAGGGTCACATTTGCTCCAATCGGCAGGAATATATCCAACTACTAACTACTATAGCATAACATCCAAACATCCAATATACATACATATATATATATATATATATATATAATGTAACGAAGCGGATTTTGCCCATTCGAAAATCGACATCCATACTTTACATCGTACTCGAATGCCGAAGATTCGACCATTCAAATCCAAGTCGCCGGAGCTTATAACACAGTTAAGTAAATAACACAGCGGAAGAAAAAGAATAATACATTGATATACAATATCTGATATAATATCTGATACAACAGAGTGATACAATGAATATCAATATACATCAGAGATATGATACAAGAAATAGCAGTGGAAAAGAAAACGATAACATCAGCAGCGAATAATCTCCATCTTCAAAACACCGATCCAGAAATAGCTCGAACTCCCAATAACGATTCACCTAGATGAGCCAGACTGGTGTGTTTCCAAAGACTGAACGAACTCCAGGTAATCTACTAAACCTGACTATTTGAAAAACCCAACTCTAGACTGCTCGTGTAGAAAAATTTTGAGCACCCAGAGTTTAGGAAAGAAACAATAAACTCCGGGTCAGTCATGGGACTGGTGTGAGCAACAAAAACAGTTTATCTTTAAAAACGAAAAGCAGAGAAATTTTAAAGTCAATTCGCAATGCTTTTGGAAAATGAAACTACCATAAGACCTCCCGCCACACACACTATGCAAACACAGACTTGGAGGAGATTTTTTCTTATGATAGTCAAAGATGCTTACTATGCAAAAATCAAATCATTGGATATTAGTTTTAGTGCATAGTGTGGAAAAACATTTCGAAAGTAGAATATAAATCTTAGCCAGCATAGGTACCATTATAGTATGCCTACTATAGCTACCATATTAGATGGCAGGTGTAACGTCTCTGATTTTCGCGTTCGAAAATCGACATCCATACTTTACATCGTACTCGAATGCCGTAGATTCAACTGTTCAAATCCGAGTCGCCGGAGCTTATAACAACATTAAGTAAATAACACAGTGGAAGAAATGAATAATACATTGATATACAACACTGATACAATATATGATACAACAGAGTGATATAATGAATATCAATATACATCAGAGATATGATACAAGAAATAGCAGCGGAAAAGAAAACGATAACACCAGCAGCGGATAATCTCCATCTCCAAAACGCCAATCCAGAAGTAGCTCGAACTCCAAATAACGATGCACAAAGACAAGCAAGTGCAGTCCATATCCAAAGACTGAACTAGCTCCAGAAAATCTACTCAACCTGAATATCTGAGAAACCCCAACTCTAGACTGCCCGTGTGGAAAATGGTGGGCACCCAGAGTTTAGGAAGGGAACAATAAACTCCGGATCAGTCATGGGACTGGTGTGAGCAACAAAAAAAGTTTATACTTAAAAACGAACACCAAAAGAATTTAAAGTCAATTCGCAATGCTTTTGGAAAATGAGACTACCATAAGGCCTCCCGCACACACACACACAATGCAAACGCAGAATCAGAGGAGATTTCTCCTTATGATAGTCAAAGATGCTTACTACGCAAAACAAATCATTGGATATTATTACTAGTGCATAGTGTAGAAAACATTTTCGAAAATAGAATATCAATCTTAGCCAACATACGACCATTATCGTATGCCTACTATAGCTACCATCCAAACAGTGGGGCGCCACCATAAGTAGATGGCAGGTTCTACAACTAAAACCATACAAGGTTCGTATCGGATGAATGGATTTTTCCAACAAATGGTCAGGCCAAGGAACTTCCCATTGCCACATGGAAACGCCTCTGGAAGGACGTCCCGAGAACCAAACCGTTCTCTGCCAAACAAGGCCGGCTACCCCCCTTCCCGAGGAATATACAAAACCTCAGATATGCCACCCCCGGTCCTTTGGGACCTTTAAACGAGGATCCTCTTCACCAACAACCACAAAGAAATATATTTGCAGTAACCACATAGGTTAAATATCAGGGCTCCATACCTGACACAACCTTTTTCCAAAAGGAATGGCCATACCCTAGGGGAGCTACCGCTGAAACCTTGCCGCACAATTCCTGTTTCGACCATTACCGGTCTGTGAGGTTTGACGAAGTCTCGTCCACAAAGCTACGCTTTGTCACAAAGCCATGCTTTGGGTCAACAGATGATCAACCAATGATCACAAAGATAAATGATCAAACAAATGATCATATCACAAATAATCAACAATGATCATCACACAACAACACTCAGCATGTCACATTACCAAATTGGGAATATATCGCTGATAAATTTCAACTACATAACCTCTGAGCTCGTACGTCTTAGAGAAGGGTGTTAAGCTAAGAGAGTAAATTCTCCGCCACCAAACATAAATATATTTGAAAGAAATCAGCTTTATATCTCAATTTGTAATGTCAGACATACAATCCATACAAGTCTGTTCCGGGCTCGAACAGAACCGAATGCACTTCTTACGAAGCCCTTGCAATTCCGGGTATTCAAAATCCCGATCGGATTTCCCATCACTTAGGGGATCTCTATACCATGAGCTACCCACTGCAGAAACAATCGACGAGTTATCCTTTCGTTCTCGTGAATATCCGGTCTTCAACACCGATCTTCAAATGCTATCCATATACGACGTATCACTGATTCGGAATGGGTTATATGACACAAAGGTCTTTTCCCGGCTAACCCGAATAGTGAGCGCAATATTTAAAAATATATGGATATTGGGATTTCAATTAAGTCACAATTTATTACCCAAAACTTTCCTTCAAATGGTTTAAACAAATTACCATTTTAATCTTTTTAAACAAAAAGATTCAATTCACAAAGTTCACTTAATTTCACAAAGATTCATTCACAGATTTCAAAACAATTTTCGTTTCAATTGGATTAACCCGTTAAATCTTTAAAACAAAGATTCAACTTATAGCTTTCAAAACAATTCATTTCGAATAGTTTAAACAAATCATCATTTTAAATCTGTTAAAAATAAACAGATTCAATTCATTGCTTTCAAAAAGAATTCATTCATAATTTGGAAAAACAATTTTCAATTCAAACTTGAAATTCCTTTAATTAAACTGGAATTTCATTTCTTATCTGAAAGCTTTTATTCCTTTAAAACAAACATATTCCATGTTAGAAAATCTGATTCATTTATACGAATTAAAAACCTTGGGTTAAATTCAAATTTTCAAACAATGCTTTTAAAATGGTTTAACCTATATATAACATGTACAACATCTTAAATCCCTAGTTTCAAAATCATAGAATTCAATTTCAAATATTGAATTCAAATTTAAATCAAAGTATTTAAATTCCAAAACTCAATCAAGTTATTTAAAAATAAATTTCATCTTTGAAATTCCATTCTCAAAAGCTTTTCACTTTAGACCCAATCTCATTTTCAAACCATTTGAATTTAAAAATTCAAATTCAAAACTATTTTCAAAAATCTGTGACTTAATCGATTTCCTCGTGAAATCCATATTTGTGTGTGTATGGTGTGGTCCAGGGTTTCACACACAATAGTGCAACATTACCAATCATCATATCATCACAGATTCAAATACAACGATATATTTGATAAGCGATATAACTATAACGCTTATCTTTAATTCACAGATCCTAGATATATTTATATCACAGATAATAAGTTGCTGTCATCACAGCTTGAATTAAAACTATTCATATCATACAGCATCACATAGAAATCAGGGAATATCTAACAATTTCAAAACATTCAATACAATTCAAACATCCATAAGTAAGATAAATTAATCCTTTGATTAATTTTAAATCAGATTAGTTACTTCTGAATAAATTACTAATTCTGGTTAATTAACATTAATTAATTCCAAATCATTTTTATTAATTAACCTTTAATCATTTATTGATTAACTTTTAATAATAACTTAATTAGCCTCAATTAATAAATTAATTAATTATCATTTAATTAATTATCCTTAATTAATTACAAAAATTAATTTATTAATCCTTAATTAATAATCATCCCTTAATTTCTTTCATTAATTAATTAACCTTAAATTTATTTAATCATTCTCGAATTAATAAACTTGATTAATTATCACATTATCCTTGAATCGATTATTGCTTAATCACTTGATTTATCAATTTTGATTACAAATTAACATTTAATTAATAATCCTTAATTACCAATTAATTATTCCGTACTTAATCTCCATTTGATTAATTAACCTTAATTAATCATAGTAAGTAATTATTCTTCAAGTAATTATCCTTTAATTACTTACATTCATTAATAACTCATTAATAACATAAAATCTTAATTAATTAAAAGATAAAACATTTTATCTTGATTTCTTTAATTATCATTTAAACCTTGTTTAATAATTTTGTAATTAATTATCATTAACCACTTACTGAAACCTTTAAGTTAAATTATGGATTAAAACACTTCATCTTTTAATCATTTACTTAATTACAATATTAAGTTTATTTAAAATAACTCTTTTAAAACAAAGGTTATATATATATATTGAAATACTTTAAACTCAAATAAATTTATTTTTCCCAAGCCTTTAATAAACTCCATCTTAATTAACATTAATTATTTAAAAAGAAATGGTTAAGAAATTATTTAATCTTGATTAAGTTTTAAACTTTAAAACTTGTTATTCCTTTCAAATTAAAACTTGCTTTAATTAAAACTGTTAAACTACACACTTCGGTTTCAACCCGGGCCATCACTATTTTTTCCCCGAGCCCACAACTAAATTTCCCGAGCAACCCACTCCCCCTCTCGTACACTTCTTCTTCCCTTTTTCTTTTTTTCAACGTTGCTTTAGTTTAATTAAAAAGAACCCTTTTGCAAAGTTAAACATCTGGATTACACGGTACAAAACTCGAGTTAATTTTTCAATTTCTCGTATTCGAACTCGAGCTAATCATCGTCTCTCCCAAAATTTTCATCAACCCGGATACCTAATGGCACGCGTGCACGTGCACGAACGTTTTGCCTCGCTCCGTCCATCTTTGCCGTTGCCACCAAGTCGCTACTGGCCTACTTCATCAATCTCGACCACAAAAACTCCAACTCAAACTCCAAATCGAATTCGAGGTGATCAACCCACCTGGAACCCATCAACATGCACTCACCCCAAACCTGGCAACTCGCCGTACACGTAGCTCCGACCATCTGAAGTCACGCGACTTCGACCACGCATTCGCCAACGTCTACGCTTCCACCCCCTCGAGTTTAGTTAAACTCGATCACCCAGGGATGCCGAGATGATCAAAATACTGAGCCTATTAAAACTAGGGTTACGAACTTCATACGATCGCCGATACCTCCCTGATAACCTGACCACCGTCCCACTATTTTTCTCCAACACACCGTAGGCTCCTCCACCTCCTCGAGAAACTCCGGCCTCCCCAGATCCTTAGATCACCAGAAATCGGCTATAACCCAATTTTTGTTTTAACAAAAACTGTCGCTTCAATTCCCAACTAAAAATCACAATTCTAGTTTTAAAAATCATGCTTTTGTTTAAGTTTTCAATTTATAATACTGAATTTATAAATTATTATGTTTGAGTTTTACCTTTATTTAACATGCTCTGGTGTTTTAATTTACAGAGACCACAACAATTTGTTTTTACCTAAACAAGTTCTTAAACTAAAACTATGGTATAACTAACATATTTGGTTCAGGACTTAAGCCTTAACAAAACTGGGATCAAAGGCAAGTAGATTTTAAATATAAATTTAGCCAAGAATTTGAATCAGAGAAACAGAGTCCAAATGCATCATGCATACCAGTGTATTTATATGTATTTACACCAACTATTTTAAAACACATTCACAAACATACTTTTCAGAAATGAACGAGCAATATAATATATACTTAAGCTATTTAAGTTTTTATGTTACTCACCAGCATCAAGATATCAAACATGCTAAGCTTCGAAAAATAGGAGTTTGCTCACATTTGAAAGGGAAGAACATAGGATACTTGTTGTCTAGAAACTGCAGTTGAGTCCTGTTTTAAACTTGCTTGGTTTCCTTTGAAAAATGTTTTAAGTTGCCTTTGCTTTTTGATCTTCCTGCTTCCAGGTTAAAGCTTAAATTTTCAAACTGAAAATGTTTCTTTGATTTGTTTTCTGTTTTGATGTTGGTTTTGGTTTGGAGTTTGTTTGTGTTTTAGAGGAGATGATGTTTACTTGATATATTCTCAGCTCGAACTAAAATGAGGAGGGATAGATAAATGAAATTGAGTTGTACAGGGTATTATATTTATTTGTACAATGGTAGGCATGGCTGAAGATGCATTAGAGGCATGGAGCTTTACAGGCTGCATTTATGACTTGGTGGCTGCAGCTTTGTTTATGTCGGATAGATATTTATTTTACTTTGTTTATATTTGTATTTCTTACTTCTTGTTGATTATACAACAGTTTATGGTTGCAATGATATACATTATTGTAGGCTAGAAATATCTTACATTTTATATAGGTTTGTTTAACTTTAAATATCATTTGCTGTCTAGTTTGTTTTTATTTTATGTATATAGATATAAAGTTGTTATTTATAATTCTTAGCTTAAGTACTTTTGTTCTATTTATTTCTTGCTTGGTCTTGCTTATGCCCGAGTACATGTATTTTTCTACATATTTAAAAGTATATATATATATATATATAGTTGTTGTTTCCTTTTGCAATCTCAGTTGCATATAATTTTATCTTTTCCTTAGCAAGTACATTCATATGTATTTATATATTGTTCATATTTGAGTGTTGTTTCTTTTCCTTTCTTTGCTTTGTCTTATGACTTTATAAATAAAATCCTATAGTTAATAGGTTGTTTGAACTATAACCAATTTGTTTAATGTGTATATTTTTATATTTTATAGTCTACATAACCAAAATCTTAAGATATTTATTTTATTCCTTAATACTTATTTTCATCTTTCTTTTATTTTTAAACTTAACTATTAAATACTCCTTTTATTTGTTATTAAATTTTATTTTGCCTTGTCTCATTATTTTATAATATGAGTAAACTTCTATTTTTAACACGTTGTTAAATTTTATTTATGTGTTACTATATATATATATATATATTCATATACATAATCTTATTAAATTTAAATGATTTACACAGAATTTATCTGTATTCGGGGAAACTCGCTTTCATATAAAATAAATCTTTCAAATTTTAAATCAAAAATTCAATAAATTATTAATTTAAATTAAATTAAAATCTAGGGTCGTTACAAACTTCCCTCCTTAAAAGAATTTCGTCCTCGAAATTCGCAGGCACGAAAATAATGCAGAGATAGACAGATTTGATCTCCTATAATTCCTCAAATTTAAGATATGAATTCCAAACTCAAGTCGGAATACCTCAGATACATACTAATTTGTCCCTCTTCGAACTTTGGTATTCATAAGAAATTAAAATAGAATTTCAAATTTGGTTTTAAACGAAATCATTTTATTGATTCAATTCAATTTATCCTTCATATTCTATTAATCGATTTAACTCAATTTAAAATTTCCCATTTATTTAAAATTTCCAATTTTAAATCCATTAAGGTTTAAATCAAAACTGATAAGAACCAAATGAAGATACGAAGTAAGAATTTTCCTACAATGATACGTAGGGCCACCATCACATTGAAACTTCTTCTTGCAGCTGGTACGAAGAAATCAAAAGAATTTTGGAAACGAATCAAAGAAAATTGATAGAGAAAGTTGTTTCCACTGTTGCAGGGTATTGACCATTTATAGTCGTACTTCCCTGTCCCCTATCTCGTCTTCTTCTTGCACTCATACTCACTATCGGTGGATAGTAAGAGAATTTACTGAGACGTTCAGACAGATATCTTAAGGATACTCATTCTAGAGTTTACTTAACTCTATCTCTAATGAGCTACTTAACGTGTAATACTCCTGAGCTAAAGTTTTACCTTAGCTCTGATACCAAATGTAACGTCCCTGATTTTCACATTCGAAAATCGACATCCATACTTTACATCGTACTCGAATGCCGTAGATTCGACTGTTCAAATCCAAGTCGCCGGAGCTTATAACAACATTAAGTAAATAACACAGCGGAAGAAATAAATAATACATTGATAAACAACACTGATACAATATCTGATACAACAGAGTGATACAATGAATATCAATATACATCAGAGATATGATACAAGAAATAGCAGCGGAAAAGAAAACGATAACACCAGCAGCGGATAATCTCCATCTCCATAACGCCAATCCAGAAGTAGCTCGAACTCCAAATAACGATGCACAAAGATAAGCAAGTGCAGTCCATATCCAAAGACTGAACTAGCTCCAGAAAATCTACTCAACCTGAATATCTGAGAAACCCCAACTCTAGACTGCCCGTGTGGAAAATGGTGGGCACCCAGAGTTTAGTAAGGGAACAATAAACTCCGGATCAGTCATGGGACTGGTGTGAGCAACAAAAACAGTTTATACTTAAAAACGAACACCAAAAGAATTTAAAGTCAATTCGCAATGCTTTTGGAAAATGAGACTACCATAAGGCCTCCCGCACACACACACAATGCAAACGCAGAATCGGAGGAGATTTCTCCTTATGATAGTCAAAGATGCTTACTACGCAAAACAAATCATTGGATATTATTACTAGTGCATAGTGTAGAAAACATTTTCGAAAATAGAATATCAATCTTAGCCAACATACGACCATTATCGTATGCCTACTATAGCTACCATCCAAACAGTGGGGCGCCACCATAAGTAGATGGCAGGTTCTACAACTAAAACCATACAAGGCTCGTATCGGATGAATGGATTTTTCCAACAAATGGTCAGGCCAAGGAACTTCCCATTGCTACATGGAAACGCCTATGGAAGGACGTCCCGAGAACCAAACCGTTCTCTGCCAAACAAGGCCGGCTACCCCCCTTCCCGGGGAATATACAAAACCTCAGATATGCCACCCCCGGTCCTTTGGGACCATTAAACGAGGATCCTCTTCACCAACAACCACAAAGAAATATATTTGCAGTAACCACATAGGTTAAATATCAGGGCTCCATACCTGACACAACCTTTTTCCAGAAGGAATGGCCATACCCTAGGGGAGCTACCCTTGAAACCTTGCCGCACAATTCCTGTTTCGACCATTACCGGTCTGTGAGGTTCGACGAAGTCTCGTCCACAAAGCTACGCTTTGTCACAAAGCCATGCTTTGGGTCAACAGATGATCAACCAATGATCACAAAGATAAATGATCAAACAAATGATCGTATCACAAATGATCAACAATGATCATCACATAGCAACACCCAGCATGTCACATTACCAAATTGGGAATATATCGCTGATAAATTTCAACTACATAACCTTTGAGCTCGTACGTCTCAGAGAAGGGTGTTAAGCTAAGAGAATAAATTCTCCGCCACCAAACAGAAATATATTTGAAAGAAATCAGCTTTATATCTCAATTTGTAATGTCAAACATACAATCCATACAAGTCTGTTCCGGGCTCGAACAGAACCGAATGCACTTCTTACGAAGCCCTTGCAATTCCGGGTATTCACAATCCCGATCGGATTTCCCATCACTTAGGGGATCTCTATACCAGGAGCTACCCGTTGTAGAAACAATCGATGAGTTCCTTTCGTTCTCGTGAATATCCGGTCTTCAACACCGATCTTCAAATGCTATCCATAAACGACGTATCACTGTTCGGAATGGGTTATATGACACAAAGGTCTTTTCCCGGCTAACCCGAATAGTGAGCACAATATTTAAAAATATATGGATATTGGGATTTCAATTAAGTCACAATTTATTTCCCAAAACTTTCCTTCAAATGGTTTAAACAAATTACCATTTTAATCTTTTTAAACAAAAAGATTCAATTCACAAAGTTCACTTAATTTCACAAAGATTCATTCACAGATTTCAAAACAATTTTCGTTTCAATTGGATTAACCCGTTAAATCTTTAAAACAAAGATTCAACTTCTAGCTTTCAAAACAATTTCATTTCGAATAGTTTAAACAAATCATCATTTTAAATCCGTTAAAAATAAACAGATTCAATTCATAGCTTTCAAAAAGAATTCATTCATAATTTGGAAAAACAATTTTCAATTCAAACTTGAAATTCCTTTAATTAAACTGGAATTTCATTTCTTATCTGAAAGCTTTTATTCCTTTAAAACAAACAGTTTCCATTTTAGAAAATCTGATTCATTTATACGAATTAAAATCCTTGGGTTAAACTCAAATTTTCAAACAATACTTTTAAAATGGTTTAGCCTATATATAACATGTACATCATCTTAAATCCCTAGTTTCGTAATCATAGAATTCAATTTCAAATATTGAATTCAAATTTAAATCAAAGTATTTAAATTCCAAAACTCAATCAAGTTATTTAAAAATAAATTTCATCTTTGAAATTCCATTCTCAAAAGCTTTTCACTTTAGACCCAATCTCATTTTCAAACCATTTGAATTTAAAAATTCAAATTCAAAACTATTTTCAAAAATCTGTGACTTAATCGATTTCCTCGTGAAATCCATATTTGTGTGTGTATGGTGTGGTCCAGGGTTTCACACACAATAGTGCAACATTACCAATCATCATATCATCACAGATTCAAATACAACGATATATTTGATAAGCGATATAACTATAACGCTTATCTTTAATTCACAGATCCTAGATATATTTATATCACAGATAATAAGTTGCTGTCATCACAGCTTGAATTAAAACTATTCATATCATACAGCATCACATAGAAATCAGGGAATATCTAACAATTTCAAAACATTCAATACAATTCAAACATCCATAAGTAAGATAAATTAATCCTTTGATTAATTTTAAATCAGATTAGTTACTTCTGAATAAATTACTAATTCTGGTTAATTAACATTAATTAATTCCAAATCATTTTTATTAATTAACCTTTAATCATTTATTGATTAACTTTTAATAATAACTTAATTAGCCTCAATTAATAAATTAATTAATTATCATTTAATTAATTATCCTTAATTAATTACAAAAATTAATTTATTAATCCTTAATTAATAATCATCCCTTAATTTCTTTCATTAATTAATTAACCTTAAATTTATTTAATCATTCTCGAATTAATAAACTTGATTAATTATCACATTATCCTTGAATCGATTATTGCTTAATCACTTGATTTATCAATTTTGATTACAAATTAACATTTAATTAATAATCCTTAATTACCAATTAATTATTCCGTACTTAATCTCCATTTGATTAATTAACCTTAATTAATCATAGTAAGTAATTATTCTTCAAGTAATTATCCTTTAATTACTTACATTCATTAATAACTCATTAATAACATAAAATCTTAATTAATTAAAAGATAAAACATTTTATCTTGATTTCTTTAATTATCATTTAAACCTTGTTTAATAATTTTGTAATTAATTATCATTAACCACTTACTGAAACCTTTAAGTTAAATTATGGATTAAAACACTTCATCTATTAATCATTTACTTAATTACAATATTAAGTTTATTTAAAATAACTCTTTTAAAACAAAGGTTATATATATATATATATTGAAATACTTTAAACTCAAATAAATTTATTTTTCCCAAGCCTTTAATAAACTCCATCTTAATTAACATTAATTATTTAAAAAGAAATGGTTAAGAAATTATTTAACTTGATTAAGTTTTAAACTTTAAAACTTGTTATTCCTTTCAAATTAAAACTTGCTTTATTTAAAACTGTTAAACTACACACTTCGGTTTCAACCCGGGCCATCACTATTTTTTCCCCGAGCCCACAACTAAATTTCCCGAGCAACCCACTCCCCCTCTCGTACACTTCTTCTTCCCTTTTTCTTTTTTTCAACGTTGCTTTAGTTTAATTAAAAAGAACCCTGTTGCAAAGTTAAACATCTGGATTACACGGTACAAAACTCGAGTTAATTTTTCAATTTCTCGTATTCGAACTCGAGCTAATCATCGTCTCTCCCAAAATTTTCATCAACCCGGATACCTAATGGCACGCGTGCACGTGCACGAACGTTTTGCCTCGCTCCGTCCATCTTTGCCGTTGCCACCAAGTCGCTACTGGCCTACTTCATCAATCTCGACCACAAAAACTCCAAATCGAATTCGAGGTGATCAACCCACCTGGAACCCATCAACATGCACTCACCCCATACCTGGCAACTCGCCGTACACGTAGCCCCGACCATCTGAAGTCACACGACTTCGACCACGCATTCGCCAACGTCTACGCTTCCACCCCCTCGAGTTTAGTTAAACTCGATCACCCAGGGATGCCGAGATGATCAAAATACTGAGCCTATTAAAACTAGGGTTACGAACTTCATACGATCGCCGATACCTCCCTGATAACCTGACCACCGTCCCACTATTTTTCTCTAACACACCGTAGGCTCCTCCACCTCCTCGAGAAACTCCGGCCTCCCCAGATCCTTAGATCACCAGAAATCGGCTATAACACAATTTTTGTTTTAACAAAAACTGTCGCTTCAATTCCCAACTAAAAATCACAATTCTAGTTTTAAAAATCATGCTTTTGTTTAAGTTTTCAATTTATAATACTGAATTTATAAATTATTATGTTTGAGTTTTACCTTTATTTAACATGCTCTGGTGTTTTAATTTACAGAGACCACAACAATTTGTTTTTACCTAAACAAGTTCTTAAACTAAAACTATGGTATAACTAACATATTTGGTTCATGACTTAAGCCTTAACAAAACTGGGATCAAGGGCAAGTAGATTTTAAATATAAATTTAGCCAGGAATTTGAATCAGAGAAACATAGTCCAAATGCATCATGCATACCAGTGTATTTATATGTATTTACACCAACTATTTTAAAACACATTCACAAACATACTTTTCAGAAATGAACGAGCAATATAATATATACTTAAACTATTTAAGTTTTTATGTTACTCACCAGCATCAAGATATCAAACAGGCTAAGCTTCGAAAAATAGGAGTTTGCTCACATTTGAAAGGGAAGAACATAGGATACTTGTTGTCTAGAAACTGCAGTTGAGTCCTGTTTTAAACTTGCTTGGTTTCCTTTGAAAAATGTTTTAAGTTGCCTTTGCTTTTTGATCTTCCTGCTTCCAAGTTAAAGCTTAAATTTTCAAACTGAAAATGTTTCTTTGATTTGTTTTCTGTTTTGATGTTGGTTTTGGTTTGGAGTTTGTTTGTGTTTTAGAGGAGATGATGTTTACTTGATATATTCTCAGCTCGAACTAAAATGAGGAGGGATAGATAAATGAAATTGAGTTGTACAGGGTATTATATTTATTTGTACAATGGTAGGCATGGCTGAAGATGCATTAGAGGCATGGAGCTTTACAGGCTGCATTTATGACTTGGTGGCTGCAGCTTTGTTTATGTCGGATAGATATTTATTTTACTTTGTTTATATTTGTATTTCTTACTTCTTGTTGATTATACAACAGTTTGTGGTTGCAATGATATACATTATTGTAGGCTAGAAATATCTTACATTTTATATAGGTTTGTTTAACTTTAAATATCATTTGCTGTCTAGTTTGTTTTTATTTTATGTATATAGATATAAAGTTGTTATTTAAAATTCTTAGCTTAAGTACTTTTGTTCTATTTATTTCTTGCTTGGTCTTGCTTATGCCTGAGTACATGTATTTTTCTACATATTTAAAAGTATATATATATATAGTTGATGTTTCCTTTTGCAATCTCAGTTGCATATAATTTTATCTTTTCCTTAGCAAGTACATTCATATGTATTTATATATTGTTCATATTTGAGTGTTGTTTCTTTTCCTTTCTTTGCTTTGTCTTATGACTTTATAAATAAAATCCTATAGTTAATAGGTTGTTTGAACTGTAACCAATTTGTTTAATGTGTATATTTTTATATTTTATAGTTTACATAACCAAAATCTTAAGATATTTATTTTATTCCTTAATACTTACTTTCATCTTTCTTTTATTTTTAAACTTAACTATTAAATACTCCTTTTATTTATTATTAAATTTTATTTTGCCTTGTCTCATTATTTTATAATATGAGTAAACTTCTATTTTTAACACGTTGTTAAATTTTATTTATGTGTTACTATATATATATATATTTTTCATATACACAATCTTATTAAATTTAAATGATTTACACAAAATTTATCTGTATTCGGGGAAACTCGCTTTCATATAAAATAAATCTTTCAAATTTTAAATCAAAAATTCAATAAATTATTAATTTAAATTAAATTAAAATCTAGGGTCGTTACAAACTTCCCTCCTTAAAAGAATTTCGTCCTCGAAATTCGCAGGCACGAAAATAACGCAGAGATAGACAGATTTGATCTCCTATAATTCCTCAAATTTAAGATATGAATTCCAAACTCAAGTCGGAATACCTCAGAATACATACCAATTTGTCCCTCTTCGGACTTTGGTATTCACAAGAAATTACAATAGAATTTCAAATTTGGTTTTAAACGAAATCATTTTATTAATTCAATTCAATTTATCCTTTATATTCTATTAATCGATTTAACTCAATTTAAAATTTCCCATTTATTTAAAATTTCCAATTTCAAATCCATTAAGGTTTAAATCAAAATTGATAAGAAACAAATGAAGATACGAAGTAAGAATTTTCCTACAATGATACGTAGGGCCACCATCACATTGAAACTTCTTCTTGCAGCTGGTACGAAGAAATCAAAAGAATTTTGGAAACGAATCAAAGAATTGATAGAGAAAGTTGTTTCCACTGTTGCAGGGTATTGACCATTTATAGTCGTACTTCCCTGTCCCCTATCTCGTCTTCTTCTTGCACTCATACTCACTATCGGTGGATAGTAAGAGAATTTACTGAGACGTTCAGACAGATATCTTAAGGATACTCATTCTAGAGTTTACTTCACTCTATCTCTAATGAGCTACTTAACGTCTTATACTCCTGAGCTAAAGTTTTACCTTAGCTCTGATACCAAATGTAACGTCCTTGATTTTCACGTTCGAAAATCGACATCCATACTTTACATCGTACTCGAATGCCGTAGATTCGACTGTTCAAATCCGAGTCGCCGGAGCTTATAACAACATTAAGTAAATAACACAGCGGAAGAAATGAATAATACATTGATATACAACACTGATACAATATCTGATACAACAGAGTGATACAATGAATATCAATATACATCAGAGATATGATACAAGAAATAGCAGCGGAAAAGAAAACGATAACACCAGCAGCGGATAATCTCCATCTCCAAAACGCCAATCCAGAAGTAGCTCGAACTCCAAATAACGATGCATAAAGATAAGCAAGTGCAGTCCATATCCAAAGACTGAACTAGCTCCAGAAAATCTACTCAACCTGAATATCTGAGAAACCCCAACTCTAGACTACCCGTGTGGAAAATGGTGGGCACCCAGAGTTTAGAAAGGGAACAATAAACTCCGGATCAGTCATGGGACTGGTGTGAGCAACAAAAACAGTTTATACTTAAAAACGAACACCAAAAGAATTTAAAGTCAATTCGCAATGCTTTTGGAAAATGAGACTACCATTAGGCCTCCCGCACACACACACAATGCAAACGCAGAATCAGAGGAGATTTCTCCTTATGATAGTCAAAGATGCTTACTACGCAAAACAAATCATTGGATATTATTACTAGTGCATAGTGTAGAAAACATTTTCGAAAATAGAATATCAATCTTAGCCAACATACGACCATTATCGTATGCCTACTATAGCTACCATCCAAACAGTGGGGCGCCATCATAAGTAGATGGCAGGTTCTACAACTAAAACCGTACAAGGCTCGTATCGGATGAATGGATTTTTCCAACAAATGGTCAGGCCAAGGAACTTCCCATTGCCACATGGAAACGCCTCTGGAAGGACGTCCCGAGAACCAAACCGTTCTCTGCCAAACAAGGCCGGCTACCCCCCTTCCCGGGGAATATACAAAAGCTCATATATGCCACCCCCGGTCCTTTGGGACCATTAAACGAGGATCCTCTTCACCAACAACCACAAAGAAATATATTTGCAGTAACCACATAGGTTAAATATAAGGGCTCCATACCTGACACAACCTTTTTCCAGAAGGAATGGCCATACCCTAGGGGAGCTACCCCTGAAACCTTGTCGCACAATTCCTGTTTCGACCATTACCGGTCTGTGAGGTTCGACAAAGTCTCGTCCACAAAGCTACGCTTTGTCACAAAGCCATGTTTTGGGTCAACAGATGATCAACCAATGATCACAAAGATAAATGATCAAACAAATGATCATATCACAAATGATCAACAATGATCATCACATAGCAACACCCAGCATGCACATTACCAAATTGGGAATATATCGCCGATAAATTTCAACTACATAACCTCTGAGCTCGTACGTCTCAGAGAAGGGTGTTAAGCTAAGAGAATAAATTCTCCGCCACCAAACAGAAATATATTTGAAAGAAATCAGCTTTATATCTCAATTTGTAATGTCAAACATACAATCCATACAAGTCTGTTCCGGGCTCGAACAGAACCGAAGGCACTTCTTACGAAGCCCTTGCAATTCTGGGTATTCACAATCCTGATCGGATTTCCTATCACTTAGGGGATCTCTATACCAGGAGCTACCCACTGCAGTAACAATCGACGAGTTATCCTTTCGTTCTCGTGAATATCCGGTCTTCAACACCGATCTTCAAATGCTATCCATATATGACGTATCACTGATTCGGAATGGGTTATATGACACAAAGGTCTTTTCCCGGCTAACCCGAATAGTGAGCGCAATATTTAAAAATATATGGATATTGGGATTTCAATTAAGTCACAATTTATTACCCAAAACTTTCCTTCAAATGGTTTAAACAAATTACCATTTTAATCTTTTTAAACAAAAAGATTCAATTCACAAAGTTCACTTAATTTCACAAAGATTCATTCACAGATTTCAAAACAATTTTCGTTTCAATTGGATTAACCCGTTAAATCTTTAAAATAAAGATTCAACTTCTAGCTTTCAAAACAATTTCATTTCGAATAGTTTAAACAAATCATCATTTTAAATTCGTTAAAAATAAACAGATTCAATTCATTCATAATTTGGAAAAACAATTTTCAATTCAAACTTGAAATTCCTTTAATTAAACTGGAATTTCATTTCTTATCTGAAAGCTTTTATTCCTTTAAAACAAACAGTTTCCATTTTAGAAAATCTGATTCATTTATACGAATTAAAATCCTTGGGTTAAACTCAAATTTTCAAACAATACTTTTAAAATGGTTTAGCCTATATATAACATGTACATCATCTTAAATCCCTAGTTTCGAAATCATAGAATTCAATTTCAAATATTGAATTCAAATTTAAATCAAAGTATTTAAATTCCAAAACTCAATCAAGTTATTTAAAAATAAATTTCATCTTTGAAATTCCATTCTCAAAAGCTTTTCTCTTTAGACCCAATCTCATTTTCAAACCATTTGAATTTAAAAATTCAAATTCAAAACTATTTTCAAAAATTTGTGACTTAATCGATTTCCTCGTGAAATCCATATTTGTGTGTGTATGGTGTGGTCCAGGGTTTCACACACAATAGTGAAACATTTCCAATCATCATATCATCACAGATTCAAATACAACGATATATTTGATAAGCGATATAACTATAACGCTTATCTTTAATTCACAAATCCCAGATATATATATATCACAGATAATAAGTTGCAGTCATCACAGCTTGAATTAAAACAATTCATATCATACAGCATCACATAGAAATCAGGGAATATCTAACAATTTCAAAACATTCAATACAATTCAAACATCCATAAGTAAGATAAATTAATCCTTTGATTAATTTTAAATCAGATTAGTTACTTCTGAATAAATTACTAATTCTGGTTAATTAACATTAATTAATTACAAATCATTTTTATTAATTAACCTTTAATCATTTATTGATTAACTTTTAATAATAACTTAATTAGCCTCAATTAATAAATTAATTAATTATCATTTAATTAATTATCCTTAATTAATTACAAAAATTAATTTATTAATCCTTAATTAATAATCATCCCTTAATTTCTTTCATTAATTAATTAACCTTAAATTTATTTAATCATTCTCGAATTAATAAACTTGATTAATTATCACATTATCCTTGAATCGATTATTGCTTAATCACTTGATTTATCAATTTTGATTACAAATTAACATTTAATTAATAATCCTTAATTACCAATTAATTATTCCGTACTTAATCTCCATTTGATTAATTAACCTTAATTAATCATAGTAAGTAATTATTCTTCAAGTAATTATCCTTTAATTACTTACATTCATTAATAACTCATTAATAACATAAAATCTTAATTAATTAAAAGATAAAACTTTTTATCTTGATATCTTTAATTATCATTTAAACCTTGTTTAATAATTTTGTAATTAATTATCATTAACCACTTACTAAACCTTTAAGTTAAATTATGGATTAAAACACTTCATCTTTTAATCATTTACTTAATTACAATATTAAGTTTATTTAAAATAACTCTTTTAAAACAAAGGTTATATATATATATTGAAATACTTTAAACTCAAATAAATTTATTTTTCCCAAGCCTTTAATAAACTCCATCTTAATTAACATTAATTATTTAAAAAGAAATGGTTAAGAAATTATTTAATCTTGATTAAGTTTTAAACTTTAAAACTTGTTATTCCTTTCAAATTAAAACTTGCTTTATTTAAAACTGTTAAACTACACACTTCGGTTTCAACCCGGGCCATTACTATTTTTTCCCCGAGCCCACAACTAAATTTCCCGAGCAACCCACTCCCCCTCTCGTACACTTCTTCTTCCCTTTTTCTTTTTTTCAACGTTGCTTTAGTTTAATTAAAAACAACCCTGTTGCAAATTTAAACATCTGGATTACACGGTACAAAACTTGAGTTAATTTTTCAATTTCTCGTATTCGAACTCGAGCTAATCATCGTCTCTCCCAAAATTTTCATCAACCCGGATACCTAATGGTACGCGTGCACGTGCACGAACGTTTTGCCTCGCTCCGTCCATCTTTGTCGTTGCCACCAAGTCGCTACTGGCCTACTTCATCAATCTCGACCACAAAAACTCCAAATCGAATTCGAGGTGATCAACCCACCTGGAACCCATTAACATGCACTCACCCCAAACCTGGCAACTCGCCGTACACGTAGCTCCGACCATCTGAAGTCATGCGACTTCGACCACGCATTCGCCAACGTCTACGCTTCCACCCCCTCGAGTTTAGTTAAACTCGATCACCCAGGGATGCCGAGATGATCAAAATACTGAGCCTATTAAAACTAGGGTTACGAACTTCATACGATCGCCGATACCTCCCTGATAACCTGACCACCGTCCCACTATTTTTCTCCAACACACCGTAGGCTCCTCCACCTCCTCGAGAAACTCCGGCCTCCCCAGATCCTTAGATCACCAGAAATCGGATATAACCCAATTTTTGTTTTAACAAAAACTGTCGCTTCAATTCCCAACTAAAAATCACAATTCTAGTTTTAAAAATCATGCTTTTGTTTAAGTTTTCAATTTATAATACTGAATTTATAAATTATTATGTTTGAGTTTTACCTTTATTTAACATGCTCTGGTGTTTTAATTTACAGAGACCATAACAATTTGTTTTTACCTAAACAAGTTCTTAAACTAAAACTATGGTATAACTAACATATTTGGTTCAGGACTTAAGCCTTAACAAAACTGGGATCAAGGGCAAGTAGATTTTAAATATAAATTTAGCCAGGAATTTGAATCAGAGAAACAGAGTCCAAATGCATCATGCATACCAGTGTATTTATATGTATTTACACCAACTATTTTAAAACACATTCACAAACATACTTTTCAGAAATGAACGAGCAACATAATATATACTTAAGCTATTTAAGTTTTTATGTTACTCACCAGCATCAAGATATCAAACAGGCTAAGCTTCGAAAAATAGGAGTTTGCTCACATTTGAAAGGGAAGAACATAGGATACTTGTTGTCTAGAAACTGCAGTTGAGTCCTGTTTTAAACTTGCTTGGTTTCCTTTGAAAAATGTTTTAAGTTGCCTTTGCTTTTTGATCTTCCTGCTTCCAGGTTAAAGCTTAAATTTTCAAACTGAAAATGTTTCTTTGATTTGTTTTCTGTTTTGATGTTGGTTTTGGTTTGGAGTTTGTTTGTGTTTTAGAGGAGATGATGTTTACTTGATATATTCTCAGCTCGAACTAAAATGAGGAGGGATAGATAAATGAAATTGAGTTGTACAGGGTATTATATTTATTTGTACAATGGTAGGCATGGCTGAAGATGCATTAGAGGCATGGAGCTTTACAGGCTGCATTTATGACTTGGTGGCTGCAGCTTTGTTTATGTCGGATAGATATTTATTTTACTTTGTTTATATTTGTATTTCTTACTTCTTGTTGATTATACAACAGTTTATGGTTGCAATGATATACATTATTGTAGGCTAGAAATATCTTACATTTTATATAGGTTTGTTTAACTTTAAATATCATTTGCTGTCTAGTTTGTTTTTATTTTATGTATATAGATATAAAGTTGTTATTTAAAATTCTTAGCTTAAGTACTTTTGTTCTATTTATTTCTTGCTTGGTCTTGCTTATGCCTGAGTACATGTATTTTTCTACATATTTAAAAGTATATATATATATATATATAGTTGCTGTTTCCTTTTGCAATCTCAGTTGCATATAATTTTATCTTTTCCTTAGCAAGTACATTCAAATGTATTTATATATTGTTCATATTTGAGTGTTGTTTCTTTTCCTTTCTTTGCTTTGTCTTATGACTTTATAAATAAAATCCTATAGTTAATAGGTTGTTTGAACTATAACCAATTTGTTTAATGTGTATATTTTTATATTTTATAGTTTACATAACCAAAATCTTAAGATATTTATTTTATTCCTTAATACTTATTTTCATCTTTCTTTTATTTTTAAACTTAACTATTAAATACTCCTTTTATTTGTTATTAAATTTTATTTTGCCTTGTCTCATTATTTTATAATATGAGTAAACTTCTATTTTTAACATGTTGTTAAATTTTATTTATGTGTTACTATATATATATATTTTTCATATACACAATCTTATTAAATTTAAATGATTTACACAGAATTTATCTGTATTTGGGGAAACTCGCTTTCATATAAAATAAATCTTTCAAATTTTAAATCAAAAATTCAATAAATTATTAATTTAAATTAAATTAAAATCTAGGGTCGTTACAAACTTCCCTCCTTAAAAGAATTTCGTCCTCGAAATTCGCAGGCACGAAAATAATGCAAAGATAGACAGATTTGATCTCCTATAATTCCTCAAATTTAAGATATGAATTCCAAACTCAAGTCGGAATACCTCAGATACATACTAATTTGTCCCTCTTCGAACTTTGGTATTCACAAGAAATTAAAATAGAATTTCAAATTTGGTTTTAAACGAAATCATTTTATTGATTCAATTCAATTTATCCTTCATATTCTATTAATCGATTTAACTCAATTTAAAATTTCCCATTTATTTAAAATTTCCAATTTTAAATCCATTAAGGTTTAAATCAAAACTGATAAGAAACAAATGAAGATACGAAGTAAGAATTTTCCTACAATGATACGTAGGGCCACCATCACATTGAAACTTCTTCTTGCAGCTGGTACGAAGAAATCAAAAGAATTTTGGAAACGAATCAAAGAAAATTGATAGAGAAAGTTGTTTCCACTGTTGCAGGGTATTGACCATTTATAGTCGTACTTCCCTGTCCCCTATCTCGTCTTCTTCTTGCACTCATACTCACTATCGGTGGATAGTAAGAGAATTTACTGAGACGTTCAGACAGATATCTTAAGGATACTCATTCTAGAGTTTACTTAACTCTATCTCTAATGAGCTACTTAACGTGTTATACTCCTGAGCTAAAGTTTTACCTTAGCTCTGATACCAAATGTAACGTCCCTGATTTTCACGTTCGAAAATCGACATCCATACTTTACATCGTACTCGAATGCCGTAGATTCGACTGTTCAAATCCAAGTCGCCGGAGCTTATAACAACATTAAGTAAATAACACAGCGGAAGAAATAAATAATACATTGATAAACAACACTGATACAATATCTGATACAACAGAGTGATACAATGAATATCAATATACATCAGAGATATGATACAAGAAATAGCAGCGGAAAAGAAAACGATAACACCAGCAGCGGATAACCTCCATCTCCAAAACGCCAATCCAGAAGTAGCTCGAACTCCAAATAACGATGCACAAAGATAAGCAAGTGCAGTCCATATCCAAAGACTGAACTAGCTCCAGAAAATCTACTCAACCTGAATATCTGAGAAACCCCGACTCTAGACTGCCCGTGTGGAAAATGGTGGGCACTCAGAGTTTAGGAAGGGAACAATAAACTCTGGATCAGTCATGGGACTGGTGTGAGCAACAAAAACAGTTTATACTTAAAAACGAACACCAAAAGAATTTAAAGTTAATTCGCAATGCTTTTGGAAAATGAGACTACCATAAGGCCTCCCGCACACACACACAATGCAAACGCAGAATCAGAGGAGATTTCTCCTTATGATAGTCAAAGATGCTTACTACGCAAAACAAATCATTGGATATTATTACTAGTGCATAGTGTAGAAAACATTTTCGAAAATAGAATATCAATCTTAGCCAACATACGACCATTATCGTATGCCTACTATAGCTACCATCCAAATAGTGGGGCGCCACCATAAGTAGATGGCAGGTTCTACAACTAAAACCGTACAAGGCTCGTATCGGATGAATGGATTTTTCCAACAAATGGTCAGGCCAAGGAACTTCCCATGGCCACATGGAAACGCCTCTGGAAGGACGTCCCGAGAACCAAACCGTTCTCTGCCAAACAAGGCCGGCTACCCCCCTTCCCGGGGAATATACAAAACCTCAGATATGCCACCCCCAGTCCTTAGGGACCTTTAAACGAGGATCCACTTCACCAACAACCACAAAGAAATATATTTGCAGTAACCACATAGGTTAAATATCAGGGCTCCATACCTGACACAACCTTTTTCCAGAAGGAATGGCCATACCCTAGGGGAGCTACCCCTGAAACCATGCCGCACAATTCCTGTTTCGACCATTATCGGTATGTGAGGTTCGACGAAGTCTCGTCCACAAAGCTACGCTTTGGCACAAAGCCATGTTTTGGGTAAACAGATGATCAAAGCAATGATCACAAAGATAAATGATCAAACAAATGATCATATCACAAATGATCAAACAATGATCATCACACAGCAACACTCAGCATGTCACATTACCAAATTGGGAATATATCGCTGATAAATTTCAACTACATAACCTCTGAGCTCGTACGTCCTAGAGAAGGGTGTTAAGCTAAGAGAATAAATTCCCCGCCACCAAACAAAAATGTATTTGAAAGAAATCGGCTTTATATCTCAAAGTGTAATGTCAGACATGTAACCATACAAGTTTGTTCCGGGTTCGAACAGAATCGAAGGCACTTCTTACGAAGCCCTTGCAATTTCGGGTATTCACAATCCCGATCGGATTTCCCATCACTTAGGGGATCTCTATACCAGGAGCTACCCAGTGCACAGACAATCGATGAGTTATCTTTTCGTTCTCGTGAATATCCGGTCTTCCTCACCGGTCTTCAAATGCCATCCATATACGACGTATCACTGATTCAGAATGGGTTATATGACACAAAGGTCTTTTCCCGGCTAACCCGAATAGTGAGCGCAATATTTAAAAATATATGGATAATGGGATTTCAATTAAGTCACAACTTATTACCCAAAACTTTCTTTTCAAATGGTTTAACAAATTACCATTTCAAATCTTTTAAACAAAAAGATTCATATTAACAACCTACAATGGTTTAAACAATTTCCACATTTTAATCTTTTAAACAAAAGATTCATTTTAACAACCTACAACGGTTTAAACAATTTCCACATTTTAATCTTTTAAACAAAAGATTCATTTACAGATTTTCCAAATTAATTCCCATTTCAATTTAACTCGTTAAATCTTTAAATCAAAGATTTAACTTATAGCTTTCAAACCAATTTCATTTCAAATGGTTTAAATAAATCATCATTTTAAATCTGTTAAAAATAAACAGATTTAACTCATAGCTTTCAAAAAGAATTCACTTATAACTTGGAAAACCATTTTTCAATTCAATCTTGAAATTCCTTTAATTAAACTGGAATTTCATTCCTTATCTGAAAGCTTTTATTCTTTTAAACAAACAGTTTTTATTTTGGAAATCCGATTCATTTATACGAGTTAAGGTCTTTGGGTTAAATTCAAATTCTCAAAATTATACTTTAAATGGTTTAACTTCACATAAACACATTTATAACATCTTTAATCATAATTTTCAAATCATGGAATTCAATTACAAAATTTGGATTATTTAAATTTGAAACTTTACCAAGTTTTTCAAAAATAGCTTTTATCTTAAAAACCCCATTTCAAAATCTTTAACCTTTAACCCAAATCCATTTCAAATATCAATTGAAATTAAAATTTCAATTTCAAAAACATTAATTTTAAATTATCTGTGACTTAACCGATTTCCACGTGAAATCCATATTTATGTGTGTATGGGTGTGGTCCAGGGGTTTAACACAGTACAACATCATAAATCATCACAGATTCAAAATACAGAAATATAGTTGATAAGCGATATAACGATAACGCTTATCTTTTATTCACAGATCACAGATATATAAATTACAGACAATAAATTATAGTCATCCCAGATAAATGGACTACAGTACAGATCACACACAAATCGGATATATCACAAAGCATCACAAATCAGGGATATCAAACAATCAAGTCATCCAATAGAATCCAAATATCCTTAGGTAAGATCAATTTAATTATTTAAATCAGATTAAGATCTATGAATACATTTACTAGTCATGGTAAATTAATAATCAATTAATTACCAAATATTTAATACGTTATCCTTTCAATTAATCATTAACTAACCCTTACTTAATAATTAATCCTCTTAATCAATTACAATAACTAATTAATTACTCCTTAATTAATCATTATTACTTAATCACTTTTATTAATTAATTAACTTTTAATAAATTAATTATTCTCAAATTAATCACCTGAATTAATTCATCACATCATCCTTAAATTTAATTTATTACTTGATCATTTTATTTATCAACTTTAATCATTAATTAATATCTAATTAATAATCCTTAATTACAAATTAATTAAACCCTTAATTAATAACTTTTATAATCTTAACTATTTATTTATTTATCCTAAATGATTCATTGATTAAACTAATTAATTATTCCCTAATTACTTTTATAAATTTAATTAATATCAATTACTTTAAGATAAACCACTATCCTTTATTAATTCATTAACTATCATTAACATTTAACTTTAAAACATTTTGTCCTTTTACTCAACACTTAATTACATTTCTAAATTAAGTTTAAAATAACTTAAGAATTCATCTTAATAAGTTTAAGTGACAAAATCATACAACTCTTAAATCAGTTATTAAAAACATTCATTGTATAAAGACTTGCTTTTATTTAAATTTAAAAACTTATTTTTAAAAAAAACTTTTAAAACTGATTTTAGAATCTGCTCCGGGTCCAACCCGTTCCTCACCCGAGTTCAACCCCGAGTAAAACCCACTTTCTCCTCTTACACTACTTTAAATTTTTAAAAGCTTAGATCTTGCTTAAGTTAAAATCTGGAAAGCTAAACTCTCACGTCCCCGAAGACAAACTCGAGAAAAACTGCTGAATCCTCGAGTTTCCTCTCGAGCCACTGCCCTTGCCCAAACTACTGACACCATAACGATGCCATGCACATGCACCATCGCTCCGGCCGCCTACGATCCAAGCTTCGACTTTCCACACATTGGCGACGACCCACCCTAGTCTCACGACCATCCAGAAATCAGAGTCGACGTCGAACTCGCAAACGAACCATCTGATCCAAACTGGCCCAAAAACGATCATCACGTAAACGCCTCGTTCATCCACCTCTGACCATCATAGGTCACGTGATCGTACTCGAAGCTTCGTCAAGACCTTATACTACTATCCCCACCGGACCGATCAACTCCGGTCAACTGAGGACGACGCAGCAATAGGAATTCCGACCAAATAAAAACACTAGCGTAAACCCTAAATCGATCTCAACAGCCCGCCACGACGAATTATAAAATTATCAAGCGTTTTTCTGATGATCTACAATCCTCCACCAAGCTACAATCTCGTTCCTGAGACTCGAAAATATTCCGATCATCAGAATTAGCTAGAAACCCAAAATCCGTTCAACCCTCGAATTCCCACCATTTACTTACTTAAAAATCGTGAATTTTCTTTTAAAAATCCTAGTTTCGAAAGACGATTCAGAATATATACATGAATCAGCAAATCATGATGTTTGATTTTTACATGTTTTAAGGCTTCCACTGTCTTTTTTTTTCCATTTACCAGATAATTTCAAACCTATTTTACTTGAAAATATTTTAAAATCTTAGATCTTGTTAAACTAAATACTATTTGTTTAAACATTAACAGAAATCAAAGATTTGGAGAAAAGGTTTTTGAATTTGTACTTTGGTTTAAAACACTATGAACTAAGCAGAGCATACAGACATGCACACTTATATCATATTCATATATACAGAAATCTCATTCACACATACATGCAAAACATAATCCATTCCATACATTCCAGGATATTCACATGCCACAGATTTTATTAACTTAAGCTTTTATAAAAAAATGTTTACTCACCGTTATTTCCAGGAAAGAACAGAGAACACTTTTGTTTTTGAAACTGCAGTTTGATTTTTCCTATATGTGGTTCTTTACTTTGTTAATATAACAGAGGCATATATTTACAGTCATATACACACAGACATTTTTATATGCAGACATGTAATGATATTCATACTGTCATATTGCATTCATTAAGATATTCAACCATCACACAAATCAAACAATCATACTACTATCACAATAAATCAATAGAATTAGGCATTTAAAGGAAGAGTTGCTCACCTGAAATATTGATGAAACAGGGAACAGGAACAGAGAGTTTCAAATGAGAATGGCCTGGAATGAAAGATTTTGAACCTGGAAAAAATGATCTGGAACTTGCTTTTGGTCAGCAATGATTTGTTTTACCTCATGAATTAAATTGTTGTTTGTTTCTACAGATTTCTGAGCTTTTGGAATGAAATGAATGAGGTTGATATATAAAAGAAATAAGTTGTACATGTATGGCTGTAGATGTATTTAATGCTTTGATACTTTGTTCTCATGCCTAGCCCATGCTTGCTTTATGGCTGCATTTATGACTTGTACAAAAGATATATTTTGTTTCTTTCTTTTGCAAGCTTTATTACTTCGACTGAGATGATGAGAAGAAGTACATATGGTTACTTCTTTGTCTACATGAATTATCTTTTTTTTTTATGTTTTATAACTAATACATATCTTTCTTTTGTTATATTGCTTTGCCAGATAGGCTACAACCTACATGCTTTTGTTTTATTTTTGTTTTATACACTTTCATATTAATTCTTTTTGCTTTGTCTGGTTACTTTCTTATCTTATAGCTTTAAAATTTGTATATTTACTTATATTTATATTTCTAACTTAAGTATTAAATCTATAACATATATTTTATTGTATACACTTATATTCAATATTGATAAGTAGTTTTTTTATTTTATAACTTTTTAAAGAACATTCATTTTGAAAATATTTTAACTTTCCAAATCAATTTTTTTATTTCTAATCCAATTCAATTTACATTTAAGTTTCAAATCTTACTTATAAAATGAATAAGTAAATACATCTTATTAATTTTTGAAAAATTCAAACGAATCTACAATTTAACCCAAAAATTGAATTTAATTACAAAAATAAATTCGTCTTTAAATCAGGATCATTACAGACTTCCCCCCTTCAAAAGAATTTCGTCCTCGAAATTCGCAGGCATGAAAACAACACAGAGATAGGCAGATTTGATCTCCTATAATTACTCGAACACTAGTTATGAATTCCAAACTCAAGTTGGAATATCTCAAAATATATACCAATTTGTCCCTCTTCGGACTTCGATATACCCAGAAACTTCAATAAAATTTCTAATTTAAATTTGGTTTATAATCGAAATCGTTTTATTGATACAATTCAAATTTAGCCTTCATATTCTACTAATCAAATTAACTCAATTCAAAATTTCCAATTTATTTAAATTTCAAATTTCAAATTCATATTCATTAGAGTTTAAATCGAAAAGCTGATAAGAAACCGATGAAATACGAAGTAAGGATTTTCTACAACGATTCGTAGGGCCATCATCACACCAAACTTCTAATCTGAAGCTACCACGAAGAAATGAAAAGAATTTGGAAACAAATCAAAGGAGATTGATAAGAAAGTTGTTTCCACTGTTGCAGGGTATTGACCATTGATAGTCGTATTTCCCTGTCCCCTATCTCGTCCTCTTCTTGCACTCATACTCTCTATTAGTGGATAGTAAGAGAATTTACTGAGACGTTCAGACTAATATCTTAGGGATATACTCATTCTAGGGATACTTCACCCTATCTCTAACGAGTTACTTAACGGGTTATACTCCTGAGATAAAGTTCAACCTTAGCTCTGATACCAAATGTAACGAAGTGGATTTTGCCCGTTCGAAAATCGACATCCATACTTTACATCGTACTCGAATGCCGTAGATTCGACCGTTCAAATCCGAATCGCCGGAGCTTATAACACAGTTAAGAAATAACACAGCGGAAGAAAAAGAATAATACATTATACAATATCTGATACAATATCTGATACAACAGAGTGATACAATGAATATCAATATACATCAGAGATATGATACAAGAAATAGCAGCGGAAAAGAAAACGATAACATCAGCAGCAGATAATCTCCTTCTTCAAAACACCGATCCAGAAATATCTCGAACTCCCAATAACGATTCACCTAGATGAGCCAGACTGGTGTGTTCCCAAAGACTGAACAAACTCCAGGTAATCTACTAAACCTGACTATCTGAAAAACCCAACTCTAGACTGCTCGTGTAGAAAAATTTTGAGCACCCAGAGTTTAGGAAAGAAACAATAAACTCCGGGTCAGTCATGGGACTGGTGTGAGCAACAAAAATAGTTTATCTTTAAAAATGAAAAGCAGAGAAATTTTAAAGTCAATTCGCAATGCTTTTGGAAAATGAAACTACCATAAGACCTCCCGCCACACACACAATGCAAAGGTAGACTTGGAGGAGATTTTTTCTTATGATAGTCAAAGATGCTTACTATGCAAAAATCAAATCATTGGATATTATTTTTAGTGCATAGTGTGGAAAAACATTTCGAAAGTAGAATATAAATCTTAGCCAGCATAGGTACCATTATAGTATGCCTACTATAGCTACCATATTAGATGGCAGGTTCTACAACTAAAACCGTACAAGTCTCGTATTGTTTTGTTTGGATTTCCAACAAATGGTCAGGCCAAGGAACTTCCCATTGCCATATGGAAACGCCTCTGGAAGGACGTCCTGAGAACCAAACCGTTCTCTGCCAAACAAGGCCGGCTACCCGCCTTCCCGAGGAATATACAAAACCTCAGATATGCCACCCCCGGTCCTTTGGGACCTTTAAACGAGGATCCTCTACACCAACAACCACAAAGAAATATATTTGCAGTAACCACATAGGTTAAATATCAGGGCTCCATACCTGACACAACCTTTTTCTAGAAGGAATGGCCATACCCTAGGGGAGCTACCCCTGAAACCATGCCGTACAATTCCTGTTTCGACCATTATCGGTCTGTGAGGTTCGACAAAGTCCCGTCCACAAAGCTACGCTTTGGCACAAAGCCATGCTTTGGGTAAACAGATGATCAAAGCAATGATCACAAAGATAAATGATCAAACAAATGATCATATCACAAATGATCAAACAATGATCATCACACAGCAACACTCAGCATGTCACATTACCAAATTGGGAATATATCACTGATAAATTTCAACTACATAACCTCTGAGCTCGTACGTCCTAGAGAAGGGTGTTAAGCTAAGAGAATAAATTCTCCCCCACCAAACATAAATGTATTTGAAAGAAATCGGCTTTATATCTCAAAGTGTAATGTCAGACATGTAACCATACAAGTCTGTTCCGGGTTCGAACAGAATCGAAGGCACTTCTTACGAAGCCCTTGCAATTTCGGGTATTCACAATCCCGATCGGATTTCCCATCACTTAGGGGATCTCTATACCAGGAGCTACCCAGTGCAGAGACAATCGATGAGTTATCTTTTCGTTCTCGTGAATATCCGGTCTTCCTCACCGGTCTTCAAATGCCATCCATATACGACGTATCACTGATTCAGAATGGGTTATATGACACAAAGGTCTTTTCCCGGCTAACTCGAATAGTGAGCGCAATATTTAAAAATATATGGATAATGGGATTTCAGTTAAGTCACAACTTATTACCCAAAACATTCTTTTCAAATGGTTTAACAAATTACCATTTCAAATCTTTTAAACAAAAAGATTCATATTAACAACCTACAACGGTTTAAACAATTTCCACATTTTAATCTTTTAAACAAAAGATTCATTTTAACAACCTACAATGGTTTAAACAATTTCCACATTTTAATCTTTTAAACAAAAGATTCATTTACAGATTTTCCAAATTAATTCCCATTTCAATTTAACTCGTTAAATCTTTAAATCAAAGATTTAACTTATAGTTTTCAAAACAATTTCATTTCAAATGGTTTAAATAAATCATCATTTTAAATCTGTTAAAAATAAACAGATTTAACTCATAGCTTTCAAAAAGAATTCACTTATAACTTGGAAAACCATTTTTCAATTCAATCTTGAAATTCCTTTAATTAAACTGGAATTTCATTCCTTATCTGAAAGCTTTTATTCTTTTAAACAAACAGTTTTTATTTTGGAAATCCGATTCATTTATACGAGTTAAGGTCTTTGGGTTAAATTCAAATTCTCAAAATTATACTTTAAATGGTTTAACTTCACATAAACACATTTATAACATCTTTAATCATAATTTTCAAATCATGGAATTCAATTACAAAATTTGGATTATTTAAATTTGAAACTTTACCAAGTTTTTCAAAAATAGCTTTTATCTTAAAAACCCCATTTCAAAAGCTTTAACCTTTAACCCAAATCCATTTCAAATATCAATTGAAATTAAAATTTCAATTTCAAAAACATTAATTTTAAATTATCTGTGACTTAACCGATTTCCACATGAAATCCATATTTATGTGTGTATGGGTGTGGTCCAGGGGTTTAACACGGTACAACATCATAAATCATCACAGATTCAAAATACAGAAATATAGTTGATAAGCGGTATAACGATAACGCTTATCTTTTATTCACAGATCACAGATATAGAAATTACAGATAATAAATTATAGTCATCCCAGATAAATGGACTACAGTACAGATCACACACAAATCGGATATATCACAAAGCATCACAAATCAGGGATATCAAACAATCAAGTCATCCAATAGAATCCAAATATCCTTAGGTAAGATTAATTTAATTATTTAAATCAGATTAAGATCTATGAATACATTTACTAGTCATGGTAAATTAATAATCAATTAATTACCAAATATTTAATACGTTATCCTTTCAATTAATCATTAACTAACCCTTACTTAATAATTAATCCTCTTAATCAATTACAATAACTAATTAATTACTCCTTAATTAATCATTATTACTTAATCACTTTTATTAATTAATTAACTTTTAATAAATTAATTATTCTCAAATTAATCACCTGAATTAATTCATCACATCATCCTTAAATTTAATTTATTACTTAATCATTTTATTTATCAACTTTAATCATTAATTAATATCTAATTAATAATCCTTAATTACAAATTAATTAAACCCTTAATTAATAACTTTTATAATCTTAACTATTTATTTATTTATCCTAAATGATTCATTGATTAAACTAATTAATTATTCCCTAATTACTTTTATAAATTTAATTAATATCAATTACTTTAAGATAAACCACTATCCTTTATTAATTCATTAACTATCATTAACATTTAACTTTAAAACATTTTGTCCTTTTACTCAACACTTAATTACATTTCTAAATTAAGTTTAAAATAACTTAAGAATTCATCTTAATAAGTTTAAGTGACAAAATCATACAACTCTTAAATCAGTTATTAAAAACATTCATTGTATAAAGACTTGCTTTTATTTAAATTTAAAAACTTGTTTTTAAAAAAAAACTTTTAAAACGGATTTTAGAATCTGCTCCGGGTCCAACCCATTCCTCACCCGAGTTCAACCCCGAGTAAAACCCACTTTCTCCTCTTACACTACATTAAATTTTTAAAAGCTTAGATCTTGCTTAAGTTAAAATCTGGAAAGCTAAACTCTCACGTCCCCGAAGACAAACTCGAGAAAAACTGCTGAATCCTCGAGTTTCCTCTCGAGCCACTGCCCTTGCCCAAACTACTGACACCATAATGATGTCGTGCACATGCACCATCGCTACGGCCGCCTACGATCCAAGCTTCGACTTTCCACACATCGGCGACGACCCACCCTACTCTCACGACCATCCAGAAATCAGAGTCGACGTCGAACTCGCAAACGAACCATCTGATCCAAACTGGCCCAAAAACGATCATCACGTAAACGCCTCGTTCATCCACCTCTGACCATCATAGGTCACGTGATCGTACTCGAAGCTTCGTCAAGACCTTATACTACTATCCCCACCGGACCGATCAACTCCGGTCAACTGAGGACGATGCAGCAATAGGAATTCCGACCAAATAAAAACACTAGCGTAAACCCTAAATCGATCTCAACAGCCCGCCATGACGAATTATAAAATTATCAAGCATTTTTCTGATGATCTACAATCCTCCACCAAGCTACAATCTCATTCCTGAGACTCGAAAATATTCCGATCATCCGAATTAGCTAGAAACCCAAAATCCGTTCAACCCTCGAATTCCCACCATTTACTTACTTAAAAATCGTGAATTTTCTTTTAAAAATCCTAGTTTCGAAAGACGATTCAGAATATATACATGAATCGGCAAATCATGATGTTTGATTTTTACATGTTTTAAGGCTTCCACTATCTTTTTTTTCCATTTACCAGATAATTTCAAACCTATTTTACTTGAAAATATTTTAAAATCTTAGATCTTGTTAAACTAAATACTATTTGTTTAAACATTAACAAAAATCAGAGATTTGGAGAAAAGATTTTTGAATTTATACTTTGGTTTAAAACACTATGAACTAAGCAGAGCATACAGACATGCACACTTATATCATATTCATATATACAGAAATCTCATTCACACATACATGCAAAGCATAATCCATTCCATACATTCCAGGATATTCACATGCCACAGATTTTATTAACTTAAGCTTTTATAAAAAAAATGTTTACTCACCGTTATTTCCAGGAAAGAATAGAGAACACTTTTGTTTTTGAAACTGCAGTTTGATTTTTCCTATATGTGGTTCTTTACTTTGTTAATATAATAGAGGCATATATTTACAGTCATATACACACAGACATTTTTATATGCAGACATGTAATGATATTCATACTGTCATATTGCATTCATTAAGATATTCAACCATCACACAAATCAAACAATCATCATACTATCACAATAAATAAATAGAATTAGGCTTTTAAAGGAAGAGTTGCTCACCTGAAATATTGATGAAACAGGGAACAGGAACAGAGAGTTTCAAATGAGAATGGCCTGGAATGAAAGATTTTGAACCTGGAAAAAATGATCTGGAACTTGCTTTTGGTCAGCAATGATTTGTTTTACCTCATGAATTAAATTGCTGTTTGTTTCTACAGATTTCTGAGCTTTTGGAATGAAATGAATGAGGTTGATATATAAAAGAAATAAGTTGTACAGGTATGGCTGTAGATGTATTTAATGCTTTGATACTTTGTTCTCATGCCTAGCCCATGATTGCTTTATGGCTGCATTTATGACTTGTACAAAAGATATATTTTGTTTCTTTCTTTTGCAAGCTTTATTACTTCGACTAAGATGATGAGAAGAAGTACATATGGTTACTTCTTTGTCTACATGAATTATCTTTTTTTTAATGTTTTATAACTAATACATATCTTTATTTTGTTATATTGCTTTGCCAGATAGGCTACAGCCTACATGCTTTTGTTTTATTTTTGTTTTATACACTTTCATATTAATTCATTTTGCTTTGTCTGGTTACTTTCTTATCTTATAGCTTTAAATTTTGTATGTTTATTTATATTTATATTTCTAACTTAAGTATTAAATCTATTACATATATTTTATTGTATACACTTATATTCAATATTGATAAGTAGTTTTTATTTTATTTTATAACTTTTTAAAGAAAATTCATTTTGAAAATATTTTAACTTTCCAAATCAAATTTTTTTATTTCTAATCCAATTCAATTTACATTTAAGTTTCAAATCTTACTTATAAAATGAATAAGTAAATACATCTTATTAATTTTTGAAAAATTCAAACGAATCTACAATTTAACCCAAAAATTGAATTTAATTACAAAAATAAATTCGTCTTTAAATCAGGATCGTTACATATAAACATATCTCGAGCCACTGCCCTTGCCCAAACTACTGACACCATAATGATGTCGTGCACATGCACCATCGCTACGGCCGCCTACGATCCAAGCTTCGACTTTCCACACATCGGCGACGACCCACCCTAGTCTCACGACCATCCAGAAATCAGAGTCGACGTCGAACTCGCAAACGAACCATCTGATCCAAACTGGCCCAAAAACGATCATCACGTAAACGCCTCGTTCATCCACCTCTGACCATCATAGGTCACGTGATCGTACTCGAAGCTTCGTCAAGACCTTATACTACTATCCCCACCGGACCGATCAACTCCGGTCAACTGAGGACGATGCAGCAATAGGAATTCCGACCAAATAAAAACACTAGCGTAAACCCTAAATCGATCTCAACAGCCCGCCACGACGAATTATAAAATTATCAAGCATTTTTCTGATGATCTACAATCCTCCACCAAGCTACAATCTCGTTCCTGAGACTCGAAAATATTCCGATCATCCGAATTAGCTAGAAACCCAAAATCCGTTCAACCCTCGAATTCCCACCATTTACTTACTTAAAAATCGTGAATTTTCTTTTAAAAATCCTAGTTTCGAAAGACGATTCAGAATATATACATGAATCGGCAAATCATGATGTTTGATTTTTACATGTTTTAAGGCTTCCACTATCTTTTTTTTCCATTTACCAGATAATTTCAAACCTATTTTACTTGAAAATATTTTAAAATCTTAGATCTTGTTAAACTAAATACTATTTGTTTAAACATTAACAGAAATCAGAGATTTGGAGAAAAGATTTTTGAATTTATACTTTGGTTTAAAACACTATGAACTAAGCAGAGCATACAGACATGCACACTTATATCATATTCATATATACAGAAATCTCATTCACACATACATGCAAAGCATAATCCATTCCATACATTCCAGGATATTCACATGCCACAGATTTTATTAACTTAAGCTTTTATAAAAAAAATGTTTACTCACCGTTATTTCCAGGAAAGAATAGAGAACACTTTTGTTTTTGAAACTGCAGTTTGATTTTTCCTATATGTGGTTCTTTACTTTGTTAATATAATAGAGGCATATATTTACAGTCATATACACACAGACATTTTTATATGCAGACATGTAATGATATTCATACTGTCATATTGCATTCATTAAGATATTCAACCATCACACAAATCAAACAATCATCATACTATCACAATAAATAAATAGAATTAGGCTTTTAAAGGAAGAGTTGCTCACCTGAAATATTGATGAAACAGGGAACAGGAACAGAGAGTTTCAAATGAGAATGGCCTGGAATGAAAGATTTTGAACCTGGAAAAAATGATCTGGAACTTGCTTTTGGTCAGCAATGATTTGTTTTACCTCATGAATTAAATTGCTGTTTGTTTCTACAGATTTCTGAGCTTTTGGAATGAAATGAATGAGGTTGATATATAAAAGAAATAAGTTGTACAGGTATGGCTGTAGATGTATTTAATGCTTTGATACTTTGTTCTCATGCCTAGCCCATGATTGCTTTATGGCTGCATTTATGACTTGTACAAAAGATATATTTTGTTTCTTTCTTTTGCAAGCTTTATTACTTCGACTAAGATGATGAGAAGAAGTACATATGGTTACTTCTTTGTCTACATGAATTATCTTTTTTTTAATGTTTTATAACTAATACATATCTTTCTTTTGTTATATTGCTTTGCCAGATAGGCTACAGCCTACATGCTTTTGTTTTATTTTTGTTTTATACACTTTCATATTAATTCTTTTTGCTTTGTCTGGTTACTTTCTTATCTTATAGCTTTAAATTTTGTATGTTTATTTATATTTATATTTCTAACTTAAGTATTAAATCTATTACATATATTTTATTGTATACACTTATATTCAATATTGATAAGTAGTTTTTATTTTATTTTATAACTTTTTAAAGAAAATTCATTTTGAAAATATTTTAACTTTCCAAATCAAATTTTTTTATTTCTAATCCAATTCAATTTACATTTAAGTTTCAAATCTTACTTATAAAATGAATAAGTAAATACATCTTATTAATTTTTGAAAAATTCAAACGAATCTACAATTTAACCCAAAAATTGAATTTAATTACAAAAATAAATTCGTCTTTAAATCAGGATCGTTACATATAAACATACATATATATACATACATATATATATACAGTGAGTTTTACTCACTTTTATTGTAGTCGTCGTTACAGCGTTTTATTTTGATTAAAATTAAATGAGAGTTTAATTTAAACCAAAAATCCAATGTGCTCCAAATTGACCCAATCCAGCTACACAACGTAGTATTTTCAGTAACGAGTGCAATGCAACTTGTTCTGCTCGAATCCGACCTTGTATGAACAAGTTATGATATTTATAAGATTACGCGATTTATAAATAATAATGATTTATATATATATATTTTTTAACCTCAGAAATGAATCTGGCCGTCGATCTCAGATGATCAGATCCGGGCCATCCATTGCACTTCTTCCCTAGGTTCAAAACGAACCCTTGTCGCTCCGCTTCCACATCGTGCGGCTGCCACGCCATCTCACCTGAGCTTGATCGAACCTCACCACACGCGCCTCCCCATGCTCCTCCTACGCTAGAAGACCAGCCTTCAGAAGCTCTGTTGATTACCAGAAAACGTGATCCAAACATTTCACCTTTGAATGGCCATAGTTGCTGATCTGCTGCGCCATTGACGATCGTAGCCGTTGAAGCATAGATCTCTCTGTGCTCTACATTATTCATTTCAGAATCGAGGCCTGATATCTCTTGGATTGAGAGAAAATCAAGGGGAAATATCAGAAGATTTTGGCCCTTCATTTGTTTAGTGGTGGCAGCTGTGAAAGGGGCTAGGGTTTGGATGTTTGGGGTCCTTATATTGACAACTACAAAACACTATTCACACCTAAAATTTTCGAACTCCAAACGAAGCGTGCTGCTTGGCGTTCATGATGTTTTACCCCTATTCTAAACACAATGAAATATATATCGGAAGCCAATTCCAGCGTATTTGGAAGATAGGTATTCGAATTGAATTATTTTAATTAAATTTACTTAAACAAATTTCTATGCGTTTCAGCTTCGCATGACCAAACCGTAAATCCGATCGACACGAAATTTGAAATCCAATAATAACTCACTATTACGGATCCAATGAAACTGGTTTCGTCAAAATCCGAGATAGTGTGAAAAATGACTATTATTACTCGTTCAATTAAATATAAAATTTCCAATTTCTGTTTATTCACTTTTAATTCAGTTTTAAAAGTTTATTACCTCCATTCTAATTCAAATAGAATTTAAATCAACTTTAGAATTCATTTTCATTCTTATTAAATCCCAGATTCAATTATTTAACCAATTTTACTAAAATTAACTTTTCAATATTTAAAATCAATTAAACATTCTAAATTCAGATGATTGAAAAACTGGGTTGTTGCAACTACTTTATAAACTTAGTATGGAATTTTGAAAAATAGAAGTAAGGGTTTTTGAAATTTTATAAAAACATTTCCAAAAAGTTAGGAAAACCAGTTTTCAAACCAAAAGATCTCATTGTGGCAACTACGAATCCAAATACTAACTATCCTTTAACGTAGAAGAACATAAGCATGAACACAACATATAAATATTCCATCACAACATAAAATTAGCAAAGAACCTAACTTTCCCTTTACAAAATTTTAAATTTCATTTTCCAAGTCTATAATCATCATTTATATCACAGACATTAGCAATACATAACATCATTGATTTCAACAAAAAATTCAACTTATTCAACAGCCAAGATAACATTTTAATAAAGTTTAAAACTTTAAATGAAAGGTGAGCTTTACTTACATAAAAGTTATCCAAAACGAACCAACTTTCACTAACTTTTGAAAACGACCAAAAGCTTTACTTTCTTTAACAAAAATGAGTTTTTAGATGCCTTAAGTGGCTAAATGGTTCGACCATGGGGCATAGGGGCTCGGCCATGGTAGTGAAGATGTGGTGTGGCCTTGATTTTGAGAAGAGGGTGTTGTAGGAAAAGAAAGAAGACGTTTTTAAATAAAGGTTTAGGGACTAAAAGTGATAAAAGTTAGGATTTTTAAACTTTAAAAAAAACCTTGGAACAGGCATGAAGTTTGTGAAATGACAATAGAAATGAAAAAAAATAAAAAGAAAGATTTAGGAATTTACTTTTATATAAAATGGAAATAACAAATTACTAAACTACCCTTTTTGTACATAGGCTCCACTAATCGCTTGCCACATCATCCCTATGTTTTCCCCCCTTCCCATTATGTTTCAAATGCAAGAAACGCTTACCCCTCTTTTACCACATTGACCCAACATGCAATAAATGCTCTTGTACTTAATGTTTTCTAACATTGCATACTATTTTAAGTGACGTGATATTTTATGGTATTTATTTATTTATTTACGCATGAAGATTAAATTCATTTAACACATGTATATATACATACATACAAATATACTAACATATGCTAACTTATTTATACATGTTTGTATATTTACTTGAACTAGAGTTCACAACGTTTCCAATAACTAATAGATGACGAAAAGTTGAAAAACGAATTCCTATCACATTTTCGACTTTTTCTTCGAAATAATTATTTTTGTAAACTAATTTGGAAAACTATTTCACCATCACTAGTTATCATTTAGAAGATTTATTTTAATTATAAAATCTATTATTTGAATATTTAAATTAATTAAATATTCGCAAATCAAAACGGTAATATTTCAGGTCATTACATGTTTCCTTTTGATAAAATGCATGATATTTTACTTCAATTTAAATATTTCCCTTTTCTTTTTCAAACAATGCAATAGAAAAGTAGATATGTAAAAAGTATCATTTTAAACTTTTACTTTTATAAATAAGAAGTTTTTGCAAAAGAGTATTGTAACATATTATTTTATCAAAGTTTGTCAATTTTTTTATAAAAAAGTGACATTCTAAGATGTTTAATTCTACATACTTTTCAGTTTTCTTTTCTAAATTTTCTTTGTCAAAAACAAAGTTCGCATCAAAAGGTAAGTGCTATATATATGTACATATATATATATATATGTATATATATATAGTAATAACCTAATTCGAGTAATCTAACTAGGATGTTGCCTTGTATAGCTTTTTACACGTTATATTTATTGGGCCAATTTCGTATTGTTTTGATGAGCCAAACTTTATTGTATCATTCTATTCTCTTTAGCAATAAAGATACCTCCTTTATATATATAAGCTTTAAAGTAGTTTTTTCTCATTAGTAACTTCTTTTGTAAATCTTCGCTTGAAGTTTTCAGATCTGAAGTCATTTAGCTTACTGAAGATAGAGAAAGAGAAAGTCGATTGCATGTGATAGAATGGAGGATGAATGACAGCTAGTTTAAGTGCTTTGAAGTCTTGTTCATTCATTTGTCTAATTAATGGTTGTACTAATTAGTATTCTATGGGTGTGTAGCGACCCGAAAATTCGAACACTTCGTCTTTGAATATCGAAACATTTTGAAATATAATTAAGCGTTATAAATATGATTTTATAACCTTGTTAGATGTCATTCAATTAATGAATATGACATGAAACATGTTTTTTTTGAAAGTTGTTTACAAAAATATATTCTTCGATGGAAAATCGATAATGAGGCCGAAAGCTAGTGGTTTTGAGATTTGGCAAGCTACTCAAAATAAGTATGAACTAATTTCTACCAAAATGAATACTTGGTCGGATGCTCCAAAAACCACGGCAATCAATAATGCAAAAGCTATGATTATCTACTTTTTTTCCTTGATAAAAATGAATTTTCTAGGGTCATGCTTTAAAAAACTGCCTATGACATACGAAGTACACTTTAAATTACACATAAAGGGAAACAGAACGTAAAAAACTAAGATCTCTCTTCTTAAAAATCAATTTCAGTTGTTTAAATGAAAGCAAATGAGTATATTGTAGATATGTATTTAAGATTTCAAACCATTTAACATGATCTTATAACATTAAGAGCAGAATTAACTTAATTTGATCTTGTTATACTAACTGTAAATTCTTTAACAATTGAGTGGGAAAGAAAAGTTCATGTAATAGAAGAAGCTAATGATCTTTCCCAACTAAAAGTTGAAGAATTAATTGAGAATTTGATGTCCTACGAAGCTGATGGGCAGGCTCATAAAGAAAAAACTTAAGAGAAGAAGAGTATTACATTTCAAGCAAATGATTAGGGCACTGATTTAGATGAAGATGAGATTGTATTCATTGTCGAAAACTACAGCAAGTTCCAAAAATTAAAGAAAATAACGAAGGCACAAAACTTTGGAACTACAATCTCAATCAAATGCTTTGAACGTTACAAATTTGGCTATATGAAGAAAGATTGTTCGCAACTTAACAAAGAAAAGAAGAAAGTTAAATCAAATTTGGAAAGTTTTAAAAGAAAGGAAGGCATTTCAAGTCATTTGGGATGACTTGGACTCCTCCTCATCACAGAGTTATAGTGACACAGAACAAGCCAGTGTCTATTTCATGGACACTAATTAGGTAAATTCTAATCACTCCTATAACTTTCTTCTTGAAATTAGCATAGAACTTGATGATAAATTTAGAAATTTGAAGAAGTCCGATAAAGAAACTATTGGCAAGTTGAATAGGGTTGAGTTAGAAATTGGAATGCTAGAAGATGAAAATTGTATTTTAGACGATGAGTTAGAAAATTCACAAAATCTTGTGAAAACTTAACATCTCAAAATACGGCTTTAGTTGAAGAAATTAAGGTATGTAACCTTGAGGATATTAAACTTTCAAAAGAAATTTGTGAACTCAAAACTAATTTAGATTCTACTTGAAATGAACTGATTAAGTTAAGACAAAAGTTAGAACAAATCACTAACAATATTTCAAAATTTAACGAACGAAATCAAAGTTTAGAAAATTTAATTAAACCTTCAAAACTAGATATAACAAAAAAGAGTTACTTTCAAAGATTTTGAAATGGTTACTTTCAGGGGTTTCGATTGGGTTGTATAAAGGGTTTAAACAAAGGTTTCTAATATAATGAACTGGCAGAATAGCCTAAGTGTTTTCTAGTTAAAAAGGACTTTAACTTATTTTAAAAGGATAGGTAATCCTTATTAAATATCATCAACATTATTTTGAGTAAAGTATATATAACATGAAAAAATAGATTAGAGTAAAGCTAAAGATATATTCTCCTTGTATATGTATGATTTGAAGGACTAAATCATTTCGAAAAGATTTTCAAGGAAATTTAAAGGGTAGTTAACCCTAAGTAAATGATTCAGATAGTTGGTCCATTTTGATTCAGATGGTTACTCCAGTTTGAGGACAGTCAGCCCACATGTTTCGGACAGTTAGTCCAAATTTTGGACATTTAATCCAGTTAAGGGCAGTCAGCCCAGTTTTATGGACAAATAGTCCATTTGTTAGCATAACGGACTTTGCTACGATCTAACGGACAGATAGTCCACCTATTACTTGTTTTATGGACGGATAGTCCATTTATTAGCATAAAGGAATTTGCTATTTTGATATAATCAGTTTGATTAACTAGTTTGGTTGTATGAAAGGATTTGCGAAATATATGTTTTAAAAAAGGATATTAGTGAGTGGGAACCCGTTCCGCTAAGTAGTGTGGTTTCACTCAATATCAGTAAACTGACATGTAACAGAATTATTTATACCAGGCTTTATGGGTGACTCGAAGTTTTTGTTTCCCTTTAAACTCTCGGGTGCTCAAAATTGATTTGAGTAGGCTGGGGGTTGAGGTTTTCAGGTTTTCGTAATTTTGGCGAATAAAGCTTCCGGAGGCGAGCATGTGGCTGACGGATATCTATTTTAGGAACTACAGTTTATTCTGTTTTGATTCTGCTGTGTATTAAGTCAGATATGACCATATTGCTTTGATCATCCAATGGGGCATCATCATATGCCGCTCTTGCGTATTATTATAAATTATATTTGATCATTGCTTGGGAAACGTTTTAGGTATTTTTGTAACTTGGATATGAATGTTGACTTGAAATGTAATTGGAAAATTGTTGCTTTTTGAAATCTGTGATTTTGTTTATACTCAAGTGATTCTGATATTATGGATACCATTAGCATTACCATATTTTGTAACTAGAAGTTAATACTATAGATCACTGTAGCATCTGTAGCGCTTAGCTTTTGGCCTCCAAACACGGGATGTTACACCTTGTTAAACATGTGGAATAATTAAACAATGAAAACCAAACTACAACTACTAATGTAATGATAATACATCATAAATTAAAATTCAATTCAAAATCATCCAATAAAACATTAAATATGATTTAATATTATCGACATCATTCATCATAACCATAAAAAATCAAGCGCGTATTGAAATTTTTTTTTTAGTTTTCTTTTTTGACCCCGTTTTTTGGTGCACTCGATCGAAAATGGTACAAGAGCCCACATTGTGTTATTATGAATATTATATAAACATTTGAATTTATAATTGGTCTAAATTTAAATTATTATAAGGCGATGAATAAATGTAGAAATATCTTTTTAATTTATATTCATAAAAGTTATAAATAAATAAGTTTTGAATTTGAACTAAAATTTATAAGGGCTATGGACAAAACTAATCAATGTTTATTTTTATACACATAAAGGTTATAAACGAAAAAGTTTCTTTTAAATTCGAATTTATAAACAAATAATGAATTTGAAATTGTTTTGAATATAAAATTATAAAGTTAAAAATTAATAAATTCAAAATAATTTTGAACTGAAAAATGAATTATAAATATTATAATTCATAAAACAGGTACAGTAAAGTTGTAATACTAATTAACCATTGATTAATAATATATATATATAAGTATAATATTTAGTATAAATTATAAATTTTATACTTAAATATGAGAATCATATAATGTATATAAAATAAAATAAAATAGAACGATACAATTTTAAAGGTTAAAATCAAATTAGAACCCATAATGGTGATAAGAGATAAATATATATTATAATTCTATGTGTGTATATATACAAATACATGTGTGTGTGTGTATAAGAAGAGGGGAGGAAATTTCTTCCATAACCTATACTGATTGCAGAGATCAAAGTGGTAGTTTTCTCGGTGCAAGATGATAAAATTCGAGGTCCTAATGGTATGAATTTTAAATTTATGAAATGCATTGGGAAGTAATTAAAAATGATTTGTTGTTTGGCCATTAATGAAATTTTTAACACTACTACCACATGCTTTGAACCATGCTTTCCTATCGCTTATACCAAAGAAGATATACTGAATAGTATATGTGATTATAAACCTATACATGTTGTAATATATAGCACAAAATTTGGATCAAAGATTTATGCAATAAAACCAAAATGTTCTTACCACATTTGATTCCACTAAATTAAGGTGCATTCATACATGGTAGGAATATATGGAAAATATATTACTTGCACATGAGTTGCTTCAAGATTTCAAAAATAAGGTGTTAGCAAATTGTGTGTTAAAGTAGATTTGCAAATGGCATGTAATAAGATAATTACACAATTCATATGCCATTTCATGAATAACATGGGATTCCCTAATTACTTTGTGAATGTTGTATATGAATACATAAATACCCAAAATTATTCAATATTAACACAAGGCATCCATAAGGTATTCATTGCAAGCAGTAAGGGTTTTAGACAAGGAGATCCACCACTACCATATCTTTTCATTATTGCTATGGAATATTTTAGTAATCTAATGGATGATGCATGTTTGAATAAGGAATTTACTCCATTATCGTCTATGCAACTAATTAATCCAATTTATTGTATGTTGATTTTTGCTAAGTCTACAACATATGTCATACGACTATAAGGGAAAGTTTTAGAAAATTGCACTCATTTACTTTAGTAGTTATGCATTATCTTCAAAGTACTTACATTATTAACAGTGTAATGATTTAATTGCCAGAATTCAAGAAAAATTAGATGGTTGAGGCTCATTTTTTCAATCTATGGTTAGAAGAGTCGAATTATTATATATTGTGATTATCCTAATGATTTTAAATTGGTTGTTTATATACAAATTACTAGAGAAAATAATAGGAGAAACTAGTAAATTATGTTTAGATTATTTTCTAAGGTGGTAAAAGCATAAAATTGCATGGAGTACTTTATGTAAGCCAAAAAATAGGGGGATATGGGATTAAAAGACCTAATAGTGCTCAAAATGGCTTCTGCTTCAAAACTTATGTGAGATTACTTACCAAAGACAATTTATGGTCAAAATGGATGCGTACAAGATAATGTAGAAATAAGTCTTTATGGAAAATGTCATTTATAATAATTCATCTTAACTTGGAAGTGTATTCTCAAAATGAGGAAGACAGGAAAAGATTTTTTAATAAAGTATCGATTGATGGTAGTAATACTTCTTTGGGGCAAAGAATTGTGGATTAATAGCAAATGTTTAGTGGACAATTTGGATTTAGATAGAATCAATATTATTTGCTCTATGGAAGAAAAGGTTGCACACTATTATCAAAAATGGTACCATGAGTCTTCTATTACATCCAACAACAAGGGAAATAGCTTTAGACACAAGACTAATCTTAACAAAAATGCTACTAAAGGCTATTAAAAATGTACAAATAATGTACATTTTACTTTTCATAAAGCATGTAACATAATTAGATCTATACTGCAGAACAAAAATGGACAAGGGCGGCATGACATAGCAAGAATAGTAGGAAAATGATTTTTTGTACTTATAGAGCATGTATTTTATAAAGCATGTGTTAATAGGTCAGCTGCTAAAGATAGATTGATCTCTTAGGGTAAAGTTTTAAACCCTACCTATTTTTTGTGTGATTTAAAAGCTAAAACATGTGATCACTTATTCTTTAAATATTATTATAGCAGGTACATATAGGGAAACTTGAGATTTAAACCAAATTCACTACCTGGCTCAGTTGAATATCTATCAAATGAAATAGAAAGCATAAATTGTCTCTACAACGAGCGACTAGATTAGATATATTTGGTGCGTCGCCCTAACATTTGTTGTCTACTTTGTGTGGTAAGAGAGAAATGAACATATTTTTAATCAAGGTGCAGATCGATAAGGAGGATAAACCAAGAATGGTAGAAAGGGAGGGTATAAATTAGATTATGCTGATATATGTTATATTTTATTTTGTTTATTGATGTACTTTATTTGATATGATATAAACATTGCAAGTTAATATATGGAGATAATATGAGCAATTTTCCTTTGTAAGACACCGATATAAATTAGGGGGTTGTAAGGTTTTAATAAGCCATATTATTAAACTATGATTGTTTTTTGGTAAAAAAAAGTACTAATTTTCACAAATGCAACAGGCCATGCTAAATTTTAGGACAATCAATGGACACTACAGGGTATTGTTCTTTAGAATTTTCTATCTTTTCATCAGAGATAGCAATCAGGTATTCCCCAATCTGCTTATGCTAAATATATATAAATGAAGGCACTATCTTTTGGCCTTACTCCAGCAACTAGATCATAAGAGAACTTTGTCGTGTTATACAACAGCACCCTACCATTCTTCTAATAGGGAAAGAGTTGTTTGGTTTTCCAAGAATTATGACCACCCCGTTGCCATTGCATATAAATGAATTTCCAAACATGATGATGTGGCAGTATTCCCTTGGAACAAAAGAATATGGAACTTAAAATGCAGGGAAAGTGATAATATGTTCCTTTAGAAGGTTATGAAGAATATCATCCACGCCAAAGAAGATTTTCTACACAGAGGAATGATGGTTGATGCTACTTGTGTTTTCCACCGGGTTAATGTTGAAGACAACCTACACTTGTATTTCAACTGTCCTGTTACATTCTCTCTATGGTACAAGCTCATGGAAATGGCAGGTAAATCAAATGTTAGCAGGTGTAATGCTATTGAATAGGTATCTACAAGGCCACGAGATGGAGAGACAACAGTAGCTTTATTTTGTTGCTTGTATTAAAACATTCCTCCGCCCTATTTGGAAAGAAAGAAATAGGAGAATTTTCAATGGGAACTTCTGCAACTATAGTTAGAAATATTGCATGCAATTAGAATTGGTATTATAAACTATAACTATGCCTTTGATGAATCTAGTTGTAATTGTTGGTTCTAAGTTATTTTTTTCCTTCTTTTCTTCTGGGATTGTAACGACCCGATATTTTCAACCATTCGCATCCATTATAAGTGTATAGGTAGACACTCATGCCGGAGTTGAATTGCTCAAAATACCGCGTTGTAATTAAAATTTGGCAAATCTCAGAATATACTATACATAAATATAATCACAGATCACAGACACAGAGTAAAATAATGCAGCGGAAGTAAAAGAAATAGTAGTTCATGAAGCTACTATCTAAATATGTCAAAGTTACATAAGATACAACAGAAGAAATAGAGTACAACAAAAGTCTCAATAAAATAACCAAGTACAAGCTGAGTAGAACAACGGAACTGAAATAGATAGGACAAGACAAGCAGATAATCTCCAGCGATTCAAATCTCCAAGCGAGTGGAAATCCAAATCTGTGAATAACTCAGGCTGACCCAAGCGTAAAGCAAAACACAAAACACTCGAGTCAGGACAATATATACTTATATAATGTAAACCAACTCAAGCGAACTGTAATAAGGGTACAAGTAACTTAGAAGATGCTTGGGACCGCCCATCCTCTAAGGATCCGTTAAAATATCTACTATGTAGTAATATTCGATATTATAATAGTGTCTAAATAAGTAAAATATAATCATATAGAAAATAGCGTTAAGGGGATGGAGAACCTTAACGCGGTCGGATCTTAAAATCATAATCGTAGTAAAGCTCGATATGGTAGGTGACACGGCACAACTAGGCAATGCCAGGGTAGATATACCAATTACGCACACGGACTGATGGATACGCATAGCAGCCACTACCGTTCCACCTCGAACAACACTCCCAAATCGGAGGATGGCCATCTAATCAATCACAAGTAAGAGTATAATATCGAAGAAATGTGTCCGAGAAGAGGTGCTACCTCACTGGTCCGAGATCGCTCCTGTTTTAGCCACCTTATGCCAACTCACGGGAGTTGGGTCCACGTAACATACCTTAAGAACGTCGCCACCATCCTACTTCATTCTGGAAACTCCACCGCGTACACAGTTGTCAAAGTGGTTTTCGGTATCGACAGAGAGTATGTCCATATCTGATCCCGGTCTCTTTGCCAACCAATCGTTATTATAACCCGTGGTTATAACTTTTAAAAACAATACTTTACTTCAAAATAAAATATCATTTCAAACCATATCTTTATCAAAATAAAGATTAAATCAATTCCAAACCATTTCCATATATTTAAATTTTCATATCATTTCAAAACTTCATTTCAAATCATTTTAATATAATAAAATATCATATCCTTACAAAACTTCATTTCAAATCATTTTAATAAAATAAAATATCACATCCTTACAAAACTTCATTTCAAATCATTTTAATAAAATAAAATATCCTATCAGTTCAAATCCAAATATTCAACTTTAAATACCTTTTAAATTCAAAGATATCGTTCATTTACTATCATTTCAAATCACCTTTAAATAGTTTATATTCCAATCAAAATAATTCATTTAAACCTTTTAAAAGTGTAATTATTATATTTTCAAATCAAGTATTCAATTTCCAAAGTTTCAAACCATTTTGAGTTCGTTTACTAAGTCAAAAAAACACTAATTATTAAAATTTCAGCATTTCACAGCATTTGAAAACAACTACTATAAGTTATATTTGAAAACATTTTTAATTCAGCAAAGACAGCACTTAAAACTGCTGTTAAAACTCAGTTTTAGTTGAATTATAGTTCAAAACAGAAAAGACAGCATTTCAGAAGTGCTGCGGTAGTTCAGATTTCAAAACAAGGGTTAAATTTGATTTCAACATAGACTGCAGACCATTATAGCATTTCCAGAGAATGCTATAATAGGCCTGAGTTCAATATTAGCCTATAAGTTCAACTACAGCAACTACAACATTCCAGAAATGCTGTAATAGCTCCTTTTTACACAATTTTAGTTCAAAACAGAATCTATAGCATTTCTGAATGCTATTAAAAGTTAATTTCAGGTGTTAGTGTATTTCCAGCAATTAAATAACTTTAATTTAAAACACATAAACATTTTAAAAATCATATTTTAACATTTAAAATGTTCATTTACATATCGTTTAACATATATCTTTTCATAATAAATTTCTTATAATAAAATCCAATTTTCAACAATTTACTTAATAAATTTAAGTGTAAAAGTTTCCAATTCTCCACATTTCAACAAATAACTTAACACTTCAAATTTAAATTACCATTTCACAAAATTAACTAAATTTCCAATTTTATTTAATTAACTTAACCCTTTAATTAAAACCAAATTTCACATTTTCTAGTCAAGTTATATTTTAAAAGATAACTTTTAAACATTCACTTATTTAACCACTTAAATTCATAGAAAAATCAATAATACTTTAATAAATCACTTAAATTCAAATTTAATCAAATTATCATATTTACCATTTCCAAATAAAATTTAATATCCATTTTATTTATATAACTTAAATATCATTTTTAACCAAAATTCCAAATTTCCAACTTAAGTTATATTTCAAAAATCTAGTTAAACCATTCATTAATTACATTTTTAACACATGGTAAAAAATCATAATTTCTTTAATTTAAAAAATTTCAAAATCTATTTAAATCAAATTTCATAAATTTATAATTTTTTTAAAATACTTAAAAATATCCAAAACACTTTATAAAATAACCACGGGCTGTATATAATTTTCTAACTTAGGTCATGTGATACGGATATGTATCATTTTAATCCGTAGTTAAAAAAAAGAAAAATCCGGGTTCTATCATTTCAAACCCACAATCCCAAGTTAAAATAAATTAAATAAAAAATCGTTCAGGCCTATCATTTCAGCCCATAACAATTTTTCCCTATTCTAAAGTCCGTTCGGGTATGTATCATTTCAACCCATAGTGATTCTAGTCTACAGGGAACTTGCAATGGTGATAACTGATATAAATAACAGAATAACATTAAATAACAGTAACATATGATATAACAGGTGTATAAACATCATATGATCATAACATAGTCAAGTATAACATGATAATATATTTCTACAGATTCACAGGGTGTCAATTTACTAGTTATATAGGTACATATTGTCTGGTGAGAATAACTCACCTCTTTGTGCTGAAGATATCAAAACCAATGACACAATGGAAACAAAAGCACGATGACAAGACTACGGACTTGAGTGGAGAGCGAATCCAATCTACAACTCTTGTGTACAACCCAAAACAAACAATCAAAACAGCAAAATTCAATACGACTTTAAAATGCTATATCATTGAAATAAAAGTAGATACGACTACGCAGTCTTTTGCTTTGCCTTCTCTATTGTTTGGTATGGCTTTGGGGTCTGATGTGGTTCAGATGTGGTCAAGTTTTGGGTCAGGTTTGGGCTAACATAGCTCGGGTTCAAGGCAAGACAAGGTGGGGTTTGTACATGAGGAGGTGATGTGATTTTTGAAGGCAATTAGGTGATTTTTGTGCCAAAACAAAGTTTGGCCTTGGGAATTGTGCTCGGCCTGGGGTGAGTTATGACTGGACAGAGGTGGGGAGGGGTGTGTTGTGGTCAGGTCAGGGAGGTCGTGGTGGCTATGGTGGTGGTTTGGGTGGTGGTTGAGGTGGGTGAGCATGTAGAGGTCAATAAACATGGTTTTTAGGCATCTAGGTTGAAATTTGGGGGGTTTTACCACCAAAATGGTTCGGCTATGGTCAGATCTGGTGGAGTGGGGGCTGGTGGTGGTCGGGAAGAGATGGAAGGAGGTGGTGGCAGTGGAATAGGGGTACAGTCCGATCTCAATCAGGGAAGAAGGCAAGCAAAATAGCATAGAAAAAGAAGAAAAGTAGGAAGAAAGAGATGGAGGCCATTACCTAATTTTCTCTAGCCGTGAGAAACAATTGAAGATTGGATATTTTTTCACGTGAATGCCAAATGAGATGACGGCTACACTAGGGTTTTACAAGGCTAGGCAATTAATTTTGAGGAGTTAAAGGAATTAAAGGATTTGGTAAATAAAAGGGCTTCCGTTTCAAAGCGTTACACAACCTTTCACATTTCTTTCTTTATAAATCTTTATATAAACAAAATATTTCAGAAAAATACTCTACAAACCGAAACTAAGTAAAGATATAAGAAAATAAATAAGAAAATTTTAAAAATTAGAAAAAATAATAAAAGAAATTGCTTAAAATACAAAACAGTGTCCAGAAATTACAAATAAATCACCATTGACTTTGGAAAATTATTAACTTTATTTTAAAATATTCTAAAACAAAATTTGAAATAAAATGACTTTTAAAACATTTTCAAAGTGAAATAAATAATTAAAATTTAATTAAATAGAATTTAAAATAAGAAAATAACTTAAAAAATGCAAACTAGGCTTTAAAAATTAGAAATAAATTCAATACACTTTGGAAAAATCTTATTATCACTTTAAAAATATTTAAAAGACAAAATATATATAATATGGCATATGTATACAAATTAGAATAAGATATGACTAATAAAATATTATCTATATAGGTTAAAATAAACAATATTGTTAAATAAATCAATATACACACAATATTGTAAAAAGTATAACATTCACAATTCAAATCCAATTTCAACGAAACGAAAAGCAGTATTCATGATATTTAATCTATTTTCATAATAAAAGATAAAATTTAAATTTTCAAATATTTAAAAATTTAAATTTAAAAGTCAAGGTTTGACTATATTGACAAAAATTCATATTTTCTGGAAATAATCAATTTATTTATGTTTGGAATTCTAATTGACATCAAAATTCAAATTTATATTTAAAATAACAAAATTTATTCTTTTTTTAAATAAAGCTTTTAAATCTGGAAATATCAATTTAAAAATAATTGAAAAATACAGGGTTGTTACAGGGATCATACTATGTTCTGATTCCTTTCTTTTTTGGTTCTACAATAAATTGGTAGGGACAAGTCATCCATACTAGCCTTGCTAAAAACATGCTAATTTTCATGTATATACACACACATACACACACACATATGCATACATACATACATACATATATACATATATATATATATATAACAAATGATGTCATTGACTATTTTGAATCATCACTATTCCGTATAGATGATAACTCCCTTTATTATTTTGAGATTACGAATCCCGAATAATGTTACTCTCCATCATTTACAATATAAATAAAGTACTATACATACTTATGGTTGTTGAGCATCTTCAAACCATAAAATATTTGTATTGATGCTTATATTGTCTCAAGATTGGTAATAACATTTTGCAATTTTGTTAAGCGTAAAAAAATTTCCTTATGAATTACGAGTATAAATGTACTTTATAATTTGTTAAGCACCTCAAGGTTATAAAAATGATTAGGAGTAAAGAATGTTTTGGAGTTATATATGGGATATAACAAATAGTGTTATTTACCATTAATGGAGAATACAATTATTGAGCATCAATAAGGTTATTATAGCATGACAAATGGATTTTAATATGCACTAAAGGAATTCAGGAAAGCTCGCATCTCACTTAGAGTGTTTAAGAGATGTAAAGTCTAGTAGGAGTCTTATTACAAATTATAATAAACCATTCTAATATATATAAGAACATGTAATACAATAGTAATCCACTATAATAATTTTCTACAAATAATATACTGGCAAAATTATTTATCAATTAAAACAGTCTAAATGAACTGAATTAAAAAGTTAATGCAGAATGCAATAATTTCTTACCAATTAATTAATCTTTAGCATGTGGTCACTTTAATATTCATGTAAGAGGTCAATAATAAAACAAATAATGTGTCTTGGTCACTTAAATATGAATTTGCACGAGGCTGTGTGTCGGCTTCCACGAGGTTTGAACTAATAAAATACAAGAGTACGAATATTAAATCCATATTCGATCACATACAAAAGTTATTAGGTGAATAGTCGTGTTCGTAATAACGAAATTTCAATGAAAATGTTCTATTTGAAATGAGTAAGAAAACCTTAGAGTGAGATAATGTGTTCATATGATTGAATACAATTTGGATCTTGTTACGTTGGAAATAACACTAGCCTAAAGACTACCGATGGACCAAAGACTCGATCATTAAAATGTTAATTTTGATCTGTTTACTTAAATGCAACTTATTTGGTCTCCTTAACATGTTAAGAATGATTAAGTATACTTTTGTAAAGAAATCCGGTGCAATCTTGCAGTAAAGGATTTTTCTTTTAAATGATATGTTCATTCAAAAGAGAAAGTGAAAGTTCGAGAGTGGAGGTAACATAGGCGCAGTTGGGATGAGTAAACGTCAATACTACTTCATTAAGAGACATTGATAACAGAATTGTACGAAATATTTGTAGATAGTTAATAAGGAATAAGAAATAAAATTTCTACTTCAAATATGTTTCTCCTATAGAAAACAGTTTTCTATAAAATTTATTTATCTTGACTTAAATTTGTTACCGTAGAAATAATAGCCCGCAATGAGTTGTATAAAGGAGCTTTGCATTTCAATTATTGTTACTATAAAAAGAAAATGATGTGATCATACCATACAACAATTGCTAATGAACTCATCAAGTTTTGAAAATTACTTTTCTACATATCAAATATCATTTATGAAATAATAACTGGTTTTAAATTTGATCAAAACTATATGCAAATTTGTTTTGGTATGAGTACCATGAATATTCATTATAAAATAGACATGTATTTAATATATTGATGATGGTACTTGTTCTTATAACAAAGTGATGTGCTAGCTATATAGAAAATAAGTAGCTTCTAAAATATTTAACAGTTAATTTTAAAATTATAGACTAAGTCAATCTTTGAGAAATGATTATTTATTTATATGAGTGTGAATCAAATAGTACTTGTGAATTGTATCTTAAATGATTAAAGAGAAAAACACTTATTTAGTGGGAGCAAGAAAAGAGTTTGTAAACTCTTCATTTTGATACATATAGATATATGAGGTCTAAGGACTAATAATACCAAAATGGATCTGTTAGTGCATAATTTCGTCTATGCCAACACCCCATAATTCGAAGGTAGGGCTCTGGGAATCTATTAATTGTCAGGTATCAGTTAGGAGGTTGTCGAGATGTAGTGTAGTCAGTTGGAGTAATGAAGTGATGAATTATAGAGTCACAATATTGAGTGCCGAAAGGAAACGGTGCAGAAATTAAATAACATCAAGACTTTTATAGTGGTTCAGACTGAAAATCTCTACGTTCACTGTCCTTTCCTTATTTAGTCACTCTAGTCCAGCCGAGAGGCTTATTACGTTAGGATTAGATATTTCCGCCATTAAAGAGTTTCTAGGAGAGCTCTAATATAGGAAAGTACGATATATTTTCAGTTATTTTTCTATGTGTCAACTGATCCTTGTGCCTTGGGATTGCCGCCTATTTATAGCTAGTATGCCATAGCACCATTGCTGGAGAGTTTCCTTCATGGATTGCTGAAGTTTCTTGTTTGGCGGTTGCAATTTAAGCTCATGTTGTTCATCTAAGGGGGCTACTTAAGGTGCAGATTGATGACTTTCCTCCTTCTAAAATGGTCTTTAACATTTAAGCCGTGTGTTGTCTTTGTTGTACATCTTGGCCATAGATCCCTGCTTTTATAAACTAATGTCTTAGGCTTTGGACATGCTACTGGGCTGTTCCATTCAGTCCGTGATACTATTTGTTTGATGTGACCTTACTCCATTAGGTCCTTATACATCAGGATAAAGTGACTTTTGTATCATACATAAGTAGGGAATACATGACTTTCCTCAGGAAGATAATTGTCATCTTTACTGTTGAGAATTTTTGGTGTAACACATGCCCCTCAAAGTTTACTTCATATGTGAAATATGGAGTGAACTTTCAAGTGAGTGGGTTTGGTTTTTGTCTCCTGATTATCTCTTAAGTTCAGCCTTCATCATATGTATGGTAGAAGTTATAGTACTTAGTTTTAGATGGAGTAATAAGGGATATCGAGAGAACAACATGTTTGAGGTTTTGAAAACCGAAAGGAGAAGATTTAACTTAGACTAAGAGGCCAAAATCAGATTTGTCATTTGAAACCATCTTGGCAGGGGGAAATGTCTACACACCGAGAGGTAAAATTTTGAGTTGGGACCGTTAGGTCAAAACTTTTGAGAATCATGCTTGACACTTGAAGTCATCTAGACTAAGTGACAAGCAAAACTGTTTCAGTGCTGAGAGGCAAAATATAACTTGGGACCATAAGGTTAAATATTTTAGAAATCATGCTTACGACTTGAATTCATCTAGACTAAGTGACAAGCGAAACTGTTTCGATGTCGAGAGGCAAAATATAAATTGGGACCGTAAGGTCAAATCTTTTGAAGATCATGCTTGAAACTTGAAGTCATCTAGATTAAATGACAAGCGAAATTGTTTCAATACCGATAGGAGAAATGTAACTTAGGACCGTAAGGTCAAATCTTTTGAAAATCATGCTTGACACTTGAAGTCATGTAGACTAAGTGACAAGCGAAACTGTTTTGATGCTGAAAGGCAAAATATAACTTGGGGCTGTAAGGTCAAATCTTTTGGCAACCATGTTTGACACTTGAATTCATCTAGACTAAATGAAAAGTGAAACTGCTTCGACACCGAGAGGAAGAATATAACTTGGGACCATAAGGTCAAATCTTTTGGAAATCGTGCTTTATATTTGAAGTTGTCTAAACTACGTCGCAAGCAAAACTGTTTTGATGCCGAGAGGCAAAATATAACCTGGGACTATAAGGTCAAATTTTTGGAAATCATGTTTGATACTTGAAGTCATCTGGACTAAGTGATAAGCGAAAATGTTTTGAAGCAAAAATGTTTTGATGCCGAGAGGCAAAATATAACATGGGACCGTAAGGTCAAATCTTTTGAAAATAATGCTTGGCATTTAAGTCATCTAGACTAAGTGACAAGAGAAATTGTTTCAATGCCGAAAGGCAAAATATAACTTCGAACTGTAAGGTCAAATCTTTTGGAAATCATGTTTGATACTTGAAGTCATCTAGACTAAATGACAAGCGAAATTGTTTTGATGCCGAGAGGCAAAATATAAATTGGGACAGTGAGGAGATACTAGTCTTGTGAGACCTATAAGAAGACAAAATTCGATATTTGATCCTAAAAGGATGGGTCTTGAAATCATATTAAATGCCTTTGCCAACTATCACGATTTCATTGGCCTCTCTAAAAAGTGCATTCCTTTTCACTGTCCTAGGATGATTTTCCTTTTGATTTTTCCATATGTAATCTATAGTTGAGGTTTACTTGGCTAGGTAATCTCTACTATTAATTCCGAGGTTTTGGTAAATCCTTTTTTTCTTCTTCTTCTTTACTCGCATTTCTAACAGCCGCATCTATCACTAAGCTTGGAATCTTTCTTAGATCGTTGCAAATCCCTGATTGAAATAGTAAGTTTTCAGTCTTTTTCTATTCTTTATTAATTTTTATTACTGCTATTAATATCTGCATGCATTCCCTTTTTTGAATTTATGAAATTTTTTATTTTTATTTTTATTTTCATTATCATATTGGCAATTGATTTTGAGTTGGGATATTATCTGATTGGTTAGTCCATGATGCCTATTACCTCATAGATTAGGGTTTTTAATTATTCTAGGCTGATAGCTGCTTTGGGGTTTTCCTTTTTTTGCGAACCTTGAATCTTTGAGTCTGGGCTGTAAAATCCAATTTTAGGTTCAATCCCTTTTTGAACCATATGATATTAAACCTTCCCAGTGGGGCTTCTTGGGGTTCTTGTTGAGATGCCAGCCTAACACTAGTTTTCTTAACTTTGCCATGGATAAACCAATAACTGACCAGAGGGAGCTAGAGAATTGGATTAATAGTTATGGGATCGAAGGAGTTGAGGTTAAGGCTCTCAGTTATGAAGATGATTGGAGTGAACCCCCTGAAGGATTATTTATTTGAATGCTGGAGCATTTGGCAAATGGGATATCACTTCCCCTTGCCCCTCTATTCGTTGATATTCTGGAACTCTATGGTCTTAACCCAATTGATCTTTGAGTAGTCTTATTCAACACTTTGTCTGCTCTGGCGATCTTATAATAGAAGAAAGGGTATCGAAATATGACTACCTTCGAGATCCATTACTTATATAATCTGCATAGGTCGGTTGGTAGTTCATCGATTCCTTTATATTTCCTTCATTATTGGAAGAAGATGCCCCTGATTAAACCACTTAGTAAGGTTACACCTATATATTGGTTTTTCGTAAAGATAGAGGATGCGTATATTGTCACTGACCTTCTAGAAACGTGTAAGCGTTTCATACTATTTTTGTCTTAGAAGGCTCTTATTTTGGTCACATCTTTCTTTAATTTTTTTGATCTCCTTAGCTAAGCCTGCAAGGGATAAGGATCCAGTCCTCAAGAACTTCTTCGACTCTAGGTACGAGGAGGTGATGAAAATACCAGAGGTTGAGAGACTTCGGCATGTAGTCCTTAGCAAGACTAATCTTAAGGTTTGAGGGCTACTGTCATCCTCGGTCAAATTTCTTGGTTATGATCCTCCTCCAATCGAAACTATGCCTTCGGACGTGATTGACCTAAGTCAACCTGATGAACACACTGGCTCTAACCGAGTTGATTTAGCGGATGATATGGGCACCTTCAAGACGATGTTGAGTTTAGGGATGGAAGACTAGCTTAGGGTAGTTTTTTTTACTATCTATACTAATCTTCCATGGAATGAAATAGAATTACCTTTATAATGATCTATCATTTTTGGTCTTAACTTGAATTTCTTTTAGGGGTAACCATGCCCCAAATACTTAAAACTAGAAAGGGATTGTGCCTCCTTGCAACGAAGTCTCGATGATAAAATAGCTGAATCAACAAAATATAACCCTGCTCTTGGTATCAGCATTCATGCTGTCCCGAAAGACAATGAATCTTTAAAGTAGACCCTCGAATATGTTTTCAAGGGATGTATGTTATCCAGGAGTCCATGCCGATCAATGGTTAGGCTTTGGAATCTGTTGTTTCTAGCCTATAGGAATCTACTCTTGCTCTTAGACAGTAGTTGGACAAAGCCCAGCAAGAGCTTTCAGTAATCGAACTTCAAGAGCTTGAAACTGAGAACAAACGTGCTAATGAAGTCACAGTCGCTACTTGTGGAAGGTGTAGAAGTAGAGGTCGCGCTGTTATGGGACTTCCTTCTTCTCATTTAACTACCATTTTCCCTTTTGGACCTCGTCCACGGTCCGAGAGGAGTTCTCCCTCAGTCCCGGTACCTATTGCATCATATGTTCTTATTTGCACCCGAGCTGGTCGAACAATTTCATTCAGAGAATATAGGAAAGAATGTATCCAAGAAATATGACAAAATGGAGAAACACTTCGAATCTTGTAAGAAGGAGGCCGTGAAGGAGGTCAAGACTAGGATTAGAAAATTGTACGAAGGCGCATGAAACCTTTTCTGTTTCTTCTATACATGTTGTATTCTGAATATCCTGATTATTATTTAGATAATCTTTCTATAACTTTGAGATCCTTTTATCCTTTAGGTTGACCTATTCTTTCGATTCAAGCCATCTTGCTTATTCTTTTAATTATGTCTCGGGGTGTTTTTGCCCCTTGATGCCATTTCGTATCGATATCTCTGATATTCTTATTCACTGATCTTAATTCCATCCTTTTGGCGTTGATTGGGATTCTTACCTAACGCCCATTATAGCTTAGGAATTTTTCTCTGTAGGTTCTCGTATTATTATGAATCTACTCGTCACTCTTCTAATTGGGAATTTACCCAATACTCTAACCTAGTTGGGATTCTACCGAACACTTTAATTTAGTTAGAAATCTACCCAATGCATGGCACTGCTTGACCATGGATCACTATTATTGGGAATATACCTAATATTCTAATCTAATTGGAAATCTACCCAACATTCTCATCTAATTGGGAATCTACCCAACATTCTCATCTAATGGGGAATCTACCCAACATTCTAATCTAATTGGGAATCTAGCCAATGCATGGTACTACTTGACCATGGCTTGCAATTATTGGAAATCTACCTAATATTCTAATATAACTGAGGGTCTACCCAAAGCATGATTCCACTGACCATGACTCGTTATCAGCATGCATTCTACTTTTCGATGTCTTTTTAAACCCAGGTGATATTAGCCTTACACTTTATTACACATCACCGTGGGAATGCTCTTATGGTGAGGTCTGCCAATTTTATCATTGGGTCCCAATCTATAACCATTTGTGGCTGGTGTCGGCCATCTATAATCACTTTTGGCTAGTGTCGGCCATTCTACAATCGCATTTTGTCGGTATTGGCCATCTAAAGCTACTTTTAATCAGTGTCGGCCATCTAAAATTATTTTAAGTTAATGGTTATACTTAATGCTAGTTGTAACTTGATAAAGAAAAATATAAATTCTTTGAAAAGAGTGCTCTCGGATTATTTTGTAAAAGAATTTTGAAATCAAATAGTTGGTATATTCTATTGCTTGGTAGGAAAAATATTTACTTTAAGTTTGAGAAAGAGAATTGTTCAAAGAATTAATATTTTTAAGATAAAAGCGAAACTCTTTATTAATCTCGTCAGATTAATAAAAGAGTTTTGGCCCTAGGACCCTAAATACAAACACAACAATTGAAAATAACTAAAATGGGTAATGTACTAGATTAAGTTTTATGGGTGTCAAGACTAAATTGCACTTACCGGAGAGGAAAGAGCTAAATCTGAAAGGAGCGCTGATGAGAGATTTCCTCAAATATAAAGATCCATGTAGCATTCTTTGTCTTCAGAAAGGGACGAGTATATGTATATTCGGTTGAATGAGTCTACACGGATTTCTTCTGAAACATAGAAACAAAGTTAGACATTTATGAAGATGAGATATTTAAGTAACTATTTAATAAACTCGGTCGTTCTCCTTTTCTATATGAAGTTTTCTATGGCTTGAGAAATTATTCAACACTTGTCTGTTTCATGCCCATTCACTTGATGATAAGCACGATAACCCTTTCCTTTTAGGTTTTCTTTAGTGGATTGGGGATGGTTTGGGCAGTGAAGCTTTCCATGAGTTTCATGCCCATTTACTTGATGATAAACATGATAACCTATTCATTATCATTTATCTATTAATAATGCAATACGTAATAACTTTAACTTAAGTTTGCTCAATAACTAAATAGTATCCAAGCAATTTATTAATATCTAAATGATAGTGAACAACGTTTACATTAAAAATTCAAAACCTTTAATATATTTAATTGAGTGATATTAAACTATGAAATAATGTATTTCTTATAAATGCCCTCATAGTTCAAGTGTTAGACACATTTGAAATCATGATATACGTACTATACTTACGTATTTATTTCTTAAATTGAATTTGGGTTTCTTACTATTCCATCTTTTATTATACATTCATATTACATAAGTTTGATTCTTGAATAAAATTTTATAATTTAATTAACTTATCTAATAATCCTATATATAATCTTATGTAAATTCTATTTATTAAATCTTAATTAACTAATTAAAATTTTAATTATTTTTATTTTATTCATTTTTTCATTTTAAAAGTAAATATGTATATATGACATTTATAGTTATGCACATATATCTTAATATATATGTGTTATACTATTGATTAATCAATTTGCTAATTAAACAATTTTAGTTAATTATAATTTATTTTGAAAATTATGTATTTTTATATTACCTTAAACATTTTAAGATAATGCAACATAAACCAATATATATGTTATTAAATTTAATTAATTAACTATTTGATTATTTATTTATTTTATTAATCTAATTAATTTTAAATAATTTTCAAAGTAGTTACTAAATGTTCAAAACAATTGAAAATTATATTATAACATTTACGAATCTACTTATTTTAAATTTAAATTTTAAATATAAATTTATATTTTAATCTCAAAACAGATTTTGAAAATTTTGTAACAACCCATAATTTTTCAAATATTTTGAAAATTAATTTATTTGAAAACTTTGATTTTTAAATCATTTAATTGGATTTTTGGAATTTTCCAATGTAATTTTGGAATTTCTTAATAATTTATTTTCCAAATATAATAAAATAATGATTTTCTGAAAATTTTATATTTGGTTCCATTTTTTGTCAAACTTTAATTTTCAGTGAAATGTAGATATAAAATTTTATTTTAATCTTTTTCTTTGAAACAATATTTGTTCTGATATTCGTTCTGCTTTCGTTTTGTTAAATTCTGTTTTATACTTTGTAAACCCGATATAATTCAGCATTTTACACGCAATTATTTTCTGTATTTCTATTATCTATTTTCCTATTTTCATTTCCTGTTTTATTTGTTTGGGCTTTAAATTTTAATTGTGTGTTGAAATTGTTTTGATATTGGGCTTGGAAGTTTCAAAAGACTTTGGTTTCTTTTTCTTTAATTTATGACTTTTCATTTTCTAGCCTCTTCATTTCTTTAGCCGTTCATTCCACTTCTTAGCCATGTGTTTTCTTTTCAATAGCCGTGCATTTCATTTCCATTTTTCGTATCTAACAAAATAACCAAAAGATTAAAGTAAGTTCTATGGCTTCCTCTTCTCCTCTTTTACTCCTTTTCCATTGTTTTTCTTTTGTTTTCTTCCTCCTATGCTCGGCCACACCATGCTATTGCCGACCACAACCCCTCCTCCACCACCACCTTCCAGGCCAGAAACCCTCATCACCACCATATGCCGTAGCCGTGACCATGATCCACAAACATCACCACAAAACAATTACAAACCCTTAGCCGAACTCCATTGAATCATCCCCTTCCTTTTGCTTACCTCGGCCTCCACCACCACTAGCTCCTCCTCTAGCACGTGACTGACCTGACATGACCATAACCCGACCACACTGACCAGACCACCTGATCCCTTGTTGAACCAGACTTAGCATAGGGCCGAACCCATGTGTGCACTTGACCCTTCAATTGCTTGACCTTTTGCCTTCTACAAGAGTTTAACTTGCCTATCTCTTCATGTTCCCTAACTTAGCCGTGTATATTTGCCTCAAAACTAACCATAGTCGAGCCTATTAACCTCAAACCAATCATGGCCGAGCAACATGATGATGGTCTAGCCTATTGTGACTATGGCCGAGCCTACTTGTTGATGAAGCAAAGGTTATGGCATTTTAATTCATATCTTTGCATTGTTTTGATTCTAATCTTGGTGTTGTAAATTATATACTTATAATTGTTGTATTTATTTGAACACAAGTTTTGGATCTTGACCCTTCATCCATTCAAAAATCTTGTTCGTGCTTTGTCGTGCTTTTCGGAGTGTAGTTGTGTGTTTTGAATTGTCATCTCTAGCTTTAAAAGGTGATTATATCACTCTCGACATTCGTACTTATATAATTGTGAAACAATGACATGTGAATTGTAGAAATTAATATGTTATGTTCATATATGCCTGTGATATGATTATATGATGTTATATACTGCTTATATATTTGTTACATCACCTGATATGATATTATATGATCTACTGTTATTTTATTTTCTGTATCTCACACTGCAAGTTCCCTTTCACTATGGGTTGAAATGATACATACCCGAACGGACTTTAGAATAAGGAAAAATCATTATATGCTAAAATGATAGGCTTGAGTGATTTTATTGTATTTTTATTTGACTTGGGATGGCGGGTTTGAAATGATAGAACCCGAATTTTTCTTTTTAAATTATGGGTTGAAATGATACATATCTGTATCACTTGACCTAAGTTAGAAAATATTATACAGACCCATGGATAAGTTTTAAATAATATTTTCCTAAAGATTATTAAGTATTTTGAATTTTATTTTTATGAAATTTTAACTTAAATTGTGGTTTAATGATTTACAATATATAGATACATTGGTTTTCTATAAGTTAAAATTTTATAAGTCAATAAGTGGTTTTACATGAATTTTAAAGATATATTGGTTTTAAATTGAATTTAAAGATCTTCACTGATGATAAACAATTTAATAATAACATTTGATTTGATATGGAATTTTAAATCTAACCTAGTGATTTTAATAGATTTTATTTTATGGAATGGATATGTTTTGTAAAATAACTAATTTTATGTATGAAATGGATATGTTTTGTAAAATAAAAAATTTTATGTATGAAATGGATTTGTTTTGTAAAATAAATAATTATGATTTAAAATGGTAAAATTTATCTTAAATTATGACTTAACTTTATAATGGAAAATTTGGTTTTAATTGGAAATGTGAAGTTTGACTTATTAAAAGAATATTTTTTTATGAAATGGGCATTTCAAATAAAGTGTTAAGTTATTTGTTAAAATAAAAGTTTTGTAAATAGTGCACTTTTGACTTAATAAATGAATTATAGTAAATTTGGATATTTTAATTATAAAAGTTATTTTATGTAAACTATAAGTAAATTGATATCCAAATGAATATTTCTAAAATGTGAGATATGTTTTATAAGTTAAAAATGGCTAAAATTGAAGTTTTTAATGTTTCTGAAATGTTATAATAAATCTGGAATTGTATTGGCAGCATTTCCAAAGTGCTGTTGTTTCTAAAATTTAACTATGTTAGAAATAACTATAATACTACAGCACTTTATAAGTGCTGCTATTTCTGAATTTGAACTATTTCTGAAAATACCAATATGTCTACTACAACACTTTATAAGTGCTGGTGTTTCTGAAACTAAACTGTTTTGAAATACTAATACCTACTGTAGCACTTTATAGGTGCTGCTGTTTTGAATTTGATAATGTTTTTGAAATGTTAATATATTTACCGTAACACTTTATAAGTGGTTGTTGTTGCTGAAATTACAATGAACTTTGGAAATGAATATTATTTTGGAAGATTTTGGCATTGAATTTAAATGGTTTAAATGAATATGTTTTGAGGTGAAATATAAACTATTTTTGAAATTTATAAGTTAATACAATGTTTTCGAAATTGGTATAATTGAACGAATGAACTTAAAAATGCTATAACTTTAGTAATGAATATTATTTTTAAGGGTGTTATGATTTTTCTAAATATTATGATTTCCAAATGATAACATTTTTAAATTGATATGGTTTCAAAGTATTATGGTTTCAAAGGTGTTATAACTTTGAAAGTACTATGACTTTTGGAAATGAATTTATTTGGAATAGTATTTAATTAAGAATTGTTTTCAATATATTGATTTGCAATTTAAGATTTAAGAATATGGCTTTATAAAGTGGTTTTGGTTTAAGATGATTTTAAAAAGGAATATTTCAAGTTTAAATAAATTGAAAGAAATATTCAATGATTGAAAATCTGGGTTTATTCAAATGATATTTTGGTCTTGAAGTATAAACTAGTTTTGAAATGGATAATGATATTTTGGTCTTGAAGTATAAACTAGTTTTGAAATGGATAATGATATTTTGGTCTTGAAGTATAAACTAGTTTTGAAATGGATATGATATTTTGGTTTTGAAGTATAAACTAGTTTTGAAATGGATAATGATATTTTGGTCTTGAAGTATAAACTAGTTTGAAATGGATATGATATTTGCTTTTGAAGTATAAATTATTTTGAAATAAATATCCATGGGTTATAAAAATGATTGGTTGTTAAAGAGACCGGTATCGGATATGGACATACTCTCTGTCGATACTGAAAACCACTTTAACAACTGTGTACGTGGTGGAGATTCCAGAATGAAGTAGGATGGTGGCGACGATCCTATTGAGGTATGAACGTGGACTCGACTTCCGTGAGTTGGCTTAAGGTGGCTAAAATAGGAGCGATCTCGGGCCAATGAGGTAGCACCTCTGATCGGACACATTTCTTCGATACCATTCTATTACTTTGTGATTGATTTGGTGGCCATCTTCTATTTTCGATTTGGGAGTGTGTTTCGAGGTGGGAGGTAGTGGCTGCTATGCGTTACCACTAGCTCGTGTGTGTAATTGGTATATCTATCCTGGCATTGCCTCGTTGTGCCGTGTCACCTACCATAGTGAGCTTTACTGCGAGTTTGGTTTTGTGTCGTAGCCTGTGGAGTATTTAGGGTAGCCTCCCGATCTGGAGGTATGCTGATACTGGATAGACTACTGGGACTATTATGTGTTAAGGGGGATATGGGTAACTCCTTAATGCTATTTAAAAGTAAGTTTATTTTACTATTAGACATTATTATAATAGCGAATATTACTACATAGTAAATAGTTTAACAGATCCTTAGAGGATGGGAAGTCCTAAGCATCCTTTAAGTTACTTATGCATTTTATTACAGTTCACTTGAGTTGGTTTACATTGTATAAGTATGTATGTCCTCACTCAAGTGTTTTGTGTTTTGCTTTATGCTCGGGTCAGACTGAGTTGTACCAGTATTCGAGACTCACCTTTGGAGTGGAGCTTTGCTTGGATCCATCCATTGATTTTGCTTTCAGTCATTCAGTTGATTCCAGTGATGTATTCAGATCTTGTATTTGACTATTTGTATTGAGACATCTTTGTATTCGTGATTTCTGTTGTATCTTGTTAACTCTGATGTGTATATATAGTAGCTTCATGAACTACTATTTCTTTGCTTCCGCTGCATTGTTATATTACTCTGTGTCTGTGATCTGTGATTTATTTGCTGTATATTCTGAGTTTTGCCAAATTTATATTTACAATTCGGTATTTTGATCAATTCAAGTCCGACATGTGCAGATGCGAATGGTTGAAAATACCGGGTCGTTACAAAATTAGTCCAAGGCCCAAATTCAAATTGGACCTATATGTTAAGAATAATCTTTGGGCTTCACCATTTGAGCCAAGCCAGTAGCCAGGTAGTGTAGGGGTACTTGAATACCAAAACCCAAACACTAGTTTTCCGAACACCCTACTAAATAGGTAGGCTTAATAAGTTAGCCTTAATACTACTAATACCACATAAGCTATTAGGCTCTGATGCCATTATTTGTAATTAACCAGTATGCAGCGGGTTAAATGGGTAAATTTCAAAAAATTATCATTTAGATCTTTTCGGGCCTGTTATGTCTAAATTGATTTAGATCCAATCTAAATAAATTTTAAATAAAATTTTTATTTTATTTAATTGATTAATATAAAGATTTGATTTGTTAATATATATGATATATAATATGTACATGTATATCAAGTACGCAGATACGTTTATGTGCATATGCAACATATAATACGTGCATGATGTAATATGCCCATTTATAACTGCAGAGGTTTACACCGAAATGGATATAATAGCCTTTTTATATATGTGTTTGCTGTCTAATATTATTTTAAAATTAATGTAATTTATTGTATATTTATATATATACACTTATAAACACATATAAATAAATATATACATATAAAAATAGGTATGTATAAATATATTTTAAATATAAAACCATTTCAAGTGCAATATTTAATAGCTAAAGAAATATTCAAATTTAAAATCAGATCTAGTTTCAAAACAATATCCTTTATCAAATTCAAGCTTAAATCTGAATATATTTTTCGGTAAGGAAAACTTAAACATCGTATATTTAATACATATGTACATATATACATAAACTTATATATATACTTAAATTAAAACATAATCATTATTTTTCTGAAAATGCACGTAATATACTCATATATATATATATATTAAATTTTATAAAATTCTAATTTATAGATATAAAATTACATCTTTTAAATATAAAACAAAACGCAATTTATTTAAATTCTAGCCCAACAAGTTTCTAAAAAATCAAATTATTTTTTATTTTAAATTCCTTTCGGTTCAATTTCTAAATGTTTTTTAAAATTTAACTTCCATATAGATAAGTTATTAATTTTTTTAATATTCGAATGTATTTTAAATTATATAATATATTTACACATATATTTATGTGTGTGTGTGTATTATAATTAAAACTTAAAATATATAAGTATATTTATCTATATAAATATGTATATTTTGGTTTTAACATTTGTATATATAATTAAAAATATATATACATGAAAATTTTATTAAATTTTTTTTATATATTTATAATGAATGTAATATCTTAAAATTATTTTAAAATTATTATAGGTTTCACAAAATATTTTTTTATAGCATGGCCGAAAACAAATTGTAATTGTGCTACAAATATACATATAGATTTAATAGCAAGAAAATACATAAATTCATGATATTATAAATTCTAATTTATATACATATAATGATACAAAATGAACAAATAAATGAATAAATACAGTATTAGATGTTACCTAATTATTTTCTTGACAAAGCACCTTGAATGTCGAGTCAAACTCTATAGATAGATCTGATCTAAGTGCCTCTAGAGCATGCAAAAGGCCAAAAGAGAACACTACACCTAAAATTAGGTTTAGTTTGATTTAATTTTATTTGGAAATGAAGAGGGGAAGTTCCTTAAATTTTCGGCCAAGCTTGATGGAAGAGGAGGCTCAAGAAGACTAGTGCACATAAGAGATAGATAATGTTTACATAGGCAATATAGATGAGGTAAAAGTGAATATCTAAATCTCCATGTTTACCTGATCCTTTTGCCACTTCAAAACAAGAATTTGCATTCAAAAAAATCACCCTCCCCTTCACTGTATGGCTAGCCAAACAAGGACTAGACGGTTCCTTAAAATTTCCAAATCCATTTATTATTAATATAATTTAAATCTAGTTTAAATATTTATCAATATCATATATCGATATACATATATAACTTTATATATGCACTTTATTAAATACTAATTCAAATAAACCAAACAAAATAAAATAAATAACATTTCATAAATACTAATTAATCTAATTAATTTTTATAACAATTATAGTTTAATTAAATCATGTGATAACTTAAAGTATTCAACATTGCGGTTGTGAGACTCAGATGTGTAAATTCAGTCAATAATTAATATCTAATATTTCGAATATTAACGTTCACACGTTACCTTAGCTAGTGGTGTGGCAGTTTGGTTGAATTTATCGCTTACACAAGCTCGGTAAAAATCTAATTTTATTATTTTAAATGGTCGTAACACCCATATTTTTATTGACATTATTCAGGAGATTTAATTAGAATGAAATAAATAGAATAATGTAGATAAGGAGATTGAGGTTGATTAATAAGCTAGTTGGTCGTGCTTATGTAATCTAATGAACATATATAAATGGATAGGATAATAAGCATAAGGGTATTAGGGTAAATAACCATACTCCCCACCCTTATAGCATTCCCATTAGGTTATGCACATTCATTTTTATCTCAAACAAAAATACTTACAACCGTGAGAAGCAAGGCCGGCCATTAGAAAGGAAGAAAAGAAGAGAAAGTCCACTTAAAAGCTTAGGATTCAAGTTAGAAGGAATCAATCTCAATCATACTTCAATTTCCTTATCCATTCTAAGGTGAATAATAGTTTCTACATCTCTATTTTGATTTTTACATCAAATGGTTTCAGATTTAAGGATAAATCTATTTTTATGATATGTTGAATGATGATATGCTTGTTTATGATTTATATGTGTTTAAATAAGGTTGTTTAATAAAGGATTTACACGGTTTAGGGCAAAACGGAGATGAAATGATTTTTAAATACCATGGGAAAATTTTATGTTATAGAAAACATGATTTTGGAGATGGCTTTCAATTCTTATAAATTTCTAAGCTTATATGGATTTTATATTAATTTTCTAGTAAAGAAAAGGATTTATTGAGTTATAAATTATTTACGGTGAAAATATTGATTATTTGGGTTTGAAATTTTATATGTTGAAAAACATATTAAAACAGATTTTTTGGGATTTTTCCTAAGTGCATTGCTAAATATATAAAATTATTTAAGGTATGGGATGTCACATACCGAAATTTCCGACTTTCGAAAATTCGACATCGATACTCACTTTATCGACTGCCGAGAAATCGAGTGCCGGAAACTCCAATAGTGAGGGTTTTAAAAAGAAGAAAAAAAGTAGAAGAAGAAGAAGAGAGGAAAAAGATAGAAGAAGAGAAAATAAAGAGAAGAACAACAGAACAACATCAGAACAGAAAACAATATCAGAATCTCACATATCGCAGCGGAACAATATATAATAGATAAACACTAGTCTTTTAAAACAAAGAACTATATCAGTTTATACATACATCAATCAGAGTCAATATACAACTTGATACAACAATGGACAGTTATATAAACTTGTCCTCATACAGAATACACAGCGGAATAAATACTATCAGATACAAATACTACGTCTCGTCATCCAGCTTATCTCCAAAGCTCCAGAATATCCTGATAACCTAACTCTAGACTGCCCGTGTGGAAATTGGTGGGCACCCAGAGTTTAGAAGGGAACAATAAACTCCTAGTCAGTCATGGTGACTGGTGTGAGATCGTAAAATAGTTATTTTTCACAAAGAAAATAAAACAAATTCGCAATGCTTTTGGAAAATGAAACTACCATAAGACCTCCCACCACACACACAATGCAAACGCAGAATTGGAGGAGATTTCTTCTTATTATAGTCAAAAATGCTTACTACGTAAAATCAAATCATTTTTGATATTATTATTAGTGCATAGTGTAGAAAACATTTCGAAAGTATAATATTAATCTTAGCCAACATACGACCAGTATCGTATGCCTACTATAGCTACCATCTAAACAGTGGTGACCACCGTACGTAAATGGCAGGTTCTACAACTAATACCGTACAAAGTTCGTATTGGAATTTGGATTTCCAACAAATGGTCAGGCTAAGGAACTTCCTATGCCACGATGGGTACGTCCCTGGAATAGACGACCCGAGAACCTAACGTTACGGTTAGATCTCTGCCAACACAAGGCCGGGTTACCTCTGCAAAAATAGGTAACTACTGACACGCGTATGCCATCCCCCGATCGTAACCGATCTTCCCGAGGATCCCCGATTCGCAACAAACCACATAATAATAAAAATGCAGTAACCACATAGGTTAAGTATCTGGGCTCCATACCATGATACCACCTCTATCCAGAAGGAATGACATACACTAAGGGGCGCTACTCCCTAGAACCTTGCTGCATTCTTCCTGTTTTGACCATTTCCAGGGTGTGAGGCTCGACGAAGTCTCGTCCACAAAGCTACGCTTTCTACAAAGCCATGCTTCGGGTCAAACAAATGATCAACCTATGATCACAAAGATATAAGATCAAACAAATGATCATATCACAAATGATCAAACACTGATCATTTCACAGCAACACTCAGTATGCCACGTTACCAAATTGGGAATATATCGCTGATAAATTTCAACTACATAACCTATGAGCTCGTACGTCTCAGAGACGGGTGTTAAGCTAAGAGAATAAATTCTCCGCCACCAACAGAAATGTATTTGAAAGAAATCAGCTTTATATCTCAAATTGTAACGTCAGACATACAATTCATACAAGTCTGTTCCGGGATCGAACAGAACCGAAGGCACTTCTCACGAAGCCCTTGCATATCCGGATAATTTTCTAATCACGTCCGGACTTCCCTTCACTAAGGGTGATAAAACCTCTAAATCGGAGATCAGCCGATGTAGAGTAACTCGACGGTAATCCTTCCGTTTTCAAAAATATCCGGTCTTCAACACCGGTCTTCGAATGCAATTCATAACGACATATCACATATTCGGAATGGGTTATACGACCCCATGGTCCTTTCCCGGCTAACCCGAATAGTGAGCGCTTATTCAAAAATAAGTGTGCCATTCAAATTCATCCAATTCACAACAAATACCTATTTAAAGGTAAATATTGATAGTCGGTTATTTAACTATCAATAAAGATGCGCAACATCATCAGATTCCAAATAATTTTCCAAATTATTTCATCTTCAAAAATATCTTTACTAGATATAAAATTTCCACATTCCAAAAATAAATCAACGTTTTTCTTTAAAACGAATTTCCATTTCTTTTAAAATTCCATAGTGAATTTATATTTTCGAATATCTACTGATATTCGATTTTCAAATCGATTTCAATATTCAATTTAAATTTTTCTTTAAGAAGATAAATTCTCAAAAACATTTCATTTCATTATTGGAAAAACAATTCCATACTTATTTAATAATAAGTATTTCACAAATCTATTTATTTTCAACATTTGAAAATATTCAATATACTTAAATCAAATTTAAGTATAAATTTCATTCTTTAAGGAAATCATTTTCTTAAGCACATTTATTCAAGTCAAAACGAATGTTACGTAAAACATCGTTACGACGACTCAAAATTACTAGTATAGGGATTCGGATTTTTAAGATAGATTTATAAATCCCAATACTAGATAAAAACATTTCCTTTCGGAAATCATTTACTATAACAACAGTGTTATAGTCCACCATTTCCTTATTTTTCGAAAACGTCTATTTCAACAATAAAAATGTTGAAATCTATGTATTCGATACTTAACACGTTTTAAAACATCTTTTAAAACAATTAACTTCATTTTATAATATCGCTTTCCCAAACATAACCATTTTATTCAATAATATATTCACTATCCAAAATCGTGAATATACTTCACTAACCAAATTTCAATCTTTTCTACACATTTATTCCAAGAATTATCCACTATCCAAAATCGTGGAAAAAATTCCCTTAATAACCTTCTATATTAAATTCATCAAACTTGATTGATTTTCGAATTTATGAAACAACGTGTATAAATTCCATTTCTACTCTCTAACATCTTCGATTTAATAAATCTCCTTTTATTAACTTCTATAATTCACTTATCAAAATAAGCGATTTCGGATTTATAAACAAATTCCATTCATATCTCGTTTAAATGCCAAAATCCGATTTATAAGATAATTACTTATAAATCTTTTGTTTTACAAAAATCTATTCATTTTGTAACTTCACAATTTATAAATCTATAAATTCTATATCTTCACGATTTACAATTCTATAAATTTCATTTTTTACACTTATAAACTCGTTTTATAATTCCAATATTTTTAAATTTATAAATATCAACTTTTTAAATCTTTTAAATAAACTGTTCACAAAAATTCAAAAAAATCTCAGTTCAAACCATTTTATAAATTGCTTAAACTATTTATTTCAGAAATCACCTTACGGTCATAATTCACAAAAATCTTAACTTTTATAACTTTAAAATTTTAAACGTTTATTTGTTTAAAAATAAATCAATTCGACAATTCAATAAAACGTCTATTTTCAAAAATCACTTTAAAATCCTTTTAAAGTAAAAGTCGTTATTTTTAAACTTCAAAACTTGAATCCGATGATGCAACAGCACCAATTAGTCAATCACAACAACAAACATCATATATCAATATGATAACAGAATATACATCAATATCTGTAAATAAATAAATACTGGTGAGGAATCCAGTTGGATCCCTCCAACCTGTTTCCCTGCATCCACAGATGTTAGCACAATACCAATTCCACTTCGAGGTGGAATATCGCGGTATATGGGTTTTATAAAAATATCCGCTTACTAACGGCGCAATAGGGTCTCATCCGCTATACGAGGCGGGAAATCAATCAATCCAATATATACATATGCCAATATGTATATATTGCTATATATATATAGATATATCCTACTATATCTAATACAAACAGCAATCAATCAGTCAAACAGACAATAACTGCAAAATCCAATTATATTCTTGAGTGAGAATATCTCACCTTCGCTTTTAATTTGTAATCCAATTTCCATTCCAGTCATTTCTTCAAGGTTCCAGACCTTGTATAAACAAATTTTATACAAATTATTAATATTCGAATTAAATCGAATAATTAAATTCCATTTTAACAAATTAAATCAACTATTGATTTATTTTTAACTTAATGATTTAATTTTAAATCAAAGGATTAAATTTTAAACAAATTTTCCTTGTTCCTTTTGAAACTTTATATGTAATTATAAAATGTAGATAAAAATCTGATTTTTTTTATATAAACCCAACAATTCTTCCAAAATTTTATATAAACTTTCTGTACTTCCATATAAAGTTAAACTTTGTGAATTTAAAAACTGGGCAGTAAACACATTTTCTTTTTTTCAAAATCAACATTTTAAAAATCCACTGCTTTCCATATTTTTAACTTCAGTAATTAGTAATTCATTTGCATGTATAAATTTTCTTTTACTGTAAACAACTTTAACATATATATATCTGTTTTACTATTAAATTAAGAAATTCATATATACTTTCTTTTAACAGTATATATATATTTATTTACTTTAAATTTTCAACTGTTTAAAACACATGTAAATTTTATTTAAATTTTTAAATGAATTGGAGTTTATACCTCACTGCCTCGTCCAGAACACACGTCGACGTTGTCGATCGCGATTTCCATTTTTCACGAGAAGCTCACCCACGCTTCACCCTCGCAGAAGCTCTGGTGCCACCGCGACTTGCCTCTCGCGCTCGCGCCTACGAACGCGACCTCGTCGCCGATGCTACCCTTGTCGCGCTCGCTTCGGTGATGCTCGAGAATCGCCTCCACCTCCGGTTGCCACGAGCTCGCCAGAATCATTGCGAGCCATTCGCGATTGCTCCAGAGGAATACGTCACCCCCCTCTGCCTCGCGCGCCCTCACGTTTGCACGCGCGATCGAGTTGCGGCCATCCCCAAAAATCTGAACCCTAGCTGCTCGATTATCGCCGAGGCCATTTCTTTCTTTTTTTGTTTTGAAAGTGATTTGAATTTCGTTCGTTCGAACGAAAATTTGAAGTGGGCTTCGGCCATATTTTTTTCTTTGTTTCGATTTCGTTCTGCCATTTTTAACTTCGAACGAGATGATTTTCGTTTTGTTTTGAATCTGAGGGGAAGACGGCAATTTAAAATTGAGGAGACATGGGTTGCACGACTTCTCCCCGTGATTCCCTGCGCGATTGAAGGAACGAACGTGCTACAGTTGACCAGATTTAAATATTAAATTTAATTTTGAATTTGATTTGATTTCAATGCGTTTGCTCGTCGTACGGTCACGTATTAACTCCGAAAAATACGAAAATTGAAATCCGACAATAATACAACATTACGGACCCAATGGAACTGGTTTCGTCGAATTCCGAGACTGTGCCTCGGACGGCTATTTTTAAATTCGATTTAAATGATATAAATCCAAAACCGAACAAATCACTGAACAATTCAATTCTGAAGCTTCTATTATTTCCGGTATTGTCAATACGAATTTTAAAAGCTTTCGAAATATTTTTCTTCAACTTAAAATTGAAGATATAAATTTTTATTCAACTTACAATAGATTAAATTTTATAACTTAATCGCCAATTTCATTCTGATAATTTGAAATTCAAATCAAACCATCATTCAAATATTTAAAATCAATTAAATATTTTCAATTTAAATTGTTCAAAATTCTGGGTCGTTACATGGGACTTAAATGTTTTACATATTTAATTAAGGAGAAGGGCATTTTATAAAATTAATTATTATTCAAATCTGAAAATGGTGGCAATATTTTTCTGAAAAGAAATTGTTCTCCAATGAGAATTTGACAAAAAAAGGCCGGTTAGTTGAAAAGATGTCCATTTTAAGTTAAAAACAAAGAAATCATACTTTTTTCATGTTTCAGCCTTTTACGGCGGAAAACCTTCTGACCCAGACCTTTTGACTAAGTCGAAAAGTTATAGCTTTTGACGAGGTCAAACCAATGCATATGGTATCAAGTATCTTGATACATAATGAATTGCACAAGGTTGAAGGGTTCATAGTTGAAAGGTTGAGGGCTGAAGAGGTTGTGATATGTTTGTTTTATAAACCAAAAGCTTTCACCTGCTTTGCTTTCAAATAAGGGCTTTTGACTTGGTTGCTTTCGACCAGGTCAAATGTTTAAATAAAGGTTTTAAACCCTCCGACACAGTCGAAAGGTTACTACCGCTTATTATTGTTTTGCTTTGAACCTTCCGACATAGTCAAAACGTTATAGCCGCTTTTCCAACCTTTCGAAGTTGTTGCTTTCGACAAAGACAAAAGGTTTACTTGTTTTAAAAACAACCCGCCTCTCCCATTGCTTTCGAAAGGTTTCAAAGCTTTTGACTTTGATGATTTATTCTTATTGAAGTAAAACCCAAAGCTTTCAAAGAAGGTGATTTAAAGGCGGAGGCCTATTGTTTTAAATGAAATGTTTTAAGGCTTTCGAAGCAGACCTTCCGATAAGGTCGAAAGGCTACTTCTATTATAGTCAAAAGGTTTTAAAAGAGGACCTTCTGCATGTTTTAACTTGAATCCAGTAAGTTTTCGAAAGGTAAAAACCAATGGTTTCGAAAGGTTTATATTTTATGAGTTCAATGCTTTCGAAAGGTTTAAATGGCTGAATGGTCTTAATGGTTTCGAAAGGTTGTTTTGTAGACCTTTCGACAAGGTCGAAAGGTTTGGTTTTGAAAGATTTGAAAACCCATACTCTAAATTTTAAAGGAAAAAACCATGGCTTATATAAAGGATTTTTGTAATGGCTTTAAGTATGTAATTTTGAAGAAGTATTTCCTTGATAAAAATATAATTTAAAAGTGTTAACTATGTTAGGATATGTATCTCAAGGATTTAAACCCACGGGAGTGGTATTGTTAAATGATCGCTTTGCTTCTTCAATTAAGAGTACATTCACATGATAACCCATAACCGTATTTTGGTAAAAGGGGTAGAAGAATCAATAGGTTAACTCAATGGTGAATATAAATGGCTTAAACTCCTGAATGAGTAGAATTGCATCCATGGAGTTAGGGTGACCAAAAATATAGGATGTCTAAACTTTGTATTATTGGTGCATACCAAAAGGTTCATAGTTAACCCATGAAAACTATGTATTAAGGGTAGTTGGCAGGGGTTAATTGGTTTGTGGTGAACCTATGAAAACTATATCAGGATTAAGTATTGACATCAATTAATAGGTTCCTAGTAAACCCAAGAAGACTAGGATAAGAAAGTGGTTAATGGAAGTATCAGTAGGTTCCTAGTTAACCCATGAAAACAAGGATGTGCAGTGAGTTACTGGATAAATCCATAGGTTCCTAGTCAACCCACAAAAACTAGGATAAAGTGATTAGTTATTGGTAAGACCAATAGGTTCAGGAGGACCCATGAATTAATTAAGTTAACTGGAAGGAGCCTTTAGGTTCTTAGTGATCCATGAAAGCTATGAATAGGACAGGGTGTTCTTTAATTATGTAAAAGAGTATTAGTAAACCCATGAAAACTAAAAAAATTAATAGTGACCCAGGAACTATAACTAAGACAGGGTGTCATTTTAAACTAGGGAAGGGAAATATTAATTATATTCAAGTATGCATATCATCATCATATTTTGGAAATGTATGTTTTAACCATTATGGATGCAGGAGCACAGTATATGGCTTTAAAAAGGCTTTAGGATACTAGTGAGGGGAAAACCTATCCTGCTAAGCGGTGTGGTCTTACTAGATATCTAAAATGATTGAGATGTTAGATTATTATTCATACCAGGCTTTATGTCTGACTCAAAGTTTTTTCCCCTTAAACTCTCGGGTACTCAATTTATTTTGAGTAGTTTGAGATTTAAGGTTCTCAGTTTTCTTCTCTAACGAATAAAGCTTCCAGAGCCATGCAGGAGGAAGATAGATATTTAGGGTTTTTCTTTCCACTGTGTGTCTGTTTGTAAGGGCAGATTTATTAGCCTTACTATATATTCTCTGATCAACCAAGGTGGCATCTTCATAAGTTGCTCTTGGCATATTTGTAATAATTATATTTTGCTGAACGTGGTTAACATGATTTGTGATTATGTAATGAACTTAAAATGTTTGATTTGAATGTGGAAATGTGTTTTTGATTTGTTAAAATTTTTCCATATGTATATGATCTGTGTATTAATGTATCTAGCACCGCCGCATTTGGTCGCCGAAGATTAATAACTATGGATGACAGCAGCATCTGTAGCCGTTAGTTTTGGACCTCCAAGTAGGTGGATGTTACAAGTTGGTATCAGAGCATAGGTTTATGAAACTTTAAAAGAAAATTTAAACCTAAAAGCTTTTTTTCAAACATAATTCAATGAATTTAAGAATATGATCAGGGTTTGGGTTAACGCTATAGTAACGTACTTGTATTTGATATATAGGTATATATCTAGGTATGTATTCCCTTGTCTCTTAGACCGTTCTTTTGTATCTTACTAAGGCTCGTATGCATATATACGAGAAAGAAGATATGGAGGCAGGAAACGGAAGAGGAAATCTGGGTGGAGGAAGCACCACTATTAATGGAAATGCTCGACCTAATACTCGGAGAAACCAAGGTCGACATGCTAATGCTAATCAAAATGCTAAGGCCAATATAGGTGTCGGAAATCCGCCAATAGATGCGAGGATGGTGTATCAGTTGTTGGCTAATTTACTGCAAGAAGGAGCTGCTGGGAATGTTAGTGGAGCTAATCCTATAGTTCCAGCCGGTTATAACTACGTTAAGCCGAGTAGAGACTATGTTAATCTGGGAGGAAAGCCGTTTGCTGGAACGGAAGATGCTATTGAAGTAGAGAATTGGCTTCTGAACTGTGAAAGGAGACTTAGGCTTGAATGGTGGAGAGAAGAGAAGGCTAGCCTCTAGACAGTTGCAAGGGTTAGCGCTTCATTGGTGGAACAGTGTGACGGCAGGAGCGCCAGAGGAAGAGTTGACTTGGGCTGACTTCGGGAAGAGGTTTCAGCAGAGGTTCCTGTCTAAGGTTGCCAAATCAACATTAATGAGGAAGTTTATGGATCTTGTCCAAGGACAGATGTCTGTGATCGAGTATGTTGCTAAGTTTGATGAGCTATCTCGGTATGGTTATGCTTTGGTTGACACAGATGTCAGGAGGAATGAGAGATTCATTAGAGGTCCGAGGATGAAGCTAGGCGGAATGGCTATCACTCATATCAGAGTACCTTATCATGTGATGGTGGAGATGACCGTCCGCCATGAGGAGATGCTTGATGTTTTAGCTAGGGAGAAGCCAGTTGAGTCTCAGGGTTCTTAGGGGAGGAAAAGGAAGTTCTTTAATAAGAAAGGAACCCAAAAGGGGGATGTAGCTAAGAAGGAAAAGGCTGATTTGGTGCGTTATAAGTGTGATAAGAAGGGCCATTATGCCCACGAGTGCAGAAATAGAAAAGAAAAGAAGCCTGCAGAGAAGAAGAATGTGAAATGCTTCAACTGTGACCAAGTTGGGCATTATAAGAACCAGTGTCTAGAGCCAGTCAGGGAGGACGGAGAGAAGGTGTTTGCTTTGGACCACCGTCTTCTTCTAGACCTACTGAAGGAAAGATTGTGATGGAAGGTACGCTTTTGATTCAGAGTATACCAATTAGGGTTCTTTTTGATACCGGTGCATTATATTCATTTATATCTTAGTATTTGGTAAATAGATTATGTATAGAACCCACATACCTAGTTACTTCCTTAAGGGTTGCGAATCCAATAGGAGGGTATGCAACTCTTGGGATGAGATGTGACCAATTAGAACTTGATTTGTTAGGTCAAAGTTTGAATGCAGTTTGTATCTCTTTGATTTAGTAGATTTCGGGATCATCTTAGATATGGATTGGTTGGGTAAGTATGAGGCTAGGATATTTTGCCAGGATCGGGAAATATCATTGAGACACCCAGATAGGCATAAGGATTATTTTCCTGGTGGAAAATTCTAGTAAGAGTGTTTGTGCTTGCAGAATGCCATGGAGGTTGGAGAAGAGCTTTGTTAGGTTCATGTGGCTAGAGAATTTGCCAATGTCTTTGAGCCGGTTACTAGATTACCTCCGAAATGAGCTGTTGAGTTTCGAATAGACCTTATACCGGGAGCTGAACCTGTCAGTAGACCACCTAGCATAATGACACCGACGGAGATGAAGGAATTGAAAGTGCAGCTAGTGGATCTTGAAGGAAGGAATTTTATTAGACAAAGCAGTTCACCATAGGGAGCAGCTGCGGTATTTGTGAAGAAACCAGATAGGTCGTTAAGGATGTGCATTGACTATCGTAAGTTGAATGAAAGGACGATCAAGAATAGGTACCCTCTGCCGAGGATAGATGATCTGTTTGATCAGTTGAGTGAAGCCAGAGTATTTTCCCTGTTCGGTTTGGCGACGGGGATCCATCAGTTGAGAGTGGCAGAGGATAGCATTCCTTTGATGGCATTTCGGACTAGGTATGGTTCTTATGAGTTGTTAGTAATGCCATTTGGATTGATGAACACGCCTGCTTTCTTTGTTGATCTGATGAATCGAATTTTTAGAGAGCACTTGGATATGTTTGTGTTGGTGTTCATAGATGACATTTTGGTGTACTCTAAAGATGAAAGAGAGCATAAGTTTCATCTTAGAGTGGTGTTGGAGACGCTGAGGCAGAATCAACTAAAGGCAAAAAATTTCCAAGTGTCATTTCTGGAAGAGGAAAGTTAAGTTTCTTGTTCATGTGGTTTCAGAGGAAGGATTGTTGGTTAATCCAGTAAAGGCCGAGGCAGTCAATAACTGGAAGAGACCAGAGATGGTAATCGAGATCAGGAGTTTTCTTGGACTTGCTGGCTATTACCGGAGATTCATTAAGGATTTCCCGTGGATAGCAGCGCCATTGACTAAGTTGAACAGGAAGGAAATGAAGTTTGTTTGGTCCGACAAGTATAAGGAATGATTCCTTAAGATAAAACATTTGTTAACCAATGCATCAGTGTTAGTAGTTCTGGATGGTAACCAAGGGTTGGTAGTATACACTGAAGCATGTGGTACGGGGTTGGGAGCAGTATTGATGCAGCAGGGCAAAGTTATTGCTTATGCATCTAGGCAGCTTAGACCGCACGAATTTAGATATCCTACTCATGACTTGGAGTTGGTTGCGGTAATTTTTGCCTTGAAAATTTGGAGGCATTATCTTTTGGGAGAGAGATTTGAGTTGTTTACCGATCATAATTCATTAAAGTATTTATTCTCTCAGAGGGAGTTGAATATGAGGCAGCAGAGATGGCTGAAGTTTTTGGCTGCTTATGACTTCGGTATAGAGCATACTCTACGGAAAGGAAATAAGGTAGCAGATACTCTTAGTAGAAAACATTAGAATGTGGTGTTAGCAGTGTTGGAAGAATGGAAAGATCTAGAAGCTTTAGCTAGTTATGTGTGCAGTCGAGATCTATTACTAGTTCTAGTCAGGGTACTGCCATGTTGTCTTGTTTAGAAGTTCGACCCGTGTTGATTGAGAGGATAGCTTCTAAGAAGAGAGAATATCCAGTATTAGCTGAGAGGATTAGAAGGCTTGAGATGGAATCAGGGATTAATGACTTAAAGGATTTTTATCTTGACCAAAGAGGATGGTTAATAAAGAATGGACGGTTATGTGTTCCATATATAGAGAACTTAAGGAAGGAAGTTCTAGAGGAATGTCACCGATCAAAATTCATGATTCATCCTAGAGGAACCAAGATGTATCAAGACATGAAGAGGAGCTTTTATTGGGAAGGCATGAAGAGGGATGGTTGCTTGTGGGTTAGGGAGTGTATTAACTGTCAACAAGTGAAGGCCGAACATCAGAAGCCAAGTGGGTTACTTCAGCCTTTAGAAATTCCATTTTAGAAATGGGATTCTATATCGATGGATTTTATAGATGGGTTACCAAGGTCAAGTAGAGGAAATGAAAGTATGGGTTATCGTAGATAGACTGGCCGAAAGTGCCCATTTCATTCCGGTAAAGTCAATCAGGACGACACCTGTTTTAGAAAAGTTGTTCATGAATAACATAGTTAGACTTTATGGGATTCCTAGTAGCATAATCAGCGACAAAGATGCCTTATTCATAGGTGAATTTTGGAGGAGTTTACAAGAGGTATTAGGTACCAAGCTCAAGATGAGTACAGCATATCACCCACAGATGGATTGGCAGACAGAGAGAGTCAATAAGTTACTCGAGGATTTATTGAGAGCTTGTGTGTTAGACTTTGGTGGATCTTGGGAGGATCACCTACATCTCATTGAGTTTTCCTATAATAATAGTTATCAGACTAGTATAGGAATGGCACCTTTTGAAGCTTTGTATGGAAGGCCATGCAAATCGCTAGCATGTTGGTTAGAAACTGGAGACAGATTGGTCTTAGGTCCGATTTGGTTAGAGAGGTGTCAGAAAAGATTGAGTTAATTCGAGTTACGTAGATAAAAGGCGTAAAGATAGTGTTCTCAGTGGGAGATAGAGTTTTCATTAAAGTATCACCGATGATGGGTGTGGCACGATTTGGGAGATCGGGAAAGTTGGCCCTGAGATATTATGGTCCATTTCAGATTGTAGAAAGGATTGGAAAGCTCGCATACACAGTAGATTTGCCGGGCAGTTTGGTAGGTGTCCATAATGTATTCCATGTGTCTCGTTTTCATAAGTATGTGCATGATCCAAAGTCTACCATTCCACAGATATAGTTGGAGGACTTAGTAGTGGAGCCTGATTTGACTTTTGTTAGGCAACCAATTCGGGTTGTAGCGAGAGATGAGAAGAGATTGAGGACCAAGACAGTCAAGTTGGTGAAGGTTCAGTGGAGCGACAACGAGAAAGACTGTACTTGGGAGACAGAGGACAGAATTCAAAAGGCTTATCCTGATCTGCTTTGATGGTATGTCCATGTAAGATTTAAATAGATTGATTGCTAGTCTGATAGGCTAGTATGGTTGTTAGGAGATGTTACGGATGATTGCTATGTTTGCTAGTTAGTCCTTATTGAATTTCGAGGAGGAAATTCTTTAAGGAGGGGAGCCTGTAACACCCCTATTCTTATTGACATTATTTAGGAGATTTAATTAGAATAAATTAAATAGAATAATATAGATAAGGAGATTGAGGTTGATTAATAAACTAGGTGGCCATGCTTATGTAATCTAATGAACATATATAAATGGGTAGGATAATAAACATAAGGGTATTAGGGTAAATAACCATACTCCCACCTTTATAGCATACCATTAGTTTATACACATTCATTTTTATCTATAACAACCAGTATTTTCCGATAATTAAAAATATTAAATTAAATAAGATTTTGGAAGTTTAAAATTATAAGAAATAAATTTATGATTTATTAAAGGGAAAATAATTAAAATATGATGTAATAATGTTGTTTAAATGTTATTAGCAACTATTTTAATGTAATTTCAATCAATTGAAATAATTGTAAAGTTAATTTGGTAATAATAAAGGAAAATAAGGATTTAACTCAATGTTGTATTAAAAAGAGAAATTATATGTAATTAATTGAAATTTGTTAATGTTGAATGAAATCAATATATGGTAAGTAATTTATCAACCTTTGTTTGTAAACAATAGGTTAAGAGAGGGGAATTATTAATGTGTAACAATTGATTTATTATCAGCTTGATATTTAATCCGTTTGAAATTAATTGTAAATTAATAGAAATTAATGTAATTAAATATTGCAGTTAATATGAGTTAAGATGATAACTGTAGAATAATAATGTAATAAAATGTAAACTAGTGTCAAAGGAATTCATATGGTATTGGATGATTGAATATAAAAGTGAAATCAAAATAAAAGAATTTATTGGAACTTAAATTATAATAAAATAGGTTTTATTCCTATTGTAATTTAACATTAAAATTTATGTAATATTAAAATATAGAATTTGGTAAGGAAAATTTATTTTAAAAGATTATTAAATTTCTCTGTAACCATGAATGATAAAATGGTTAACTTATAAATTTGAATTTAAAAGTGATTTAATTAAAATTGATTTAACTAATTTAATAATAATTTATTTAATTAGCGCGAAAATAGCCTTTTTCGCCACTATCTCGGATTTTGACGAAACTAGTTTCATCGGATCCGTAACAGTAAATTATTGTAGGATTTCAAGTTTCGTAGCGATCAGACTTACCGTTTGATCATGCGAGCTCGAAACGCGTAGAAATCAATTAATATAATTTAAGTGAATATAATTCGATTTTGAAAGCTAACTTTTGTATACAATGGAATTGGGACTTGAAACTAGTTCCATTAAGTTTAAAATTATCGAAAACCTATATTTCAATATATTGGATGATCCAATTTCGTTTCGGCAACGAAACGGGCTTTTTGGGTGGTCGTTATCATTTCAACCCAATTCGATATGTCCATTCATTCTTATCTAGTTTTGTCCATATAAATAGATTTATTTTTTGAAACCCTAGCATTCTTTTTCTTATTTCAGTACGTACATTTCCATCTGCTCCTTCCTTCATTCCCAATGGCAGAAACCCTAATTCCCAAATTCAATTTCAAATCAAAATCAAATCAAAAAATTTAAACTCCTCAAACTATGCCATATTATATATCGTTGGGAAGCTCTCGACAAGCGCAACCTACTACTGCAATTTGTTTTGGTAATTGGGTCACGGTTTGGCCAGAAATTGGTGATTTATTCTCGATAGTGGAAACTAGGGTTTTCGATCCAACGGTGGATCGTCGATTATACGGCGATCGAAAGCCATTGACTTGTAGAGGAAGTTGAGCGGGTCTTAATGGTGGTCTTCGTTCAACCTAGATGTGCTTGAGTTCACCACAATTGGTGTTTATTAGTCGCGGCGGCGATGTTGAAATGGGGGCGGCAGAGGTCGCACGGAGTCGGGCTTGGGGCGGCAGGTCACGGCGGCTCCGATGGCGTTGTCTGATCTAGGCGGCGATTGCAGTAGGAGCTACTGCGATTAGGATTTGTAGGCGGCTGTACATGTTGAGCGTGGGTTCTACTCGTTCGTGTAAGGTTGAGGAGAAGGGTATTTATATTTTTGCCCTTTGTTTGTTTTAAATTTAAATTATAAAATTTTTAATCTTCTAATGTTAATAACACTTGCATATGAGCTCGGGTTTGGACGCGGTTTTCTCCGTTGCGATCGTATCGAAATTCTAGACATTATGGAACTAGTTTGGTTGGATTCTGAGACTGTTAGATTTTTGAGCTTTAATTGGATTTTAATTTGACTAAAAATCAAAGGTGAGTGATTTAACCCACTCACAAATACTAAACTATCTTATGTTAGTTAAATTAAATTTATGATATGATTAAAAATTGATTAATTGTTGTTTGGTATATTTAAATTGTCATTCAAGTTTAATTTGAATTTATATTGAATTTAATTGCCATTTGAATTAATATTGAAATTAATTGTCAGTTAAATACCTGATAATAATAACCAGTTAATTGTTATGATTTATTGGTTGATTTGAATGATGATCGTGATGTATGCTTATTTCTTGATATTTTTGGATGATTGGATGTATGTTTGTTTATATGTTATTATCACACTACAAGTTCCCTTAGTTTGTTGTTAGGAAAAATCACTATGGGTTGAAATGATACATACCTGAATGGTCTTATATATTAGGGAAAGATCATTATGGGTTGAAAAGATAAACTCGAGCGATTTTATGGATTTGAATTTTACTCGGGATTGCGGGTTGAAATGATATATACCCGTAAATTTAAATTATTGCAGGCTGAAATGATATATATCCGTATCACTTGACCATGGAGTAGAAAATTATATACGGACCACGGATTGGTTAAATTAAATATTTTAAATCCTTAAATTTTGAATCCAGTTAAACGATATTTTGAAATAAAATTAGGTTTATATGAACTGAATTATTTTCAAAATCCAAGCTTTAAAATGTTGAAATTGAAATTGGTTTAAATGAATTGTTTAAAGAATTTAAATTGAAATCATAAAGTTGAATTTTGAAATATGAATGAGATTTTTCAAAATTGAGTTATTGTAAACGTATGAATATTTAACTTTGAAACTTATTGAATTTGAAGTGGTTTAAATTTTAGTTCAAACATGGATTTGAAATCGATATAAATTGAAATGGTTTTTAATGAGAATTTAAATTGAGACCTTCAGCCTTTTGAATGGAAATTGTCAAACTGAGATTGATTTAAATTGAATTATTGGAACTAAAATTGAGTTGAATTGATCCGTGAAATTGGAAGAAGCAATTCTAATTTGAAACTATTTTCGATATAAACCGTCTTAATATACAAATTCTGGTAACATATAAACTATTTCCTCATATAAACCATTTTTTTATATATTAATAAATTTTTAATACATTAACTATTTTAATATATAACCTGTTTTAATATATAAACTATTTCTAATATATAAATTATTCTAATCTATAAACTATTTTTAAAATATAAACTATTTCTAATATATACACTATTTTAATCTATAACCAATTTTTGAAATATAAACTATTTCAATATATAAACTATTTTAATCTATAACTTCTTTTTAAAATATAAATTATTTCTAATATATAAACTGTTTTAATCTATAACCTATTTTTAAAATATAAACTATTTTAATATATATTATTTTAAATTTATAAACAACTTCTAATATATATTTTAATATCTATACTATTTTTAATGTCTAACTATTCCAATATATAAACTACCTTCAATATTCAAACTGTTTAGAGCTAGAACTATTATGATTTAGATTTAATTGATTTAAACGTGAATACTTTGATATGATGGTTTAACATATTTTATGGTTATGATTTTGAAAATGAATATGATTCAAAGTGAATAATGATTTCGAAAGTGAACATGATTTCGAAAGTGATTTGATTTTGAAGTGAATATGTTATTTTGATATCAATTATGAATCGGTTTTGGAAATGTAAAAGAACCAACCGGTGTGAAATAAGCGTAGGTTGTTAAAGAGACCGGGATTGGATATTGTTATACTCTCTGCCAATACCGAAAACCACTTTAACAACTGTGCACGTGGTTGAAAATCCTGAAAGAAGTAGGATGGTTTGGCGAATGCTACTGTATGAGGTATGAACGCAGCCCTGACCCCCTCGGGTCAGCTTGATATGACTAAAACAGGAGCTATACCTGGGCCAAGTGAGGTCGCACCTCCGATCGGACATGCTCCTTTGATACCATATCTGTTATTTCGTGATTGATTGGTGGCCATCCTTTGATTTGATTATGGGAGTGTGTCTCAAGGTAGGCGGTAGTAGCTGTTATGCGTTACCACCAGCCTTGTTCTGCAAAACGGTAGTATCCTACCCTTGGCATTGCCTTGCGTGCCTTGTCATATGCCTTATCGAGCCTACTACGAGTTTGGTTTGTGTCATACCTATGGAGTGCTCCCTGATAGCCCACCGGTTTGGTGGAGTTTACAGTACTGTATAGACTACATCATTTATAAAAATGTGTTAAGGGGGATATGGGTAACGCCTTAACGTTATTTTAATGCTTTACTTTGCTGTAGACCTATTATACTAGCGTGTTGTATTATGTATGTAGATAGTTTAACAGATCCTTAGGAGATGGTAATCTCGAACATCTCTTAAGTTATTGCACGCACGTTATACACTGGATAGGAGATGTAAAATCCCGTAAACATCTCTGAAGCCATTACACTCATATTTACTTATTTTGATTTAACTTACATAAGATCTTTTAGTTCGGACTCGAGTGTTTTGTCTTTTTATTATGCTCGGGTCAGCCTGAGCATTTCAGCATTGAAGACTCTATTTCTGGAGGATGAAGACGGAGATTTGTATACTATTAATATATATATATATATTCCACTGCATCATGTTGTTCCACTACATTATTTATTTACCCATGTTGTATGTATAACTCTGATTTGTATTGTAAAGGTGTAATCAAATGTTATTTGTAAAACAGCTTCATGAACTGTTTATTTGATTATTATATTTTGTCATTCTGTTGGAGATTCTGTGTTTTGTTTTCCTTTCTTTTCTCTTATTTTCTTATTTACCCCATTAACAATCCTCCCTTTTGAATGGTTTAATATGACATGTGTGGTTTATTGTCGATTTAAACCGTCCAAAAAGGTGGGTCGTTACATTTGGTATCAGAGCTTTGGTTTAGCAATAACCTTAGCTTTGTGAGGTCCGACTCATTAGAGATAGGGTAGTAATACCCTAGAATGAGTTTGTCTGAGTGTATATATATGAGAGAGCGTATTTGTTAGTATTATAAAATGTTTTTATATTGTGTTAATTTGTCTGTTTAGTATCTATAAATTCTGGTCGGAACATAGGAAGTTATGGCATCGATGGGGATTTATAAACACTTAATAGGGCAGACTGACCAATAATGTTTTTGAAAAAATAGGTAAATAAAAAAATTTTACCCAGTATTATATTTTGTGTATAAAAGAATAATTTTTATAAATTTATATAGTTGTATGTAACATGCTTGTTTGTTAGGAAGTGAAATTTTATAAATACTAGTTGCAAAATAGGATTTATAAATAAAGTGAATACAAATTGGAAATTTGTGAACTTAAGTTCCAGGGTTTTGAAATTGGTTTTCAAAGATTTTGGAATGTAATATTAGTATTATTTGGAAGTATTTTAGATATAAATATTTTCAAAGTGATTTGAAGAAATGTTTTAAAGGAATTTAAAAGGAAATAAGTTCTGTACTCCCCTCTTCTATCGTTGGAAAATAATTTCGGTGATGACGGCCACATCATCGACATTTATTTTCGAGTTTCAAAGTGGGAAGACCACTGTAGTAGCTTTGCTACACATTTTTTTTTTGATAAAAAAAATTTTAGTTTTATTTTCTTAAGTATGAGTTGATATATAAAAGATATGTATATATTTTTTTTTCCAACGATTTGAAAAGAACCCGATATTTAGTTCTTAAGTTTCTTTTAAATTTATGATTTTTAGTGTAGAAATAAAGTGAAATGGTAATAGTTGGAAACTTCTAAAATGAAATAAAAAGGAAATTAAAAGCTAAATGATTAATGAAATATAAAAGAAGTTGGAGATTTGTAAGCATAAATTAAAAGATAATGGAAATTAAGAAGATGTAAACTATTGAACATTTGGTTAATTAAATCTGAATAAGATAAACTTGTGTAACATTCAATTACATTCTGATAACATATATAAAACTTACCTGAAATATTTAATAAGTTTAAATGTTAAGTATAGATATGTAATAGGATATTATACAAGTGAAAACTTAGGTAATAATAATGTTCAAAAATGAAATCATGTCAATATATAAATTAAGAATTAAGATGTTACAAGACATGATATAAACTTAAGTAAATGGTTGAAATGCTTAATAATCAAAGTAAATAGTAAATGTGAATATTATATTAAGTAAATGATTATAACTTCAGAAAATGATTGAAATGATTCGGAAATAGATTTAATATCCAATAATATTATATATGATTAAGTATGAATTTATTCACTAATGAATATTTATCTTAATTGGAAATCAAGTTATATAAGTAAATGAATGTGAATTTAATTACAAGGAAGCTTATATAATATTTCAAAAATTGATTTATTGATGAATACAGATATTGAATGTGAAATAATTTATGTAATTAAATGAAAAAAGAAGAAGACATTATATGAATGAATGAAAAATAATGAAAAGTAAATGATGAAGAGAGGAAAAAAACCAATAGCATGAACTTAAATAATAGAGTGTTAAATTCTTTGTTGTTGGCTGATGGGAAGTTTGGGGAATGATACTTCGAATTGTTTAAGGATGTATAAATAATCTATTAAGTAATTATCTAAGGCTTTTGAGCGTAGGATACACTTGATAGTTTATTTATCACCCTTGTACGATGAAAAGTTTCTGAACTAAACAAGCCATTAGTTTGATTTCTATGGGTGTGTGATGGATTCTTTGTTGCATATGATGGTCGTGCTGTTTGTTTGCATATGTTTTGTGTTGATTTGCTTTTGTTACTAATTGAAACAACTAAATATTTCTCTTGTACATAATTCTCACTATTTTAGATTATATAAGTGAAATACAGGTTTATGGAAGCAATAGCTACTGCTTTTGGTTTCATAAATAAAGTTGTTTGCCCGACAAATAGGTACGTTTTTGGATTATGGTTTTATAGCGATATTTTATTGTTTTCTCGTGGTTTGGGATGTTTTATTTTTTAAATATGATATATATTGCAATTTTTGATATTATTATTTTTCGGACCTATCCGTACAAAGGAGACTCTGCCGAAATTTTTTGTGAATTTAAGACTTAGAAATTTTGTGAAAGTGAAAATATTTCCAAACTTGTCTTAAACTTGAATATGAAGATTTAATTGTTTATAAATTGATATATTTTATTTAAAATACTTAATTATGTAAGTTTAAAGTTTCTATAAATTGATTATTTAAAACAAAATATAATAGTTTCTTAATTCGTTCTTTTCCCTTTTCGAGGACGAAAAGTTTTGAGTGGGGGAAAGTGTAAAAACCCGTATTTTTCGATAATTTAAAATATTAAATTAAATAAGATTTTGGAAGTTTAAAATTGTAAGAAATAAATTTATGATTTATTAAAGGGAAAATAATTAAAATATGATGTAACAATGTTGTTTAAATGTTATTAGCAACTATTTTAATGTAATTTCAATCAATTGAAATAATTGTAAAGTTAATTTGGTAATAATAAAGGAAAATAAGGATTTAACTCAATGTTGTATTAAAAAGAGAAATTATACGTAATTAATTGAAATTGGTTAATGTTGAATGAAATCAATATATGATAAGTAATTTATCAACCTTTGTTTGTAAACAATAGGTTAAGAAAGGGGAATTATTAATGTGTAACAATTGATTTATTATCAGCTTGATATTTAATTCGTTTGAAATTAATTGTAAATAGAAATTAATGTAATTAAATATTGCAGTTAATATGAGTTAAGATGATAACTGTAGAATAATAATGTAATAAAATGTAAACTAGTGTCAAAGGAATTCATATGGTATTGGATGATTGAATATAAGAGTGAAATCAAAATAATAGAATTTATTGGAATTTAAATTATAATAAAATATGTTTTATTCCTATTGTAATTTAACGTTAAAATTTATGTAATATTTATATATTGAATTTGAAAAGGAAAATTCATTTTAAAAGATTATTAAATTTCTCTGTAACCAAGAATGATAAAATGGTTAACTTATAAATTTGAATTTAAAAGTGATTTAATTAATTTATTAACACTTATTTAATCAACGTAAAAATAGCCTTTTTGGCCACTGTCTCGGATTTCGACGAAACCAGTCTTATCGGATCCGTAATAGTGAATTATTATAGGATTTCAAGTTTCGTAGCGATCGGACTTATCGTTTGATCGTGTAAGCTCGAAACGCGTAGAAATCAATTAATATAATTTAAGTGAATATAATTCGAACTTGAAAGCTAACTTCTGTATACAATGGAATTGGGACTTGAAACTAGTTCCATTGAGTTTAAAATTATCGAAAACCTATATTTCGATATATTGGATGACCCAATTTCGTTTCGAAAACGAAACGGGCTTTACGGGTCATCGTTATCGTTTCGACCCAATTTGATATGTCCATTCATTCTTATCTAGCTTTGTCCATATAAATAGATTTCTTTTCTAAAACCCTAGCAACCTTTTTCTTATTTCTATACGTACATTTACATCTGCTCCTTTCTTCCTTCCCAGTGGCAGAAGCCATAATTCCCAAATTCAATTTCAAATCAAAATCATCGAAAAATTTAAGCTCCTCAAACTATGTCATATTATATATCATTGTAAAGCTCTTGACAATCGCAATCTACTGCTGCAATTCGTTTTTGCAATTGGGTCACAATTCGACCAGAAATTGGCGATTTATTCTCGGCCGTCGAAACAAGGGTTTTCGATCCAACGATGGATCATCGATTATATGGCGATCGGAAGGCGTTGGCTTATAGAGGAAGTTGAGCAGGTCTTAATGGTGGTTTTTGTTCAATCCAGATGTGCTCGAGTTCGCCACAATCGGCATTTATTTGTCGCGGCGGTGCTGCTGAAATAGGGGCAGCGGAGGTCGAGTCGGGCTTGGGGGCGGTAGGTCACGGCAGCTCTGATGGCTGTTGGATCTTATATTTTGATTAATGATAAGAAATTCAACCAAAACGACGGTTCATGAATCTACGACAAGGAACAACGAAGACCGGGCTCAACAAATTAAAGTATGGCTCATATCTACTATGTGTTGTTTAAAGTCAAGTCTAGTTTTAGCCATGTCAAGATCTTTCCTCAAGTAGTTCACTTCCTCACACACACACATACATATATATATATACACACATACACACTAAAAGTGTTTCATATGCTATTTGAAAATTATCTTCTCAACATGCTTTCAAATTGACTTTCAGAAAGTACACAGTTCAGTCGACTGAACTCATGCACTCAATCGACTGAACCTGTGCATATAATTTTTTATAAAATGCACAGACCAGTCGATTGAGCGCATAAGTCAGTCAACTGAATCTGTGCACATTTGAATGCACGTTTTTGAATTCAGTCGACTGAAGCTCCTATGTCAGTCGACTGAACTGTTTCTAACTGTCATATTTTGTGAAAAGACACTTGCCTTCCTGAAAGGTTTTCTTCCTTGCGGAGAGTTGCGGCCATTGCTATTCGTTAAAACCTTTTCACTAGTAGTAGTAAGTCTTTGTCTACAATATATGCATGAATTCCAAAGATCAAATCACTTACTTTCTTGCTCTTACTTGAATTATATTTTCTGAACTTATTGCACTCTTAAATTCAAATATCAATTGCTTAAAACCATAACTCTGTATTTTTCAAGCAATCTAAAACTTCCTATTCTTCATATACACACAACTACACACATCATACTTGAGCAAAAGATTATAGGAAGGGTGTACTACAATTGACAAATCTATGTTATTAAAATAACACACAAGATCAAGATAATCTACTTTGTAATCAAGTCCTGTTCAGTTGCTCAGGCGGTCAAGTCCTATTCGGTTGCTTAGGCGGTCAAGTCCTGTTCAGTTGCTCAGGCGGTGTAAACCTATTCCTCCTGGTTAAGTGAGGGCTGCTAGTTTAAATTCTAGAAGGAGTCTGGGATTGGACGTAGAACGGGAAGTTCGAACCAGTATAAAAATCTCTGGTGTCATCATTTACTTTACTACTATCTTATTTTATAGTTACTTTTCGCACTAGTTTATAAGTTAAGTTAATATATATTCCATATTACACAATCCTATTGCACAGTCACTTTCATTTGGTATCAGAGCTTGGTCATCTTATAATCGTAACACAGTTATCTGATATTTTAGTATGGAAAACAACACTAGCACAAGTTTCCTTGAAGGTAAATCTACTACACGACCACCACTATTTAACGGATTGAACTATAACTATTGGTCTACTAGAATGATAATTATATGCAAACCAATAGTTATGAAACTTGGAATATTACTCAAGCAGAATGTACCATACCTACTACAGAATATTCACAATGGTCTAACACACAAAAACTGGATGCTACTGCAAATGCCAAAGCCATGAATATGTTATATTGTGCATTAGACAAAAATGAACTTAATAGAGTAAGCATGTGTAAAACAGCTTATGAAATTTGGCGTCTACTTAAAGTTACACATGAAGATATTAACAAGTAAAGTAGAGTAAGATTTCTATGTCAAAAATCAATTCCAGAATTTCAAAATGAAGCAAGATGAAACAATAAATTAAATGTACTCTAGATTCCAAGATATATATCGTTCTCTTTTAGCATTAGGAGAAAAATATACAGACTTTGATATTGTTTCAAAAATCCTCAACTCTGTAACGGATGAGTGGGAACGAAAGGTCTTAGCGATCGAAGAAGCTTACGACATTACAACCATTAAACCAGAGGAGTTGATAGGAAATCTAATGTCTTATGAAGTTAATCTCCAGGCTAAACAAATAAAGGCGCAAGATAAGAAGACTATAGCATTCCAAGCAGAAAAGGATGAATCAGATTCAGATGAGGAATATATGGAATTCATTGCTAAAAATTTCAAAAAGTTTTTGAAATTCAAAAAGAGCAACCAATTCAGAAACAACAAGAACAGCTCCGGCAACAATAACAACAACAACAAACCATCATCTTCCGCTCTAGAATGTTATGAGTGTCACAAGAAATGCCACATCAAGAAAGACTGTCCTGATCAAAAGAAGAAAAATTTAAGCACAAGAAAGACAGATTCAAAAAGAAAGCTTTCTTGGTCACTTGGGACGATTCTGAATTATCTTCATCACCAGATAGTGACTCAAACAGCGATTCTGAACAAGCCAATGTTTGTTTTATGGCCACAAATGATGAGATAAGTGATCTAACTTTTGATGATTTATTGGAAATAAGCTCTGAATTACTTGACAAATTAAGTAACATCAAAAGAAAATATAAAGAAACTCTTGAAAAATTAAATAGGACTGAATTGAGGTAGATATGTTAAGAGATGAGAAACAAATTTTAGAAGAAGAACTTGAAACTACTCGAGAATCTTATTTTAATACGACATCTCAACTCTCTATGTTAAGTTAAGAAATAGAAACTCAGAAGGAAAAGAATGATGCTCTTTTAATTGAAAATCATGATCTTAAAGCTAATATTAAAATATTGGAATTAGATATTTCTAGTCCTAAAAAAATTAGAGGATATTACAAAAAATGTCTCTAATTTTAACAAAGGTAGAGAAAATCTTTCTAAAATTATAGAAAATTCTCAAACTGTTTCAAATAAAAGAGGACTAGGGTATAAGCAAGCTTCTAAAGTTATTCCAAAGAAAAGGGACTCTCTATATAACAACTTTAAAAGGAATAATAACACAATTGAAAAATCAATTTCAAAAGTTACAAATTATTCAAAATTAATTAAGATTTGGGTTCCTAAAATAAATAATATCTTTGATTAGAAACAAATATATAAAACCATTTATAGATACTATTCACAAAAATAAAAAATTTATTCTCAAAAGGAACTCTGAACCCTCTTGGGTTGGTTTCCTAAGACCTAACTTTTTAGGACCCAAATAAAAAGGTGGGTAAAATGTTTATTCTATATTTTGCAGGTATCACTTAAAAAGAGAGGAAAATGGATATTGAACAGTGGTTGCTCAAAACACATGACGGAAAACAAAGAGATGCTAACAAACATTACCTACTCGGATGGAGGTTTTGTCACTTTTGGAGACCATTCCAAAGGTTATATCATCGGCAAAGGTGATATGAGAAATAACAGTATGTCTAATTTACCTCTTATTACAAATGTTTTATTACTTAAAAATTTAAAACTCAATTTACTTAGCATCAGCCAACTGTGTGACAAAGGATTCAATATATCTTTTTCTGAAGATAAATGTAGCATTTTTTATCAAAATAAAAATCTTATTTTTGAAGTTTTTAGAGATAAAATATATATGTTTTGAATATGAATATAAATCACAATATTAATATGTGTTTAATAGCCAAAGAAAATGATCCTTGATTGTGGCACAAAAGATTTTGTCATATTAATTTCAAAGCTATAAACAAATTATCTAAAAATGAATTAGTAGAAGGTTTACCAAAAATGAATTTTAAAGTAAACAATATTTGTGATGCTTATCAATTGGGTAAATTATCAAAATCATCCTTTAAATCAAAGAAAAATATTCCTACTATACAACCACTTGAACTATTGCATTTGGATCTTTTTGGTCCAACTCAAGTTCAATCCATAAACCATAGCAAATACGTGTTTGTTTTAGTAGATGATTTTTCAAGACATACTTGGACTATTTTTCTGAAAAATAAAAGTGAGACTTTTGAAAATTTCAAATTTTTGCTAAAAAAATTCAAAATCTTAAAAATTTAAAAATTAAAAATATTAGAAGTGGCCATGGAGGTGAATTCAAAAATGAAGCTTTTGAACATTTTTGTAATAAAAAGGGAATTTACCATAATTTTTCTTTTCCTAGAACACCACAAAAAATGGAGTTGTAGAAAGGAAAAATAGAACTTTACAATAATGTGCAAAACTTTATTAAACGGAAGCACTCTACCAAAACATTTTGGGCAGAAGCTGTAACAACTGCCCGTTATGTTATGAATCGTGTTTCCAACCGGCCACTAACGAAACACACTCCATATGAACTGTTTCATGAAAGAAAACCAAATATTTCATATTTTAAAGTTTTTGGTTCAAAATGTTTTATTTTAAACATAAAAAATCAGCTTGGAAAATTCGATCCAAAATTCGATGAAGGAATTTTCATAGGATATTCGAAACGAAGTAAGGCTTATTGAATTTTTAATAAAATAACTAAAACAATCGAAGAAACACTTCATGTTTCCTTCGATGAGAAATTTAAGTTTAATAAGAATTTTGAGGATGATGAGATAATAACTAAGACGGTCACAAATACGGTTACTCAAAATAATTTTGAATAAGATGAAAACATTGTTCATAATTTTGAAGAAAATGAAAATATTATTCATAATGAAAATGAATTAAGATCTCCTCCTAGGATTTTACGAGATCACCTAGTAGAAAATGTCATATGAGAAATTGACTCCCATATCAGAACTAGAAATCAACTTAATCAAATGGGCCATGTAGCATTTCTTTCTAATATTGAACCTAAAAGGCCAAAGAAGCCTCTACTGATGACTATTGGATTATAGCTATGCAAGAAGAGCTAAACCAATTCGAACGAAATAAAGTTTGAGAATTAGTTCCTAGACTAAGTGATCAAACAGTCATCCGTACTAAATGGATTTTCAAAAATAAAGTAGATGATAGGGAAATATAACTAGGAATAAAGCTAGATTAGTTGCACAAGGATATAATCAAGAAGAAGGAATTGACTATGAAGAAACGTTTGCTCCAGTCGCACGACTAGAAGCAATACGTATCTTACCAGCCTTTGCAGGTTTTCATAGTTTTAAACTTTACCAAATGGATGTTATAAGTGAATTTTTAAATGGATATATAAAAGAAAATGTTTATGTTGAACAACCTCCTCTATTTTCACATGAAAAATTTCCAGACCATGTCTATAAACTTAAGAAAGCCTCATATGGTCTAAAGCAAGCACCGCGTGCCTGGTATGAACGTCTCAAAAGCTATCTTATAGATTCTGGTTTTGCAATTTGGAAGGTTGATCAAAATCTTTTTATTAAGCAAACTAAAAATGATATTTTAATTATTCAAATTTATATTGATGATATTATTTTTGGTTCTACAAATGATAAGTTATGTCATGAATTTTCTAACATAATGACCAAGGAATTTGAAATGTCACATATGGGAAAATTAGCTTATTTTCTTGGATTAAAGATTAAACAATTAGATAATGGAATTTTTATTAATCAAGAAAAATATTGTAATAATCTAATTAAATTCTTTGGTATGGAAAATACTTCTACCAAACCAACTCCAATGAGCACAACAATACATCTCGATAGAGATGAAGATGGCAAGAGTGTTGACCAAAAATTATATCAAAGTATAATTGGATCATTACTTTATCAACTTCTAGTAGACCTAACATAATGATGAGTGTTTGTTTATGTGCTCGGTTTCAAGCAAATCCTAAAGAATCACATATGCGAGTGGTGAAACGAATATTATTATCTAAGCAAAACCAAAGATTTTGGACTTTTCTACCCGAAAAAATGTCCTTTCGAGTTAGTATCATATAATGATGCTGATTTTGGAGGATGTCGAACAGATAGAAAAAGTACGAGTGGAACTTGTCATTTTATTGGACAATCTCTTGTATCGTGGTTTAGTAAGAAACAAAATTGTGTTTCCCTCTTGACTTGTGAACCAGAATATATTTCAGCTGCTTTACACTACAAGAAAAGTAATTATTTGTTGCAAAAAATGGTGGCAGTTAGTGCTAAGTGCTATCGTTATTCAATAAAAAAAAGTAAAGTTAATAAATAAACGTGGCCAAACGCCAAAAATTTACTAGGCGGGGAACTTTTTTACCTTTCCCGCTTCAACACTTCAACTCTTTTTTTCTCGGGTCCAAAACATAATATCTGTATTTTTCAAAAAGAAATTGAAATCCCATGAATTCAAGTCGAACTCCAACATCGACGTTGAGGCCAAAAGAGAAGGTTGCAGGATCTTCGACGTTGACCCTTGTTTCGAGATCGCCGATTAACTTTAAGGTGATGATGGAGTCGTTGATGCCTACAAGATCCGCTTCTCCTGATAGGCCGAAGCTAGGTTTCAATGGCTATCTCTGACGGAAAGTGGTGGAAATATTAGTGATGTTGACATGGATTAGTCATGGTCTTTTGACCGAGAAGCAAAGTATGTTAATTTCTCATTTTAATTTACAATTAGATTAATTATATAAACTAATTATATGCCAAATCTTTGTATTGGCGAGTTGGATGTAGTTATTAATTATGATATCAGTGATGAATTCTACTTTAGGATGAATGGAGGAATCATATAGATGAAGTCCTGCCTGGAAACTGAAATCAATATTAGTCCTGGCACTGTACTTAAAGAACTTGAATTAGAGGTAACTTATAGGTTGATGATGTTACTTAAATTATGGTTCACATATAGCAATTTTTAGTTATATGATGTGTGGGCATATATTGTGTTTACCCCTTTTGTTACATAATTTTATATCATCATCGCTCAAGTACTTTGAAAATAATAGTGAATGATACTTTGTTTTACTCTTCCCTTTACAGTTGTTAATTATATCATTATGGTTCATAAATTAATAAGAGACTTATTTTTCCTCATATTCAATCCTAAATCATACTCTACTGTATTCCTTAGTTTTGCAATCTGACACTGAAGATGTTGGCTCAATTCGGAAATCATGTACATGAAGGTGTAGAAGTCTCAGTCCAAGTCGATGGTCTTTGTTTCCTGGATAATATAGGTTTATATTGTAAAGTAGGTTCCAATACTAGTTATGTCTCTATTTCAATCTAACTTGTAGTTTAGTCTTAGATATATTTTCTCTTGTCTTTACATGCTTAACATTGAGTTTTAAGCTGAAACAATTTGATTTATACTACTAAGAAACAAATATTTTTTCCTACTTAGAGCTCATCTATTTAAATTTTAGTTCATCATTGGCATTTAGTATTTAGATTAAATTTGTAAGTAAAAAATTTCATATAAACTGTGAAACTAGACGAGGTCCATTTAACTATGTGTGGTCATGACTCGCAGGAGCATCGAAATATTGATTTGTTACATGTATAGAGCTTAATTCATATTTATTATGTATATACCTGATCTTAGTTTCTAGTATATGTTTTTGTCCCTCTCTTTTTATGTATGAATGCATATGTGTGTGTCTCCTTTTCTTCAATATATGCACTTCTAATATTCGATTAACAAGCTATGCAAGCTCATAGACGTAAATTTGTTCGTACAGGTGAATGGTGAAGGTTATAAATCTTAGTGGACTTCTTAAAGTAATTGCTGGGTTTGGTTCCAGAGGTATACATGTGAATGATATTGATATGGAATGTGTGAAATATGAGTTTATTTTTCTTTTGTGTCTTGATATGTGACCAGCTAATATGATGGACAATGCAAAATAGGTGCCATATATATAAACTATTAAATCATGTTTTTAAATTTTAGTCTGCTAAACACTATAAATTTCATTTGTTGTGCCATTTATGGCACACTTCACATAATTTTACACTTACAGTGTATAATTTTTCTATTCCATAAAAATATATTTTTCATGAAATTTAAATAACTTTAGTTCTTATCTATAAGGTAGTTCATAGTCTCTAGGTTATACTTAAATAATAGGACTTCCAAAGATGCAAGAAAGTGTGCAAGGATGAATACACACTGAGTTGCTATTATTGCAAAGCTAACTGATTTGAGGACAAATTAAAAGTGCTGCAAAATGGAATTGAACTTGATAGACTAGTGTTGACGCCTGGACTGTATCGATGATCTGATGTGCTTAGCTACTGAAGTGATGGCTGCTGCTACAGGTGAATATGCATGTATGATGTAGTGCTTACTTTCTGATGTCTGGAGTTATAATGATGATAATGGCAAGTAGCGATCGGAGGAGTGTTGATGGACTATCCAATAGAACAACAATCATGGGTGGTGCAACAAGGACAGTGCGCAAAGTGAAAGGCGAGTTTGATAGAAGTGGGAAGTGCAGATGCAAAAAAAGGAGATACATGCATAGGGTTCGCAAGCTGAATGACCAGGAATAGAGCGGCTTGCAAGACCAGGCAAATAAATGCAGTGCATAGCCAATATGCGCAACCTAAACTTTTTCGACAAATGAAAGAAATGGAACAATATCGAAGAAGACAAGGCAATGGAACAGATAAGAGTTATAGCCATAGAGAAAGGAAGAAGTTGCTTGTCTATTGAATCGACATAGAAGATGTAAGTTTTTCTTATGTATTTGTTCATTTTAATTATCATTAGCATGTTATACTTAGTTATAACCTTTTCTATCAGCAAGGAAAGTGATATAATAATGTAGTCAAAACTTAGAAATGCAGAAAAGGGAAGGGACTGAGATACAGAAGAACATAAGAGAGAGGAGAATGATTTCAAAATGATTGGCCAAATGATCATTTTTGCCATCTTGAATCATTGCCGGTCTGGCTTATTATTAAGGTAATGGATTCTTACAACTTACTAGAAATATATGTTAAGAAAAGAGATGGTTAAATAATGAATGTATCAAAACATAGCAACCAAATGATCCTCACTGTATTCAACCGCTCAATTATGCAAATTGTCAATGTGTATTTGGAGGTAAACTACTATAATGCCAGTTACACCAACCACTCTTTCCCTATTTTCCATAATATAAAAATCCAAACACACTAATCACAATTGACAACCTTGATCATAACTACAACACGTATAAAAAGACAAAAGCTGCAAAAGTGAAAGCGGCCTAAAAAGAAAAGCAGTCATGGGTTCTAATGGAAAGGTAGTTTGTGTGACTAGTGCTTCTGGCTACATAGCTTCATGGCTTATTAAGCTTTTGCTTAATAAAGGTTATACTGTTAAAGCTTCTGTTACTGACCCAGGTATTCTATCATTTTTATATCAGTTTGGGATATATTTATTTTTGCATCTATGTAAATTATGGATCAGAATCCCAGAAACTAAGAAAAAAAATGAAACTATATGTGAAAATGTACATCACTGAATAAACATTATCACACATATTTCTATTTTAGCAAATCCAAAGAAAAACTGAGCATTTGCTGGCACTGGATGGTGCAAAAGAAAGATTGTAGTTATACAAAGCAAATCTATTAGATGATGGATCATTTGATTCTATTGTTGATGGATGCGAATGTGTTTTTCATACTGCTTCACCCTGCTTCATTCAAGTCACTAATCCTCAAGTTCATATAAATAAATAATATATTATATTCACTCTAACTAACCTACATAGGGACAGTTTCATTCTAGTATTTATATCTGAGTATTGTAATTTTGCTATAGGCTGAGCTAATTGAACTTATGGTGAAGAGAACTCTAAATGTTCTAGCCTCTTGCAAGAAGCCAGCTACAGTTAAAAGAGTGGTTGTTACTTCATCCATGGCAGCTGTTGAATTCAACACAAGGCCAAAAAATACGAATGTTGTTGTCGATGATACTTGGTTTTTTAGTCCTGACTTTTGCATAGAGTCCAAGGTTTCTTCCTACACACTTTTTTTCATGATTTAATTTTTTTGGAAAATGTTAACATGGGTCATAAGGCACATGTTAAAATTGTTAAATTACCTAAGTAATCCTTTGAAATCCTCATGTATATTTTTGTATAAAGATAAAAATATGTATTTAAAATATATTTTTTTTCTTTTAACATTAACCAATCATTGCTAGGACACATCTTAACAATACCCATTTTAAAAAAAAGTATAATCTCATGTTTTTGTATAAAGATTAAATAGGTATTTAATATATAAATATATATATATATTCCATGATTTAAGTTTTTTGGAAAATGTTAACATGTGTTGTAAAGACACATTTTAAAATTGTTAACTTCCCTGAGTAATCCTTTAAAATAAATAATAACAATGATTATGATGATGAAGATGATGAATTAACTAAGTCTATAATAATAATAATATAATTAAATTAACCGAGTTTTAGTAATAATAATAATAATAAATTAACTAAGTTAACCAAGTTAATAAAAATTAACTAAGTTTTGTTAAAATTAACTAAGTTTAAGTTAACTAAATTTTATAAATAATAATAATATAATTAATTTAAAAAAGATTTATAAATAATGATGATGAAGATAAATTAACTTAGTTTATAAAATTTAACTAAGTTTATAATAATAATAATAATATAATTAAGTTAACTGAGTTTAAATAATAATAATAATAATAATAATAATAAATTGAGTTAACCAAGTTAATAAAATTAACTAGGCTTTGTTAAAATTAAATAAGTTTTATAAAATTAACTAAGTTTAAGTTAACTAAATTTTATAAATTATAATAATATAACTAATTTAACAACGTTATATATATACTGTAAGATTGGACTTTATTTATTTCATTTTGTTTATAACTTTGATTATTTATATGACATTATTTATAATATGATATACTCATACAATGATGTAGATGTTTGATATTAGATTTGAAGTCCCATGAATTAACATAATTGTTTGACTATATGTTATGCTTTCGCTTGTGCATGCATTAGATTTCCGAAGAGAGCAAGGTTGGACTTTTATGGTGCTAGCTTTCACTTGTGCATGCAACAAAGAATATGGGTAATCAAGCATTTTGTTAGCACCAGTTTGGTATAACATTTTATTAGTACTAGGTGTGTAAATTTGTATATGAATGGTTATTGTATGTGAGTTTGGTCATTTTATCAAAAAACTATTGTATTAGAATGGTTATGGATATCTTATTTGATTATATGATTAATATGTTTTTTTAATTGTTTGAATATAATGATTATGTGAGTGATTGTTGATTGATATAGTAGAAATAAAATAGACCATCAACAGGAAATAATAGCATGAAAAAATGCTGCAAAATGATCAACAACTTTTAGTAGCGTTTCAAAAACACTATAGAAATACATATATTGGCGTTGAGTAAACGCAACCCTAAAGTTGGGGTAAAGTTGGAAACTCTATTGGTAGCGCAAAAAAATCTTTTGGTGGCCTTTTTAAAACGCTCCAAAGGGATTTATAGTGGCGTTTGAGAAACACTGCAATAAAATAATTTATAATGGCGTTGAAATAAATGCAACTAAAAATCATGGATTTTTAGTTGCGGGCTTTATCACGGCGTTTATCAAAACGCTACCATAAGTTTTGGTAGCGTTTTTTGTGCGCCACCAAAATAAAATTTCTTATAGTGTTAGCATGTACTCGAGTCATTTACATGCAACAAACACTTCAAGATTTTGGAATAAATTTATCTAAATCAACTATTTTTTACGATAATACAAGTGCTATCAACTTATCTACAAATCCTGCAAATCATTCACGAATTAAACATATTGACATTCGTCGCCATTTCCTTCGTGATAATATTGAAAAGGATATAGTCAGACTGGAATTTGTATCCTTTGGAAACCAGCTAGCTGATATATTTACGAAACCATTAAATGAAAATATTTTTATAAAATTAAGAAGAGAACTAGGAATTTTATCGTTAAAAGATTTATAGCTAATTTCTATGTTTTATTTAAGATTTTATTTAAAAATAATTTAAAAAAAAAAGTGGAGCTAGCAAGACTCGATCTCTGGTTTCTCACTTACAAGTCTCATGCTTTTCCACTCTACTACATATTACTTCACATCAGAACCATCTTTTCAATTCCCTATATTTTTTATCTATTCTTATCTCAAATTTTCAACCTTATATTGTTTTTTTCTTTTTGACCAACCATCCCTTTCTGGTTGAAATCATTTCACCTCTAACCTACTTTCTATCTCTGAAACTTTCGGTATTATATATATATATATATATATACATCATTTTTCAACAAGAAAGTATTCTATCAAGCACTCATAATCATTTCTTCCCATGAAACATCTGAGTACTCCTCCATCGACTACTCTTCTCCTAGTTCCGGCTCAATAAATTTACCCATGTATACACCAATCTACGAACCCGTTCCAATTGCTCCTCCCTGTTATCACACTAGGTATACACCTGAATCAAAATGAGTTCGTAGGAATCTAGGCTTCGGCTCTCCATCTATTGCTCGTCAAATAGATGATATACATCACTATCAACGAGAGTCGTTAAGTATTCAAAGGGAAATGTACTATGAGCAGAAGAATCACAGCAGGAGACTCAGCTTACTCGAGAAATTTTCCCACAAATTTTGTGGTTCGCCTCCGTCAAATAACTATGTACATCAACCATCTCCCCAGAGGCCTCCTTATTCTACGAATTCATGGCCATTCAACCGGCGCTAGAAATGGAATATTATGTTATGTGATTCTTGGTATTTTAAATATATGATTAATGATGAAAGAGCATGAGTCATATATTCTGCCGAACGTCGTTCTGCCATGGTTGTATATCTTTTTTCAGCCTACTCAAGTCCAGTAATTTTTTCAAAATTACCTAATTTCAATTTTTTGTGAAATTGAATGATTGTATTTAATCCAATAAGATAAGAAAATATCAGAAATCTTATAAAAATCCTTACTTCTTATATTCTAGAACTAAATAAAAAAACGTAAAATGAAAGTTCCTTTTCTTAGCTAATAGAAATTGTCCAATGCTAATTATTGTGGATGTTAAAAAATGAAATAATAAAGTCCTTACTGGATGGAGAACTTGAGTAAAGAGTAGTTCTTTGTAGGCTTTTCTTTTTATCGAACAAAGTAAAAAAAACTACATAAGGTAATGCGTTACTCCTACAGCACGTCCTTGTACAATGCTCAAGGCTCTAGGCTGAGTAGCAGGAGCAACTTTTAATTTGTTATGAGCCCAAACAATGGATTCAATGAGTTCTTTCCAATAACCGCGACCGCTGAATAGAAACATTAAACTAAAAGCCCCAAAGTCAAACCGGAGGATTGTACGACTCCCGAGTCTTTTGAATTCTCAAAATAATTCTCCTACGTATTTCTATTGTTTCTTCATGTTATTTTTAAATAATATTTGTATATGTTATTCATTGTTTAATAAAATTTATATGTCTGTATTTTCATCAAATTCAGTCGACTAAGTAATACAGTCAGTCGACTGAATGCTATTTTACAACTTGAATTTTTCCTGTAATTCAATCGACTGACTAAAGAATTCAGTCGACTGAAATCCCCAAAAATAAACTAAAAAATTTCAGGAATGATTCAGTCGAATGAATCATAAGGCCAGTCGACTGAACCTCGTTATCTAATTTTTTATTAACCCATTCAGTCGACTGCTGTTGCATTCCCAGTCGACTTAAACTGGTAACCAGGTAAGTTTTGTGCCAAAGGTCATTTCAACTCTCATATAAACATATATTATCACACAACTTTTCATTCCTATCACTATTCTTTTATTTTCACTACATCTATTTCACCAAAAACTCCCAAATTTCCACATCAATTTCATCACTTTCCTTCAAAACCCACTATGCCTCCAAAAAGAGCAAGGCCTTCATCATATACTGCTGGTCCATCGGAATCTCAGATAAGAATTGGCTTCACAATAAGGGAGCTGCTCAACGATTCGACAAATGAAGAATTCTAGAATCTTCGAAGGCACTTTCATAAAAGACCCTGATTTTCCATCCTATGCTAGATCTCGCAAGGAGAAGTGATTTGGAATCTCTTCTTGACTACACTGCCAATAGCATCAAGATCAACATCTTCTCATCAAACTCTTCTACGTAAATCTCAACTTAGATCATCATAATATCCAAAATCCCGATGATTGTGTTTAACCCTTGTTTGCGGCGTGAAGATTTTCTTGCCTCTTCCTCGACTTGGAAGGATTCTCCAATGTCCATTCGAAGGAGAAGAATTAAGCGAAATTGAAGTGAATATGGATTCTAGAAATAGAGTTAGCCATCTTTTTCTCTCCGATGATATCACGGAACTCAAAGAAATTGCGCTTCGACCCAAGTCCATAATTATGCACCGCGCTCTAACTCACACCATCAATCCCAGAACCGGTAGCTATGAAAAGGTATATAGGCGCGATTTCCAATCACTTTATGCTATTTGGGGTGAACGTTTTCTTAACTGGTCTAAGGTAATTCTCGATGAATTCCTAACTATTAATCAAGGTCGTATGAAAACCATTCACTACGGCACATATATCATGAGAATTATTAAGCATTTTGAAGTTCCTTTTCCCGACTTGGACTACTCCACAATTGGTTCATTAACTACCAAAACTCTAAGCCTAATGGGTCTCCCAAAGCAATATCGTAGTCATACTATTATCACTTTCGAACATTGGCTAGAGAATCAAGCATCCGGTCAACCTCAACCACCTTCTAGGCAAAATGCTCCCCGAGTCGAAGCAACAACCTCCTCACAACCACCCCTCTACGGGAATTTAAAGAAATTCAAGAAATTGGTCCACAAGAGGCTTTGACCATTGTCTCTAAAAATCAAAGGATTTTAGACCAACGCCTAACTCGTGTCGAGACAAATGTTTCCCGTGTTGAGAAAACCATAACCAAGGTAAATAAAAAGCTTAATCACATAAAGAGCATCTTGAACAATATTTGGGAAGTTATATAATGTGGACAATCTTCCTCCACATCCATTCATGTACCTACGCTCAAGGGAAGCGGCCTTAACCGCACTTTACTTGGTTGACTTTCAAAGAAGGACGGGAAGAAGAGGGAGAAGAAATGGGAGGTCAAGGAGGTGATTCCAGTGGAGACGATGAAGAAACTGAAGGGGATGATAAAGAGGAAGAAAGTTTCGAAAATGATGGAAATGGTAATGAGTAAGTTGCTTCTTTAGTTTTTAGTTTCAATATTTTGAAAAATGGTATGTTATTATTTTCAAACAATGGTAGGTCCTTTATTTGATTTGCCTAAGTAATATATGTGACAATTTGGCTATGTAATGTATGTGACTCTCTATTGTTTTGAATGCTAGTATGATAATCCATCTTACTTATATGCTATTATTCTCTTAGATTATACATGTTATTAGATTGCAACCTCTCCTTTTTGTCAATGACAAAGGGGGAGAAAGATATTGCTTTATCACAATTTACAGGGAAATAGAAGCACAGACAGATTCAGAGGGAGAAACAAAACTGAAAGAAGCATGTATTCAGGGGGAGATATAGAACAACGAAGCATGAAGCAATATTGTCGAGATTCATTCATATCACAAACGGAGTTATCATCATCAAAAAGGAGGAGAATACTAGATCTTATGTTTTAATAATGATAAGAAATTCAACCAACACGACGGTTCATGAATCTACGACAAGGAACTACGAAGACTAGGCTCAACAAATTAAAGTATGGCTCATATCTACTATATGCTGTTTAAAGTCAAGTCTAGTTTTAGCCATGTCAAAATCTTTCCTCAAGTAGTTCACTTCCTCATATATATATATATATATATATATATATATATAGACACACACACTCACTAAAAGTGTTTCATATGCTATTTGAAAATTATCTTCTCAACATGCTTTCAAACTGAATTTCAAAAAGTACACAGTTCAGTCGACTGAACTCCTACACTCAGTCGACTGAACCTGTGCATATAATTTTTTTATAAAATGCACAACCAGTCGACTGAATCTGTGCACATTTGAATGCACATGCACATTTTTGAATTCAGTCGACTGAAGCTCCTATGTCAGCCGACTGAACTGTTTCTAACTGTCATATTTTGTGAAAAGACACTTGCCTTCCTAAAAGGTTTTCTTCCTCGCGGAGAGCTGCGACCATTGCTATTCGTTAATACCTTTTCATCAGCAGTAGTAACTCTTTGTCTACTATATATGCATGAATTCCAAAGATCAAATCACTTACTTTCTTGCTCTTACTTGAATTATATTTTCTGAATCTATTGCTCTCTTAAATTCAAATATCAATTGCTTACAAACATAGCTCTATATTTTTCAAGCAATCTGAAACATCCTATTCTTCGTATACACAAAAATACACACATCGTACTTGAGGAAAAGATTATAGGAAGGGTGTACTACAATTGACAAATCCATGTTATTAAAAGAACACACAAGGTCAAGACAATCTACTTTGTAATCAAGTCTTGTTCGGTTGCTCAAGCGGTCAAGTCCTATTCGGTTGCTTAGGCGGTCAAGTCCTGCTCAGTTGCTTAGGCGGTGTAAACCTATTCCTTCGGGTTAAGTGAGGGCTACTAGTTTAAATTCCAGAAGGAGTCTAGGACTGGACGTAGAACAAGAAGTTCGAACCAATATAAAAATCTCCGGTGTCATCATTTACTTTACCATTATCTTATTTTATAGTTACTTTCCGCACTAGTTTATAAGTTTAGTTAATATATATTCCATATTACATGATCCTATTGCACAGTCACTTTCAATGGCGTTGTCTGATCTAGGCGGTGATGGCTATAGGAACCGCGACGATTAGGGTTTGTAGGCGGTTGTACGTGTTGAACGTGGGTTCTGCTCATTCGTGTAAGGTTGAGGAGAAGGGTATTTACATTTTTGCCCTTTGCTTGTTTTAAATTTAAATTTTAAAATTTTCAATCGTCTAATGTTAATAACTCTTGCATACGAGCTCGGATTTGGATGAGGTTTCCTTCGTTGTGATCGTATCGAAATTTCGGACATTATGGAACTATGTTTAGTGGGATTCTGAGAATGTTAGATTTTTAGGCTTAATTGGATTTTAATTCGAATAAACATCAAAGGTGAGTGATTTAACCCACTCACAAGTACTAAACTATCTTATGTTAGTTAAATTAAATTTATGATGTAATTAAAAATTGATTGATTGTTGTTTGGTATATTTAAATTATCATTTAAGTTTAATTTGAATATATATATTGAATTTAATTGCCATTAGAATTAATATTGAAATTAATTGCCAGTAAAATACCTGATAATGATACCGGTTAATTATTGTGGTTTATTGGTTGATTTGAATGATGATCGTGATGAAGGCTTATTTATTGATATTTTTGGATGATTGGATGTATGTTTGTTTATACGTTGTTATCACAGTACAAGTTCCCTTAGTTTTCTGGTAGGAAAAAATCACTATGGATTAAAATGATACATACTCGAATGGTCTTATAGATTAGGGAAAGATCGTTATGGGTTGAAATGATAAACTCGAGCGATTTTATGGATTTGAATTTTACTCGAGATTGCGGGTTGAAATGATATATACCCATAAATTTAAATTATTGCGGGTTGAAATGATATATATCTGTATCATTTGACCATATGGTAAAAAATTATATACAGACACTAGATTGGTTAAATTAAATGATGTTAAATCCTTAAATTTTGAATCCAGTTAAACGATATTTTGAAATAAAACTAGATTTATATGAACTGAATTATTTTCAAAATCTAAGCTCTGAAATGTTGAAATTGAAATTGGTTTATATGAATTGTTTAAAGAATTCAAATTGAAATCTTAAAGTTGAATTTTGAAATATAAATGAAGTTTATCAAAATTGAGTTATTGTAAACGTTTGAATATTTAAACTTCGAAACCTATTGAATTGAAGTGGTTTAAGTTTGTAGTTCAAACATAGACTTGAAATCGATATAAATTAAAATTGTTTTTAATGAGAATTTAAATTGAAACTTTTATCCTTTTGAATGGAAATTGTTGAACTGAGATTGATTTAAATTGAATTTTTTGAAGTAAAATTGATATGAATTAATTTGTGAAATTGGAAGAAGCAAATCTAATTTGAAACTATTTTCGATATTAACTCTCTTAATATACAAACTCTTGTAACATATAAACTATTTTCTTATATAAACCATTTTTATATATATTAATAAATTTTAAATACATTAACTATTTTAATATATGACCTATTTTAATATATAAACTACTTCTAATATATAAACTATTTTGATCTATAACCTATTTTTAAAATGTAAACTATTTCTAATATATAAACTATTTTAATCTATAACCTATTTTTAAATATAAACTATTTTAATCTATAACCTATTTCTAAAATATAAATTATTTTAATCTATAACCTATCTTTAAAATATAAACTATTTTAATATATATTATTTTAAATTTATAAATAACTTTTAATATTTATATTTTAATATCTATACTATTTTTAGTGTCTAACTATTCTAATATATAAACAACCTTCAATGTTCAAACTGTTTAGAGTTGGTACTGTTATGATTTAGATTTAATTGATTTAAACGTGAATACTTTATATGATGGTTTAATCTATTTTGTGGTTATGATTTTGAAAATGAATATGATTTAAAGTGAATAATGATTTCGAAAGTGAATATAATTTCGAAAGTGATATGATTTTGAAGTGAATATGATATTTTGATATCAATTATGAATTGGTTTTGGAAATGTAAAAGAACCAACCGGTGTGAAATAAGTGTTTAGTTGTTAAAGAGACCCGGATCAGATATTGCCATACTCTTTGCCAATACCGAAAATCACTTTAACAACTATGCACGTGGTGGATAATCCAGAATGAAGTACGATGGTTTGGCGAACGCTACTGTATAAGGTATGAACGTAGCCCTGACCCCCTCGAGTCAGCTTGATATGACTAAAACAGAAGCTATACCTGGGCCAAGTGAGGTCGCACCTCCGATCGGACATACTTCTTCGATACCATATCTGTTACTTTGTGATTGATTAGTGGCCACCCTTTGATTTGATCATGGGAGTGTATCTCGAGGTGGGCGGTAGTAGGTGTTATGCATTACCACCATCCCGGTTCTACAAAACGGTAGTATCCTACTCTAGGCATTGCCTCGCATGCCTTGTCATATGCCTTATCGAGCCCACTACGAGTTTGGTTTGTGTCGTACCTATGGAGTGCTCCCTGATGGCCCACCGATTTGGTGGAGTGTACAGTACTGTATAGACTACATAATTTATAAAAATGTGTTAAGGGGGATATGGGTAACGCCTTAACGATATTTTAATACTTTACTTCACTGTAGACATATTATAATAGCGTATTATATTATGTATGTAGATAGTTTAACGGATCTTTAGGAGATGGTAACCTCGAACATCTCTTAAGTTATTGCACGCATGTTATACACTAAATAGGAGATGTAAAATCCCGTAAACATCTCTGAAGCAGTTACACTCATATTTACTTATTTTGATTTAACTTACATAAGATCTTTTAGTTCTGACTCGGGCGTTTTGTCTTTTCATTACGCTCGGGTCAGCCTGAGCATTTCAGCATTGAAGACTCTATTTCTGGAGGACGAAGACGAAGATTTGTATACTATATATATATATATATATTCCACTACATCATGTTGTTCCGTTGCATTATTTATTTATCCATGTTGTATGTATAACTTTGATTTGTATTGTAAAGGTGTAATCAAATGTTATTTATAAAACAGCTTCATGAACTGTTTATTTGATTATTATATTTTTTCATTCTGCTACGAAATTATGTATTTTGTTTTCCTTTCTTTTCTCTTATTTTCTTATTTACCCCATTAATTATCCTCCCTTTTAATTGGTTTGAGTTGACATGTATAGTTTATTGTCGATTTAAACTGTTTAAAAAGGTGGGTCGTTACATTATCTCAAATAAAAATACTTACAACCGTGAGAAGTAAGGTCGGCCATTAGAAAGAAGAGGAGAAGAGACAATCCACTTAAAAGCTTAGGATTCAAGTTAGAAGGAATCAATCTCAATCATACTTTAATTTCCTTATCTATTCTAAGGTGAATAATAGTTTCTACATCTCTATTTTCATTTTTACATCAAATGGTTTTGGATTTAAGGACAAATCTGTTTTTATGATATGTTGAATGATGATATACTTGTTTATGATTTATGTGTGTTTAAATAAGATTGTTTAATAAAGGATTTACACGGTTTAGGGAAAAACCGAGATGAAATGATTTTTAAATACCATGGGAAAATTTTACGTTATAGAAAACATGATTTTGGATATGGGTTTTAAATCTCATAATATGGATTTTATATTAATTTTCTAGTAAAGAAAGGATTTATTAGGTTATAAATTATTTACGGTGAAAATATTGATTATTTGGGTTTGAAATTTTTATATGTTGAAAAACATATTGAAAAGATATCCCTTTTAAGTTAAAAACAAAGAAATCATACTTTTTGCATGTTTCGGCCTTTTAGGGCGGAAAACCTTCCGACCCAGACCTTTTGACTAAGTCGAAAGCTTATAGCTTTCGACAAGGTCAAACCAATGCATATGGTATCAAGTATCTTGGTACGTAATGAATTGCAAGGTTGAAGGGTTCATAGTCGAAAGGCTGAGGGCCAAAGAGGTTGGGATATGTTTGTTTTATAAACCAAAAGCTTTCACCTGCTTTGCTTTCGAATAAGAGCTTTCGACTTGGTTGCTTTCGACTAGGTCAAATGTTTAAATAAAGGTTTTAAACCCTCTAACATAGTTGAAAGGTTACTGCCGCTTATTATTGTTTTGCTTTGAACCTTCTGACACAGTCGAAAGGTTATAGTCGTTTTTCCAATCTTTCGAAGTTGTTGCTTTCGACAAAGACGAAAGGTTTACTTGTTTTAAAAACTAGCCGCCTCTCCCATTGCTTTCGAAAGGTTTCGAAGAAGGTGATTTAAAGACGGAGGCATATTGTTTTAAATGAAATGTTTTAAGGCTTTCGAAGCAGACCTTCCGGCAAGGTCGAAAGGTTACTTCTATTTTAGTCGAAAGGTTTTAAAAGAGGACCTTCCGCATGTTTTAACTTGAATCCAGTAAGTTTTCAAAAGGTAAAATCCAATGGTTTCGAAAGGTTTATATTTTATGAGTTTAATGCTCTCAAAAGGTTTAAATAGCTGAATGGTCTCAATGGTTTCGAAAGGTTGTTTTGTAGACCTTTCGACAAGGTCGAATGATTTGGTTTTGAAAGGTTTGAAAACCCATACTCTAAATTTTAAAGGAAAAATCCACGGCTTATATAAAGGAGTTTTGTAATGGCTTTAAGTATGTAATTTTAAAGAAGTATTTCTTTGATAAAAATATAAGTTAAAAGTGTTAACTATGTTGGGATATGTATTCAAGGACTTAAACCCACGGGAGTGGTATTGTTAAATTATTACTTTGCTTCTTCATTTATGAGTATATTCATATGATAACTCATAACCATATTTTGAGAAAAAGGGGTAGAAGAACCAGTAGGTTAACTCAATGGTGAATATAAATGGCTTAAACTCCTGAATGAGTAGAATTGTATCCATGGAGTCATGGTGACCAAAAACATAGGATGTTTAAACTTTGTAGTTATTAGTGCATACCAAAAGGTTCATAGTTAACCCATGAAAACTATGTATTAATGGTAGTTGGCGGGGTAATTGGTTTGTAGTGAACCCATGAAAACTATATCTGGATTAAGTATTGACATCTATCAAGAGGTTCCTAGTAAACCCCTGAAAACTAGGATAAGAAAGTGGTTAATGGAAGTATCAGTAGGTTCCTAGTTAACCCATGAAAACTAGGATGTGCAGTGAGTTACTGGATAAATACATAGGTTCCTAATCAACCCACAAAAACTAGGATAAGGTGATTAGTTATTGGGAAGACCAATAGGTTCAGGAGGACTCATGAATTAATTAAGTTAATCGGCATGAGCCTTTAGGTTCTTAGTGATCCCATGAAAACTATGAATAGAACGGGGTGTTCTTTAATTATGTAAATGGTTATTAGTAAACCTATGAAAACTAAAAAAGTTAATAGTGCCCAAGGAATTATAACTAAGACGGAGTGTCGGTTTAAACCGGTGAAGGGAAATATTAATTATATTCAAGTATGCATATCATCATAATATTTTGGAAATGTATGTTTTAACCATTGTGGATGCAGGAGCATAGTATATGGTTTTAAAAAGGTTTTAAGATACTTGTAAGAGGAAAACCCGTTCCACTAAGCGGTGTGGTCTTACTAGATATCTAAAAGGATGAGTTGTTAGATTATTATTCATACAAGACTTTATGCCTGACTCGAAGTTTTTGTTTTCCCCTTAAACTCTCGGGTACTCAATTTATTTTGAGTAGTTTGAGATTTAAGGTTCTCAGGTCTTCTTATTTGACGAATAAAGCTTCAGAAGCCATGCAGGAGGCAAATAGATATTTAGGATTTTCTTTCCGCTGTGTTTGTAAAGGCAAATTTATTAGCCTTACTATATATTCTCTGATCAACCAAGGGGGGTATCTTCATATGTCGTTCTTGGCGTATTTGTAATAATTATATTTTGTTGAATGTGGTTAACGTGATTTGGGATTATGTAATGAACTTAAAATGTTTTGATTTGAATGTGGAAATGTGTTTTTGAATTGTTAAAATTTTTCCATATGTTTGTGATCTGTGCATCGATGTATCTAGCACTGCCGTATTTGGTCGCCGAAGATTAATAACTATGGATGACTACGGCATCCGTAGCCGTCTGTTTTGGATCTCCAAGTAGGGGATGTTACAATGGTCCCTTACAATGATAATATCTACACCAATTCTCTTCGTCAAAACTATGCCACATTAGCCTTATGGAATTTGGTATTGGTCAACATCGTCCATATTCAACTTGTATAGTCTAAACACAAAGTCGTTGATTCAATAATAACAATTATTATTAACCGAACTGCTCGGACCAAAGACTTTGACTTTGAGTTGATTACAGTTGACCATAATGCTAACCTCATATAATCGAGGAAACAAATTCTCTATCAAATAGTGTTTCACTTTCAATGCTTCAACTCAAACCCAACAATAGTCATTCAATAATGTTGCGCCGTGATTTAACTATAATCAAAGTGGAGTATCACTATTGAGGTTCAATAATATTCTCAAATCGAGAGAATTGTAACATTATCACTTCGATGTTCTCTATTTAGCCTTAATTATATTACCCAACAAAAAAGAATCGAGTAAATCATTTCATAGTTATCCAATAAATATCAATATGTAACCCTTTCGTGCCCCTGACAGCCATGAGTAATGTGCAGCCCAACATTTGGCAAGCGTCACATACCCTAGTCTCAAAGGATATATTTAATCAAATTTATGGATTTTCTGTTAAATATATTTAATCAAATAAATAAATAATGCAATACATTATAACAAGTATATAACAGGAAAAAACCTTTTATTTCGAACAAATATTCTTACGGAGTTGATTATTACGATAAACTGTAGAATTTACCCTAGGACATACCTTAACTCTACCAGTTCTACAGATACCTAACAACGGTCGTAGCAAGGTCGTCATGCCAAATTTATTCACGATCAAAGTATAGCCAAGCTACTTAAGATCGACGGTACCCTCAAGTCAAAAGACTACTTGTCCATAGTTACCATGAGAACTTCTATTTTGAATTAGTTATATTAACCTATAGAAAATTCTCATTGAGTTGTTCTATAATTCTGCAAAATAACCACGAGTACGTAACTCCTTGGTGTCACATAATGGTCATGAGTAAATCAATATCAATCTTATGGAGAGTGTTACGTACTCTATCTCAACGCATTTATTAATATCCTTTTCTCGATACATCTTGACAAAGAACATTAAGGAGTTAGTGTTTTCTTTATATCGATTCAATACTTGTGGTTACCAACACATTCTTAACCGCGATCAATTAAACACTACTCCTAAGGATTTTCTACTTATATATATTTAATGTATTAATTCATTATTTTCATAATATAAAAACATATATAATAGAAAACAAAACCAAAAACATACTTTATTACGAACAAGATTGTTTATGGAGTTTAAGTTCATAAAACAAATTACATAATTGTCTCTGTAGAATACCCATAACTCTATTATGATCATAGTCAAAGCATAGTTTAGTTACCTATGATATCATTAAGTCCAAAAACTACTATACATCGTTAAATGAGGTCTTCTATCTTGACTTTGGTGGATTAACTTATATAAGACTCTCGTTGAGTCATTATGTGATTGTTCCAAACAACCATAAGTATATTATCTCTTAATGTCCTTACATTCATGAGTAATTCACAGTCCATCGTATGGAGAACATTATGTACAATAGTTTCAACGGATTTATTAATATCATTTTCTCAATATATACTGACTAGAAAAGTTTAAAAAAAAGTATTTTAATGTCGATTCAAAAGTGATGGTTACGAACACATTCATAAATGCAATCGATAAAATATTTTTTCTAATGATTTTCTACTTATATATGTTTAATATATTAATGTCTTTACTTACAACTCTATATGATAACACATAAAGGAAAATAAAACCAAAAGCGTTTTTTTCCAACAAGATTATTAACAAGAGTTAAGTTACTAACCATTTACATAATTTTCTTTAGCGTACACTTTTAACTCTATCAAAGTTACCACAGGTTGGTGAAGCTCATGCTACTTTAACCATATCGTCGAATATCTGGTGCACGGTCCACATATTTTAAACCTAGAAAGCATCCGCGTAAAGTCAAACGTAGAAATCAGTCTCAAGATCATAGTAGAACGAACGGAGTTGGAGTGATGAAGGTGATCAATAAAGGAAGAAAAGGGGTTCACAAACCACCCATCATTTCGAAAAACTCGATCAAGCCTGGCCGACATACAAGCTAGAACCGCAAAATGAAAGTTCAAGGAGACCGAAAGATATAATCATGTGATTAAAATCTTCAATGACTTAATGATTAGGTGGAATCCCACCAATCTTCTTGCCATCATTGGCAAGGATGTTGACTACCGATAATTCATGATGAGAATCCTAAGTTAGAAGGATCTATGATATCATCCAACAGACAACATAGATCAATAAAATTACCTCTGGCATATGGGGACGATATTAAGAGACTTGGAGGCGCAATGGGGACGATATTAAGAGAGAATATGCAAATATTTGTTTAGAATCTTCAATGAAGTGGTAACCTAAGATCAAATTAAGAAATCCAGATTTCCCCATCTTACTTGAAGACGCCTCCAGAAAACTTGAGTTTTCTAATGAGACTAGAGGTACTGTCCAAAACAAAAGGTGGTTCTTGGATAGCAATGACATGACATTGTGGCTTTTGATTAATTACCCAATCGAGTCCATGAATAGTGGGATCGCCTCAAGCCCCTCCTATATTCCCATGTAAATTGCTTCTGCTACATTTGTTTCCAATTCCTTTCCTACTGTTACATCAAGTATAAATAGAAACTTGATTTGTGCTAAAACGAAAGCATGACCGCCAAAATAAGATAAACTGTAAATAGCAAGGAGACTATATAAACATCAAAAAAGCCACAATATAATGCGTTTATCCTTGTATATTATCCCAACAGCTTTGTGCACATTTTCAAGGTAAAACAAGAAATTATCCTATCTATGAGTTTCAGTTTGTTGCATGCTGAAAGGACCTGCCGGTACAGCTGTTGATGCAAACTGGTGAACGTTACCCCCTGCTACTGGAGCTTCCATGTGTAAAAACTGTAAATAAACACCAATACATTACAAATCATAAGTGACATAATAAATCCCACCCATTCTTTGTCACTTCCACACTCGTGTGTGTGTTTATGTATGTATGTAATTACGTACATATGTGCGTCTATATATGCACGCACGCGCACACATGTGTTCAAATGCGTACGTATGTGTGTCTAAATGTGCATGCACGCATGCACTCATGTGTGTGTGCACTCAAATACGTACATGTGTGTCTATATGATCACACGTGCGTGCATGCACGCGTGCACGCACGTGTGTGTGAGGAGGGTTCAATGGCACTCCAAATGGTGCAACACCCCTGTTGCCCTCTGATTTCCACCACACAATCCAGAAAGAGAAAGAGCCTTGTTGTTTCCACCACACACTCGGATTGCCTTGTTTTTAGTCTGTCTTAAATTTTTGTTGAAGGTTTGTAGGTTGTCATGTATCTCAGCATATTTCTACTATGTTGTTTCTCTTTCTATCATACCTGATGCAACTCGTTAGCACTGTTATAGGTGCTTCCACCATAAGATGTGTCTCTATTTCCATACACGTCTGGATACCGTGAACCTGAAAAGAGAAAGGAGAGAGAAAATAAGTTTACAACCTAGAATTATGATGCACAAATATGCACAAGGATCGTACTGTATCAAATATGACACCGATACAATATGATTTTCCAGAAAAAAAAGTGAGCAACTACACTACGATGATCAATGCAGTGCTTTGTTGATGCACAAGATTAAAATATATAACATGCAAATATCAAAACAAAAAGTGGATGCGCTGGACAAGAAAATAGTTTATCCAAACACGAGAAATCACATCATAAACATACAGAAATTTAATTACATACCTGCCCTCTGATTTTCCATGATGCATGTCTTAACTAAGCTCAACGATTTTTTTTCTTTGAAAATAAATGATGTCGGAAGTAATAAAAAATTGTTTGGCAAGATTGTTTGGACCCCATTTATTAACACAAGATTGTTTGAAAATAAATGATGCATGAGCCTTGGACCCCATTTATTAACACAATATTGTTTGGCACGTGCATATAAAAAACCCATATATAATGATATAAAATTGTAATAAAAAATTCTTTATATATAACTTTGACGGGTAAAAGTTGAAAATTAAAAAGAAAAATATTATGAACGTTGCTGAGATTAGAATTTAAACTTATGATCTAATTTATGCATCAAAATTTTCTTTTGTGCATTGATGGTATTTTTGTTTTGAGTGAGGTTCGACTGACCTCTTGTTTGTATATAAGGGCATTTTTGAAACTTTACGGTCGAACTAAAAATTGCAATCCTATTCCTAATATCAATAAAGATATTGAAAAGACGCTTTTATTTCAGGCTAGTGACTATAGTTTAATATTAGGCATTTGCTACGAAGAATCAAAATTGAAATCTGCAAATCAAACAAGTGTCTAAATGGTTCCATTATATTTTGATGGTTTTCTGCATCACCTTTTGGGTGCGTATAGTTGTGCTCTTTCATGATAGAGTGCTTTGGTGAAACCAAACACCCAAACCTCACTGCTGCGGAAAACATCATTTGGTAACAGTGTTGCAAGCAACAAAAAAAGACTTATAGATAAATAACTATACTGACTTTGTTCCAAATCTTTACTGTATAGCAGAATGCAGGATTTGAACATGTCACCATCTCTAGAAGAGACATTACATATATTATTTGTGGATCACTATATTTTAATGTTATTATCCTAAATTCTTATGTAAAATTGTATATAATGCAGTAGCATCCCTCCTCCGACACCAAAAACAAACCTAGTTGCATCCAAGCACATGATTGCAAATACCCTGAAAAAAAACTGAAATTTGATTGAACCATGTAAGATGTTAACTAATTCTTATAAATGAGCCGCAACGTATGTCCTATAAGAGACATCATTACTCTCGTGTACTCTTTTGTAGGTTGATGTGCAGTTAAACCGCGTAATGGTTCAATAGTGATGGTGGGGCAAAAACCTATATTGCGGATATAATCAATTTCTAAAATGGATTTATCATCAATCTCACTTCATTAGTGAAGGAAAATGAAACATTATTTACTCATATGTAACAAAAACCAAGAATGACATGATCAATTCAGTTCAGACCTAGAGACATGGAAATAGTGTTCTAACTTATTTTGAGAGTTTGGTGAACTTAAGCTTATACCCTAATATTATTGATTTTGTTTAAAAACAGAACTGGTTAAAGTAATTTTTTATATTAAATCCGCTAAAGCAGATGCTAAAACTTTGATTTAGCGGGCTTCGCGGTAAATAGTGGAACCTCAAGCAGATTCACTATTTAATAGCCATAAATTGTAAAAGCTTAGCGGCCAAATAACTCTAAGCGCTTTAGCGGGGATTTAACTAGACTTTATGTTAAATTCTGACGACACTATATGGAGAATTGTAGAGGTCGGAAGTAGCTTCATAACGGAGAAAACGGTTCGCAAATCGGAATTCGGAGGTGGAAGTTATAAGGGAAATGGTGAAGTGAGCAGAATTGACAGAAGTCAGACGTCTGACCATGTGCAAAATGCATCCAGAAAGCTAAGCCAGACGTCTGACCTAGTGGTCAGACGTCTAAGCTGAAGATAACTCTTTCCAGAGGCTTCAGTCAGATGTCTGATCATTTTGGCCAAACGTCTGAGGCAATTTTCTGCATGTTTTCTCGTGTGGACTCGGCGTGAAGATTTGTGACAACTGCAGGGGCAATTTCGAAATATTGCCTAGGGTTTCTATTCTCCTATATAAGCTAGCTTCAGGTTCCAGATCGATGAGGGCATGTGTACAAGCAACCGCAAGAGATTAGCCTCCACTAATTATGGTTTATCAAAACCTAATTTTCTTCAATTCTCTTCTTCACAAATCAATTTCTTATTAGAATTTTGATCATTGTATTCAACCTCTTGTACTCTTTTCATCAATATTAATAAAACTCTCTTAAAGTGGATGTACACTAACACAACGTTAGTGGAACCACTATAAATCGCTGTGTGATTTATTTTTCATTATTGTTTTGATTCCTGAATTGCTTGTTTGGGACTGTGATTGTCTTTGGATTGGTTGAGATTGGAATTGAGTTATTGATTGGTTGTTTTTACTCTTCTTACCACAATTACAGTCCCACTTTAAGAGAGATTAGCCTCCACTAATTATGGTTTATCAAAACCTAATTTTCTTCAATTCTCTTCTTCATAAATCAATTTCTTATTAGAATTTTGATCATTGTATTCAACCTCTTGTACTCTTCTCATCCATTTCTTAAAGTGAATGTACACTAACACAACGTTAGTGGAACCACTATAAATCGCTGTGTGATTTATTTTTCATTATTGTTTTGATTCCTGAATTGCTTGTTTGGGACTGTGATTGTCTTTGGATTGGTTGAGATTGGAATTGAGTTATTGATTGGTTGTTTTTACTCTTCTTACCACAATCACAGTCCCACTTTAAGAGAGATTAGCCTCCACTAATTATGGTTTATCAAAACCTAATTTTCTTCAATTCTCTTCTCCACAAATCAATTTCTTATTAGAATTTTGATCATTGTATTCAACCTCTTGTACTCTTCTCATTAATATTAATAAAACTCTCTTAAAGTGGATGTACACTAACACAACGTTAGTGGAACCACTATAAATCGCTGTGTGGTTTATTTTTCATTATTGTTTTGATTCCTGAATTGCTTGTTTGGGACTGTGATTGTCTTTGGATTGGTTGAGATTGGAATTGAGTTATTGATTGGTTGTTTTTACTCTTCTTACCACAATTACAGTCCCACTTTAAGAGAGATTAGCCTCCACTAATTATGGTTTATCAAAACCTAATTTTCTTCAATTCTCTTCTCCATAAATCAATTTCTTATTAAAATTTTGATCATTGTATTCAACCTCTTGTACTCTTCTCATCCATTTCTTAAAGTGAATGTACACTAACACAACGTTAGTGGAACCACTATAAATCGCTGTATGATTTATTTTTCATTATTGTTTTGATTCCTGAATTGCTTGTTTGGGACTGTGATTGTCTTTGGATTGGTTGAGATTGAAATTGAGTTATTGATTGGTTGTTTTTACTCTTCTTACCACAATCACAGTCCCACTTTAAGAGAGATTAGCCTCCACTAATTATGGTTTATCAAAACCTAATTTTCTTCAATTCTCTTCTCCACAAATCAATTTCTTATTAGAATTTTGATCATTGTATTCAACCTCTTGTACTCTTCTCATTAATATTAATAAAACTCTCTTAAAGTAGATGTACACTAACACAACGTTAGTGGAACCACTATAAATCGCTGTGTGATTTATTTTTCATTATTGTTTTGATTCCTGAATTGCTTGTTTGGGACTGTGATTGTCTTTGGATTGGTTGAGATTGGAATTGAGTTGTTGATTGGTTGTTTTTACTCTTCTTACCACAATCCCGTCTTCTGTTGTGCTTGTGGGGTTTCGATTTAAGTGGTCTCCAGTTGAAATCTCGACTCCAACATTTGGTATCAGAGCATTGGTGTTTGTAGGTGGTTGTAGAAATGTCAAAATCAGATAATACCTCAAGTAGTTCCTCAATGGGTAATCCAAGTGGTTTAGCTCCTTATGTACGTGGTTCGTACGCAGCTTCGGGATCACAATTGGTAATAGACAGGTGGAATGGCGATAATGATTTTGAAAAATGACAATGGAAGATGAAAGCGGTTCTAAGGAAGAATCGGATGCATCAGGTAGTGTTTGATACATATTTATTGCCAGTGGACATCTCGGATGTTGAGAGAGAGGAGATGGAAAAGTGGGCATTCACTACACTTTAACTTGCTATGGGAGAGAATGTTATCTCTGAAATTAGTGGTGAGACAACCGCTAAGGGTATTTGGGACAAGTTGGAAGAGTTGTATATGAAGAAGTCACTGACAAATCGTTTGATCTTATTGCGAACGTTCTTCATCTATAAGATGAAGGAAGGTACTTCGCTTAAGACGCACTTGAATATTTTTGATGATTTGCTAATGAAGATGAAGACGGTAGATTTGAAGATTGAGGAAGAGCAAAAGGCGGTGATATTGTTGTGTTCGTTGCCAGATCGCTATACAGATTTCTCAAATAGTTTGATCTATAGCCGAGATACATTGACTCTTGATGATGTCAAGACGGATCTTCTTAGTGAGAAGTTGCGGGATCAAATGAAGGAGTTAGGTGATGGAGGTAGTGGTGCTAGTAATGGCCATGGTTTGTTTGTGGAGAATGAGAGGTATGTGAAGAAGGAGAACCGGGGGCGTTCTAAATCAAGGAACCCTGGTTGGAGAGGAAAGTCGAATGAAAGAAAAGGCAAGTGATATATTTGCAAGAAGTCCGATCATTGGAAGAATGAGTGTCCGGAAAAGGAGAAGGCAAAAAAGAAAGTAGCATCTTCATCTGTAGCGGTGGAGAGTGGAGTTGGTGAGGGAGATGTAGATGTTTTATCGGCGGTAGCATCGGATGTTTCGGGTAACGATTGGGTGCTTGATTCGGGGGGCGTTCTATCATATGACGTCAAATAAGAATTGTTTTTCTTCTTACATCGACAAAGAAGGAAATTCAATTATTATGGGAAATGGTGCTATTTGCAAGTCGAAAGGCATTGGTTCCGTGCAAATTCGGATGTTTGACGGAGTGGTTTGTACTCTCACTAATGAACACTATGTTCCGGGACTTCGGAAGTCTCTTATCTCTTTGGGGCAGCTGGATTCTTTAGGTTGTAAGATCACTATTGAGAGTGATAGCTTGCGGGTTTCGAAGGGGGCGCTTGTGGTGATGAAGGACGCTAGGACTCATGGTATTTATTTGCTTCAAGGAGTGACTGTGAAAGGCGAAACTTGTATAGGAGTTGATAGTTCTCGTGGCTTGGATGCGACTAGGTTGTGGCATTTGAGGTTAGGTCATGTCTCGGAGAGGAGTTTGGACGTTTTTCGGAAGAGGGAGATGATCGATGGAGAAAGTTTCAACAAGTTTGAGTTTTGCGAAGAATGCATCGTGGGGAAGCAAACTAAAGTTTCATTCGGTGAGGGAAAGCATGATTCGAGAAGGGTTCTTGAGTATGTTCACACGGATGTTTGGGGACCGGCAGCTGTAGCTTCTTTAGGTGGAGCTCGCTATTATATTTTCTTTATAGATGACTTTTCTCGGAAAGTTTGAGTGTGTGTAATGAAGGCCAAGTCGGAGGCATTTGCAAAGTTCAAAGCATGGAGGGCTCTTGTTGAAAATGAGAGTGGAAAGTCTTTGAAGGTTCTAAGGTCTGACAATGGCGGAGAGTATGTTTCCGGAGAATTTTTGGAGTTTTGCAAGCATCATAGTATTCGGAGGCATTTTACTACACCTGGAGATCCACAGTCGAATGGTGTTGCGGAGAGGATGAATCGTACTCTACTTGAGAAAGCTCGATGCTTGAGATTGACATCGGATTTGACTAAGGGATTTTGGACTGAAGCTTTATCAACCGCAGTGCATATTATTAATCGAATTCTGTGCTCAGCTATAGGTAACAAAATTCCGGAGGAAGTGTGGAAGAGAAAGAGCATTGACTTGGGTTATCTTCGTGTGTTTGGTAGTCATGTTTATGTGCATGATCCAGGAAATGATAAGCTTGAACCTAGAGCTTTCAAGGGGTATACGGATGGAGTAAAAGGCTATCGGATTTGGAATCCAGAAACGAAGAAGGTAGTGAATTCTCGTCATGTTACTTTTGATGAGTCGGCGATGTTCAAGAAGAATGGAAGCTCATCGGATGTTCTGGACTTGGTTCATGATGAATCGAAGGAGAATGAAATTATTTCTACATTTTGTCCAAGGTGTAGAGAGAGTAGAGTAGTTGGAGATGCTTGCGAGGAGATAGCGGTTGATGTTACATCACATAGTCCACAGGGTGCCTCTAGTAGTGTTGGTGATGTGCATGATTCTAGAGAAGATTCGATTCAAGGTGGAGCCGAAGGGAGTTTGGGTGATGGTATTGCTACTCGGGTTGGTCGTCGTACTATAAGGCCACCCAAAAGATATAGTGATTGGAACTATCTTAGCTTTTGTGATAACTTGGACTTGCTCTTCATGTAGTCCAAGATGAGCCGATGAACCTTGATGACGTCATGAAGTCGAGTGATAGCTCGAAATGGATTTGTACCATGAAGAAGAGATGCAATCATTGTTGAAGAATCAAACTTGGGATTTGGTTCCACTTCCTAAAGGAAACCGTGCTATTGGATGCAAATGGATATACAATGTGAAGGACGATGGAAGATACAAAGCTATGCTAGTGGCTAAGGGGTTTGCACAAAGGAAAGGAAAAGAGTATGATGAGATATTCGCACCGGTTGTGCGCCATATTTCAATCACTACGCCATAAATGACCTTCTGCAACATTTTTGCAAGGTGTTGCCAGCTAAAATGTTGCGATAGCTATAGAATTTTGGTCCTACTGCAACGTTGTATTTTTGGTGTTACCTTAGCCATAGAAATGTGTTGCTCTAGCTAAACAAGTGTAACACGATGCAACATTTTTATATAGTGTTGCCATAGATGTTATCAGATTAAAAAATTAAAAAAAAATTACACCTCAGCGATCCACACCACCATTTAAAACAAAATCTCAACCGTCGATTCACACCATCGATCCACACCTTACCAATTTCCATTTCCCTCTTTACTTTTCACTCATCCGCTTTCGTTTCTCACCCCCAATTTTTCAATCCCTAATTTTTATTCCTCCGACTTTAAAAAAAATGACGCCGCTCCTCCTTGTTTCTTCGATCTGGAGAATAACTGGCTTTGATTTTATCCCTTGTCGGCCATATCAATTTCCGTTATTTTCTTTCGCCTCGCGTCAGTTTTCCTCACTACTTCCGGATTTGCGATTTTGTTCAGGTTTTTGGCGATTCTGGTGATTCGAGGTAAGGCTGTGGAATTGCGATGGTTCAAGGAGTTGTTGATTTGGTCGCAATTTCGTGATTGGGGCCTGATGTTAGAGTGGCAGGGGGTAGTCGAATTGGTTTCGGTGAAAACTAGGGCACGCGATTCCAGTTGCTTTGATGCTCTGATTGATCGAATCTAGTGTGAGAAACGTTCCTGGTAGCTTGCTCCTTCGTTCTCCTTGATTGATTGCTCGAATTGCTTTGACTTCGTCGTCGGGTGCGATGTGATATTATTTGGTATGTTTTCTGCCTTCTGGTTTACTTGAATATTCTTGATTTTGGTTACACTCGCACGCTTTTGCCGATGATGAATTGGGATTTATTTATAGGCTTTATTTCCTATAATCTCGTGTTTAATCTTTCTGTTGGACTTTGAGAAATCTGGTATGTTGGATTGCAATGATGAATACAAACATATGTGTGTTGAGCTTTGTTGGTTTTGCTTGGTCTGGACTGAACTGGTACCATGCTAACCTTGTTCTTTAACATGAACTGATGCTCCAAGTCCTCTGTATATCATGTTACTGCCTAGGTTTCTCTTGTACATGCCTGATGCATTCACTGTTTTTGCTTGATGGGCTGCCTATGTGTACTGCTGTGTTTCTTGCACTGGCTTGTCTATATTTTGCTGAACCTGGTTCTTGTTTGTTTTGTTGGTTGCTTGGCCCTGAGTTGAATCCAGTCGATGACTCGGGTTTGACCTTGTGCCGTGTCCGTTTTTTTGGCTTGTCTACATATCTGGCTGCACTTGAGTATGAACTTGCACTTGAGTAGTTGCACTTGAGTAGTTTCTTGTACCAAGCCTTATGATGCATGTATGTTCATCCATGTACATGCATTTCTTGGTCATGTTATGTTGCTTGCTGTGTTGAGTACTACTTTGTGCACTTGGCTTCTCCTTTGTGCATTTTTGCTTGAACTGTTGCTTGCTGTCTTCCATACTGCCTTGTATCCATGTGTTGCATTCATGTTTGGCTTATGCACTTATGAAAAGAAACAACCCAAATACCTGAGGCAAATAATATAACAAAAATATTTTCATTTTCTGTTCGAGTTAAATATTATTTTCCAGATTACTGCTTTTGAATTATATGTGACAGGTATTAAAGACTGGAAAGCTGGATATAAGCTTGAAGACAGAGTCAAATCAAATGTGCATGAGCTTGAAGACAGGTTTCAAAGAAGGCTCGATCTTTCGAAATCGGATGAATCGGGCGGTGCCCACTTGCTATTGCAACAATATTACTTATGTTGCCTTAGATAGTCAAAATGTTGCCTTTGAGGTCTAAGGCAACGGCAAAAATTGCATCACCCTAAAAGTGTTGCAATAGACCTATGGCAACATTTTTCGGGCCTGAGCCAACATTTTTTTTGTGTTGCAGTAGGCCATTTATGGCGTAGTGAATCCGGATATTACTTGCTATAGTTGCTATTCACTTGGCAGAGAATTTGGCTTTTAGCTCATGGACTAAACATATTGAGGTGAGAGAGTCATTTCTAGTAGCCATTGAAAGTCTACAATATGGTGGATCGATTATACAAATGACAAGTGTATGACTAATTTAAACTATATTGTAACAATATTAAAGTATGTAAATAAGAATAATCACACCAGGGATTTTATACTGTGTCGGACCTCCCATCCTACGTCCAATCCCGAAGCTCCTCTTCGAAATTTCCTTTCACCGAATAACTCTCACTTCACCCGGAGGAACAGGTTTACAATAGTAGAGTTTCTTTGTCAACCGTGTGTTCTCTATTACACGGATTTTGACTATATAGTACAAATGCTTCCAATATATATCTAGAGAGTATTGTCTATGAGGAACTGAATATTTGGAAGAGTAGAATACAAGTATAGATTGCTAGAGATCAAGAATATATCAGAGTATAAGAGTAAAGAGCGCAAGTAAGTCAGGTAAAATCTTCTCTTGGATTCTTGATGCTATTTATAGTGGTAGAGAGATTCCTTGAGTAGTTGCATCCATTAACAAGTGTTCTATGGTCGCTTCTGATGGTGACGAAGAGTTGCAGCGAAGAGAAGCGAATGTGTCTTTTCAATTGTGACAGTTGTAATTTGAATGTTATCAGCCGAGTTCAGTTTCAGACGTCTAGAGTATGTCTCAGACGTCTGGCTCTCTATATTTTTGTATATAGTAGACTTTTAAACGTCTGAGTACATTAACCATGCGTCTGATCCTTTCTGTTTTATATTCCAGAGGATTTCTTCAGACGTCTGGCTAGTGCATCCAGACGTCTGAAACTTGTACGTGTTGAATTTGTGCATCTGTGTCATTGCTCCATTGATCCTATCGACTTGTAGTCTTTTGTAACGTTCTTTGAGCCTTGTTCTTGTCTCTCTAGTGATGTTGTTCTAGCAAGTTCCATGTATATGTACATTTGATTTTCATTGTATAGTTGTTGTCGTTAAAACCATGGATTTGATTTCCTAACAGCCATGAACGAGGATAAGCAAGTATATCTTCAGAAAGTGCACACAAAGGATAACGCGGCGGACATGTTCACTAAGGCATTGCCGGTTGGGAAGTTCGAGCATTGCTCGAACTTGATTCGCTTGGAGAAGTGCTAGGTGCCACGGGGTGGCACGGTTAAGGGAGGAGTTTGGTGGTAGATGAGGAAGAGTATCGGTGAGAGATTGATGTTCTATCTTCTTGGTAAGTGCTAGTCTTTGGAGAGATAACTTAGGATTTGGATGCTTTCAACATTTCATTAGCGGGCGGGAGCTTTGTCTGAGCTCGTTGGTGGAGTGCAATGGCGGTGGCTTTGCCGGAGCTCATTGGAAAAGCATTCATGTTTGGTTGAAGGTAGAAGTGATAATTGGTGCTATCGGTCGTCGTTAATGGTATGGTATCATTGGAGTTGGAGATGGATATAGTGTCGAGGTGGAGTGTTAAATTTTGGCGACACTATATGGAGAATTGTAGAGGTCGGAAGTAGCTTCGTAACGGAGAAAATGGTTCGCAAATCGGAGTTCGGAGGTGGAAGTTATAAGGGAAATGGTGAGTGAGCATAATTGACAGAAGTCAGACATCTGACCAAAAGGGTCAAACGTCTGAGTCTGTGCAAAATGCATCCAGAAAGCTAAGCCAGACGTCTGACCTAGTGGTCAGACGTCCGAGCTGAAGATAACTCTTTTCAGAGGCTTCAGTCAGACGTCTGACCATTTTGGCCAGACGTCTGAGGCGACTTTCTGCATGTTTTCTCCTGTGGACTCGGCGTGAAGATTTGTGACAACTGCAGGAGCAATTTTGGAACATTGCCTAGGATTTCTATTCTCCTATATAAGCTAGCTTCATATTCCAGATCGATGAGGGCGTGCGTACAAGCAACTGCAAGAGATTAGCTTTCACTAATTAGGGTTTATCAAAACCTAATTTTCTTCAATTCTTTTCTCCACAAATCAATTTCTTATTAGAATTTTGATCATTGTATTCAATCTCTTGTACTCTTCTCATCAATATTAATAAAACTCTCTCTTAAAGTGGATGTACACTAACACAACGTTAGTGGAACCACTATAAATCGCTGTGTGATTTATTTTTCATTATTGCTTTGATTCCTGAATTGCTTGTTTGGGACTGTGATTGTCTTTGGATTGGTTGAGATTGGAATTGAGTTATTGATTGGTTGTTTTTACTCTTCTTACCACGATCTCGTCTTCCGCTGTGCTTGTGGGGTTTCGATTTGAGTGGTCTCCAGTTGGAATCCCGACTCCAACACTTTAGTGGGACTTTAATTGCATAGGTAGGTTGCCAAGCTTATGTAAGTTCTGTTAGTTTGCAGTTTCAATTGATATTCCTTGCAGATGAAGTCATTGAAGTGTACTTTCCATATGCAAAAGTAATTTACTATTGACAATAATGATATTGGAAATTATAATACCTGGATTTGATGTAGTAGAAACAGCAGCTACTGCTCTTGCTCTTTTCACAGCATCAGCAAGTTCACAACGTAGTTGCTCAACCTCACGAGCCATGGAAAAAATGTTTTCTTCCATTCTCTGACGATGTAAAACGTAGTCTGCATGTACCTTCTTCTCATACTCGATAGCAGCCCTAACGGAAAAAACATTTTAAATGGCTATGAGAAAAACTGTTCCTTAATGTTGCAAATCAACAGACATCTGCATCTAATGGTAACTGAAGTACAAAAGAAAAGTGGAAGTTCTTGAAATTCAACTTTCAGAAGAAAAGAAAAAAGGCACTAAATATATCCTGATTTCTTCTCTCTGTTAAAAGAAAAAGGTGAAACAATTGGAATACAGACTCCTAACATTCATCGCATTCAATTGAAAACACCAACAAAATGTTATATATATATATCATGAGTGATATACAGCGATAGACATTGAAATTTACCTAACTAACCCCTCTTTATTTAATTTTGATTTTTTTGGGATAACGGAGAGTTTAGTTTTAAATTTTTGGAGCATATGGGATTTTATATTTTTAGAGAGTAGAGTTTAATTTTTAAGACAAAATATATTCAAGCTACGAAATTAATTAATGTACTTGTTTAATTTGGAGTATATGGGATTGTTTACAGTTTTAAGGTTAGTATTACTGAAAACATTTACATATGAATTTTGAAATCCTTTTAAAAATTTAAAACCACTGCTACTATGCTGTCATATTCCATAATAATGTGTTACTTTTTTCCTTGAAATTAATACACTACTCCATCTATCATATAAAGTATAAAGTGGAAACTTTAATGTACTAATTTCATATGATCCATGAATTTGTTTTCCCACAATAGTTTCCAAAGATTTGTTTGGTCCAATCCGATTCAAAAAAAAGGGGGGGGGGGGGGGGGGAAGAAGAAGAAGAAGAAGAACTTATGCAGGAGACAATTGTTGCCTATTTTATGTAGTTCATGAAACCCATGGCTATCGTGATTAAGATAAAAACTATATAATAGATACTAATATAACACTTTTATGCATGATAAATATCAATTAGTAGGAAGTTACAGAGTAAGTTAAAAAATTTGTCTATACAAACATGGAAATATATTTTCAAGCAGCCAGTATTGTTTCCTCGCTAACAAGATTTTTTGCATTTTGATAATGAAGTGTTTGTTAACTCTTAAAATTCTAATAGTTTGGGTTTTGCTTAAATTTGTTAATTATTAGGATAATTTTCTAGCTCAGGTCTATCAAAATATATGTTCATAACTTTTTGATTATTATTCTAGTTGGAACAAATCGTGAAAGGAAAGTAAAGTGTAAAAGATGCAAATGAATTATGAAAAAGCAATGAACTTGATCCAAGGTGCATAATAAACAAACACTGTACATTTTATGTGGTTCGTATAATCTACGAGTATCATGTTTAAGATAAAAAAATATATAACAAAAATACTAATACAAGGAGTTACTGCATAATTATTATTGGTTGGTATCAGCTACAAAATTATATACGAATCACATATTATTTTGAAACCATTAAGAACTTGTTTTGATCAAATTTTTTTAAAACCAGGCGGACCCAATATTTAGTTTCATGTTTATTTCAAAATAAAATTTTGACTATTGGGATCATGGTATTGTTTATTTATGATATCGCACATAGTGATGGTCATTAAAGTATAGGAATGCTTAGGTTTTGATATAAATTTAATAGTTAAATGATGTTGATGATGATGATGCGTCGGGTCCAGGCCCACGCATATTCAATGATATCGTTGTGAACTTTCAATTTTTTATATCTTGTACATTATTTAGTTCTTGAATCTTTGATATGATTATGTATTCTTTGGTAAACATACAGAATGGTCTTGAGTTTACTATAATATGACGTTGATAATGGTTGAACACATAAACTTATAAGTTATATCCAATTTGTGCAATATATAAGTATGTCTTTTTAAGCTAATGTAATAATAATTACATCTTGTAACTCATATAATCGATGCTTCACAAACGAATTTATACAATATTTGCGCTATTTCTTATAATCTTATTAGTCGGTAACTTTCATAATCCGTGCATAAAGATATTATATTAATGTTTAAACCATTAAACAAGTATGTATAAAGCATCAAATGTTGATACATCAACAGTATAGTCTTTAGTCATAAAAATGTGCTTCCTATGGTTTTCTTTATGTTTTGGTGTTTATTTCATATTTTAACAACTAGTGTCTAAGAAATATTATACTTATTTTTTCCTTCCAAATTGTTATCAAGGATGTTTCATCTCTGACGCTATATAGTATATTTACCAAGGAAACAAAGTTAATTATAATATATATTTTTGTTGCAGCATTTTACCTTTCCATTCAAGTGTATTTTTTCTACAAACAGGTACTTGCCTAACATATAAAAATATTTATCATTTTGATTTTAGAGGTGGTGATGGTGGTGGTGGTGGTGGTGTAGTTTGTGGGTCATGACATATGATTTTCATGAATTTCATAACAAGCTCATATCAAAAAAATTTGTTATTGATTTTCTATTTAAGATTTATACTAGCATTATTGTTAGGATTCTACTGAGAATCACTGTTGCAGAATAGATTAGGCAGTGCATGTCACCTTGACTAGGAGTCTATGAGGCTGTTCTAGGCGGCCAAACCGCCTAAACAGCGCCTAGACCTTCTTGAGTTAGCTTAGGCCCGCCTGAATATGCCAAATATTGTCTGGATCCGCCTAGACTCGTATGAGTCCGCTTGGGCCAGCCTAGATCTGCTTACGTCCATTCGGTATAGGCGCTGTGTGTGTATACATATACATGCGTACACATACATATACATATATACATATGTATGTATATTTCATTGTAAATAGAATAACAATCTGAATTTATTTTTTGTATTTAATGCGTTATTCATATTTTACAGAATATAATCATGAGTTTTTTTCATAGACTTCACATATATGTAAATCCAAGGTGTTTGTTATTATACAATTATATTTATGGTATTTATTGAAAACTTTGTCATTAAGAAGTTAGGACCATAGGGTTCGATCACCGTCCTTCATGACATACAATGCAAGTGTCACTAAATTGACATCAACTAATGCAGCGGATGTCTTCAATGCAAGAGTGAAAAGATGCTCAACCTAATAAATGGTGAGATATTCTATCTTCATGTTCATGTCACTTGGACGCAGCATTAGTCAAATTTAATTTTGTTAAACCTAATATTAAAATTAATGTTAAATATTTGTTTTTTTTAATTTCTAAAGAAATGATAAATATTATTTATATTCGTTGCCAGACCTTTAAATGCATAAAAATAATATTGATTCATTACCATTACGCTTTCATTTATAATATTTACATCACTCCCAAGAAACTTCTAAAATTTAAGTTATAATCATTTTTTTATTAATCATATGAGCTAAACTTTGAATGTTAAAATTCATACTTTATCGACATATATATCTATATACAAAAAAATTAACAAATTTTACTCTTTCGATTGATTAGATATATTAATTCTCATTTGTTCAGTTAACAAAATAGTAAACCCTAACAAAATAAAATTCAGCATATATCTCGTTTACATTAACAAAAGTGATAATATATAACTCTTAATGTAAGGTATAAATCATATAACAAATATTATAATACATATAAAAACAATAAGCTCAATATATAACTCATTATGTCAATGAATTCACCATATGTATTACATGACTAGTTCTACTTTCTAATATATTTGAAATTATTTTTTACAATACTACCTCATGCATGCACAAGTTACACAACAACCCGGAATCGATTACTATAAATATAAAAGCTCATGAGATGATTAAATATTTCACAGTGATGTTTTGGTTCAAATTATGATTTTTGAAGGAAATCATAGATTGTAACGAAAAAGAAATTTAAATATAAATAAAATATCTCATAAGGGATGGGTTTAGATTTTTAAAAAGGGGGAGAAGCTTATTAAGAATGGGTTATTTTATGAAATATGGGTTAGCATGAAACAACTCAAGAAAGCATGAAGAAAGAGAGTAAAATAATATGAAATGAGGTGTCTCTTATGTATTTAGTAGTTCATTTTTTATATTTGTAATCAAAATTTATAATATAACGAAAATAATGCTAGAGAATTTGGATGGATCGTTATGTAATACTTAAAAAAAACACTACAAATTATAATGATTATGAGTTAAAATATTCAAAAACTACAAATAGAACGTTTCAAATATTTAAACCTTTTTAAATAATTTTTTATAATTTTATAAAGAAGTGAATGAGAAAAAAATCAAGAATTATATATTTATAATATTGATAAATATAACTTTTCCGAAGGAGCATGTTTTCATCTTGCTTCAACTTTGACCTTTTTCAAAGCCCTTTGTATTTGCTTCCATACTCACTTTCGGTATGAGCTCGTAAGGGTGTAAATCATAAAAAAACAAGGATGAATGTGTCTCCATTTTGATTTACAGGTAAAAATACTAAAGTATTAAGCAAGGGAAAGCATTATTATTTCGTATAAGAATAATAATATATATTTCTTAAGCAAAGCCAAAAATTAACATTTGTTGTAGCATGTATTTATTTACGAATAAGAGATAAGGTACATATATGGTCTAAAATCTATGGATCCCACATTTCATCGATAAGTAAAACATTTAAAGGACATAATGTGAGACCACAATATGTTTAATTAGTTAATGGTTGAGATATATTATCAAATGGTGACTCGTCAAAAATAAAATTTTGCATTGAATTCCTGTTACAGATCAAATCTCTCCTTTTACATTCTTATTCAAACTCAGTTAAAAACGCAACTGAGAAAAATCATTCAATTCACACTAATATATTCAATATACTTGGGTTCAAAATTCCAATTCTACTGTTTTCTAATCAAACAAAAATGTAACAAGGAAAAAATATTTAAGTTTTAGGTTTATATGTAAAAGTTCAAACATCAAAATCAATTTCAAAGTTTGTGCAAACTTTAAAATATAGATCTTTTGAATTTGGGATTTCCAATTTAAATCACAGTCTTGATTTAAAATTTGGTCTTTGTGATTTGAATGTCATTTTCAAAACCTTGATGGTGAAGATAAAATATATATTTATTTTGAGGTTATAAATGTAAGACATCCTATGTCACATGGAAGCATGGATTTTAGGGCAACCATTGAGATCAAAATCAACCGATTTTACATATATTTACTATTTCAGAGCATTCCATTTTCAAAACTAGATTTAGATTATTTTGTTTTGACTCTAAGCAAAATTGATATGGAATGATCAAAATTTCAATAATCATACCATAACTTTGTTAGGATTTTAGTTGCGCAAAACCCAACAAAGGATAAAATTATTGCGAAAGCCTATCGCAGAATCTTATATCATCCAAGACACATAGAGATAATATTAGATGAAAATAATAATATTTGAAGACAAACAATGGTAAAGATAGCTCTAAAATACAAAAAAATCAAAAGAACCAACACACAAGATTTCACTCAACAACCATTTCTATTGATTCTCGAAAACAATTGTTTACAATTAATCCGTCAAATAAAGGTAAGCAAAAAAAAATAGAATCAATAACCTAATTGAGAACGGGGACTTGATATCTATGGCAATGGCTTCTTAGTGCTTGAAGAAGAAGAACAAAGATGGAGAAGAGAAACACCACATTTATAACCTAATTGAGAACAGAGTCTTGATATCTATGATAATGGCTTTTTAGTGCTTGAAGAAGAAGAATAAAGATGGAGAAGAGAAACACCAAATAGTTTTTCACAATGGCAATGGCTTCTTAGTGCTTGGTCATTTTCAAAACCTTGATGGTGAAGATAAAATATATATTTATTTTGAGGTTTAAATGTAAGACATCATATGTAACAAGGAAGCATGGTTTTTAGGGCAACCATTGAGATCAAAATTGACCAATTTTACATATATTTACTATTTCAGAGCATTCCATTTTCAAAACTACAACAACTAAGCCATTATTCTCAAACAAGTTGGGGTCGGCTAGAGATAGAACCCAAAACTAAATGAAAAAATCAATTTAAAAGTTATAATAATAACAATAAAAATAATAAAATAAAATAAAATAAGTAAATTAATAATAATAACTAAGTAAAATAAAATAAAATAAATATATATATGTATATATATAAGAGAGAATGGTAATAATAATACTAATAGCGATAATGATACTAACAGTAATATTGGTCAAAGATCAAACCTACGTCTTAGGCTCATGTTCCCTAGTCCTATAATCTACAACTTATAAAACTCAACGTCCATGGTTTTGGTACGTGAATCGCTCAATTCCACTCGCTCTGATCCGTCACCAGCTCTTCGGATATATCACAATCCTTCAAATCTCTTTTTACTACTTTCTCCCATGTCAACATTAGTCGACATCTACCTCTCTTTGAGCATTCAACGCGGCCTATAATTCCAACACGCACAGGTGCCTTGGACGGCCTTCGTTGAAGATGTCCAAACCATCTTAAGTGATATTGAATTAGCTTCTCCTCAATTGATGCTACTCCAAGTTTATCACGTATATCATCATTTCTAATTCGGTCTCTTCTTGTATGACCACAGCTCCATCGCAGCATACGCATCTCTGTTACGCTTATCTTTTGGATTATTTTGTTTTGACTCTAAGCAAAATTGATATGGAATGATCAAAATTTCAATAATCATACCAGAACTTTGTTAGGATTTTAGTTGCGCAAAACCCAACAGAGGATAAAATTATTGCGAAAGCCTATCGCAGAATCTTATATCATCCAAGACACATAAGGATAATATTAGATGAAAATAATAATATTTGAAGACAAACAATGGTAAAGATAGCTTTAAAATACAAAAAATCAAAAGAACCAACACACAAGATTCCACCCAACAACAATTTCTATTGATTCTCGAAAACAATTGTTTACAATTAATCCACCAAATAAAGGTAAGCAAAAAAAATAGAATTAATAACCTAACTGAGAACGGAGTCTTGATATCTATGGCAATGGCTTCTTGGTGCTTGGAGAAGAAGAACAAAGATTGAGAAGAGAAACACCAAATAGTTTTTCACGTTGTTCCACTCTCTTTTCTAGGCTATATTTATAATAATTATTTGCTTAATGCCCAAGTTAATATGTAAATGGCAAAAATTAAATTAACCATCTAATTAAAGAGAGAAATAAGCATAACCAAATAAGCCTATTAATTAGGATAAATCTAAATTTTCTCTTTCCTTCTTTTGTATATTTATTTTTTTCTAAATGTGATTTTGTATCATCAAAATTTAACAAACTTCACAACATATAAACTGTTGAAGATATATAACACAATTTATAATTTACATGTTAGTTAATTGGTTAACTAATTGATTAATTAGTTATGGAAAATATTATGGTTTGATTTCAGTAAATAGTCGGTATGTATTTTAGTTAACGTTATAAATTGTTATTGTCATTATAGGAATGAGAATAGATACGCATATGTATAATAATCTATTTATGTAATTCAATTTTGTAAGAGATTTCCTTTCTTGGAAACATATCTCCTATACTATTTAGTGGCTATTATAAATAAGAGGCTATATGGTAGCTATTAATATGAGATTTATTATTCTAGGGTTTTGGATTGAGATTTGTTCTCACCTTTTAGGAGTTTCCTTTGTAATTTTTTGGTAATTTTAATAAATTTTATTTGAAAAAAATTGTTTGTATTGTTTTTCTTCACTTCTTATCTTTTCTCAAATCTAATAGCGTAGGAATCATTGAGATAACCCTAACAATTGGTATCAGAGCTTACTATACAAATTTTTTGAAGATGGTTTGGTTATGGAGAAGTTAGCATTGAAAAACTTAATATAAAAAATTGAGGATTGTGGAAGGCGAAGATGAAGGATTTCTTATATCTTAATAATCTTCACCAACAATTGAAAAACAAAATGGAGAAACCTAGTGGTACAACATAAGAAAAATGTTAATTTTCAAATAATAAAGCCACGCCGGTTGTTCTATGCTTTCGGGAGAATATGGTGTCTCAAATTGTTGCTAATGAAATATCTTTCTACCACATGAAAAAAGTCGAAAGGAATTTATGCAAAAATCTCGGCAGCAAACAAGGCTCTTCTTATAAAGTGATTAGTAAATCTGAAGCTTAAGGAATGTGGATCGATCAAAGAGCATTTTAATGATTTTCAAGCAATTATGAATCGACTAATGATTGTAAATTACAAGGTTGATAGTGTTACACAAGTCATGATGCTGATGAGTTCATTATAAAAAATTGGAAAACGCTCATGGTTACATTAAACAACTCAAATTCGAATATAGTTGTTTCAATTAGTTTGATGATTAGTAGCAAGCTTAATGAGAAGATGCTGAGGATGAATTTAATGAAAAAAAATGTTAGGAAAAAATAGAATATAAAAATCTGATTGTAAAAGCGCATCTTGCAAGAAGGAATAACCGTCCAAATATGAAAAGACGATCCAATAAATCAAATATGAAAAGGAATTCATGTGCAATTACTGTAAAAACCAGGTCACCGGTAGAAATTTTGCAATAAGCTAAAAAGGAATAAATAGGGGAATGAATGCATTGGAAGAAGACCAAAAGAAATAGAAGGATAACAACGATGATGAGGTGCAGTTTAGGGAGGAATTTGATGACAAAGTCCTATCTGTAAACAAAGACAGAAATGATTGGATTATTGATTCAGATGCTCGTTTCCATATATACAAACAAAGGGAAGCGATCTATTGATTATAAAGAGTACAATGATAAGGTGGAACCTGCTGATGGTGGAGATTTGTATGTCAACGGAATATGATCGGTTAAGTTAAAGATGTATGATGAAAAGATGGTAATACAAAAGTTAGACATGTCCCAATAATTAAGAAAAATCTTATTACAGTAGGACAATTGGAAGAAAAAATCACAATTTTTCAACTCGAAGTGGAATCACAAGAATGTGAGACACGCACAAAACAAGTAATAATATACATAAATTGTTTAGAAAGACAGTATAGGATGTTGGGAGTTTCCAAATTGGATTTGAAGAGACCAATTTACCTGAATCAAGGCGGAGCCAACAAAGGACCACAGAACCCGCGTGAATGTCTTTGTGATATTACAAACATTTTTTATTTATTGATGATATGCATGTTCAACTGGTGAGCATACATAATTATGTAGTTGGAGGTTAGTTAAGTTTGTTTTTATACAGAGGTGGAGCTCTTGAAGAATTTTGTATGAGGTGGAGTGTTAAGATATGCGACATAATATTTCATTTACATATTAGTTAATGGATTGATCCATTAATCGGTTAATTAATTGATTGATTATAGCAAGTATTATGGTTTGATTTCTAGAAATATTTGGTTTGTATTTTAGCTAATGGCGGAAAAATTTTGGTCATATTAGGAACGAGAATAAATAAATATATGAATAATTATTTATTTATGTAATTTGATTTTGTAAAATATAATTTCTTTCTTGAAAATATATCTCTAATACAATTTAGCGATTGTTATAAATAGGAGGCTATATGGATAGCTATTAATATGAGAGTTATTATTCTAAGTTTTGAGAATTAGATTTCTTTTCAATTTTTAAAGGTTTTTCTTTGTATCCTATTAGTGACTTTAATAAAGTTTGTTCGGAGAAAATTTTCTATGCATTGTTTTTCTTCAGTTTATCTCTTTTCAAATCTAATTGTGTACTAACCATTGGGACAACACTAATAAAAACTTATGGCACGTTACTTGCAACTAGTATTTGAAATAATAGAGCACAATTGAGTGCCATATATGCGTTATATAATACTACAAAAACAGCATATGGGTGGACCATGTTCATATAGTAGACCTATATGGTCACGGGTGCCGTGAAGTATTGTCGAATTGCTAATTTGCAATTTTCTTGGTAAGTTCTTGAATTTGGTCCGATGCTCGCCGACTAATGAACGTCGGTGAATGGATTTTTTTTTGAGCGCTAATAAGAAAGGTATTAACCAAAATAAGCTCATTTTTATTACTTAACTTACTCGTTTGTTTATTTTTGTAGTGATGAGTTAAACTAAAATGTACATTATATTATATTTTGTGTTGGATTTATGTTACCCTGTACATAGAAAGAAAACGAGAATGGAAAACGTAACATAATGCGGAACGCTATGCATTAGAGGTGGCCTTAATCGGAATGCTTGGCTGGCACAGAATACGCCTAATTGAAACATAGAGCGCTATTGAAAAACATTTGCAGTTATGAAAAAAAGAGAACATGGGATGAGTATTAATGTGTATAAATTAATGCCAAATTAATTACATTATTATGGTTGTTGCAAGTTAAAATTAAGTAAAAGACAACTTTTAGTCTTCTCAATGTTGATTTGAAATTATTTTTCGCTATTTGTTTATATTTTTCACAAGTAATCATTTTTATCAAATGCATATTACTTTAACACACATGAAATCGTCAAAATGAGTGTTTTGTAACATTGGTTCAATTCAACGGTCAGAACTTATGCGGGTAACGTTTTCAAAATGCATATCCTAGTGTATTGTGTTTTGAAACGTACATGCCAAAACGAAATATGATAATCAAAGTGTGAATTGTGGTAACATAGTGTTTGTGCACATATTTTTAACGTGTTTAGACGTAAATGAGATAATCAAATGTGTTTAGAGGTACATATTTTAAACAAATATATGTGTAAGCATTTTAATGAATAGGATTCTTTTTTTAAACATTTACTCGTTTGAAGAATAATTACTATTTGCGATATTTATATATATTGATTGATGTAATGTAAAAGTTATTTAAATCAAGATTGACCATATTTGTTCTAACTATCATGTTTATAGTTATTTGATGCAAGATTTATTAATATCAAATTAATGCTAAGAGCATACATTCAATTCAAGCTTGCTAAGACCACAATCATTTTTAACGTCCAATGCTTTACTCCACTTCACTTCACAAAATAAACATAGGATCTGCTCAATGAAGATATTGGACTCCATATAGGGGTTACTACTGTAACATCATGTGGATATTTGGTCTTGCGTCGGTAAAATTTGAATACTAGGCACGTTATGAACACTCATACATGCATTTGATGTAACATCAAGATCTAGAGGAGATAAGGAGATCAAAAAGAAACACCTCAATAGGAATTGCATCTTTAATGTAAGTAATATCATTTAAAAATTTAACTAGAGCTCCTATGATGTGATTTATACGATGTATACCAAGTTTCGAGATATCGGTTTCGGTCTCGATTTCGATCGTTTATAATTTTAGAAATTTGACATAATTCATAAATTTCTAAAATTTCAGTTTCAGTTCGATTTCGGAATATTACACATATATTTGTCTAATTTATTTAGTTATTTGACGCAAGATTTATTAATATCAAATTAATGCCAAGAGCCTACTTTCAACTCAAGCTTGCTAAGACCACAGTCATTTTGGATATTTGGTCTTATATCGGTAAAATTTGAATACTAGGCACGTTCTGAACACTCATACATGCATTTGATGTAACATCAAGGTCTAAAGGAAATAAGGAGATTAAAAAGAAACAATATTGATTCTCGTTCTCGATAAGAATTGCATCTTTAATATTAATACATCATTTAAAAATTTAACTAGAGCTCCTATGATGTGATCTATACGACGTATACCAAGTTTCGAGATATCGGTTTCGGACTCAATTTCGATCATTTATAATTTTAGAAATTTCGACTTAATTCGTAAATTTCTAAAATTTCCGTTTCGATTTCGAAATATTACACATATATTTGTCTAATTTATTGAAACAACTTGTATAATTTACCGTTGATTGAAAAATAAGGCATAAAGGAAGAATATTGATTAATCATGAATATTTATAACATTAGAAATGTTTATTCATGTTTCCTAAGTTAAATTCTGTATTTTCATATGTTTTGTATACATTTTGTAGTTTTACATGTTTTACATTAGAAATGTATATATTTTGTAGTTTTACATGTTTCATAAGTTAAATTTTCAAATTTTGAATATTTTTATGTTTGAAATTCAAATTAGTTCTTTTTTGAGTTTCTTGGAATTTGAAGATAGATATTTTTTGTTGAACTGAGGTTTTGGTTTGGTTTCATTTCAACCCTACTGAAATCGAAATAGAACGATCGGAATCTGGTGTTTCGATCGAAACATCCAACCTTGGCGTATGCAACTAATTTGAATGCAATGTCTACGTAGTTTTGAATGTGAGATGTTCAGCTTCAAACTATTCATAAAATCTATAAAAAACACCAAACGATAATTGAATATATTGTCCTTTTACATTTCTTGGACATACGTATTATCTTCAAATTAATATCTATTATCTTTTCCATGATCACATCTACTTTCTCGTCTACCTATGGTCTACACTTTCCCATCAACTTCCTATAACAAACAACTTTTGACCCACCAACTATACTAGTTCTCTCATCATGTCATTTGTTACTTTTCCTCGCCTCATGACCAACTTCTGTCATACTTAATATGCCACCTCAAGTTTTACATGTTTTAACGTGGACAAACGAAATAAGATAATGTTAATTAGTTTATATGTGCCTTGCGCTGAAGATCATCAAACTGCATATTCATACGGTATGAAATTTGACACATCTAATGACACAATTGATAGCGCTACATCAATGGTTCAAACCATATAACACATATCTAAAATGGGAAAAAAGAACTCATTCTTCTGTACCACTTCATGCAGTGATATCAACTTGAACTCTATCTTCAAAATTTATCATCTACTATGAAAACATTATCCGAATAATTTTCATTATTTTTTGTTAATTTATATATATTATCATAATTATCATTCAATCGGCCTAGAATAAAGATTTCAAATCTCGTATTTTGATGATGTCTTTGGATTTTCACATACGGTATCTCAATCTGGTAAGCTCTCGCATGAGATGAGTGTATTTCAGATGTGTACCTCAGATTGACATCCTGGATCTTAAAGTGCATCTCTGGGCTATTTCGGAGTAACATATGATTTTAAAATTGGCTTTTGTAATAATGTTTATCTAAGAAAAATAAAAATAAGAAGTGCGACATATTTGATATGTGAAGAAAGATAAATGATGCATTAGAAAGAAAAAATTAATTTTCTTTGTTAAAAGAATGGTAGTAACTTAATTAATTTAGTAGGAACTGAAGAATTTTTCTAATTTAAATATATTGATAAAGAACAGAGACGCACCAGTATAAAAAAAGGATAGATGAATTAGGATAATTTATAGAAGTAAATGAACTAAAATTGAAACACCCAAAATTTTGGACGAGACATAGTGTTTTGATCTCTATCTAAATTTCGACTTTTGTTGGGCAAGCCAAGTGTCAAATAAGGTATAAATGAGATTTGAGGTTTCATCTTGTTTAAGTGCAATAATGCGATCACATTCGATGTGGATGAGATATAAAACTATGTATGGTGTTTTCTTTTGATCTAGCTTGCATTCATCATATCTAGGACATTATTATTTACGATAGTGGTAATATTTGGTATCCTTTATATATATATATATATATATATATATATATATATGCAATTTTTCAATGGATATGTATATAATAGCCATGAAAATCATTCAAATGATTGTTCACGCTAACTTTTTAATTATATTCAAGTTCTTCATCTTCATTATGAGGAAAACCCTCAAGATAACATTCCTTTAAGTCGTTTTGGATTCCAACTTTTCCCTCTTAATGTTTATTCATTCAACTTTATCCATATGGTGAAAAATAAATTCTTTAGAAAATTTACTAATCAAATCAAGCTTCTTCTTTTTACTCAAGTTCGGCATTTTGTAGGCTTTACATCACCATTTAAAGCATAAAGATTCATGGATGTCATTGGGATATGAATAGTCTTCCGTTTTGAACTCCAATACATCCTTATTTGCTTTATTTAAAACAACCATTTTCGAAAATAATAACCCAATAAATTATCTTTTCTAACTCAAAAATTCATTTATGTCTTACGATGATCTAACCTATTTAAACTTAGTAGTATCTCCTTCTCTTAATCAAACAATGAATCTAAACAAAATAAGGAATTGCAAAAAATAAAATACTTCATGATCAACGGTAAAAGATGTTATAAAGGATATAATGCAAAACCACGCAATAACACAAGAAGTCAATGCTAGTAGGAAAATTCATCCAGCCACTTTTAAATCATTTCCATCTCCATTTTTTTTAAACAACCAACTATGAGTTATAATAGTAGATATTTGTACCAAGGACAAATTTAAGTTTAAATTTAACTCCAAGGACTACTAACTTTGTTTTATACTAGATTGACACATGGTTTATTTAACTAGTTCCAAGATATAAAATATTATCACAAGAACTACTTCAACGTTAAGGAGATCACCGGGGAAGAGAGAAATAGATTTGCTTTTGAAAGAAACAAAAGTTGTGGCTTAGAAACTAAACTATTGCTAAAATGTATATTTTAAACAAAATCGTACCTTAACCTTATTTGTAATGATGTTTTTCTATTTTCTATAAATAGAGTACTAATTTTATCATTTCATATATCAATTTGCGTAACCAACTTCCCCTGCCAAAAGGTTTATAAAGGATTATCTCAACATCGAACTAAATTTCAACCCAATCAAATGTTTTGTCGATAAAGCTAAAAAAGGCAACTTAACAACATGACCAATAAGTTGGTCATATTGCTTCTTTTGTTCCTCGTATCTTTTTATGTCCTACCTTTTCAGGCCTCCTTTTACATATTCTATAGGTTATCAGTCTCGGCACCATGTGCTTAAACGTGTAAATATTTTTCACACGAGTTTAATATATGTAAAAGGAATGTTTTATGACACCCCTCTTTTGGAACAATCCGTTAGCACTTATATCATATTTTAAGCTATGTTATTCCCAATGATACAGAATTTATAATATATTTCTACCACATTCAAGATCATCTTCACAAATTTTAAGTTTATTTCAATATAACAGTTAAAATAAATGTTTTAACCAGTTCCGATCTCAAACCCCAAGGTTTCGAGGTATCTCAAACCAGTTCCGATCGACATCAAAACGAAATTAAATGCAAATTTTTGTTTCGAGGCAGTAGTGTATAAAAATGGTAAAGTTCATTTTTTTCATAGCAAATCAATAAGAATAAACATAAACAAGTCAAAACTAGAAAAGGGTAAAAAGGATTTGCATAAATATGTTAAAAAATATGATAAAACAAGTTATCCAACTAATTTACTCAAATATAGGTTTATTGAGTAGTATAGTTAAAGATGATATTTTGATATATTTCTCGCAACAACAACTAAGAAATGACAGGCATTCTTATCAAATATCTTAAAATCTTTTATAATTTGAAACCCGTTTCGGATTGAATTTCTCATCATACGATGCAATTTACATTTCGATCAAAATCAGTTAGAACCATAATTGAGAAAAGTTATGCGATCCATAATGGTACACTCAAGATACTTGGACCCACAATTTAAATTTAAATGTTTTTCAAACAATATAATTGGTAAAAGAGATAAACCTAAGTTTAGGTTTATACGTAAAAGCTCTTTTAACATTTTAAATAATTGTAAAACAGCTAGTACAAACCTTAAAACATGAATTTTTTGAATCTACGATTTACGATTTAAATCTCGTTTCGATTTAAAATTCTACCTTTAGGATTTGCAATTCGAATCTCATTTTGAAACTGAGAGTGAACAAGAAATGCTTGCAAAAATACATGTAGGACATTAATTTTGTATTTCTTAAAGAACTTGGATAGTTGTCAACCGTGAATCTGTGATTAATGAAAGAAAAAGAAATCGAGTAAGAAGAGGAAGACAACATAAATGTGGGAGATGAGTAAATTTCTACTAAGAGGAAAAGCGCTAACAGCTTAATGGAAGGATAGGTCTTACTTACAACTGTAGCATATGTATACATTGATTATAGTTCGGAATTAGAACCCCTGCTCTGCAATTTTGCAAACCAGAGAACTCTGCCTGTAATGGACTATTGGACCGCAAATCTAACGACCTCCTAAATTTTGGTGCATTGTAGCTGCAAAAATGCATCGGAATTCAAGAGGCCATTAAACATGTGATCCAAAGCCCCATATTTGCGGAGTAACCCTTCCCTGCAAAACTGTAGAGCAAGATCCGAATCTTTATAGTCCAACATGTTGTCTAGAAAAAAACAAAAAGGTTTATTGTTTTGTTTGACTATTTGTTCAAAGTTCATCGAACTTCAAATTTCAAACCAAGTACAATTCTTTATAATAAAATTCACAACCTTAAAAAATAAAACAAATGCTTAGAACTCATACATTACACACACGCATAATTTTAATAATTTTGTATGAATATTATTTCATACGAATGTATTTATCTAAAAAGTATGTATCGAAATTCGAAACCGAAACTCATACCGTAATTTACGAACCTTCTGAAACGAAGCAAATTTTCAAAGATCTTAAGACAATGAAATTAAACCGAAACCAAAATCTCAAACATTGGTTTCAACAGATATTGACTTATAAATTTGAGGCTAGGAATTCAATAAGATATCATTTTTTGACAATTTTTGTAAAGATAATATTCGTAATGTATATTAAACATATGTAAATTTTCATAGCATTTAGAATAACGTAGCTCAAAATATGTTAGGAGTGCTAAAGAGGCGCTTCAAAAGAGATATGTCGTTGACTCTTCCTCTTTTTCTCTATATATACATATACACATATATACACACACATACACAGATACACACAGATATATATATATACACACGTAATGCTAGAAAATTATATCTATTTGTAAACGGCCTAAGCCCGAAACCGAAAGCCCAAAGGACATGGAAATTTATTTATTTTTTATATAATAGTTAATTATATTAAGACAAAATTATCAAATAAAAAACAATATACGAGAGATCTGAAGTTTTAACTACACGCTACCCTTCTTATACAAGAATGTTTATCTAGGAAAAAATATCAATTCACTTACATTTTACCATTACATACTAATCAATGAGATCACAATATTTATATTAGTATCATTTATAATATGGTTAAATAATGCTCATGATTCTAAAAGAACAACAAAGTATGTGAAAACTGAAAAGTAGTAAATGTGTACAATTTACATTATTGGGTATAATACTCTATTTTTCATATAGCATAGTTATTGATGGCGCACGGAGCAAAAATGCGTAAAAAAACACAAAGCCTTCTTGAAGTTTTGGCGCAGAAGCAACAAATGGCGCACGTCTTTTTAATTTACTGTCCATGTTTAGAATTTTTTTTAAACATATATAACAATTAATTTGAAAAGTTTAGTGTAAATAAGTTATAAAGGTTTTTTGATATTTTACAAAAACATCATCAAATATAATATTATAAGCATAGACTTCAAACATAATAGTTTTTAAAACTAAAACCTAAGATAAATAGTACATACTACGATAAACTGGAAATTTAAATTTGATTCAACAATCATATTTTCTAAATTAATATCCGCACAATTAGATTCATAAGATTTAGCATCTTTCTCGTCTGTCTTATATCGATTAACAATTTCTTCGATGCGATCATAATAGAAACATACAATTCGAAGTTCGTTGGAGATTTAAAAAAACATCCATTCGAGACTATTTGCTTTGTGCAGCAGTAATTGCAATAAATAGTTCAAAGTTCGTTCGAGATTAATTTGGAAAATGCGACGATATAATTTGCTCGGCGCGAGGTTGGTTAATTAGACCCGTCGTGTCAGATTTGGACCCAACTCGACGGGTCTCAATTCTAGTCGGATTGGGTTTTATCGAGTCTAACTTGTATATTTTAAAACATTGACATGATACGGGGTTCGATTCAAATCGGGTCGAGTCAAATCAGGTTATAACACTAAAAATGTGTATGCTTTCTCACTTTTTGTCTAATTTTGCAGGTTGAATCGGTTATTCGTGTTATTTTTTATCAACTAGACCTGACTCGGGACCCATCGGGTTCAAGTTGGGTTCAGATTGATTTGGTTTAGAATTGCGAATCTTGGTTCTAATTACCCATCTTAGTTCGATGCGACGATAGTGTAAGTAAATAAATCAAAGTTTGTTGTTGGAAGTGTAATTGTGTCATTGTATAAAAAAAAATTAATACATTCAACCATTGTTGAATATTAGTTTGGATTGTGAAAAATGAAAAATAAATTAAAAAAAAGTAAAAAGCAATAAAATGACAAAACGGCGTGCCATTTTTGCACCGAGCGCCATAAGCGTCATTTGCGTCATTCGTTGCGCCTTTTCATTTGCGTCGCACCATACGGAAGAAAGGCGCAAACGTCGCGCCCCCTCTCGCCTTGCGCCATGGGGTGCGCCGGAGCGTCTTTCATAACTATGATAGAGCATCCCTCCATATTTGGACACTCTAATGTGTATTCAAAAGTGAATTCATTGATTAAAATACAAAATCCATTACATAAAAGACGTACAAAAACTCACCTCCCCCTCTACAAAAAGCAATTTACCGATAACCTTATGTTTTAATGGATTATATATCTCTTTCCAAAAGGCATCTCGTGACAAGCTTAGACCAACCAATCTAATCATTTTACTAACCCTAAAACCATATGAAACCTGGTTTAAAGCTCGGTTGGTTAACCGCACCATGTTGACATTTTTAGCACAATACTAAAGCAATTACTGCAACACAACTTCAGTAACCAAACGCATAAAAATGCAGTAGATGAGGTAAGTGATGAAGTCGTGCTACTTGGTATTCGCACAACAAGGTAGTGCGTTCTTTGGATCATTCACACTTGCCGTATCAAATGCGATAGATCAGCTACAACATATGAAAGCATAATAAAAGAATATATTGAAAATTAACAAAAGCATTCAACTTTCGAATTGCATAAACTTCAACATCATCAAACTAGTTCGGATAATGTACATTTCTCCAAAGCTCCATAACACAAATCATCAATGAAAACAAAACACCATCACATGGATCCAAACAGAGAAATTTCCTCCTATTAACTTGATTTTAAAACTTGATAATGCCTCTTAACTGCATATCAAACTCACTTTATTCACGTTATCATACAAAAACCAAACATGCATTCACAAGTGAAAGAGGAAGAAGAAGAAAAAAACATACCTTCCCCTGTCAACTTCACGTCGCATGTACTCAATTTCCCGCTTAACATCCTCAACCTTCCCGCTTTCCTCTTTCAGTTTCTCAGTATCCTCCTTCAACTTCCCGACTTTCTCCTCCATTTCCGACTTCTCCTTCTCTAACTTCCCCACTTCCAATCTAATCCTCTCCAAATCCCTCTTTAACGACTCCACTTTACTGGCATCTTCATTCTTTTTCTTCAAGTTCTCAATCAAAACAATAATTTCGGCGTCCCTTTCGGCTCTGGTTTTAGATGCCATGTCAGCTAGGATTTGAATGTTGGAGCGCGAGGAGTCGAGCTCCTGCTTGAGGGCCACATGGCTGGCGGCCAGAGTTTGATTGTCGAGGAGTAAAGTTTGTAGGTCCTGCTTCTGCGCGGCGATGCGGGTTTGTAGGCGTTGGATGAGGTGTGGATTGGACATTACAAAGTGGAGAAAGGGGTAGGGTTTTGGGAGTTCGAAGTTTTTGGAGTGACGCAGAGGAAGATCAGTGAAACTTTCTGAGTAAAAGATGGACTTTTAAAAGATTTGCTGTCGAAAAGAGGCAACTCGCTAATAAAAACTGCTTTGAGCGTAATAACATAACTAGTTTAAACTTAAAGTTACATTTCAGGATGGGCGGTTAATAACATAACTAGTTTAAACTTAAAGTTACATTTCAGGATGGGCGGTTAATAACATAACTAGTTTAAATTTAAAGTTAAACTTGGGGAAACAATCATTCATGGCTGGACAATAGTTAAAATAATTTTATTGGTGCAATTAAATAACGTCACTTTCTAATATCTACGACTTTTAAGAGATGCCTGAAGTTATATGATTTGGTATACATTCATTGCTTCTGTGTCATATTGAAATTATATAATTTGGTGCACAATCATTACTTGAATAACGCACGAATGGTGGAGATTTGGAAGTACGGAAGTTAAGAGAGCAAAAAAATTGAAATTTTCGAAGTAAAAATGAAATTTCGAAGGTAATTTGAGTTTACGTGTTCACGTTGAATTTATATGATTCAAATATTTTTCAAATAACACAAGAAAATAATTAATTGATTATGCTATATATGGAAAGATAATGATGATATCTTTTAGAGAAAGAAAACTATTTAATTGTTAATCAATCAATTAGTTAGATCTGTTATATAAAGATAGACAAGTTTATACATGAAGATTGATTTAAGCAATGGTAATTTATGGAAACATAAATTTTTTGTTATTTATGTGTATTGAAATCAATTCGAGTAACTTGAATAGGCTGTCACATAATCTGAAAAGGGGATTTTCACTTTAAGGGCTTATTTGTGTAGGGTAATTAGTTTTAAGGACACTACTTTGGAAAAATTAGGGGTCGTTTGGTTTATTTTGTATTTTATGTTTTGAGTTTTCAACATTAATTACAAAATATGAGAAGAATGAAGGGAGGTCGGAAGGGATGAACGGAAGATTGGAGGGGACCACGAAGTGGATGGAGGAACGACGGAAGGATGAATTGTTCCTCGTGCTTCCGTTTTTCTCAAAACACGAAAAATGAAAAAAAGTTGTTTTCTATTTTGTGTGTTAAATTCGTTTTCTAAAATGGTCATTTTTCATAATATACATGCGTCGTGCGTATTTTTGTATGGACGAAAACTCAAAACTAAAAACGGTAAACCAAACATAGCCTTAGTTTTAAGGACAATTACAAGAAAAAGATAAAAGAATTTATCATTTTCAGTTATACAGAAATAATGATAAAAAGATTTATCATTTTTCTGTATAACTTAAAAAGATAAATAAATTTATCATTATCCTGTAAATTGTCCTTAAAACTAATTATTCAGAAGTGTTGTCCTTAAAACTTATTACTCTGAAAATAGAAGCCCTTCAACCAAATTTCCACATCTGAAAATTAATTTTCTTCGTCTCCAAACATCCTTCATTTTCATGCATATTTAAATGAAGGAAGTCCATCTTCATATGAGTGTGAGAGAGCATCCACCATTATCCTCTTCTTTAGTAAACCCTAATTTCTGCAATCAATCAATTAGGGGTTTTGAGCGTAAACAAGTCTTTGGATAAATCGATTATTCAATTTGTAATTATAGGTTAGTCTCTCCACTACTACCTATAATTTTGTAATCTCTCTCTTTTGTACTCTCTTTCTTCGGTGAAATAAAGAATAGTTGTTAGGTCTATGGACGTAGGCAATTTGGTCGAACCACGTTAAATCTTTGTATTCTCTGCTCTTCTGTATTTCTTTGTTTAGTGATTATTTTTCATTGAATTGGTGATTGATAATTAATCGACAAGCTAGATTCTTCTTTTGATTGTTTCTGCGCTTTAGTATTCCGCTGCATTTTTGGAGTTAGTGCAAATTTATTGAAATTCTGCACAACATGTTAGTATCAGAGCTAGCTGTCTTGTTCTAGATTAGTTATCAATGGCAAATTCTTTTAGTAGTGGTATGAAAAATTATGGCATCACCAAATTTGTTAGAAAAGGAGTTTTCGGGACATGGAAGGTGATGACTAATGACGGTGTTCTTCAGCAACAACTTCGTTCATCTATAGGAAGAGATAAAAGTCAGAAGCACCTTAGAGATAGAAGAGAAATGCATGAGTCCCACGTCAAGGGTCCTAGAAGGGGTGATTGCTATTATTGTAAGAAGAATGGGCATTTCATACGGGATTGTCCAGATCTTAGAAATAAGAGAGAGAAGGAGAAAGCTTCGGTACTGGCAGCAGTTAGATCAGATGCGGATAGAAGTGATAGTGATACATCATTATTTTCAGACAGTATTTCACCTTTAGAGCATACAAGTTGGGTGATTGATTCTAGAGCCTCTTGTCATATGATGCCAGATAGGAGTTGTTTTGTCGGTTACAAGAAGATTGATGACGGAGTAGTTCATATGGGGAATGACACATCTTGTCATGTCGTGGGCGTTGGAAGTGTGAGGTTTAGGATGCATGATGATGTTGTTAGGACTATCACGGATGTTAGACATGTTCCAATACTGCGTAAAAGTTTGTTATCAGTTGGAGCTTTGAGTAGACTTGGTATGAGGATAATAATAGATGGAGAGAATTTGAGAGTGGCGAAGGGTTACTTTGTAGTAATGAAAGGGGTGCGAGTTAATGATATTCATGTGCTTCATGGAGAGACGGTCTAAGAGAATCGGTAGTTTCTACCGATTCTAGTATTTCAGATCCTACTCAGTTATGGCATCTTCGTTTAGGCCATGTTGATGAGGAGAGTCTTGAAGTATTAAAGAAGCGTGGGTTGATTGATAGTGTTTGTCAGTCGAAGCCTGGCTCTTGTGGAGATTGTTCTTTTAGAAAGAAGAAGCATGTCACATTTGATGTTGGGAGACCTAGAGCTATAGAGTTTCTAGAGTATGTTCATTCTTATGTGTGGGGACCCACCCCAGTTGCATCTTTTGGTGGAGCCAGTTACTTCGTCTTATTTGTGGATGATTTCTCACGTAAGGTCTGGGTCTATTTCTTAAAGGCCAAAGATGAAATATTTGCCCAGTTTTGTAAGTAGAAGACCTTGATAGAGAAGTAGTCGAGGAAGCGTTTGAAGGTTCTTAAAGTTGGAAATAGTAGCGAATTTATGTCACAAGAATTCACTAATTATTGTGCGTTCGAGCATGTAATTAGAGATATTTCTATTTCTATTGAGTCACATTGTTATGAAGTGGCGGAGAGCATGTGTCGGATATTATGGGAGAGAGCTATGAGCTTGAAAACGATTGGTCGTCTAGAAGAGGGATTTTGGGCAGAAGCGATATCTATGGAAGTATTTCTCATCAACCATACACCTCCAATTGCCATAGATATGAAGATCCCGAAAGAGATATGGAAAAGAGAACCTGTTGATTATTCATTCCTTAAAGTGTTTGGTTGTTCAGCTTATTTAGAAGATGATAGACATGATAAGTTGAAGCCTAGGGAAAGCAAGCACATTTTGTTAGGCTATAGAGAAGGAGTGAAGAGGTATAGGTTGTGGTGTAAAATAAACAGAAGAACTGTGACTAGCAGGCATGCGATATTTGATGAGAGGTCATTGTTGAAGGTGGAGTCTCTATCAAGTGATGACATTGGGAGGATAAAAAATTGCCAAACACATTTGGAGTCATCAGATTGTTTCCATATTCGGAGAGATATTGGTATTTCCGATGATACCATGGTTGATGAGAAGATTACAGAGGTTCGGACTCTAGGTGGAGCTCACTTGCTTGAAAGACCTTTTTTGGTTCAGTTGGCCCTATTTATAAGCATATTTATAGCGATGATTCTTCATCTTATGCTTTAAATGTTGTAGAGTTTATTGGTGAGTCTGCTGATGTTGACTTAGGAAAGTCTAGAAAAATTCTTGTGGAGGAGATTGGAGTAGATAGTGTTGAGTATGTCCTCACTCAATTTGGAATGGAGAAGGTGAAGCACGCTGTTAAATCTCCATTAGTCTCTCAAAGATTTGTATCTACAGTTTCATCTCCTACATCAGATATGTTGAAGAATTTTGGTATTTTCTCGTATGCATCATGTTTGCTGATGTGAATACTATCTTTCTTATGCTTGGGAAAGATTTGGAAGCTTTGTTTGGGCAATATTGCCCAAACTAGTTCACATTGAGCTTTTTGACGTAGACCCAATAATTTGTCGAGATATGGTGATGCAGAGAGATCGTTATATTTGAATCAAGGTGGAGTGTTGAATTTATGTGATTCAAATATTTTCCAAAGAAGACAAAAATAATAATTAATTGATTCATTCAATCAATTAATTAGGCTGTATATGGAAAGATAAAGAGGAAGGATATGTATGTTATCTTTTAGAGAAAGGAAACTAATTAATTGCTAATCAATTAATTAGTCGGATCTGTTATATGAAGATAGACAAGTTTATACATGGAGATTTATGTAAGTAATGGAAATTTATGGAAACATAGATTTTTTGTCATATGCGTATTGGAATCAATTCAAGTAACTTGGAAAGGTTGTCACAAATCTGGAAATTAATTTTCTTCATCTCCAATCATCCTTCATTTTCATGCCTATTTAAATGAAGGAAGTTCATCTTCATATGAGTGTGAGAGAGCATCCACCATTATCCTCTTCTTCAGTAAACCCTAGTTTCTGCAGTCAATCAATTAGGGGTTTTGAGCGTAAACAAGTCTTTGGATAAATCGATTATTCAATTTGTAATTATAGGTTAGTCTCTCCACTACTACCTATAATTTTGTAATCTCTCTCTCTTTTGTACTCTCTTTCTTCAGTGAAATAAAGAATAATTATCGGGTCCGTGGACGTAGGCAATTTGACCGAATTATGTTAAATCTTTGTGTTCTCTACTCTTCTGTATTTCTTTGTTTGGTGATTACTTTTCATTGAATTGGTGATTGATAATTAATCGACAAGTTAGATCCATCTTTTGATTGTTTCTGCGCTTTAGTATTCCGCTGCAGTTTTGGAGTTAGTGCAAATTAATTGAAATTCTGCACAATAGATTGATATCAGAGCTAGCTGTCTTGTTCTAGATTAGTTATCAGTGGCAAATTCTTTTAGTAGTGGTATGAAAAATTATGGCATCACAAAATTTGTTAGAAAAGGAGTTTTTGGGACAAGGAAGGTGAAGACTAATGACGGTGCTCTTCAGCAATAACTTCATTCATTTAGAGGAAGAGATAAAAGCCAGAAGCGCCTTGGAGGTAGAAGAGATATGCATGGGTCCTACTACGTCAAAGGTCCTAAAAGGGATGCTTACTATTATTGTATGAAGAATGGGCATTTCATAAGGGATTGTCCAGCTCTTAGAAAGAAAAGAGAGAATAAGGAGAAAGCTTCAGTACTAGCAGCAGTTAGATCAGATGCAGATAGAAGTGATAGTAATACATCATTATTTTCAGACAGTATTTCACCTTTAGAGCATTCAAGTTGGGTGATTGATTCTGGACCCTCTTGTCATATGACGCCAGATAGGAGTTGTTTTGTTAGTTACAAGAAGATTGGTGGCGAAGCAGTTCATATAGGGAATGGCACATCTTGTCATGTTGTGGGCGTTGGAAGTGTGAGGTTTAGGATGCATGATGATGTTGTTAGGACTATCACGGATGTTAGACATGTTCCAATGTTGCGTAGAAGTTTGTTATCAGTTGGAGCTTTGAGTAGACTTGGTATGAGGATAATAGTAGATAAAGAGAATTTGAGAGTGGCGAAGGGTTCCTTGGTAGTGATGAAAGGGGTACGAGTTAATGATATTGATGTGCTTCATAGAGAGACGGTCTTAGAAGAATCAGTAGTTTCTGCTGATTCTATTATTTCAGATCCTACTCAGTTATGGCATCTTCGTTTAGGTCATGTTGACGAGGAGAGTCTTGAAGAATTAAAGAAGCGTGGGTTGATTAATGGTGTTTGTCAATCGAAGCCTAGCACTTGTGGAGACTGTTCTTTTGGAAAGAAAAAGCATGTCACATTTGATGTTGGGAGACCTAGAGCTATAGAGTTTCTAGAGTATGTTCATTCTTATGTGCGGGGACTCACCCCAGTTGCATGTTTTGGTGGAGCCAGTTACTTCGTCTTATTTGTGGATGATTTCTCACGTAAGGTCTGGGTCTATTTCTTAAAGGCCAAAGATGAAATATTTGTCCAGTTTTGTAAGTGGAAGACCTTGATAGAGAAGCAGTCGAGAAAGCGTTTGAAGGTTCTCAAAGTTGGAAATAGTAGTGAATTTATGTCACAAAAATTCACAAACTATTGTGCGTCCAAGCATGTAATTAGAGATTTTTCTATTTATATCACGGAAAGCATGTGTCAGATATTAGGGGAGAGAGCTATGAGCTTGAGAACGACTGCTGGTTAGAAGAGGGATTTTGGATAGAAGCAATATTTATTGCAGTATTTCTCATCAACCATACACCTTCAATTGTCATATATATGAAGATCCCGGAAGAGATATGGAAAAGAAAGCCTGTTGATTATTCATTCCTTAAAGTGTTTGGTTGTTCAGCTTATTTAGAAGATGAGAGACATGATAAGTTGAAGCTTAGGGAAAACAAGCACATTTTGATAGGCTATAGAGAAGGAGTGAAGAGGTATAGGTTGTGGTGTAAAATAAACAGAAGAACTGTGACTAGCAGGCATGCGATATTTGATGAGAGGTCATTGTTGAAGGTGGAGTCTCTATCAAGTGATGACATTGGGAGGATAAAAAATTGCCAAACACATTTGGAGTCATCAGATTGTTTCCATATTCGGAGAGATATTGGTATTTCCGATGATACCATGGTTGATGAGAAGATTACAGAGGTTCGGACTCTAGGTGGAGCTCACTTGCTTGAAAGGCCTTTTTTGGTTCAGTTGGCCCTATTTATAAGCATATTTATAGCGATGATTCTTCATCTTATGCTTTAAATGTTGTAGAGCTTATTGGTGAGTCTGCTGATGTTGACTTAGGAAAGTCTAGAAAAATTCTTGTGGAGGAGATTGGAGTAGATAGTGTTGAGTATGTCCTCACTCAATTTGGAATGGAGAAGGTGAAGCACGCTGTTAAATCTCCATTAGTCTCTCAAAGATTTGTATCTACAGTTTCATCTCCTACATCAGATATGTTAAAGAATTTTGGCAATTTCTCGTATGCATTATGTTTGTTGATGTGCATACTATCTTTCTTGTGCTTGGGAAAGATTTGGAAGCTTTGTTTGGGAAATATTGCCCAAACTAGTTCACATTGAGCTTGTTGACGTAGACCCAACAATTTGTCGAGATGTGGTGATGCAAAGAGATTGTTATATTTGAATCAAGGTGAAGTGTTGAATTTATGTGATTGAATATTTTCCAAAGAAGACAAGAAAATAATTAATTGATTCATTCAATCAATTAATTAGGCTATATATGGAAAGATAAAGAGGAAGGAGATGTGTGATATTTTTTAGAGAAATAAAACTAATTAATTGCTAATCAATTAATTAGTCAGATCTATTATATGAAGATAGACAAGTTTATACATGAAGATTGATTTAAGTAATGGAAATTTATGGAAACATTGATTTTTTGTCATTTATGTGCATTGGAATCAATTCAAGTAACTTGGAAAGGTTGTCACAAATCTGAAAATTAATTTTCTACATCTCCAAGCATCTTTCATTTTCATGCTTATTTAAATAAAGGAAGTTCATCTTCATATGAGTGTGAGAGAGCATCCACCATTATCCTCTTCTTGAGTAAACTCTAATTTCTGCAGTTAATCAATTAGGGGTTTTGAGCATAAACAAGACTTTGGATAAATTGATTATTCAATTTGTAATTATAGGTTAGTCTCTCCACTACTACCTATAATTTTGTAATCTCTCTCTTTTGTACTCTCTTTCTTTAGTGAAATAAAGAATAGTTGTCGGGTCCGTGGACGTAGGCAATTTGGCCGAACCATGTTAAATCTTGGTGTTCTCTACTGTTATATATTTCTTTGTTTGGTGATTACTTTTCATTGAATTGGTGATTGATAATTAATAGACAAGCTAGATCCTTCTTTTGATTGTTTATGCGCTTTAGTATTCCGCTGCATTTTTGGAGTTAGTGCAAATTAATTGAAATTTTGTACAACAGATTGGTATCAGAGCTAACTGTCTTGTTTTAGATTAGTTATCAATGGAAAATTATTTTAGTAGTGGTAGGAAAAATTATGGCATCACCAAATTTGTTAGAAAAGGAGTTTTCGGGACATGGAAAGTGAAGACTAATGATGGTGCTCTTCATCAACAACTTCGTTCATCTAGAGGAAGAGATAAAAGCCAGAAGCACCTTGGAGGTAGAAGAGATATGCATGGGTCCCACGTCAAGGGTCCTAAAAGGGGTGCTTGCAATTATAGTAAGAAGAATGGGCATTTCATACGAGATTGTCCAGCTCTTAGAAAGAAGAGAGAGAAGAAGGAGAAAGCTTCAATACTGGCAGTAGTTAGATCAGATGTGGATAGAAGTGATAGTCATACATCATTATTTTCAAACAGTATTTCACCTTTAGAGCATACAAGTTAGACGATTGATTCTGGAGCCTCTTGTCATATGACGCAAGATAGGAGCTGTTTTGTTAGTTACAAGAAGTTTGATGGCAGAGCAGTTCATATGGGGAATGGCACATCTTGTCATGTTGTGGGCGTTGGAAGTGTGAGGTTTAGGATGCATGATGATGTTGTTAGGACTATCACGGATGTTAGACATGTTCCAATGCTGCGTAGAAGTTTGTTATCAGTTGGAGCTTTGAGTAGACTTGGTATGAAGATAATAATAGATAGAGAGAATTTGAGAGTGGCGAAGGGTTCCTTGGTAGTGATGAAAGGGATGCGAGTTAATGATATTGATGTGCTTCATGGAGAGACGATCTTAGAAGAATCAATAGTTTATACCGATTCTAGTATTTCAGATCCTACTCAGTTATGGCATCTTCGTTTAGGTCATGTTGATGAGGTGGTCTTGAAGTATTAAAGAAGCGTGGGTTGATTGATGGTGTTTGTCAGTCGAAGCCTAGCACTTGTGGAAACTATTCTTTTGGAAAGAAAAATCATGTCACATTTGATGTTGGGAGACCTAGAGCTATAGAGTTTCTAGAGTATGTTCATTCTTATGTGCGGGGACCCACCCCAGTTGCATCTTATGGTGGAGCCAGTTACTTCATCTTATTGGTAGATGATTTCTCACGTAAGGTCTAGGTCTATTTCTTAAAGGCCAAAGATGAAATATTTGCCCAGTTTTGTAAGTGGAAGACCTTGATAGAGAAGCAGTCGAGGAAGCGTTTGAAGGTTCTCAAAGTTGGAAATAGTAGTGAATTTATGTCCCAAGAATTCACTAATTATTGTGCATCCAAGCATGTAATTAGAGATTTTTCTATTTCTGTTGAGTCACATTGTTATGAAGTGGCGGAGAGCATGTGTCGGATATTATGGGAGAGAGCTATGAGCTTGAGAACGATTGGTGGTCTAAAAGAGGGATTTTGGGCCGAAGCGATATCTATGGCAGTATTTCTCATCAACTATACACCTACAATTGCCATAGATATGAAGATCCCGAAAGAGATATGGAAAAGAGAGCCTGTTGATTATTCATTCCTTAAAGTGTTTGGTTGTTCGGCTTATTTAGAAGATGAGAGGCATGATAAGTTGAAGCCTAGGGAAAGCAAGCACATTTTGTTAGGCTAAAGAGAAGTAGTGAAGAGGTATAGGTTGTGGTGTAAAATAAATAGAAGAACCGTGACTAGCAGGCATGCGATATTTGACGAGAGGTCTTTGTTGAAGGTGGAGCCTCTATCAAGTGATGACAATGGAAGGATAGAAAATTGCCAAACACATTTGGAATCATCAGATTGTTTCCATATTCGAAGAGATATTGGTATTTCCGATGATACCATGGTTGATGAGAAGATTACAGAGGTTCAGACTCTAGGTGGAGCTCACTTGCTTGAAAGGCCTTTTTTGGTTCAGTTGGCCCTATTTATAAGCATATTTATAGCGATGATTCTTCATCTTATGCTTTAAATGTTGTAGAGCTTATTGGTGAGTCCGCTGATGTTGACTTAGGAAAGTGTAGAAAAATTCTTGTGGAGGAGATTGTAGTGGATTGTGACGACCGCCCATGACCCCTGCACTGAACATAGAGACAGTGCGCTGTAAAGTGTGCCAGACAGCCATGGACGACCGCCAAGGTTAAGTTAAAACAGCAGAATCTATCGTATTACTCATAGCGCATGGATAAAATACAATAGAGGATATATATAGTGAAGCTTCACAAAATAGAATCTCATCAATTAAGCTTCATAATAGTTGAATACAAACATCTGAATAGTCAATACATCAAGCCTCACTACATATCACTCAGAGAATTATACAATCAGCGGAACATCCAGTACATATAGTAAGAAAATAATATGCAAGCCTCCAGCTCGTCTTCGTCATCAGCATCGTCGGAAACTAAGAACAGCACCTATCACCTGCTACCTAGTCTGCCCATCCCAAAATGGATGAACAGCCCAAGGTAATAAGAGTTGAACATAAAACCTTGAGTCAGACAACAGTCTTAGTGAGCGGTAATTAACTAACAACATACCAAAAGAGCATAAAGGTAAAAGGAATAGGAATCCAACCCTCCCACTCCACCTCTTTCTACAGTGATAGCCCCCAGACACACTAAGCAGAAATAAACATAGCAAAGCAGACATTTAAAGTAAAGCAATTATCACTCGAGTCAAGGTCGATGTTTTCTAAGCATAAACCCCCAAGGCCTAAACCAAGATCAGATAAGCACCCAGAAAATATTGCTCTTGAGACCGAATGACGATACAACCAAACATCCATGACTCTGGCTATCACTGTTATCATTGCTTCGATACCACCGTTAATTGAATGACTGGAACATTCTTTCAGCCGTCCGTCAAGGGCCAATGGTAACCCCGGTTCTAGACAGAACTCCGCACGTCGTCGCAGCCCGTGCCTAGGACTATCGAATCTGCCCAGAGTACTCGACTACCAACTGTAGTCTTTTGGGAATATCGAATCTGCCCAGCGTACTCTTGATTTGAGCCTGCTAGAACCTTCAACAACGATGAAATCTCAGCCTTCTAGTCATCCTCCTCGACGACTATTCTCATACTAGCTCAAGCGCCTCTCGAGCCAACCATTATCCTCAAACTCGAACCATTTCACCGAGTCATCAACATGCTTGGAATGATCCCGTTTGGATTAAACCAAGGCTATCTCATATCATGCCTCGCTTCATCTCATCATAGCAAAGCCTCATCTCAACATCATCATCAAATCTATCCATATGAGCTTCATCAACCGCCACATATGCCACGAGCAGCTTTTCCAATTCAAGAGCCTTTCCCTTAGCTTTTGAATCATCTTCGACCATCTTGTCTAAATCAAATCATCAATCAACTAATTTATAACAATCAATCAAGTCAATCATTAATCCAAGTAATCAAGCATTCAAACATGATCTAATAAACAATTATAACAATAATGGCAATCTTGTAAATAAAGAGTCCAAATCTAACAGGCATGAAACATGAGCACTATCTCTACAACTTGATGAATGAATTTGCATAGATTAACATGTAGTAAAATGGATGTCAAATCATCATGAACAATGGATCTATACTTCAGTTTACGAAAATGCATGGAAATCACTATTTAACACAAAATCAAGCCATCAATCTGATATACTCCTTTGGATCCGTGTGAGAGATAACCACCACTCACCAAATCACCTAAATACTTCAAAAGCAACACACTTCAGATCTAGACAGCGAAGGATCTAGCTTGATCCGCCAAAATTCCGCTTCAAACGATGAAATCTCTCTTCGATGGTTGAAGATCTTCAATCTAAACTCTTGGATCTTCGATTTGATCTTCGAAAGTGGATGGAAGGAATCACAAGATTAGAGTGGAGAAAAGAAGTGAAGAAGTGTAGAACTCGAACTCTCAAAATAGCAGCACTTCGTCGCTTCAAAATCCGAATCCCAAAAAGTGAAGAAAAACCCCGTATTTATAGGCTGGAAATCCCTAAGTCGTCCACGACTTAACAAACCCCACGACTTACGACTCAACAGTCCTCCGACCTACAACTTAGCAGTTCAATGACCTAACACTTGCGTGACTTAAGATACGCGCGACCTAACACTTAGGTACGACCTAAGACTCAACACTCATGCGCACGACCTAGCGACTTAACAACATAAGTCCTCATGCGACCTAACTGAGATGCCAACCTAACAGCTCCGACCTAACAAAGACGCGGCTTAACATCTCCGCGACCTAACACATACGACTCAACGACTCATCAACCTTGCGACTTAACGACTCAACCAAGGTCGCGACCTAACTACTCAACTGCTAAACTTAGGTCGCTCACGACCTAACTACAACACTCCTTAAGTCGCTCGAACGACTCAAACTCCTTAGGTTGTTAACCCGCTTAGTCCCTTAGGTCGTTAACTCGCTAACTCCTACACTGCTAAATCCTTAAGCCGCTAACCCTTAAGTCGCCGCTCTTAAGTCGCCAACTCCTTAAGTCGCTCTATTCCTTAGGTCGCCTACCCTTCTTAAGTCGGCTACTCCTTAAGTCGTCTACCCCTTAAGTCGCTCCACGACCTAACCTCCTTCACGACCTAAGCTCCAACACGACCAAACTCCTTAGGTCTCTTCTATCTCTTAAGTCTCTCCACGACTTAAGCTACCACCCGACTTAAGCTACCACTCGACTTAAGCTACCACTCGACTCAACTTCTACACGACTTAAGCTACAACACGGCTTATCTCCGAACGACCTAACTTATGGACGATCTAATTTTGAACGAATCAACAACACTAACGTCCTAATAACACCGGTTACAATCATTCGATCCATAAAAATACGGGTCGTTACATGGATAGTGTTGAGTATGTCCTCACTCAATTTGGAATGGAGAAGGTGAAGCACGCTGTTAAATCTCTATTAGTCTCTCGAAGATTTGTATCTACAGTTTCATCTTCTACATCGGATATGTTGAAGAATTTTGGTATTGTTTCATATGCATTATGTTTGCTGATGTGCATACTATCTTTCTTATGCTTGATAAAGATTTGGAAGCTCTGTTTCGGCATGCCCAAACTAGTTCACGTTGAGCTTGTTGACGTAGACCCAACAATTTGTCGAGATGTGGTGATGCAGAGAGATTGTTATATTTGAATCAAGGTGGAATGTTGAATTTATGTGATTCAAATATTTTTCAAAGAAGATAAGAAAATAATTAATTGATTCATGCAATCAATTAATTAGGCTATGTATGAAAAGGTAAAGAGGAAGGATATAGGTGATATCTTTTAGAGAAAGGAAACTAATTAATTGCTAATCAATTAATTAGTCAGATCTATTATATGAAGATAGACAAGTTTATACATGAAGATTGATTTAAGCAATGAAAATTTATGGAAACATGGATTTTTTGTCATTTATGCGCATTGGAATCAATTCAAGTAACTTGGAAAGGTTGTCACATAATCGGGAAATTAATTTTCTTCATCTCCAAGCATCCTTCATTTTCATGCCTATTTAAATGAAGGAAGTTCATCTTCGTATTAGTGTGAGAGAGCATCCACCATTATCCTCTTCTTCTTTAAACCATAATTTCTACAGTCAATCAATTAGGAGTTTTGAACGTAAACAAGTCTTTGGATAAACTGACTATTAAATTTGTAATTATAGGTTAGTCTCTTCACTACTACTTATAATTTTGTAATCTCTCTCTTTTGTACTCTCTTTCTTCAGTGAAATAAAGAATAGTTGTTGGGACCGTGGATGTAGGCAATTTGGCCGAACTACGTTAAATCTTTGTGTTCTCTACTCTTCTGTATTTCTTTGTTTGGTGATTATTTTTCATTGAATTGGTGATTGATAATTAATCGACAAGTTAGATCATTCTTTTGATTGTTTCCGCGCTTTAGTATTCCGTTGCAGTTTTGAAGTTAGTGCAAATTAATTGAAATTCTGCACAACAGTTCGTGACCTAACTAGTTTGAAGTTAAATTTCGAGAAACATTTATTTATTGCTCGATAAATAGTTACATAGCTTTATCGATGCAAATAAATTGCCGAAGTTATTGCTTTTTAATATTCGGTCTTTCAAGCAGATATGTCCAGTTATATAATTTGGTTTGCATTTAGTACTGATAAGACCTTTTAAATTGATATGTCAAATTATATTATTTGGTATACTTATATTCCATACAAGTCAAATACCAAAGTTTAATTTATTTTAGTTTGGAAATCATTTACATCCAAACACTCTTACATGTTACTATTCAATCAAAGCCACCTAAAAGTTATTGTTTAAAACACATTTTAAGAGGATCTGAATTACTGTCAAACACCACTAGCTCAAATGTCAAGTGTATGACGCTCTAGGCTTAAGTCCTAGATGCCATGACTTCGAACCCCCGAGACATCAAAATGAGTGATCAACTTAAATAAAGTATCGCTCTTGTTACAAAAAATGTTTGTATTAATTAGTTGGAATGCGGGATTTATAATGAACTTTTTGTAAAGGGATTGTTAGATGTTAATTTGGAAAAGACAAGGAAGAAAATATATAAACAATTAAATGTATAAGGTGAGAATAATTTAATTAGAAGATAAAAAGTTTTCAGACTAGCACCAGTGGTTATGCGCTTCGACTTTGATGCGAGAGGTCACATGTTAGAAACTTGCGTAGCGTGATTCGAATATATATTGACATGTAGTATGTTGTATATTGTCCAAAACTTATATTGCTAATATGTATTACTATCTAAGAACCCAATTTCAAAACCAAAAAAATAGTTACTAATATAGTCGTATTCATTCATTCCTCTTTTGACATGAAAGCCAAGGGGAGAATAATCTAGGGCGTGTTCTAATAAGTACTACAGGGGAATACTTCTCTTCTTTTATACTATTTATCTTTAAGTCGGATCTCACATAAGTTTTTCTATTTTTCTCATAATTTTAAAATTGAAGCAGTCAATTCTCCTTGATTGAGTATACTATAAAGAAGGTCACAAGTTAAATCACACGAACCACACTTATGTCTAATATATTGCATAATAACCACACCTTTTGTTTACTTACCTTTATCTCAAGCACCAAGGTTCGATTCAAAATTCTATCTAAAATACTTTAGAATTGCTTAGTTTATTTAAAATATTTATTATTTTCTATTAAGTTTCTTCATACTTTTAATTCTCTATCAAAATACAAGCACAACTCGTACAATCTTATTTGGGGTAAGAATAATAATTAAACAAAATGGAACATATACCTTACTGAAAATAACATATTTTCAGACAATTATGATAACATCAATAAAATGAAAGAAAGCAAAATAAATAAATAAATTATAAAATGAAATATAATAAATCGAATAAAAAGTATAATAATTAAGAACCTATCTATCCACATACGTACTGTTAGTTTACATAACAAAAAATGATCGGTGTTTGAATTTCACTGATCATAAGTAAATTATAACATAAATGTTGTATGTTTTCACACTAAACATAAGATCATGAAATTGACATGTCTATTTAGTCTAGAGCAATAATTTTCATTTTAAGTTATTTCTTTGATTCACTCATTTTCCTAAGACAATATATAAGTTTAGTTATTCATGTTGTTTTTTCGTAAAAAAATATATAAAGCGCACATTGAAACACCCCGCCTCTATACCCATGCGACCAAAGTGTATCACTAGGTAATTCTGTCTGGTAGTACGGAGAATGAGGTGATATTGGGCTTACACACATGAATATTCCATTGAGCTAACAAGGGTATGTGTTTCAAAATCGAATAAACAACTCACATATACGTACCGAGTATCGGTGCAAAGCAATAAACATGTGTGTCTCTAGGATAGAACAATAACTATATACACTAAAGGATAAAGAACACAAAGTCATTATCGTAGCGGTAAAATATAATATGAAATATAAACAACAGACGGTGTAAATATAGAATATCTCAACTGTCCAATATCTCAAATAATATATGAAGTATAACCAATTTACATTATAATGACATACATAAAATGAGATGATATAAAACAAGAGATGGACTACAATAAAGATATCTACCCACTACGCCTATAAAACACAAGTTGGTATCTTTGTAACGACCCAAAATTTCAGTCATTTGAATTTGGAATATTTAATTTATTTTAAATATTGAAAAGTTAATTTTATAAGTTAAATAACTTATATTTCAAATATAGTGATTTATTTGATAATTAAATGGTTAAAATTTGAATAATTGGAATTGTATAAATAATTGAATCTTGAATTCAATGCAAACAAAAATGATTTCGAAAATTGGTTTAAATTATATTTGAATAAGAAGGAAGATAGTAAACTTTTAAATTTGATTTAAAAGTGATTAAACTGATTTCGGAAAATATCTCGTTTTAATTAACATGCAAAAATAGCCTTTCGGGGCACTATCTCGGATTTCGAAGAAACCAGTTTCATTGGATCTGGAATAATGAATTATTATACGATGTCGAATTTCGTGGCGATTGGACTTATCGTTTGGTCGTGCGAGTTCAAAACGCGTAGAAATTAAATAAAGGAATTTAAATTAATATAACTCGATTTGAAAAGTTAACATCTGTATATGATGGAATTGGCTTTCGATATATATTCCATTGTGTTTGGAATAGGGGTATAACATATAAAACGCCAGGCAGCACACTTTGTTTGGAGTCCGAAATTTTAAAGTGTGAATAGTGCCGTGAATTTTTTTCTATAAAAGGTCATCCACTTTCTCCATTTGCAAAACCCTAACTTAAATTTTCAGCCGCCATTAAACATCAGCCAAATCCAATGGCCTATAATTGTCCGAGCTGCTACGAACATTTTCAAGCCTCGGCCCCAACATCAAAGTTGCTAGTCTCGAGAAAAGGAGCTTATCTAACGATTAGATCGAGTCAAAGCACAGCGGCGACCAATCTTGTACGACAGAGGTGGTTTTTTGGGTTTCGCGGTGGTGATGTCGCGCATGACGCGTGCACACGATGGCGGCGAGCGAGGCAGGCGGCAAAGCGGCGGTGGCGCAGGGGTGGTAGTAGGTGGAGGTGCAATCGATCGATTTGAATAAAAACAAAAAGAAAGAAAAGCTCGGCTGGAAACGAACGCGTGCGAGAGGAAAGAAGAGGGGGAAGGTTTAATTTTTTAAAATGTTAATTAGTTAAGTTAATTATAAATTTAATTATTTCGTATGATCGTTAATTCATAACTTTTTCGTATAAGGTCCAAATTATGTGCGACAAGTTACATTGCGATCGTAGCAACAATTTCTACGCACTGGAGTTAGATTTGATGGATTCGGAGCTAGTAGGGATTTTGTGTCAAATTGAACGACCGTTCAATTTTATTCCAAACCGGAGCGCTTTGGCGGTTTCCGGAATCTTTGTGAGTTAACTCACCTCTCTAACCCACTTATATTTTTATATAAGTGTGGATATTTTATTTATGCTGTTCGTTGCTTATTTGGATGATTTACTATTTTATTAGTTGGTTTGGATATATATTCCCGCCTATTGGAGCAGATGAGACCCTATTATGTTCCCGTGTATGAGTGGATGACCCTTTGTATACGAATCCCGCCTCGAAGCGGTTGATTTATATTATTTGATTATATATTGTATGTGATGCAGGGGGACAGGTTGGAGGGATCCAACATGATTCCTCACACTATTGATTTTACTTTTCATATATTTTGATATATGATGTGTTGGATGCCATATTTGATGACATGGATATGTTTTTGCTTATTTAGTGCTATAGTAGCACTAGGCCGTATTTTTAGTATTTTGAAATACTATAAAATAGTGATTTTGAATGGAAATGATTTTCGAAGTGATTTTGGAAGTATATGTTTTAATAATTTTTTAAATTATTAAAGGAATGAATTTATTTTTAAATAAATAAAAAGTATGATTTTGATGTTATGAAGTATGGTTTTGTGAAATATTTTTAAATAGAGATTTTTGAATAGTTTTTATAAAGAATTTCTAAAAGTGATATTTTCTAAATAAATAAATAGATTTATAATCAGAATTCGTAAATATTTTGTAAATGGATTTGAAATTTATTTGGTAAATGGAAATGGATTTTATAAATAAATTAGATTTATAAAAATATGGATTTATAAGTGGATTTTGATAGTAAAATGAGTTTTTATAAAAGAATAATTTATAAATAGAATTTTATAAATAAAGAGATTTTATAAAATAAAAGTTTTATAAAATAGAAAAAAGATTTATAAACATAGTTTTATAAATATGGAAATGATTTATGTTGAGATTTAAATATGGATTTTTATATAAAGAAATACATTCAAGTTTTTAAAAGTCAAGTAATCTTTTTAAAGGAATGTTTTGAAAGTAATGTTTTTGATGAAGTTAATGGTTTTAAAGTGATAATCTTTAAAAGTAAAGTTTTGAAAGTAATAATTTCGAATGGAGTTTAAATGGTTTTGAAAAGTGATTTAAAATGTGATATGTATCGAAAACATAAATTTCAACACTTTTTGTTGTAATAGACGTGTTCGGGGAAGTATGGAAGGCATGGACTATAACACTGTTGTTATAGTAAATGATTTCTGAAAAAAAATATTTTATATAGTATATGGGATTTATATATATATAATTAATTAATTAATTAAATCCCTATATTAGTGTTTTTGGGTTGTCGTAATGATGTTTTACGCAACATTCGTTTTGACCCAATAAATTATGTTTTGACCTTCCATTGTGAAATACACGAATTGGTTCTTATGATCGTACTAAAGGCTTGGTGGTGTAGAAAGCATTGCTTCTTATACTTTACACCCGTCCAGAGGCGTACGAACTCTGGAGTTGTACGGTTATAGAAATCTTTTTGGCATGCCTCTAAAATGGTAGTGTATTTAAATATACTTATATCGTTGATATAAGTATATGGAAATGTTTTCCAATATCAAAGGATTGAAATGGTTTTGCGAATATATCTTTTGAAGAATTTGAAGTAAATATTTGAAAATTGATTTAATTAATTAAAGATTAATTCAATGGGCCTAGTGACTGCTTATGTGCTAGATATTGTTTGTTGCTTTGGTAGATAAATAACTTACTATCAAATTTGGCCATTTTTGGTTTCCTTGACTTGATGTGGGAACTGATTAGTTGTGCACTAAGCACAAAGTCGACTGAGTAGGCTTGATTATCGTTTGGGTTAAGAATGTTGATTCGAGTAGTGCAGAGTGTCTATGGTACTCCAATCTACCGGGCTTCCTTCTTGGTTGAAGGATAGCAAGTTGAGAGTTGGAAACGTGATAAGTCTACGAGACTTGGTTTCCGTATGAGATTGAGGGCCTCTTTATCATTGTTGGTCCGGAGACATTGGGGTCAGATTTATTCGAGAACCACTTTGGACTAATGTATGCGTTTGAAATTGTAGGTTTATGATGATGACTTTGAAGACGGAGATCTTCATGATGCAGGGCTACTTGCTACTAGACCCGCGATGCATATTATATATATATGGTGGCAGTAGTGCTTCGTTATGAAAATCTACGATATGCAAGTACTTCTTGCTACTAATCCTAGGGGTAATTCCCGACAGGTTGTGGTAGGAGAGTGCCTTCAGTTTGGCCTGTTCCCGGATTACTTGAATGGATGAATGTTTGACATTTCATTTCTAAGACCACAATGTTGACTTTTACAAACGTACATTTGTTTGGTGGCGGAGAAGGCACCTTCTCTTAGCTTTAACACCCTTCTTTGAGACATACGAGCTCAGAGGTTTTATGTTCATGAAAGTCAATAGTGATATATTTACATATAAAAACTTTTAGTTTTTTATTTCTAATAGAAATATATTTTATTTATAAACATATAAGCAAAATAGGTTGGTGCACTGCTTGGAAAATTCCAGGCCGTGCACCAACGGTGCACTGTTCCTCTTGGACCGGTAGACCAATTCTGATTGACATGTAAAGGTATTTTTGCGCTCATATCTTACCTTTGTTGTATATAAATAAATGTTACACTGGGTATTTTGAGTGTTTCTACAGATATACAGTTTGAGGAGCCTTCATGTTAAATGGAGCAAAAGAGAAGAAAAAGGGAGATTCGCATTGGATTATATAGCTACTTTGAAAAGATTGAACAAAAGAAGTTGTAGCTGAGTGGTTAAGGCATCTCCTAAATGGCAGAAGGAGTTGATTTCGAATCCTGGAAAGCACATTATTTTTGCATATGAAAATGAAGGATTTTTGAGAAGATATACATATACATATGAACATACTTGTGATTGATTATATACATACAAATCAACAATCTCTCAATCAATCACAAATCTTCTTCCAATCAAATCAAGCAATCACATTCAGATGACTATGCCAATTTATCATGGATTTGATTCACATCTACAAATCTTCTTCTATTTTCTGTTTTTTTATTTACACATAGACAATTGTACCTTCTATCAATTAGTTTTATTAGACATAATTATCTAAGTTTTTCTTCCTTTTTCATTAGTGATAGACCGTTAATTATTTTTAGCGGCTATCCTAATTTTATTTTTTGTTTATCTGAATTTATGTTTGTTTTTCTGTTTTTTCTGTTTTTCCATTGTTTAGAACTTGTGAAGGAGTTCTGATTTAACTCCCAACAACTCTTTCATGATAAATAGTTGGATCCTTCTGTGAGAAAAGGATTGGAGTTTAAATCAATATTTCTTCACTTGTCTATTTTTCTACATTTTTTGTAGTTTAGGAATCACCTCCAAATTCGTCTAACTCGTCCACGAAATTACATAAACAATAGAATTTAATTTTCCCCCCTGTGTTCGACCTACATACTACACACCTGTGCGCTTGCAGTATTTTAATTTCACAAACAAGTTTTTGGCGCCGTTGCCGGAGAGGAAATTATTAAATTTTACTGTTTATTTAATTTTTGATTCGAGTTAGTTTTTGTTTTTGTTTTTATTTTTGTGTATCTAATCAAGAGAAGGATGAAAAAAGAAACAAATCATTATCAATCTGTTTACAGTTTTGGTAATTTATTTCCTTTCTTTTAGATTACACAAAGATTACACAATCTCTTCTTATTTTTGTTTCCTTCTTTTTAGTTTACAAAGTCTCTTCTCATTTTATTTTTCTTTCTTTTTTTCCCTTTGCTTATTTTAGGCTACATATATTGCAGTGTTTTAACTACAACAAAAAAAATCTACATTTTTTATTTCCTTTTGCCTATTTCTTATTTTTACAATTCCACTTCCTTTGTTATTCCTACTAAAAAAAACTTTCTTTCTTTTTACATTGCTTATTTTTTTTGCAGTGTTTATACTGCAACAAAAAAACATATCTCATAGTATTTTTACTACAACAAAAAAAACCTTTTTGTGCTTATTTCTCTTTTGCAACTTTTTTTTCTTTTTTTTTCATATTTATAAAAGTTTTCTTGATTATTAGATTTGGTAAATCAATTCCATCTCTAAAGCAAGATTAAAAAAACAAATTTTCTACTTCTGATTTTTCCTTGTACATAAAACATTCCTTTCTTCAAACTTCGACCGTCACCTTCACCAAACAACATCACAACATCAAGATCGCCAATCCAACCTAAAAACACTCCAACGCCATCAGGTTTTTGGTACTATCAAGAAACATTGGACGTCAAGTTTAATTTTGTAAGTATTTCCTTTCTCTACAGGTACCATGCTTTTGTAAAAAATTGCTTGTAAAAACAGGTTGCTGCAAATTGCAAATTGCAAATCGGCAATGCTTATACAATTGTTTTATTTGCAATTTTAATTGTTCTTTGCTAAATTGGTCACGAATTTTTAGTTGAATTTCAAAATAATAAAAATCGAAAAATTGTATTCTATGGAATTGACTATCTCGAATAGTTAGATCGTGGATATATAGTAGTTCAATTTATTGAACTATTAGCAAAAGGGGCCGCATACTACTTGTAAAACATGGTCGTATCCCTTAGTAGTTTATACTATACGAGAACGGCCATAAGACCCTCTTCCCCCCTCTAATTGAGTCAGTCAACTAATAGAGTACAATTTAGTATTTTTTTTAATATTTTGAAGTAAAACCATTTTTCTTAAACTTTTCAAACTTAGAAGAAATCAACATGGTTCAAACGGTTGGAAACGATAAGTTTAGTGATACTACTAAAGCATGGAATGCATGCTTAAACCATTTTAACTCTGACTTCGATGAATATGAAAATATTTCTGAGTTAAACAACATGCTTAATTCACACACTTCACCACTAGACTTGAGTTTTGAATTACAAACAAAACCCATGATTGATAATGAACATACAAACTCTAGTGTTTTGAATGAAATCGTGCTTAGTCACACAAATGTATGGGATTATAATAACAAATATTTGGAACACATGAACCTTTATGTTGATAAAATCTTTATAGGTAAAGTTTTACTGTGGGACACACCTGATTTTAAATCTAAGCATAACGACAAACCATTCATCGAGTCTATTCTCCATTTCAGTGCAAACTCTAAAAATAGTGCTAAAAACAAGTATGGGGGAGAAAGATGTAGGCGTTCATCACAATTCATTCATCATTTGCACAAATCACATTTTATACATGATCTATGTCCGCATTTAGTTATTAACTGCATTTCATTTTAGAAATCATTTTACACCTCATCCATCTTTGGGTACTCTCATTCAAATTTAAGAAATGTTTTTACAGTGCGGACACTATCTCGACTAAGTGTGGGGGAGGGTCTGAATTGAATTTCATCTTTTTCATTCTTTTTTTTCTTTCTTAAAAAGATACATCAATTTTTTTTATTCACCTCAAATTTTTTTAAATTTTCTTCTCATTTCCCAAACTTTGATTTATTTTAAATAGTCATGACATAATAAGTTAAATAGCTCTATTCATGGGATGGAAAATTTTGTGAATCACTAATATCGAATCGAAAATGTAATGAAAAGTTGAATTACGAATGATAATAGTGTAACCAGTATATAGGGAGACTCGTAGGTGATGGTTATGAAATCTATTCTAAATTGTAGTCTTTGTTTAAAAAGTGGTTGCTTTAAAGTACTTGCATTGACACTTGTTTTTTCCCATTAAAGTTAATAAGTGCTATGATGATTTTTCTCTTTAAAAAAACGAAAAAAAACCATAATAATAAAATTCCAAGGATATCCAACATTGCTAGTACATCTAGCGTTGGTGTGCAAACCCGCCAAGCTCTTTCCCAACTCTCACGTAAACCCGCGAGGCAGCGCATGTGTGGGTATACCTTGGTCTCATTTTATGAGTTGGACACCTAAGGATTACCGACACCTTGTTGACATAGTCAGCGTCGATCTGCACAATCCGCCAAGCTCTGTCCTGACTCTCACGTAAGCTCGCGAGGCAGTGCATGGGTGGTATACCTTGGTCTTTACGTTAGGTGTATAAATTTTTATTTTTGCAAATAAAGAGAGAGTAAGCAATTGAAGCCCAATCATCTTCTTGACTTTATTGATTTGACTATTTATACAAAAGGAAATAACAATACCACTTTGCAAACCGTGACAAGCAAACAAAGAATCTATTTCATGGCTGCACTATGTTGTCAACCGAACTAACTAGCCAAAATAGAGTTTAACATTTGGATTTTGTGGGTAGTATCCATTGAAAACCCTCACGAGACACCACTTGTGTTACTAGGGACACCTAGAGGTTTAACTGCTTGTTGCATACGCTCAATGCAATCGTGATTCCTACGAAAGTGCGACCTACCTAGTTTAGTTTTTATTTTTGTTTTACTCGAGGACGAGTAAAAGATAAGTATGGGGGTATTTGATTGACATGTAAAAGTGTTTATTTTTGCGCTCATATCTTACCTTTGTTGTATATAAATAAATGTTACACAGGGTATTTTTGAGTATTTCTACAGATATACAGATTTGAGGAGCCTTCATGTTAAATGGAGCAAAAGAGAAGAAAAAGGGAGATTTGCATTGGATTATACCAGCTACTCTGAAAAGATTGAACAAAAGAAGTTGTAGTTGAGTGGTTAAGGCATCTCATAAATGGCGAAAGGAGTTGAGTTCAAATCTTGGAAAGTGCATTATTTTTGCATATTAAAATAGAGGATTTTTGAGAAGATTACATATACATATGAACATACTTGTGGTTGATTATATACATACAAATCAACAATCTCCCAATCAAATCACAATCCATCAAAATCTTCCAACCAAATCAAGCAATCACAATCACATTCAGATGACTATGCCAATTTACCATGGATTTGATTCACATCAACAAATCATCCTCAAATCTCAATCACCCATCATGCCACATGTCAAAGATCTAAAGACAAGCTATCTCTCATGAATATTTATATTCACATGATCAAAGAGAAAATATTCATTTTTATGACAACATATTTTGTAGATTTTTGATGGGAAACAACTTGTACTCCATAAATACCCAGGTGTATTCATTGTAAAAGATATCTCATATGTCATAATTTCTAGTGTAGAATAAAGCTCTTCTTCTTCTTCTATTTTCTGTTTTTTTTATTTACGCTTAGATAATTATGGCTTCTATCAATTAGTTTTGTTAGACATAATTATCTAAGTTTTTCTTTCTTTTTCATTAGTGATAGACTGTTAATTAGTTTTAGCGGCTATCCTAATTTATTTTTTGTTTATCTGAATTTCTGATTGTTTTTCTGTTTTTCCATTGTTTAGAACTTGTGAAGGAGTTCTGATTTAACTTCCAACAACTCTTCCGTGACAAATAGTTGGATCCTTCTATGAGAAAAGGATTGGAGTTTAAATTAATATTTCTTCACTTGTCTATTTTTCTGCATTTTTTGTACTTTAGGAATCACCTCTAAATTCGACTAACTCACCCACTAAATTACATAAACAATAGAATTTAAATTTTCTCCCTGTGTTCGACCTGCATACTACACACTTTTATACTTGCAGTATTTTAATTTCATAAACAAGTGCCTACTAGAGCCAAAGTGTTCCAGGTTATGCAGCCAAACTTCGACGGCTTCGGCCGTAACTTCCACCGCCTTTCAAGCTCTATCCTAACCATAACTTTGTCACCACATGCCGATAATTCGAAACAACCTCGTTTAACTCAAATTTGATCATAGCACAAGGAATTCAAATAGCCTCAAGAATAGAAACCAACATCAATTCATCATTCAGTACCATTCAATTAAAACACATGATGTATCATATGATTTGGACATAAAATTGTGAGTGTAACTACTCACCTTAATCATAGCTTGCGTCTTACTCCCTCTACTAGTACTTTCTCCTCCTTTACAAACTTTCATAACTCCAGAACTTAATCAAAACACAAACTTCTTTATAGCTAAGGTGAAGTGTGGTGTTGAGATGAACATGCTTTAATTTGTTTATTTATAGAATTTTTTTCCTTTTATTTTGATTTTAGAAAGAAGGAGGTAGGGTCTTAATAATTTATGTTTTATGAAATAGGAAGCTAAAAAATAGTAGATAGAGAAGCTTATGCGAAACAAAAATGTGGAAGGGAGGTAATTCTAGACTTAGAAAAGTCAAGATATATAATTATAGGACTTTAGGCTTGAATTTTGATTTGGGCTTCATGTAGGTTAAAGAAATTTACATATTCCGTTCTTTTCCTCTTATAAAACTATTTTCTATTCAAATCAAATGACTATCAAATTATAAATAAAAATCATATTTTTACTTATCAAATGATGGCTCAATATGATAATTTTTTATGAAATTTATTTTCCATAAATTCTTCTTATTTTAGTTAATTATCCAAACTTGCTATATTTAACCCACTTTAATAAAAAAAATTATAAGCTCAAATTAACTTCAGTTTCTACTTAAAAACTATTTCTTACTCAATTTAATATTATTTATTCAATATATAATTTTACAAAATATTACTTCCATATTTTAACTTATTTTAATTTAATTATATTTTAATTAAAGTTTAAACCCATTTATTAAATAAATTCCAAAATCCCTTATATAAATAAAATAAAATTCCCTTTTCCTTTTGAAATATATTTCTAATTTTATTTATTTCAAATAATAAACTTTATATAATATTTTTAATCGCTTTTAATATAATTAAAATCATTTTAATCTTAAATATCAATATTCTTTAAAAGATATTAACTTCATCATTTATTAATAATTCACATCTTCAAAATATTTAATCTCCAAAATCATTCATTTCATTTTAACAAATAATATTTTTCCTAAAATAAATAAATTTCCAATAAACATTTAATTACCAAATTCTATTATTTCCAAACAATGTTGAAATCATTTTCATTAAATCATTAAAATTCCATTTTAATTAATTAAATCTCAATTATAAACATTAATCAATTATTTCTTAATACCAAGTTGTTACAGACTTCCTCTTTAAAAAAATTCATCCTCGCAATTTCTCCTTAGGGAAAGTCTATCATTAAGTTGATAACTTCTAACTTAACTACACCATCTACACTTTACACTCAAATGCAAAACAGTTAATCATCAATACATTCAACACAACTAAAATATGACATTCAATGCTCTAACATTAATATCTTAGGTTAGTACGTATAGTGCTCTATGGAGTTTTTGAATCTTATTAGAGAGATAGCAATGGCAGAGTTTCATCATATTCCCCAAAATAATATGTGTGAAAGTTGAGAGGAAAGAGTTATATTTATAGGAGTTGAAATACACCAAAACCGTAGGATGGAAGTAGGTAGGAAATGGGTAAATGTAGAGTGTACAACCGAATAAAACATAACATAAAACCCCAGCCGCCACTGGCAATTGCCGTTGCCGAGTGGTCGACCACCCTTGGGCGACTCGTCGGCTACTCGGTCGACCGCTCTTTTATTCAGGGGCGTTTATTTTGTTTCCGTTGCCGTATTATTTTATTCCCTAATTAACTTTTAAACATTAAGCGTTAATTAAACGTTTGTTCAGCCCCAAGCTATTTTTTGAAATTTAAACCCTAAATTTGATTTCTCATTTGAATTTGAATTCAAACTAAATTAATTTAAATCCTAGAACTTCAAGTGCTTATAACTTCTTTGTTTGAGCTCCATTTTCAGCATATTATATATGGAAACCGATCAGAATTTTGGCACGAATGCAACAGAATTACTTACATGGTCAGATTCCAAAATTTTAAAATCTCCATATCCAATCCTTATCATATTTAATTCAATTTACTTTATTTATTTATGATTCATTTTACAGGGTGTTACATTCTTCCCCCTTAAAAAGGATTTCGTCCTAAAATCTTCCGAGGAGAGAATAGCATAACTCGCAATACATCCATGTTATACAACCAAGTTCTCTACATAACCATCTACTCAACCAATAGTGCAATGTGATTATGTACTGCAGACACGCTAAAATGAGCTTAATCCTAGCATGAGTGTGTAATCGTGTCATGTAAGTATGTATGCAAATATCCTAATCATGCATAAAAAATTCTATATGAGTGTAAAGTGTTTGTGAAAAAGTATAACAACCATCTCTTAGCATCAAATTTTGGGGAGAAAAATTACCAGTGAAAAGCTTTGGGTAAGTGTTCTTCATCTTCTCCTCGGTCTCCCATGTGCTTTCCACTGGATTGTCCCTCCATAGTACTCAGACCAACTTAATTATTTTATTGCGGAGTTTCCTAGTACCGTGCTCCACAATGCGTGCAGTAGCACAAGGCACTGTCCGCTCTATCTCAAAATCCCTTAACTGATCAGGCTCCACTCTGCTACCGGTGTCATGAAGGTATTTCCTAAGGTGAGAAACGTGGAAAACATTGTGAACTCCTGCCAACTTGTCAAGAAGCTCCAGATGATATGCCAATTTTCCTATTCTTTCCAGCATTCTAAATGGCCCAGTAAATCTAGATGCCAATTTTTCAGACTTGCCAAATCTAACAACTTTTCTAAGTGGGGAGATTTTAACAAATACCATATCCCCAACCTCAAATTCAAGCTCTTTCCTTATTTTATCCGCATAAGATTTATGTCGGTCTTGCGCTACCTTCATCCTTTGCCTAATCAACTTTACTTTTTCAATGGTATCATGGACCAGATCGGGTCCGAGCAATACTTTGTCAGTGGTTTCCCACCAATAACTAAGCGATTTGCATAGCCGCTCATAAAGTGCTTTAAAAGGGGCTATACCAATCGTAGTTTGATACCTATTATTATACGCAAACTCAACCAAAGTTAAATGCTGCTCCCAAATTCCTTCGAAATCCAAGGCACAAGCTCTCAATAAGTCTTCCAAAATTCTATTCACCCTCTCTGTTTGTCAGTCAGTTTGCGGATGATATGCAGTGCTAAGGTTTAAAGAAGTTCCCAAAGCTATTTGTAAGCTCCTCCAAAACTCGCTAGTGAACAAGGGGTCCCTGTCACTGACTATGCTTACTGGAATTCCATGTGGACGAACTACCTCCTTAATATAAATCTAGGCGAGAGAGGCGCTAGTTCTATTTCTCCTAATCGGAACAAAATGATCACTCTTGGTGAGTCTATCTACAACAACCCAAATAGCCTCATTGCCCTTCTGACTTTTGGCAATCCTTCCACAAAATCCTTCGAAATATATTCCCACTTCCAAGTCGGAATTTCCAGAGGTAATAATAATCCACTGGGCTTCCCTTGCTCAACTTTTATCTTTTGACATGTCAAACACCTAGCAACAAACTCTGCTACGCTCCTCTTCATTCCATTCCAAAAGAAAATTGTCTTCATGTCTTTGTACATCTTATCTCCTTCAGGATGAATGGTCATCCTTGAGTGGTGACATTCCATAAGCACATATCTCATCAAGTCATCAATTATTAAGATGCAAAGACATCCATCTCTTCTCAAATATTCCTTCTCATCAATTGAGTACTTCCTAGCATGGGAAAATTGCTTTCCTTTTCTTAATTTTCCTAAAATCTCTACCAACTCTTCGTCTTTTACTTGCTCTTGCTCTATACGATCCATCAAGGCTGGTCTAACCTCCATAACTGAAGGAAAAACTTGGATGGGTTCTGCTGACGGTTGGAGGTTCAATTTTTAGAGAAACTCCGACTGTCTCCATTCATATATAGCACCTAGGGTAGCGTGTCTCCTACAAAGGGCGATGGCGACTACGTTCCCTTTTCTAGGGGTATATTGGATACCAAAGTCAAAGGATGCTATATACTCCATCCACCTCTGCAACCTAAGATTCAAATCTTTCTGGAAAAATAAGTATTTGAGTGATTTATGATCAATGAATAACTCAAACATTTCCTCCAAGATATAATGCCTTCGTATCTTTAAGGAAAAAAACAATGGATGCCAATTCTAAATCATGCACTGGATACCTCTTCTCATGATCTTTTAGTTGTCTACTAGCATAGGCAACTACCTTCCTTTCTTGCATAAGAACTTCTCTAATCCTATGCCACATGCATCCTTGAAAACCATAAACGGCTTGGTTCCATCTGGGATAGTGAGCATGGGTGCACTAGTCAATAACTCCTTAAGCTTCTCAAATTCTTTGGTGCATCTATCATCTCAAACAAAAACTAGATTCTTCTTAGTCAATCGGGTTAAATGGGCTGCTATTTGTGGAAATCTCTTGATGAACATCCTATGGTAGCCTGCCAACCCTAGAAAACTTCTAACCTCTGATGCATTACTAGGAATTTTCCACAAATTCTTCCTATTATAATTAATTATCCAAACTTGCTATATTTAACCCATTTTAATAAAAAATTATTTATTAGCTCAAATTAACTTCAATATCCATTTTAAAAAAATTTCTTAGTCAACTTAATAATAATCGTTCAATATATAATTTTATAATACATCATTTTCATATTTTAACTCATTGTAATTTAATTGTTCTTTAATTAACTTTTTAAACTCGTTTATTAAATAAATTCCAAAATGCCTTATATAAATAAAATAAAATTCCTTTTTCCTTTTGAAATATATTTTTAATCTTATTTATTTAAAATAATAAATTTTATAAAATATTGTAATAACTTTTAATTCAATTAAAATCATTTTAATCTTAAAATATCAATATTCTTCAAAAGTAATTAACTTCATCATTTATTAATAATTCACAACTTCTAATTAATTTCCAAAATAATTCATTTCATTTCAATACATAATATTTTCCTTAAAAATGAATAAATTTCCTAGTAAATATTTCATTACCAAATTCCATTATCCAAACAATGCCGAAATCATTTTCATTAAATCATTAAAATTCCATTTTAATTAATTAAATCTCAATTATAAACTTTAATTATTTGCTTCTCACACACTTGGTTGTTACACACATCATATACCATCTCACAATATACATACATATATATACAAACACACATGCACATACACACACGCACGCATATATACATACATACATATACATACATATATATATAGTTGGTTCATTTCCGACCTTTCACTTTTTCTCATAATTTTATAATTAAAATCCTTATTTCACCATGATTCTTATGTATGTTCTCACAAGTACTCAGTTGAAATGTCTCATTTAACAAGCTTCAGTATATTTGCTTGTAACAACATGTTTTTTGACTTCTACTTTAATAGTTTAACTCACATGGTTATATTTCATTTCAGTATGAAGTTAAAATCCTGAAAATAAATTTCCTTTTACTCATCAAGAATAAAATCTATATTCTCTTTTTCTCCTTCTTTCATTATGGTTTCCCTTTAATCTCAAGCTCCACAAGAGCTCAAAATGACATCAAAATCTCAGTTGCATTATTCAATAATTGGAAAGGATCACCATAATATGATGGTAACGTTTAAACTTTGATGGTATTTACCTCTCCTTCTCACTCAGTTCACTTTATTTTTCCTACTTCATGCATAATTCATTTTTTTATATTCTATATTTATAAACAATTTTCTTTGAATCATCGCAGGTCTTAACTTTTCATTGATATTTCATTATTATGCATGACGATAAGTTTGTAAAATATTTAGAATGTAAGGTACAACAAAGTTATAATTTATTTACTTTATCCCTTTTCCTTATGAATAAATAAGAACTAATTTGTATAATGTATTTTAGTTTATTTTTATAAATTAAGTTCAGTTCAAGGTCTTATATGCACAGTTAAATACTGAAAATTTTTAGTTATTTATTAGGTATTTTACAAAGAATATCCTCAGTTCTATTAATTAAACTACTTTTTGATGCAATTTACAGGTTTGTTTTTGGACTTTTTTGCCCTCGAAATATGTAGAATCTAATTATTGGTAGTTAGAAATGAAATTAAAAAAGGTTGAAAGTTAAACTCTTAACACCAAACCTCTTGAAAAACTATGGGTAGTATCCAAGTTGTGTTTAGATATCAAAAGAATTAAGAGAAATCAAATTGAAGTTTTGATAGTTTAGTAATTTTTAGCTCTAAAATATATCATGTAATTAATTTTAACAAATTCAAGTGTAATAGTTGTTTCTTTGTCTTTAATCTTTAATCAATTTTGTGAATTATATACTCATATTTCATTATATTAGACATATATATGTTTGTTCAATCCCGAGCAGAAATATTCTTCTTTTCCATCTAAAATAAATTCTTTAATTGCTTTCTTCCCTTCACACACACGCATATATATATATATATTGTAAATGGGTAAAACTTTTAAGCATATATATATATATGTATGTATGTATATATGTATGTATGTATGTATGTATATGTATGTATGTATCCTAATATTTTTGCTTTTTTATGATAATTTTAGAATTAAATTCCTTAATTCTCCATGATTCATACGTATATTTTCATATTTACCCCTCTCGAATATCTCATCTAACAAGCTTTATTATATTCGGCTGTAACAACATGTCTTTTTGACATCCCCTTTTATTATTTTTGCTTATTCTATTCAATTTTTTTATTTCTCAATGAAATTCAAAACAAAAGCATAAGTTTCTTTTTTCTCATCAAAACTTTAATCTTTATCATCTTTGTTTCCTTCATTGTAATTTCTCTTTGACCTTGAGGTACATAAGAGTTCAAAATGATTTGGAGGTTTCAATTGCACAATCCAATCATTTGAAATGGTAACATAATATAATCGTAAGGTTTAGACATTGATGATATTTAACTCTCTTTCCTACTCAATTCACTTTATTTTTTCAGTCTCCATGTATAATTCATTTTATTATATTTCATATCTTTAAACAATTTTCTTCGAATCATCACAAGTCTTCATTTTCCATTGAAATTACATTTATTATCTCAGTAAATCTGTAGAAAAAATTATAGCTGAAAGTTACAACATACATAGAATTTATTTTCCTTACCCTTTTCCATATATATAAGTAATAATTAGTTTGTATAATTTACTCCATTTATTGTTTTTATAAAGTATGTTAAGATCATGATTATAGATGCACAATTAAATTATTTAAAGCGATTTCAATTATTTATTAGTTATTTTTTGAAATAATAACCTCAACCCCATTAAACCACTTTATATTTTTATGTAATTGCAGGTTTTTCTTCTTCAGATTTTCTGTTCAGTATAATTGTTTATAGTTGGCAATGAAAATAAAAAATGTCGAAGTTTAAATTCAATATATTGAACCTCTTTAAAATGTATGGATGGTGTATAAGCTATGTCTATATAATAAAAGAAGTTAAAAGAAATAATTTGAAATTTTGGCGGTTCGGTAGTTCTTAGTGGTGGAACTGGACTAGCCTGCAGTGGAAGTTATGGGTGAATTTCAAATTTTTTACCCTATTGGATCTTTATTGGGCCTATGAAGGCTAACTGAATTAGAACATTTCTAAATTTCATTTAAATAAAATCATTTATTTTATTTGAATTCAAATATATTAAGATATGAAATTAATTTTATTTGATTTAGTTTATACATAAATGTATCATATACATATATGTGTGAGTGCATGTGTAACATAATAATCCGTGAAATGTGTAATAAGCCCATATGTAGATGTTGGGATTTACATCACAACAAACATATTAGCTTATTTTGTATGTCATGTATGTTGTCCAAATATGTGCATGTATATGTGTTACAAAATACACACACATATGTATGTATGTATAAATATATTATATATAATATATAAACATAAAACATTTATATATAGATAAATATATATATATATATAGAAAGAGAGAGAACAATTTTTAATAATTATTTATAATTCAAAATATACTTAGTTTTGCAAACATAATAATTTTAGTATTTTAATTTGTATATATCATGAATAAAATAATGTTTTCATCCATAAATAATTAACATAAAATAATCTATCGATGAAAATTCAAATTTTACAATTTTAGAAAATCTAGGATCATAAAATAGAGCTTATAAAAAATTTGGAGATTTTTCAAAGTTGAAATATTATTTTTAAAAACAAATATATTGATTTCAAAAATAATTATTTAATATAAAACTAAAAATTCTAAATTTAAAATTTTAGAAATTCTAGGATCATTAATGAAAGGTTACAAAAATTTTTGAAGAATTTTTCAATTAAATTATTATTTTTAATAAATCATAAACAGTTTTTTCAAAATAATATTAATTATTAAAAGTAATAAACATTATTGAAAAAATCCAATTTTTTTTAAGTTTCTGGAATGATATAATATTTTCAAAAAATATAAAATTGAATTTATAACGTAATAATTATTTTATACAAACAATTCAAAACTCAATAAATGTTAATTTAAAAATATGAATATATGTACGATAATTAATTTTTGAATTTGTAAATTCATATTATATATAAATAAGTGTACTAAATTTTTTAAATTATATATATATATATATCTCTTATATATGCATATATGCTATTATGAGAGAGAAATATACACTAATATATATATATATATGTGTATGTATGTATGTATGTATATATATGAGTTTATTAATAAATATATATAAAACAATTATTAATGATAAAAATTGATTTTGTACAGTAAACAACATTTGTCTATACATAAATCAAATAGTATAATAAAAAAATTATGCACATAACCAAACTGATTTGTGACAACTACATTTACTTACAAAATCTCACCTAAATAAAAATATAGTAACAATATATTAAAAAAATATGAAATTGCTCATTATAGGATCATAGAATATAATTTAATTGCTGTAATTTGAATTAAAATTACCAATTTAATGATGCCTTTGAATCCACGTTGAAGCAATGACTTCCCTTCCTTTTACTGTTCTTGATTCGTCAGATTGCAAATCCAGAATCACCGACCTCTAACTATCGAATAGTATTATTTTAATTTCAAATATATTTGAGAATTTTGGAGTGGATTGAGAGCTATGTTTTAACCAGCAATGTAGAAGGTAATGGCAGCCAAAAAAGGTTAGTCATTATTTTAGAGATGCATACATACATACATACATACATATATATATATATGGTTGTATTAGAGAGAAACGAGGAAAACCTTTTTACCCATTCTCACTTGATCTCAACCCATTATCTCCAAGCCAATTTCCTATGTTTTAGCCACCCCTAGACCTTTCCAAAACCAAAATTTTGCAGCCCTAATGATGGGCCTTAAACCCATCTAAGCCCAAGCCAAAATACTATGCAATGAAATCTAATTTAATCGTTTGTCGATACTGTATATCGATCGATATATTTATAACTGTTATAAATATATATAACATTATTTATTACTAAAATCATATTAAAATTTTATAATTAATATTTCATAAACATTAATTAATTTATAACAATTATAAACTAATTAAATTGTTCGGTCTTAAGGGAATTCATCATTTCGGCTGTGTAACTCTTGGGTGTAGATTTTGTCAGCATTAACATCGAACTATTCTAATGTTAACGTCCACACGTCACTTAGCAGGTGGTGTGACATTATGGACAAATTTATCACTTACTCATTTTCGGTAAAATCCAATTTTAGATTAATAAACGTTACTTGGTTGTGACATTTGTTTACGCTAATCCTCTTCGTCAAAACTATATCACTTTGGACTTATGGAATTTGGTAATGGTCAAAATTCCAACCTCATCCACATTCAAATTTATAATCCAAATACAAAGTCCTTGGTTCAATAATAACAATTATTATTAACCGAAATGCTCTGGCCAGAGACTTTGACTTTGAGTTGACTGTGATATTAACCGCATATAACTGAGGAGACGAATCCTCTCTTGAATAGTGCTTCACTTCCAATACTTCCACTCGACCCAACTATAGTCACTCGATGGACGCCATGACATGATTTGGCTATAATCAAAGCAGAGCTTTCATATTGAAGATTCACAGTATTCTGAAGTCGAGAGAACTGTGTAAATTAGTCACATCGATATTTTCTATTTGACCTTAGTTATATTAACCAACAGAAAACTATCGAGTGAGTCGTTCCATAGTTATTCAATAACTATTAGTACGTAACCCCTAGGTGCCCCTAGCAGTCATGAGTAATACACTGCCTAACATTTGGAGAGCATTACGTACTCAAGTCTCAACGGATACATCGATATCCAGTCTCGATGCATCTTGGCCAGGAACATTTAAAATGGTATATTTGTTTCATTGTGATAAATTACTCACAGTTACAACACTTTGTAACTACTATCACAAAATATACCATTTATAGATTTTTCTATTAAATATACTTTTAATTAAGTTAATTAATTAATATAATCACATTATATCAAGTATATAATAGGAAGAAAATACCTTTTATTTCGAACAAGACTGGTCAATGAGTTAGATATATGTAACAAATTACATAATTGCTCTTAGGGCATACCCCTAACTCTATCAATCTCCCACTTGCACTTTGGGTCAATTATGGAATCTAATTCCAACTTCTCCAATCAGTTTTCTCAAAACCAATTAGGTCAGTCTCTTACTGAATGAGTGTGCTATTATGTTTTAATTATCTACTTTGTCGATTAACTCTCTCTAACACTGATAAACTGTCTTTATCATGTGGAACAATTTGAAGTATGTCTTTCGACTTCTAGTGAGCTTTAAGTTCTATCATGATCAATTTCATGACATTGTTATCCTATAACAATATTATGGGATTCTCAACATTTGGAATCACCTTTGGCTCAATTATAAATTTGTGCATTTATATCTATATACATTGGTTTATTGTAGCGCTATTCAAGTTAATGTTCTCAACATTTCGTTGAATCAACCACAATCACCTTTATTTTATAACATTTTCAAATTAAAGATTTTAACTTGAATTTTATCATTGACATGTTATACTCAATATCACTTATAAAAGTTTGTGTCCAAACGTTCCATCATAACGAGTTCGTTGTTTATATAAACAATTCTCTAGTATTTCATAAATACGCGAGAACACCTCAAACAACCATTTAGTGATATCAATTTGAATTTTATATTTGCTCTATGTATCAAATAGATAAACAAAACACAATATCATGCACAACATAACCTATATGATAATTCCTATTGCTAATGCATAAGGAATCCAACTTACACGTTCTCTTTTTAATAGGGTGCTCTTGTATATCGTTTTGGGACAATCCCTATATCTTTTATACTCACAATAAAATACATCATTTACAATCCAAAATTGAGTATTAAAACAACTAAAGTTGATTTTAATACAAGCATATTGTTAAAATCAACAACGTGTTGTTTACTTATAGTTTAGAAATATCAATGTACCTTTTAACGTTCTTTCTTATGAACACACGCTTCCTCTACACTTTGATTGAAAATCAAACTATTTGATATTTCTATCAAAATACTTATTCAATCTTGATGCTTATAAAATGATACATTCGTATCATTTCTTGGATCATATCTAAAGACTCACAAACCCAACGTCACTCCCATTGTCTTTGAGGCATTTTTGGTTAATATGTGTAAACGGCTTACTCTAAATGATTATTTAGAATTTTCTGTTTCAATACATAAGTACCAAACACTATGCCTTATCGAGCGATAATTTTGTGAGTAAATCTAAATTAACTTGAGCATGTTGAATACCGAATCTGTTATGCTAATTTCAATAATTGAAATTTGCGATATTATTCTTATCAACATTGCTCATTTAATTCCAACCACATTAGTCTTTCTAATAAAGACACAATCTCAGCCGATGGATCACATCTCTTTGGTTACGACCACCAAAATCATATTTTGTTAGCGTACTTGGAATTCTTTCAAATTTGCGCATCATACCATATAGAGTCAACAATCTTAATGGTTTAATTGAACAACCGATGGTAATGTATATTTTCAACATTAATAAGAAACTCATAGTTTCTCTTCGATGTACGAGAATACTTATTAGACATTCTAATGCTATGTGTTCATTTAGGTTAGTTAATTTCACTTCATCTCATATAATCAGTTCTATCTATGGATCAGATCAAATTTCATTTAACTACCAAAAATTTCTCAAAGAAATTCCTTCACAATGAAATTGATATATCTTGAAATAACAATTGTTTCTTGGTGCAAATAGAATAGGGATTCATAAACGCTTTATGAACCTTTTTATTTATAAAACTGATTTTAGTTTACAAAAATTATGTTCAAAACATAAATATGTCATTTGATGACAGACCTTTCCAAAAAACATTTTAGAGATTCATACAATATCCCTCATGAACAATTATTACGTGCAATCTTTCGACTCACACAACCTGCCAACTCCTTGGCCTAGGATATGTTGGGATTTCTTACAAACCCTTATCTTGTATGATTTTGTAAACTGCTGTTTAGATGAAATAATATCAACCTTGTGTACTAATCTTAAGTACATGACCTTATACAAAGAAACTAACTCAACTTCACTCACAATTAATCGTAAATTGTCCAACATTGTCTAATTACTCCTTATCGATGCATCATTATGTATCACATGAAGGAGTGATTTTTGAGATTGAATCTATATTCATTTTTAGGTACATTTGGAACTCTTTCCAATATACTCACTTATTCAACCAAATGAAATCATTCTATTGCATGTTATTTTATTTAATTTTCTTTCATATTCTATGATTTTATCATAAACTTACTACATGTGTATCCTATACATATGTATAGGTTGGTAATAAATCATCAATGAATATAAAAAAGTATGTGGAACCCTTTTGGTATTAATAGACTTGTGATTGCATACATCAATATGTATTAATTCAAAAAGTTCATCAACTCTTATGATGCTCCCACTGAATGGGTGCATAGCCATTAATTGTTTGAGATATAATTAACATGTATCATATGATTCATAATCATATAGTAAAATTATTTCTCAAAACTATGGCTTAGTCTATAATTTCAAAACAACTGTAAATAATATTAGACACAAATGTATTTTTTGTTGCATCACTTTTAGTATGAAAACAAATTCCATAATATAGTTCTATTTCATAATGAATATTCATAATACTCATATTGAAATATAGTTATATCTATTTTTCAGTCAATACCAAAAATAAACATTATTTCACAAATAATGTTCGGTACATTTTACAAAAATAATTTTCGTAATTTGATGCAATCATTAGGTGTTATATGGCATGCTCCCACTATTTCTGCCATTACTATAATAGCGTACTAAATTTAGAGGTCCACCATTCACTTAATATTGTTTACTTATTTCATATGCTGCAACTAGTTTATAGTGGAGAGTTCTTTGATCAAATATCTTGAACTCAAAGAAATAAATGTTATAGAAAACAATTTTCTATACGAAAATACATTTCGAAATAAAAATCATATTTCATATTCCAATATTAAGTATCAATTAGTATTACAATTCTTGTTTCCAATGTTTCTCTATGAAACAGAAGTGACTATTCATTCTCTTCATTCCAACTTTACCTTAAATTACATCTATTCTTATACATTCATTTTTTTTCAAATGGTCAAACTATTCAAAGGATTACTACAATATCATAACAAACCTTTTACAAAAGCGCATTCGATTATTCTTAACATTTAAGACATCAAATATGTTGCACTTTATGTAAACCGATTGAGATGATATTTCAACGATTGAGTTCTTAGATGTATCTCATGGTATATGGTCTTGTGTTACATTAACACAATATGATCCTTTTGAAATCATTCAAGTTGAATACATGATCTTTAAATACTGTTTATTGGCTTACTTCGAATGAACTAACTTCATCGAAATATTGTACCCCACAAACTATGACTGTTCACCATATAACTTTTATATGTTAAAGTACATGGATCAAATATCCATATTCTTGAATTGCATTTAGAGTTCAAAAACTCATGAAATGCAATATACGGTCTAAACCAAATAAACATATAAGTGACCAACTTACGAATGTATTAAGTAGTTGAAATTAGGCACTTGCATGGGTATAGAAACATTATATAACATGCAATTAAAATTATTAGTAAGTATATATTATATTTCTATTTGTCAACTTTCAATTCAGTTTGTATATATATGTTAATTGACAAACGTTTTATCAATCATATTAAATGCACAAATTTATCATTGTAGTTAATTATAACATTATATAGCATATGTCCTTACAATATTAGAAAGGTTAAATGTTACCATTTCATTTTTCTAATAAGGCTCCCACTAGTCTTTTATATTTCTCCAAACCCTAAGATGAAACATAGAAGTCTTACAACTTCACTAGTGGGTGTTAGGACTCGTTTGTTTTGGTTTCTGACCTTAAGTTTGCTCAACAAATCATAGCCCCACAAACGATGGATAACTCCTTATCGGTTGTATCACATACAACTCCTAACCCATTTTTCCTTGTTCTAATCTCATTTCAACCTTGAGTTTGCTTAAATAGTCGAATGGGATTATTCACTCATACCTACCATATCGTGATGGCCTAAGTAGAGTATATGTATCTTGAGTTTGCTCAACAAATACAGACAGTTATCTTACCTCATGTGTTCAATATATTAATAATACTACACATAACATCCCTAGCTTGAGTTTGCTCAATAACTAAGGAGTATGTAAGTAATTTATTAATATATATATATATATATATATATATGGTAGAGGACAACATTATATTGAAGATTCATAATCTTTAATATATATATTGAGTGATATTGACTTATAGAATAATATATTTCTTATGAATTACCCCAGCGATACAAGTGTCAGGCACATCAGAAATCACGGTATATGTACATTTACATATTTATTTATTTCTCAGGTCTATTTGGGTTTCTTTAATGTTCCATATTTAGTTTATAGACATATCATATAAGTTTTATTGTTATATAACTTTTATATTTCATATTACTTATATGATAGTCTTACGTATAATATATCATTAATTAAATTTTTTCTAATTAATTTTAATCAATTAACTCTTTAATTAATTTTAAGTTAGTATTCCAATATAACTTTTATATTGGACATATCTACTATAACATTTATAGTGTATACTATATAACCTTTATAGTGTAACACACATATATCATATATATGTGTATTTTATTTAATTAATTAACCTTTAATTAATTTATTCAATTAAACAATTTTTATTAAAATTTATTAATTTCAAAATTTATCTTGTATACATACATGTATACTTATGTTATCTTAAACATTTTAAAATAACATAACATATATCAACATATATAATACATGCATATATGCATTAATTAATTAACATATTTAATTAATTTATTTTATTAATCTTATTAATAAATTTAAAATTTGAAATTATCATATAAATATTTTCAAACATTTTGAAAATATCATTATCCTTTCAAACATTTTGAAAACTTATGTAGTATTATAATTTTTATAATAAACATGTTTTATTTTAAATTTAACTATTAAATTTAAAATCTTTAACATTAATTTTCAAAATGATTTTGAAAATTAGCCCAAAGCCCAAATTAAGTTGGGCCTTTTCTATTAGGGGCAACCTTTGGGCTCACTTCACCTTTCGGGTCAGGTCGGTAACCAGGTAGGATAGGGTACTTGATTACCCAATTCCAATCCTAGACATTACCTTTCTAGACACCGTACTAATTGGGAAAGCTTAATTAGTTAGCCCTAATATGACTAATTCAGACCACATAGGCTATTGGGCTCCGATACCATTGTTGGAATTGGACCAGCACGCAGCAGAAGTTATGGGTGAATTTCAAAAAATTTACCCTATTGGATCTTTATTGGGCCTATGAAGTCTAACTGAATTAGAACATCTCTAAATTTCATTTAAATAAAATCATTTATTTTATTTAAATTCAAATATATTAGGATATGAAATTAATTTTATTTGATTTAGTTTATACATAAATGTATCATATACATATATGTGTGGGTGCATGTGTAACATATTAATCTGTGAAAGGTATAATATGCCCATATGTAGATGTTGGGATTTACATTGCAACAGACGTATTAGCTTATTTTGTATGTCATGTATGTTGTCCAAATATGTGCATGTATATGTGTTATAATACACACACACATATGTATGTATAAATATATTATATATAAGATATGAACATAAAACATTTACACATAGATAAATATATATATAAAAAGAGAGAGAACAATTATTAATAATAGTTTATAATTCAAAATTAACTTAGTTTTGCAAACAAAATAATTTTAGTATTTTAATTTTGTATATATTATGAATAAAATAATGTTTTCATCTACATATATGGTTCCTTAGGAGGAGCCGATGGTTCCTTAGGTCTTTTGTATAGTTGCAGAGGTGTTTTCTATTTCTCACCTGTATTATAGCTTAAGTGGTATGGCCACTATAAAACCATATTCAACTATTCTGTGCATGTGCAGAACACCTTTTCCTTATTTATATACAGTGGCACGGCCCACTATAAAGCCGGTTGGCTTTGCCAAAAAAAATAATGTTTTCATCCATAAATAATTAACATAAAATAATCTGTTGATGAAAATTCAAATTTTACAATTTTCGAAAATCTAGGATCATAAAATAGAGCTCAGAAAAAATCTGGAGATTTTTCAAAGTTGAAATCTTATTTTTAAAAACAAATACATTGATTTCAACAATAATTATTTAATATAAAATAATATATTATTAAAAATTCAAAATTTCAAAAATTCTAGGATCATGAATGAAAGGTTACGATTTTTTTTATGAATTTTCAATTAAATTATTATTTTTAATAAATCATAAACAGTTTTTTGAAATAATATTAATTATTAAAAATAATAAACTTTATTGAGAAAATCCTAAATTTTTTATACGTTTTTGGAGTGATATAATATTTTTAAAAAATATAAAATTATTTTTAATGTAATATTTATTAAATATATAATAAACAATTCAATAAATGTTAATTTAAAAATATTAATATATGCATGATAATTAATTTTCGAATTTGTAAATTCATATTATATATAAATAAGTGTACTAAAATTTCTAAATCATATATATATCTTATATATGCGCATATGCTATTATGAGAGAGAAATATACACTAATATATATATATATATATGACTTTATTAATAAATATGTATAAAACAATTATTAATGACAAAAATTGATTTTATACAGTAAACAACATTTGTCTATACATAAATCAAATAGTATAATAAACAAATTATGCACATAACCAAACTAATTTGTGGCAACTACATCTACTTACAAAATCTCACCTAACTAAACATATAGTAGCAATATATTTGAATAGATATGAAATTTCTCATTATAGGATCATAGAATATAACTTAATTACTGTAATATGAATTAAAATTACCGATTTAATGATGTCTTTGAATCCACGTTGAAGCAATGACTTCCCTTCCTTTTATTGTTCTTGATACGTCTGATTGCAAGTTCAGAATCACCGACCTTTAACTATCGAATAGTATTATTTTAATTTGAAATATATTTGAGGATTTTGGAGTGGATTGAGAGCTATGTTTTATCCATCAATATAGAAGTTAATGGCGGCCAAAAAAGGTTAGTCATTATTTTAGAGATACATACATACATACATACATACCAAATAAGGCTGTATTAGAGAGAAACGAGGAAACCCTCTTTATCCATTCTCACTTGATCTCAACCCATTATCTCCAAGCCAATTCCCTATGTTTTAGCCACCCCTAGACCTTCCCAAAACCGAAATTTTGTAGCCCTAATGATGGGCCTTAAACCCATCTAAGCCCAAGCCAAAATACTATGCAATTCAATCTAATTTAATTACTTGCCGATATTGTATATCGATCGATATATTTATAACTGTTATAAATATATATAACATTATTTATTTCTCAAATCATATTCAAATTTTATAATTAATATTTCATAAATATTAATTAATTTAATTAATTTATAACAATTATAAAATATTTAAATCGTTCGGTCTTAAGGGAATTCATCATTTTGGCTGTGTAACTCTTGGGTGTAAATTTGGTCAGCGATTAACCTCGAACTATTCTAATGTTAACGTTGACATATATGAAATCATAATCTCTCTTTTTTGGTCATTAGTGAGTTTAAATGATGTGTTTATCATAAGTATGGCTCATTTGTGCTATTAATTAGCTCAACATAAGCCATCAAACTATAACACAACCTTTAAACCACTTACTAACTTTCATGAAAATGACAATGACAATGAAATCTATTTTAAGTATGGCCTATTAACTATTGATTAGAAATATAGACCATCAAATTTTAATTTCAAATCACTTTCTTATGCCATAATCATATTTTGATGAAGAGGCATTTGTGTTGGTGATTGTTTAAGCATAGCCTATTTGATGTCAACAATATAAGCTATCAAATTCAAAGCAAAAACAACAAATTAAACCACTTCAAGCATTGTCATTAAGCACAAAAAGAGAGCTATAATTATCAAAATGTTGAAGCTACATGATTAGAGGCTTCATTACCCCTAAATTAAAGGGATTAGCCTCTCATATTTGTTATCAAAACAACAAATGTAGCTAGCAATATGAAAGAAAAATGAAAGCTAATGGAAAAGAGAACTACTATTCTACTTGCATGAAAAATAAAAGAAATCTACACTACAACATGAAGGGAAATAAACAAGAAAAGGAAAAGAATATGTATTAAATTGCATAAAAAAGTTACATGAAAAGAAAATGGCTAAGTAGCCATGAAAAGAGAAAGAGAGCTTGCTTTTATTTTGAGCCTAAAACAAAACTAAAGAGAGACTAAGGGGGGAGAGGGTTACATGAAGATATGGGATATTTATACAAGTGTTAAATCCTAATTCATATTTTTGGGGAATGCCCAAAATGCCCTTGTAGGAAGTGTAGTGGCCAAGTTATCATTAGCTTCAATAATCCTCATTTAAGTGTACATGAAGCCATTAATTCCATAAGCATGTGCATTAGCCTCTAATTTGTACATTAAGGTAGGTGGTTAGGTGGGGTCCTCCATTTTCTTCACTTTGAATTATTTCCATTTTCATTTGTTCTCTTCACTCTTATGCATGCATATATCATCATGTAACCACTTGTAAAATTCACAAAATTTCCTACAAAACAACATAGAAAATTCCAAGTAAATTTTCACAATTTAATAAATGCATAAAAATGACCATTTTGCCCCTATATGAAGATGAATATGTGACAATTTCAAATAATTTGAATTTTGGTTTAAACAAGTTAAAATACCCAATATGATCATTTATTTAATTTAAATAGATTAAATATGGTGGCAAAAATATACACATTTACGTGCACATCGTTAACGTTGACACGTCACTTCGCAGGTGGTGTGACATTATGGCCAAATTTATTGCTTACTCATTTTCGGTAAAATCCAATTTTAGTTTAATAAACGTTACCCGGTTGTGACATTTGTTTACACCAATTCTCTTCGCCAAAACTATATCACTTTGGACTTATGGAATTTGGTAATGGTCAAAATTCCAACCTCATCCACATTCAACTTAGTAGTCCAAATACAAAGTCCTTGGTTCAATAATTAACAATTATTATTAACCGAAATGCTCTGGATAGAGACTTTGACTTTGTGTTGACTTAAGTTGACTGTGATACTAACCGCATATAACTGAGGAGACGAATCTTCTCTTGAATAATGCTTCACTTCCAATACTTCCACTCGACCCAACTATAGTCACTCGATGGATGCCATGCCATGATTTAGCTATAATCAAAGCGGAGCTTTCATATCAAAGATCCACATTATTCTCAAATCGAGAGAACTTTGTAAATCAGTCACATCGATATTTTCTGTTTGACCTTAGTTATATTAACCAACATAAAACTATCGAGTGATTCATTCCATAGTTATCCAATAACTATTAGTACGTAACCCCTAGGTGTCCCCAGCAGTCATGAGTAATACACTACCCAATATTTAGAGAGCGTTACGTACTCCAATCTCAACGGATACATCGATATCCAGTCTCGATGCATCTTGACTAGGAACATTTAAAATGGTATATTTGTTTCGTTGTGATAAATTACTCACGGTTATAACACTTTGTAACTACTATCACAAAATATGCCATTTATAGATTTTTCTATTAAATATACTTTTAATTAAGTTAATTAATTAATATAATCACATTGTATCAAGTATATAATAGGAAGAAAATACCTTTTATTTCGAACAAGATTGGTCAACGAGTTAGATATATGTAACAAATTACATAATTGCTCCTAGGGCATACCCCTAACTCTACCACTTAGCTCTAAAATTTTCCGTCTAATTAATTTTAATAAATCCATGTGTAATAGTTTTCTTTTCCTCCCCACTTTAGGTAGTTTTCCCATTTTATATTCATTTTATTCAATTCAGTATTTTAGTTACTCATATAATATCACGATCTGAACTTAATTTATGAAGACAATAAATTAAGATACACTGTACAAACTAGTCCATTATATTTAAACCACTTAAGGTGGAAAAATGGAGAAGGCGAAAAATCTTAATTGTAGTGGGATTGAGCTACATAGATATGCATGATAGAATGTATGAAAAGTTAAATTCTGTATAGAAACCTCTTAAAAAACTATGAACGGTGACTATGTTGTGTTTGGATAGTAAAAGAATTAAAAGAAATCAAATTGAAATTTTGATAGTTCGGTGATTTTAAGCTCTTAACCATTTAGTTAATTTTAAAATATATAAGTGTAGTTTTTTTCTCCGTCTTCCTCTTTTGATGAGTTTTACCATTTTATATTCATATTATTTCATTCTACCATACATATTTGGATAGTTCAATCCCTAAGCAAAACTTATTTTTTCCTCATCTAAAAAAAATTCTCTGATTATATTCTTTCCCACTTAATTCACTAGATTTTTTATTACTCTATCCATTATTCATTCTTTTTATTGCATCTTTATAAACAATTTTTCTTGAGTTATTGGACGTATTCAATTTTTATTGAAATTGCATTTATTGGCAAAAAGAAAAATTCTTTGCAATAATTTATAATAGAAAGTACAACATACTAATAATTTATTTTCTTCTTTTTTCCCTAAAGATAAGTGAGAATTTGTTTGTACAATGTATTTTTATTTATTGTTTTTATACATTTGGTTTGAGTAAGGATTTTAGATGCATAATTAAAAAAATTCAGAAAGTGAATTCAGTAGTTTAACTGTTATTTATTTAGCAAAGATTAATCTCAACTATAAAATTAATTTACACTTTTTATGTAATCTGTATTGTGAATCTTTCCAAATATGTCCAATCAGTTTGCTGGTAATTAGATAATGAAGATACAAAAGTAAATTCTTCACATTGAACCTTCTGAAAAACTATGGATAGTGTCTAAATTATCATTAGATGTTATAAGAAGTTAAAAATAAACTTGAAATTTTGGTAGTTAAGTTATTGTTTGCTTTAAAATTTCTCATTTAACCAAGTTTTAATAAATTCAAATGTTACACTATTTCATTATCTTCTCCCCTTGTTTTATTTAGCTCGTTTTATGTTCTCTATATTAAATTTTATTCTATATATCTATTTAGTTCAATCACTAATTAAAAATTTTCACTAAAAATGTAATCTCTAATCATTTATTTCTTCTTTAGGTCTCACTTAAATCCAGAGCTTCATATTGAACTCAAAATGAAATCATAATTTCAGCTGCACAATTCAATCCTAAGAAAGGGCAACATAATATAATGGTAAGATTTCAATTCTAAAGACATTCAGCTCTCTTTCCCTTTTAATTCGCCAAACTTTTCTCTCTCTTTTTGTACAATTCATTTTTTATATTCAATCTCAACGAATAATTTAATTTACATTATAGTAGGTCATCATGTTTCCACCAAAAATTGGCATAAACACCCAATAGAGGTTTTGTAGAGAAATAAATGAAGAATATTAAACATAAACCGAGAGAATATGGCAATAAAGAAATTAGAATTAAGCAAATAATAGATATACAACAATTTATAGTGGTTTGGCATTGTTTGCCTCCATCCACTTTGAAAAAGATAACTTTATTAATCACTTTGTAAATTGTGTACAATTGTGATCAGATGAAATCCTTAGTTACAATAGAGTACAATGCAACCAGTAGTGTGAAGATTCCGAAAATGAATAATCAAGTCCGTATTTATAGAGGAAGTGGGCGAAATATCTCCTTGAAAATTCGGCAGAAGGATCTCCAGAACCATAGGGGTCCACAAGAGGGGTCGTATGGCCTAAATCCTAAGAAATAAGGATCGAGGTGGATCCCTATTTTGGAGGAGTTTTAGGGTGTGATCCCTATGGGAGCTTCTCCATGTTGTATTTTGTCTAGCCTCCAAGTTTCATGCCAATTGGATTAGTAGAACTTGAGTATTTGCTCGATCATTGCTGCGAATTGTGTTGTTACCTGATTTTGGCCGATCCCTCTTGCATTCTCCTTTTGAGGGGCGATCCCTCAGGTGAACTCCCTAGGGTCCCTACATCTTGTTCCTAAAGTTTCATAGGCATTGGACTTTTTGATCTTGAGACATCGATTGTTTTTCATTGAGCTACACTTGTTTGGCTGAAGTAGACCGATCCCTATGATTAAGAGAGATTATAGCCAATCCCCTTTCTAGATTAAATTATATTCCATACTTTGAACATTCTTTATAGCATATCCCTCAATTTCGCTTGATCGTGGCTTCATATTATCATATGTACTTGATTTCTTGTCGCCACAATCATCGCTTCGGGCTCATTGGCCTTGATGATAGTCGATTCTAACTTGTCCAATCAGTTCGAATATAGCCGGGTCAAAATGTCGGATAACACTTGCCCCCCTAAAGTACTCTTGTGTTGAACATGACATGCTTTGAATCGAAGCAAGTTAGAGTCACTGGAAAGAAATCCATTCAGTTTTCTAAATAGCAGTTATCCCTCCGTCGAATTAAGTTTTCAAAGTGTTATATCTCTCTTTGATCGTCAGTTGCTGTTGGCCCCAAAACTGCTATCTATATCTGGTTCTATGGGGCTAGTCAGCTTTGGCTATCTATGTCCGGTTGCTATCTATTTTCAGGATTATATTTCGTCAGTTGCTATCTATGTCTGGTTCTACGGGGCTAGTCAGCTTTGGCTATCTATGTCCGGTTGCTATCTATTTTCAGGATTATATTTCGTTAGTTGCTATCTATGTCTGGTTCTACGGGGCTAGTCAACTTTGGCTATCTGATCTAGTCTCGACTTTGAAAGCTTCAGGTGAGAACTCAATTTCTTTCGATCTCAAAAATTGAATTTTTAGAATATACACGTGCACGTTCAGGTACACGTTCTTATTGTTGGCCCTCGGATGCTTTTGCACGTTCACGGGTCATCGCCAATTTTTATTGAATTAGATGCAATTTCATTGTATTTTATATTTATTTACTATATATAACACTTTTATGTACATGTTTGCATGCATATAGGGTTCGTATCCGATCCCTATCCTCTCCCCTTTTTTTAGTATAATAAGGATCAAAATTCTCCTTTAGCCGACCCCTTTCTCTCCCATCTTCTTTCTCTTTTTAAAAAAATATATGTATATGGATTGGATTGGATCCCCAAGTCGAGGGATCGTACCTGATCCCTTCATATGTAGGGGACTTAATCTTTTTGGTTTCGTAGAGAAGCTAAGGCAGGCCGATCCCTCTAGCTTCAAATATAAACTAATGATTTCCTCTTCATCTTTTATTTTGCTTCATTTCTTTCTTTGCCATTGCTTTCTTCAAGCTCATCTCCGAACCCTTCCCTTCCAATTCACCTTTGATCCCTCTCCTCTAATCAATCATCGCCTCCATCTTTAGATTCAACATCCTCTCCTGCTTTAAACCACCGTTCCACCTTCGATTTGAATTGAAATCCAACATCTCCCTTTGAGTAACTTGTATTTTATACACTTAGGCAGGTTTTCCAGCATTTTACTTTAATTTGCGACGAGATGATGGGTTAGGTTGAGCTTCTTACTTTGAGCATGGGTTGAATTAGGAGGATTCGAGATGAGAACGATGGCGATGTTGGGTTCGGTGAGGTGGTAAGAGAGGAGATGGTAAGGAGTGAGGAGATTTGTGGAATTGAGGCGTGGGAGTTTTTAAGTGGAGGGATCGATATTACTTGAGTTGAGAGGGATTAGTCATGGTTTGGTGTGGAGAGGGATTGGTTATTTTCATAAATGGGATGGAGGCTTGAGGAGATGTGTGAAAATGGCTAAGTAAAGGGATCGGTTATTGAAGTTTAAGGAAGAATGAGGGATCAATGTGAATATGAAAAAGAAGGGGCCGGTTGCGTTGGTGGACGAGGGATCAGTTGTTTGTGGAGCATGGAGGAATCAGTGCTGGTGTACTCGACTAAGGGATCGGTTGTATTGGTATTGGCATAGAGTTCGGTTGTTTGCTCTAGGAGAGGGAACGACTATGGGGACTTAGCCGATTTCGAGCCCTTGAGCCAAGCTTGAACCCTTCAACAAACTACTCCATGCAGACCTGTACGAACAATTAGAAGCAATCCCATCTCAATGAACCTGAACTTATGACTATAACGGACAACAGGATTTGCATATCCAATATCAAACTTGAAATTGAATGACTAAACTTCTAGGACTTGAACATAAATTAAAACTTAACATATGGACTTCAATAATGAACTTCACACTTCGATATGTCGATGACTGATCCTAAAGCTTGCACAATTGATCAATCTAAACACCAGTTGAGACGGTCAGCGATGACGATCACTCTGGTCGGAATCCAAAGTCTCGTCACATACTTTTGCTTTTAATTTGGAACTATTTATCTTTGTACAGCACAACACTGCACCATACTACATACACTAGTTTACACATAGCACGTGGGGGCAGTAAAAAATATTAATCTTGATTATCTACTGAGTTTAGTTGATATGGGCCCTAGACGTTCTGGGCGTTTAGCTACAATGCCTTCTGGACAATTTTCACAGCACAAATCTAGGTGCCGAGTCAAGTTCTGTGGCTATATCTAGTAGAATTTCTCTTAAACATCAAACTGAGCAACCGGAGATTTCCGATCCATTGGTTGACCTTTTCTTTGATGTTCCCATCCTTCCGGTGGAAGAGATAAATCTTGCCTCTGACACTAGAGGATGTTGTATTTCTGGATAACCCGATTGATTCCCAGTCCTCCAGAATTGGTGAGGTTGCTCTCCATAGGCTGTGCCCTAAATATGGGATCCAGTTTGGAGATGTTTTAGTCCCTTCAGTGAATGACAGGCTCATTTGCCCCCGAAGGGATATATGACATGCAATAAGTTTATGTGCTAGGCCGGATGTTGTCGCCTTTTAGTTCTTTTATTCGAGAGATGATAAATTTTCTAGGAATAGCTCCTTCTAGCTGCATCCGAATAGCTATGCTTTTCTTCGTGGCACTTTCTTGCTATTTATGGATGTTCTGTTCCGCCCGCCATCTCTTGAAGACATAAGGTTTATCTACAATTTCAAACGACGGACATGAAGCCTTTCTTATACTTTCCTCGAGCCTTCGCCTAACTATCAAGTTCTAATTGGTGCTTGGAACAAGCTCGGTGTCTTTAAACATGAATGGTTCTACGTTCTTTGTCCATCTGGCTTCACGAGGCGATGGTTAGAAGGACGTAAGTGTTACCTTCACTTTATTTTCAGATTCTTTTGCCCAAGCCGTATCCCAAACCAACATATACTTTGAAAATTTATAGATGTCCATCCATGACCTGAAGGTGGTAATTATTCAAGGACGGTTTTTGCAATCCGCGCCACCCTAGTTGAGGGCAGGGACATCAGATCTCTTGTAACCGATGAGTGGTTAATTCGTTTTGGGTTGTTAGAAGAAGCTCGTAGCATCGGTCTTCTAGGAAGCATTGCACCATCAAGGACTGTTGCGGAACAAGATGGCGGCACTAATATCCATGTCATGCCCCTAGTCGAGGGGCTCAGGACAATGTCGAAGAAGGTGAAATTAGAGGTGATGAAGCCAACAAGCCTGACAATGCTGATGCAGGTATGGTAATGTTCCTGTGGTCAAACCATCACAAGGCACACAATCTCATGTGCCAACAAGAAAAGGAGAAAAGCTCGCTTACAAACTCCATAGGAGAAAAACCGCAAAAAAGCCCGAGTTCATCATCACCTCTATTGAAGAAGAGTCTTCCTCTCAACCTTTAGAAAGCTTGATTAAAGGGTTCTTGAGTCTTCCAATCCCTAACGATATCATGACTTATGACTTTCCCAACATTAGTGCTAGGGGGCTTAATTCTCCCACCAAGACTGGTAATGACATTCCTCCCACTAGCAAAGGGGAAATCACTCCTATGAGCAAGGCCACAGTAACTGGTCCATTGAGAGGACACTAGGACACTCACAATCACATGCATTGCACTGCATTTGTCTATCTTTTATTTGATGGTCGCTTATACGCTTTTGTTTGATTTGCAGGTGCTATGTCTCATTTCCATGCCTTTGATCACTGAAGAGCTCCTCAACATAGTATGGATCCAATCGTGGTCCAGACTCGGGCATGCGTCGAGAAAGGGATAAAAAACGGGAAAGAAACTATCATTCAAGGGAGTCTTCATCCTCTAAACACAAGTCCAAATCTCAATCATCTCACCCGGATGTTCAGCCCAATCCTCCTGTACACAGCGGCGATCAGACCTCTTCCTATGTTCCCCAAACTGCTATTCCGCCTGAGCATTATTCAGGTTCATCTGGTTCTCGATAGCCTTGCGATCATAGGTCGAGCAAACACACAATTGTTACTTCCGATCCAGCTTTGACTACTACAGCTCTTGAGGCCTCTACAGTAGAAAGATTGGCCAAACTTAAGGTCAATTTTCCAAAAACCTACTTTAATGGGCTAAAGTTTCTTCTTTCTATCCATACAATTCCAGGGAGTGCTAAAGCGAGTTCACTTGCATGTGTCAACGATGTTTTTGCGTAGCATGAAGCATTCTGGTACTTAGCTGAAAAAATCTCCAAGGTGTCTACTGAAAGGCAACATGAAATCGATCACCTTAAGCTGAAGGCAATCCATGATAAATACATAATCAAACACCAAGATGATGAGATCATAGAGTTGACATCGAAGCTAGCCATGGTAGAGAAGAGTGCTAAAGAAACATACAAGGCGGTTAGTGGTCTAGAAATGACTCACAAAAAGGAGCTGAACGCTGCTCTCAACCGCAGCGGTGTGCTTGCTCTGGAGAAGGACACAATGCAAAAGGAGAAAAACACTCTAGCCTACTGCTTTTAGGAACTTGAAGAGCTCCTTAAGAAAGATAAGGAAGAAAAACTTGTAGCTCAGGTGGAGTCTCAAAGGTATTGTAAAGAGGCCGTCGAAGCTCGGGAGCTGAAAATTAAACTTGATGAGCAACTCGCTCAAATTGAAGTCCTTAAGGAAGATGCATGGGAAGCTGGCCGTAATGAAGTTAGAGAACAAATTAAGGCCCAGTTGGAGAATGTTAAAGAGGATGGCTGGAATGAGATTAAGGACATGTTGGATCCTTTGATTGTTGAATACAATGCTAAGGTCCTAATCAATTATTACTTAAGTTTTCTTGGAGAGGGCTACCTAGAATCGCTTGCCAAGGCTTGGGAATATATTGTTGAAATAAAGAAGAAAGCCCTTGGCAAAGCTGATTTGGATGAAGAGAAACTGGTACAGGAGATCCTTCATAGGAATGAACCTTTAGATCATGACGTTGCAAGGCTTCGATACTTTGACATTTTTCGCACCCTCCAGCAAAGGGAAAAACATCGCTGAAGCTTCGAAGTATGATCCCAAAGGTCCCCCTTCACTTCAAACATCCAAAGCATCAGTTTCACTTGGCCTGGGACAGGATCTGAGCTATGATCCAGACATACCCGGTTACCAATCAAAGGTGCTGACTCCTATTCAAGAAGGGAGCACTCCAGTGACAACTGAAATTCAGCCGGACCCAGGTATCCCGCTCTACTCTCCATTATTCGGGAGGTTTCGTTCCTCATGCCCTATAGTTATGGGCTTATTTTCTATTTCCCATGAATCTGCAGGTCTTCCGGCTCCCAGTCAAACTCCAGGAAGCGGTGCCGCTATGGAGCAACAACAGACATTTATTGAAATTCCAACAACTGCCGATTCCAGGGCCCGAAGATCAAGTTATTAGAGCACTTGATGAGGAAAAAGCCGATGACCAGTCACTGCCAGATGAATCTGTTGATGTCGTGATCACGAAAGCCTCCAAACATACTGATGAGCTTAGCTTAAAGGAGTGCATCGAGAGAGAGGAGTCATTGAAGAGAAAAGCTAAAGCTGAACCTGTTGATGTGGACGTTGATGATCCAAATCTCGTCCCACTGTAAGTCACTCCACTCGACGGGTCAATTTCTGGAGAACTCCCTCCAACCTTCAAAATCTCTCCTACCAAGGGTGGTAATGGATCAAAGAGAGGGACAGACAGAGGCTCGGGTGGGTCTACTCTAAAGGAATCCAAAAGGGAGAAGAGGCAAACGAAGTAGCTGTCACTTCAGCTTAGTTTGTATATAGCTTGTGTAACTGTTTTTCTTTTTGTTAGCCGTGTTTATGCCGGTACGTCCCCCACATTTGGATAAACTTGTATTACGATTTTCAAGTTTAATGTGCAAATAAAAGTTCTTTATTTTCTATTGAACTCTTACGTGAATTTTGTTTGAGTAGTTGAGCTATTACTTTTCCATTCAATGTACTCGTAATTCATTGCTCATTGATTTAGATAATCATCCGTTAATTTTTACTCAAGGCCTCAATATGGTCATGGCACTAATTTGTATCAAACATTGGGCCCGAACCCTAGTGTTACGCCATCGGATTCGGCAGTTTAAGTGATTATACTCCTGTCCCCAGTCTCGGGTTAGCGGAGTTAGATAGTGGATGGTCGAACTCCATCCTTAGCGAGTTTATACTCCTCGTGTCGGTTTCAGGTCGGAGTTTGTGGAATAGTGAGTGGTCTAACCGCACTCATCTATTTATTTATACTCCTATCCGCACTCTGGAGATAAGAGTTAGTTGGCGAGTGATCGGGTTGCACCCCGTTTGCGTTTGTACTCTAGTCCACACTTTAGGGACTTAGAGTTATTTCAAAAAATAGTCAGACCATACTTTCGTTAATTGATTGATTTGCCCCCAAGTCCGGGGTTTAACTTAGCGAGTGATCGATCGTGTCCCGATCGCTTCTGATTCATGTCTGTTCCATCGCTTGGTGGGATTAATTTAGTTATCGGATGGTCAAGTCACATCTAATTCTCATTTGGTACTCCGTCCATCGGGTTGTGAGTGAGAATCATCGAATGAATGGTCGGACCACATTCATTTTGTTTAGTTCAATCGTGAACTTATGTAATCGGCTAGCTCGAAACTCTGGGAATATGCTCGGACATGTCAATTAGTTAGTCGGGTATTGAAACTAATATGTAATGCTACAACAATCACATATATGAAGCAAATTTCAAACTTTATTTGCCAAATGGAAAGAAATAACGTAATTTGTCTTATTACATATCTAGAAAATCAAATGCTAAAGAAAATTCGAAAATTAAATACAACTGAATAAAAAAGAATAAACTAAGTGAAATAGCATTGCAAAGGCTCGCTATTCCACGCCTTTGATAGTGTGACGCCATCAACAGTTGCTAGCTTGAAAGTTCCCTCTTCAAGCCTTTGTTTAATGTCCTACGGTCCTTCCCAAGTAGGATTCATGTGTGACGGGGCAGGAAAAACTCATTTCAAGACGAGATCACCAATTTAAAGGTTCTACGTTGGACTTTAGTGTTGTAGTATCGGGCGACTCGGTGTCGATATGCAGCTGCCCTCAAATCAGCTTCTTCGCTCTTCTCATCTACAAAGTCTAGAGATTCTAAGAGGGGATCACTATTCATTTTGGGGTCGTAGTAGGTCACTTGATGAGAAGGGACTTTGAGTTCAACAGGATTGACGGCTTTTGAGCCATAAGCAAGGGCAAATGGAGTATGGCTAGTCGTGGACTTGTAGGTGGTTCTGTAAGCCCATAATGTTTGTAGGAGTTCATCCACCCACTTGCCCCTAGCCTTTTTTAAATGTTTCTTCAGAATGGACCTTATGATTTTGTCTACAGCTTCAATTTGTCCATTTGCTTGAGGGTGAGCAACTACCGTAAATCTCTTTTTAATATGATGCCGACGGTAGAAGTCTTTGAAGTTAGCGATGTTGAATTGGGTTCCATTGTCCGTTATAATAGTTCGTGGAAGGCTAAAATGATGGATGATGTTCCAAACAATGAAGTTGATTACTCTCTTTGTCGTGATCATGGCCAAAGGTTCCGCTTCAGCCTATTTGGTGAAGTAATCAACTGCTATGATGGTGTACTACGCACCGCCTTTAGAGATTGGTAAGGAATCGATAATATCTATGCCCTATATGACAAACGGCCATGCACTGACTATTTGTGTAATTTCCGTCGGCAGAGCTCTCGGAACTTTGCATACATCTTGCACTTGTCACATCGCTTAGCGTAATCAGCAGCATCTCGGTTAATAGTTGGCTAATAATACCCACAACGGAGTATTTTCTTTGCTAGGGTTTGCCTTCCAGTGTGATCGCCACATTCCCCTTCATAAAATTACTTTAGGACTCATTTTATTTCATCATGAGCGATACACTAGAGTAGGAAGACGGAAAAAACTTTTCTATACATGACTTCTTCCTGAATGATATATCGTGAAGCTTTGCGAAGGATTTGCCATCTTTCATTCTTCGTTCGAAAGGACTCCCTCTTGCAAATAATCTTTAATCGAAGTCATCCATGACTCTTTCTTAGGCTCCGTCTCTAGTACCTAGTCGATTTTCATCTGGTTTATGCTCGGAGAGTCTACTAATTCGATAGGGACCAAGCCCATTTGTTGTGCATCCCTAGTGCTAGCAAACTTTGCCAATGAGTCGGCCTCTTTGTTTTGATCCCTAGAAATGTGTGTGATGTCATAATACGTAAAGTCAATCAATAGTTCTTGAACTCGGATAAGGTACAAGGCGAGTCGTTGTCCTTTAGCCTGGTAATCTCCCCTGACTTGGTATATCACCAACTAGGAATCATAAAAGATTTCAAGTGATTTTATCCCCAGTTCTCTAGCAAGTTTGAGTCCAGCAATCAGAGCTTCATACTCAGCTTCGTTGTTCGTTGCAGGGAAGTCAATCTTTAAAGTGCAGCAAATTGGTCGATCTTCTAAAGTTACTAGCACGATTCTGACTCAAGAACAATGATTATTGGATGCTCCATCCGTATACATTTTCCACCGAATGGTAGGGGCTCCACCGCTCTCTAAGAGATCATCTTGTGCAATGAATTCTGCTATAAAGCCTGCCAATTCCAGTCCCTAGATGGCTCTTCGAGGGAGATAAGTGATGTCGAATTGGCTCATTTCGGTGTTCCACTTGAGTAACCTTCCAGATGTCTCAAGTCGATGTAGGACCTATCATAACAGATGATCGGTGTAAACGTTGATGGGATAAGCCTGAAAATAAGGGCTGAGCTTTCATGAAGCAATCAACAAGCAGTATGCCAATTTCTCTATCTTCAGATAATTTATTTCAACTCCTGTTAATTGCTTGCTAACATAATAGACCGGTATCTGGATTCGATTCTCCTCGCGAAGTAGTGTGGCACTTACATCATGTACCGACACGACTAAGTAGATATACAAGTCTTCATGATCCACCAGCTTTGACAAGATGGGAGGTCTCTCTAAGTGGTTCACCAAACCTTGGAATGCACCTTCACTCTCATGTGTCCACTCAAAATTCCTTTTCCCTCTTCTAATCAAGTCGAAGAAAGGAATGCATTTATCAGTGGCTCTGGAAATAAATTGACTTAGGATGGCTACCTTTCCATTTAGGCTCTGTACTTGTTTGATAGACTTCAACACCTAGATGTTGCGAATTGCTCGAATCTTCTCGGGATTAGCTTTGATTCTGCGAGCATTGATGATGAAACCTAAGAACTTTCCCGATGCAATACCAAAAGAACATTTCAAATGATTGATCATTATTACATAATATTGACGAATATCGAACATTCAGCTAAGTCTCTAATGTGGTTGATTGATCGTCGTGACTTCACGAGCATATCATCCACATATACCTCCATCATCTTTCCAATCTGATCTTTGAACATTTGGTTAACTAGGCGTTGATAAGTTGCTCCATCATTCTTCAACCCGAATGGCATTACCATATAGCAGTACAATCCAACATTGGTAATAAAATTGGTGTGCTCCTGGTCAGGGATGTACATTGGGATTTGGTTATATCTAGAGTACACATCCATGAAAAATTGCAACTCATGTCCTGCGGTTGAGTCTACCAGCTGGTCGATTCTTGAAAGGGGAATGCTGTCTTTTGGACACGCTTTGTCTAAGTCCGAATAGTCAATGATGTCCGCTACTTTCTATTCGCCTTTCTCAAGTACAGGATTAGATACCCATTTAGGGTAGAGGGCATTGCGAATAAATCCATTGCTTTTAAGCCTATCCACCTCCTCTTTAATGGCGGCAGATCTCTCCGGATCCATGCCATGCCTTTTCTATTTCACCGGGACATGCCATGGGTCGATATTTAATTCGTGGCTCATAATGGCAGGCGAGATCCTATACATGTCAGAGTGAGTCCAAGCAAACACGTCAAAATTTGCTTGGAGAAAATCAGCATGTTCTTTCATCATCATGGGGTTGAGCTGTGATCCAATATTTAGGACCCGTGATGGGTAATCATGGCTGAACATGATATCGATTATCAGCTCAGCCGATGCAGCCTTGATCTCTTTGGGCTCCTCCTCGTCATCACTCGGATCTATGTCTTTATGGAACCAACTGTGATGCCCGAGCCAAGGCTCGGGCGTTGGTTGTCAATCTTTGGTGCCTTGGATGCGGAGAGACCTATCCACACCCTTACCTTTCTCCTTCTGTTGTGCGTCCCTCAATTCAGCCACATAGCAGGCACGTTTGGTCGTTTGATCACCATGTACAACTCTAACACCGTTATCAGTTGGGAACTTCAAAGTCAAACACCATGGAGCAAGAGCTGCACAGAATTCAGCTAGGGATGGTCGGCCCAAAAAAGAATTGTATGGAGAGTCAACATCCAAAACAACAAATGAAAACATCCTCACTCTCCTGCGGTCACCCTCTCCCAAATTTACGGACAATTCGGCATAACCGACAGCTTCAGTCAAAGCACCGTTAACGCCATGAATGCAGGCTTTAGACGGTTTCAAGTCCTTGGTTTGCATCCTCATCTGATCGTAAGCCTTTTTGAAAATTATATTTACGGAACTTCCATAGTCAACCAAGATCCTTCTCACTAAGGAGGGGTCGATCATGGCCAAAATGACCATTGTGTCGATCGTCGATGCCTCCACCTTATCTGCGCCTCTGCTTCTGAATACAATGTGGTTTAACATTGTACACTATAGTTTTGTAGAAGCCCCATCTTCTATACTTGAACAACACTCAAAATTCACATGCTTGATTGCGCTAGCATAGTGCTCCATCTCGTGTCAGCTCTTATCAGCCGGATGTGGTGCTTGTCCTCAGTTGTGGTCGAATGTCCCGTGCCTGCCATCCTACGGGGCTTTAACAAACTGCTATAGTTTTCTTTCCTAAATCAGTTTCTCGATAACATCTTGGAGATGCCTACATTCATTCGTGTTATGACTATAGCATTTGTGGAACTGGCAGTATTTTCCAGTCTGCTTTTGCTTCTCCTTTGATACTTTTAGAGGTGGCTTCCTATACTGCATGGTGTTGTTTGTAGATAAGTAGATATTCTTTAGGGATGTATTCAGTGGTGTAGGTATCATACATTAGAATCCTTAACTTTCCTCTTTCAGAATCCCTCTTTCGCTCAAGGTTCCAATCACCGTCTTTCTTTTGCTGATTCAGTTTATTTTGGAAATTTACTGTAATTTTTCCAGAACTTTCCCCGGATTGTTTTACCGCAATGTTACTCTGCACTTCCTCTCTACTTGGACCCGCAACATTCTTCTTCCTGGAGCATCTGGCTTCCTCTATCCTCAAATAGTGAGCTGCTTTTTCATAGAAATGCTCCAACATTGCAGGTGGTTTACCAGCTAACCAATCGCCAAAGTCAGATTCTAGGTCAATCCCTCTTGTTGTCGCCATCAATATTGAATGGTCACTCAGATTACCGACTTTTGTGATGGTTGTATGAAATCTCTTCAAATAGTCTTTCATTGATTCTTCTGGAGCCTGGATCATGCTTGATAAGGACATTACGTCCTTGGGGGTGAGTTGCATACATATGGAACTGCTCCACAAATTTTGTTGCTAAATCGTCAAATCTAGTGATTGACCATGGGGCAATCTCGTAAAACACATCATTGCTATGCCAGAGAGTGATAGTAAAACATCTACATTTTGTGGCACCATCTGCTTATGCAGAATCCATCGGCCATTCATATCTCATGATGTGTTGCCTGGGGTCTATTTTTCCCCCATAGGCAGGCATCGACGACATGCTGAACCACCTTGGATAATCCGCATGTAGGATATTGTCGGTGAATAGGGTATGGCTTCTCGAGATCTCTCAATCATTATTGGTCAAGCCTTAGCTTTCCCTTACTAGCTGTCTAACTATAGACGACAAGTCTAGCGTTTGGATAGTTGGAGCCAAGCGGTAGTCATGCTCCACCTCACGGGAATGGTCCAGTCAAGGTCTATGGGTCGTTCCATGCCTTCTTGGCTCAACATCCTCTCGATGCATATCACATGCGTTCACTTCATTATTATTCCGGGGAGGTAATTAGTCTACATTCACCTAAACTCTAACATCCAAATCAACCGTGGTGACTTTAGCTTGTGTTCCACTAGGATGGGGAAAATTTTCTCCTTTAGAGGAGGGATTGGTCCTGATCCCACTAGAGGGATTGGCCTTGACCGGTCTCGGCAACCCAGGTAGGTTTACTTGTTGATGTCCAGATGCTTCTACGTGATATCCATCAATTATGTGACATCTGCGTCTATGATAATCATCTGATAAACTAGAACTCTCTGATGCAGAATAAGGGGTTGGCTCTCTCCTACTTTTCCCACGTTGTTGATTTTGGAGTTGATTCATTAAATCGATAATGGCTTGAATCTGCTGGATCAACTATCAACGGCTATCCACAAGCTCTCTCATTATATTCTAGAAATCAACCCTTGTGATGGAATCAGCTGGATTCTGGACATCAACTGGATTAGTAGCATTAACATCTACTGGTAGATTTCTCTGGCCTCCATGCTAGATGCTAGCTATTTTCGTATCCTTCTGCATTTTGAGAGGTATATTTTGTATTCCTAACCATTGTTGATAGTTTTCCTTAGATTTTTGGAAATCTGAATAGAATGGATAAACTATTTGAAGATAATTCTAGATCTCTTTCGGGGATTTATACAATCCAGTAGCAGTAAAGGGATCCAAATAGAGCTGAGGATCTCCCTCTATCTACACCAAAAATTGGCACATATACCCAATAGAGATTTTGTAGAGAAGTAAATGAAGAATATTAAATGTAAATAAAGAGAATATGGTAATAAAGCAATCGGAATTAAGCAAATAACAGAGACATAGCAATTTATAGTAGTTCGACGTTGTTTGCCTATGTCAACTTTGGAGAGATAATTTTATCAATCACTTTGTAAACTGAGTACAATAGGGATCAGATGAAAATCCTTAGTTACAATAGAGTACAAAGCAACCGACAACGTAAGGATCCTAAAAGTAAACAATCAAGTCTGTATTTATAAAGGAAGATGGCAAAATATCTCCCTGAAAATTCGGCAGAAGGATCTCAAGAACTATAGGGGCTCATAGGAGGGATCACATGGCCCAAATCCAAAGAAATAGGGATCGGGGTCGATCCCTATTTTTGAGGAGTTTGGGGATGCAATCCCTATGGGAGCTTCTACATGTTGTATTATGCCTAGCCTCCAAGTTTCATGCCAATTAGATTAGTAGAACATGAGTTGTTGCTCGATCATTGCTGCAAAGTGTGTTGTTACCTGATTCTAGCTGATCCCTTTGGAGGGAAGAGGGCTGATTCCTCTTACTTTCCTTTTGAGATCTGATCCCTAGGATGGGCTCCTTAGGGTCCCCACATCTTGTTCCTAAAGTTTCATATGCATTGGACTTCTAGATCTCGAGATATCGATTGTTTTTCATTGACTTGCACTTGTTTGGTTAAAGTAGACCGATCCCTATAATTGAGAGGGATTATAGCCGATCCCTTTTCTAGATTAAATTATATTCCATACTTTAAACATTCTACACAGCATATCTCTCAATTCCGTTCGATCACGACTTCATATTATCATCTGTCAAAATGTTTGCACAAAAAATTGGCACAAACACCCAATAGAGATTCTGTAGAGAAGTAAATGAAGAATATTAAATATAAACAGAGAGAATACGGCAATAAAGCAATCATAATTAAGCAAATAACATAGACATGGCAATTTATAGTGGTTCGCTGTTGTTTGCCTACGTCCATTTTGAAGAGATAACTTTATTAATAACTTTGTAAACTGAGTACAATAGGGATCAGATGAAAATCCTTAGTTACGATAGAGTACAAAGCAACCAGTAACGTAAAGATCCTGAAAATGAACAACCAAGTCTATATTCATAGAGGAAGACAATGAAATATCTCCCTGAAAATTCGGCAGAAGGATCTCAAAAACCATACGGGCCCATAGAAGGGATCGCATGGTCCAAATCCCAAGAAATAAGGATCGGGGTCGATCCCTATTTTGGAGGAGTTTGGGGGTGAAATCCCTATGAGAGCTTCTCCATGTTGTATTATGCCTAGCCTCCAAGTTTCATGTCAATTGGATTAGTAGAACTTGAGTTGTTGCTCGATCATTGCTGCAAAGTGTGTTGTTACCTGATTCTGGCCGATCCCTCTAAAGGGAAGAGGGCCGATCCCCCTTACTTGCTCCCTTTGAGGTCCGATCCCTAGGGTGGAATCCCTAGGGTTCCCACATATTGTTACCAAAGTTTCATATGCATTGGACTTATGGATCTCGAGATATTGATTGTTTTTCATTGAGTTGAACTTGTTTGGATGAAGTAGACTGATCCCTATGATTGAAAGAGATTATAGCCGATCCCTTTTCCAGATTAAATTATATTCCATACTTTGAACATTTTGTATAGAATATGCCTAAATTCCATTCGATCATGGCTTCATATTATCATTTGTACTTGATTTCTGACTTGACAATCATCGCTCTGGGCTTACTGGCCTTGATGACAGTCGAGTCTAACTAGTCCAATCAGTTCAGATATAGCCGGGTCAAAATGCCGGATAACACGTCATATTTCATTCAAGCGTGTATTTATTATACTAAAAGAATAGTTCAAAAAGTACTTTAAAGTTGAATGATACAATTTAATTAACATCCATTTTCTTTTCCTTTTTCCCAATATATAGCTTTGAATTGGTTTGTCCAATGTATCAATCTATAGGCATTTAAAATTAATGCTAGGTTTGCATTTAGATGTGTAATTAATGCAGTGAAAGTAATTTCAATTATTTTTTATTAGTTACGTATCAAATATTATCAACAATTCTGTTAAACCAATTTTCTTACGTAACTTTCATGGATAAGCCAAATATTAGCTACAATAATAATCTCTCCTTAATCATTTGAACCAAATTTTGGTTCTTTAACTTTTATTAATTTTCCCTCTTTTTTGAAATTTATGCACCCTTCGTAAGAAAAAGGACATTTCTCCATCCCCAATGTCAAATTACTTCTGAATAAATTGTCAACTTTTGTACTTTTAATTGACAAAAATAAGTAGTTAATTTGAAGGGCTTCTCACCCTAGGGTAATTAATTTCTAGGGCAATACTTAAGAATAATTAGTTTCAAGGACAAAAGATAAAATAAATAATCATATTTGAAGTATTGTAAGAAAATAATAAATGATAAACGAAAGTGATACTTAATGATACTTTCTTTAATCATTTGTCGTTGAAACTAATTATTCCAAAGAGCTATCCAAAAAACATATTACTTTGAACCGAGAAGCCAATTAACAGAAAATATTGAGGAGAATTGTATAACATGAGCATATCAATTCTAGACCTTACCTATATGGTTAGTTTCATCATCTATGTACATTTTACCATTAAACTTATATAAATATAGCAAGGATCAGCTACACCTCAATTTTTCCACACCTCAAATCCTCCTGATTTCAGCCATGTGTTTCGAATTAAATAATCTCCTGAAGTGATAAGAAAGAAATGTTATGTTATTTAATTCGAAACATGTGGTTGAAATCATGGAGCATTTGAGTTGTAACAAAAGTGAGGTATAGCCAATCCTAGCCTATATATTAATTGTGATTGATTTGAATATTTTATTATTTGAAAAATGTCTTTTATGCTCATAACTAGTTGTAATTATAGTGTTGCTAGATAGTAGGAATTAGAAACATGAAAAATGATTCACGCTATGTAAGATGAAATTTTAATTTGTTAAATCATGCAATAAGTTTCTTGATGTAGGTTATTTGGATGCATTCTCAAGATGTGTTTGTATAAAAACTTATGATGAAGGTCACATTTCTATTTGTGTGTTTTAAATGCTATGGAGTACTTTAATAAACATCAAGTGTTAATTATGATGACTGATACACCTATCCATGAGTCATTACTCTTTGTATGTTTCAAGGTTTGTCAGATGCAACGTATATTAACAATTGCAAGGAAAATAACGTATTTGTGCTTTATTATGAGTGCTTAATGTAGTGTATAAATGATCATATCATTATCAATATGTGATAGTTTAGCAAATCCTTTTTCATTATAAATTATCTATCTTCATCATATGCGAGAATATTAAAATATCCATCCATGTTTGCAAAGTACATATCCAAATGTGTATTAATAGAAGTTATTTGTTATGTTACATATAAAGTGGAAAAATGTCATAGTGAGGTGTCAAGGTGAGATGATTACACATACTAAATATTTTAAACAATAGCTAGGAGTGTCATAATACTTTCTTAATTATATAAATGCAATACTATTCAAGTATACAAATCCAATAACATATTTCAATTAGGCTAACTACTAGATAGTTAAAATTTTGGAAAAAATGGTATGCTCCTACTACTAACATGATTTAAAATATTTTTTTTTAAATGTTACCATGTTTCACACCCTTAATTCATGGTATTGGATTATTTGAAGCATTTATAATAGGGATATGGAAGGAAACACGTCAACTTCATAAATTGTCGAATCAAAGAAAGAACTATGATCCTTTATGTTCTAATAGAAGAATAAAACCTTATTAGAGAAGAAATTTAATCTAAAAGTAAATGAAATACTAGATATTTTATATTTTCATTTGATGTTTAATAAATGGAATGTTGAGAGTAATTTTTACTTTATTACATTTTGCAAATACCTTTTGTTAACATCTATGATATGGTGCTTAAAAAACGTATTTTTTAGTATAACTCTAATTTTACTTTATTTCATTTCAATCTAATCATTCTGATGCAGTATAGGATTATTTTTCCAATGAACTTAGACTAAAAGAAAGTATATTTTATATAATTTATGCAAATTTAGAATGTCTTGTGCGTAGCAAGGGTTCATACTTGTACACTAATTGTAAAAATCATGTTCTCATTGTTAACTTCAATAAATGGTATATAAAAATACTTATGCATGTTTATGCCAACTTTATAGTTTATCATAATTTAACGATATAAAAAATCAATTATAAAAGCTAATTTTTGCGCTAACTACGAAAAGTAAAGCATAGACTTATGAGTTGAACAGGTTCTAGACACATATAAAAAATAAGAATGCAAAGAGAACAAGTAATGATAGGTAAAAGATGAATATTTATAATGGTTTGATAAGGGAACTCTTCTACTTCTACTTTCATAAATATCATTTCAATAAATACTTGATTAGAATTTTACACGTAAGCTTCCACTCAAACAGTCATTGAAGATTTCCCAAACTTTTACACAAAAAAACTCCAGGTACAAAATAATGGTCGAAGAAGAAGTCAAGCCCCTTTTTGAGGTGAGGAATGTCTCATATTTGTATGTTTCCAGAGATCATATGGATTGATGACACGGTAGATGTGCATATTTTAAAAGGTACGCACCGTTTTACCACACCTCTATCATAATTTTATTCCTTAGTAAATAAGAAAATAAAGAAATAATAAACTCAAGGAAAAAATAGAAAATTGTGCTAATAGCATTTGCTCGATTGGTTGATGGATCAAAGTGTGAGTTCAAAGGTCACGAGTTTGGGCCTCGAAACTAATACATGTTAGCACTAATTAATCATGTTCAAAAGTAATAGAAAATTATTAAAGAAAATATTTGTGTGAAAATTCATATTGAAATTCTCAATCAACGATACGAATACCAAACACCCTTGAATAGAGTTGCTCGGTTATGATTTGGTATGACAGATACCATTAATACCCTGAATATTGATTTTGATTGCAACAACCATATAAATATCACTATTAACATTTCTCTGAGTTGTGCAGTATTTTAATATATATATAGAGACATTTTAGAAAGATAGACAAGAATTCATTATAAACAAATTATCTACACACACACATAGAGACACACACACACACAGATATATATATATATATATATATAAAGATTAATCAAAGCAAATGGAAGAGCAAAACTAACTGAAAACGAATGAAACACAAGTGATTTAACTTTAGAGGTATTTAAAGTAATCGGTAATTTTGTTTAAGTCTTAGAATTTTTGTTAAAGAACTCATAGAAAATATCTTTGATACTTTTAGACTAAACTCTACTAAAAGTACATTTTATAATTGTTCCACCTAAAGTTCCAAGAACAGATTATTAAACAAAAAGCTATCGTATGCTATTAGGAGTCATTATGCTTAATTGAAGCTATCACGTATAATTCAAGGTTATTAAGTGAAGAGTAAAGCTACTGTGTGTTATTGGGAGTCGTCGAGCCTAATTAAATCCATCATAGAAGTCATCATGCATAAATTGAAGCTATCATATGATGATAAGGCTATCATGCCTTAATTGATTAAAGCCATCGTGAGGAATTATCGTGTGTAAATAAAGCAATTGAGTATAGTTGGGTGGAGCCATAGTAAAGAACGATCATGTGAAAAAAGGGGTCAACGCGATCGATTCAGTAGGGTAATCGTGTATCAATTTGGTAATAGAGCAACAAAACCTTCTAGGGGAGGGTCGCAAAGTAGTTATTGTGGGGTAATCTTTAAAGCTATCAAGAAATACAGAGTTAAAACCATTGTGATGTGTACTTTAAAACCAAAGAGGCCTTCGTGTAATGAATACTATGGTCATCGTGAAAAGATTCTTCTCTATAGTTATCGTGAAAGGATTTCTATCTATAATCATCATGCAATGGAGTGGTAAGACAATCTTGGGGCAATAAATAAAAAGCCTTCTTTATAACGGCCTTCATATAATTTTTATAAGAAGCAGTCGGGAAGTAACTTGCAACTTTGAAATGAACAAATAAAGCCATCGTGAGTCATCTATCAAAGCCCTCGTGGGATATTTGAACCATCGTGAAGAAAAACATCAGAGCTATCGTGGAGTATTTCTTGCAGTCATCATGAAAAGAGGCATGGGAGGCATCATGAAACAAGTTGTTTAGAATGACTATTGTGAAGAGTTCTCAAGGCCATCGTGAAAGGTCGTTAAGGTCATCAAGGAATGCTTTCAAAGCTATCGTAAAGTATCCTAAATGCCATCGTGATATGATTCAATTAGGCCATCGTGGAAAGACGTCCTAAAGCCTTCATATGACGATGTCCATAGGCATTATGGGATGATATGTGAAGGCCTTCGTGAAACAATTTCTGAAATCACCATAAGGTTATAGATGGGAGCAATCATGAGGAAGGTAGTTGAACTAGCTATCGTGAAGTGATGAATCAAAGAATTTGTGGGATATGGAGCTATCATGAGATGATTTATTAAAGAAAAATGATTTAGCTATCGTGCAGCTAGCTAAGACATATCATCATGTAGTGAAGCCAGATCATTTTTTTATCTTGTATAAGAAAAACTTGAGTAAGGGACATTCATGGCCGACTAAGCCATCTTGACTTTGTAACTTCGTAATGAAGGACTCAAACAATCAATAAATTGTATAATGACTTCTCGTGAATGCATGGTTACTTCTTATGAGCACATGACTAGTGTATTTGACTAGGAGTATAATCCTACTCAAGTATCTTAACTTACCTTGGCCCAAATTTAGTACTAACCCTACGTGTTGCTTTCATTGAGAGGTTAAACTTAAGGCACTCGTGAATTGATCAATAATAGCATTTATATAATGGAAAAATTAACCAAGAAAGTTAGAGTCCAACCACAAGAAGAAGTGATGCACCGTATTTGTGTCGAAAACAACATCACCCCTCACTTTAATATGGAAAATACATAAACATGACAACCGTCTACACCTAAAGAGACATCCGTGGAGAAGGATGAACTTCAAGTCATGAAGAGGAAACTAGAAATTATGCATGAACTTATCAAAGCATTATTTGCACAAAAATATTCATCAAAGAGAGAAAAGGAGATGGCGGGAGAGGAGGTTGAGTCTCCACCCAAAAAAGTAGTAGAATCAAACTTAAGAAGAAAGAATGTTGGGAGAGAAATTTAGGACCACAAAGAAGGAAGAAATTCTCCCAACACAAAAGCCAAATGAAAGCTCAAGATCACAATATGCAAGCTCCGCTTCGCAAAAGCATTATGAGCCAAAGTGGGAAAATTATGAGGACGAGGAAGCATATTTCAATGACTTAGATGATAAGATTACAAAGGACATGCTAAATTAAAGGGAAAGAGAACAATGGACCCTGAAGTCAATAATAAATTTAGGGAAGCCCCGTTCACAGAAAGAATTATGGTTGTACCATTGCGTTATTATATTAAAATCCCGTCTATTAGATATGATGGTAACACTGATTCAGATGACCACTTGATGGCGTTTTTAAGACAAATGGATTTTGTACAATGCTCTAGGCAAAGTGCAATGTAGACTATTTCCAATTGATTCAAGCTTATTTTCCAATATCTAGCAAAAACCAGGGCAATTTCTAAGGGATTATCTATAGCAATTTAATACAGAAGGTAATAAAATAGAAAGGATAAGCAATAGAGAGAAATTAGTGGCGATAAAATCTGGTTTGATTGAAAATACAACATTTTGGAAAGAACTATACATTCATGGATGTATGTAACGATCCCGGATTTTATATAAATTTAAATTGATAATTAATTTAATTTTTGAATAAAGATTGTGAAATAACTAGTAATTAATATCAAATTTTAGTTAAACTATGAATTAATTGAGAATTAATTTGGATATTTGGGATAAATAGGTATATAAAATAGATCGAGAATAGAATTTGAAATTGGGATTTGAATTTAAATATCTTACAAAATAAATTTGTATTTGGATTTTTGATATGATTAAATTAGACGTGCCCTTATTTATACAAATGAATATTAATGAATATTTTGAAAGTTATATTTTGTAATTGATATAAAATAATTTTCAAAAGATGTTTAGACAATAAGTATTAAAGTCAAAAAGTAATATATAAGTTAGAAATTAATATATATAAGATAAATTAGATAAATTATGAAAATGAAAAGTAACATCTTAAATAAAATTTTAACAACATATTAAATATAGAAATTCATTTATATTACAAATTAATAAGTATAAAAAGAAAAATAATATACATTCAAGTAAGATAAACAAATAAATATATACATGAATTAGCCTACAAAAGGAACACTAATATACATTCAAGAATGAAACATGGCAAGAAAAAAATGTATTGAATTGAAAAAGTAAACAAAAATAAATATGTATATATTGGCTTGTATAAGAAGATACTAGTATGAGTAGATTGTACAATGCTAATTAATGTCAGCCACCAAACCGAAATCTATCAGCCTCCACAAAGAAAAAATCTCTGATTTGTACAAAGGCTATATCATCATCCAGTACAAACAAATATCAATACCCTGTAAACTTCTTCCCTATATATCAACCATCTTCATTTCTTTTCGTTCATTCAACTATGTAGCATCTGATGTAAGCTTCATCTTTAACTTAAACAAAACTACAACTTAAACAACAACACATATTCATACAAACCAGAGAATCAAAGGAGAAGTTGAACTAGAAAAAATCAAGCCTGTCTCAACATATATGAAGCTCTGTCTTCTTCTGGAAAATCACAGTGAGTAACATCATTTTTTTTAAAATTTAAAGGCATAAATCTGTTGCAAGTTATATATGTGATGAGTATGTTAGTGCGTGTATATATATTTGAATTATTTGAGTATACATGAATGATGAATGAAGTGTGCAGGCTTTTATTTATATATGTTCTCCGTTAAAAATTCTAACTCAAGATTCTGGTTTCAAAAATCAATCCCTCTTAATCTACTTAATGTTGGACATAGGATTAAAAAAAAACTTGTTTGTTATGGCGTGTGTTAAAGTTTAAAAATCAATTCAAGTTAAAACAACTTGTTAATGCCTCTGGAAACCAAGAAATCTGAGGACAACCTCAACTTAGTCAAAATTCAAACTACTTAATTCACGAATTCAGGTATGGGGATTGAACTCACATACCAAAACATGATTTTTAAAGCACAAATCATAATTTTTAGAGCTAGGATTTAAGAGCAGTTAGTGTTTGTTCGAAATCCATTGATTTGGCAATTTTCGGCGATCGGCTAGTTCGTGAAGCTTGGGGTTTCGTGTGGAGGTGGAGGAGTCTACGGTGGTTGTAGGAAAAATAGTGTGATGGAGGTCATATGGACGTGGCGGCGGCGGCGAGCCTTTGAAGTTTGTAAACCTAATTTTGTCATGGCTGAGCAATTCGATTCGTTCATCCCCGATAGTTGACCGAGTGTCTCGTGGCTCTAGGAAGTGGTAGAGGAGATGCTGACGATCGTGTGGCCGGAGTTTCGGGTTGTCTGGTGGTCGAGGTTGCGAGAACGAGGCGAGGACAGGTCTGGTGGTGGTGGGTTTTGTTGTTCCAAGTTCTCGAGTTCGAGCTCGATTTCGAATTCGAGATGAAGGCTGGGTTCTGGTGGTCGAGGAGAGGAGTGTGGAAGGTCGTCGACTTGCTCGACGATGTGAGGTCGCCTGAAGTCGACCATCGGCGTCGTGCACGTGTACGTGCATGAATTCTGGAAGCCTGGGAAAAATTTGGGTTGGTTGAGATGAAGCAGGGTTTGTTCGTGTGTTTTCTCGAGTGTTTACTCGAGATATTGAGGGGTAGGACTCGGAGCAGGAATAGGGTTGGCTCGGGTATAGCTTTGCTTCAGATTTTTCAAACCTGATTTGGTTTCTGGGATTAAAACTGAATCTAAAATTTATAAATTAAAGTTTAAACTTAGTTTCAAATTTGAGTTTAAATATTAATTCCAGTTCAGTTTGGAAATTTAGTTTGGGAAATAAAGTTTTAAAATTTAGATTGTTTTAATACTTAAAATTGTTAAGTATTGAAAAGGAAAAAATTTGATTTTAAAATGGAATTTGAAATTGTAAAGGAAGGATTAATTAATAAATGAGATCTGTTAAGATTAATTTAAAAATTAATTACTTAACGTAATTAATGTAAATAGAGTAATTAATTAAAGAAGTAATTAGAGATCATTAATTAATATAATTAATGATGTAATTAAGGGACGTTGATTAATTTTGATTAATTAATCAATGATAAGTGATTATGAATTAATTAATGTGATTAATTAAGGAGTAATGTAATTAATTTTAGTTAATTAATTTATGAAGTAATTAAAGGTTAATTACTGTAATTGGTTAAGAATAATTAATTTGTGTAATTAATTGAGGATAATTACTTAATGTAATTAGAGTATAATTAATCAAGGGTAATTAATGATTAATTAAAGAATAATTAATTAAATGTTTGTAATTAATTAATTATTAATTAACCCTGACTAGGAATTATCCATAGGCAATTGATCTGGTTTAGATTAATCAGATTTTTAATTGGTTTCACTTATGGATGATTGTATTCTATTGAATGTTGTGAATTGTTTGATATTCTCTACTGTGTGATGCTTTGTGATGTAAATTTGTTTTAAATTCAAGCTGTGATGAATGTAATTTATTTTATCTGTGATGAATGTATATTATTTATCCGTGAATTAGTAAATGGAAGATAAGCGTTATAGGAATATACCGCTTATCGATATTGATATACTTAAATCTATGATGATGTGATGATTGAATGATGTTGCACTATTGTGTTAAACCCCTGGACTACACCATACACACACAAATATGGATTTCACGAGGAAATCGGTTAAGTCACTGATGATTTAAATTTAATATTTTTGAAATTGAAATTTTAATTTCAATTGATTTTGGAAATGGATTTTGGTTAAATGCTAAAGCTTTTGAAAAGGAGTTTTTAAGATAAAAGTTATTTTGAATAACTTGGTAAAGTTTTTCAATTTAAATAATTTAATTTGAATTTGAATTCAAAATTTGGAATTAAATTCGATGGTTGGAAATTATGGTTAAAGATGCTATAAATGTGTTTATATGAATTTAAGCCATTTTAAAAGTATGGTTTTGAGAATTTGAATTTAACCCAAGGACTTTAACTCATATAAATGAATCAGATTTTCCAAAATGAAAACTATTTGTTTTCAAATAATAGAAGCTTTCATATAAGGAATGAATTTCCAATTTGTGTCAAAAGAATTTCAAGTTTGAAATGAAAATGGTTTTCCGAGTTATGAATAAATCTTTGTGAAAGATTGTTGAACTTTGTTTTGAAATTGGAAAGGTGCACCCTTTGTATAAAAGATCGAAAGGGAATTGGTTTGAAAGCTACCAGCTAAATCTTTAATATAAAGATTGGACGAGTTAATCCAAATTGAAATAGAAATCGATTTGAAAATCTATGAATAAATCTATGTGAAAGCTGGGTGAACTTTGTGAGATGAATCTTTTTGTTTAAAAAGATTAAAATGGTGATGTGTTTAAACCATTTAAAGAGAAGTTTTGGGTAATAAGTTGTGACTTAACTGAAATCCCATTATCCATATGTTTTTAAATATTGCGCTCATTATTCGGTTTAGCCGGGAGAGGACTTTGTGTCATATAACCCATTCCGAATAGTGATACGACGTAAATGGATAGCATTTGAGGACCGGTGTTGAAGACCGGGTATTTGTGAGAACGATAGGATAGCCTATCGATTGTCTCTGCACATGCTTATCTTTGTGGTATGTGATAGAGGGTTTATTGTAGTTTCATTTTCCAAAAAGCATTGCGGATTTCAATGTTTAAAATTCTTTTGTTGTTTGTCTAAAGATAAACTATTTTTGTTACTCACACCAGTCCCATGACTAACTCGGAGTTTATTGTTCCCTTCCTAAACTCTGGGTGCCCACAATTTTCCACACGGGCAGTCTAGAGTTGGGTTTTTTAGATAGTCAGGTTTAGTAGATTATCAGGAGCTAGTTCAGTTTTTAGAGTTCACAGAGACGACTGACCTTGCTTATCTTTGTGAAATGTGATGGTAGTTTGAGCTTGATGTTGAAGTTATTGGACTCATTCGCCTTTAAAGATCATTTGGAGTTATCACTTCTATTGTTTCCGCTGTAACATTATTATTTGTCTCTGATATTCTTGTATCATATAGATGTCATTGTTGTATATCATTCTGGATATTGTATTCATTGGCGTTGTATATGATATCATTCATTTCTTTATTCCGCTGTGTTGTTATACTTACTGTTTTATAAGCTCCGCTGAGCCAGATTCGGCGTTTGAATCTGCGGCATTTGAGTACAAGTGAAGTACGGGTGCCGATTTTCGAAGGCCGAGTTCAGGATCACTACATTTGGTATCAGAGCTAAGGTTGAACTTTAGCTATGGAGTATAACACATTAAGTAGCTCATTAGAGATAGGGTGAAGTATACCCTAGAATGAGTAATCCCTAAGATATCTGTCCGTATACCTCAGTAAATTCTCTTACTATCCACTGATAGTAAGTATGAGTGCAAGAAGAGGATGAGATAGGGGACAGGGGAATACGACTATAAATGGTCAATACCCTGTAACAACAAGGAAACAATCTTTTCTCTACCAATCTCTTTTGTTCAACATCTCTTTTCAATTCTTCGATGGTTCCTGATAGATCCAGGAAGAAGATTTGATATATTTGTATGGTACATAAACTCTGTTAACTCCCTTTTAGCAACGACTTACGAGTTAAAAAGCCTAAAACCTGTGTACTCAACGACTTATGACTTAGTTGCTGAAAAGGAATCTACGGCTTGAACGACTTACGACCTACCGGGTTAGGGAGCTACGACCTAAGGGAGTCTACGACCCAACTATCTCAAGAGATTCGCGACCTAGCAGCTTGCGACCTAAAGAAGCTTGCGACCTAAAGGAACTTCGCGACCTAGCAGTGTTGCGACCTAAAGAAGCTTGCGACCTAACTACTTACGCAATACGAAATCGAATCCACTTACGCAGAGAAGTACGGCATGAGAAAAGGGGGGTCGATGGTGAAAATGGGATTCGTAATTGGGTGATAATCGAGGAATGAATAGCAATCGAATCCACTTACGCAATACGAAATCGAAGATGTCTGGCGATCGAGTAATTGAGTTTGTCTGAGAAGAACTTGAATGCTTGCAAATGACGGAATGAAACAGGTGAAGGGGAAGAAGGAACGACCTAAGCTATTTATGCCCTGGGACAGTGAAAGGTGAATCGACACATCAGACTTACGACTTATACTAAGTCGTTCGCGACCTACGACTCATCTTAAGTCGATCGCGATCTAGCGCACTCATCAAGAAGCGAGCTAAGGAAATCGAAGCACACGACTTACGACTTAAGACGTATACTTCGAGGGGCAAATGTTAACTCCCTTTTAGCAACGACTTACGAGTTAAAAAGCCTAAAACCTGTGTACTCAACGACTTACGACTTAGTTGCTGAAAAGGAATCTACGGCTTGAACGACTTACGACCTACCGGGTTAGGGAGCTACGACCTAAGGGAGTCTACGACCTAACTATCTCAAGAGCTTCGCGACCTAGCAGCTTGCGACCTAAAGAAGCTTGCGACCTAAAGGAACTTCGCGACCTAGCAGTGTTGCGACCTAAAGAAGCTTGCGACCTAAAGGAGCTTGCGACCTAACTACTTAAGATGTGTGCCGACCTAGAAGCCAACCGACTTAGCAAATGGCCGACTTAAGATTGCGAGTTAACTCTGCTCCGACCTAACAATACCGAGCTATGAAATGCTCCGAGTTAAGAAGTACTACGACTTAACAGTTTACGACTTAGTAAGGTGTACGACTTAAGAGCTTCATAGCCTACGACTCATGGTCTTACGAGATAAGAGGTGTACGACTCATGGTCTTACGAGATAAGAGGTGTACGACTCATGGTCTTACGAGATAAGAGGTGTACGACTCATAGTCTTACGAGATAAGAGGTGTACGACTCATAGTCTTACGAGATAAGAAGTGAACAACTTAAGTTATGTGACGACTTAGTGATTTGAAAGAGTCAACGACCTAATTGCTAAAGGGACCTACGAGTTAGCAGGCCTACGACTTAAGAGCTTCATGACTCAACGAGACAAGCTTCTTACGACTCAAGAGGCCTTACGACTTAAAGGCTCTACGACTCAAGAGGCCTTACGACTTAAAGGCTCTACGACTCATGAGGTCTTACGACTCAAGAGGCCTTACGACTTAAAGCCCGTGCTTATGCTACCTTTATCTGGTAAGTCGGCTACGAGTTAGCACTTGTCTTCAACTGAGCCACAAGAAGAACCCAGTATGGCGCCCATGAGTTATTTTAAGTCGGCTGCGAGTTATTGCTTACCTTAAGTCGGTCACGACTCATGACTTAGCCAATTTTCTGCCCAGAATTCAGAGCTGCTCCTATAAATACTCCATCACTTCCAACATGAGGGGGACTTTTGGCAATTCATTTCTTCAAGCGTCCATACTCTGCTGCACTGATAATTCACTCAACAAGTAAAGATCATCCAACACTCAAGGCACTACAACAAGCTTCGTGAAGGACTTCATTCATCCGATACGGATTTAGCAAGATTCATCACCAAAGATTGAGCTAGTAGTCTAGATTGTTGTGTGATCAAGTTATACTGTATTTGACAAGTGATTTGTATCGATTTGTAATCGAATCAGCAATAAAAGATTATAAAGTGGACGTAGGCTCAATTACGGGCCGAACCACTATAAACCTGTTGTTCATTTACTGCTTTTCTGCTATTTTTAGCTTATATTCTGTTCCCGTACCAACGGGTGGTGCTTTCACGATTCTATTACACACACCGGGTGTTAGCGTTCACATTTTATCGTTAACATTTTGGTGCTTTCACTGAGAACCCAACTCAGGCGATCATCCACCGTTGCTTCGCAAAGATTCATAAAAAGAACCTCTCTTAAAAACCAGATCCGAAATAATGGTTCCTGGAAGAAGAGGTAGACCTGTCAGATCCAGAAATGCTCATGAAGGGACTTCCGCCTCCCCAACCGCAGACCAAGCAACTCCTACCATTGGAGTCACCAGGGCTGAATTGGATGACGCAGTTTCTGGATTATACCAACAAATTGAAACTCAAAACGCTTTGATGATGGATAGAATAACTGCTCTGCTCGGGGCAAATCGTCAACCAGAAAACCATCAAACCACCCTTCCTGAAATGCCACCTTTTCAAGCTGATGGGTCTATGCCACAACCAACTCGTCATGAACATATGCCCGGGCAAACTTCCGAGGGAAGAACTGATGCTTGTCCGGAGGTGTCTTTGAACAATAAAGAATACCTGTCTGAAATGGTTGGCCGCATCATGAAAGAGAGCATGCAAAGGGAAGAGGATGAGAACGACTGGGGATTCGCGCCAAGCAGAACTCCGTTTACTGAAAGGATCCTGAGAGCGGAGTTTCCAAGGAAATTTGTACCTCCTACTATCCAAGCCTATAGGGGAACTGGTGACCCTAATCATTTCCTATACAAATACGATTGGCATATGACCGGTGCAAGAGCATCAGACGAGATCAAGTGCCGATACTTTCCGGTATACCTGGAAGGTGTGGCTTTACTGTGGTTCACAAAGCTTCCAGTTCGGTCTGTAGATAAGTTCTCCGACTTAACGCAAAAGTTTAAAGAACAGTTCAGATTGTATGCTTCAAAAGTTAAGGATATAATGTCACTGTCTAACCTTGAACAAGCGCCCGGAGAATCAATCAAATCTTTCTTGAGCCGTTTCAATATAGCTTTAGCCGAAGTGGAAAATGTGGAACCACGTATGATCCTGACTTATTTGGTGCAAGCCATTGATAAATCGAGTAAATTTGGAATATGGCTAAAGATGAAGGAACCAAACTCACTTGATAAAGTTTATAAAAAGGCCGACGAGTTCATTCACCTTGAAAGCCTTCCTACGACATCGAAAGTGGTTGCTGCCCAAACTAATAATAACAATGTCCCATCTAATAAAAGAGAACCTGAAAGTCAGAAAAGGGAGGATGAAGGAGGGAAGAGCCAGGGAAATGAAAAGAAACCTCGCCGCTTTAATCCTTCGGATTTTACTCCTTTTACTGATACACCAAGAAATATCTTTTTTGCAACAAAGGACGTTGTCAGGTATCCTAAGCCACCTGAGATGACGAGAGGTGCAAAGCGTAATGGAAAATTCTGCCAATTTCACAATCAACCTGGCCATGACACTGACCAATGTCGCCAATTAAAGAATGTGATTGAAGAATTGCTGGAGCAGGGTAAACTCCAACAATACGTTAAGAGAAGTGGAGTCGATCCAACTTCATCCACTCGGGATCAACAACGCCCTACCCATCAATCTGATTCTCACCACAACACTGCAGCGCAAGATTCAGAAAAGCTTGTCATTAATGTTGTCACCGGAGGTCCATACCCAGCAAGCAGAAGTTGGGACGACTGCTAATTACCAACAAAACTGCGGCTGGGGCATCTCTCACTTTCTCTGGCATATAAATCCGAAACTGCAAATCTAGCACAAATGGATAATCAGTCCGGAGATTCTGAAACAACAATAACTAGCATCCATTTTTTACTTAGCAGCATGGCTTGAATTTGTAAAAATGATAATGGATGTATAACTTCTGCATTGTAAACCGCTGAGAAATCAGCGTGACTGAATAATGAAAAAACTATGCATTCTGTGTTTTCTATTATAAAATGCCTGTTATATTTCGATGTGTAAATACTCTAAATGTATTGCTAAAATGTCGATCTAATATTGCAGGTCATTAAAGCAAAGCTCACCCATCGCAAAGCTAAGCGAGCCTTACAAATCATTCATTAAAGCAAATACCAAGCAGCAAAAAATTCCATATTCAAATCCTATACAAGAAGAACCTCACATAAAAAGTTGGCAACTTCACTGGGGCAAGCCTTCGTTAACCAGTTGTGATTGTCAATATGAACAGACATCCAGATAGGTAACTCGCGTTTGTCCCATGAAGTTATTCAACAGTGAAGTTCACTTCTTCGGATAAGGCAATTTACTTACAAAAGGAACAAATATACGCTTGGAAATGATAACAAAAGATCGCTAATGGGCAGATGATGGGAGAACATGGCCAAGCAAGCACGGAAGCAACCAAAAGGAATATTGCTCCTCAATAAAAGGGCCAGTAGAACCACCAAAGGGCACTTGCTAACTGATCGTGATGCATCCGATCTGGCAGCTTGCGTCCTTCCCGTGGATCTACTCGCCCCTGAGAAGCAACCTTCCTGGCACACCAACCAACTGATGCTCCTTCCCAAAGTTCAACAAAGCCCTCTAACGAGGCACGCCAATAAATGGGAGAGCTTTCCTCAATCAAAAAGATCGGTGGGACTAACAAAAGGGGCACCGTGTTAGTTAATTGCGATCGTTTGTGCAAACAAACATCCAATCAAGCAACTTGCGTTCGCCCCGAGGACCCCTCCGACCATGAGAAAGTAACTTCCAGGCTATCAAAAGCCCTTTTTCGGAGGCACAAGCCCTCTTCGGAGGCACAAGCCCTCTTCGGAGGCACAAGCCATCTTCGGAGGCACGCTTCACCATGCTTGAAGCACAAAATCAAAAGCCCTTTTCGGAGGCAAAAGCCATCTTCGGAGGCACATTTCACCCGTGTAGAAGTGCAAAATGCTTCTCTTCGGAGACCCACTTCACCAGTGATGAAATGCTAAAAAGCCCTCTTCAGAGGCACATTTCACCCGTGTAGAAGTGCAAAATGCTTTTCTTCGGAGACCCACTTCACCAGTGATGAAATGCTAAAAAGCCCTTTTCGAAGGCACATTTCACCCGTGTAGAAGTGCAAAATGCTTCTCTTCGGAGACCCACTTCACCAGAGCTGAAAGGCCAAAATCGCTTCTCTTCGGAGACCAAAATTGCTTCTCTTCAGAGACCAAAATTGCTTCTCTTTGGAGACCAAAATTGCTTCTCTTCAGAGACCAAAAGACCTCTGCAGAGGCGTACTTCACCTTGCTTGAAGTACCAAAAATAAACCCTTTACTGGGGCACAAAAATCAAAACCTTCTTCAGAAGCTCATTTCATTGTGCAGGAAAATTCATTTTTAAACAAATAAAAGTGATCATTCCCAAAAGTCGAAGTGTTCTTCTGACAGAAAGAGAAAGTAAAAATTTCTCCAGAAACGAGATATACTCTATTAAAAGCAGAATGATTCCTTCCTCAAAAATGGAATAGTTATTCTCTAATATAAGAGTATCAGTCTTGTAAAAGCGAGAAATATTGCAATGCATTTGTGGTGTGGGGGCAACATTATACAATTCAGTTACATTAATAAAAGTAATATACAAGCGACACACCACAAGTTCATTACAATATCACATAAAGAAGATGTGGAATAAATGTGTTCTTGAAACACAGACAAGAGTTTGTACAAGTAAAAAGAATCATTTACTCTACACTTCAAATGAAAAAAGATATATTCCTACATACACATGAATTTGTACAAGTAAAATAGCTATTTTATTCAATATTATGGAAGCTTTTTACATTGTGCAGATTACAAAAAGGAGCGGAGACCGGTATCCGCACAATCTCCGGTCAATACAAAAAGCAGAAAAGACAAAATCAAACTCATTTCTCCTTCTTCCCACCCTTGGAGCTTTTACCCGGCCTGGTAATTAGTTTCGTAGGCCGTATCGGAGAGGAAGGAGAAAGAGACTCAGCCGGATCGATCGCTGCTTCATCCCCAGCAGCAGAAGAACTTTTCTTTCCTTTCTTCGAAGCCACGCGTTTCCCCTTCTTCTTGGAAGAAGACTCACTCCCCGGAGTAAGAAATGTAGAAAGTTTTGTGTCGTAGTCAAAAGACTGCTCCGGGGTCTTCTCGCTATCTTCCAGATCTTCTGCTTTCTGCTCCTCGGAAGCAGGTGGTTCGTCCAAGCCTTGAAGGGCTGCTATCTGTTCTTCCTGTGGACCTAGTTGAGAAGCTGGAAGAGAAGTAACTTGAGAAGGGGGAGGAACGGCAGCTGAAGAAGGAAGAATTGGTGCAGTTTCCGGCACATCTGCTGCATAATAAAAGAACTCAGAATCAGTATTCTCCGAGAAAAAAGAAGACCGTGAATCGTCAAAGTTACCTGGAGAAGCCAGTTTAGCGAGATCAATCTCGAATTCCCGAGCCTGGAAGTCCTTCATTGCCTCTTCTTCTGCAGGAGTGGTCACAACTGGATGTGAAGGATGAGAGCTGGAATCCATAATGTTTGCATCAGCCGAAGTGGAAGTATGAACAGGGGCAGTTAAAGGAGCCTTCTCTTTTGAAAGTTCTTCTCCCAGTGATTCAGCCCACGCTTTAGCAAGTTGCTCCTTCCCTCTAACAAGAGCGGCGCGAGCCTCATCATCAAGATAGCGAGCCTAAAATTTTGCTTCCTCGAATTTTGCTTCATCATAGCCGGCACCTTTAAACATATCAAGTGCGGCTTCCCACACTTCAGCCAGAGTGATTTCATAATCTGGACCCAGAAAAGCAAGGCTCCCACGACCCAGAACGCAGTGTAAATAAAAGTCGAATAAGGTAGAACTGATATTTGCTTTCGTTGCCTCATGTGATTGCTCAGCCGCTTCTTTTTCGGCAACGGCAGCAACCCTACCAGTAATAGCCTCATCACACGCTGTCTCAGCTTTAGCGAGTCGAGACTTTAGTAACTCAATCTCTACGTTCTGGGAGGTGACTTTTTCCCGTAGTTCGGCGTTTTCTGTGCGATACTTCTCATTAACATGCTGTTCGGCGGCAAGCTTCATTTCTACATCTCTTTGTGCAGCATGTGCATCCCGCACTTGCTTTTGAAAGACTTCTTCTTTTTGAGTATATGATGCCGAAGAAGAAGCGAGATTTTCCTTAAGCTGCTTAACTTCAGACGCAAGCTTTGCATTGTCGTCTGCAATGCTCGTCATCTCCGCATCATGCTGCTTACGCCATTTGTCCCATTCTGATTTATCGTTCTCCATGGTCATCATCGCCTCAAGGTTAAAATGGTTGACCCTTTGAAGTTCATCAACCAACTTCTGCCATCCAAACATTCTTTCAATATCAAGCTTGACAGCATCGACATTTCTCAGCATTGCCTGCTTATCAATGGGAACCAAATCTAAGTCAAAACGGACTCCTCTTAGACACCAATTCGGAAATCGGCTCTGAAGCGTTGGAGGGCCGTCTTTAACTTGACATTGTGGCCTGTTAATAATGGTTTGAATATCAGATTCCTTTAGAGGAGGAGAGCCGGCCGGAATGTCAGAAGAAATGGGAGCGTTAGTCTTCTCAGAAATAGCAGACGCGTCACTTGGCTTAGACCGTTTGCTCGATTCATCAGTAATATGAGTCTTCCCTTTGTCATCATAAGACTTTCGCTTATGAGAATCGTAAGTTCTGTAAGAAGAATCATATCGGTCAGCATCTCTTCTTCTCTGCCGCTGCTCATAATCCCATTTTTCTTGAGCCTTCCTTTCGGCCCGTTCCTCATCTGTCTCTCTCTGGTCACCAAGATATTTCCTGAAGTCATAGGATCCACGGCCTCCATGGCGCTGAAATGAGTCATAATATGAGCCGGAGCATCCCATTGTAGAACCTGAAATTGAAAAAGAAAGGCAAGTCTTATAAATTCTCAAATTAAAGGAGCTAAGTGCATATAAGTGCCAAAATCCTAAGTGTGTGTGGCGTGTGGGCTATGCGCGTCGGACTACAAACCACTTTTTGTGTGGGAATGGTGACGGCTTGTACAAAAGGCGTTGTGGTTTGTTGCAAGGAAGAAGTTGCTTCAATAACAGGAGAGATCACTTTAGAAACATCATCTTTAAAGAGCTCCTGGGAGGTTATCATAATATCGCTCAGACTGTCAAAAGTATCATCGCCATGATGCACGGGAGAATTATCTTTTTTAGCTTCCACCTCAGCTGTCTTTTCAAGAATATGAAGACTTTCCTCCTCTTCAATAACCGGGGCAAGTGCTAACTTACTGGACGACCCCGCAATGTCGGTAAGAGTAGAACACTTTACCAATGAAGTCTCAACGGTAAGTTCTTTCGGTGAAGGTTCTTTAGCAGAAGCGGGGGCATCTGACTCCTCAGCCGAAGAATCAGGGACTTCATGTGGCTGAGTGGAACGGGAAGGATGTAAGAGTCCAAATTCGTGGAGAAACTCATCTCTCAATAGAAATTGAACACTCCTCTCCTCGACCGGCACAGCCATAAGCCTCTCGAAGGTAGTTTTGTGACGAGTTTCCCTAGAGGGGGGAGGGAGCGCTGAAACAGTAGAAAAAGAAGTTAACACTTGGCAATTTGAACTTCGAAGAATTTAGAAAACACAGGGAAAAGATAGATAGTCGTACTTCCCACTCTCCAAATGGCGTAAAATCCCGGGGGACAACGAACAAAGAAAAACTGGATCAGAAACCCAGGAACGCTTTCGGGAAGACCAATAATCAGTTTACGATTCCTGGCACTCCTTACAACTGTGATAGAGGGATGGTCTTTGTTCTTTGCAAATGAGCACATGAAGCAAATTTCTCCAAAACTGGGAAAACGGTCCAGCATTCTCCTAAAAAGCACACAAAGTCCCAGCAGGATGGCGTAGCCATTAGGATGTAGTTGAAAAGGGGAGATAGATAATCGAAGGAGAAGTTCTCGAAGACAGTCGTTAAACGGAGGAATCGCTCCACTCAAGCACATTTGGCGGTTCACTGCGACAAAGCCGTGGGGCGGCCTATCAGCAGTGTCATTTACTCCAGGGAGCAAGGCGTCAGATTCAGCAATGCCAAACTGGGTGCATAGTTGACGGAAGATTTTATGACTCAGAGTGGTAGGAGTCCTTTCCGGGGGATCATTCAGCGGGGTAGCAATTGGAAAAGCTTCTCCAGTTGGTTCCAAGTCTTCTTGATGAGATGCCATTCTACACAATCAGCTGAATGTTCAAAATTGAAGGTGCACGTTTCCTAAAGGTGTGAAGTGCTGTACAAAACTAATAAAAACAAGTATAACTGGAATTAAACTAACTGACAATCAGTCGATTACGAGATTTCAGAACTTGTTAATACTCAAGTGCAGTGTTAATGCAGACAAATCAGTTTTAGTTTACCATTACGATTTTGCTTTAATACTTCACTTGAATTGGTTATTGTGTAGCATTTCACTCATACAGTTCGTTTAATTTAATTTTCTCTTTATCAACTAATCTATCATTCGATGTGGGCGGTCAGTGGCAGTATATTCGTCCCAGTATTCTGTGAATGTTGTGTTAAGCAGATTATTAGCATTAAAGTCAAGACAGTGTGAGAGGTAACACAACACAGTTCAAATTCAAGAGTTCAGCCAACTTCTGTGCAAGATCATCTAAGTCTTAAGTCGTTAAACGACTTATCATAGGTCGGGGCTTTTAGGTCGTATTGTGCGAGTCAAGATGTTCAAGGCATGTTCTCTTAAGTCAGATCATCCAAGTCCAAGAATTCGAAGTCATGGAGTTTTAAGTTATTAAGTCGTTCAGATGGGTTCGCGAGTTACGAGTTAAGGGCTATCTTATTCACGACCTAGTCATTCAGATGTGCTCGCAAGTTAAATCCTTAAGTGCTAACTTGTCCACGACCTAAGGGCAAGCTACGAGTTAAGTTAAGCCATCAGTCTATTAAGGAGTGCTGCATAAGAAAGGTCTCAAGGCAATGAAAAATTGTCAAGTCTTAGGTCGTTACCAACCTACGACCTACTTTAAGTCGTATATGATTTAGGACTTAGGTCTCAAGATTTCTATTCAGAACGCGAAGGCCTTAAGTCGTTCGTCTTCTCCCCAATACATCAATTCGCTAACTCCTTAACCCGTTAACCCATTAGCGTCTCCTCCAACCAAAACTCTCGTTCCCTCAGCGCATTTAATCATCTCGAAATCACCATAAACCCGGTCTAATGTCATTCCATCACAAACCACGAATCAATCAAACTGAAATGCTGCTGTCCATCGTCTTGTTCTGACCGACTGTCCAAAGCCAGGGCAAGCCGTCTCAAACCCATTAGTAATCAATTGAAACAAGAATTGCAGAGAAGTACGGCATGAGAAAAGGGGGGTCGATGGTGAAAATGGGATTCGTAATTGGGTGATAATCGAGGAATGAATAGCAATCGAATCCACTTACGCAATACGAAATCGAAGATGTCTGGCGATCGAGTAATTGAGTTTGTCTGAGAAGAACTTGAATGCTTGCAAATGACGGAATGAAACAGGTGAAGGGGAAGAAGGAACGACCTAAGCTATTTATGCCCTGGGACAGTGAAAGGTGAATCGACACATCAGACTTACGACTTATACTAAGTCGTTCGCGACCTACGACTCATCTTAAGTCGATCGCGATCTAGCGCACTCATCAAGAAGCGAGCTAAGGAAATCGAAGCACACGACTTACGACTTAAGACGTATACTTCGAGGGGCAAATGTTAACTCCCTTTTAGCAACGACTTACGAGTTAAAAAGCCTAAAACCTGTGTACTCAACGACTTACGACTTAGTTGCTGAAAAGGAATCTACGGCTTGAACGACTTACGACCTACCGGGTTAGGGAGCTACGACCTAAGGGAGTCTACGACCTAACTATCTCAAGAGCTTCGCGACCTAGCAGCTTGCGACCTAAAGAAGCTTGCGACCTAAAGGAACTTCGCGACCTAGCAGTGTTGCGACCTAAAGAAGCTTGCGACCTAAAGGAGCTTGCGACCTAACTACTTAAGATGTGTGCCGACCTAGAAGCCAACCGACTTAGCAAATGGCCGACTTAAGATTGCGAGTTAACTCTGCTCCGACCTAACAATACCGAGCTATGAAATGCTCCGAGTTAAGAAGTACTACGACTTAACAGTTTACGACTTAGTAAGGTGTACGACTTAAGAGCTTCATAGCCTACGACTCATGGTCTTACGAGATAAGAGGTGTACGACTCATGGTCTTACGAGATAAGAGGTGTACGACTCATGGTCTTACGAGATAAGAGGTGTACGACTCATAGTCTTACGAGATAAGAGGTGTACGACTCATAGTCTTACGAGATAAGAAGTGAACAACTTAAGTTATGTGATGACTTAGTGATTTGAAAGAGTCAACGACCTAATTGCTAAAGGGACCTACGAGTTAGCAGGCCTACGACTTAAGAGCTTCATGACTCAACGAGACAAGCTTCTTACGACTCAAGAGGCCTTACAACTTAAAGGCTCTACGACTCAAGAGGCCTTACGACTTAAAGGCTCTACGACTCATGTGGTCTTACGACTCAAGAGGCCTTACGACTTAAAGCCCGTGCTTATGCTACCTTTATCTGGTAAGTCGGCTACGAGTTAGCACTTGTCTTCAACTGAGCCACAAGAAGAACCCAGTATGGCGCCCATGAGTTATTTTAAGTCGGCTGTGAGTTATTGCTTACCTTAAGTCGGTCACGACTCATGACTTAGCTAATTTTCTGCCCAGAATTCAGAGCTGCTCCTATAAATACCCCATCACTTCCAACATGAGGGGGACTTTTGGCAATTCATTTCTTCAAGCGTCCATACTCTGCTGCACTGATAATTCACTCAACAAGTAAAGATCATCCAACACTCAAGGCACCACAACAAGCTTCGTGAAGGACTTCATTCATCCGATACGGATTTAGCAAGATTCATCACCAAAGATTGAGCTAGTAGTCTAGATTGTTGTGTGATCAAGTTATACTGTATTTGACAAGTGATTTGTATCGATTTGTAATCGAATCAGCAATAAAAGATTATAAAGTGGACGTAGGCTCAATTACGGGCCGAACCACTATAAACATGTTGTTCATTTACTGCTTTTCTGCTATTTTTAGCTTATATTCTGTTCCCGTACCAACGGGTGGTGCTTTCACGATTCTATTACACACACCGGGTGTTAGCGTTCACATTTTATCGTTAACAAACTCCAAATAGGTCGAATTGTTTGTTTGAATGAATTGGTTGCTTTGTTTGTTATGGTTGATAGGTATACTTTAGTTCTAAACAAAAAGTTTGGGAATTGTATCCATATATCTGTCAATTTTTTGGGTCCCAATATATTCTACGAATGGTTAGTTATCCCTTCGAACTAACCAATGCCACTGCATATTTCGTAATCTGGATAACACGAGTATCTTGTGAAAAAATTAAAAAGATTCATTCTTGTATCTATTATTGATATTCTGATTTGGTAAGCCAAATGCAGAATAGATATTCAGTTGATTTGATGAAACATTTTTCACCTATCTTTGTGTCTCCCTGGCAAATTTCGAGGACGAAATTTCTTAAGAGGGGGAACCTGTAACGATCCCGGATTTTATATAAATTTAAATTGATAATTAATTTAATATTTTGAATAAAGATTTTGAAATAATTGGTAATTAATATCAAATTTTAGTTAAACTCTGAATTAATTGAGAATTAATTTGGATATTTGCGATAAATATGTATATAAAATAGATCGAGAATAGAATTTGAAATTGGGAATTGAATTTAAATATCTTACAAATAAATTTTTATTTGGATTTTTGATATGATTAAATTAGACGTGCCCTTATTTATACAAATGAATATTAATGAATATTTTGAAAATTATACTTTGTAATTGATATAAAATAATTTTCAAAAGATGTTTAGACAATAAGTATTAAAGTCAAAAAGTAATATATAAGTTAGAAATTAATATATATAAGATAAATTAGATAAATTATGGACATGAAAAGAACACCTTAAATAAAATTTTAACAACATATTAAATATAGAAATTCATTTATATTACAAATTAATAAGTATAAAAGAAAAATAATATACATTCAAGTAAGATAAACAAATAAATATATACATGAATTAGCCTACAAAAGGAACACTAATATACATTCAAGAATGAAACATGGCAAGAAAAAAATGTATTGAATTGAAAAAGTAAACAAAAATAAATATGTATATATTGGCTTGTATAAGAAGATACTAGTATGAGTAGATTGTACAATGCTAATTAATGTCAGCCACCAAACCAAAATCTATCAGCCTCCACAAAGAAAAAAATCTCTGATTTTGTACAAAGGCCATATCATCATCTAGTACAAACAAATATCAATACCCTGTAAACTTCTTCCCTATATATCAACCATCTTCATTTCTTTTCGTTCATTCAACTATGTAGCATCTAATGTAAGCTTCATCTTTAACTTAAAAAAAAACTACAACTTAAACAACAACACATATTCATACAAACCAGAGCATCAAAGGAGAAGTTCAACTAGAAAAAATCAAGCCTGTCTCAACATATATGAAGCTCTGTCTTCTTCTGGAAAATCACAGTGAGTAACATCATTTTTTTAAAATTTAAAGGCATGAATCTGTTGCAAGTTATATCTGTGATGAGTATGTTAGTGTGTATATATATATTTGAATTCTTTAAGTATACATGAATGATGAATGAAGTGTGCAGGCTTTTATTTATATATGTTCTCCGTTAAAAATTCTAACTCAAGATTTTGGTATCAAAAATCAATCCCTCTTAATCTACTTGATGTTGGAGATAGGATTAAAACAAAACTTGTTTGTTATGGCGTGTATTAAAGTTTAAAAATCAATTCAAGTTAAAACAACTTGTTAATGCCTCTGGAAACCAAGAAATCGAAGCACAACCTCAACTCAGTCAAAATTCAAACTACTTAATTCACGAATTTAGGTATGGGGATTGAACTCACATATCAAAACATGATTTTTAAAGCACAAATCATAATTTTTAGAGCTAGGATTTAAGAGCATTTAGTGTTTGTTCGAAATCCATTGATTTGGCAATTTTCGACAATCGGCTAGTTCATGAAGCTTGGGGTTTCGTGTGGAGGTGGAGGAGTCTACGGCGGTTGTAGGAAAAATAGTGTGATGGAGGTCAGATTGTCGTGGTGGCGGCGGCGAGCCTTTGAAGTTTGTAAATCTAATTTTGTCGTGGCTGAGCAATTCGATTCGTTCGCCCCCGATAGTTGACCGAGTGTCTCGTGGCTCTGGGAAATGGTAGAGGAGATGCTAACGATCGTGTGGCCGGAGTTTCGGGTTGTCTGGTGGTCGAGGTTGCGGGAACGAGGACAGGTCTAGTGGTCGAGGTTGTGAGAACGAGGCGAGGACAGGTCTGGTGGTGGTGGGTTTTGTTGTTCTAGGTTCTCGAGTTCGAGCTCGATTTCGAGATGAAGGCTGGGTTCTGGTGGTCGGGGAGAGGAGTGTGGAAGGTCGTCGACTTGCTCGACGATGTGAGGTCGCCTGAAGTCGACCATCGGGGTCGTGCACGAATTCTGGAAGCCTGGGAAAAATTTGGGTTGGTTGAGATGAAGCAGGGTTTGTTCGTGTGTATTCTCGAGTGTTTACTCGAGATATTGAGGGGTAGGACTAGGAGCAGGAATAGGGTTGGCTCGGGTATAGGTTTGCTTCAGATTTTTCAAACCTGATTTGGTTTCTGGGATTAAAACTGAATCTAAAATTTATAAATTAAAGTTTAAACTGAGTTTCAAATTTGAGTTTAAATATTAATTTCAGTTCGGTTTGGAAATTTAGTTTGGGAAATAAAGTTTTAAAATTTAGATTGTTTTAATACTTAAAATTGTTAAGTATTGAAAAGGAAAAAATTTGAATTTAAAATGGAATTTGAAATTGTAACGGAAGGATTAATTAATAAATGAGATTTGTTAAGATTAATTTAAAAATTAATTACTTAATGTAATTAATGTAAATAGAGTAATTAATTAAAGAAGTAATTAGAGATCATTAATTAATATAATTAATGATGTAATTAAGGGTTGATTAATTTTGATTAATTAATCAATGATAAGTGATTATGAAGTAATTAATTAATGTGATTAATTAAGGATTAATGTAATTAATTATAGTTAATTAATTTATGAAGTAATTAAAGGTTAATTACTGTAATTGGTTAAGAATAATTAATTTGTGTAATTAATAAAGGATAATTACATAATGTAATTAAAGTATAATTAATCAAGGGTAATTAATGATTAATTAAAGAATAATTAATTAAATGTTTGTAATTAATTAATTAATTATTAATTAACCCTGACTAGGAATTATCCATAGGCAATTGATTTGGTTTAGATTAATCAGAATTTTAATTGGTTTCACTTATGGATGATTGTATTCTATTGAATGCTGTGAATTGTTTGATATTCTCTACCGTGTGATGCTTTGTGATGTAAATTTGTTTTAATTCAAGCTGTGATGAATGTAATTTATTTTATCTGTGATGAATGTATATTATTTATCCATGAATTGGTAAATGGAAGATAAGCGTTATAGGAATATACCGCTTATCGATATTGATATACTTAAATCTGTGATGATGTGATGATTGAATGATGTTGCACTATTGTGTTAAACCCCTAGACTACACCATACACACACAAATATGGATTTCACGAGGAAATCGGTTAAGTCACAGATGATTTAAATTTAATATTTTTGAAATTGAAATTTTAATTTCAATTGATTTTGGAAATGGATTTTGGTTAAATGCTAAAGCTTTTGAAAAGGAGTTTTTAAGATAAAAGTTATTTTGAATAAATTGGTAAAGTTTTTCAATTTAAATAATTTAATTTGAATTCAAAATTTGGAATTAAATTCCATGGTTGGAAATTATGGTTAAAGATGCTATAAATGTGTTTATATGAATTTAAGCCATTTTAAAAGTATGGTTTTGAGAATTTGAATTTAACCCAAGGACTTTAACTCATATAAATGAATCAGATTTTCCAAAATAAAAACTATTTTTTTTCAAATAATAGAAGCTTTCATATAAGGAATGAATTTCCAATTTGTGTTAAAAGAATTTCAAGTTTGAAATGAAAATGGTTTTCCGAGTTATGAATAAATCTTTGTGAAAGATTGTTGAACTTTGTTTTGAAATTGGAATGGTGTACCCTTTGTATAAAAGATCGAAAGAGAATTGTTTTGAAAGCTACCAGTTAAATATTTAATATAAAGATTGGACAAGTTAATCCAAATTTAAATGGAAATCGATTTGAAAATCTATGAATAAATTTGTGTGAAAGTTGGGTGAACTTTGTGAGATGAATCCTTTTATTTAAAAAGATTAAAATGGTGATGTGTTTAAACCATTTGAAGAGAAGTTTTGGGTAATAAGTTGTGACTTAACTGAAATCCCATTATCCATATGTTTTTAAATATTGCGCTCATTATTCGGTTTAGCCGGGAGAGGACTTTGTGTCATATAACCCATTCTGAATAGTGGTACGACGTAAATGGATAGCATTTGAAGACCGGTGTTGAAGATCGGGTATTTGTGAGAACGATAGGATAACCTATCGATTGTCTCTGCACTTGCTTATCTTTGTGGTATGTGATAGAGGGTTTATTGTAGTTTCATTTTCCAAAAAGCATTGCGGATTTCAATGTTTAAAATTCTTTTGTTGTTTGTCTAAAGGTAAACTATTTTTGTTACTCACACCAGTCCCATGACTGACTCAGAGTTTATTGTTCACTTCCTAAACTCTGGGTGCCCACAATTTTCCACACGGGAAGTATAGAGTTGGGTTTTTCAAATAGTCAGGTTTAGTATATTATCAGGAGCTAGTTCAGTTTTTGGAGTTCACAGAGATGACTGACCTTGCTTATCTTTGTGAAATGTGATGGTGGTTTGAGCTTGATGTTGAAGTTATTGGACTCATTCGCCTTTAAAGATCATTTGGAGTTATCACTTCTGTTGTTTCCGCTGTAACATTATTATTTGTCTCTGATATTCTTGTATCATATAGATATCATTGTTGTATATCACTCTGGATATTGTATTCATTGGAGTTGTATATGATATCATTCATTTCTTTATTCCGCTGTGTTGTTATACTTACTGTGTTATAAGCTCCGGTGAGCCAGATTCGGCGTTTGAATCTGCGGCATTTGAGTACAAGTGAAGTACGGGTGCCGATTTTCGAAGGCCGAGTTCAGGATCACTACATTTGGTATCAGAGCTAAGGTTGAACTTTAGCTATGGAGTATAACACATTAAGTAGCTCATTAGAGATAGGGTGAAGTATACCATAGAATGAGTAATCCCTAAGATATCTGTCCGTATACCTCAGTAAATTCTCTTACTATCCACTGATAGTAAGTATGAGTGCAAGAAGAGGATGAGATAGGGGACATGTGAATACGACTATAAATGGTCAATACCCTGTAACAACAAGGAAACAATCTTTTCTCTACCAATCTCTTTTGTTCAACATCTCTTTTCAATTCTTCGATGGTTCCTGATAGATCCAGGAAGAAGATTTGATATATTTGTATGGGACATAAACTCCAAATAGGTCGAATTGTTTGTTTGAATGAATTGGTTGCTTTGTTTGCTATGGTTGATAGGTATACTTTAGTTCTAAACTAAAAGTTTGGGAATTGTATCCATATATCTGTCAATTTTTTGGGTCCCAATATATTCTACGAATGGTTAGTTATCCCTTCGAACTAACCAATGCCACTGCATATTTCGTAGATCTGGATAATTCGAGTATCTTGTGAAAAAATTAAAAAGATTCATTCTTGTAACTAATATTAATATTCTGATTTGGTTAGCCAAATGCAGAATAGATATTCAGTTGATTTGATGAAACATTTTTCACCTATCTTTGTGTCTCCCTGGCAAATTTCGAGGACGAAATTTCTTAAGGGGGGGAACCTGTAACGATCCCTGATTTTATATAAATTTAAATTGATAATTAATTTAATTGTTGAATAATGATTGTGAAATAATTGGTAATTAATATCAAATTTTAGTTAAACTATGAATTAATTGAGAATTAATTTGGATATTTGGGATAAATAGGTATATAAAATAGATCGAGAATAGAATTTGAAATTGGGATTTGAATTTAAATATCTTACAAAATAAATTTATATTTGGATTTTTGATATGATTAAATTAGACATGCCCTTATTTATACAAATGAATATTAATGAATATTTTGAAAGTTATATTTTGTAATTGATATAAAATAATTTTCAAAAGATGTTTAGACAATAAGTATTAAAGTCAAAAAGTAATATATAAGTTAGAAATTAATATATATAAGATAAATTAGATAAATTATGAAAATGAAAAGTAACACTTTAAATAAAATTTTAACAACATATTAAATATAGAAATTCATTTATATTACAAATTAATAAGTATAAAAAGAAAAATAATATACATTCAAGTAAGATAAACAAATAAATATATACATGAATTAGCCTACAAAAGGAAAACTAATATACATTCAAGAATGAAACATGGCAAGAAAAAAATGTATTGAATTGAAAAAGTAAACAAAAATAAATATGTATATATTGGCTTGTATAAGAAGATACTAGTATGAGTAGATTGTACAATGCTAATTAATGTCAGCCACCAAATCGAAATCTATCAGCCTCCACAAAGAAAAAAATCTTTGATTTTGTACAAAGGCCATATCATCATCCAGTACAAACAAATATCAATAACCTGTAAACTTCTTCCCTATATATCAACCATCTTCATTTCTTTTCGTTCATTCAACTATGTAGCATCTGCTGTAAGCTTCATCTTTAACTTAAACAAAACTACAGCTTAAACAACAACACATATTCATACAAACCAGAGAATCAAAGGAGAAGTTCAACTAGAAAAAATCAAGTCTGTCTCAACATATATGACGCTCTGTCTTCTTCTGGAAAATCACAGTGAGTAACATCATTTTTTTTAAAATTTAAAGGCATGAATCTGTTGCAAGTTATATCTGTGATGAGTATGTTAGTGTGTATATTTATATTTGAATTCTTTGAGTATACATGAATGATGAATGAAGGGTGCAGGCTTTTATTTATATATGTTCTCCGTTAAAAATTCTAACTCAAGATTCTGGTTTCAAAAATCAATCCCTCTTAATCTACTTGATGTTGGACATAGGATTAAAACAAAACTTATTTGTTATGGCGTGTATTAAAGTTTAAAAATCAATTCAAGTTAAAACAACTTGTTAATGCCTCTAGAAACCAAGAAATCTGAGCACAACCTCAACTCAGTCAAAATTCAAACTACTTAATTCACGAATTCAGGTATGGGGATTGAACTCACATACCAAAACATTATTTTTAAAGCACAAATCATAATTTTTAGAGCTAGTATTTAAGAGCAGTTAGTGTTTGTTCGAAATCCAATTATTTGGCAATTTCCGGCGATCGGCTAGTTCGTGAAGCTTGGGGTTTCGTGCGGAGGTGGAGGAGTCTACGGAGGTTGTAGGAAAAATAGTGTGATGGAGGTCAGATGGTCATGGCGGCGACAAGCCTTTGAAGTTTGTAAACCTAATTTTGTCGTGGTTGAGAAATTCGATTCGTTCGTCCCGATAGTTGACCGAGTGTCCCGTGGCTCTGGGAAGTGGTAGAGGAGATGCTGACGATCGTGTGGCCGGAGTTTCGGGTTGTCTGGTGGTCGAGGTTGCGAGAACGAGGCGAGGACAGGTCTGGTGGTGGTGGGTTTTGTTGTTCCCGGTTCTCGAGTTCGAGCTCGATTTCAAATTCGAGATGAAGGCTGGGTTCTGGTGGTCGGGGAGAGGAGTGTGGAAGGTCGTCGACTTGCTCGACGATGTGAGGTCACCTGAAGTCGACCATCGGCGTCGTGCACGAATTCTGGAAGCCTAGGAAAAATTTGGGTTGGTTGAGATGAAGCAGGGTTTGTTCGTGTGTTTTCTCGAGTGTTTACTCGAGATATTGAGGGGCAGGACTCGGAGCAGGAATAGGGTTAGCTCGGGTATAGCTTTGCTTCAGAGTTTTCAAACCTGATTTGGTTTCCGGGATTAAAATTGAATATAAAATTTATAAATTAAATTTTAAACTGAGTTTCAAATTTGAGTTTAAATATTAATTCCAGTTCGGTTTGGAAATTTAGTTTGGGAAATAAAGTTTTAAAATTTAGATTGTTTTAATACTTAAAATTGTTAAGTATTGAAAAGGAAAAAAATTGAATTTAAAATGATATTTGAAATTGTAAAGGAAGGATTAATTAATAAATTAGATTTGTTAAGATTAATTTAAATATTAATTACTTAATGTAATTAATGTAAATAGAGTAATTAATTAAAGAAGTAATTAGAGATCATTAATTAATATAATTCATGATGTAATTAAGGGTTGATTAATTTTGATTAATGAATCAATGATAAGTGATTATGAAGTAATTAATTAATGTGATTAATTAAGGATTAATGTAATTAATTATAGTTAATTAATTTATGAAGTAATTAAAGGTTAATTACTGTAATTGGTTAAGAATAATTAATTTGTGTAATTAATTAAGGATAATTACTTAATGTAATTGAAGTATAATTAATCAAGGGTAATTAATGATTAATTAAAGAATAATTAATTAAATGTTTGTAATTAATTAATTATTAATTAACCCTGACTAGGAATTATCCATAGGCAATTGATCTGGTTTAGATTAATCAGAATTTTAATTGGTTTCACTTATGGATGATTGTATTCTATTGAATGCTGTGAATTGTTTGATATTCTCTACCGTGTGATGCTTTGTGATGTAAATTTGTTTTAATTCAAGCTGTGATGAATGTAATTTATTTTATCTGTAATGAATGTATATTATTTATCCGTGAATTGGTAAATGGAAGATAAGCGTTATAAGAAAATACCGCTTATCGATATTGATATACTTAAATCTGTGATGATATGATGATTGAATGATGTTGCACTATTGTGTTAAACCCCTGGACTACACCATACACACACAAATATGGATTTCACGAGGAAATCGGTTAAGTCACTGATGATTTAAATTTAATATTTTTGAAATTGAAATTTTAATTTCAATTGATTTTGGAAATGGATTTTGGTTAAATGCTAAAGCTTTTGAAAAGGAGTTTTTAAGATAAAAGTTATTTTGAATAACTTGGTAAAGTTTTTCAATTTAAATAATTTAATTTGAATTTGAATTCAAAATTTGGAATTAAATTCCATGGTTGGAAATTATGGTTAAAGATGCTATAAATGTGTTTATATGAATTTAAGCCATTTTAAAAGTATGGTTTTGAGAATTTGAATTTAACCCAAGGACTTTAACTCATATAAATGAATCAGATTTTCCGAAATGAAAACTATTTGTTTTCAAATAATAGAAACTTTCATATAAGGAATGAATTTCCAATTTGTGTCAATATAATTTCAAGTTTGAAATGAAAATGGTTTTCCGAGTTATGAATAAATCTTTGTGAAAGATTGTTGAACTTTGTTTAGAAATTGGAAAGGTGTACCCTTTGTATAAAAGATCGAAAGGGAATTGTTTTGAAAGCTACCAGTTAAATCTTTAATATAAAGATTGGACGAGTTAATCCAAATTGAAATGGAAATCGATTTGAAAATCTATGAATAAATCTGTGTGAAAGCTGGGTGAACTTTGTGAGATGAATCTTTTTGTTTAAAAAGATTAAAATAGTGATGTGTTTAAACCATTTGAAGAGAAGTTTTGGGTAATAAGTTGTGACTTAACTGAAATCCCATTATCCATATGTTTTTAAATATTGCACTCATTATTCGGTTTAGCCGGGAGAGGACTTTGTGTCATATAACCCATTCCTTATAGTGATACGACGTAAATGGATAGCATTTGAAGACCGGGTATTTGTGAGAACGATAGGATAACCTATCGATTGTCTCTGCAATTGCTTATCTTTGTGGTATGTGATAGAGGGTTTATTGTAGTTTCATTTTCCAAAAAGCATTGCGGATTTCAATGTTTAAAATTCTTTTGTTGTTTGTCTAAAGATAAACTATTTTTTTTACTCACACCAGTCCTATGTCTGACTCAGAGTTTATTGTTCCCTTCCTAAACTCTGGGTGCCCACAATTTTCCACACGGACAGTCTAGAGTTGGGTTTTTCAGATAGTCAGGTTTAGTAGATTATCAGGAGCTAGTTCAGTTTTTGGAGTTCACAGAGACGACTGACCTTGCTTATCTTTGTGAAATGTGATGGTGGTTTGAGCTTGATGTTGAAGTTATTGGACTCATTTGCCTTTAAAGATCATTTGGAGTTATCACTTCTGTTGTTTCCGCTGTAACATTATTATTTGTCTCTGATATTCTTGTATCATATAGATATCATTGTTGTATATCATTCTGGATATTGTATTCATTGGAGTTGTATATGATATCATTCATTTCTTTATTCCGCTGTGTTGTTATACTTACTGTGTTATAAGCTCCGGTGAGCCAGATTCGGCGTTTGAATCTGCGGCATTTGAGTACAAGTGAAGTACGGGTGCCGATTTTCGAAGGCCGAGTTCAGGATCACTACACTTGGTATCAGAGCTAAGGTTGAACTTTAGCTATGGAGTATAACACATTAAGTAGCTCATTAGAGATAGGGTGAAGTATACCCTAGAATGAGTAATCCCTAAGATATATGTCCGTATACCTCAGTAAATTCTCTTACTATCCACTGATAGTAAGTATGAGTGCAAGAAGAGAATGAGATAGGGGACATGTGAATACGACTATAAATGGTCAATACCCTGTAACAACAAGGAAACAATCTTTTCTCTACCAATCTCTTTTGTTCAACATCTCTTTACAATTCTTCGATGGTTCCTGATAGATCCAGGAAGAAGATTTGATATATTTATATGGGACATAAACTCCAAATAGGTCGAATTGTTTGTTTAAATGAATTAGTTGCTTTGTTTGCTATGGTTGATAGGTATACTTTAGTTATAAACTAAAAGTTTGGGAATTGTATCCATATATCTGTCAATTTTTTGGGTCCCAATATATTCTACGAATGGTTAGTTATCCCTTCGAACTAACCAAAGCCACTGCATATTTCGTAGATCTGGATAACCCGAGTATCTTGTGAAAAAATTAAAAAGATTCATTCTTGTATCTGTTATTGATATTCTGATTTGGTAAGCCAAATGCAGAATAAATATTCAGTTGATTTGATGAAACATTTTTCACCTATCTTTGTGTCTCCCTGGCAAATTTCGAGGACGAAATTTCTTAAGGGGGGGAACCTGTAACGATCCCGGATTTTATATAAATTTAAATTGATAATTAATTTAATTTTTGAATAATGATTGTGAAATAATTGGTAATTAGTATCAAATTTTAGTTAAACTATGAATTAATTGAGAATTAATTTGGATATTTGGGATAAATAGGTATATAAAATAGATCGAGAATAGAATTTGAAATTGGGATTTGAATTTAAATATCTTACAGAATAAATTTTTATTTGGATTTTTGATATGATTAAATTAGACGTGCCCTTATTTATACAAATGAATATTAATGAATATTTTGAAAATTATATTTTGTAATTGATATAAAATAATTTTCAAAAGTTGTTTAGACAATAAGTATGAAAGTCAAAAAGTAATATATAAGTTAGAAATTAATATATATAAGATAAATTAGATAAATTATGAAAATGAAAAGTAACACCTTAAATAAATTTTAACAACATATTAAATATAGAAATTCATTTATATTACAAATTAATAAGTATAAAAAGAAAAATAATATACATTCAAGTAAGATAAACAAATAAATATATACATGAATTAGCCTACAAAAGGAACACTAATATACATTCAAGAATGAAACATGGCAAGAAAAAAATGTATTGAATTGAAAAAGTAAACAAAAATAAATATGTATATATTGGCTTGTATAAGAAGATACTAGTATGAGTAGATTGTACAATGCTAATTAATGTCAGCCACCAAACCGAAATCTATTAGCCTCCACAAAGAAAAAAATCTCTGATTTTGTACAAAGGCCATATCATCATCCAGTACAAACAAATATCAATACCCTATAAACTTCTTCCCTATATATCAACCATCTTCATTTCTTTTCGTTCATTCAACTATGTAGCATCTGATGTAAGCTTCATCTTTAACTTAAACAAAACAACTTAAACAACAACACATATTCATACAAACCAGAGAATCAAAGGAGAAGTTCAACTAGAAAAAATCAAGCCTGTCTCAACATATATGAAGCTCTGTCTTCTTCTGGAAAATCACAGTGAGTAACATCATTTTTTTTAAAATTTAAAGGCATGAATCTGTTGCAAGTTATATCTGTGATGAGCATGTTAGTGTGTATATATATATTTGAATTCTTTGAGTATACATGAATGATGAATGAAGTGTGCAGGCTTTTATTTATATATGTTCTCCGTTAAAAATTCTAACTCAAGATTCTGGTTTCAAAAATCAATCCCTCTTAATCAACTTGATGTTTGACATAGGATTAAAATAAAACTTGTTTGTTATGGCGTGTATTAAAGTTTAAAAATCAATTCAAGTTAAAACAACTTGTTAATGCCTCTGGAAACCAAGAAATCTAAGCACAACCTCAACTCAGTTAAAATTCAAACTACTTAATTCACGAATTCAGGTATGGGGATTGAACTCACATACCAAAACATGATTTTTAAAGCACAAATCATAATTTTTAGAGCTAGGATTTAAGAGCAGTTAGTGTTTGTTCGAAATCCATTGATTTGGCAATTTCCAGCAATCGGCTAGTTCATGAAGCTCGAGGTTTCGTGTGAAGGTGGAGGAGTCTACGGCGGTTGTAGGAAAAATAGTGTGATGGAGGTCAGATGGTCATGGTGGCGGCGGCGAGCCTTTGAAGTTTGTAAACCTAATTTTGTCATGGCTGAGCAATTCAATTCGTTCGCCCCGATAGTTGATCGAGTGTCTCGTGGCTCTGGGAAGTGGTAGAGGAGATGCTAACGATCGTGTGGCCGGAGTTTCGGGTTGTCTGGTGTCGAGGTTGCGAGAACGAGGCGAGGACAGGTCTGGTGGCGGTGGGTTTTGTTGTTCCAGGTTCTCAGTTCGAGCTCAATTTCGAATTCGAGATGAAGGCTGGGTTCGGGTGGTCGGGGAGAGGAGTGTGGAAGGTCGTCGACTTGCTCGACGATGTGAGGTCGCTTAAAGTCGACCATCGGCGTCGTGCGCGTGTACGTGCACAAATTCTGGAAGCCTGGGAAAAATTTGGGTTGGTTGAGATGAAGCATGGTTTGTTCGTGTGTTTACTCGAGATATTGAGGGGTAGGACTCGGAGCAGGAATACGGTTGGCTCGGGTATAGCTTTGCTTCAGATTTTTCAAACCTGATTTGGTTTCTGGGATTAAAACTGAATCTAAAATTTATAAATTAAAGTTTAAATTGAGTTTCAAATTTGAGTTTAAATATTAATTCCAGTTCAGTTTGGAAATTTAGTTTGGGAAATAAAGTTTTAAAATTTAGATTGTTTTAATACTTAAAATTGTTAAGTATTGAAAAGGAAAAAATTTGAATTTAAAATGGAATTTGAAATTGTAAAGGAAGGATTAATTAATAAATGAGATTTGTTAAGATTAATTTAAAAATTAATTACTTAATGTAATTAATGTAAATAGAGTAATTAATTAAAGAAGTAATTAGAGATCATTAATTAATATAATTAATGATGTAATTAAGGGTTGATTAATTTTGATTAATGAATCAATGATAAGTGATTACGAAGTAATTAATTAATGTGATTAATTAAGGATTAATGTAATTAATTTTAGTTAATTAATTTATGAAGTAATTAAAGGTTAATTACTGTAATTGGTTAAGAATAATTAATTTGTGTAATTAATTAAGGATAATTACTTAATGTAATTAGAGTATAATTAATTAAGGGTAATTAATGATTAATTAAAGAATAATTAATTAAATGTTTGTAATTAGTTAATTATTAATTAACCCTGACTTGGAATTATCCATAGGCAATTGATCTGGTTTGATTAATCAGAATTTTAATTGGTTTCACTTATGGATGATTGTATTCTATTGAATGCTGTGAATTGTTTGATATGCTCTACAGTGATGCTTTGTGATGTAAATTTGTTTTAATTTAAGCTATGATGAATGTAATTTATTTTATCTGTGATGAATGTATATTATTTATCCGTGAATTGGTAAATGGAAGATAAGCGTTATAGGAATATACCGCTTATCAATATGGATATACTTAAATCTGTGATGATGTGATGATTGAATGATGTTGCACTATTGTGTTAAACCCCTGGACTACACCATACACACACAAATATGGATTTCACGAGGAAATCGATTAAGTCACAGATGATTTAAATTTAATATTTTTGAAATTGAAATTTTAATTTCAATTGATTTTGGAAATGGATTTGGGTTAAATGCTAAATCTTTTGAAAAGGAGTTTTTATGATAAAAGTTATTTTGAATAACTTGGTAAAGTTTTTCAATTTAAATAATTTAATTTGAATTTGAATTCAAAATTTGGAATTAAATTCCATGGTTGGAAATTATGGTTAAAGATGCTATAAATGTGTTTATATGAATTTAAGCCATTTTAAAAGTATGGTTTTGAGAATTTGAATTTAACCCAAGGACTTTAACTCACATAAATGAATCAGATTTTCCGAAATGAAAACTATTTGTTTTCAAATAATAGAAGCTTTCATATAAGGAATGAATTTCCAATTTGTGTCAAAAGAATTTCAAGTTTGAAATGAAAATGGTTTTCTGAGTTATGAATAAATCTTTGTGAAAGATTGTTGAACTTTGTTTAGAAATTGGAAAGGTGTACCCTTTGTATAAAAGATCGAAAGGGAATTGTTTTGAAAGCTACCAGTTAAATCTTTAATATAAAGATTGTATGAGTTAATCCAAATTGAAATGCAAATCGATTTGAAAATCTATGAATAAATCTGTGTGAAAGTTGGGTGAACTTTGTGAGATGAATCTTTTTGTTTAAAAAGATTAAAATGGTGATGTGTTTAAACCATTTGAAGAGAAGTTTTGGGTAATAAGTTGTGACTTAACTAAAATCCCATTATCCATATGTTATTAAATATTGCGCTCATTATTCGGTTTAGCCGGGAGAGGACTTTGTGTCATATAACCCATTCCGAATAGTGATACGACGTAAATGGATAACATTTGAAGACCGGTGTTGAAGACCGGGTATTTGTGAGAACGATATGATAACCTATCGATTGTCTCTACACTGAGTCGCGCCGGTATAGAGATTCCCTAAGTGATGGGAAATCCGATCGGGATTGTGAATACCTGGATTGCAAGGGCTTCTTTGGAAGTGCCTTAGGTTCTGTTCGAACCGGAACAGACTTGTATGGTTGTATGTCTGACATTACACTTTGAGATATAAAACTGATTTCTTTCAAATACATTTCTTTTTGGTGGCGGAGAATTTATTCTCTTAGCTTAACACCCTTCTCTGAGACGTACGAGCTCAAAGGTTATGTAGTTGAAGGTTATCAGTGATATACTCCCAATTTGATAGTGTGGCATACCGATTGCTGTTGTGTGTTGCTGATCATTTGTTGATCAAAGCATAGCTTTCGTGTAAAGCGTAGCTTTGTGGATGAGACTGCATCAGGACCTCACACCCCAAAAATGGTCGAAACAGGAAAGATGCGGCAAGGTTTCAGGGGTAGCTCCCCTAGGGTATGTCCATTCCTTTTGGAAAAAGGTGGTATCATGGTATGGAGCCTAGATATTTTACCTGTGTGGTTGCTCCAATCTCATTTACTGTGTGATTGTTGCTGTGTGATCGAGGTGCCTCGGATAAAGGTCGCAAACGACCGAGGGTGGCATATCTTAGGTTTACTTCCCGGGAAGGGGGTAACCGGCCTTGTGTTGGCAGAGAGCTAGTTAGTTCTCGGGGCGTCCCTCTAGAGGCGTACCCATGTGGCAGTAGGAAGTTCCTTAGCCTGACCATTTGTTGGAAAATCCAAAGAAACAATACAAACCTTGTACGGTTTTAGTTGTAGAACCTGCCATTTAAAATGGTAGCTATAGTAGGCATAATATAATGGTACCTATGCTGGCTAAGATTAATATTTTATTTTTGAAAGGATTTTCACACTATGCACTAGTGATAATATCAAAGAGTTTTCTTGTATCAAGCATATTTGACTATCATAAGAAGAAATCTACTCCAAGTCTGCGATTGCATTGTGTGTGTGGTGGGAGGTCTTATGGTAGTTTCATTTTCCAAAAAGCATTGTGGATTTCAATGTTTAAAATTCTTTTGTTGTTTGTCTAAAGATAAACTATTTTTGTTACTCACACCAGTCCCATGACTGACCCGGAGTTTATTGTTCCCTTCCTAAACTCTGGGTGCCCACAATTTTCCACACGGGCAGTCTAGAGTTGGGTTTTTCAGATAGTCAGGTTTAGTAGATTATCAGGAGCTAGTTCAGTTTTTGGAGTTCACAGAGACGACTGACCTTGCTTATCTTTGTGAAATGTGATGGTGGTTTGAGCTTGATGTTGAAGTTATTGGACTCATTCGCCTTTAAAGATCATTTGGAGTTATCACTTCTGTTGTTTCCACTGTAACATTATTATTTGTCTCTGATATTCTTATATCATATAGATATCATTGTTGTATATCATTCTGGATATTGTATTCATTGGAGTTGTATATGATATCATTCATTTCTTTATTCCACTGTGTTGTATACCTACTGTGTTATAAGCTCCGGTGAGCCAGATTCGGCGTTTGAATCTGTAGCATTTGAGTATAAGTGAAGTACGGGTGCCGATTTTTGAAGGTCGAGTTCAGGATCACTACAATGTAATACCTACAACACTTCCACTTTCAAAACGATGAGTTTGTGCGAATAGATGACATCTTTCATAACAAAAGAAATCAAGGGGGGAAGATGAACTTTTCAATCCCGAACAAAAAGGGGAGATGGGAAGAATTTGCTAAGGCAAATGTTGTTGAAGTAAGCCAGCCTATCTCCTATATATATGCTATTACGAAGGATGAACTCAACTACCCAATTTCCATTAAAGCGAAGACGAATCCATAACCGAACAAAGGGGGAGATTACTTTGCGTACCACAAAAGTAAATGACCATAAGATGGATGAGTGTAGGGTCTTGGCATGGATTATCCACAATATGATTAGGAAGGGAGTTCTCAAACAATTTGTGAAGATCAACCAAAAACTCGCTCATAATGGAAAGCTACCTGTCAACAACACCAACGTGATGGAAAGCGAGATTCCACAAGGTTTGTTGTAATCGATGAACCATATTGATGTGATCCATGGAGGACCCCATATAGCAGGCTTGAGGAAATGATCGAAACGTAGGTATCTGAGAGAGGCTGCAGAAGGGATCTACTCAATAAACGATGAGCCTCCATTGTAGTATTTTAAAAGTGCGATCAAAATGCCAGGTTTGTTAGTAATTACTAAAGAACTAAAAGGAGCCCGACATCCCTTCAACGATTTCTTATGATAACTACCCAAATAGTACTTTCGCTTGTATCCAAAATTCTAGTAGATATGGGCAGTACGGTGAATGTCATCCTTAAAAGTGCTTTTGAACAAAGGGGAATTCCAAAAGAAAAACTCGAACCTAGTTTGGAGCCAATCTTTAGATTCAATAATAAAGGTTCTACTCCAGTGGATCAAATTAAATTGCTTGTCCAGATCGGAACCCCTCCACATTCAAGGAAATTTGAGACGTTGTTTATGATCATGGACCGGCCTTCCTACTACAACGCTTTCTTTGGAAGGTCAGCTCTTGATGAGAATGATGCTTTCATATCATCGAAACAATTGTTGGTTAAATTTCTCTACAAAACGGTATAGGGAACTGTTCGTAGAGTGCAGTTTAATTCTCGTGAACCCTATTTCACCACACTTAAGCAATTTAATAAAGTGACAGGTTCTTGCTATAGGCTCGCATCAAATGAATGTGATCAAAACCAGAAGACCTTGCATACCAGTCTTCGAGAACTGATATCTAAGGTGAATAACTCAAATTTTTGTCCAACGATAAGTTGGGTAATCAACAAGGAAGTTAGATTCAAAGCAAGAAAAAGAAAGTTTGTTTAATTAAACCAAATTAGTCACGATGAGAATGATGTTTCAGAGGAAATAATCCCAGACATAGATTCAAGGGATGTGCAAGAGAATGCGCAATCAATAGAAATCTTGGAAGAGTTAAAATTAGATTCTCAAGACTTTACCAAATCCATGAAAATTGGTAATGGAATGAACAATAAAACCAAAGAAAGGTTGACCTTGTCTTTACAGTCAAGCATAGATATATTTCATGGACCCACGCAGACATAGAAGGAATCGATTCATCTATAATGTGCTATGCGCTCAACATTGACCCAAAGTTTGTTCTAGTAAGGCAGAAGTAAAGGTTGTTTGACAAAACCCACACCGCGGCACTAAAGGAGGAGGTGAAAAAGTTATTGGAAAATGAATCCATAAGAGAGGTGTTTTTACCTAAAATGGTTGAAAAATCCAGTGTTGGTAAAGAAATCTAATGGGAAGTGGAGAACGTGTGTCGATTATACGGATCTCAACAAAGCATTCCCAAAATATTGTTATCCACTTCCATAATCAACCAATTAGTGGACGCAACTAGTGGTCATAAACTATTGTCTTTTATGGATGCTTACTCGGTGTATAATCAAATTTCGATGTTAAAATCCAATGAGGAACATATGAGCTTTGTCATGGATGGGGAATTTATTGCTACAAAGCAATGCTAGTCGGACTGAAGAACACGGGGGCAACATATCAACGTCTCGTGAATAGGATGTTCAGAAATTAAATAGGGAGAAACATGGAAGTGTGTATTGATGACATGCTGATGAAATCTAAGAAAGAGGAGGATCATATAGAGGATTTGAGTGAAATCTTTAACGTATTAAGAAAGTACAAGATGAAATGGAATCCACAAAAGTTCTCTTTTAGAATCCAATCCGGGAAGTACTTGGGATATATTGTAAGCGCCAGAGTAATTGAAGTCAACCCCGATCAGATAAAAGCTATTAGAGATATGGCACAACCTAAAACGTGCAAGGAAGTGATGAGACTTAATGGACAGCTTACGGCTCTTAGTCGATTCACATCTAAAGCGATGGACAAATGTATTCTTTTTTTGATGTAATTAAGAAAAAACTTTTGAATAGACATAGTTCCAAGAGTTGAAAAATCATCTAGAAACACTACCGATACTCACGAGCTATGCTATCAAAGGTGCCGCTGAGCGCCGGTTAGGCGCTATTTGGCAATTTTAGCACTTAGCTTTTTTTCGTTTAGCACTTTATTCCGTCCCTTGTCTGAGGCGCCGTCTGAGCGCTAAATTTTCTTAGGGTGCTAAAAAGTAGGCATTTTTGGTTTAACTTTTTATTTATTTTGATTAAATTAAATATAATTACACCAAAAAGACTCAATTATTTTGTTTATTTATTGAAGTTCTTCGTCTTTTAGTATTATTTTAAAACTGATTTACATTTTATATATTTCATATCAAAATATACAAAAGATCATTAAATTAATATTCTTTTTATAATTCAAAATAAAAGTGAAATTTTCATGTTTCCCAAAGCTTACTTAATTAATTTTCTAGTTCAAAAAAATAAATATACAATAATAATCCATCATTAACTTTTCACTTCTTTAAATTATTACTTTAATGGTTCTTCCTTTCACTTTCTTATTCCATTAATTTTTAAATTCCATTTTAAACCTTTTTTAGAATATAACCTTCTGTATTCTACTAAAAATAAAAATAAACTATTCAACATTATTGTGGTTATTGATGTAGTGGTTATTAAGTACACAAATATTTAGTTATAGTTATGGCATAAATTTCATTATGTATAAACTTTATAATGTATAAGTTTTTATTACCGATGTAAACTATAAAGGGATTTTGTTCTTTTTTTAGTTAATTGATAATAAATTTAATTGTGTCTGTATATATCACTCATATTACAATAATAAATAGTGATGATCTAATCAACACAAATTGAGGTTCTTATTATATGTAGTTACTATTTTTATTACCACTTAATGAAAAATTGATTTGTACCAAATTATGTAGGAAGCACTTATTTCGTCCGGGCTCCACCTGGGCTCTAAAGACATTGTTAGCGCCTAGCGCTCTATTCCTCCTCAAACAGCATAGCTCTCGAGCCCAATAAAAGGAGAAGATTTATTTCTGTATATGGTTGTATCAAAACATGCCATCAGCTCGATTTTGGTAACAGAGGAAAGTATAATCCAATTCCTAACTACTACATGAATAAAAGGGTCAAAAGACGTTGAAGCCAAGCACTCAGTTATAGAAAAATCAATGTATTGCTTATTATTGTCAGCACAGATGCTAAGGTCTTATTTTCACATCCAATTAATGTCTTAACCAACTACCCATTAAGGCAAGTTCTGAGTAAACCTGAAGTATTAGGAAGACTGATAAAATGAGGAGTGGAACCGAGCCAGTATGATATTGAATACCTTCCTAGGACATCAATCAAAGGGCAAGTATTAGCAGACTTTGATGAAGAATGCACATGATTTATCGAGGAACCGTCGGAGAAAGAAAGAAAACTCGAGCCAAAATGGTAGTTATAAGTAGATGGAGCATCATACGAACAGGGTGCAAGAGAAGGATATGTTGTAATTACCACTAATGGGCATAAACTTCACTAAACTATGAAGTTAGGCTTTCCAGCAACCAACAATGTAGTAAAGTATGAGTCATTGATCATAGGGTTAACCTTAGCGTTGTAGCTTAATATTCCTAAACTTGAAATATTCAGTGATTCACAATTAATGGTAAACCAATTGAACAAGATGTTCCAAACTAAAGACACTCGACTAGCCCAATACGTTAAAAGAATCCATGAGATCTTGGTTCATTTTGAGGATTTCTCTATATGCCAGATACTAAGGGAAAAGAATGCGTAAGCGATTCTTTAACAAAGTTGGCAAGTTCACAAGGAGCACCAGAGGTCAAAATCATACCCGTTGGATTTTAACGAAACCCAAGTATTGAAGAAGAGAAAGAGGAATTAAGCAAGGAATTTTTGGTTTTAACTAGATCTCAAGTTTGTTAACAATCAAATAATGAGAAGAATCCTCATGAAGATAACAATGTCAGAGAAAGTTTAGAAAAGGTTGTGCTTGTGAAAATCCATGCGTTGATAATTAGATGACGCCATTGGTCGAATATATTGAAAAAGGAATCTTACCGAAGTAAAATAAATAAGCACAAAAAATAAGGTACCAAACCCCCTTATATACCATAATTGACGGAGTATTATATAGGAAAGGATACTTGACGCCTTACTTAAGATGCATTACACCAAAACGGGCATAAGATTATTAATGCAAGCCCATTAAAGATTTTGTAGAGATAATTCCAATGGAATAAAACTAGCAAAAAAAGTGATGAGATAAGGATATTATTGGCTCCGAATGACAGAAGAGGCCATAAATTATGCCAAAATGTGTGACAAGTGCTAAAAATTCTCCAAGGTACCATAGCTTCCCCCAACAATCTAGCCATTATTTCCCGTCCATGGCCCTTCGATGTATAGGGGATTGATTTGATTGGTCCTCTTCCAGTCTCAAGAGGAAGAGCAAAAGTTTTTGTAGTAGCAATTGATTATTTTACTAAGCGGGTGGAAGCCGAACCCCTACCTAACATAACTTCCATAAAGGTTCTAAAGTTCGTTATTAAGAATACTGTGACAAGAGTTGGGCTCCTGAACAAGATTATTTTCGATAATGGAACCCAATTCAAAAGCGAGGAATCCACTTGTTTTTGCCAAAAGAATGGAACCATAAAAAGTTTTTAGTCAGTAGCTCACCTAATAGCCAAAGGATCAGTAGAGGCCACGAATAAAACCATAAAAACATTTTGAAGAAACGATTGGAGAAAGCCAAGGAAATTGGGTAGATGAACTTCCCCTAGTTTATGGTCATACCGAACATCTCAAGGACTGCCACTCCATACTCCTTAATCTGTGGATTTGAGGCAATGTTACATGTTGAAGGCGAAGTTCCCTCGTGTCGAAGAATTGCTTATACTTATGAAATGAATCAAAAATTCAAAAAGGAATCACTTGACTTGCTTAACGAATTAAGGGACCAAGCTGTTATTCAAACTGCAGAATATCAACGCAAAATCATAAAGTATTATAATTCAAAAGTGAAAGAAAGGATGTTCATAAAAGGAGACTTGGTTTTTAGGAAAATAATGATGAACACGAAGGATTCCACAGACGGCTTCCTAAGACCAAATTGGGAAGGTCCACTTGTCATTCACAAAGTAATCCCGCTAGGTACATATCGATTGAGTAAACTTGATGGAAATGTGATGCAAAGGACTTGGAATGCCTAACACTTGAGGCCATATTTCACAACAGTGGATGAATAAAGTAAATTGATAAAAGTAGCCTATCGGATGAAATAGGAGTCCCATCTAAATGATTGCCTCAAGAATTGAAATGTGAACATTCAAAGTTAACTTCTAACCTGATGAGGTTGGTAAGATTCATTGAACAAAGACATCCTTCATATCTGAAAGAGGACAAAACGACTTTAGTTCCGCCGCAAGGCCTGACCAAAGCAACCATCCAAAGAGTAATGGTCAATCAAGTCATTGATCCCGCCACCAGGCCTGGTCAACGCACCCATCCAAGGGGGATAGATGAGATGCCTTTGGTTCCACTGCCAGGCTTGGCCAATGAAACTATCTAAAGAGTGATGGTCAATTATATCGTTAATCCTACCGTCGAGCCTGGTCAACGCACCCATCAAAGGGAGAAGGACGAAAAGCCTTTGGTCCAGCCGCTAGGTCTGGCCAAAGAAACCATCCAAAGGGTGATGGTTAATCAAGCCGTTGATCTAGCCGTCGGGCCTGGTCAACGCACTAATCCAAGGGCAATGGATGAAAAGCCTTTGTTCCCACCGCTAGGCCTAGCTAAAGCAACCATCCAAAGAGTGATGGTTAATTAAGCCTTTGATCCCGCTGCCAGGCTTGGTCGCACCCATCCATGGGAGATTGTTAATGGAAACTTTGATTATCAAGCAAGGTCTATGAAAACAACCATCTAAAGAAAGAAAGTCGACTGACTATTAATCCGATAAACAACCAAACTCAAAATAGGAAAAAGACAAAATGCATTTCCCTAGAACTTCTGGAATTTCTATCTTAACGCAACATCAATTTGTTTTAATAAAAGCTACTATTAAGAGATTTCAAGTAGATTTCCTTGCTTTTAAAATTTTATTTTTTGAAAAGTCGCACTTTAATAAGCACGTATATTCGATTTTCACAACAAATGGTTTCTAAATGAAGATATGAAATCTTTTATAAGGATTTCTTCGAGTAAATTTATGAGGAATTCTTCGCCATGAAGAATATTTTCAATAAGAATGATCATTGCAGATAAAAATATTTCTAAAGGATTGCAAAACCTTTGCATTTTGGAAGACCTTTTATGGAAAGTCACAGTATTAAAGAGCAAAAGTTATAGCAAGTTGAAGTAGCAAATGCAATCAATGATGAAGGATAAAGCATCAAGGAATGATAACATGAGAGGAAAAAGGAACAATGCAAGAACAAAAGTTTACTTATGCTAAAACATAAAAAACTTCTTACACAGGAGGAGGGAAGGAGGAGGCAAGTATTACGCCCAAAGTTGCAAGAATGGATTGCTAAATGAAAAAACTATCGTGTGCTATTGGTGGTCATCGTTTATAATTCAAGGTCAACAAGTGAAGAGTAAAGTTATCATGTGTTATTAGGAGTCATCGTGTTTAATTAAAGCTATCGTGTATAATTCAAGGCCATCAAGTGAAGAATAAGGCTATCTCGTGTTATTGGGAGTCCTCATGCCAAATTGATGCCGATGTGCATAAAATGAAGCAATCATATGATGATAAGGCTATCATGCCTTAATTGAATGAAGCCATCGCGGGGAGTTATCGTGTGTAAATAAAGCAATTGAGTATAGTTCGGGTGGAGCCATAGTAAAGAACCATCATGTGAGAAAAGGGGTCATCGTAATCAATTCAGTAGGGTTATCGTGTATTAATTTGGTGATAGAGCAACAAAACCTCCAAGGGAGGGTCGCAAAGTAGTCATCGTGGGATAATCTCTAGAGCTATCATGAAATACAGAGTTAAAACCATCATGATGTGTACTTTAAAACCAAAGAGGTCTTCATGTAATGAATACTATGGTTATAGTGAAAAGATTCTTATCTATAGTCATCATAAATATAGCCATCATGGAATGGAGTGGTAAGAAAATCTTGGGGCAACGGATGAAAACCCTTGTATGCAAAGGCCTTCGTATAATTTTTATAAGAAGCAGTCATGAAGTAACTTGCAATTTTGAAATAAAGAGATAAAGCCATTGTGGGTCATCTATCAAAGCCCTCGTGGGATATTTGAACCACCATGAAGAAAAAAATTGGAGCTATCATGGAGTATTTCTTGCAATTGTCATGAAAAGAGGCGTGGGAGGCAACATGAAACAAGTTGTAAAAAATGCCTATCGTGAAGAGTTCTCATGACCATCATGAAAGGTTCTCAAAGTCATCAAGGAGTGCTTTCAAAGCTGTCATGAAGTACCATCGTGATATGATTCAATCAAGCCATCATGGAAAGACATTTTAAAGCCTTCATATGATGATGTCCATAGCCATTATAGGATGATGTATGAAGGCCTTTTGAAATAATTCTTGAAATCACCATAAGGTTATAGATGGAAACAATCGTGTGGAAAGTAGTTGAACTAGCTATCACGAAGTGATGAATTGAAGCGTTCATGGGATATTAAGCTATCATGAGTTGATTCATTGAAGCAAAATGATTAAGCCATCATATAGCTAGCCAAAACATATCATTATGTAACGAACACAAAGATCCTTACACGAAGCCAGATCACCAAAATTGAATCATCCCAAGTGACATGTGGCACGTATCCGATAGATCGAGTCTTCTATAAATAGAGGGTTGCCTTCCCTAAATGGATGACTTTCTGATTTTCATCTTCTTCTTCATTTTCAATTTTATCTTGCATAACACAGCTTGATTAAGGGACATCAATGGTCGACCAAGCCACCTTGACTTTGTAACTTTGTAATGAAGGACTCAAGCAATTAATAAACTGTATAATGATTTCTCGTGAATGCAAGATTAAATCTTATGAGCACATGACTAGTATATTTGACTAGGAGTATAATCCTACTCAAGTATCTCGACTTTCCTTGGCCCAAATTTAGCACTAACAATTATAAAGTTCAGTCGGATTTTACTAAAGTGTTTTCCAAAAATTAACAAGAGTATGTTGACATACCCTCCTAGCATATGTTGACTTAGTTTCCACTGGAAAATTTTTAAAATCAACATAAATATGTTGACATAGTCTTCAAGAATACGTAGACATAGTGAGAGTTTTTCAAATTTAAAAGAATGAACATGTCCCTTCAACTTTCGTCAAATGTCATGTCTCTTCATTCTCTATATAAAGGCTTTGGAAAATGAATTTTAACACTAACCTCTTGGCATTATTCTCTTACTTTTTCATCACTATTACTTTGATATAAAGTTCTCTTAATGCTTTTCATTTATTTTGCAAATCGGTACTCTCTCTCCAATTCTTCACGGATTTTCAAACCACATAATATCATAGAGTTCATACTTGAATTCTTGATTATTATCTTATTGGTCTCATCCTACTCCTTACGAATTTCAAACAAAAACTACCATCGGAGGTCTATAGGATCTTTATATTAGAGACTATAAGAATACGTATTGAATATTTTGATTACTTATTATATTACTCTGCTATTTGAATTAAAAATGCAAATCCTACCACATGTCGATTGTCAAGATATATAGGTGATCTTCACCGTTTATGGACAATGAAGAGGTTAGGTGATCAAGACAGGTGTTCTTGCCACCTGGTTTAAGGTCAAGAGGTTATGTGTATTTTGCCACCCATGGAAAGTCGAGATTGTAAAGGTGTACTTGCCATTAGTGGAAAGCAAGTTGTTATAGTGAAAATTCTATGCTAGGTACATGATTAGATATAGGATTGGATATTCGATAAAAATTCCTGGTGTTATTTACTTTACTATTATTTTTTTCTTTATTTATGTAGCTATCCGCATATGTTTATTGTTCTACGTAAATGATTTTGAAAATTACAAGTAAACTATAAAATAGTTGATATATACACTATTCACCCCTCCCTCTAGTGTATTAATAGGCTTAAGATCCTGCATCAATTTGTTAGGATAACTCATATCTCACATTTGATATCAGAGCACACGGTTTTCAAAATTTGTTAGTCGAATTTGAAAAAATTAAATGGCTAGCAACACACTCTTTAACACTTTTGCAGAAGGAAAATCCACTGCTTGACTATCACTATATAATGGTGGTAATTATGCATACACCTACAGGATGAAACTTATTTTAGTCAAAAGGTTTAGATATTTGGAAATATTATACAAACTGGGTGCACTAAGCTCCAAACAAATTACGTATAATGGACTAACTATCAAAACACACAAGCACTCAATAATTTAAAAACTATGAATATTTTATTCTACGCCTTGGATAAAAATGAGTTCTACAGAGTATCCATTTATAAAAGTGCATATGAAATTGGGAGGACTCTACAAGTCACACGCAAAGGCACTTATAAAGTTAAACGGACTAAAAAATATATGTTAATTAATCAACTTCAACTTTTCAAAATGAAATAAAATGAATCTATTTCTAATATGTATTCTTGATTTCAGGATATATTACATGCATTAATATCATTAAGAAAGAATTTTACTGAATGGACAAAGTAAGAAAAATCTTGAATTCACATTCTAGTGAATGATATTAGAAGGCTTTGGTGATTAAAGCCAATGAAATTAGTGCTATAAAAGTAGAAGAATTAATCGATAATCTAATGCTCTATGAAGTACAGTTGCAGGTTATAAAAGAAAATTAATAAAAATGAAAAGAGATCACTGGAATTCAACGTTATAAATGACAATCATGGATCAAATGATGATGAAGAGGAGGAAATCGCTCCCACTGAAATTCCTGAAATATAGGAAAATGAACAAACTTCAAAAAACCGACAACTATACATATAATTCTGAAAGTGGAAATATTATTAAGTGTATTGAATAGGTAAAACTGGTTAACTGAAAGGAGATTGTTCAAACGTGAAGAAATCAAAGTACTATTCAAACACCGACAATTTCAATAAGAAGAGGGAACTGACTTTCAATGCAACACCAAATGATTCAGATACATCGTCAAGTGGTAGTGATCCTAAACCAATAAGTGCCAATAGGTGCTTAATGGGAGATTATGGCTAGTTATGGGATTCTAATGAAGAAATTACAAATAATATAACAAACTGCTCCTCTAGACACACCGATCCAGGCCCAAAAATGGCAGTTGAACTTGTGTCGTTCCAAGATGTGCAAATTGTTAAGTTTTTACATTTGCATGATACAGAGACAAATACTGTAATAAATCATTCTACACTTTCAGATCTTATAGCAAAAGAAAATAAAACATAAGTACCGATAATAATTCCAAATTAATAGGTCTCAAAATAAGCATGGTCCATATAAGTACCGATAAAATAGAGTATCCAAACGATAATACAACAAAATTTAGATAAAAAGTAAAATATAAGGTACATAGGAAAAAAACTATAAATAAATATGTCTCTGAAGTGCTAAGTCACCTTCTCCATGCACCTTATCTTGATCACTTCACCTACTGCCATGTTATCCTATAATTGATATAAAAAGGGAGAAATGAAGCGGATCGGCCAAGGTCTGGTAAGTGAATTACTTGACTAGTGGTTAAGTGTTGATAAGTATTTAAAGTTCCAGTTATAACCTACATATCCTAGGGCGTTCTTTTGTGTGCGTGAACCATGTATAAGGAGTTAATTACTTTTCACATTATAGGTTAGTGATCCTTAATGCACCTAAATCCAATAATGAAGGTTCCCACCTGAAGGTTCGATACCCCAAACCAATCAACTTTGGAAATATCTTTAGCATATAGTCTTGGTAATAGACCGCCTAATTATATATTGAGTTAACATTCTCAATGGCAATGCTTTACCATGCAATGAGTTAACATTCTCAGTGGTAGTTACTTGAGTTGCACCTAACTGAGTATACATCAAAATGCCAAGCCTACGCATTGAGTTAATGATCCCAAGGTAAACATTAGGGTTAACAGTCCCAATAATAACTTATCACCAAAGCATTGAGTAACCTCCTCGTTGGTTCCCATATCTTATGCCCTATATCATTTATCATGTAGCAACATAGGTCAGTTAACTAATCCATCTCCTATGTAGATTAACAGATTCTACTATGATGAACGTCTTTGCCTATTCCCATTTGCTTCCGCCAATAGGTGATTGGAACCATCTATTGAACAATAAGAGCTTATAGTTGTGATATAATTGCCTGGTACGTTTAGTGTCTTGTTTGACAACCTCGTGACGCATGAACCAAGGTATGTCTCTAAGTGTGAAACCGATCCATTTTTTTACAGCTCCATGTAATTATGTGAAATCCGAAAGAAAATAGAATAGGACAACTTTTCCCGATCCATCCTACTTGGCCTACACCAGGTCCAGGTTCAACCTAGGGTTTCTTCAACTACTCAGGCATTTGAATTTTGGTTTGGACGTCTCATCTCCTATATAAAAATTTAGCAATAGGTATTCTGATGTCCGACTTCGAGTCCATAAGTCTGAATAGAGGTTCATACGTCTAAATTAGGTTATATCTAAACTATTTCTTTTTTGGTTTGAATTTCCTAAAATCCAAATGTCTAATATGGAAATCAGACATCTAAATTCGTGTTTTATGGCCTTGTTATCCTATTCATTTTGTCTATCTTCTTCACGGACTTAGATGTAGTTTTAAGGTTCATTTTCAACAAATGTTTTGGTACAATTTCTATTTCTCTTATACACAACTTCAGGTAGTTTGTCTCAACGATTATTCATAATATTTCAATCAATTATCTACTTATTTTTTTATAACACGCCGTAAAATTTAATAAGAATTAATTAATTAATAATAAGGCTAAAATTGGAAGTTTTTTTAATTTTGGAATTTGGCCATAAATGTTACACCATTGTGTCCATGGTGTTTTTTTGATCAACTTTCATATATAAAGTTTTGTGATCGGACTTCAAATGGTGAAGCTATTAACGTTTATGTTTTTGAATTTAAAATAATTCAAATTCCAAATTTAATTAATGTTAACATTTAAATTAAAAATGCTAATAAATATTTTTAATGTCGATGGATGATTAGGGTTTAAAGCAACACTAAATAATAAATGTTAATGTTAAAAATAAATAGGGAAATAAATAAAGCAATTAAGGTAGAAATAAATCCACATTCCAAATAAGGGTCGGTCAACCCCCTCACCATGACCGATTGACCGCATATGGTCGACTGCTGGAGGGTGGGCGGTCGACCGGTGTTGTGAAGGCGGCTAAGGTTTTGTTAGGCATGAATGACTTGGATTTTATAATTTTAAACCGACTTAAATACTATGGTCCGTACGCCTTCTAAGAACTATAAATAAGAGGCTTGTGCCTTCACTTTTATTCGCAAAAATATTTGGAACACTAGCTAAGCTTTGTCAATCTTCTTCATCGACTAGAATCAAGGGTTCAAGTCCAAGGGGAAAAATTAGCAGGTTTATATAAATATACGTTTTTCTATTTTTATTCTTTCCCAATATTTGAATTATGAATCTAATTTATATACAATTAAATTATTGTACATTTCAAAGAAAGGAAATCCAAAGGTGCAGTTAGAAAATGGTGAGAATCGAATCCAAAGGGAACTTGGATACTATTTGTGAGTGGAAATCTTAGTTTTTCACATTTTAGTATTTGTATAGTAGAAGTTTGGATTTGTTTTATGCTTAGGAATTTTTTACTTGAAAACCCCAAAACTAAATCCCAGAATTCCCTAAAAACGAAATGTCAATTCTTATGTTTATTGGGATCTCAATTATTTTATATTAAAATAGTAGAATTTGTTTCGTCACTACAATTTGAATATTTTGTATTCTATTCCACTTCCAACCTTCCTCTATTGTTGTACTATAGGATTCTAAAAAAGAAAATAAGTTAGAAAATGGTGTGTAAAATGTGAATTCTCCTATTCGTATTGCACCGCCTATTTCCTTAATTTAAATATATGAATCCCTTTTTCACTTCAAGTTCGTATGTATACAAGTTGAATAGGATATAAAAGGTTTAGATTGTAAGTTTTGTTCCTTGGAATAGAGGTGCTGATTCTACTATATTAATATAAAATAAGTTTGGTATTTGATTCCATTTTATTAATCCAAGTCAATTGTTTGGCTAAGGATATTAACTAATTTGTAAGTTATTGTATGGAGTTAGACTTGTAAGAATAGGAAGTTTGACAATTAAAACGATTAGTACATGATGTGTAACAACCTGCAAATTTTGAAATTATTTTAAATGAAAATTTATTTGAAACTTTGAATTTAACTATTTTAAATTTGATAAACTTGGAAAGTTTAAAGTATAATTTTGAGTTTTGATGTGAAATGTCTTCCAAATTTAATAAAATAAAGATTTTTCTTAAAATACAAAATTTGGTCAACTTTGGTCAAAGTTTGACTTTCTGTGAAAATTTTAAATTTTGAATTTTTAACTTTTACTTTTTTTTTATGAAGATAAATTTAATTTTAACATTTTCCTAGTTTTTCGTTTTGTTTAATTTTGATGTTTACTTTTCAAATTTTGCAACTTTTGGCGTATTACACGTAGTTATTTTTCCTATAAATTCTATCTTATTTACATGTTGATTGTTTAGGCTTGTACTAATGGGCTAGAAACCTCTTTAGTAAATGAAAGGCCACCTGTTGAGATGACTATATAACATCTCCTAGGGTTTGGTTAGCCTCCACATCCATTCATTTGTGCCTCCACAGAAAAATGTAAGTCTTCTTCTCCTTCTTCTTCCTCCTCTTTCCAAAACCCTAGATCTTCTTCTCCACCACTCCTCTTTTTCCATAATTTGCCATCACCTTCACGACCTCCTCTCACCTTCTTATCTTCTCTCCTATTCTCCACCTCTTCCCAAAACCCTAGACCTTCCTCTTCCAAACCCTAGCCAAACCCTAAACCTAGCTATGGCCGAACCTATCTCCACCAAAACCTAGCTATGGCCGAACCCACCTAATCCAAACCTATCCTAGACCAAACCAAAACCACCTCTAGACCAAGCCTATGCAAACCCTAGACAAGACCACTTATGTATTTTGCATATATATATAATTTTCTATTTTTATTTTTCTATGAGATTTTTTTTTGTTTACGCATGGAATTTTTTTTAAAGCGTTGGATTTGGATTCTCCTCTCACTCATACTGGTCCGTAGTTTGTTGATTTTGTGTTGCACTTTGAATCACTTTTTCCAACCAAAGAAAGGTAAGAAATCACACTTGACATACGTACTTATTTATTTGATGAATTGATGACAATTGAATTGTGAGGATATGTATATGCAAGTTTGACATTTCACCTATGATTTTATCATGTTATTTCATATGTTTATATCATATTACTTCATACGTTTATATCATGTTATTTCATATGTTTATATCATATTACTTCATATGTTTATATCATATTACTTCATATGTTTATATCATGTTATTTCATACGTTTATATTATGTCATTCATATGATTTTATTTTGTTATTTCATATCATATTATGTCTGTTTGATCATATGTCATGATATGTTGAATATTTTTATGTTATTTAATATTCTGGAATCACACTGCAAGTTCCTTCACTATGGGTTGAAATGATACATACCCGAATGATCTTTAGATTAAGGAAAATTGTTATGGGCTGAAATGATACGCTTGAGCAATTTTATTTGATTTGGTATTTCGGGTTTGAAATGATCTAAAACCCAAAAATTTATAAATTAAGGATTGAAATGATATATGTCCTTATTTACTTGACCCTAGGGTAGAGAATTTTATACAGACTCCGTGGTTGATTTTAAAATGATTTTCTAAAAATTATTAAGTATTTTGGATTTTTTATATATGAACCTCAACTAAAAGTTAATGTAAGAATTGCTGAAGAAAAATTTGTTTACATGTGTTAAGATTTTATAAGAAATAAATAGTTGGAAATGTAAATTTTGGAATCTAATTTATAGTATGAAGGTTAATTGAAATTTTATAAGTCGGTTTGACTTAATAATAGTATTTTATTCTAACCTATAAATTGTAAGTTTTAACTCATGTAATAGTGATTAAAATGATAAATGTTTTGTGAAAAGAAATGTAAGTTAAAACTTACATTTGACATGTAAGTTTCAACTAATGAGATGGTATGATTTGGGGAATAAGAATGATAAATGTCATTTACTGAAAAGGAATTAAATTGTAAGTTAGAATACTTTTAACTTGGTATAAAGATTTCTGTTTTAAAATGTGATATTTTAGTAACAAGGTTACTTTACTAAAAGTGTAGTTTCTTTAATGTCCAAATAGCTAAAGTTGAGTAGTAAAATAGGAAAGATATAATGACTTTGATAAAAACTGCAAAGATATGTACTATTTGATTATATAAACTATTGTAGTAGGAAGTATTATAGTAACAATTCTGCACTGCTGCGATTTCCTTACTGTAACAATTCGGCACTGCTGCGGATTATTACAGTAACAAATCTGCACCGTTGCGAATTCTTACAGTAGCATTTATGTACTGCTGCATTTTCTTAAAAGTGACATTTTTCTGAATGCTACAAATTTTCTAAAAGGTTATAGTTCTGAATGTATGGTTCTAAAGGTTACATTTTTGAAGTGCTATGTTCTCTAAAAATTTTCGTCAAAGGGGTTATAATTAAATGAATTTGAAGTGTTACAACTTTCGAAAAATGAATAATATTTTAAAGAATAATGATATGGAATTTATATGTTTTTGAAAGGAATATGTTTGATATGAAAAATAAACCATTTGAAATTGAATAACCACGGGTTATAATAACGTTTGGTTGTTAAAGAGACCAGGATCGGATATGGGCATACTCTCTGTCGATACCGAAAACCACTTTGATAACTGTGTACGTGGAGGAGATTCCAGAATGAAGTAGGATGGTGGCGACAATCCTAAAGGTATATTTACGTGGACCTAACTACCGTGAGTTAGCATAAGGTGGCTAAAACAGGAGCGATTCTCGGGCCAAGGAGGTAGCTCCTCTAATCGGACACACTTCATCGTTAGCCATTCTATTACTTTGTGATTGATTTGGTGTGCACCTTTGATTCGGGAGTGTGGATCGAGTTGGGCGGTAGTTGCGGCTATGCGTTACCAATAGCCCGGATGCGTAATTGGAATATCTACCCTAGCATTGCCTAGTTGTGCTGTGTCACCTACCCTAGCGCGCCTTCTACGAGTTTGTTTTGTACCATACCTATGGAGTGCCCTCTGACGACGCCTAGTACGGGGGAGATTACGGTACTGTATAGACTATGGGAAATAAAAATGTGTTAAGGGGGATATGGGTAACGCCTTAACGCAATTTTAATAGTTTACTTTACTTTAGACATCCTTAGAGGATGGGCGATCCCAAGCATCCTTTAAGTTACTGATGCATTTCTTTTACAGTTCACTTGAGTTGATTTACATTTTATAAGTATGTATTAACTGACTCGAGTGTTCTGTGTTTTTACTTTACGCTCGGGTCAGCCTGAGTTTCACAGCTTTGGTTTCATCCTTTGGAGCTAGAGATCCACCGGAGATTTAGCTATCTGCTTGATATTTCTATTCCAGTTATTTCCACTCAGCTTTGCTTTTGTAGTAGAGAACTTACGTACCTTGAATTTCCAAATGTATTGGTTTCAGACTTTGGTATTATGTATTAGTTTTGAGACTTTGTATCTAGTAGCTTCATGAACTACTATAGTTATTTTATTCCGCTGCGAGTTCTTCTGATATTCTGTGTCTGTGATTCTGTGATTGATTTTATTTGCCCTAAATTTTATTAACAATCTGTTTTTTTGAATTATTCAAGTCTGATATGTGTGGTTTTATTGTCGATTTAAATGGTCCAAAATGGCGGGATGTTACATGATGCATGAATCTTCGCACGTTTAGGAATATTTAGTTAGCCTAAATTACATATGTATAAATAAATTAGCGTATAAATATATTATTGACGTATAATTAATAAAGTATTAATCATATCGTATAGAACAAATAAGTTAGTAATTAGCATTAAACTTCATAGAAAGGAAGCAAGGATAATTATGGAAATTAATCCATTACTTATGGCAGAATAAGGAGAGTTATTTATATAGCCTTAATGCGAAATGCAATGAGGTATATATAGTGGTATATTAGGAGAGTGGAATTATGACTAAGTTATAGGGATGCGAGATCGGTCAAATGCACATAAAAGTCTTCCCAGCCAATCAATCAAAAGCATATAAAAGTCTTCCCTGCCAATCTGGCTAACAACAGTGTGACTTTGAGACCGAGTGAGACATCGTCTATAATAAGTACCTATGGTGGACACGAGGTTAGTTCCAATTCTATAGGATAAGTCTACCTAGTCAATCTGGTACAACACCTACGAATAGTCGGACTAATATGAGACATCACAGTTTGGGTTACGGATCATAATATGTAGGACCCGCTTCTGGGTTGGGGATATGAAGTGGTTGTTGTAGGCTCTGCCTCCTTCCTACTTAAGAAGTATTAAACGGTCGAGATTATCGTTTAGGTGCGGTAGTAGGGAATCCCAAGCGGGATCCACTTCGAGGTTGAGGTATTAAGAGGCTATTGTAGGGTCCAACTTTTCTCATAAAGAAGTGTTAAGTAGCCTAATGAGATTTCATGCGATGTCAGTTAGGAAGTATTAGGGATGGGTCTGCCTTAGGTTAGATATTAAATGATAGGGATCTTCCTACATTACATGTATTAAATGGTCAGGGTCTTCCTAATTCCATTAAAGAGGTATTAAGTGGCTCATGTACTTTCTCTCATGGTGTTAGGACATGATTGACAGTAGTCACATGGTTTGGAAAGAGCCTTTGGCCTATAGTTGAAGGTGCGTTATGGAGTTGGACTAAAAGATTCTTCGGGCTTACCGTTGGAGGTATTCTTGGTAGGATACAATTTAGAATGCATAAGACATATTACTTATCTAAACAATACTATCAAATACTATTATGATAAGACTTGAGATTCTCATTCACAAGACATTGTTGTTTTGACCCTTCCTCGTTACGTCTACAGGTTAGGGAAAACGATGATGATTGAGTAGATAAAGGCGGAGGCGAAGACTTGTGGAAGTTTGTCTATTTATTTATGTTTTTGATATATTTTGATGTACCTAGTTTCAGACATGTTGTTATTCTTGGGATATTGTATTTTGGATATTTGGGATGATATGTTGTATTTCTGAGATTCAAATTTTTATGAAATGGGTATTTATTTCTGATATTATATTTTGTGCTCTCCGCTATGAAATTCTGATAGCATAGATAGATAACTATGTATATTGTTCATTGTATCAATTTTACCAACCAACAATCAGCTTCGGAGTGGGCCTAAAGTTCGATGGGCTTTTATTGAGTCGAAAATTAGGTCCGTTTCGAGGTGGGTTGTCACATTTTCATTTTTCTATCTACGTATATTTCAAAATTTAACAAAATCAAATCTAGGTGAATTCCAAAGGGTGTATTCATTTGCCTTTTATTCATCTAAACTAATTCAAACTTTTCATATAAAATTAGATTTATTGAATCAGGGCTAGTTTCAATCTAATTCACCCATCCTTCCCTGTAACAACCCGCACCTCCTGACATGCCGATCCAAGCCCTAAAGTGGTTTATGAACTTGAGTTGTGCCAATAAGTACGAATTGTTATGGTTTTTTTGGAGTTACATCATACAAAGACAAGTATAAATTTTAAATATTTTACAATTTCAGATCTCATAATAGAAGGAAATAATATATAAGTACTGAAAATAAACCAATAAGATAATAGTTTCAACATAACGTTGTCCATACAATAATGTCCCCAATTAAGAGAACATAAAAGTCTAATTGATGGAAATAATATAATATAACGTACATGGAGAGTGACTATTAATAAATATAGCTCTGGGGCACCAAGTCTCTTCCTCCATGCACCATATCCCGACCAGACCACCCATGGCCTGTCATCCTGTAATAGAGATAAAGAGGGGGAACAGAGGGTATTAGACAAGGTATGGTGAGTGAATTATATTACTAGTGGTATGGTGTTGACAAGTAATTAAAGTTCAGTTATAACCTACACCTAAATGTGTTCTTTAGTGTGTGTGTCCTATATATGTAAGGAATTAGCTACTTTAACATTACAGATTTATTATCCTTAATGTGCATAAATCCAATTATTATTATGGAAGTTTCTACTCGTAGGTGGCACATACGAAAACTAAATAATCCTAGAACCATCTCTAGTGTATGGTCTCAACAATGGACCATCTATCTATACATTGAGTTAGCGCTCTCAACGGTAACCACTTTACCATACGTTGAGTTAACATCCTCAATTAAATCATTTTAGTTGCACCTCATCGAGTATACCTCGTAATATTAAGCCGACGCATTTGGATTAACAATCCCGATATAATCTTTTGGCTTAATAGTCCTAAAAGTAACTTGTCACTTAAGCATTGAGTAACCTCCTCATTAATTTTCGTGTCCTATGCTATAGAAGTAGTAACAAGGAGAGAATTAACCAATCCAACTCCTATGTAGAATTAATTGATCCTACTATGGTGGATTTCTCTGCCTACTCTTTTCCTCTTTCACTAATAAGTGACTAGAACTTGGCTATGCGTGATAAGAGCTTCTAATTGTAATATAGTCACATGTCGCGTTGAATGTTATGTTTTACAACTTCATGAAGTGAGAATCTAGGACGTCACCACGTGTGATACTTTTCCAGCTTGTTGCATGACTCCATGCAGCTACGCGAACTCCCAGAAGATAAGGAAGTGAGACCAAGTTTCCCTGATCCATCCAACTTCGCCTATACCAGGTCCAAGTTCAACCTGTGCTTACTGCAGTATTTCAAACTTTTGAATTTTAGTTTAGAATTTGTATTCCTCTATACAAAAATTTTGTTACAGGCATTCAGACGTCTAATTTCTTACTCAAATGCCTAAATTTGATTCTAAATGTCTGAATAGGGGTTCAAGCGTCTAAAAGGGGTTTAGACGACTGAATCAGGTCAGATTTGAACAGTTTCTTTTATCTTTCGTCATTTTTAAAATTCAAACATTTGAAAATAAATTTAGACGTTTGATTACATATTCAGATGTTTGAATATGTAATTTTAGCTATGTTAACTTATTCATTTTGATTGTTTTGTTCGTCTTCTTTAAGGATTCAAACATACGTGTTAGATTTTCTATTTAACAAGCATTTGGCTATGATTTCCATTTTGTTTATACACAATTTTAGATAATTTTCTCAATAATTTAGTACAACATTGCAATCAATTATCTATATTTTTTCATTAATTTTCTATGTGTATTTCAATCAATTTTCTGCGTATATTTAAGGTCAATAGAATCTATTATAGGTAAATTCAATAGGATATATACATTTACTTTTTATTTATCAAAATTAGTCCAAACTAATTACATAAAATTAGATCTATAGAATTAAGGGTATATTAACAAATTTACCATTCTCTTCTAAATTACAATGATTATTTTATCAATTCATTAACTAGGGTTTTCCAATTCTTTCAATTCATAAATATGTTTGAATAAAAGCATTGATTCAAGTTTAAAAATCATATGCTTAGTTCTAAAAAGGTATATAATTGAAGATTAACTACTTATCTACAATATACAAATTTCGTAGATAAATCTACTCACCTTGAAGTGTTGTTCGAAGAAATCATTTTCCTATTTCGATTCAAATTTGTGCTCCTCTTCTCCATCCTAGCTTATTGTTGTTTTGATTTGCTTTCCTCTATTTTCAATTTGGATTCTTTAGCTTCTTTTCTCTCTCTTTTAATTTGCTTCATTCTATTTTATTTTTGATTTAAAAATCTAGAGAAGAGAATAGAAAGTGCTGTTTGGATTAAGAAATTTTGAGGAGAAAGAAGAAGAAAAGAACGTATAACATTAGAGAGGCGGTGACTTGGGTTTAAAATGAAGAGGTGTGAGGTTAGAGCTTTATTTGTAGTTGAAAACTAAGGTTATTAGGTTAAACCCCAAAATTAATATTTACGGAAGTACCACTGTGCTAATTTTTTCTAAGAACCATTTTATCAAATTCAACGGGTTATTTATGTTTTCTGACTGTAAATGGAATTCTAGATGCAATGGAATAGGTCCCGATGCCTAATTCCAACATTTATGAAAATTTACCATTTTGTTTTATATATAAAATTACACTTTTACCCTTATTAGTGTTTTAATTTATTATTAAAATTTTCGGGGTGTTACATTCTTCCTCTTTAAAAGGATTTTGTCCTCGAAATCTCCAAGGACAAAAAATTATAATTCGCTCATAGAAACCAATCTTTACAACCATCTAGTCGACCATAAATATTTTCAAACAATGTCCTTAGTTTTAAATTTCTAATGTAGCATGTACATATAGGTATGAAATGCATATGAACATATATAGGATAAAATTAAACGGTCTCCAGAACCAGTCGACCTCCTGAAATGCAAGTGTTTATGTCATGTGTCTGAAATGTATGCGATGTCCTATATACTTATAATTCTATGTGGATGTGCAACCATTTGATACACATGCAAAATGAAAAAACTATTATGCATCCAAACTGATACAATAAAATAGGTAAGGTGATGTAAGTCATAGTCCAGTATGAATATATCAACCTTTGTGTGCAATATAAATAAATAAATAAATACATCCATCAGCAACCATCATACAAAACATGTCATAGTGACATGTTCAAATCCATGCCTCGCATCCATATACGCTTGCCTACGTAATATAATATACTAAATAATATGTATTCAAGTAATTAACTAAATTAAATAGAAACATACGAGAAAGAGATTTGAATGGGTATCTCAGATTTTCTCCTCGGGTTCCCAAGTACTCTTTGCTGGATTATCTCCTCACTGGACTCTAACCAGTCTAATTACTTTATTATGTAGTCGCTTTATCCTATGCTTAATAATATGGCTAGGTGCATGGTAAACAAGTGACTCGCTCTCCATTTTAATTTCTTTCAACCGACTCAGTTCAACCATGGTAGTTGAATCGAGTAAACATGTAACATCCCCTATCTTGAGACCCAAAGCTAAGCGCTATAGATGCTGCAGTCATCTATAGTATTAACTTCCGATGACAAAATATGGTACTGCTAATGGTATCCCTAAAATCAGAAGCGCATGAATATGAAACAAAATCACAGATTCAAAAACAACTTTTTCGATTACATTTCACAAAACATGTTTCATATACAATTACATAATCCCAATCGTTTCCCAGGTTCAAATCAAATATAATTATTACATAAATACGCCAAGAGTGACATATGAAGATGCCCCCTTGGCTGATCAGAGTACTAAATAGTCATACCAGACTAAATACAACACAATGGAAATAAAACAAACAACTCCTAAATATAGCTCGTATCAGCCTCCTGCTCATCTCCTGAAGCTTTATTCACCCACCTACTTAAACCTGCAAACCTCAACTCTCAACCTACTCAAATCAATTTTGAGCACCCGAGAGTTTAAGAGGAACACATAAACTTCAAGTCCGACATAAAGCCTGGTGTGAATAGTACTATACATCTAAGTTATTTGATATTAATTGAGACAATGCCGCTTAGCGGAATCGGTTTACCCTCACAAATATCCTGTTAAAACTTGTCTTTTGCAAATCAAAATCCTGCAACCAAACTGGTCAAAACAACAATAATAATAATATCATGTATGCATACAAATCAAGTGATAAATGGACTATCTATCCGAACACTATAGTTTTGTTTGGCTAACTACTAACCTTTGGCTGATTCGGGCCTACCAGACAAAATAAATAAATAATCTAATTCTATTAGATACTCTTTCGGACGGTCTGTCCCTAACTTACTTCTCCAGAGTCAACTGATCCTAATGGTTTTGTAGGCCCACCAATAACCTATCTCTGCTATGAATATTCCTTTCTGTGTCTAATATCATTTTAGTCTTACCTGTGACAAAGCCCAGCACACTGGAATTTTGGACTTATATTAGCTAGGGGCTACTAGCTAAAGTATAGGGCGCGACCCCATACCAGTCCCATTTGGTATTCTAATATCTGAATCATTTTACTTAGGGTCATCTACCCATAAATTTTCCCTTGAAAACCTTTCTTTCAAAATGATTTAACCCTTTTTAAATCATACTTATACAAGGAAAATATTCTATGCTTTACTCAAATATCTTTGCCATGTTATTTATACTTTACACAAAACATTGTTGATGAAGACATTTGAAACCTTTGAAAGTACCTTTTTCGAAACCATTGAAAGTACTCCCGTCGAAACCACTGAAAGTACCCCTTTCGATGCAAGTAAATTACTTTATATTATAACCTAAGTCAAAGGCTAAAACATACCTTTCGAAACCATTGAATGTACCCCTTTCGGTACAACTAAACTACTTTATGTTATAACCTAGGCCGAAGGCCAAAATATACCTTTTGAAACCATTTACATTAAACCTTTCGAAAACATTGAAATCATCTCTTTCGAAAGCTTTATAAACTTAGACATCCTCTTTTCAAAACACTTTAAACATGCCTTTCAAAACCATTGGAAACCTTACATTTAAAACCTTTCGAAACAATGGGGAACCATCACTTCGAAACCTTTAACTTAAACCTTTCGAAAGCATTAAGTTCTTTGCATAAATCAAACCTTTCAAAAGCATTTGGTTCAAGTAAACCATGTGGAACAACCTTTCGAAACCATTTAAAACCATTCCTTTCAAAACCTTTGGGTTTAACTTTTAATAGAACAAAGGGTCTTTAAACAACTAAGTCGAAAGCACTCTTTCGAAAGTAATTTCCTAAGTAAAAGAAGTGGACGGTGTTGAAACCAATCCCTTCGAAAGCATTGGAGAAGCGGCTTCAGTTTTAAAACAAGAAACCCTTTCGAAAGCATTGCTTCGAAAGGTAAGATGCGACAACAAAGGGTTTCGACCCCTTCGAAAGCTTCTTTATAAATCAAAAGGCGCAACCTCTTTCAAAACCATTCTTTAAAACATTTAACCAATTTGAAAGCTATCTAAGTCGAAAGAATTTTTTTCGAAAGCAAAGCAGGCGCATTTCCTTTTAAATGCAAAGCAAGGTTTCGACCCCTTCGGTACCCCTTGTTTCGACTATATACCTTTCGCCCCTGTCCAATTCTCTACGTACCAAGCCTTTGATACCATGCGCATTGGTTTCGATGGATATGGAGGCGAAAGTACCTAGTTGAAAGGTTGGTGCCAAAAGTGGCGAAACAAGAAAACATGGTAAAACTAATTTTTAACTTTAAAATGTAATTCCGTTTTAACTAACCTGCTTTGTTTGTCAACATATGATTGGTTGCTAATTTCTTTTCTAAAAGTGTTGTTGAAATTTCAGCAGTAAATAATTTAAAATGTTTACAAAATGCCCTTTCTCCTTTTATAAATATATAAACATTTAAGTCCCATACTTTAAATAATGTTATATACTTATTAAAACACTTAGGAAAATTCTACGAAAATTCTCATAAATCATTTTTAATATGTTTTCTAAGATATTTAAATTTCTAACCCAAAACATATATAAAATAGCCGTAATCAATTTTAAACCCAATTAACCATTTTCTTCACTAGAAAATTGATAATAAATCCACATTAATTCAGAAAATTATGAAATTTGAAACCCATCTCTAAAATATCATTTCTGACCTCATATGAAAATGCAAGGCATTTGGATGTCATCTAATAGGGTTTTCACATTAAAACGTATCATAAAATCCATATGAAATAGCATAAATCATCAACAAACATATATATCAATTTAAAACATAGCAATATACTTTGCAAAAACATTTGGATCTGATCTAGAAACCAAAAACATCAAAAATGTGAGATGTATTTATTCTCCTTTAGCTCTGTGATTAAGGAGTTGAGATTTGATCTTGGATTAAGTTGCTTAAGGTTCTTCCTCTTATCTTCTTCTTATTTTCCCTTAATGGTGGTCGGCCTCTATTGTATTTGGTTTTGTTTATGAACGTATAGAATTAATGTGCATAAGGGTTTAGGGTATTAGAATATACTTATCCCTACTTTGCCCTTACCTATTACCCTTACTATCTCATTTTAAATCCCTCTTTAGTTCATTGTTTTAAATTGACACGGCTACCTCTATTAACACAAATCTCAATCCCTTAACTATTTCCTTATTTCATTTAATTTAACCAATTAAATGTCCTAAACAATGTTAACCAAAATTAGGGTTTGTTAGAACCAAAATTGGTCACTAACACCCTTGAATAGAGTTATGTAGAGAGATTAATGAAGAAAGTAAATTAAAACAGAGAAATAACGCAATTGAGTGCAAAAAGAACAACAGAAATGAGAACACCAGATTTATAGTGGTTCGGTGCAATTGCCTACGTCCACTTTGAATAGAATCTTTATTACTTTTTAAATCACTTGAATACAGATACAATCCGTAAACAAACCACTTGAATACAAGTTTGAATCAAAAGGAGGAGAGTATCTAAAATAGCAGAGTTTCCCTGGAGTTCTCGAAAAAAGGTCCCTTTCACTGTACCCCTGCCGCTCTATTTATAGACGAAGATAGGCTGGTTCTCCTGCCTAGGACCATGACCAAGACCTGTGCAGTTAATGCCCTGCTATTATCCTGCTATAACTCTGCTATATCTCATAGCAGATTTCTACCGCTACGATTTTTCCATACAGCCTTTTCGCTTTAAGCCCCGCTGTTTCCGCTATACCTCGTTATTCCCGTTATATTCCGCTATTTCCGCTATATCTTCTTTAAAAGAAATGAATTAAAAAATGATATTTATACATTATAAAAATTATTAAATTAATTTATTTAATTGAACTTCTAATATATTTTCAGAAATGAAAATACTCTAATATTCTACTAAATTCAATTATGTTGTATAACAGTTTTACGTTTATCTACGGTATATTCACACTTGTTTTTATTTAAAATTATTTATGTATCAATTATAATTCAATTGAATGTTATTTTTTCATTTAATTACCATTTATATATTTGTAAAAACATTAAGTACGAGTTTTATATGTTATTTTAGAGTCATCCGCTATATCCCGCTATATCCTCGTTGTATCCCTGCTATGACTTTTTGCACCTCCGCCGCATTGAATCTGCCGAGCGCATTAACTGCACAGACCAAGACACTCCGGCCCACTACTGACAACTCCTGTACACCAAACCGAGCATACAGAGCCTCCAATGCCGAACGGTGGTCGCCGACCCACTTTGGTCGAGCTCGGGTTTTCTTATGAGTAACTCGAAGTAAGTGGTGATTTGGGCCGAAGTGAAAGGATGCCGGTCGTATCTTCCTGATCTAACAACTATGGCCGAACCACTTCTTCTTCATTCACCTTGGCCGATCCGCCAAGGCCAACATGGCCAAACCACACTTCATTCACCTTGACCGATCCGCCAAGGCCGAACCATGCACGACCTTTCTTCCTTGACCGAGCGGCATCTGCCGATCCATGTTGACCGAGCCATGTGTGACCTTCGTCTTTGACGCACCATGTATTACGACCCACCTTATTCTTCACGCCATGACCGAATGACATGGTCTTCCCTTTTTTGATCGAGCCATACATACCGAGAAACACATACATGCCGAACCACATCGATTGCATCAAACCCTTATATCCCAAGTCTCTTCTTGGCCATAATCTTGTTTAGTGCTAACTATAACCTCTGCAGTTGTCGCTTTATAGCCGGGCCAAGGTGCCAGGTAACATTTGCCCGCCAAAGTACGTCTTGTTGCATACATGACGTGCTTTGAATCGAAGCAAGTTAAAGTCTCCATAAGAAATCCATCATGTTCCCTGAATGGTCGTTATCCTTCAATTTCATCCACCCAAAGTGTTGTATCCCTCTTTGGTTGTCCCGACGCTTGGTCGATTCCCAATAGTATAAATCCGGGATTGCACTCCATCAGTGGCTATCCGTGTCCGGTTCTACATGACTAGTAAGCTTTGGCTGTCTGATCCAGTCTTTTCTTTAATAACTCCAAGCGAAAAATCAATTTATATCGATTTCAAGAAATTGAATTTTTTGAAGTTACATGTGCACATTTGGGTACATGTTTTTACCATTGGCTGTCGGATGCATTTTATATGCTCATAAGTCGTCACCAATTCCGTCTAGTTTAATTGCAATTCGATTGCAGTTCCTTGTTTATATTTTTTTTTGAAATATTGGTTGTAATCAGCCACTCGATGAGAGGGGACTTCAAGTTCTACACGGATGATGGCCTCGGAGCCGTAAATAAGGGCGAATGGAGTATGGCCAGTCGCGAACTCTCGGGTAGTTCTGCAATCCCATAATGCTATTGGGAGCTCATTCATCCATTTACCTCTAGCCTTTTCCAAACCTCTCTTCAGAATAGACTTTATGATTTTGTTCACAGCTTTAACCTGTCCATTTGCTTGAGGGCGATCAAATACTGCAAATCTCTTTTCAATATGATGTCGACGGTAGAAGTTTTCAAATTTAGCGTTGTTGAATTGAGCTTCATTACCGGTTATAACCGTTTGTGGAAGGTCATAATGACAGATGACGTACTGGACAGTGAAGTTGATTATTTTCTAAGTCTTGGTATTAGTTAAAAGTTCTGCATCTGTCCATTTGGTGAAGTAATCAACTGCTATGATGATGTATTTCGCACCACCTTTAGGATCAGCAAGAAGATGATGATGTCAATGCCTCCAAGTGCCAAATGGCTATGGATTAGCCATTTGAGTAATTTCCATCAGCGGGGGTCTCAAAACTTTTGCAAACATCTTGCACTCGTCACATTGTCTAGCATGATCAGTTGCATCTCGATTGACAGTTGGCCAGTAATACCCATAACGGAGTATTTTCTTTGTCAGGGTTTGCCCTTTGGTGTGATCGCTGCATTTTTCTTCATGAACTTCTCTAAAGACTTGTTTGATTTCATCATGGGTGATACATCGAGGCATAGGAATGGATAAACTCCTTTCTACACATGACTTCTTCTTGGACGATTTGGAGTGAAGCTTTGAGGAGGATCTGTCGTTTTCCATTCCTCTATTCAGTAAGAACTCCTTATTGTAGATAGTCTTTGATAGGAGTCGGCCGTGTCCCCTTTTCTGGCTCTGACTCCAAGATCTAGCCGATCTCCATCCGCCAATGCTTGGAATATTAAGTATTTCAACCGGAACAAAGTATGTCCGTTGCGTGTCCCTGAGACTGGCCAGCCTGGCCAGTGACTTGACTCTTTTCATTTCCTTTGCTGAGGATGTGTGTAATGATGTAATATGTGAAGTTGGCTAGTAGCTCTTAGAACCGGCCGAGATAAGGAGTAAGACAATGCCCCCTGGCAAGATTAACTTCCTAACTTTGCATGCTACCAATCAGGAATCACAAAAGATATGTAAAGTTTCCACTCCAAGTTCTCTAGCAAGTTTGAGGCTGGCGGTTGAGGCTTCACACTAAGCATCGTTGTTTGTTGCACGGGAATCGAGTTTTAGGACGTAGTAGATCAATCGTTCCTCAGGGGTCATTAACATGACTCCTGTTCCATAACACTAATCACTGGATGCTTCATCCGCTTACATTTTGCACCTATTGGTTGGTTCTCCACTACTCTTCGAGTAGTCGTCTGATGCAGTGAATTCAGATATGAGGTCTACTAATTTACATCCTTGGATAGCCCTTCGAGGGAAATAAGTGATATCGAATTGGCTTAGTTCGATATTCTATTTAAGTAGTCTTTCAGAAGTCTCAGGTCGTTTTATGCCATGTCGCAACGGCTGGTAGGCATAGACGTTAATGGGGTGAGCCTAAAAGTAAGAGTGGAGCTTTCATGATGAAATCAATAGACATTATGCTATCTTTTGTAGCTTTGGGTCGATATCCAATGCATGGCTCGCGATAGTCGGTGAAATCACACATGCATGTCAGAATGGGTCCAAGGGAACATATCATCATTTATTCAGAAAAATCCAACTAATTCTTTTACCATCATTGCACTGAGCTGTGATCCGATATTCAGCACCCAGAAAGGATCGCCATGGCTGGCTGTAATGTCGACTGTCAGCTTAGCGGGTGCAATCTCAGATTCTTTGAGTTCAGATATAACTATTTTGCATAACATTCAATGTGAAATATGGTTGGGATGGTCAAAGTTGATGGTTGCTCTGGTCAAATCCTAGAGTCTTGTCATGAGTTATTAAGTCTGATAGTGAAGGGCTTTGAATGCTTTGATCGATTATCTACAAATAGCCAAAGATCAAGCTTAGAAGCACGTTGAAGAAAATGTCGAGTAGGGGTCAGCCTCGAGTTGCGTGAAGCACATAGTTGGATCTTGCTTTGAGTTTGGAGTTGTCTGTATATTTGAGCAACGCACTTTCGCATTCATAATATTTTATCCGTCCATTGGGTTGGAGTGATAGTCAGTTGCCAACGAGCTTAGGCATTGATTTAATGGTTCTATTGCAAGGCATTCTTTCGGTCGTAGCCTTGAATAGTTGTAAACACTATATATAAGTCTCAATATTGAGCTATCGTAGTCAGTCTTTGGATAATCACGCTTCTGCTCCCAGTCTCGGGTTGACAAATGTACTGCGTGGAAGGTTGAGTCTCGTCCTAGCTATGTTTATCCCACCAAAACTCCAAAGACATAGAGTTGATCGGTGAATAGTCGGTTCACATTCGTCCTACTTCTCGCTCGTGCCCCTAAGTCTGGGGTATATACCGATAAGTAGGAAGGCCAGCCATGCCCACTTTAGCTTTACTCTCTTTCCCGTTGAATCGTGGGATCAGGTCAGTTGATGGAAGGCTGAGTCTCGCCTATCCTGGATTGTATTGTGGTTTTTCATTCCAAGGGGAATACTTTGATGCTTCGTTAGTTTCTGGGCATAAGTTGGGTACTGAACAGTCAACCACATCCACTTTGGTTCATGTTCCGTAATCAGATCTTGGGGTAAAGTTGGCTCAAGTGCAGTCTGGTCATGCTCATCCAGTTTCATATTCCTCCTGGCGGATCAAAGGAGGGTGCTGGAGAATTAATGACCAAGTCGTCGTGGTTTACTCTCCTTTCCACACTCTAGTGGTCATAGTTTTTTAAGGGACATTTGGGTCACATTCGTATGTGCTTGCTATGGATCGATATTGATCCTCGATCTGAGGTATGATATAGTCGGTTGCCCGTAGCTTTGGATGCCATTTCGATTGATTCTATGTTGAGGCCTCCTTGTAGTCGTTGCCTTAAGTTGTAAAGAATGCCAGGATAGAGCTATAATGGGCTATCGTATTCAGCATTTAGTGATTTGTACTCCTGCTCCCAGCATTGATTTATCCAGGCCACAAGTCGGATGGTTGAAATCCATCCTTAGCGAGTAAATACTCCTTATGTCGATTTCAGGCCGAAGATTGCGGAATAGAGAACGGTCGGAATCCACTCATATATTTATCGATGTTTATACGCCACTCTGCATTCTGGTGACTAAGAGTTATTCTTCCCCCGGTGAACTCGTGCCCAATTTGTGTTCATGCCTCGATCCACTCTCCGGGGACTTAGAGATTTGTCGAACGGTTTATGCTCTAGTTCACAGTCAAGGGCGTAGAGATTTTCATCAAGTCTTTTATACTCTAGTCCGCGCTCTGGGGACTCAGAGTACTCTAGTCCGCTTTAGGGACTTAGAGATTTTTCTCAAGTCGTTTATACTCTAGTCCGCTTCAGGGACTTAAAAAAATTTCTCAAGTCGTTTATACTCTAGTCCGCGCTCTGGTGACTCAAAGTACTCTAGTCCGCTTCAAGGACTTAGGGATTTTTGTCAAGTCATTTATACTCTAGTCCACTTCAGGGACTTAGAGATTTTTCTCAAGTCGTTTATACTCTAGTCCGCGCTCTGGAGACTGAGAGTACTCTAGTTTGCTTCAGGGACTTAGAGATATTTCTCAAGTCGTTTATACTCTAGTCCGCGCTCTGGGGACTCAGAGTACTCTAGTCCGCTTCAGGGACATAGAGATTTTTCTCAAGTCGTTTATACACTAGTCCACGGTCTGGGGACAGAGAGTACTCTAGTCCGCTTCGGGGACATAGAGATTTTTCTCAAGTCGTTTATACTCTAGTCCGCGCTCTGGGGACTCAGAGTACTCTAGTCCGCTTTTAGAGATTTTTCTCAAGTCGTTTATACTCTAGTCCACGCTCTAGGGACTGAGACTACTCTAGTCCGCTTCAGGGACTTAGAGATTTTTCTCAAGTCGTTTATATTCTAGTCCGCGCTCTGGGGACCGAGAGTACTCTAGTCCGCTTCAGGGACCTATAGATTTTTCTCAAGTCGTTTATACTCTAGTCCGCGCTCTGGGGACTGAGAGTACTCTAGTCCGCTTCAGAGACTTAGAGATTTTTCTCAAGTCGTTTATACTCTAGTCCGCGCTTTGGGGACTGAGAGTGCTCTAGTCCGCTTTAGGGACATAGAGATTTTTCTCAAGTCGTTTATACTCTAATCCACGCTCTGGGGACTGAGAGTACTCTAGTCTACTTCAGGGACATAGAGATTTTTCTCAAGTCATTTATACTCTAGTCCACGCTCTGGGGACTAAGAGTACTCTAGTACGCTTCAGGGACTTAGAGATTTTTCTCAAGTCGTTTATCCGCGCTCGGGGGATAGAGAGTACTCTAGTCCGCTTTAGGGACTTAGAGATTTTTCTCAAGTCGTTTATACTATAGTCCGCGCTCTGGGGACTGAGAGTACTCTAGTCTGCTTCAGAGACTTAGATATTTTTCTCATGTCGTTTATACTCTAGTCCGCGCTCTGGGGACTAAGAGTACTCTAGTACGCTTCAGGGACTTAGAGATATATCTGAAGTCGTTTATACTCTAGTCCGTGCTCTGGGGACTGAGAGTACTCTAGTCCGCTTCAGGGACATAGAGAATTTTCTCAAGTCGTTTATACTCTAGTCCACGCTCTGGGGACTGAGAGTACTCTAGTCCGCTTTAGGGACTTAGAGATTTTTCTCAAGTCATTTATACTTTAGACCGTGCTTTGGGGACTCAGAGTACTCTAGTCCTCTTTAGGGACTTAGAGATTTTTCTCAAGTCATTTATACTCTAGTCCGTGCTCTGGGGACTGAGAGTACTCTAGGTCCCTGCTCTGGGGACTGAGATTACTCTAGTCCGCTTCAGGGACCTTGAGATTTTTCTCAAGTCATTTATACTCTAGTCCGCGCTCTGGGGACTGAGAGTACTCTAGTCCGCTTTAGGGACTTAGAGATTTTTCTCAAGTTGTTTATACTCTAGTTCGCGCTCTAGGGACTCAGAGTACTCTAGTTCGCTTCAGGGACCTAGAGATTTTTCTCAAGTCGTTTATACTCCAGTCCACGTTCTGGGGACTGAGAGTACTCTAGTCCGCTTTACTTAGAGATTTTTCTCAAGTCGTTTATACTCTTGTCCGCGCTCTGGGGACTGAGAGAACTCTAGTCCGCTTCAAGGACTTAGAGATTTTTCTCAAGTTGTTTATACTCTAGTCCGCGCTCTGGGGACTGAGAGTACTCTAGCCTGCTTCAGGGACATGGAGATTTTTCTCAAGTCGTTTATACTCTAGTCCGCGCTCCGGGTACTAAGAGTACTATAGTCCACTTTGGTGACTTAGAGATTTTTCTCAAGTCGTTTATACTCTAGTCCGTGCTCTGGGGAGTTAGAGTACTCTAGTCCGCTTCAGGGACTTAGAGATTTTTCTCAAGTCGTTTATACTCTAGTCCACACTCTGGGGACTGAGAGTACTCTAGTCCTCTTTAGGGACATAGAGATTTTTCTTGAGAGAAGTCGTATTTCCACTCGTTTGATTTGTATTTCATTTACCGTGTCAAGGCTAATGTTGTCGAATGAATGGTTAAATCGCGTCTGCTCATGAAATGGGACTATGCCCCCAGCATCAAGGATGAAACTTGAAAAATGGACGGTCGATTCTCATCCGCTTGGTGATTGTAGCTCTTCCAATCAAGTCAAGGAAGGAGGTACATGATAGATGGTTGGATCACATCCATGCTAGGGTTGGATAATCAAGTCTTGCACGATTTGCTTCGTATCTCTTTCTAGAAAACAAGGATAATGGGTTATTGAGTAGACAAACTAAATTGCATATGTTCCAAAGTGCAGTCGTGTCCATGTATTGAGAGCGATGGTTGACGAGTAGGCAGTCCATCACAGCTACTTCAAGTCGGGCTTTCGAACTAGCTCTAGTGTTCCAGGCAGGAGTATATGTGTAGATGATCAAATCACATCCACTCTAATTAGATCCTGGCATCACTGAGCTTCAGGAGAGGCATATGTATTTTATCGAACTTTACTTTATAACTCGAGGAGTGGATGATCGGGCCACATTCATTCCAAGCCTTGCTTAGGCCACCAAATCAAATATGGAGGTTGATGAATGAACGGTCAATCATGTACGCTTTGTATAGGGTTCTAATCATTACGAGCTTTTCCATCTCTAGTCCATGGCCCTAAATCAAAGGCATATGGTTGATGATGAGTGGTCGAATCATGCTCATCTTGATGAAACTCCACAGGTCCGATCACAGTCTACGTGGATTGGTTGGCACCCAACATATGAGTACATGGTCACCTACATCATTTTGAAAGTAGTTTAGTTCAAGTTGGTCGAAGTTCATAGAACAATTGAAATAGAAATAGAAATAATTCAAAGAAGATTGGATTAAATCTCATTGATGATTGAAGCAGTATCGTGTGCTCGCTATTCAACTTTGCCCCTAGCTCCTTTCAAAGGGATGTCGGCCATCGGCATTCAAATTGATAATCATAGTTTTTTATTGATAGGCATCGGATGTTCGCTGCCTACCATTCTGCAGGACTTGTACATACTATTGAAGCTTTCCTTTCTAGATCAGCCTTTCGATCACACCTCGGAGGTGTTTGTAATCGCCAGTGTTAGGATTAGTGAGGATCTTGGAATATACAACATTCCCCTGATTTTCTCTGGGCTTCGGTGGACCCTCTCGAGGTTGGTTTTCAGTACCACTCTGAGTCGCGAGTCTCCAAGTAGAGGCTATCAATTGAATCTTTCAAAGAGCATATGAGTCAAATTTTGAGATCTTGGTTCATCTACTGGAATCTGAGTCCTTAGCCAACGATCTCGTATTGTTATTTTTCCTAGTCTGCTCCACTCCTCCTCACTTTGGTTTTGATTCATTTTGTAACAGAAACGATCCATGGTCGCAGGAGGTTCTCCACCTAACTGCTGCTAAAATATATTTGGAGGCTACCTTCCCTCAAACGCGATCAGTATGATATCATTGTTAGCATTTGGAACAAATTGCTTGGAGTCAAACATTGGTTTGCTTGGAGTCATCTTGACGTTTGCCTAGAGTCATATCATCTATGTTCTCCAACCTTTGGGAGTATCGTTTCAGTAGCGGTTGCTTGTCCGTTCCCTTGTTGCCATTCAGAAGCTGCCGCTTGATCCTCTATGCCCTGGTCGGTCATAGGATGTAAGGGAAGTGGATAAAATATTCCTTCATTAAGTTGAGTTTTGAATTCACTATGCGGAGGCACTGCGCTGCGGCTAGGGTGCGGTTAGAGCCTTTTTCTTAAATTTGGGTCGTACCCAAATTTTATTTTATTTTAAATAGGGATCGTATAAGAGACCGGTGTAACTTAAGTTTGGATAGGCTTATGCACATGGTTTGGTAAATTTGATACCGGGTAGGCATGCTTGTAAAGCACAAGAATAGAAGGTGGTTCGGTGTTGGAGTGTAGACATGGTGGATCGGCCAAGAGTGGCTCGGCCAAGACGGTTCGCTCGGCCAAGGCGGTTCGGTGTTGGAGTGTAGACATGGTGGATCAGCCAAGAGTGGCTCGACCAAGGCGGTTCAGCCAAGGCGGATCAGCCAAGAGTGGCTCGCCAAGGCGGATCGGTATTGGAGTGTAGGCATGGTGGATCAGCGAAGAGTGGCTCGGCCAAGGCAGTTCGCTCAGCCAAGGCGGTTCAGTGTTAGAGTGTAGGCATGGTGGATCGGTATGCAGAGCTTTTGGAGCAATCTGTATATAGCAGTTTTGGAGCGGTCGGTATACAGCAGTTTTGGAGCGATCGGTATACGAAGTATATGGGGCGATCGGTATACAGCAGTTTTGGAGCGATCGGTATACAGAGCTTTTGGAGCGGTCGGTATACAGTAGTTTTGGAGCGATCGGTATATAGAGGTTTGGGAGCGATCGGTATACAAACATTAAAGAGGGTTCGGTGTATCTCCCTGTATATGGGTCGGTATACGTACTAGTGGGATCGATATATATGTGTTTGCCTTGGTGAGGGTTCGTCCATATGAGAGATCGGCTGAATTGCCTTTAGAGGGGGGACCGACCTTCATATAACTCCAGTGAAAACTTCAACATTCAATCCCAAAAACTTGCGTACATCGGTGAATCCAATCCCATGGCTAATAGCTTCCTTTAGATCTCTTTCAAATCTGAGTAAAATAGGAAGTTTGCTGGTAAACAACTGGATCTATCTCGCGAATATGGAAATCCACTAGTAGACGATGAGATCCAATCAAGCTGAGAATTCAATTCTCAATGAAAGCACCAAAATGTTAGCACCAAAATTGGTCGCTAACACCCTTGAATAGAGTTATGTAGAGAGATTAATGAAGAAAGTAAATTAAAACAGAGAAATAACGCAATTGAGTGCAAAAAGAACAACAGAAATGAGAATACCAGATTTATAGTGGTTCGGCGCAATTACCTACGTCCACTATGAATAGAATCTTTATTACTTTTTCAATCACTTGAATACAGATACAATCCGTAAAAAAACCACTTGAATACAAGTTTGAATCAAAAGGAGGAGAGTATCAAAAATGGCAGAGTTTCCCTGGAGTTCTCGAAAAAAGGTCCATTTCACTGTACCCATGCCCCTCTATTTATAGACAAAGATAGGCTGGTTCTCCTACGTAGGCCCATGACCAAGACACTCCGGCCCACTACTGACAACTCCTGTACACTGAACCGAGCATACCGAGTCTCTAATGCCGAACGGTGGTCGTCGACCCACTTTGGCCGAGCTCGGGTTTTCTTGTGAGTAACTCGAAGTAAGTGGTGATTTGGGCCGAAGTGAAAGGATGTTGGTCGTATCTCCCTGATCTAACAACTATGTCCGAACCACTTCTTCTTCATTCACCTTGGCCGATCCACCAAGGCCGAACCAACATGGCCGAACCACTTCTACTTCATTCACCTTGACCGATCCGCCAAGGCTGAACCATGCACGACCTTTCTTCCTTGACCGAGCGGCATCTGCCGATCCACGTCGACCGAGCCATGTATGACCTTCGTCTTTGACCGCGCCATGTATTCCGACCCACCTTATTCTTCACGCCATGACCGAACGACATGGTCTTCCCTCTTTTGACCGAGCCATACATACCGAGCCACACATACATGCCAAACCACATCGATTGCATCAAACCTTATATCCCAGGTCTCTTCTTGGCCAGAATCTTGTTTAGTGCTAACTATAACCTCTGCAACTGTCGCTTTGTAGCCGGGCCAAGGTGTCGGGTAACAAGGTTGTTATAGACTCCCCTCCTTAAAGAATTTCATCCTCGAAATTATGATAAGGTACACAACAAATCAATCATAAAGGTAAAACATACCATAAAACAAATCAGGATAAGCATCTCTAATCATGCTCTCAATTTCCCATGTACAGTCTCTCTCGTCGTCACTCCATTGGACTTTAACTAATCTGACTGTCTTGTTCCTTAGCCTCTTCTCATCTCTCGCGACTATACGAACTGGCTTCCTAACTATAGTCAAATTCGGTTCCACTACCAAGTCCTCTAACACAGTCGGTGCTAAGTAGTCTCCGGATCTCGATCACATTTCCTTAGATAGGAAATATGAAAAACATCGTGGACTCTTGCCAAACTGTTTGTTAACTCAACTCTATATGCAAATTTTCCAATCCTCCCTACATTAGGAAATGGTCCGACAAACCTCGGTGCCAATTTCTTTGATTTTCCAAATCGAATTGCACCTTTCGTCGGTGATACCTTGAGGAAAACATGATCTCCAACTGAAACCTCTAAGTCCTTCCATCTTCTATCGGCATAAATCTTTTGCCTAGATTGAGCTTCCTTCATTCTAGCTCGAATTAACTCAATCTTCTCTACAGCTTCTCTAACTAAATATGGACCAAGAACTAACCTATCCCCGGTCTCTAACTAACAAACGGATGGTTTGCATGGCCTTCCATACAAAGCTTCAAACGGTGCCATTCCTATACTAGCCTGATAACTATTGTTATACGAAAACTCGACTAAGTGTAGATGGTCTTCCCATGATCCTCCGAAATCTAGCACACAAGCTCGTAACAAATCTTCTAAAAATTTGTTAATCCTTTCTGTTTGCCCACGGTCTGTGGATGGTAAGCGGTACTCATCTTGAGCTTGGTACCTGAAGTATCCTATAGACTCTTCCAGAACTCACTAGTGAATAAGGAATCTCTATCACTTACTATACTACTAGGAATTCCATGAAGTCGAACTATATTCTTCATAAATAACTTAGCCAAAAGGTGCCATCCGGGTTGACTTAATTGGAATAAAATGGACACTCTTGGTTAACCTGTCCACTATGACCCATATACTTTCATTTCCTCCATTATATCTTGGCAACCCGTCTATAAAATCCATAGAAATAGAATCCCATTTCCATATTGGGACACCTAAAGGCTGAAGTAACCCACTCGGTTTCTGATGTTTGGCTTTTACCTATTGATAGTTCAGACACTGCTTCACCCATAAGCTTACATCTCTCTTCATACCTTCCCAGAAGAAACTCCTCTTCATGTCCTTGTACATCTTAGTTCCTCAAGGATGAATAGTGAACTATGAACGATGGCATTCTTCAAGAACTTCCTTCCTAATGCTTCCTACATTCGAAACACACAACCTTCTTTTCTTTCTTAACCACCCATTCTGGTCAAGACTAAAAAAATTCAAGTCGTCGCTCTCTATTCGATCCCTTAACTTTCTGATCCGTTCAACTAATACTGGATCCTCCATCTGCTTAGAAGCAATCTTTTCGATCGTTATTGGTTGAACTTCTAACATGATAACATAATCGTCTCCTTACTAGATCTAGCTTCAGATCTCCACTGTACTCTACATGTCGTCAACGCTTCCAAATCTTTCCACTCAGATATCATCGCCAACACTGCATTCTGATGTTTTCTACTAAGTGCATCTGCAACCCTGTTGCCTTTTCCTGGTGTGTACTCAATACTAAAGTCATAAGCGGCTAAAAACTCTAACCACCTCTACTGTCTTATATTCAGCTCCTTCTGAGAGAATAAATACTTCAACGACTTATGATCCATATACAGTTCATATCTCACTCCTTAAAGGTAATTTCTCCACACCTTCAACGCAAAAATTACTACAACCAATTCCAAATCATGAGTCAGGTACCAAACCTCATGCGGTCTAAGATGTCGAGAAGCATAAGCAATCACTTTACCTCTTTGCATTAACACAGCTCCTAATCCTATCCCACATGCATCTGTATACACTACTAAATCCTGATTACCTTCTGGAACAACTAACACAGGTGCATTAGTTAATAAGTGTTTCAGCTTCTGGAATGCCTCTTCGCACTTATCGGTCCAAACAAGCTTCACATCCTTTCGCGTTAGCTTGGTCATCGGTGCTGCTATCCGCGAAAAATCCTTAATGAATCTTCAATAGTAACCAGCTAATCCAAGAAAACTCTTTATCTCAGTCACTATCTCGGGTCTCTTCAAATTGTTCACTGCTTCGATCTTAGTCGGATCTATAGACAACCCTTTCTCTGAGACTACATGACCAAGAAACTTCACTTCCTTCTTCCATAAATGACACTTCGAAAATTTTGCCTTTAGCCGATGCTGCCTCAACGTCTCAAGCACCACTCTAAGATGAACTTCATGCTCTCTCTCATCCTTAGAGTATATCAAAATATCGTCTATGAAAACTAACACAAACCTATACAAGTGCTCTCGGAAAATTCGGTTCATCAAATCTACAAAGAATGTTGGCGCGTTAGTTAGTCTGAACGGCATTACTAACCATTTGTACGATCCATATCTGGTTCTAAACACCGTTAAAGGAATACTATCCTCTGCTACTCTAAGCTAAAGGAAACCTATCGCTAAATCCAACTAGGAAAATACCTTGGCTCCACTCAACTGGTCGAACAAATCGTCAATTCTAGGCAACATATATCGATTCTTTATCGTCTTCTCATTCAACTTACGATAATCGATACACAACCTTAACTATCCGTCCGGCTTCTTAGCAAATATTGTGGTTGCTCCCCAAGGCGAACAGCTTGGTCCGACAAAATTCTTGCCTTCTAAATCCCCCAATTGCACCTTTAACTCCCTCATCTCAGTAGGTGTCATTTGCTTGGCGGCCTACTCATCGGTTCTGCTCCTGGTACCTAATCTATCCAAAACTCAATAGCTGATTTCGACGGCAATCCCACTATAGGTTCAAAGACATCTGCGAATTCTCTAACCACGAAAACTCGATTCAACTCGTCTTCTACCTCCATAACACCCAACAAAGCATTAACCTCACAACTAGGGTTTTCTATGGAGTATATAATTCGATCACTACAGTCGGGGTGTCTAAGTGATATTTTCCTATCATAATAAAATATCCTAGCATTGTATTTACTTAACCAACCGTACCCAAAATAATTCTGAACCCTGAGAAATCAAACACATGCAAATTGCAAACAACGGTATGACCTAATAATTCAAACTCTAAGTGGTCACATCTCATCCCAAGAGTCGCATAACCTCCTATCGGATTTGCAACCCTTAAGGAAGTAACTAGGTATGAGGGTTCTAGATTAAACTTATCTACCAAACAATAAGATATAAAAGAATGCGATGCACTAGTATCAAATAGAATGCTAACTAACATACCATGTATCATAAGCGTACCTCCCAACACAGTTTTTCCCTTTTCCTCTGCTGTTGGCTTCGAGGTAGCTGGCTCCAATGCAAACACTTTGCCTTTCACATCTTGGTTGGCTCCTTTCACTGGTTCTTATAATTTCCAATTTGATCGCAGCTGAAGCATCTAATATTCTTCTTCCCGATCACCTTCTTTCCATCTACTGAGCGACATTCATTTGCGAAATGTCCTTTCTTATCACACTTATAGCAAACAACCTCTGCCTTTCCCTTATTAACAGCTCCACCCTTCTGAGCTCCTTTCTTATGGAAAAACTTTCTCTTCTAACTCTGCCCTCCTTGAACTTCCTTTACCTTACTTCTTTCAAGAAAAGCAAGCATCTCTTCATTCATCAAAGCCATTTCCACTACAACATCACAAGGATCCTTGATATGAGGTTATGTGGCCTTAGCAAGCTCAGGCTTGAACCCCCTAATGAACTTCTCATTCCTCTTAATCACAGTATCCACCGTAGCATAACCATATCTCGCTAGCTCCTCAACCCTCGTTGCATACTCCAGCACAGTCATGTCTTTCTGCTCTAACTCAGCAAACTTCCTGAGCAGAGTAGATTTAGCGATCTCGGACATAATCTCTTCTCAAATCTCCTTTTGAACTCAGCCTATGTCATTGTCTCCTCATTAACTCCAGCAGTAACGCTTTCCACCAATACAGTGCAGCTCCCTGTTGCTATCTAGAAGCAATCCTTCTCTTCTGCTCATCATTGAGCCCTAGATCAGTGAAAATCCTTTCACAATGAAGTAACCAAATATCCACTTCAATTGCATCTTCAGTACCAATAAACGGCTTTCCTCCCAGCCGAGCATAATCTCTACTCAAAACAGCATAGTTGTTCACCACCGGAGCTTATTTCCTCCTCAAACTACTCCATCAGCAACTCCCGCTTGCATCATGTTTACAAAAAACTAATACATCGCTCCCATGTCTACTTGCAGGACTCCATCACTCACATTCGCAGCTTGTGCCTGACCTTGATTTTTCTTGGTTTTAGGTCTGGCGTTTCCATTAGTTGTGGTGCTTCCCCCACCAAGGTTAACTCTTCCTCTTCTAGCATCCATATATGCATTCGAGTCTTCGTAAGATACAGAAGAATAACCTAAGAGAGATGGGAGAATAGTGATAAAGCGTATACTTATATATAGCAAATACAATTACGTTATTATTGCGTTATCCCATACCCCAATCTTTTCTCTTATTCGTTAGGATTATGTTTTCAAAAATCATTTTAGTTTAAAGTTTTTTCATAAACCAATGCTTTGATACCAAGTTGTAACATCCCCTGTCTTGAGGCCCAAAGCTAAGCGCTATAAATGCTGCAGTTATCTATAATATTAACTTTCGATGACAAAATATGGTAATGCTAATGGTATCCATAATATCAAAAGCACATGAATATGAAACAAAATCACAGATTTAAAAACAACTTATTTGATTACATTTCACAAACCATGTTTCATATCCAATTACATAATCCCAATCGTTTCTCAAGTTCAGATCAAATATAATTATTATATAAATACGCCAAGAGCGACATATGAAGATGCCCCCTTGGATGATCAAAGTACTAAATAGTCATATCAGACTAAATACAACACAGCGGAAATAAAACAAACAACTCCAAAATATAGCTAGTATCAGCCTCCTTCTCGTCTCCGAAAGCTTTATTCATCCACCTACTAAAACCTTTAAACTTCAACTCTCAACCTACTCAAATCAATTTTGAGCACATGAGAGTTTAAGGGGAAAACATAAACTTTGAGTCAGACATAAAGCCTGGTGTTTATAATACTATACATCTCGGTTATCTGATATTAAGTGAGACCACGCCGCTTAGCGGAACGGGTTTCCTCTCACTAATATCCTTTTAAACTTCTACAAATCAAAATCTTGCAACCAAACTGGTTAAATAAATAATAGCAATATCATGTATGCATACAAATAAGGTAATAAATGGACTATCTATCTGAACACTATAGTTTTGTTTGGCTAACTACTAACCTTTGGTTGACTCGGGCCTACCAGACGAAACAAATAAATAATCTAACTTCTGTTAGATACTCTTCTGGACGGTCTGTCCCTAACTTACTTCTACAGGGTCAATTGATCCTAATGGTTTTGCAGGCTCACCAATAACCTATCTCTACTCTGTATATTCCTTTCTATGTGTAACATCATTTTAGTCTTTAATTTGACAAAGCCCTACACACTGGAATTATGGACTTATATTAGCTAGGGCCTACTAGCTAAAGTATAGGGCGCGACCCCATACCAGTCCCATATGGTATTCTTATATTTGAGTCATTTTACTTAGGGTCATCTGCCCTTAAAATTTCCCTTGAAAACATTTCTTTCAAAATGATTTAACCCTTTTTAAATCATACTTACACAAGGAAAATATTCTATGCTTTACTCAAATCTCTTTGCCATGTTATATATACTTTACACAAAAAATTGTTGATGAAGACATTCAAAACCTTTGAAAGTGCCCCTTTCGAAACCATTGAAGTACCCCTTTTGATACAAGTAAACTACTTTATATTATAACCTAAGCTGAAGGCCAAAACATACCTTTTGAAACCATTTACATTAAACCTTTCGAAAACATTGAAATCATCTCTTTCGAAAGCTTTATAAACCTTAGACATCCTCTTTTCAAAACACTTTAAACATGCCTTTCGAAACCATTGGAAACCTTCCATTTAAAACCTTTCGAAAACAGTAGGGAACCACCCCTTTGAAAAATTTAACTTAAACCTTTCGAAAGCATTAAGTTCTTTGCATAAATCAAACCTTTCGAAAGCATTTGGGTTCAAGTAAAACATGTGGAACAACCTTTTGAAACCATTTAAAACCATTCCTTTTGAAACCTTTGGGTTTAACTTTTAATAGAACAAAGGGTCTTAAAAAAACTAAGTCGAAAGAACTCTTTCGAAAGTAATTTCCAAAAAGAAGTGGATGGTGTCAAAACCAATCCCTTCGAAATCATTAGAGAAGCGACTCGGTTTCAAAACAAAGAAACTGTATGAAATGCCTTTCATGCATTTGAAAGATGAACCATTTTGGGTTGAAGAAATAAGAAAGATAAAAGAAAAAATAATCAAACACAGAATATTACCACGCATGGAACAACATATAATAGAAAATGTAGTATATTACATAGTCAAGCCAAAATATTACACGAGAGTTCAATGATACAAGTTCTAGACTAGGACAATTACAACTGCTTGTCCACAGAAGACATAAGTCATACATACATACATACACAGCAGGATACTTAATAATATTAATTACTATCCATGAAGCCACCTGCTCCAGCTCCTCCACCATGCTTTCGAGAGAAACCTTGATCACTTGACTACTCATACAAATTGAGTACCCAAGAGTTTAGGGAAAAGAAAATAATATTTCCAAGAAAGGCTTAAGGCCACGTTATACCTTTCAATAGCACTTCCCTCTTGGAATGCTAACATCGCCTTCCAATGTTGACACAATGCCAGCATTCGTCCATACAAGTCGTTCATGAAATGAATGAACCGAAGGTACTATTTCCACTACACCCGTTTTGGAATCACCCTCAGGATTAGAAGTAAATAGCCCTTGCACTTCAAGTCTTGAATCTTGATCATGACTTCAATACTTCCAATTCGAACGTTTACGTTGTTTTGAAGTAGTTTTCGGATAACAGCTTGTCATCTGATCCCAGTCTCTTTAAACCAACATTCGATAATTTTAAAGGGTCAAGTTATTGATAACGAACAACTTCACTATCAGGTGGGAGATTAACATATGGAAACATATTCCATACTTAGTTTATCATGACTCGCTTACCGAAATTAACCTCCTTATGTTTATCACAATTATGATATCCAACATTCATGCTAAACACAAGTCACTAACATTCCATAAACGAGTCAACATTTTCAATCACTACTTTAATTCATTCGACTGCTTAATGGATCAGACAAGAGATCATTTGGTTTGGAATCAATTCACCTTGAGAAGAATATTGGTTTAAAACACATTCGGTTTAATTTAAAATCACCTTTGGAAAAATTTAAATAAATAAATCGGTTTAAACCCTAATTAAATCTTAATTAATCCAAATTAAATCAAGATTAAATCATAATTAAACTCCAGTTAGACTTAATGAACTTAGTTAGGCCATAATTAACTTCCTAATGCATCTTGATTAAGGTTAAATCAAATCATTATTAGTTAAACCCTAATTAATTAAAATATTAATTAAATAATCACTTAATTAATTAACTGATTAACTTAATTAAATAATTATTAACCATTAATTACTTCTTAACCAAGTTAAATACCAATTAAAACTTAATTAATCGAACAATAGTCATTAACTTAACTTAAGTGTTGATTAATTACTAATTACCTTCTTAATTACTAATTAAGGCTAATTACCTTTAATTATTTAACTAATTAATTAAATAATTAAATTACAAAAACTTAATTGCTTTTTAATTACTAATTAAGTTTGTTTTGAAAACTTTTACAAAACAATTTCAAGTTAAAACTACTTGAAATTATCGATAAATTTCGTCGAACTGCATCCATAGCGACTATAGCTATGGGCGCAGTTCGCTCTAACATATTCCTAGCGAACCACTTCACAACCCCTTACTTTTTCATGGTTTGAAACATTCTTTAGAAAATTTAAAAGAAAAAAAAACTTTTGAAACTAAAGCTACAAACTTTAATCCGTTTCAAAACTTTAAACTTCGAAAAACAACTTCGATTCCAACCGGATCTCAAATCCGTCGCACTTACACAAAGTAGATAACTTTGTTTACCAAAACTCATGCCATAACTCATGTTTTATAATCAACACATTACTAACACAAACCATATTCATCATAGGTTGCAAGTATACATCCATATATACATGCTTACTAACTTTATAATACAACGTCGATTTTCATAACCAAATCAAGCTATAATAAACCATCCAAATCATAATCAAACCACATGGTTACCATTCAACTTCTACGTTATATTAACACTATATTAATGAATTAATAATAAAGTAAAGATATTTTCCAAAATAAGGTATTTTACTCTCCGAAATTTCCACGGATTCAACTCTAACTTTCACTAGACCTTGCCAATGATCCTAGAGCTCGAAATGGAAGTTGCTTTCTTGGATTTTTAGCTACTAATGGGCTTGGGCTGATGGTCTATTGGCTTGGCTTGGGGTGTAGGGTGGAAATGTGGGTAGTTGCTTGATGGAGGAGGGTGTGTAAGGTGGTAGAGAAGGGTTTTAGCTAAGGAAAATGTGCTTTGAAGTGGAAAAACTTGATTTTTTCCTAACTTTTGCAAACTATGGAAGCCATGAATATTTTGGAGAGGAAGTTTTAGAAAGCTAAAAGAAGAAATTAAATGAGAATGTGTGTGTGTGGATGTATATTTATGGGTAAAAAGATTTGGAGAAAATTACTAAACTATCCCTTAATGATTTAACATAATATGTCATGATATTTGAAAAGTCACATCACCTTCCAACCCCTCTCTCTTGTCACATCTCCCCTTCTTCTCTAGTCAAATCCTTATGTCATGATGAATAATTATGTGTAATTATGAAAATATTAAGATATGACAACACTTAATAATATATCTTTATATATAATGTTTATTATTTAAAGTTATGAATTTTCACATCTCATGTTAATTATAATTAACACAAGATAATCTATTCCTAAGTGCATTATTGTTTAGTTAATAATCTACTACATATGTGTACGTATGGTGCACAAAGACGAACAACATTCTCGACAACTTTTCGATGTCGAAAAGTCGAAATTTCGGAAAACGTTCTTCGGTCACATTTTCTATTTTTCTACGAACTATTTAATTTGGTAAACAAATTTTGAAAATGAATTTTCCCTCATTATTAATTAATTAAAATGAGTTTGTTTATTAATAAAAGTCTATTTATTGACTATATAAAATATATATAATTGCCTAGTTAAAACGACCAAATTCAGGGTCATTACATTCTACCCCTCTTAAAAGAATTTCGTCCTCGAAATTACTAACAAGAGTTAACCCAAAGGAGTCATATATTCATACCATAAAATTCTTACAAAAGATATACAAGCATCCAAAACAACAATACATCCATGACACGTACACAACAACTATCCTAACTTCCATCCAGGATAAGCTTCCTTTACGTGATCCACAGTTTCCCAAGTGCAATCTCTGGGATCATCGCTCCGCTGAATCTTAACCAGTCACATCACATTGTTGCGCAGTTTCTTCTCATCTTGATCCACAATACTGACTAGATGCCTAACTATCGTCAGGTTCGGTTCTATTTCCAAGTCATCCTGAACTGGCGTTTCCACCACTGAAAATGGATCATTCGCACTTTTCCTCAAATGGGACACATGGAACACATTCTAAACTCCTGACAACTTTTCGGGCAACTCAACTCTATAAGCGAGTGGTCTAATCCTTTCCATGATCTTAAATGGTCCAATGTATCTCGGTGCCAGCTTTCCAGCTTTTCCAAATCGAACGACTCCTTTGATGGGAGTTTTCTTCACATACACAGCATCGCTGACTTCGAATTCCAAATCCTTCCTTCTCTTATCAGCATAACTCTTTTGGCGATCCTAAGCTTTCTTCATCCTTCTTCTAACCATTTCAACTTTCTTTGTTGCCTTCCAAATCATATCTAGGCCAAGCACTAAACAACCTCTAGATTCTAGCCAACACACAGGCGATTTGCATGGTCTCCCATACAGAGCTTCATAAGGCGCCATTCCAATGCTAGCTTGATAGCTATTATTATAAGAGAACTCAACTAAGTGAATATGATCCTCTCATGATCCTCCGAAGTCAAGAATATAGGCTCTCAGCGTATCTTCCAAAATGCGATTAACTTTTTCAGTCTGGCTATCGGTTTGAGGATGGTAGGCAGTACTTAGACTTAACTTCGTTCCTAAAGATGTTTGCAGAGCTCCCTAGAATTGGCTTGTGAAGATAGGATCTCGATCACTTACTATGCTTATTGGAACTCCATGTAGACATACTATTTCCCTCATATAAATTTTTGCCAATGAAGCTGTCATTCTGGTTGGCTTGACCGGGATAAAATGTGCACTCTTTGTTAACCGGTCCACAATGACCCACACTCCTTCGTTTCCTTTCCTAGTTTTGGGTAAACCATCTATGAACTCCATTGATATTATCTCCCATTTCCACTTAGGGATCTCTAAAGGTTGAAGTAATCCGGCCATTTTCTGATGATCTCCCTTAATTTGTTGGCAACTCGCACATCTACTCACAAAGGTGGAGATATCCTTCTTCATTCCTGGCCACCAAAAGACTCTCCTCATGTCCTTATACATCTAACGGACTCCAAGGTGAATACTCAATTTAGATCTGTGACATTTTGACAACACTTCCTGTCTCAGTCTATTTATATCCTGAATGCACAATCTTCCATTGATTCTTAAAACACCTTGGTGATCCATCTCAAAATTTGTACATTGACCTTCCTTGACTCCTTGAATTAACTTCTCCATAGCACTATCCTTCCTTTGGTTCTCCATTATCCTTAGCTGAAGAGTCGGGGTAACTTCCAAAAGTGACAAAACTGCATTTCTGCTTAAAGCATTTGCCAATACATTAGCTTTTCCCGGCGTATAAAGAATGTCCAAGTCGTATGCCGCCAAGAACTCTAACCGTCTTTGCTGTCTAAGATTCTGGTCTTTTGGGTGAAAAGATACTTTAGGGACTTATGATCAGTATAGAGCTTGAATTTTTCACCTAATTGAAGAAGAAGAAAATCCTACTTACTATAATATCTAAAGAAAGAAGAAAGAAGAAAACCATGAAGAAGGAAAGAATTTACCTAACAAATAATGCCTTCACATTTTTAATGCAAAGACCACAGCCAACAATTCCAAGTCATGCGTAGCATAATTCTTTTGATGAGGCTTTAACTGTCTACTAGCATACGCAATCACCCTTTCATTCTACATCAGAACATCACCCAATCCCACACCATACACATCGGTATAAACTATAAATCCACTACTCCCATCTAGGACAACAAGAACTGGCGCACTGGTCAGTCTCTTCTTTAGTTCTACAAATACCTCCTCACACTTCGGAGTCCATTCAAACTTTTCACCTTTCTTAGTCAACTTAGTCAAATGTGAGGAGATTTTAGAGTAATCCTGAATGAATCTTCTATAGTAACCGGCCAATCCTAAGAAACTACGAACTTCGGTAGGAGTTCGAGGTTGCTTCCATTCCTGTACAACTTCCACCTTTATCGGGTATACTGAGATACCATCTCCCAATTCAATATGCCCTAAAAATCTTACCTTTGATTGCCAAAAATGGCATTTAGAAAACTTTGCTTTCAAAACATGCCTCCTCAGGGTTTCTAAAACTACTTCCAAGTGATATCTATGTTCCTTTTTCGATTTGGAGTAAATTAAAATGTCATCGATAAAAATAAGCACGAACTTATTTAGAACCTCTCGGAAAACACGATTCATGTGATCCACGAAATATGTGGGTGCATTGGTCAGCCCAAAAGGCATAACCAACCATTCAAAGAAAAAGTCTGGGCCCCTAAAGGCAGTTAAGGGTATACTATCCTCAGCAACCCTTAATTGGTGAAATCCGGTAGCTAGATCCATTTGGGAAAATACTATAGCTCCATGAAGTTGGTCAAATAAGTCATCGATACGGGGTAAGGGATACTTATTCCTAATGGTCAACTTATTCAATTCCCTATAATCCACACATAGTCTAAAAGACCCATCATACTTAGCTACAAACACCACAGCTGATCTCCAGCTCGAATGACTGGGCCTAATTAATCCCTTCCTTAGCAAATCCTGAGTTTGATTTACTAACTCCTCTCTCTCACTCGGAGTCATTCTTCTCTTAGCCTAAATCACTGGCCTTGCACCACGAACTAAATCAATGCAAATTTCTATCTCTCGGTGAGGGGGTAAACTTTTAACTTCTTCAAATACATTGGAAAAATTCTTAACAACCTCTATTGATCCTAACCCTTCTTAAGATGCTTCCAAGGCATATAGAAAACACACATATGAATACCAAGGTCTTCGCAAGGTGCTTTAGCAATGCCTTCTAATTTTGTCATTAATGTCACAGTTCTTTCTTTACAGTCTAAGATAGCTCCATACATCGATAACCAATCCATACCAAGAATAAGGTCAAATCTTTTAAAATATAAGATATATGGATCATAAGTAAAATGATGGGAAAGATAGGAAATTGGCACGTCTTCACATACTAGGTTCAAATGAGTTACACCCCCAATAGGATTAGACACACAAATATGGTTTTCTACAATACTTGGGATAAAATGAAATCTCTTTACGGCTTCTAAAGAGATAAAACTTTGGGAGGCACCAATATCAAACAAAACTTGAACAAAAATACCATTACTTAATAGGGTACCTTCAAGAATGCCCTTTCCCTTCACATCTGCCGAGGTTGATGGCTTGTCCTTAACTGCTTACACTTTAGCCTGCTGCACCTTCTTTATGAGTGGGAAGTCCTTTATCATATGTTCAGGTCGGTGACAGTTGAAGCATAACGTCTTCTAAACTATTGGAGAGATAGGTCCTGCTAGCTGCTTGGAAGTTTCAGAGTCTTTACAGAATTTGGCAATATGACCCTTCTGCTTACAGATATAACAAGTGGTATCCTTAAACTTGTTCCCCTTATTCCCTCCTGGATTTCCTTTTCCTTTACCCTACTTACTCCGGTTTGGGTTGAACTTTCTTTTGTTTGAGTTGTTGTTGCCGGTATTATCACTTGTTGCTAGAGTCGACTTCTTTTTTTCCAAGACTTCATACCTTAGTGCCATGTCTACCAAGTCCACAAATGAACCCTTAACATGGGCAGTCATCCTTTCATGGAAATTCTCCCTCATTCTCAAAACGAACACCTCATTTTTCTTTAGCGGGGTGTTGATCACTTTTGGACCAAAACAAGATAACTCGTTGAACTTGGTCTCATATTTTGCCATAGATGAATCTCCCTACTTCAAGTCCAAGAAATTTTTGTACATCCGAGTCTTACCGGCTGTAAGCAAGAACTGACCTTCAAATGTTTCCTTAAAACAAGCCCACCAAGATGCGGCTCCTTCCTGCAATTGTCATGATGTAAAAAATCTCTTATGTTCATCTAATAGATCAAGACCTTTGAAAATATTTTCACAAGTGCGCAACCAAGCTTGAACTTCCATGATAGACTAAGTTCCCTTAAATGGTTTCCGACCTAAATTTGTGTAATCCTTACATAAAGTTGCAAAATTCACCCTTGGCTGCACTTGTGCTGCCTCCTCGACATTTCCAACTCTTCTAGGATTTGGAGTTCGACCATTGGTGGTCGTGGTACTGCTAGCTCCCCTACCTCGCCTGCCTCTATTGCTCATTAGTTACTACTTGGACATAGCAAGATAATTCTTAAGATACTTTGACAAGATAATCTTGAAGAATGGTACTAATCAAACCTATCAAGCCTATCTAACCATCGGGAATATATATAGGTATACGAATAAAAATTACAAATACGCACTCTCGAAGTTGGCCCTCAATTCCAAAGCCTAGGTGTTTCAGATAACCTAAGCTCTGATATCAAATGTAACAAACCGCATTTCTTACAATCGAAAGATGAATCATTATGTGTTGAAGAAATAAGAAAGATAAGACAAAGACTAATCAAACACAGAATCTTACCACGCATGGAACAACATATAATAGATAATGTAGTATATTACATAGTCAAGCCAAAATATTACACGAGAGTTCAATGATACAAGTTCTAGACTAGGACAATTACAACTGCTTGTCAACAAAAGACATAGGTTATACATACATAAATACACAACTAAATACTTAATAATATTAATAACAATCCACGAAGCCACCTGTTCTAGCTCCTCCATCATGCTTTCGAGAGAAACCCGGATCACTTAACTACTCATAAAAATTGAGTACCCAAGAGTTTAAGGAAGAGAAAATAAACTCCGGGTCAGACATGGGTCTGGTGTGAGTAAACTCAAACAATAGAATATTGATTTGAAAACTCTTTTGGAAACAAGAGTATCTCGTAAGACCACGTCGCACATAAAAATGGACGGGTTTTTACCTTACGATTACTGAAACACCTTCTATATAAAATCAATGAATTATTATGATGTCTAAGGGTTAAAAGTAAATAGAGAACATAGCTGAAATGCTTACATCTCACATTCCAACATATTAGGTTTACAATCAAAACCGTAAAGCTCATATTGGAGAATGGATTCCAACTAATGACTGAGCTACTGGGGTACCGCCCATCACAGTACACCTCTAGAAAATGTACCGAGGTCGTACCTAACGACCCCTGCTAACACAGGACTGGCCTACCCTTTACTAGATAGTACCGAATATGATCATCCCCTTGGTTGGGATCAGCAACCATTTTGGGACTTAATTATGAGAATAGTGACCCATTCAAGATGGGATGATCAATACCCTAATGGGTGCGACCTACATGGCCCTGCTGCACATCCTCTGTTTTAGTCATTCCCGGTTGATGAGGCTTAAGGCCACGTTATACCTTTCAATAGCACTTCCCTTTTGGAATGCTAACATCGCCTTCCAATGTTGACACAATGCCAGCATTCGTCCATACAAGTTGTTCATGAAATGAACGAACCGAAGGTACTATTTCCACTACACCCGTTTTGGAATCACCCTCAGGATTAGAAGTAAATAGCCCTTGCACTTTAAGTCTTGAATCTTTATCATGACTTCAATACTTCCAATTCGAACGTTTACGTTGTTTTGAAGTGGTTTTTGGATAACAGCTTGTCATCTGATCCCGATCACTTTATACCAACATTCGATAATTTAAAAGGGTCAAGTTATTGACAGCGAACAACTTCACTATCAGGTGGGAGATTAACATATGGAAACATATTCCATACTTAGGTTATCATGACCCGCTTACCGAAATTAACCTCCTTATGTTTATCACAATTCCGATATCCAACATTCATGCTAAAAACAAGTCACTAACATTCCATAAATGACTCAACATTTTCAATCACTACTTTAATTCATTCGAATGCTTAATGGATCAGACAAGAGATCATTTGGTTTGGAATCAATTCACCTTGAGAAGAATATTGGTTTAAAACACATTCGATTTAATTTAAAATCGCCTTTGGAAAAGATTTAAATAAATAAATCGATTTAAACCCTAATTAAATCTTAATTAATCCAAATAAAATCAAGATTAAATCATAATTAAACTCCAGTTAGACTTAATGAACTTAGTTAGGCCATAATTAACTTCCTAATGCATCTTGATTAAGGTTAAATCAAATCATTATTAGTTAAACCCTAATTAATTAAAATATTAATTAAATAATCACTTAATTAATTAACTGATTAACTTAATTAAATAATTATTAACCATTAATTACTTCTTAACAAAGTTAAATACCAATTAAAACTTAATTAATCAAACAGTAGTCATTAACTTAACTTAAGTGTTAATTAATTACTAGTTAAGGCTAATTACCTTTAATTATTTAACTAATTAATTAAATAATTAAATTACAAAACTTAATTTATTTTTAATTACTAATTAAGTTTGTTTTGAAAACTTTTACATAACAATTTCAAGTTAAAACTACTTGAAATTAAAATCGATAAATTTCGTCGAACTACATCCATAGCGACTATCGTTATGGGCGTAGTTCGCTCTAACATATTCTTTTTTTTTTTTTTGCAAGGCAAGCGGGGTTGGCTGGTCCCCTACCAGTTTATTGCTGAAAAGAAAAAAGAAGAAACAGGGACAAGAACAAAAAACATAGGTGACTAGAACAGACTCAAGTCACCAGACAGAACACAAAAAACAAAGAAGAAAGAACAATGGAGCAACAACACATAAGGAAAATAGGGGAAGGAACAAAGAAGATTACAAGGAAGACATGAGCTACGGCCAGTCAGAAGAGAAGTAATTACTGAAATCAAATTTACTCTCCCTCATCCCAATCTTGATGCTAGCCTTCAAAGCATTCCATAACATATTTATGTTCCTTGATTTGTTCTCAAAAATTCTCAGATTTCTTTCATCCCATATCAATGTCATGTACCTTTTGATTAAAAAGAATTGCACAAATCTATCCTTTTTCCTCCATTTGGTAGCTTTGGCAATCAGATCCCAATCAAAACTAGTTAGACCAAGATTGTGATTCTGGTTCATACTACTCAACAGAGTGGTCCATAGTCCTCTTAGCACACTGCAGTCAAAAAACAGATGGTCCACGGTTTCAGTGTGCATGTTGCATATGACACAAATGTGGTCAACCATCATCCCATAATTCAGAAGTTTGTCTTTGGTCAGAAGAGCTTTATTTATGACCTTCCACAGCATTAAGTTGTCTCTGGCATTAGAATTCAATGTCCAAATTACCTTGTGCCATTTTATTGCAGCATTAACAGGAGCATTGTCAAGAAGTTTGTATACTAAGGATATAGAGTGCTGCTTTCCATTCCATTGAATATCATCAGAATTGCTGAAGTGATAAGTTTTGCCCTGAAAGTTGTTCCATACTGCTCTGATAACCTGGTTGCTGGGATAAGGCAATAGGATCTTACCATCATGATTGAAGTCAGCAGCTTTAGCATTGGCACTAATACCAGACTGAATTATCTGCTGTGGGGAAAAGATTTTGCCAAGAATAAGGCCATCTGACATCCATGGAACAGCCCAGAAATTGGCAGTGCTCATAGGAGAGATCATCACTTTGACAAACAGGGAAAATGAGGGCCTTAAATTCAGCAAGCACCTCCAAGTCCAGCTGCAATTTGGTGGGACTGTCATTGTCCAGAAATTCCTACTTCCCAAGTTGTGAATTTTGGTCCACCTAACCCATAAAGAATCTCTATTAGCTATCAAATCATTAAGCACAGAGCTAATGGCAGCTCTATTCCACCTGAGCAAGTTAGGAATTCCAAGCCCACCATTTTGTTTCTGCTGCTCCATGATGGAAAAGGAGCAGGGAATGAAATTTTTCGAATGGATGGAGCCAGTCCAGAAGAATCTTAGCATAGCAGTTCTCACCATATTCACGAGTTTATTGGGAAGAATAAAGACCCTGCACCAATACACCATCATGGAAGATATAACAGATTTGATAAGTACCAGTCTTCCAGCTTGAGAGAGAAATCGATTTGCCCAACACCTCATTTTGCTGCAGATCTTATCATACAAAGGCAAGCAATTAGCAGTTGAGATTCTAGAGGAGCACAGTGGGATTCCCAAATAGGTCATGTTATTGTTCATAGCTTGGATACCAGAGGATACAGTTAATGAGGTAGCTTGCTCAGATGATAATCCAGAGAAATGAATATGGGATTTATTAAAATTGAGTTGGAGGCCAGTCATAAGATAGAAACTGTGAAGAGTAGCCTTGATATTATCCAAAGACCGATTATCAGGTTTAGTGAATAACAAAATGTCATCAGCAAAGAGCAGTGAGGTGATAATAGGTGATTTACATTTAGAGTGATACAAGATAACATTGTTCTCATAGTTTCTGTTTAGCATGACAGTCAGGACTTCCATAACAAGTATGAACAGATAAGAGGAGATGGGGTCTCCCTGCCTGATCCCCTGCTTACTCTTGAAAAATCCAGAAGTAGAACCATTGTATTTAATTGAGAATGTGGGGGAAGATATACAAACATAAATCCAAGCTACAAAAACCTTAGGAAATCCCATAAGAGCCATAATTCTCACAATAGAACTCCAGTGAATACTGTCAAAAGCTTTCTTCAAATCCAGTTGCAACATAGCATTCTTTGATGCATGGGCACGTCCGTAGCCTTTCAGAAGCTCATGAGTAAGTAAAATGTTATCAATGATGTTTCTGTTTGGTAGGAAAGCAGACTGATTCTTAGAGATGATTCTAGAAAGAACAAAAACCAGTCTGGAGGCCAAAATCTTTGAGATGCATTTGTAAATCACATTACAACACGATATGGGTCTGAAAGAATCAACAGCAGTAGGATGTTGCATTTTAGGAATGAGCACTAAATTTGTTGCATTTACCTCAGATAGCAGTTTTGATTTATTAAAAAAATTGTGGACTGCTTTAAGGAAATCATCCTTGATGGTTTCCCAGCTATGGATGTAGAAATGTAGGTTAAAACCATCCGGACCCCCACATGAGTGCTTGTTCATGGAGAAAAGGGTGTCTTTAATTTCTTTGTCTGTAACCTTGATAATGAGACTGTTAACTTCGTGAAGGTTAAGCTTGGGCAGATGCACATGGTCAAGATCATCAAACAAAGGTATAAAATCATCCTTGTTACCCAGCAATGTTTTGTAATACTGTAAAATGGCATGGTCAACACCAGCTGGTGTAGAATGTAGGGTACCAAAATCATCGTAAATGTGAGTGATCTGTTCCCTGGCATGTTTGATCTTCGTCGCTGCATGAAAATAAGCAGTGTTATAGTCCCCTTCTTGAGCCCATTTCTGCCTTAGTTGTTGTCTCCTCATGTTGCCTTCAGTTATTAGAGCTTCATTTAGTTGATCAAAGAGAATTCTTTCATTCTCAGCAGCAGCAGCATCATTAGGTTGATTCATCATTAAGTCCTGAGCTTCATCAAGTTTTTGCCTGAGCTGATTTGAAAGAAGAGAACCATTGCCAAATTTTTTCTTTGCCCACGTTCTTAATGCATCTTTGGTTGCTTTAGATTTCCTGCAAAGAATGTACATAGGATTACCAAAAAAAAATTTTGACCAGGAATTATTGATTATATTAGCATACTCAGGATCGTTGACCCAAGTATTATAAAATTTGAAGCCTTTTTTTCCTTTTAATATCCTCTGACCCATGGAGAAAACTAGAGGGGAATGGTCAGAGAGGACAGGGTTTGGAATAAGAGTTGACATGGTAGGCCAAGTGGTTAAAGCTTTGAGATTGGCAAAAGAGTGGTCAATGTTTGAGAAAATTCTAGAACCAGTCCTACTCCTATTATTCCATGTGAAAGCAGCTCCAAAGGAGGTAATAGGGAGGAGATCAGAGTCATCAATGGCTTTGTTGAGGGGAAATATGTCTTTGGGTAAAAGGGGTGAACCACCATGCTTGTCATTTAACTTGTAGCAGCAATTGAAATCCCCAAAGACAAGCCAGGGGTGGGAATTTTGCCTGAAGGCAGGAAGAAGATCAAGGAAGAGTTTTCTTGAATTCAGAGAATTATGAGCATAAACAATGGAAAGATAGAATGAGATTTGAGTATTGATCATTTTAGCTTGGAAATGCATAACTTGATCAGTGCTGAGTATAGGGTTAAGGGTCATGACAGTGGGATCATGAATCACCATAATGCGACCATAAGAAGCTTGGACAAGGTTATGGTTTGGATCAGTGCTAAGAAGCTTGGACAAGCTCTAACATATTCTTAGCAAACCACTTCACAACCCCTTACTTTTTTCATGGTTTGAAACATTCTTTAGAAAAGTTAAAAGAAAAAAAACTTTTGAAACAAAAGCTACAAACTTTAATCCGTTTCAAAACTTTAAACTTCGAAAAACAACTTCGATTCCAACCGGATCTCAAATCCGTCCCACTTACACAAAGTAGCTAACTTTGTTTACCAAAACTCATGCCATAGCTCATGTTTTACAATCAACAAATTACTAACATAAACCATCTTCATCATAGGTTGCAAGTATACATCCATATATACATGCTTACTAACTTTATAATACAACATCGATTTTCATAACCAAATCAAGCTATAATAAACCATTCAAATCATAATCAAACCACATGGTTACCATTCAACTTTTACATTATATTAACACTATATTAATGAATTAATAATAAAGTAAAAATCTTTTCCAAAATAAGGTATTTTACTCACCGAAATTTCCACGGATTCAACTCTAACTTTCACTAGACCTTACTAATGACCCTAGAGCTCGAAAAGGAAGTTGCTTTCTTGGATTTTGGCTACTAATGGGCTCGTCTTGATGGTCTATTGGCTCGACCTGGGGTGTAGGGTGGGAATGTGGGTAGTTGCTTGATGGATGAGGGTGTATAAGGTGGTAGAGAAGGGTTTTAGCTAAGGAAAATGTGCTTTGAAGTGGGAAAACTTGATTTTTTCCTAAATTTTGCAAACTATGGAAGCCATGGATATTTTGGAGAGGAAGTTTTAGAAAGTGAAGAGAAGAAAGCAAATGAGAATGTGTGTGTGGATGTAAATTTATGGGCAAAAAGATTTGGAGAAAATTACTAAACCATCACTTAATGATTTAACATAATATGTCATGATATTTAAAAAGTCACATCACCTTCCTACCCCTCTCTCTTGTCACATCTCCTCTCCTTCTCTAGTCAAATCCTTAAGTCATGATGAATAATGATGTATAATTATGAAAATATTAAGATATGACAAAACTTAATAATATATCTTTATATATAATGTTATTATTTTTAAAGTTATGCATTTGTCACATCACCTGTTAATTATAATTAACATAAGATAATCTATTCATAAGTGCATTATTATTTAGTTAATAATCTACTATATATGTGTACGTACGGTGCACAAAGACGAACAACATTCCCTACAACTTTTCGGTGTCGAAAAGTCGAAATTTCGAAAAACGTTCTTCGGTCACATTTTCTATTTTTCTATGAACTATTTAATATGGTAAACAAAATTTGAAAATGATTTTTCCCTCATTATTATTTAATTAAAATGAGTTTATTTATTAATAAAAATATATTTATTGACTATAATATATATATATATATAATTGCCTAGTTAAAACAACCAAATTCAGGGTCGTTACAGAAACCCTTTCAAAAGCATTACTTTGAAAGGTATGATGCGGCAACAAGGGGTTTCGACCCCTTTGAAAGCTTTTTTAAAATTCAAAAGGTGCTTTAAAAAGTAATTCCTTTTTAACTAACATGCTTTGTTTGTCAACATATGATTGGTTGATACTTTCTTTTCTAAATTCTTTTCTAAAAGTGTTGCCGAAATTTCAGAAGTAAATAATTTAAAATGTTTACAAAATGCCCCTTCTTCTTTTATAAACATATAAAACATTTAAGTCCCATACCTTAAATAATTTTATATACTTATTAAAACACTTAGGAAAATTCTACAAAAATTCCCATAAATCATTTTTATATGTTTTCTAACATATTTAAATTTCAAACCCAAAACATATATAAAATAGCCGTAATTAATTTTAAACCCAATTAATCATTTTCTTCATAAGAAAATTATTAATAAATCCACGTTAATTCAGAAAATTATGAAATTTGAAACCCATCTCTAAAATATCATTTTTGACCTTATATTAAAATTGCAAGGCATTTGGATGTCATCTAATAGGGTTCTCACATTAAAACTTATCATAAAATCCATATGAAATAGCATAAATCATCAATAAGCATATATATCCATTTTAACAATAAAAAACATGGCACTATACTTTGCAAAAATATTAGAATCTGATCTAGAAACCAAAAACATCAAAAATGTGAGTTGTAACCTATTATTCACCTTTAGCTTTGTGATTAAGGATTTGAGATTTGATCTTGGATTAAGTTGCTTAACTTCTTCCTCTTAACTTCTTCTTGTTTTCCCTTAATGGTGGTCGGCCTCTATTGTATTTGGTTTTGTTTATGAACATATAGAATGAATGTGCATAAGGGTTTAGGGTATTAGAATATACTTATTCCTACTTTGCCCTTACCTATTACTCTTATCTATCTCATTTTAAATCCCTCTTTAGTTCATTGTTTTAAATTGGAATAGCTACCTCTATTAACACAAATATCAATCCCTTAACCATTTCATTTAATTTAACTAACTAAATGTCCTAAATAATGTTAACCAAAATTAGGGTCGTTATAAAATATTTCGGTAATTGTGACACGTGGAAAACATTATGAACCCCACCAACTCTTCTGAAAGCTCCACTCTACAAGCTAACTTCCCCATTCTCTCCATGATCAGAAAAGGCACTACAAACCTTGGTGCTAACTTTCTCGAACTAGCAAACCTCATAACATGTTTGAAGGCCGAGACCTTCAAAAGACCAAATCGAACAGTACGAACTCCAACTTTGTTCATCTTCTATCAATATATGATTTTTACCTATCCTGTGCAATTTTCATCCTTTCATGGATCAAGTCTACTTTCTCTAAAATCTCCTAATCATGTCCGTTCTAACAATGATTCTATCCATAGTGTCCCACCAAAGTCTTCGTAATCATGTCCGGTCCAATAATGATTCCATCTATAGTGTTCCGCCAACAAGATAGAATTTTACATGGCCTCCTATACAATGCCTCGAACAATGCTATCCCAATACTTTCCTGATAGCTATTGTTATATGCTAACTCTACAACGAGAAGTGATCCTCTCAAGAACTTCTGAAGTCCAAAATACATATTCGCAATAAATCCTCTAATACCCATTTCACCCTCTCAGTTTGCCCATCCGTCCATGGGTGATAGGCGGTACTCAAATTTAATTCAGTGCCCAAGGCCTCCTAAAGACTCCTTTAAAACTTACTAGTGAACATTGGATTTTGGTCACTAATAATGATAGAAAGAACTCCATGTAAACGAACTATCTATTATCCAGCCTTTTGACCAAGCCGTATTTTGATGAATCTAACTAGTTGAACTTGAAGGTTATCAAGGCAGAGAGCCCAGAGCGATAACTACCGAACTCAAATACCAAGCGTGATCGATGAGACAATCTCAAAGCTTAGCAACCAACTTGCAAATAAGCCAAAACACTAGACAACTACAAAATACAACACAACAACTGATACCATGAATAAGTATGGAAACGGTACCGATCCCTACCAGAGATCTGTACCAATCCCTAAATCTTTGCCAAAACCACCCATCCTCCAAGGCACCCCCACATCTGGTGGTTTTGACCTTTTCCAAGCATTGTTTGATCGTTCACGTGCAAATCCCATCATGCGTCTCGTGTACATGAAACCAAGAATTCCATTCTACCACCGATCCAAGTAATCCAACTAGAAACAAGTTTCTAGCAAAGCCATCAAGATGGAAAACATAAAGGGACAAGAAATTCTCATCTACCCAAGGCTACGAGGAAGGTCCATGAAGCTATCTTATGGATCGGTACCGATCCTCAACTATGGATCGGTACCGATCCCTGATAATGGCCGATTTAGCTACGATCTTTCGAGCATGTCTCTTTTGGGATGTGGGGAACGCGGCTATGAACGTGGTGGAGGGAATCTCGTTGACCTTCAGCTATAAATAGAGGGGGAGAGTGATGTTTTGAGGGATGTTTTTTCAGTTGTTTATGAATTTATTTGTAGTTCTTGTAATCTTGAGGATCATTACCGATGAATATCTCTTGTAAGCAGCAACTAAATCAGAAACAAAGTTATGTGGACGTAAGCAATGATTTGCCAAACCACTGTAAAGTTTGTATGCCTTGTTATTTCTCACTTTCATTTAGTTTATTCGTTTAATTCTCTACTTTAATCCTCTAGGTGTTTATACCACGTTTTGGTATAAACATTTTGGTACTTTCGCTGGGAATGCTAATCTCAGTTTGTTAGGATCTATTTTCTACTTTTGGATAGCTAAAATCCCCAAAGATGGATCCGTTAGTCTTATTATTGCAATCCATGTCTACTTAGATTCTAGCAGAATCTATCATAGGATTAATTCAAACTAGTTTAAGCTATGGCCCCCTTAAGAGATCGATCCTCCGCTTCCAAAGCTGCAGATGGTGTAGAGAATGTTGACTCTCAGCATATGGAAGAGGTTACATAGCTAACTAATGCTGAAGTTCAAAACCTGCTAGATATGACAACAAGGGTCGAAATGGATCAGATGATGAAGGAGATGAACGATAAACGCTGTAGGAGAGCCGTGATGAGACGAAGCAGAAGATGCAGGAGAGTATCAATTTGCCAAATCAACTGACCCGTAATAACAGAAGGAGCAGAAAGGTGATAACACCTTCCAATTCAGAGGATGGTAGTTCCTCATCATCCAAACAAAGGCATAGGGAAGGAAAGTAGAAGATGGTCAGAAAGGAAACCGGGGCTTCAATACAAAAGTTAAGGATCGGTTCTGGCCAGAGTTTGGGGATCGGTACCGAACCCTAAGCAAGGATCGGTACCAAACCACCAATTCTTAACTTGTTAGATGAAAAAGTTGATGCTACGATTGATAATGTTGGAGCTACGTCAAGTCATGTTGTTGATGGCCAGAATGCTGGAGATCAAGCGACTGCTGTCGATCGCCGCAAAGAAACTAAACTAGTAGAGTTGTTAGACGAACAATTTTCTCAGAGTCAGAAGAACCTAGGTATCATGAACTTAATCAAGAGCATTTACCAGGCCAAACACTCGGGGCAGACTACGCTTACTGCCGTTCAGTGGACCCTGCAGAGCCAGAGTACTTGGCTGAAATGGTGAGGAAGTTAGTAAACGAAAACCAACATTGGAGTAATGATGAATGGGGCTCCTCTCCTAGTCGGAACCCATTCACTGAATAGATATTGAAGAATACACTAGAAGGTTCTTGATGCCAACGATGCCATCGTATAATGGAAGGATGGATTTGAGGCGGCATTTGATGATGTATGAATGGCATATAGATTTAGCTAGAGCGACTAATGTTGTCAGATATCGTTGTTTCCCAATTTTCCTCGAAGGTGTCGCGATGATGTGGTTCACCCGGCTTCCACCAAGATTTATATCGTCTTTTAATCAATTAGTGTAGAAGTTTATTAAGCAATTCTATTTACACACCACTCTTCCTAAGAACATAATGTCACTATCAAACCTCTTCTAAGAAGTGGAAGAGTCATCGAAAGATTTTTTGAACGGATTCCACATGGTGGTGATGGAAGTTAGTAATGGCCAAGAAGATATTGTTCTAATGGCTTTAATAAAGGGGATTCACCCTGATACTGATTTCGGGAGATGGCTGAAAATGAAACCCCCGCCAATAATGAATGTATTTTATAAAAGGGCAAATTAGTTCTTGCTCTTGGAAGAGGCAACCACTACCACCAGAAAAGTCAGTGTCGGGCAGTCAGACAAGGTGATTTAAAGCAATATTGCAGTGAAATGGTCCAAAGGGAATTCTAGGAATGTTGATGCGGATGTCGAAAATAAGAGCGGGGGTTGGGGAAGGAATGATCAAGAAGCTAGAGACAGAAAGTCCAAGAGACACCCTAGGTTCCTGAAGTATGATAGTTACGCCCAGTTGAACAACTCAATCCAAAACATTTACCTTGCCACTCAAGGTATGAAATAGTATAAGAAGCCGGCTCTAAGGGAGTTGATTAAGAAGGAAAAGAAGTCTGGGAAGTATTGCAGGTTTCATGAAACCCACGGTCACAACACAAATGAGTGTTGGAACTTACGTGATGTGATCAAAGATCTAATAAGGAAGAAGAAATTATAGCACTTTTTCAAAGTTTCGCAGCATGGTCGGTAAGGAAGTTCTAATCCCCATGGACCATTATTCCAACGGGAGCAAGCCAGGCCTAGTGAGGATAAGCCCAGGCGGCTTGAAAAAAGATTGATTATTGATACAATTTCTAGAGGACCACATCTAGTCGAGAAGAGCTAGAGTGAAATGGAAATATATGCTGGTGCTTTGAAACAAGTTGTAGGCCAGAGTTAAATTTGCCCTCGAAGACAGAGCTTCGACAAAGAAGCTCAGGACCATGACTGATGATATTTCTTTTCAAGAACTGTGATTCTGATAGGTTGAAGCCCTAACATTGGATCCGTGATAATGGACATGATTGGGTCGGCGACTGTGAGGAAGGTGTTAGTTGACTATGGTAATTCAGTCAACATTCTGTTTAAGAAGGCTTTGACCAGATGATGTTGGATGGCAAAGATCTAAAACTGTGTAAATCTCATATCTAGGGATTTAATGATACATTGATGGAACAAGTTGGATGCATAGACTATCGGTGGTATTAGGAGAAGGTGACCGCAAAAGAGTGTGGGCTGTGACATTCGTCGTGTTGGATATTTTCTTTACTTATAATGCTTTTTTGGGCCGGTCGGCCCTAGCTAGTTTCCGAGCAGCCATTGCCCTGTGGTGCTTGATGACAAAGTTTCGTGTTGATAATGGAATAGGAGTTGTCCAGGGAGGCTAGGGGCTCGGACGTGAGTGCCGGAGCTGAAAGAGGCAAAGCGACGTGAGAAGGGAAAAGGTATGGAGAAGACTCTCTACATCAAGTTATTGGAAGAATAGTAACCACCACCTAAGCTATGGCTCAGGCAGCATACCTGGTTCCATAAGGATATGGACCCAAGGAAGGAGCTAGAGGATGCGAGGGTGGCCCCTGCGGAGTTGACGATCAACATCCTGGTCAGTCAGGAGGATCCTATATGGGTCTTCAAGATCGGATCTCAACTTAGCATGAAGATGATGAAAGAGTTAATGGGTTTTCTCTGAGCGAACCTAGATGTGTTCGCCTAGACGGATTCCAACATATGCGGAATATCACCGAAGATATCGTGCCATGCATTGAATGTGAATCCTAAATGTGGTCATTTAAAGCAGAAACGCCGCAATCTGGGTCCGGAGTGATCCGCTGCATTGAAAGAGGAGGTGGATAACCTGAAAGACAATGGCTTCATCCATGATGCCCTATACCAAGGGTACAATCCAGTCTTGGTAAAGAAGTCCAAGGGAAAGTAGAGAACGTGCATCGACTATTTAGATTTGAATAAAGCTTTCTCAAAGGATAGCCTTCCACTCCAGAAGATCGATTAGATAATAGATTTGATAGTTGAAAACAAGCTGCTGTCATTCATGGACCCCTACTCTGGTTACAACCAGATTCCAATCAATGTCCTAGATCAGGAGCACACCGGTTTCATAACTAATGTGGGACTGTATTACTATCTCTTTATGCCCTTTGGTCTAAAGAACGCATGAGCAACCCACTAAAGGCTAATGAACTCGATGTTCAAAGAACAAATCATACACTCGATGGAAGTGTATGTTGATGATACGCTGGTGAAGTCGCAATGGTCGACTAATCATGTAAAAGATCTGATGGAGATGTTTAGTGTACACGGAAAATATGGGATGAAATTCAATCATTTGAAATACTTATTTGGAGCTGCATAGGGGAAGTTCTTGGGTTTGATAGTGAACTCAAGAGGAATAGAAGCTAATCCAGAAAAAATAATAGCATTGAGGAACATTGAAGCGCCGAAGTCAATAAAGGAACCGAAGAGCCTGAATGGAAAGGTTGCTACACTAAGCAAATTTATTTCAAGAGCCATGAATAAGTGCATCTCTTTCTTCAACATCCTCAAAAAAGGAAAGAGGAAATTCATTTGGATGTAGGAGTGCAAAGATGCCTTTCAGGCTTTGGTAGATCACTTGGAGAGTCCCCCATCCTGTCAAAGCCGTTGGATGATGAGGACTCGTTTGTTTACCTTGCAGTGTCGGTGCATGCTTTGGGTGATGTGCTTGTGTGTGAGGAGTCCCGAATCTAGAGATAAGTGTACTACAATAGCAAATGATTGACAGAGGCTAAGAGGAACTACCCAAAGCTGGAAAACTGATGTACTGCCTGTTAATTGCTTCGAGGAAACTCCATCCGTACTTCCAAGCTCACCAGATCAAAGTTTTAATCGACCAGCCTTTGAGATAGGTCTTGCAACGACTTGAGACCTCTAAAAGGCTATTGAAATGGAACAATGAGTTGAGCCAATACGATCTCATATCATCCTCGAAAAGCAGTCCAAGGCCAAGTGCTAGCAGATTTCACAGCCGAGTACACTGCTCTAGAAGATACTTCGGAAAGCAGTGAAGAGCGGAATGTTGGGTGGAAGATGTACACTAATGGAGCATCCAATGAGCATTCTTCTAGTGTAAGCGTTGTGTTGATGACCCCCCAGGAGCGTAGATCCGTTACGCCCAGAAACTAGATTTTCACACGACAAATAACGAGGCAGAGTATGAAGCTTTGACCGCGGGACTTAAAATTGTGAAAGAGTTGGGGGTCAAAACTTTACACATCTTTTGCGACTCCCAATTGGTGGTGTGCCAGTGAAAAAAGAGTTTTAGGAAAAGGGGCAAGACCAGCTCCTTATCTGAACAAAGCCCTTGAGTTGCTTAGTGATATCGAGTACTACACGATAACGCATATTCTCAGAGAGGAGAATGGGAAGGCTGATTCGCTGGCCAAGTTGGCTAGCTTAGGAGATGCGCAACTCATGGGCCCGGTCCCGGTGGAAGTATTATCGGCTCTGAGCATCGATCGAAATGTCGATTGGATCTTGGAGGTTGAATGTGTGGATGACTCCAATAAGGGATTATTTATAGAGACGAATCCTTCCCGACATGAAGAATGAGCGATAGCAGCTCCTTTATAAAGCATTAAGATTCATCATTCAAGAAGGAGTGCTATATATGAAAGGATTCTCAGTCCCCTCGCTTCGTTGTGTTGCAACGATGAAGCCAAGTGGGTTTTGATGGAAGTACATGAAGGGACTTGTGGTAACTACATCGAGGGGCGGACCTTGGTGAAGAAGATTCTTCGCTACAGATACTTCTAGCCGACCGTTAATCGAGACACAACTGATTATACCAAGAGGTGCGACAAATGCCAGAGGTTCGCTAAAATTCCTAGAGCCGCATCGATAGAGATTACATAGATGATCAGTCCTATGCCGTTTGCAGTTTGGGGAATCGATATCATTGGTGTAACCAATGTTTAAGGGTGGCACAAAGTACGCCATCGTTGCTATCGACTATTTTACGAAATGGGCTGAACTGGAGTCGTTATCCATGATCACTACAAGATAGTGATCAATTTCGTAGTTAGAAACATCATCTACTGCTTTGGGGTCCCACAAGCGATCATTTCTGGTAAGGGAACCCAATTCGAGAGTGTCGAGTTCAAAGACTTCTACTGCAGGCATCACATCGGGAAGAGATTTGCAGTGGTATCGCACCTACAAATGAATGGACAAGTAGAAGTTGTGAACTAAATAATTAAGTCCATTCTTAAGAAGCGACTAGAGAAGGCCAAGGGCTAGTGGGTCAATGAATTACCTCTTTAGGCTTACGGGATGACCCACAAGTCCGAGACCGACCACTCCCTTTCGCTCTTGCCTACGGATCAGAGGCTAAGATTCCAAATAAACTCAAAGTACCTTCTTATCAAGTAACTCATTACAACTCTCAAACGAACAAGGAACTCCTGCCGGAGTCTCTAGAAATGGTCGATGAGAAGTGTGATGAAACTGACTTGAGAGTGGCCACACACCGAAAATGAGTCGCTCACAACACCAAGGTCAGGAGCCGGACCTTTGAAATTAGAGATCTTTTTCTCAAGCAAATCTTCCTAGGCCCCTTGAATATGGGCCCGAGCTAGGAAAATCCGTATGCAGTTGAACTTAAGCTTGGAGATGGCCATTCAAGCTGGCAACTGTAGACGGGATTTCACTCCCGCGAGCATGGAATGGCGTACACTTCTGATGCTATTTCACTTGAGATTTTACTTTATAAATATTTAGTCAAGTATGATGTAACAAGACAGAATCTGTCATTTCCAACGGATATAAAACAAAATGACCTCTCGAATCTATGACTCTGTCTCTATCTAACCATAAATTGTAAATTATAGTGAATATGAATGAATCTGTATAGGTATAATGCAGGTATGCAGGTACCCAAAGATAGCTCCCAACATAACTTTTACGGTTCATGACGAGACCCTTGAAGTAAAACCATCCTTGGCATCCGAAGATAGATGCCTACTAACTCCTTCAACCCTTGACTGGGGGGCTGAAGTTTAAACATTCGATGGTGGAACGAGATAGTTCGCCCCAGAGGCTCGTGCCTAGAGTTTGGAAAGCCCCAACACCTTGCTTGGAGGATGGCGAGATGAAAGGCCAACGTCCAGGTCGGGGGAGGCCTTGTATAAAAGCACTAATACCTTGCTCGGAGGAAGGTGAGGCCAAAGATCGTCATCCAGAGTTAGACGAGATCTCATTCAAACCTCGACCGACGCCCAGAGTCAGGCGTTCTTGAAGACTGACATCCTGAAAGGGATGACTAAACCACTATCCTGCACGGTCAACTCCAATCAATGCCCGAAGTCTGCATGGTTAGGAACGAATATTCTAATGAAGGATATTTGAATTGCCATTCCAGGTAACCAACTCCGATAGATGCCCAAAGTTAGGCTCAATCGGAGGCAAACACTCCAAAGGGGGATGTACATACTACAGTTTTGGGTGGTCAAAATTTGATCGGACCTAGGATAGGACATGATCGAAGAAGGATACCCGAAGATGGGTACTCAAGCCGTTAGTTCCTAATAACTGATTTAGCGTAATGCAAATCGCTATTGCAATTTAGACGGAGCTTGGTTAAAGTCAAGCGAGAAATGGCAATAATTTGGTCAAGCAAGACATGCAAATAATCGGTATTGGGTCGAGCATTTCCATTAGTTGTGGTGCTTCTTCCCCAAGATTTCCTCTTCTGTTTCCTGCCTCCATCCGTTCCTTTCTCGTATATCTGCATACGAGCCTTAGTATGATACAGGAGAACGGTCTAAGAGAAAAGGGGAATACGTACTTATAAATATATAAATAACAAATGCAAGTACGTTACTATAGCATTAACCCGAACCCCGGTCTCATTCTCTGATTCATTAGGTTACGTTTTGAAAATCTTTTAGGTTCAAATTTCTTTTAAATTTACATAAACCTATGCTCTGATACCAACTTGTAATATCCTCCATTTGGAGGTTCGAAACTAATCGCTACTGATGCTGCAGTCATTCTTAGTTATTAATTTTCATTGACCAAATGCAGTAATGTTAGATATATTGATAACATAGAAGCACATAAATATGAAATTTTTTGAACACAATTTAAATTTAAACTTCACATTTGATTTCACAAAATACGCTTCATATTCATTACATAATCCCATATGTAACCCACGTTTAGAGAAATTATAATTATTACAAAATACTCCAAGAGCGACCTATGAAGATGCTCTCTTGGTTGATCAGAGTTTAATACTAGGAAATTAAACAAATCTGCCCTTACATTTAAATAACACAGCGGACAAATAGATAGAATCTCCTAAATAGCTAGCTTGCCTCCTGCATGTTTCCAGAAGCTTATTCGTCGACTAATAACTTGAAAACCCCTTACCCTAAGCCTACTAAATAAATTTTGAGCATCCGAGAGTTTAAGCGGAAAACATAAACTTCGATTCAAACAAAAAGTCTGGTGTGAATAATAATATACCAACTCAAACCAAATAAATATCTAGTGAGACCACGCTGCAGAGCGGAACAAGTTTTCCATTCGCTAGTACCTTAACAAAAAAACTAATTAACCATATACTGTGCACCTGCATCCACAATGGTTAAAACATAACATAATATGATGATATGCAATTATACAATATATCCTAGATTTCCCATCCCCATTCATCTGGCTATCTGTCTCAAGTTATAGTTTCTAGGGTCGCTATTAATCTATTAGTTTTCATGGGCTGACTAATAACATGTTCCAAGCTTACGGACTATCCGTCCGGTTTCATAGTTTTTATGGGATTACTAAGAACTTATTAGTGTCTACCAATAACATCATTCAATCATAGTTTTCATGGACTGAATAAGAACCTATTGGATTCTCCAATAACATCTCTTAGGTCATAATTTTCATGGGCTGACTATGAACCTATTGATCTCTATCAATAACCTATTTCAGATATAGTTTTCATGGGATCACTAAGAACCTATTGGCCCCTACCAATAACATTTTTCAAGGCATAGTTTTCATGGGCTAACTAAGAACCTTTTTAAATCAATAATCTTTTAACCAGTTTTGGGCATCCTATATTCTAGTCTATCTGACCTCCTGGATGCATATCTACTCACACAGGGGTTAAATGAATGTATATTCACTACTGGGTCAACCTAGTTGGTAATCCTTCCCTTAGCACCCTAAAATGCAGTTATGTGTTATAAATGAAGTGAATATGATTACCCAAGCATACATAACTCCTTTATAAGACATACATTGGTGTCCCCTAATGTAAATGACAGTTTTACAATTAGTATTGTCCCCAATTATGGCATCGACATTATTAAAATATGCATTAGTGTCCCTAAGGTCCAAAAGCAACTTTTACAAATTCTAGGGCTATCCACCCCTTCGTTTGTCTATTAAAAACAAGTAAGATGCCACAACCATGGCGGTACCATCAGATAAGGCTATCCACCTTTATCTTCAATTACAATGGTAAAGCGATGCGGCAGGACCCTGCCGCACCTATTAAAACTAAGGCGGAAGGACCCCACCGCCCCTATCAAAAGAATAAAGCAGAATAACCCTTCTGTATTGGTTGGAATCGTTCCAGAAGGAGGCTTTCACATGTATTCAACTATTGTGGAATGACCCCTTCGCATCCATCGAAAATAAAGCGACGAGACAATAAAAAACTTTGTTTGGGCTATAACTTTTTATAGGTGTAGAATTATGGTATCTAACATATTCCCTTACTTCCGAATAATGGTTTCCCTTTCCGTAGAGTGGTCATAATAGAAAAATGGACTTACAGTTAAAAAGTTATACATGTTTTAAATTCTGAAAACAAAGCTGGTGGAAGCAATAGTGACGAAGGCCAATCTGAAAACATGTTTTAAAAGAAGTTAGTGTAGCATGGCTACGAAAGCATCGGCACTGTACCTTGGCTACGAAAGCGTTAGTACTATAGCAATACGAAGGCTAACTGACACTGTAGCATTACGAAAGCTAAGTGATATTAGAGCAATACGAAGGCTATGGTGATGAAGGGGTACGGTGGCAGATTCGTAATTAATGTAAAAACTACTATTTTGCTAAATAAAGTATATTATTTTCACCAAATCTTATTGTTTGTAAAATTCATATTGGTTAGAGATATACTTTATCAATTTCTTTGCTAAAAAACTACTATAGATCAGATTTCATAATTTCCAAAATTATTTTCAAACCACTAAATTATATTAATATTTTAATATAATTACAAAGCCTTTCTAGCTTAGAAAATTCATAATAAATTGAAACATTCGGAAGAAATCCCAAAAATTCACTAAAAATATGAAATAACATTTTCTTTACCATATAAAATTTCAGGGAAAAATTCATTATTTTATTATTTTTAATAATTAAAACCCGAAATAAATGCCCTTCTCACCTTAATAAGTTCATAAAATATTCCTCTTAATTCCAAAAATTTGAAATTGAAAACCCATCCCAAAAATTATGCATTACACAACATAACCAAAAATTAAGTCGCTTGGAGGTCAATAACTAAGGTTTTTCCCTTGAAACCTATCATAATAATTTAATAAAAATTCCAATAAATCACCATTCATACAAACAATGGTAAAATCAACCATATCATCATCAAACAATTCAGAATACGTCAAAAATCTAAAATTTAACACATAAGAATGAGATGAATACTATTATTCACCTTTATTTGAGAAAAAGAGTTAAGATTTGAGTTGTTGATTTGATTCCCCTTAGCTTTTGCTTGATTCTCCAACTTTTCTTCCTTTAAAAGCTTTAGCAATGGCCTCTACTTTGTTTGTATTTTGTATGGATGTAAAAATGAATGAGGATATGAGGGTGGAAGGGTTTATGTTTAGGAAATGAAGTTTATTCCTATTTTGCCCCTCTCATAAATTTTCCTACTTATGTTTAAGTTAAAACAATCTCATATGTTGATTAGTTAAGGCCTAACCCAATTAATTATCAAATCTCATCTCCTTTTCATGCCACATATTATTCTGTTTAATTAATCTAATTAAATCTCCTGAATAATGTTAAAGAAAAATCAGGGGTGTTACAGGCTCCCCCTTAAAGAATTTTGTCCTCGAAATTCAGTAAGGACTACAAACAAGCATATCAAGTATGCAAACAAAGCTAGTATATCCAACCAGTGAAAAGTCTATATAAAACAAATATAAAACATACCCTCATAACAGCCTAGGATAAGTATCCCTAATCTTGTCTTCTGTTTTCCAAGTACAGTCCTTTTCGTTGTCGCTCCACTGAACTTTTACCAACTTGACTGTCTTGTTTCTTAACTTCTTCTCATCTCTCGCTACAACCCGAACTGGTTGCCTAACAAAAGTCAGATCCGGTTCTACTATTAAGTCTTCCAAGAAGTCGGAGGGATAATAGTCTTTGGATGATGTACATACTTATGAAGATGAGACACATAAAACACATTATGGGCACCTACCAAACTACTCAGTAACTCTACTCTATATGCGAGCTTTCGGATCCTCTCTATGACTGGAAACGGTCCAACATGTCTTGGTGTCGGTTTTCTCGACTTTCCAAATCGTAATGCACCCTTCATCGGTGTTACTTTAATGAAAACCCTATCTCCAACTAAGAACTCTAGATCCTTACGTCTCTTATCTTCGTAACTCTTTTGTCTAGATTGAGCTTCCTTCATCCCACCTCGGATCAACTCCATCTTCTATGTTGCTTCTCTCACCATATTTGGACCAAGGACCAATCTATCTCCGTTCTCTAGCTAACACGCTGGTGATTTGCATGGCTTTCCATATAAAGCTTCGAAAGGTGACATCTCTATACGGCCTGGTAGCTATTATTATAGGAAAACTCAATCAAGTGCAAATGGTCTTCCCACGACCCACCAAAATCTAATACACGAGCTGTTACTAGATCCTCGAGTACAATGTTAACTCTCTCTATCTGCCCAGCCGTATGTGGTTGATAAGCGGTATTCATCTTAAGCTCGGTTCCCAACATTCCTTGTAGACTCTTCTAGAATTCACTGGTGAACAAGGCATCTCTGTCACTAACTATGTTACTAGGAATCCTATGTAGTCTAACTATGTTCTTCGTAAACAATTTAGCCAAAACAGGTGCCATCATAGTTGATTTGACTGGGATGAAATGGGCAATCTTGGTCAAACTATCCACTATGACCCATATACTTTCATTTTCTCGGTTCGACCTTGGTAAACCGTCTATAAAATCCATGGATATCGAATCCTATTTCCAAACTGGTATCTCCAAAGGTTGAAGCAACTCACTCGGCTTCTGATGTTCGGCCTTTACTTGTTGACAGTTCACACACTACTTTACCCACAAGCCAACATCCCTCTTCATACCTTCCCAATAAAAACTCCTCTTCATATCCTCATACATCTTGGTCCTCCCCAGGATGAATTGTAAATTTTGATCGATGACATTCTCTAAGGACCTCCTTCCTTAGGTTTTCAACATTTGGGACACACAATCGTCCCTTCTTTCTCAACCACCCTCTCTGGTCAAGACTAAAATCCTTCAGATCATCAATCTCGGTTCCGACCTCTAGCTTCTAATCTTCTCAGCTAACACTAGGTCATCTTTTTGCTTAGATGCAATCCTTTCGATCAATCTCGATCGAACTTCCAAGCAGGACAACATGGCAGTACACTGACTAGAACTAGCAGTAGATCTTAACTGCACACTACACGTAGTCAATGCCTTAAGATCCTTTCATTCGCCCAACATGGCTAACACCACATTCTAATGTTTCTTGCTAAGTGCATCTGTAACCTTGTTACCATTCCTTGATGTATACTCTATACCAAAGTCATAAGCTGCTAAAAACTCCAGCCACCTCTGCCCTCTCATATTTAACTCCTTCTGAGAGAATAGGTACCTTAAGGACTTACGATCGGTATATAACTCCAATCTCTCTCCCAAGAGATAGTGTGTCCATATTTCAACGCGAAGATTACCGCTGCCAACTCTAAATCATGAGTAGAGTATCTCACTTCATGGGGTCTAAGCTGTCGAGAAGCGTAGGCAATGACCTTACCCTTTTGCATCAACATAGCTCCTAATCTGATTCCACATGCATCGGTATACACTACTAATCCTTGATTCCCATCTGGAACTACTAACACAAATGCATTTGTCAATAAATGCTTTAATTTAAGGAACGCTTCCTCACATTTTCCAGACCAAGTAAACTTCACATCCTTTCCGGTCATCCTAGTCAAAGGTGCCGCTATCCCCGAGAAATCCTTGATAAACCTCCAGTGGTAACCAGAAAGTCCAAGGAAACTTCTGATCTCAGTCACCGTCTCTGGTCGCTTCCAGTTGTTAACAGCTTCGATCTTATCTGAATCAACTGACAAACCCTTCTCTGAAACCACGTGACCAAGAAACTTAACTTCTTTCTTCCAGAAATGACATTTTGAAAACTTCGCTTTTAGTTGATGCTGCCTCAGCATCTCAAGCACCAATCTAAGATGAACTTCATGCTCTCTTTCATCCTTAGAGTATATTAAGATGTCATCTATGAATACCAATACGAATCTATTCAAGTGCTCTTGAAAAACCCAGTTCATCAAATCCACGAAGAAAATTGGCGCAATCGTTAACCCGAATGGCATCACCAACCACTCATATGACCCGTACCTAGTCCCGAACACCGTTAATGAAATACTATCCTCCGCCACTCTAAGCTGATGGAATGCTATTGCCAAATCTAGCTGGGAGAATACTTTGGCTCAATTCAACTGATCGAACAAATCATCGATTCTCGGTAAATGATACTTATTCTTGATCGTCCTTTCATTTAACTGCGGTAGTCAATACACAACTTTAGAGATCTATCTGGCTTCTTCATGAATACCGCAACTGCTTCCCAAGGAGAACTGTTTGGCCTAATAAAGCTCTTCCCTTTCAAGTCCACTAGCCACACCTTCGACTCTTTCATCTCAGTAGGTGTCATCTGGCTAGGTGGTCTACTTACAAGTCTTGCCCTTAGCACAAGATCTATCTGAAACTCGATAGTTCGCTTTGGTGGTAGTCCTGACACTGGCTCAAAAACATCTGCAAACTCTTTTGCTACCAACACCCAATCTAATTCTTCTTCCGCTTCCATTACATTCAGCAAAGCACAAGCACTTGAGTTTTACTTCTCCACCGAGTATATAATTCGGTTACGGCTGTTAGGGTGTTTCAATGATATTTCCCTATCCCGGAAAAATATTCTTGCATCGTATCTATTTAACCAATCCATATCCAATATGTTCTCGAAACCCCATAAATAAAAAACATACAGACTGCATGCAAACTTATGACCTAAAAAGTCAAGTTCTAACTGATCACATCTCATTCCCAGAGTTGCCTACCCTCCTATTGGATTCGCAACCCTTAAGGAAGTAAGTAGGTATGATGGTTCTAAACATAATTTATCTACAAAACACTGAGATATAAATGAATGCGATGCACCCGTATCAAATAGTACCCTAACTGGTATACTATGAATCAAAAGCGTACTTTCCATCATGGATTTCCCCTTCTCAGCTATTGTTGGTCTAGAAGAAGATGGTTCTAAGGCAAATACTTTCCCTTGTCTGCTCTAACCGATTCTGGACACCGATTCTTGTAATGGCCGATCTGGTCACAGTTGAAGCACTTCACTCCTTTCTTATCTGCAACCTTCTTCCCTTTTCCAATTCAACATTCATTAGAAAAATGTCCTTTCTTGTCGCACTTGTAGCAAACTACATCAGCCTTCCCTTTCTTGGCAGCTCCTACTTTCTGAGCTCCTTTCCATTTAAAGAACTTTCTCTTCTTTTCCTAAGGATCTTGAACCTCAACTGACTTCCCCTTACTAAACGTAAAGAGCATCTCTTCATTCCTGATGGTCCGATATGACATTGCTTGGGTCACGGAGGTGTGGCATGGTTGCCCTGGCAATCTCTGGCTTCAGTCCTTGAATAAAATTTTCATTTCTCTTGATGACGGTGTCAATCATGGCGTATCCGTATTTGGACGCTCATCAAATTTCGTGGCATATTTGATTACCGACATCTTCCCCTGCTCTATATCCATAAACTTCCCCATCAATGCTGACTTGACCACTTCGGATAGAAACCTCTCTTAGAATCTCCTTCAAAACTCGACTCAAATTAATGCTTCTTCAGGTACACTAATAGTAACTCTGTTCCACCAATATAATGCTGCTCCCTACAACTGTCTGGAAGCAAGTCTTCTCTTCTATTCATCATCTAATCCTAAGTCTGTGAAAATTCTTTCACAGTGCAATAACCAGTTTTCTACTTTGATAGCATCCTCTGTTCCCAAAAACGGCTTTCCACCAAGACTGGTGTAATCCCTGCTCAGCTTGGCATAGATATTGCCAACGAGGGCCATAGGATTTGCTCCCCCAGCATTCACAGCATTTCCCCCAGCTACTCATGTAGCTGCTCCAACTTGCATCAGATTGACGAAGAAATGATACATCATCCCCATATCTACTTGCGGGGTTCGGCACCTACATTGGTATTTGCATTTGGATTAGCATTTGCCTATAGACCCAGATTCCTCCTGGTATTGGGTCGAACATTTCCATTATTTATGGTGCTTCCTCCACCAAGATTTCCTCTTCCATTTACTGCTTCCATCTCTTCCATTCTCATATATCTGCATATGAGTCGTAGTAAGATACAGAAGAACGGTCTAAGAGAAAAGGGGAATACATACTTATATATATATATATAACAAATGCAATTACGTTACTATAGCGCTAACCCAAACCCCGGTCTCATTCTCTGATTCATTGGGTTACGTTTTGGAAATCTTTCAGGTTCAAATTTCTTTTAAATTTACATAAACCTATGCTCTGATACCAACCAGTAACATCCCCTATTTGGAGGCCCGAAACTAACCGCTACTTATGTGCAGTTATCTGTAGTTATTAATTTCTAGTGACCAAATGTGGTAATGTTAGATATATTGATAACATAGAAGCACATAAATATGAAATTTTTTGGATACAATTTAAATTCAAACTTTATATTTCATTTCACAAAAGACGCTTCATATTCATTACATGATCCCATACGCAACCTACATTCAGAGAAATTATAACTATTACAAAATACTCCAAGAGCAACCTATGAATATGCCCCCTTGGTTGATCAGAGTTTAATACTAGGCAATTAAACATATTTGCCCTTACATCTAAATAACACAGTGGACAATAGATTGAATCTCCTAAATAACTAGCTTTCCCCCTTCACGTCTCCAGAAGCTTATTCGTGAACTAATAACCTGAAAAACTCTTACCCTCATCCTACTCAAATTAATTTTGAGCACCCGAGAGTTTAAGGGGAAAACATAAACTTCGAGTCAGACGGTCTGGTGTGAATAATAATATACCATCTCGAACCAAATAGATATCTAGTGAGACCATGCCGCTGAGCGGAACGAGTTTTCCATTCGCTGGTACCTTAACCAAAAACTAATTGACCATATACTGTGAACTTGCATCCACAATGGTTAAAACATAACATAATATGATGATATGCAATTATACAATATATCCTGGATTTCCCATCCCCATTCATCTGGCTATCTATCTCAAGTTATAGTTTCTAGGGTCACTACTAACCTATTAGTTTTCATGTGCTGACCAATAACATGTTCCAAGCTTACGGACTATCTGTCCGATTTCATAATTTTCATGGGATTACTAAGAACTTTTTAGTGTCTACCAATAACATCATCCAATCATAGTTTTCATGGACTGACTATGAACCTATTGGATTCTCCAATAACATCTCTTAGGTCATAGTTTTCATGGGCTGACTATGAACCTATTGATCTCTATCAATAACCTATTTTAGATATAGTTTTCATGGGATCACTAAGAACCTATTGGCCCTTGCCAATAACATTTTTCAAGGCATAGTTTTCATGGGCTAACTAAGAACCTGTTTAAATCAATAATCTTTTAACCAGTTTTGGGCATCCTATATTCTAGCCTATCTGACCTCCTGGTTGCAATTCTACTCACACAGGAGTTAAATGAATGTATATTCACTACTGGGTCAACCTAGTTGGTTATCCTTCCCTTAGCACCGTAAAATGCAGTTATGGGTCATAAATGAAGTGAATATGATTACCCAAGCATACATAACTCCTTTATAAGACATACATTGGTGTCCCCTAATGTAAATGATAAAGTTTTACAATTATTAGTATCCCCAATTATGGCATCGAAGTTATTAAAATATGCATTGGTGTCCCTAAGGTCCAAAAGCAACTTTTATAAATTCTAGGGCTATCCACCCCTTCGTTTGTCTATTAAAAACAAGTGAGAGGCCACAACCATGGCGGCACCATCAAATAAGGCTATCCACCTTTATCTTCAATTACAATGGGAAAGCGATGCGGCAGGACCCTGCCGCACCTATTAAAACTAAGGCGGAAGGACCTCGCCGCCCCTATCAAAAGAATAAGGCGGAATAACCCTTCCGTCTTGGTTGGAATCATTCCGGAAGGAGGATTCTGCATGTATTCAACCATTGCGGAATGACCCCTCTGCATCCATCGAAAATGAAGTGACCGGATAATAAAAAACTTTGTTTGGGATACAACTTTTTATAGGTGTAGAATTAGGGTCTCTAACCTATTCCAATGCTTCCGAATGATAGTTTCTCTTTCCGTAGAGTGGTCGTAATAGAAAAATGCATTTATGGTCAAAAAGTTATACATATTTTAAATTCTCAAAACAAAGCTGGCGGAAGCAATAGTGACGAAGGCAGATGTTACTCTAGCATAGCCATGAAGGCTAAAGCTACTGTTGCATGGCTACGAAAGCATTGGCACTGTAGTGGCTACAAAAGTATCGGTATTGTAGCAACACGAAGGCTAACTGACACTGTAGTGTTACGAAAGCTAACTGACATTGTAGCAATACGAAGGCTATGGTGATGAAGGGGTACAGTGGCGGATTCGTAATTAATGTAAAAACTGCTATTTTGCTAAATAAAATATATTATTTTCACCAACTCTTATTATTTTTAAAATTCCTATTGGTTAGAGATATACTTTATCAATTTCTTTGTAGAAAAACTGCTATAGATCAGATTTCATAATGTCCAAAATTATTTTCAAACCATTAAATTATATTAATATTTAATATAATTACTAAGCCTTTCTAGCTTAGAAAATTCATAATAAATCGAAAACGCTTGGAAAAATTCCCAAAAATACACCAAAAATCTAAAATAACATTATCTTTACCATATAAAATTTTAGGGCAAAATTCCTTATTTTATTATTTATTATAATTAAAACACGAAATAAATGCCCGTCTTACCTTAATAAATTCATAAAATATTCCAATTAATTTCAAAAATTATGAAATTAAAAATCCATCTCCAAAATTATGCATTACACAACATCTCCAAAAATCAAGTCCTTTGGAGGTCATTCACTAAGGTTTTTCCCTTGAAACTTATCATAATAATTTAATAAAAATTCCAGTAAATCACCATTCATGCAAACAATGATAAAATCAACCATATCATCATCAAACAGTTTGGAATACATCAAAAATATAAAATTTAACACATAATAATGAGGTGAATACTATTATTCACCTTTATTTGAGAAAAAGAGTTGAGATTTGAGTTGTTGATTTGATTCCCCTTAACTTTAGTTTGATTCTCCAACTTTTCTTCCTTTAAAAGCTTTAGCAATGGCCTCTACTTTGTTTGTGTTTTATATGGATGTAAAAATGAATGAGGATATGATGATGGAATGGTTTAAGTTTAGGAAACGAAGCTTATTCCTATTTTGCCCCTCTTATAAATCCTCTTACTTATGTTTAGGTTAAAACAATCTTATATGTTGATTAGTTAAGGCCTAACCCAATTAATTATCAAATCTCATCTCCTTTTCACACAACACATTGTTCTGTTTAATTAATCTAATTAAATCTCTTGAATAATGTTAAATAAAAATTAGAGGTATTACAGGCACCGGTCATCTTCACCTCTAAGGCATGAATCATTTATGAACCAGGTCCAGGGGCCGTGCTAGCTGGAACATTCAAAATGGTCTGAGAGGTAGACATGATCACAAACTCAGTCATCAAGGCTTGTTGGTCCAACTGTGGCCCTCCCTTAAGGAAAGAAGCGATGAGTGGATGATCTAAAATTTGAGAAACATAAAAGTAGAGATTAGAAACATAAAATGAGAAACTCGGAAATCACCTTAGCCAATCTCTTCCATTTAGAGTACTGCTCATAAGCACCATTGACATAAGCCATGGTTTGACCTTGGATGTACTGAGGGATATGCTATAAGTCGGAGATAAACTTGACTCTGTTAAAACAAATCTTTGGAAATTGACACTTCAGAGCATCCATACGAGGGTTTGAAGCGATTTATTTCTCTATTCTGGCAATGGGAGGTTGGATATATCCCTTATCAGCCATGTGCAAGAAGAATCAGAGGCAACAAAATGGGATTACTGCTCAGATTGACGGTGGGAATGGGACGACACTGTTTGCTTTTGCAGAGTGGGAAGCCGAAGAAGAGGCATGGAAACATTCACGGGCGAAATGTGATCGGGGCGAGTGGGAAACTTATTTAGACTTTTGGGAAGAGGAGACCTGGATCTAGATCTGTGCCTTGAGGATGAATTGTGAGACTGATACCCTCTGTCTCAACCTTCTCGATCTCGCCTAGCTCACCTACTGGTATCCGAGTCATGCCCGTGCCATGGGAGTGTGCGCGCGAGCTCCGCCTCTTATGCTTGCTTATCTGGTCCTAGAGGGAATCAAACATGAACCTTTGCTCCATTCAGCCTGCAAGTGAAATATAGATAGGTTAATCCTAGCAGTATAGAATGCGATGCAAAATAAGAAAGCTGCGTGTGTGTGTCCTAGTGTCCCCTTCAACGGACCTTGGGTCTGAATTTTGCCAACAAGGGTGATTTCCCTTGCCCAGGCAATTGGAAAGTCGCCCTATAGACAGATGGGGGAATCAATATCCCCTTTGCTTACATTGTCTAGGGAAAAAGAACCAAACTCATCTGGAATCGGCTCAAAATTAGCATAGAGATCCATAGGAGGCAGGATAGGTGTCTAATCTGACATAGTGGTTGGTGGAGGTTGTGTTCAGGCTTGCATCAAAAGGATCCTTATCTTAGGGTGTTGCTTCAACAGGAAACCCTTATCATCATCGCTATCGTCATTAATAGACTCATGTCAACATCATTATAGCCTATTGCGCCACCTTCACCTTCCTCAACGTGCTCGAGTACTTCTTCAGTCCTAGCCACATGACTCTGGATTGGGGCACTCCTAGATTCTCACTAACATTCCCAGATGAAGAGTCATCACCATCATTATCGCTAGCTATCGGTATGTAACCTATGCTATGGCCTTCTTCTAGTTAGTTGTAATTCAACAGATTTTCATCGATGAGAAATGATCTTGCCTCTCTTTCCCTGGTCGGAACTTGAAGGAGAGTCCTAAGGATGTCCTCCAAGGCCACACTGCTAGGTCTTCTTGGCACATATGAGAGAATGATAAGTTAAAACTTGAGCTAACGAAGTCACCAGACGTTCTCGAAGGAAAAGGAGCAAAAATGAGACCTACATCCGGACAGCCTCCAATATGAAAATCTGGGCGGGCAACGAACAAAGAAGAACTCATTCTTGAAATAGCTTAATTTATTCCAAGTGCCCGTTACTATCGTACAACCTTTAGAAGGTTCCAAGTGTGTGAGAGAAAGACTTCCTTTTCGATGTTTGAAGTTGAACAAGTATCAGATCTTTTCATCACTTGGAATGCGATTCAGGTGTCGGGCAAAGATGATGTATGCACTATGTAGGAAAGTGTAGTTGTTAGCATGCAATTAGGCCGAAGCCAGCTTCATGAACTGTAGAAATCGACGAATGAATTGGTTGAACCGTGGAACATACCCCGCTAAGCACATGTATCTATTGCATGTTATGTACCCTGTTAGGAGATGATGAGCTCGTAGATGGCATGTAGGAACCGGTGCATCCTTGAATGGGATGCTATGTTTTACACATTTCCTTCTAAGGGATCCTTCATCGATTTTCAAGGTAGTGAAATCCAAAGGGTCGTCCAATATAACTACATCATCGAGGCTATCCGGAGCAGCCTCCACTTTCGGACCTTCTACCGGCCCAAGAGGGATCTCTTAGAGAGGTTGTTCGGCTTGATGGCTAGTAAGCTGAGATATGAGTGGTGTTGGAGTATGTCTCGCAATAGGAACTGTAGTTGAGCTAGATTCAGTGTCGGATTTGGCATATCTTGAGGTTGAAGGGCCTACAGCTGCTGCGGAGAGATGCTCGAAACGTCTACGATCCATAGCTATCAATACTCAACATACAATCGAAATCAGAAATATTAAAGGCTATGTCCCCCATGCCTGAATGAAAACTCAATAGAGTTTCAAGCAATTAATAGTATCATGTAGTTTTGTGCAAGATGTGCATTCGTGAGTGTATAATGTTAACAGTAGATAATGTGCTACAGTTCACTCGAAGGCCAGCTCGTTAATCAAAGTGGCCGTCATCGCTGACCGTCCAACGGACTTTGCACCATCAATGCATTGGAAACCCCATAACAACACTTGGATAGTCTTACTTGAAAGGCCTTAATTGTTTACCCAAACCATGTGCACTCGAGTCACTCAAGGCATTTAAGTGAAATCCTCCAAGGATCGGGTCGGTGTCGAACCTGAGACTTGGGTTCGGCAACTAATCTTCCTCCTCCCTATCGTTGTCCCAAGCATGGCCATGGTGCAAGTTTCTGGCGGCATCGAGTTCCAACAACACCGCCTACCTAGAATAGCGGAATTCACAGATGATAAAGGAATTTGAGTGCAAATTCAAGGCGTCTAGAGTGATGACGAACTATCTACATTGTTTCAAAATCGATCAAGAATGGTAGAATTCCCCATCTTGATTTTTGTTGGTTATTGGGGAAGAAATATATTAATAATATTTCCCTTACTATCAACAATGGCAGGTCTTTTCATTTTTCTTTTTCTTTTTTGCTATCTCTAGTTTTATTCTTCTTTAACCACATTTCTTGTAATGAAAGTACAATTGCCAAAATTTCTTCTTGCAAATTTTTTGCACTCTATTAGAATGGTTTTGCTCATCATTTGTTGTGTCGGTTCTATGTTTATTCCTTTCAACGGTAGACCAAAAAGCAAGCTCATCTCTGTGGCAGTTACTTTCATTTTTTCTTCTTCCAACAAGAAAGTATCAGTTTCAGTTGAGTAGCATTTGTATAAAGCATCCAAGTTGTGTTGATGCTTCTTGCATTCCTTCATTGTTATTCTCTCTTCATCAAAGACATTGAAGAAGTTGTAAAATGGATTCTTTTTCAATGTGTTTATTTTTTTTTGGTTAGGCTATTCTTTTCTTTTACCAATTTTATCATCTTGATAATTACTTATAAGCTGCATCTATATGCTGGGTCGGGCTTTGTATCTTCAGCTTCCGCTATTTCCTGCTCCGATCCTTTAGATTTTACATTCATGCTTGTAGGACATGGATTGACAAAATCATCATCATCTTATTGTTTGAAAAAGAGACATTAAGTTGATAGTGAAACACATGACATTGAAACATAACAATATGTTGGGTATCGACTGCAATGAAATAACTTCATGCAAATATATAAGGAATATCATTTTGCAGTTTAAAGGTATCAGTTTTGTTAAACATAGGTATCATTTTTCATAAAAATGAGATTTGAAACAATTTTGAAAATTCCAAACTAATAACTTCAAGTGTGTGAACTGTAGGTATCATATTTGATGTATAATAGTGTCAATTTTTTTTAAAAATGCAGTGAAAACAATTTATTAAAGTACAAAGTACAAGCTTCAAACAAACATGTTAGTGGTATCATTTTAAGAAGCTACTGGTAGCATTTTTTCTACAAGTTACATGGAAAATTATTTATAAAAGTAGAGAGACATAAGTCCTACTCAAGACATCTAGTGGGTATCATTTTTGTTGAATACTGGTATCAAGTTTCAAAAACATGACGGTGCAAATAATTTTAAAGCTCCAAATCATTAACCTGAAACATACAAAATTTTGGTATCATTTTTTATTTATAAGGGATCGATTTTTAAATAAAATGCAGTGAAAACATTGTTTAAAAGTAAGAAGTACAAGCTTCAAATAAACATGTTAGTGGTATTATTTTTGGAAGCTATTGGTATCATTTTTGCTACAAATTACATGTAAAATATTCTATAAAATTAGATAGACATCAACTCTATTCAAAACAACTAGTGGGTATCATTGTTTTTGAATACTAGTGTCGGTTTTCATAAAAAATGACAATTGAAATAATTTTGAAAACTCCAAATCATTTAACTCAAACATACACGATTTAGGTATTAGTTTTTATTTATTATGGTATCAGTTTTTAAACATAATGTAGTCACAACAATTCAAAAAAGTATGAAGTACAAATTTCAAACAAACATACTTCTGGTATCATTTTTGCTACAAAATACGTTGAAAATTATTTTTAGAATTATAAAGGCATCAACTCTAGTCAAAATAGTCAGGGGGTATCATTTTTGTTGGATATAGGTATTAGTTTTCATAAACATGATATTTGAAATAATTTTTAAAATTCCAAACTTTTACTTTCAAGCATACAAACTGTAGGTATCATTCTTGGTTTATAATGATATCAGTTTTTATAAAAAATATAATAAAAACAACTTATCAAGGCATAAAGTACAACCTTCAAACAAAATAATTATTTGTAACATTTTTCCAAGATATCAGTGTCAGTTTTGCTACCAATGATTTGAAAAACAGGTTATAAAATTATTAGTTATCGATTCTACTCAAAATAAACAACGAGTGTCGTTTTTGTTAAAATAGGTATCAGTTTGTTGAAAAGTATGGTTGAAATAATTTTAAAATTCCAAAACAATAACATCACACAAACAAAACTGGAGGTATCATTTTTGGTTTATATTTTTATTAGTTTTATAACAAATTACAGTGAAAACAATTTGTAAAACTAAAAGTAACAACTTCAAACAAATATAAAAGTGGGTATCATTTTTGTAAGGCATTGGTATCAGTTTTGCTACAAATAAGATGGAAAAATAAATTTTAAATTACAAGGCATCGGCTCCACACAAACAGACAGTGGATATCAGTTTTGCAGTATGTTGGTTTCAGTTTTATTATATATGCCAGTGAAAATAATTTCTTCAATTACAAAGCACCAACTTAAATCAAATAGATAGTGAGTATCACTTTTTCAATATATTAGTATCGGTTTTGTAATAAATGACGATGAAAACTATTTTTAAAACTACAAAGCCTTGTCTTCTACCAAACAAACTATAGGTATCATTTTTGCAATGTGTAACATATCATAAGTGATAGTGTTTGTAATTTTACTGAATTGATTTGTTCGTCTTTGGATTTTTCATTTGCAATTTGTTTTCCTTTTTCTTTTTGAGCTTTTTCATGTTTAACATTTTTGATACTATTAGAATATATTTAATAATATGGTAGTGTCAGTATCATTTTCATAATTTTATAATATCATTTACCTATTGAATTGTATTTTGAGTTTCTGTTTGAATTTCCTTCTGAATGGTTTTTTCATTTTTCCTCTTCGATCTTCGCTCTTTTTTTGTAGTTGTTCTTTAGTGGCTTTTTCAACAGTTGTTTTTTGGTGCATGTTTTCTTCATTTTTCTGTCAAATAAGTTCAATACTATTATAATACAACTATATTAAGTTTGTTATACTTGATTTTATAGTATTAGTTACCTTTTTCGTATGTTTTCTGTTATTTTTTATTGGTTCTCGTCTGCTTTATTTTGTTCATTTCTTATCTTTTTTTTTCTCGATTTTGTTGTGCTTCTTCTTCAATTAGTCATTTTTTGTAATTTTAACTTGCTAGCTTTAGCTTTCATCATCTCTGGTTTCGACTCAGATTGAGCTAGGTTTTCCTTTTCTGGAATTGCGGATTGCTGTTGAATATCTAGTGGAGCTACTATTTCGGTTTCTCAATTTGGAGTTTGTTGCTGAATTTCCACGGAAGCTAGGTCATCGATTTCACGAATCGATGATTGTTATTCAATTTCAAGTGGTTGTTCTTCGTGCATTGAAGTTTGCGGTTGAGTTGAAGATAATGATTTACTTTTGGTTTGGGGCATCATTTTTGTTGTGAATTGGAATTTTAAGAGCGAATGAGAGAGGATTTGAAATTGAAGAAGGAAGACGAATGGATCAAAAAGGCGAGGGATTGTTTTTACCCGTGAATGGGCTTTGGGTTTGTCCTTGAGACAGAAGAAAATGCGCATGTCCTTATGCCCAATTTTTTAAAATAATTTGTCCTTTAAAATTTTCCCCATTAGATTATACCTAAGACTGTGTCCAGAGTATGATCAACCTCATATCCTTCTCACATAGACGGCCTGCTTATTATTGATTTGTTGTTTTTATCTCTTATGACCTTCAGTCGAGAGTTTTGCCTCTCCAAGGACTGTGGGTTGAGATATATGATTTTGCACATTGCGGCATTGTTATGAGCTGGCTCAAATCTTTTTTATTGATTTTATTCATATGATATTGATATTTTTTTCAATATGAGATTGAGAGAGATAGTGGGCATCACTTCATTACTGCCTGACTTCATTTGAGAATGTCTCATTACTGATTATTTTAAATTTGATATTGATTTCTGAATATGTGAGATTCACCCATTTTTATCGATTCTGTGATTTTTCGATTCGACGTATTACCATATGGGTGAGCTATAAGAGAAAGGCTTCATTAGACAGAGCATATCTGAGTGGGGAGCACTAGTCGTCTTCGGTACAAAAGCGGATGGTTCCCTACGACTTTGCGTAGACTATAGAGAGTTGAATAAGCTCACGAAGAAGAACCGTTAACCCCTTCCTAGGATAGACGATCTTTTTGATCAGCCGGTTGGCTCCTTAGTATTTTCTCAGCTCGACTTAGCTACTGGATTTCATCAGCTTAGGGTCACTAACGATAGCATCGATAAAACATCATTTAGGCCACCCGATGGATTCTTTGAGTGGTTGTTTATGCCGTTTGGGCTAACCAATGCCCCAGCTATTTTATAGATTTGATGAGCCGTGTTTTTCGAGATGTCCTAAATAATTTCGTGGTAGTATTCGTGGACGACATTTTGGTGTTTTCCAAGAGTATGGAAGAGAATGCTATTCATCTTGAGGAGGTTCTTTGTGTTCATCAGTTGAAAGCAAAGTTCTCGAAGTGTCACTTTTGGCGTAAGGAGGTGCATTTCTTGGGGGCATGTAGTCTCAAGAGAAGGTCTAGCTGTTGATACCGCTAAGGTAGTAGTAGTGCAAGATTGGAAGGCCTCTAAGTACGCTACCGAAGTCAAAAGCTTCCTAGGTTTGGCTGCCTACTATAGGAAGTTTATCAGAGATTTCGCTAAGATTTCAGCACCATTTACTCGCCCCACTAAGAAGAATGCGACATTCGTAGGGGACGTAGATTGTGAGGATTCCTTCACGATGCTAAAGAGGGCCCTTACTAGTGCACCAGTGTTAGTTTTATCCGATGGAGCTAAGCCTTTTACAATATACACTAATGCATGTGGGATGGGTCTTGGGGCAATATTGATGCAAGAAGGAAGGGTAGTATGTTATGGGATTAGACAGTTGAGAACTCATGAGAAGAACTACCCCACCCATGATTTGGAGTTAGCTGCTATTGTTTTCGTGCTCAAGACTTGGAGACATTACTTGCTAGGAGAGACGTTTGAGATTTTCACTGGCCATAAATCATTGAAGTACTTATTCTCACAAAAGGATTTAAACTTGAGGCAGCAGCGTTGGATGAAGTTTCTAGCATTGTATGATTTCGTGATAGCTTATACCTTGGTAAAGGAAACGTGGTTGCGGATGCGTTAAGTAGGAAGAAAGCAACCCTTAGTCCAATGTCTGTGGAGTGGAAAAGCCTAGAGTTTATTTCTACCTTTGATTTTAAGCCCTTTACGGACATTACCCCTGGATTATTAGCAGCACTTGAGGTTAAGCCTACCCTCGTAGATCAGATTGCCTCAAGGCAGCGAAAGGATTCAGAGCTTATGGATATTCTAGAGAGGATTATTAGAGGAGAGGTATCTTGACATCTCCAACGCTATTCCATAGATAGTAAAGGGTGGCTAAGGAGAGATTGAAGACTTTTTGTCCCCCGCACTAGTGATTTGATGAGAGCAGTTCTAGCAAAAGCACACCATTCTCGAATGACTATTCATCCAGGTGGTAATAAGATGTATTGTAACGACCCAAAAAATTTAATGGTTTTAATAACGTAATTAACTGATTTTATTTTAAAATTTTAAATAATAAAAATTTTGAATTGAAAATTCAATGTTTGTAATACGTCTATTTAGACATAGCAAATGGTAAATTTTCATCTAAAAATATGGAAGTTATTTTCTTGTGTAATTTTATTTTAAATCAGTTAATAACAGTTGAATATAAAAATGTTTCGAAACCTGAATATGTCAACATGAGAAAATTTATTTAGAACACTCTGAATAAGACTACATAATTCGTTTTGCAAATTTCGGACGTTTTTAGCTCCGTTTGGATTTTTCTGTATGGAATAGCAACGTATATCAGTGTTCATATCGACTTTTTGATCGGATGATCCTATCACTAATATCTGTATACCATTTTGATCGTCTCGTCGTGCTGATCTCTACGGTATATTCAATTCTATGTTTTGAAGCCCGGTACACAGCGGAATCCACGAAACCGATGACCGTATCGGTACCGGATCCGTGAACGTTTGTTTTCATTTGAATTTCAAACTTTAACCGTGTCATCCAAGCAAGAATTAATTGGTTTAATAACTCTTGCTGAATCAGTGGACAGTCGTTCCTATTCAAATTTTGATTTATTTGCTTACGTTTTTATTTATTTATGCGGATCTATTTGATAGTCAGTCTGCTCTTTTTCTTCTACCTGAGACTCTTCCCTTCCTCTCAAAAATTTTCCTTCCTCCTCCATTTTTGCTCCGCCTCCATCCCAAAACTATTTCCCTGTCATTTTGCTTTCGCATCCCCTCTCCACCCTCCTTCGTCTCTTTCGTATTGCAACCGAACGACCTCGCGTCCTCCCTCCACCTCTCAGCCTTCATCTTTCCCAGACCCGCCGATCTCACCAAGGCCGTGCCGCGACCTTCCACCGCCCAGAACCCAACCTAGTCCTCTCATCCACGTTATGTTTACATAGGTATGCATTTAGTTACTGTTTACATAATAGTATACATACATTGCTCATTTCAAGAATTATGCGTAAAGTAAGTTTATATACAATTTCATTTGTGCGTGTACGGTATGTATATATTTGCCGTATCTTATATTTTGAAAATATTGTATTACATTTTTAAAAGTATATAGTAAAAAAATTCGATATATATATATATTATATTGGTTTTCGAAATTTTTTTTTGTTTTATATAAATGTATAGGCATATATATATAGTTATATTATAAGTGTCATGCTATATGTATATATATATATATATTGCAACGTCTGGATATGTGCAGTATTATAGCTAGAAGAAGTATATTGTGTGTGCTGTTGTTTTACATATCTGGGTATTCTATGCGTGAGTTATATAATGGGTATTTTAAGTAAACGGGTTGAATGTTTATATATATATATTTTGTTGTTGTATATATAAGTGAATAGTACATATTACATATATAAGTTATATGTTGTATATATATTTATAATTATACAAATATAATATGTGTACCGGTCTTTCACTTTTGAAGTGTATACAGATTTTTGTAAAGTAAGTTATAGTGGTTTCTAAAGGTATTATTTATAATATAATATATATGTTAGTCTGTTGTTTATATGTAAGGTGTTTACACTGTGTTTAAAATGCAATGTATATTTTTGGTTTAAATCAGATATTATTTTAAAAATATAAATAGATATGTTTATAGGTGTATGCATATTAGAGTTGTACACGTTTGGATTCCTAGTTATAAGTATACGTTTATGGCAATAATAATAATATTAAATAAAGTACACAGCTTTCAATTTATATAGAAGTGGCTGCCTTGTTATAATTATGTTGTAATAAGGATGATGTGGGAATAGATTTTGTAACAAATTTTAAAACATATATTTGGAGAAGAAATATATATATAGACGTGTATATATGAAATTTTAAAAAGAATGTAATATATATATGAGTTGATTTTGGATATATGTGTTCTGGTTAAAACAATGATTTGAAATATATATATTTTGTTAATATGTGTTTAAAATTTATTTGTAAACAAATATAATGTATTTATCTTATTTTAATATATGTTTGGATTTAGAGTATGACTTGATATATATATATAACTATATATAATTATATATAAGTCACTCGTACCAATTATCTTCATCGATCCTGTTCTGACTTGATTTCGTTAACTCCTATCTATCAGCTTTGATCATCGAATCGTGTCAATCTTGCTTTGCTTTGGAATTCGTAGCTTGTTTTGTTGTCAAACTCCTCTAACCTCGAAAGGTGAGAAATCACTCACGATTAACGTTCTTGTATTTATTAAATTTGATTTCAATTGAAACGACAATTGAAATATGCTGCTGTAGTTAGTTAAATTATTATATATGCTATTATCTGTAAATGTTCACTGTGGGATATGACACCATATCCTGTTTTTTATATTATATTGTTATTAATGATATGTATGCATGTTATATTATTATCATATCTGTTATCACTCTGCAAGTTCCCTGTTAGTATAGAATTCACTATGGGTTGAAATGATACAAACCCGAACGATCTGTAGAATAGGAGAAAATCGTTATGGGTTGAAATGATAAACCCAAGCGATTTTCATTTGAATTGAATTTGGGATTGCGGGTCGAAATGATATCTACCCATATATATATATTTAAATTATGGATTGAAATGATAAATATCCGTATCACTTGACCATAGGGTAGGAAATTATATACAGACACCGTTGGTCTATATATAAATATTTTAAAATGATTTCTATGGTTTTGAAAGGGAATATATATATGGTTTTATTTAATATTGGAAATGTTTTATATAGAAATAAGTTTTAATATAAAGTTAATTTAATTAATATAATATGTCTAGGTATTATATTTCTAAATAGATTTTCAAGGATTTGTATAAGTTAAGGAAGATAAAGTTGGATTAATTAAAATTGTATCTAATTAAGAATTCTACTTAATTAAATCGATTTGAACTATCGAATTTGAAATTTAAGATTTGATTTTATAACTTGATTTTTGATTTAAAGTGATTAAATGGATATTCCAAGTTTAAAGAAATCGAAGGAAAAATTTAGTTTAAATGTAATTTAAGGTTATTTAAAATATACTGAATTTATTAAGTGAATATTTCAAGACTAAATAATAATGAGGTTAAATCAAGATCTATATGAAGCTGTAAAACTTTGAAAGGTTGAATACTAAAGCTTTGAAAAATATTGGAATCTAAATGGTTTATTTTGTGATTCAGATCTGTATTTGAAATCAATATAATTTGAATTTGTTATTTAGAAACTGGATTGAATTAAAATGGATAAATCTAGATTGAATTAAATTTGAATTGGAACTCGAGTTGATTTGAATCAATTTGTGAAATTGAGGAAATATTTATATTTAATGGAAATGGTATTTCGGTTTTGAAGTATAAATTATTTTGAAAGGACCACGGTGTTATAGGGACGTTGGTGGTTAGTAGAGTATACTTCTATATGATAGATAGTTCCACAGATCCTTAGAGGATGGTCATCCCAAACATTCTTTGAGTTATTTGTATTTTAGTTGATATTTCACTTAAGTTGGATTTATTTATATCAGAATGTTAATCCTGACTCGAGTGTTTTGTGTTTTGCTTTACGCTCGGGTCAGACTGAGTGATACAGCTTTTGAGACTCACCTTTGGAGTTTGGAGCTTCGTTTGGAGATCCAACTATTGATTCAGCTTTCAGCTTTCCAGTTGATTTGTTCAGAGAGGTCATCTGTTTGTACTGGAGACTTCACTGTATTTGAGATATTATGTTGTATATTAACTCTGATGTTTATATAGTAGCTTCATGAACTACTATTTATCTATTCCGCTGCATTATTGTTATATTACTCTGTGACTGTGATTCTGTGATTGATTTATTTACTGTATATGTTGAGTTTTGCCAAATTTAAATTAACATCTAATATTTTGAGCAATTCAAGTCCGACATGTGTGGATGCGAATGGTTGAAAATAGCGGGTCGTTACATGTATAGGGACATGAAGAGAGTGTTTTATTGGAGCAGCATGAAGAAGGATATGGCAGAGTTTGTAGCTAAGTGTCTTGTGTGCCAAAGAGTTAAGGCGGAGCAGTAGTAACCCGGCGGATTGCTTCAACCATTAGATGTACCCGAATGGAAGTGGGATAGTGTTTCAATGGACTTCATAGGTGGTTTACCACGATCTAGGTAGGGGAATACCAGTATTTGGGTGATTGTAGAACTTTTGACTAAGAGCGCCCACTTCATTCCAGTTAAGAGTAAGAGGACGACACCTTATTTGGCATCCTTATATGTTCATGAGATAGTCTGACTTCATGGAGTTCCCTCTAACATAGTGAGCGATAGAGACTCTATCTTTACTAGCGAGTTTTGGAGAAGCTTGCAAGAGGCTTTAGGGATGCATATTAGATTGAGTATGGCTTATCACCCTCGGACGGACGACCAAACAGAGAGAGTTAATGGAGTTCTTAAGGATTTGTTGAGGATGTGCATTCTTGATTTTGGAGGAACTTGGGAGGAGCATCTTAATTTAGTGGAATTCGCTTATAATAATAGTTTTCAAGCTAGCAATGGGATGGCACCTTTTGAAGCTCTTTACGGAAGACCGTGCAAGTCGCCTTCATGTTGGTTAGAGTCTACAGAGAGATTGCTACTTGGTCCCGACATGATTAGAGAGACATCAGAAAAGATTAATTTAATTAGAAGAAAAATGAAGGCGGTCCAAGATAGGCAGAAATCCTATCAGACAAGCGGAGAAGGGACATTAAGTTTGAAGTATGAGACTTGGTTTTCATTAAGGTATCAGATTCATAGGACCGTTCCCATTGTGGAAAGGGTAGGGAAGATGGCGTATTGAATAAAGCTACTGGAGAGACTCGTGAGAGTTCATGATGTTTTCCATGTTTCGCACTTGAGAAAGTGCTTACATGATTCAGCAAAGGTAGTGGAACCTAGTTAACTTGAGGAAGTTGAAGTGGAGAGAGAAGCATCGGTTTGTCGCATTCCTACTAAGATCGTTGGGCGTGATATCAAGAAGCTTAGGAATAAGGAAGTACCTTTGGTTAAGGTGCAGTGGGGAGACAGCACTGAAGACGCTATGTGGGAGGCAGAAGAGAAAATGCGTATCTTTTATCCATATTTTTTCGATAGTATGTTTTGAATTTTCTATTTCCATCTTTAGTTTTGAATAGGTTCTTTCCTTTAGTATCCTTTGGGAGGGTAGATCTTAGGATTTAACCTAGGATGGTAGGACTAAATGTAAACATGTTACTAGAACATGTTATGTATGATGGATGCTAGTGGTTGCAAGTGTTTGCTAGTGGATGCTAATGGACGCATATATACACTAGGCACTATTATCTCTTAGGGATCAGCCTAACTAGGTTACTAAAGCATATGCATATGGATGTGTGCGCATTTGCATTTTATTTTCCATGGTTGATATAAATGGATGATTAGCATATGGTTGTTGCATTTGGATGGTGATTGTAGCACGCATGTAGAACTACCAGCTATCATTAGGGAATTTGCATTCATTTGGATACATGGCACAGGCATGATTGCATAAAAAGGAGGTCAACTGAATCAGTAGACCGCCTAATCTTTTTCATTAGTTAGGGACATTGACACTACACTATTTGCATATATATATATATATATATATATATATATATCATAAATTGCATTAGAAAACTTAAGGACAATGGATGTAATGAATGGTGGTTGAGTATATGGTTGTAGAATTTGGATGAAAATATTTATTCATTCTGCTGTCCTTAGAGATTTCGGGGACGAAATCTTTTAAGGAGGGGAGAATGTAACAACCCAAAATTTAAGCTATAGTAATTAATTAACGAATTAATTAAATAATAAAATAAGATTGGGAAATTATCAGAATTGAGCCACGGGAGTCGCACCATTATGTCCGTGGTAATTTTCTGGTCAATTTCCGTATATAGTTTGTCAAAATCCGAGTTAATATGAAGAAGATACGCTAGAAACAAGAATTGAATTAAAAAGAGAAAAAAATATAAATGGGTCAGGTCGACCCAGAACAAAGCCGGTTCGACCCTAGGGTCAACTCCCACCATTCTAAGGTCGACATATAGGTCGACCCTCACTTATTCTAGGTCGACCCGCACAATTCTTTTGCAGTTATTTTAAACGAACACGTCATTTTGCAAATTTAGTTCAATCCTGTGTGTTTGTGCTTCCATCAAACGGTTCCCAGTGAGCCTATGACGTGGTTGTACCAGATTTAATCTTCAAGTCCAATGGTCTAAGATCCCTAAACTACACTATAAATAAGACCCTAGGCCTAGCTATTTTTCTCATTCAGATTTTCTCCTATCTGAGTTCATTGCCTAAGGCTGGACCCTAAATAGAATATTTTTCTAAGGAGAAGATCATTTTTTGATAAAAATATTCTACACTCTAGAAGTGGATCAAGGAAGACCAAGGAATAGAACTAAGGACCACATGTGAGTGTTTAGTAATTATTTGAGATTTTTAAGTAATTTAAAATAATAGGGTTCTCAATAGTTGTAGTTTTCTACAATTGAGACAATTTTTATATAAGTTATTTACAGTTAATTTTTAAAGTTCTTTTCAGTCTATTTTATTCAGCTATTTTTATTTAGCTATTTTATTCGGTTATTTACAGTTATTTACATTTATTTACATCTATTTTACGTTAAATTTCAGCCTGTAAATGTTAGTTTCTTTTTATTCCTTTTTTACGCGAATAAAATAATAAAAAGAGAATAATTCGCAAATATGAATTAAATAGAACTAAACATTAAATTTACAGAAACTAGATGTAAAATAAGAAAAACTGTAATAAAAAGAAGATAGACTGAAATAGGCAAATTTGAGACATTTGCAAGCATGTTTATAACTAGTGGTTATAACTAAAAAGATAACAAAAAAATAGTAACAATTATAACGTAGGTTATAATTAAGCAGAAAGAATAGAAAGGCTTATTTTAAAACTTTGACTAAGTTAATAAGCAAATTATAACATAGGTTATAATTAGAAATAGCAAAAAAGGCTTGTTTTAAAAACTTATAATTAAGTTAATAAGCAAATATAGCAGAGATAACAGAAAAGACTTATTTTAAAGACTTAGATTAAGTTAATAAGCAAATAAAGCAGAAATAACAGAAGAGGCTTATTTTAAAACTTACACTAAGTTAATAAGCAAAGATAGAAGCAAGGCCCGCACCAATAGCATTCCCTTTCAGACTAGGACTGATGGCCTCATAATAGTTAGGTGAGGCTAGGAAGGAGGACCCTTTCAGACTAGGACTGCTGGTCTCACAATAGTTAGGTGAGGCTAGGACACGCTTATGCTAACTAGGGTAAATAAGGGGCCAATAGATAGAAGCTCAAATCGGGGGGATTTGGGCAAGGGGCGCAACTAGATTTTGTTTGTTAGGACCCGTACCAACAACATTCCCTTTCAGACTAGTACTGATGGTCTTACAAAACACTTAGGTGCGGCTGGGCAGGACCCTTTTAGGCTAGGACTGATGGTCTTACAACAGATTAGGTGACACTGGGCACGCTTATGCTGATAGGGTGAGTAAGAGGTCACAAGAGGGGGGCGACAGTGAGTGTGTACCAACGGTGACCGAGCGTGCGGCATCGATTAAGGTTGTATTTCGCTATTGTGTTCCAAGTGCTAAACATGTGTCTTTTGCTGTAGGACCCATAGGATGAGACTAGCTCATGGTGGCACAACAGAGATAGAAGGCCAATCAACGGGTAGAATTAGGATTCAGCCTAATTAAAATAGGATTAGGATCTTAGCCTAATCACAGTAATCTAAGACAAATGCAAACAATCACAATCAAAGCAAACAGTTAAACAGTATTTTATCCCAGTTTTATCTTTCCTTTATTTATTTTTATAATAGAACTATTGCTAAGTCTATTATCTTTATCTTGCATAGAAATGCTAGTAATTACTGTCACTTACCAGACTTATAGTCTGACCCACTCCTCTATTTCCCCTTTTCCCCCATAGGCCAGCAGAGGCAAGGATGGTAGATTCAGATTTCCTAGAGATTCAGTTGCGGAGTTTTTCTTCATGTGTTCTTCTTCTTTTTAGTTTTCTTTCATTTGGCTTTTTGATGTACTGGTACTTTATGAGAGGACGATTTTTATTGTTTATGTACTCTGATGATGTGACTGAGATGGTTTTTTTCACGAGACATGTGTATTTGGTTTTTAAGACATATTCTATTTTAATGACTTATTTTATGAAGTAATGAAGTTTAATTTTAATGTTTCCACTGTTATTATTTATATGTCTTGTGAATCTTAGTCTCTGCAATGTTTTAGCTATATCTATAACGCACCACATTCTTTAGTGTGCCCTTTTTGGGTATACTAAGGGGTGTGTGGTGTTTCACACATCTACAGGTTGTGCACCTCGGTGGTATACCGAACTCCATCACTAGCATCCTTTTGTTCTAGTTGTATAAACCCCACATACAACATTCCCATATAGGTACATAACACCGAAGTATTATCGTCCCCGTATGGATGTGATTCGTTCTTGAAATGTCTCAAACTAACCGGTTGTCATAAGGAGACATACCAAACCAATATATATAAATTGCCCAAAACGTGCATCTATATATATATATGTGTGTGTGTGTGTATATCACTTGAACCACATATTTATATAGTTGTATAATATATTTCGTCCACTATTCGGTAACCCCTAGTCGGGCATACCAAACTATACATATGTTTAAATTATGTATCGATATATTGTATCGAGTTGCCATTAGTTACCAAAGAGACCTATCGAGAGCCACAACTATATTGTGGACTTATCTGAAAACCAACAGCTCAAAAGAAGTTGGCATGTAGGTCCTATCATAGCACTCAAGAGTACCGCAGAACATTGTATGACCTACTCTAGACTGGCATCCTAGTCTCTCCCCACCCCTGCTCTGGGACATGTCTATTGGTCGTGCACCTCAATGGTACAATGGATTCCATACACCAATTGGTAGCCCCAAGTCAGACATACCGAAACTATATATAAACACTTTAAAACACATATCAATAAATATATAATATTCCATGCATATCCCAGTAGCCCCAAGTCGGATATACCAAAACTATATTTTTACATATAGACATATATAAATCACATAAATTATATGTAGGTTTATGTACATATATATAACCAGTCCAACTATACAGCTTTAATAAACACATATCGTGCACATTTACATACTCGAAAGCAATACACAACCAAAGTAACAAATATATCATCACGATATTAATAACAATTCGCACGTACAATCATATAAACAATTCAACAATAATGCATCTTACTTAAGTAACCAATATAACAACATATCTTCTTCGTACTATTTTATAGAAGTCTCAAGCTTACTTTATAAAATAATATCCTCACAAAATCAATCCATGATAGCTTAATATCACTTAACTCTTCTATTAAATTAAGTTTATCTATTAATAAGGCCTTCAAATATTATATAGCTCATGTATATTTTATATATGCATGTATGTATGTATGCGTACCTGTATATCACAAACCATTTCTTAGGGTCTAAAGTAAATAACTCATGTTATAATAATATTTGGGATTTGATAACCTTAATCAAACCCTACTAAATAATATAATACTTCTTTTGTAATTTCTAACTTTCCAAATCCCTTTTATAAACCAATATCAAGGCCAGATAAACTTCAAAGGCATTTTAATATAAGTTTAACCTACCAAAACAATTATTTTAGTCTTACAGCTTATATTAATGCTCACACTTTTAATTTTTATTAGTAATAAAATATGTAATCATATTTCTACCACTAATATAATTATAAACTAGGATTTAATTAATTTATAACCATGTTAACAATTAAAATCAACCCTTTTTAATTTTGTTTAATACGAACGAGACACAATATATATATATATGGGATCTTACAATTATCTCGAATATCTACTCAAACTAATCCAATCGAATTGGGAGTAATTACGTATATATATTATTCTACCTCTCCTATATAATATTTTTCAATATATATAATTACGAAAATTTATACTGAATATAAATTAAGAGTTGTAATCCCACTCATATGAATCGTAATTTCTTCACTGTCTAAATCCCATCCAACCTTATACTATTTCGTAGATAATCTCACTATGAATGCAACGTTGAAGACCGCTTCCTTGTTAGACATCGTATGTAAGAGATATGAATTAAAAATGAAATGAATAACCAATTCATTAATTAATTTTAATTAACAAACTAATACCTTAATTAACATTAAACCACTTTCTTCCCCAATTCTCCTTTACTGTGCATAAACGTGCACACCTATCTTTACCATGCACTTTCAAGTTTCAACTCCTCCAACCAAGCTACGGACCATCAGAGCACTTCCCATCGCCCCCAAGGCTCATCACTTCGCAAGCCAAACACGATGAGCCTCCCCCTCTCGACCAACCAACAGTCGTGACCTCAAATAGAGGACCGTTCTTCCTCCAACCTGCCCAATCGATGCAGCTCCGGAGGAGAAACTCAATGCCACCCTCACCTTCGCCTATCTTCGCCCCAATCACCCCTAACCCATTAAGTCCAAAACCCTAAAAGGAATGTAGAACTGTTAAACCTTGTTGTTGCCTCTAGCATCGCACTACATGACTGGCCCCCAACGAATGCCATTTTTATGAGGTTTTTAGGTGGAGGAAAGGCTAATGGTTGCTATGACGAATTTCATTTCAGGGGAAAAAAGAATGAAGGATAAGATATTTCCAAAGGGGGAGATATTATATAAAGAGGGAGGACATAATAAGGTTTATCACTTTATTTAATGGATTAAATAAATCGATTCACGTTCCGAGCTCATATGACCACATGGTCCACCAGATCGCTATGAAACTCGTCGACACACATTATCTCATTTTTCAGGTCCTGATGGTATAAATTTTGTTGCCATTCGAGACGGTGCTTTAGGATAATAATTTCACTCATTTCAAGGTCATTTTGGCCATCGAATAACCTGATTCCAAAAATCCTTCAACCACACGTCCCATAATGAAGTCCTCTTCCCAGAATCACAGGCCATCGGTCGAGATTCCTCTTGACCTACTATGCACGTATTTTTGCAAAATATGTATAATAGGTAAATCGTAAAAATGTCTTGGCTTCAAATATAGTGATATTTATACTCATTTTGATTAGCAATGTCAACTCGGACTCATTGAAAGTGGTTTTGAGTCTTAATTCGCCCATATGAAAAAGTTAGATTTTAGACCTTCAATGAATTATTGATTCAATATTTAAATCAATTATTTATATATCCAGTCATTGAATGCGGGTAGTTACACATATGCTCTAATTTAGTAGGAATCGCCTAACCTATGCTCCGATACCAAATGAAACAACATGCCATCTACGACGTCCCGATTCAATGCATAAAATGATGCGGACATCGCAGACCTCGCAAATGGCGGATCGTTTTTGAGGTAAAATATATTAAAAAAAACATAACACAAAGCAATCTATAATATTCTACACTTTCTAAAACTCATGGCAGAAGGAATAAAATAAAATAATCGGTAATACAATAATCCTAAATGACAAAGTACAATATCAAGTAAACTTCACTTACAACATTTCTCTACGCTAGTAAAAAAATCAACCTAAAATCTGGAAATAACTAAGACAAAATAGTAGATAGCTAATAGACAAGTAAATGTGTGTCTCTATTGTACCATCATGCCTCCAGGTCATCACCAGTTCTCTCTATTGACCTATCAGAATATATCTAAAAAGAAGAATGATAAAGGGGTCAGACATACGTCTAAGGATTGAAACACGTCATATAACTATATAATATTAATAAGCTATTAAAACAACACTTATTCTTGAAAACCATACCTTAACTCGTGTCACCTGCACCCAACAAGTCAGCTAGACATAATATAATACCATATTGACTCATATGCTAAGGTCTTACTAAATTCTAGCTCATGCATAATCATATGCCCATGATTTGACCTCAAGTCTCAACCCGCTATCATCAAATCATATACTTAGGACTTATCTCCTCTAAACATATTGTGATGCCAAATCAAATGCTAAGGACTTAACTCCTCGTACTATCATACATCGAGGACTCACCTCCTCGGACTGCCACATATTGAGGACTCGGGTCCTTGGACTATCGTATGTTGAGGACTCCGCTCCTCGGACTATCGTATATTGAGGACTAAACTCCTCGGGCTATCGCATCACCACATACAAACCATATATAATGAACTTTTCCAACTAAGAAAGTTTTCTAAACTATTTAAAACCATAGCAAACAATATACCAAAACGTTCATTGTCTCACCATGATCCTGTTGCAACAAACCGCACGTGAAATGGAGGTTATATGCGCGAGTTATAAATGTTTAAAGTTAAAGAGTATTATTACAATTATTTAATTATATATTGTGTTAAAATTTTAATATTCCTCCCCGTATATCATCATCGTATTTTGGTATCTTATCTTTCAACAGTAAAACAAAAACCCATTCTCATTCAGAACCCACGCCATCATCATCTTTTGACCTTCACCTTCGCCGCCACGGGCCATTTCACCCTAATCAGACTTCACTGATCGTCTCCCCATGCCTGGTCGTTTCTGATGCCACCTCACCTTAGCCCACAACGTCCCACCACGACCAACGGCCATCGGTTATCTCTGACGGATTTTGACCAACCCATGACCATTTGACTCAATTGAAAACCACCACGAGGACCTGCTCGTCCATATCTATATATCTATACTTTCTAATCGTTGTATCTCGTCATTTTACTGTTGGATCAAAACGAACGGTCTATGTTTGTTGAATTTCTAATGTGCTTATTGATTAATCCATACACCCGATCAATAAACAAATACCAATAGTGGAATCGTGTCATCGAGAACTACAATTTTGATATATAATATGTCTAATTTGGAATAATTTTGTATTTTGCACTTTTTAATTAAAGGGAATTAACTTTTGCTAACTACAATCATTAAAAGTTCACTTTTAATCATCTAGCCATGGCTTACTACATCCTATTCAGGCGTATATAAAGAAATCAACTTTTAATTATTAATTACATCATTATAATTTGGTTTAAGATCATATAGAGGTAAATTATTGTGTTTTAGCAATATATATATATATATATACATATACATACATACATATATATATATATATGATAAATCTCACTCACCGATTAGCTGTGCACCTTCTCCGATCCGAGGTGAATCCTCCTCCTTCTTCACTGTCCATAAACTCCTTGCCTTAAAAAGGCCAAATTTCTCAATAGCTTTAATTCATTTGAGTAGCTCTCTTCGTAGTTATCGATTCCAAATTATTATTCATTTAATTTGGATTTGATTTGGTGGATTTGGAATTGATATTATTTAGAGACAAATGAAGCAGAAGATGGGGATTATAGATAAGATGTTTAGGCTAAAGTCTGATTAGAGAATATATTTTCATTTCTATTTTATAGGCTGAAATAATTAAAATTTAGGCTAAAATCTTGAAATTAATATATTATAAAAATACAACTTGGTTTGACTTCTTCTAATTTTTGGTCCGTTTAACCAAATTCAGCAAGTTATATATGTTTTCTTCTTGTAAAAGACATTTCAGATGCAATGGAATATGTCTCAAAGGTTAATTCTAGACCCTGTAGAAATTTACTATTTTTCCATTATATGAAATTATTATTTTACCCTTTTAATTTAATTATCTAATTTCGTAAAATTACGAGATATTGCAAATATATCAATCATGATTAACTGCTTACAAAGTAGTGTATAATGACCATAGAACATCAACCATGATTGATTCAAATTCATCCATTAAAATGGATTCAGAATTCTGCACATATATATTATAATAATGCATACTCATCCTCAATCATGCAATCCAAACTACAACATGTAAAATAACACTCCATCAACAAAGCTGCAACAATCTCGATCATAGATTAACACATGCCATGCATCCTAACAATTCATAATTGACCATAATAAATGTCCACAGCAAAACATAGATTGATCTAGACATGCATGTCCAAATAAGTGAATACATATGAATCATCATAGCTCATCAAAAAAATAAAGCGCATACGCTCAAAAATGGTAATACTGCACTACCTATCATCAAATAACACAGGTTTGCTAATCCTTGTATTGACTATACATCCATCAAACAAACCTCACATCACTTGTGTGCATCGGATATATGATAACTCATAGGCCATTCCTCTTCTAAGACTAGTGGAGAAATCTTGATTTCTTAGTGCTCGAATCCATGCCACTCCGAAGCCCAGGAACTAGACCCATGTATCCTTAAGGTCCAGAGTACATAGATCGACATAAATGATTCAGGATAATGTATCCTCATTCCCAAGTGAGCATCTTCATACGCCCCCTCTTTACGAGCACACTTCAAAACCTCCAAGTATCAACGATCCCTTTGCACGTGTCATCATAGTCGAACACATCCTCATCCCATTCCATTTGTTTCCATGGTAGAACACATCCTCTTGTTCAACCCTCAAGTCCTTATCCTCATCAAACTTGCCTTTATAGATCACCATCACAACTCGATCGCCATTACAACTCGATTGCCATCGAGTCATCTCCATTGGAAAACAACTCCATCATCAATGAGTCATCATCATCAGAACATCTTTATACATCCAACATAAGTTGTAGAGTCATCTCGTTCCAGTCTTCAGTACTTGGAAAAATCCGACTCAAAAATCTTCCTTCATTTGATGATAGGGATGACTCACCTAAAACACCAAAGAGGGATTTATTGGCGAGGAGAGTTCCAATACATCTAAAAGCAAAACATTTACTGAAGTATTTTTATTTTGGATCAATACTTCCACCTTTTTTAAGATAAATATATTTTCTTCCTAAAAATACCACCATCATTTTATAAAATAACTTATTAAAAATATTTTCAGTCGTTTTAAATCAATTCAAAATAATTTCAAAGAAAACACTGTTTTATGTAAAAATCAAATCATAAAAATTTCTTCAAAATAGAAACATTTTGTTTTAAAAGTTTTTGTAGAAGCTGATAATTGTTTGTATTTATCAAAAAATCAAAATGATAGGTGATAAGTTCATCATATGTTTACCATTATAATTTTAAACCGAACATCCTTTCATAAAAATATTTTCAAATAACATTTCTATTAAAATAAAATATTTTAAACCAAACATCCTTTCATAAAAATATTTTCAAATAACTTATGTACAATTTCTCTTTCTTTAGATAAGACTTTCCACTTTTAACAAAGCATTTCTAAATCATAATACCATTATAAAGATAAATTCCAAAGGATGTTTTTAAAAACAATCAAATTTCTCACAAAAAATGTTTCTCCAAAGGCTGATTTCAACTTCCAATATCTATTTGAAACACCTTTTTATCAAAAATATTTCCAAATAAAATATTTTTACAATGTTCATTTTTCCTTACGAGAATATCACCATAAAAATATTATATTTTCCAAATTAAATATTTTATTATCATCAAAAATTTCAACAAATCACTTTATACCCAAAATAAACATTTTTTGCTTTTTGATAAAATATTTTTAAAATAAAAATGTATATTTTATAAATTTTCTAAAAATATTGTTTACTTAAAAATAAAAAGTGATTCCATCCTATAAGGTCGGGTTTTAATTATAATTTAATATCATATTTGTGTCATTACGGTTATAACTAACATTTAACCCCTCCTATAAGTGTCTATCCTGCTCTAATACTGCTTTTTTATTACCACACAAAGGTCATCATAAATAAACATCGTTTTTAGGTGAGGTAATAGTGGTTAAACAAATAATTGTTACACACAAAGCATACAACCATCAATAAGAATTCTCTCTTTTATATTTTAGCTCAACCTAAGGTGTAAATTATTCTATCCTAATTGGTTTAAACCTACCTAAGACTCAGCGAATAGCTAAACCTAAGCTTTAATAATAAGTGTGATGATCCACTATTTTCGACATTTAAAATCAATTATAAACGCCGTCAAAATACGCTTACAACTAAATCCAGATATTAAAGACAGTGGATCATGGGTATATAAAATTAAAAAGTCTAAAATAATGAACATAAAAAAGGAAATTGCACATCGGAATTTAAACATAAATATATCATTTCGACAATCAAATATTACATCAATTCGACACATCGGATAATATATATATTTCAGTACATTAACCATTTAAAAATAACAACTATATAACTAGGATGCAAGAGATATACTTTATCATCCTGTTGATATGACTTATTCCATACCCTTTGTTTCCTCTTTTACTTCCACCTGCAAACTTACAAAAACATAAAATACATATAATAAAGGAAAACGTTGTCAACTGTGTTTGGACCGTGCTAATTTCTATATACCTCGACCAGACTTATTGCATAATAAAAGACTTCATACGTACTCTTTTGGGATCAAGCCCACATATTTCTATATTCTGCTCTTGCATCCAAATACCTGTTACCATATAACAACCATAAAAACCAGTGCAACAAATGTAACAATATAAGCATGAAATAGTATTCCTACTAAACCATAATAATTAATCATTATAAATATGGGGTAACAAAAATAATAGTTCATTTAGCCATTAAACATCACATACGTTTGACAACACTTAATGTCAACACCAAACATCAAATAAAGCAATCATAATATATATTCTCACACATGTACTAATTATCAACTATTAGTAACACACCATTAATGCAAGTATAGATCAATTAAATGTGTATTAACCCACTATATTAATAACACAAACACCAAATCACAAAATGTGTACTAATCCACTATATTGGTAATACAACACCATATCATCAAATTGTAGTAACAGACTATATTAGTGATACAAACATCAACACAATAAAACCATAGTCAACTACACACAATGTAGTAATAATATGGTAAAATAACACATACATATCCAAATGTGATTTCTTCATTATAAAACAATATTTGACAATTCAAATCAATAATTGATCGCATATTACATCCATCCAAGCATTGTATTTACAATACTTATTTTTCTTAAGTATAAAAGAAATCCTTTTACTATTTTTTATTACAAACACACGTTCATCTATTTCAAAATAATAATAATCCTTCAAGATGATAAAATACCTCAAAAATACTTCATTATAATCTCATTACCTCAAACCCCTTAATACGTCGTATTCCTCAACAAAAATGGTAATTTACATCAAATTATTTTTCAAAACAATAATATTATGATTTTACATCAAAAAAATGAGATATTAAAATCTTTTTAATATTTTGTCAAAACAATGACATATTAAAATCTCTTTAATATTTTTTCAAAACCAGTTTGTTACTGTTTATCTAAAAATAACAATATATTCTTATAATATATTTTAAAACTCACTTTTATTGTTATTCGTCCTGAAATAGCAATAACTTATACCAAAACACTTTTGGAAATAAACTCCCACCATTGTTGTTGTTGTTATTCCAAGTATCCTTTTTATTTTATTAACCAAATAATAATAATGATAATATTTTCCTATATAAACACCTTAAAATCAATTGTATTGTTGTTTACTCAAAACAATATAATCTTTTTCCAACACTATATTATTATTATGAAATTCCCCTTTATTTTATAAATAAAAATATACTTCTAATTATATTTTTTGAGAAAAATGAGTGATCTTTCATAAGGAGGAGAGCACTCCTGTAATTTTATTCCACACTTAAAAAAAGAGCTACAAACAAGTCTGGTAGGTGGCTCTTCCCCATGATCCCATACAAATAAAATAAACTAAAAAACCTATCCCAAAAAAAGAAAAAAAGAAGCATGTAAAGGATAAAAAACGAGCAAAGTAGAAGCATCATAATCCATAAGCATCGTCAAGGTTGTGGCCTCGATGATAGAAAGATCTCGTTAATAGTCGAGAAAGTGTAAAGAAGCTACAAGGGTTCTAGCGGAATGTCGACACTCAGCATATCCAATGAAGAAAGACGTCTGATCTGTACTGCCTAATTCTACAGCTAAAACTAAAAACTCAACAAACAGGGTGAGGCTTATTTATATATATATATATGTGTGTGTGTGTGTGTGTGTGTGTGTGTGTCTGTGTGTAAATCAATTATATACATATATATGCAAGAGGAGAAGAATGAACATGTACTGGATATAGTAGCCTAGGTAAGACAAGTGGATAGAGGACAACGAGTCTAGGCATGAGTTTGTTACACAATAACAATAGTGAGTCAAGGTGTCCATGTACATTCTCGTCTAGCGGGATGATGCTTACATCATTATTGTTTCTATTGTTAATAACAATTCTCTCACGTAAGGTATCAACACGAGATTTTACCCTTCTAAGAAACCGTTGAAAGCTATTACCAATAGTTAATTTATATGTATTGTTCGAAATCTAGTTGAAACATAATAAAGCAGTCATTTAAGTCAAATTATCTGATGTAGAATTATTGTTGTTGTTGTTGTTATTGAAAAATCTTTGACTTCTTTTAAACCAAATAAACCATGTTGATATAGTGAAAATAGCGTCTAATAAGAATCTCCGATCTGGAGTGTGGAATTGTCTCAACTTAGAGCAATAAAACTCGCAATTAAGTACATTAGAAGTAATATTAAAACCGAAGTTTTAAGAATGCGCCTAAGCGTAAAATTGGTAAACTGACAGTCGTAGTAAAAATGTGCAATTGTTTCTAGGTTCCAATTGCAGAAAATACATTTTTTTCTATATGCACATTCTTCCTTTTTTAAAAGTTTAATGGTATTGAGTTTCTCATGTAATATTAACCATATATGTAACTTGGATTTAGAAGGTGCATTCACTTTCCATATAAATTTAAAAGGATTAGGTTTAATTCTTGCGAAATTTAGAAAAATGAATTAGAAGTAAAGTTGTTAGCCCTATCCCAATACCAAATTTTGATATCGTTATTATTATCTATATCATAAAATTCTAACTTGGCACATAGAAGAGAAAATTGGTAGAAAGTAGTTCCTTGTAGTGTACGGTTAAAGCTAAACTCCCATGGAAGTCCATATTAGGTCTATGGACTTCTAAAATTAAAACATATTTGAAACTACATATATCGTAGAGTTCAGTAAATTCTACTTTAAGAGGGATAATAGGGATCCAACAATCATGCCAAAAGGATGTGTTATTCCCTAAATGGACTGTGTTACCGATACTTAGTTTAAAAATATCCTGGCTTTCAATTTAAAAATATATTTTTCGTCGTTATTTATGAATTCCTCTAGAAATTAATAAGTAATAATCTTATTAAATATTTTACTTTAATTTCAGTAAAATTTGTTAAATCATTATTATCTACATATACCAATCAAAAATCAATAAATAACGCTCTCTTGATTTATTTTCCCATAGTTTATAAAGTTGCATAATTTCATCTAATTTCTATTAATTGTTACTTTCGCATTCAAACTCATAGTTTATAATAATTAAACATCTAAAAATACAAAATCAACAGCAAACATCCAAACTAAGGCATAACTCATTCAAAACATTATACTAATCACGCAATCATCATCACATATCATTAAATATTATTTTTCATCAATATACATGCATTTAATATTTTTAAACTTTAATTATTTAAAATAAATAAACTATATAATTGCACTTTTGGAAGCAACCTCTAAACTCAGCAAATCCAATGCTAAATCACCTAAAATTCCACCATGAGTCCAATGGAAGAAACCATGAATGAGTCGGAGTTGTATGTAAAAGGTATTAAGGTTCGAAGTTTCAGGGTCTAGTTTGTAAATAAAAAAATTTAAGGGCTTAACAAAAAATTTCACCTCTCTTCTATAGTTTCTAATGAGCCCAAAATGAACACTACCACTGTCCTCCATACGCCACCCTTACTAGACCAACCTAGGCTCGTCATCTTTGTCTTGACCTATCGCTGATGTTTATTAGGCTTTACCTAACCCTAATTCGATAATTCCAACTACATCGGTCGATGACTCTTCAATTGAAGGTGGATCCGAGTTTTGTGGCCAAGCTTTACCCAATTGCACCATTAATTCCAACAATCGTCATCACAATCAAAGTCGCTCAATTTAAAGACCCTAACCTACCACCATGCCTTTGACCATCAATTTATGACTGGCTAGAGCTTCTTATTCAAAAACAAACACCTGACGTCCCTTCTATTAGTCGAGCTTCGAAATGATATAAAATTTAATGGGTATCAGATACCTTTAATATTGAATTAATTTATAATTAGCGAAAATCATCTACCATTAAAATGAGATCAAGAGGAATTTTAGCATTAAGGAATAGTGGCTAATGTGATGGTCGCTCTCTAGAGTTTCTAAGCATCATTTATATAGGCAGTGTGGCGAGTTTAATTGTGTGTAACCATTTGGCCCAAAAATGACTGTATACACTATTTAAATACTATAATGCCACTATTTCACAAACCATAACTCCAAATCCACTAGAATTATATATCAACCGATCGACTCAGAAAGACCTTTATAATAATTATAAACATGATACCTGTGACGACCCGCCCTTCTGGACCCTCGAAAATCGACACAAAATACTCAACAGTATAATATGCCGATGATCGAATGCCGGAAAAGACAGATTGTTGAAGAATAAGAAAGTAGATAGAAGAAGAAAGAACTAAACAAAATCAGAACCTCACAGTCGCAGTGGATAAAATATAATATATAGAACAGATCTTTACACAAAATGAAAACTATATCTGTTTATATACAATACATCATCATCAGAGTATGTCATAATACAATCATCAATATCCAGTCAATCAGTCAATACAACAATCACAGCAGCGGAATAATACAAGTACGAGAAATACGTCTCGAACTCCAGCTCCTCTCTTGAGCTCCATAGCATCCTATCCTGTAAATATACTCGGTCTGACCCGAGCATTATAATAAAATAACACCCGAGTCAGTCTGGGATACCAGCGCATCATAAATACATCCAAACTGATTATTAAAGTTTCAAAATCCTTTGAAACAAAAGCATCTCGTAAGACCACGCCACAAATAAACATGTCGGGTTTTTACCTTACGATAGCTAATACACTTTTTATAAAAATCCTCTGATATTATAATAGGGTCTATTCACAAATACTTATAAAATAGCCGAAATTGTTACATCTATTAAATTCCGGCATACTAGCCACAACGTGGGTAATACAAACAAAACTCGTACAAGGCACGTAGGGAGAATGGATTTCCAACGAATGACTAGGCACTGGGGTACCACCTATCACAGTATGTGGCCTAGATCACAGTACCGAGGAGTACGCCCGCTCCCCTGCAACACAAGACCGGAATCATCCCTTACTGGATAATTCCAAGTAAAATCACCCCACGGTTGTGATCAGCAACAGCACCACTAAGCCGAAATAAAAGGGACATCTAGACAGGGATGACCTTACTCTCAAGTGGGGGCTACCCACGAAGCCTTGCTGCATATCCCCTGATTTTCTGTCATTCCCGGTTGATGAGGCTTGAGGCTAAACGATACCTTTCAGAACATATCCCTTAGAATGCCCATCGTCCACCTGATGATGTCACGAAAGCATTCGTCCATATAAGTCCGTCCCGGGTCCGAACGGAACCGAAGGCACTACCCCTACTACATCCATTTTGGAAATATCCTCAGGATTAGTAGCGAATAGCCCTTGCACTTCACTGCTCCATCTTCGACTCCGAACACGTTACACAAAACGTACAAACCGAATCGAAGTGGTTTTCGAGTCTCCAGACCTAGAATCCCGGTATACGGAAACTCGATCCCGGTCTCTTCGAAACGATCGCGCATTTGGCCAATATTGATAGTCGGTGATTTAACTATCAATTAATGTTCACAAACATCCATACACATCCATCACACAATAAATAATCTCCATATTATTTATTTTCTTCTAATATCTTTCAAAGATATATTTTCACATTTTCAAAACTCGTTTGAAAACAATTTTCCACTCTTCCATTACAAGGTAAATCTTTTACCCTTTATTCCCATCGGGAATAACCAAGTATAAAACAATTTGCATTTAAAACAGTTAAAAATACTTTATACTGAAATATACTTTAAAATATGAAAATTACTTCTATTTATTTACTCAAAATATAAATTTAAAATATGTGAAGAAAACTAGTCATTAACACATAAACTTTGATTTAAAGATAAGGGTTTAGTTTAACTAAATTCAAAATAGCGTTATAAGAAGAAAAATGCTAATTTTAACAACTTAAGCCAAAACCAACTTTTAAATAAATCCATTCGTAAAAATATTTACTAATATATTCTCAAATCATTACGATTTCTAAATTATTAGTTTGTTACTTTAAAAATAACAATTTCTTAAAAATACTTTTAAAACGATTTAAAACTTAACCTTAGTTAAATAAAATCTTTTTATAAACATTTACTTGGTTTTCCCAGGGAAACACTTTCCCGTTTCTAAACATTCCAAAGTACTCTTTCATATAAATCCACTGATTTATTTCAAGTCAATTTATGATTTCAACATAAATTTCCAATTCCATACTTAACTATAACTTCCTCCGAAGTTAAATCACAATTTTCCATTTCCGGAAATTCATTTTTAAATATAGTTTAAACATTTTTAAATAAACATTTTGGTGAATTTTCAATAGAAACCATATTTTCAATTTACTTAAATAAAATTCCAATGGAGAAAACGGAATTTTAAAAATATTCTATTAACACTTAAAATTGTACATTTATATTCGGAAGCTTCATTTTAACATATTTTTACTTTTCCGGATATCACTATTCATCATTAAATAAACCACTGTTATTTTACTCGATTTATAATTTCATAGAATTCATTTCCAGAAAACTTATATTTCACATTCAACGATTGATAAATTTCCCACAATATTTAAAATCCCAATTTTACCAATTTACATTTTCCATTTCAAAACAGAATCCAATTTTTATATTCCTTTAAATTCCTTATTTAACAATTTCTTTAATTTCTTTTAAATCCCCAATTTCTTCATTTATAATTTAATTCTGGAATTATAATTTATACCACAATTTCACAGAACAATTTAAAATTCCAGATTTATCAATCACAACATATAAACAGGTATCACTATCAATTATAAAATAATTGCTACATCGTGAGGAATCCAGTTGGATCCCTCCAACCTGTTTTTCCCTGCATACACAAATATTAGCACATCACAATATAAATATCAATCCAGACTGATAATAACAATTATATTCAGCCATCCACACAGATATTTAAATATTAACTATTAAAATGCCTAGCATCCAGATGTGAGTGAGAAAAACTCACCTTGAGTTCGGCGAGCGTTCGAAATTTAAATTAAACCGGACGATGTCCGATTTAACCCAATTTCCTACTTGCCCGGAATGAATCCGGGTCTGCTCCATCTCGAAGTGCTCGTCTCTGCGATTCCAACGGTTCCAGTTTCGTTATATTCTGATAACGTACGAGCGAGTTACGGTTTTATTAAGTTTGAATTTAAATTTGAAAACAATTTCCTTTTTATAAAATCATACCATCTCAGTCGTTCGATCTGAGATGATGAATTCAAGGCCGCGTTCCACTCTTGCTTCTCTTCCTCACGCATGCGATACTCCAGACCATCGAACCCATACAACGCGAAACTAGGGTTAACAACCACGACCCCCACGGTGCCCTATGCGACGATCCAAGACCTCCACCTCGAAGCCCCAACCACCCTCTCCCTTCGCCCCTAATAGCTCTGAGCTCGGTCCTCCCCATTGCCCAAAAATCGAGCACAAACTGGCCACGACCGGGCCTTGAAATCTCCCTCCACGCGACCCTAAAATCCATCACTACCGTCCACCTTGAAGATCTCGACATCCCCTTCAATCTTCTAGTTGGAAATTTTGTGAATTAATGCGTGGATTGATTGCAAATTAGTGAAAAGGGAGAATCGTTTCCGGCCATTGAACGAATACAAGCGGCGGCTGAACGTTTTTGCTAGGGTTTAGTGAAAAATGCAATTATATAATAGTTTTAATATTATTTAATTAATAAAATTTCTCGTTTTAACAGTTCACGCAAACGACCTCCAATTCTCACGTTCCGACAGGCTATCCTGGGGTTTTTCCGTGTTCCGGACACAATGGAACAGGTTTCGTAAGCTAATTTGATAGTATGCGCGAGTTACGGAATTAAACGATCAATTTAAAATTAAATCGGTTTAATCGATTTCGATGCGTTTCGAGCTGCCACGGTCACACGACAACTCTGAATGCCACGAAAATTGAAATCCGATAATAACTAACTATTACGGATCCCATGGAACTGGTTTCGTCGAATTCCGAGACTGTGCCCTGGAAGGCTATTTTAACTCGTCTATTAAATCTGGCGATTTTCAAAATTAACGAAAACGCTTAAAATTTCACTTTTTAAAATTTTGTTAACTTAACAATAAATCATATAAAATTTATAAACACGTCAAAAATCATTCTGGCTCATTCCGGACCAAAATCTGATTAAATTGAAATTTAAAAATATTAAATTCATTTTAAATTAATATAAAATTCCAAATATTAATTTATCAACTTTAAAATTCATCTAAAAATCCAATAATATTATTTATAGCCAATTGAGCTTAGAAATACATTTAAACACCACTTTTATAATCATTTACCCCAAATTCACCTTTTTATCCCAATTTCAAATATTTACTTATTATTTTTCCATAAATCAAATTCAACCCAAAATTACTATAATTAAAAATTACAGCTTATTTCATTGATTGAATCTGAATCTATTCATTTTAAAATCAATTAAGAATCCACATTAACATTTAAAACGAATTAAATGTTCGGATTCAATGGCTTAAAAATACGGGATGTTACATTCCTCCCCCCTTATAAAAATTTCGTCCCCGAAATTTGCTAAGGTAAAAATATTCTTCAACCCATTTACTTACCCAATTTGCTTAGTTAAAAGCTTACATTCACTTTCCCAAAAAGTTTCAGCTCCTTTTCAAAATCATTTGTTTTATCTACTCTAAAGCCTGTATTTTAACATTTGCTTTCAAAAATAACTTTACTTATTAATAAATTTTCCCAAAAACCCCCAAAAAATTTCTAACTCCCAAAATTTTTGAAAAAATTTGGCGGAGTCTCCTTTGTACGGAGGAGCTTCTGCGATATCGCAGGATACACAAATATATATACATCGGCTCACACGGCCGGAAACCAAAATATATCACAATATATATCATTTTTCCAATTATATTTGCGTAGGCGTACCTTTTAGCAAATTTTTAATAGCAAGCGGCTAATATATCGCATATACGCGCTCCAACTCTCTCGAACGCCTTCCGTACCTGTACTTACTCAACAACTCATCAGTTTTCAATGATATGAGCATTTTAACAACATTTCCAAAATAAATGCAAACCAAACATATCCATTTCATTGCCAAACCAACAAACTCCATCATTTAACAATGTTAACCATAATTTATCAACAATTCAAAAGTTTCAATCACTTTTTAAATTTCTTATTCAAATCCAAACTTCATTTTTATTTCGCTTGAATGACTTGCATTCAAGTCTAATATTCTCAATCCATATTTACATCAATTTGATTACATGCATATCACTTGCATCAACTTACTTCAATTCAATTACAAATTGATTAACAATCAAATTCTTATTCTTAAATTTGATATACTTACATTTTCTTTAATTTAACTTACATTCCAAATTTGATTTACAATCAAACTTCATTTTAAACTTGAAACATTTGCATTTCTTTTATAATCCCTTTTCATTCATATGCAAACATTACTTATTAAAATGCAACCCATTCTGATTGATTCTAAACTAATTCCATTCTCTCTTTAAATCAATTCACTTGCATTTATATACAAACTTTTGAATTAGATTCCAATCCATATCAATTTATTCAAAGGTCAACTTCAATTGCTTTTTAAACAACTCAATTCTGAATACAAGCAATTTCATGTCATTCAAGCAAAATAATCACCACATAAGCTTATAACCATTTAAAATTAATTCCAACTTAGATTCATATAAATTTTTATTCCATTTGCATGGTACACAATCCAAGAATTTATTTTTTCCAATGCAATTTGTTAATTAAATTTTCCTTACATCTTTATGTCATTAACCAACTCAAGTTTATATTAATATCGTTTCATTCTGGATTGTTTACAACCCATACGTCCTTATTTCATCTCAATAATTAATTAAAACTCATTTCACTTGTTTTTCAGTTTTATTATCTAAAAATTTCATTCGGAATTACTTAAATAAGCCCATTCACAATCATTTGTTTTTCTTCCAAGTTACTTAAGTTCTTTCACAAAATTTCCATCATCTTCTTATATCAATTTTATTTTATTTTCATTTGATTCTCATTCAAATCAAATTTCAATTCCTTTACAACTTTAATGCTCTTTGTTTATTTATCCAATCCATGTACAAATTTATTTTATTAACAAAGAGACCATTTAAATTATTTCTCTCATTTGAATTTACTTACCATTCAAACCACCACTATTATGAGCTAATTACATTATTCATTCTCACTTCCAACATTTATTACCAAAATTAAATTCCATTCCAGAACTGGGTCTTATTCTTACTTTCCAAATTCTAACAACTATCAAAATTTCATCCATGCCAATACAAACTCTATTTAATTTAGCTTACACAAGATTTATTTCCAAACAATCATTTTGGATTTAGTTGAGTAAACATTTACTTCATTCAACATCACTTCAACTAAATTAAATTTCCATTTAATTAAATTCTTATCCCATTTTAATTCAAGGTTAACTAAATTATATATGCATTTTCAATTTAATTCCTTTCCAGAATTAATTCAAGTTCATCTAAATTTTATTTAGCCCACCTGAATTTAAACCATTTCCTTTACTACTTTAAATAAGAATTTAATTACATTCATTCTTATTCATAACACAACAGAAATTTTAATATTCAGCTTAATTCCATCTTAGTCGAAGTTAAACCAAATTCAATTTAATCTTAATTCTCCATATCCAAGTTCAACTTATTTACCAACTTCAGTTCACTTACCTCTTTTATATTTTATAATTGTTTCACCTTACCTTGCATTCCATTTAAAATTAAGTTCGAATTCACCATTCCACTTAACCATTTTTATTTGTGATTATAATTCCATTTTACTTGAGTTTAAAATCAAATTGCCCATTCTCAAGTTCTTCAACTTATTTATAAGTTTGTATTGCTCATTTCAACTCATTTACATTTTTATAACCACAGTGTCAAATTATAACACTTAATAGCTTAAGAATATGAATTCACTTACACAATTAAAAGCATTTACATTTCACCTTTATACTTATTTCAAGTGAATTTCAATTTACTCAGGTGTACTTCGATTTCAGGTTTCAATTTAACTTAACTTATCTTAAGTTAAACCCAAATATATTCCCTTCACCGTCATTTCTTTGCAAATTTTAAATATACAATTCCAGATTATAAGTATAACACTTACCAGCTTATGGATACAATTTGTTACACAATGATCCATAATTACAAAGTCATTTAATCTTTCAATTTAACTCAAATTAATTCCAATTTCCAATTTTATTTAATTTATCCCAAGATAAATTCTAATTTCTATTTACTTCAATAACTTCATTTACCTCCATTTACCCAAATTAAATTTAAATTTCTGGATTAAAATTTCCATCCTTCCTTTCTCACTTAAATCAACTTTACTTTCAAGATTATAGTTGATTTATTCCAATTTCCCCATTTTTATTTTAACAGAATTCCCAGAATTCAATTTACCCGGATTTATTTCAAAACCAATTTGAAATATAAATCAACGCATTCCCATTTGATATCCAATTCAAATACCAAATTCCAAAATAATCTGTTTTTACCAAAACAATTTTCCCCTTTAAAATTGTTAAAACGACTTGTATATAAACAAGTATAAACAAATATCTTAACCAATCACCACGGAAGCAATCCATCACCTTAGAAACTCGAAAATGAATTCTAATGATGTGGCCAGCATCATCAAGATTATTTTCCAGCGACTGAACTGAGTTCAATGCTTTCCACTTCCAAAATTCACTTCAAATCAATTTCCATTCAAAAATATTTCCCAAAATATACTCCATCATTGACTCTAAAAGCCTGGGAAAACATTTCAACATTCCCAAAATTTCAAATTTCCAAATCCTTGTTTACATTCATTTAAAAAAACACTTCTCAAAATTTCCGGGTTTTAAATTCTGGTTTAAATCAAATTTCAATTTCACTTCTTCTTATTTATACCATATTTAGTTAATTCTGTTTAGTTATAAACCATTTTAATATCTTAAATTCTTATTTGCCTAGAAATCATTTTAAATTTTAAATCATATTTTAATTTCTTATTTAATTATAGAAGAAACAACCAACCAAACATCCAATATATAATAATCCAGAAAATTATTTCTTTATATCAAAATATAATTTTGAGTAAAATTATTTCATTTACCCACTTTAAAAACAATACTATGTCGGTTTATCTTGTTTAAGAGTTTAGAAACCCCTATCGATACGGTTGTACTTCCCGCACCGACCAGAATTCATAAACACTCAACCGATAAGTCAACATAGTATAAAAACAATTTTATATCCACTAACAAGTACGCTCTCATAGCTATTATTACACTCAACTCATTATAGAGTACTATTGACTCTATTTAATGAGAAATTTCCCACCAAAGCCTAGGTTGTCGCCAACCTAAGCTCTGATACCAAGTGTGACGACCCGCCCTTCTGGACCCTCGAAAATCGACACAAAATACTCAACAGTATTGTAACGACCCGGAATTTTCGAACCCGAAAATTCCAGATAGTTAGGAAAAGAAGAAAAGAGATAGAAGAAGAAGAAAACAGAAACACAACACAGATTCTCACATTCGCAGCGGATAAAATATAATATCAAATAAATAGCAGTTATACAAAGGAAATTTGTATCAGTTAATTACATTTTTATACATCAGAGTTACAACATCTCACAATCACTGGACAGTTAAAATAACTTGTCCCAGATAATAACAATATACCACAGCGGAATACACTCCATACGTTCCTACCATCCAGCTCGTCTCCTGAGCTCCAGAACGTAATTACCTGAAAATCTGTAATACTCGGTCTGACCCGAGCATTACATCAAAGTAACACCCGGGTCAGGCTGGAAACCAGCGTGAGTAAACCCATCTAACATGGAGTACAAAAGCATACAACTTATATAAACCCGGGGTAACTTATATCAATCTTACACTTCACAAGTGGTTATAGACATCAACCATTTCACACGACAATTTCTAAGTGCCAAAACTTAGATTTAAATGGTCCAATTCACTTAAGTCATTCCATTCCAGTCTATTGATTTCACATATCAATATAAAAAAAACGAAGTGGTTTCGGGTATTTACTAACACCCGACTCCGGTCTCTTCGAATTCAATGTCTCTTAACCCAAGTTATTCAAGTGCATACAAATTTTAAATTTAAATACTGGATGTCACTTTTTACAGCAATTTACCATCGATAAATAACCACATTATCACTGTCTACTCAAACATACCATATCATAAAACATTTCATATTAGAGATATCAATCAATTTAAGGTCTTTAACAACATTCCATCACTCATATGCAAAATTCATCACTTTCACACTTTATTTAATTTATCTCAATTTACACTAATTACTAATCTTTAATCACTTAGTTTACCTAAACATTTATTGCTTTTCAAATAAATAAATGTTTTGTCCTTTTAATTATCATCTTAATTAATCGCCCTTGATTAATTATTCTTTAATTACATTAAGCTTTAATTAATAGCACAAATTTATTTAATCTTCACCGTACACATTAAGTACACTTATCCTCCTTCGGTTTATTCCATCTAGTAATTACCATTTATTACTTTACTAAGTAATTACACTTATTAATTACAATAAGTAATTATATTTACTCGATCATCACATGGTTTATTTTAACTAGTTAATTAACTTAACTAAATCACAATAATTAATTAGTTGCATTAAGTAATTAACCCCTTTAAATTTTCTATCGATTTACTACTTCTTTATTACTTACCTTTAAGACAACCAAATTTAAATCACTTAACTTAACATTTAAAACTTGAACCTGTTTCAATATCTTGTTAAATGCTTTACATTGGAACTTGGTCAATAGCTCTTTGGAAAAAAACTTATTTATTTGAAAACCTATCTAATTAAATTGCTTAAACACTTTATCATCTCTCAATAGCTTTAAATTAGGAAAATACTTATATATATATTTTTGGTTTGGTTTGTTTTGTTTTAACTTTGTATTCTTATGTTTTATAAAACCATTTCAAATTTTATTTTAATTTTATTTTAACTTTAGCCTGGAACACATATGCAAACCCAATCTCAGACACGAGACAAAATGCTTCTTTCCCGAGACCTTTCTCGAGACAAACCTCAAACCCAAAATCACTGACACAACAAAACTATCGTGCACGTGCACAGTAGCCTAGCGTCGCTCCGATCACCGTGGATACACTTCGCATGTCGACAAAGACTAACCCGTCTCGAAAGATCGCCCAGAACAGCAAAATCGAAAGCCAAACAAAATCGAGCTCTAAGGTCCAATATCTGGAATGATCGTCACCTAGAAAAGACCTCGACTTCGGAAAATTTCGACCATCGGAGAGTCTATAACTCCTGTCACAACTTCGCCGTCGCCCAAACTTCCATCTCCCAGTATCTTTTTGCACTCGATCATTTAGAGATGTAACGTCGATCAAAATACCCAACCAAAACCAAACTAGGGCTACAGACTTCATCGTCCAACCACCATCGCCACCGACCACTGATCACCTTCCTCACATTTTTTCCAGAACCACCCGTACCTCCTCCATCTCCAGTGATGTTTCCGACCACTCCAGTTGCTCCGACCACCAGAATTCGTTCAAAACCCAAATTCCAGTCATTCCTAAATACACCTTCAATTCGAACAAAAATATCTCTGATATTTATTTTAAAAATCATAACTTTTAAAATGGTTTCAAGTTAAAATCTTATAACAGTAATTTAAGATGATTAATTTTACAAGTTTTAAGAAGTTCTACTGTATTTTCCAGATTTTGGCATAGTTTAAATCTTAAACTACTTGAATCTATTTTTATAAATGTGGTTATACGTATACAACTACTTTTCATTCAGAAATTTGAGTCTAAATTGTTTAGGTGAGATGTATTTGATTTTTGATCAGGTTTTTAAAACTCTAAATTATGAACAGAACATTTCTTCTCTGTTTCCCAGACCTGCATCTACTTACACACACATATATACATACAATAATATTTATCTTCATGCAAGAACTTATCACCTCTATACTTCAATATAATCACAACATTCAGATATCAACAGATTCGAGATTAAATTGGTGAGCTTTACTCACTGTTATATAAAATCTGTTGAGAACGAGAGTGTTATACTCACCTGGAAAATAACTTGAACAGAGCAGCTACTATTGATCCTGATCAAGAACACGGCTTGTATTGGTTAATCTCCTTACTTGTTTGATTAGTTGCTGAATTATACTTCTCTTCTCTTTTTAGTTATTGAGTTAGTCTGGTTTGCTATATGTATATATTTTTCCCTTTTTTTTTCTGGTATTCAATTTGATGAACGAAATGTAACCAAGAAAGTGACATATATAAAATGTGTACAGCTGAAGATATTTGTACAAGATTTTTGTAGGCTTGGTCGGAGATTTTTATTTTATTTTGGAGGCTAATATGACTTCTCTTTTGTGCTAGCATTTAATGCTTGTCTGCCTATGTATTTGCATGCTTATCTTTTCATAATCTACATATATCTTCATTGATATGGATATATTCAACAAATTTAAGTTGCATTCGATTAGGTTCGAGTGCCGGGCTGCAACAAGGCTGAAAGTAGAGATAACTCCTCTTGTTTTAGGTCTTTACTTTGCTAATTCCTACCCTATTTTTTTTATAAATATTATGAACTGACAAAATATTGTGCTGAGATGATAGAAATTAAATGCCTTGCTTCATAACATGTTGGCATACCATAATTATGTTCGGCTGTAAAAAGATATTTGTAAATGAAAGTACACTTTGTAATTAGATATATGGCTTGAGTAAGAAGATTTGTTTTTATCAACTACTAGCTTTCAAATGTACAGCATATGTTTGTATTTATTTATCAAATGTCAACAAATGTAAAGCATTTTAATTCAATCTTATAAGAAAGATTTTATTGTAAATATTATTAAGAGATTTTATTTTAGATTTCCAGAATCCAATTTCCTTTTCACAATACAAATTTAAATAAATAAATGGCAATTATTTCCTAAGGTCGTATCTTTTAAAATGATAAGTTTACATTTTATTTAATTGGATTAAATATTTATTTAAAATAATGTTGCCAAAATACCGGGTCATCACATTCCTCCCCCCTTTGAACTTTTCGTCCCCGAAAAGAAACGAAGCCAGATTTTCTTTTTTTTTAAAATACTTAAAATCAGATAAATTTCTTTGATCATTTTTTTTATATACTTTTAAATATCCATATAATATTACTAAAATAGTTTTTATAAAAATACTTTTATAACTCGATGTTTCGACAAGTCCATCCTTGTTCTCACAGAAATTCGGTCATACGTTGATCAGGCGTAGGACTGAAAATCTATAAGTACTCGGTAAACCCGTTTTCAACACCTAGTGAAAATATTTGGAAAATAACTTTATTGAAAATATAGAAAACAGTTTTGAAAATAGAGGAAATATCTTTGGTGAAATTGCTCTGGAAATCATCACACCCATCCATGGTCACAGTCACATCCTGGGTTACGTTGCCATCGCAGCAAAAGTCCATGTAACTGATTACACCATAGAACCCACAACAGATCGCAGTTACATCCAGGGTTACGTTGCCGTCACAGCAAAAGTCCATGTAACTGTTGGCTCTCAGCGGCACACACGATTACGCTGTCAAAATGAAACTTCTCCACTCCCACATAGGTCACAGTCTACCGATGTAAAATCAAACATAGACTGTTGGCTCTCAGCGGCACACACGACTTTCGCTATGTTACCATAGTGTCGCAGTCTACCGATATAAAATCAAACGTAGACTGTTGGCTCTCAGCGGCACACACGACTTTCGCTATGGTCTGCAGTAGATCGCAGTGACATCGAGTTACACTGTCGTCACAGCATAACCCAAATGCCTCTGTAGGCACCAGCCCCTCGAATTTCGCTACACAATAATCCTCAGGAACTAGTTTTGTCCGGACTCCTCACAGGATCAACTTTAGAACCTCCCCCTTAGAGGCTCAAGGCAGTACCACCCAGTGGCACTCCTGAGAAGTTCATTTCAAGGGAGTGCCTTTTTCCCCAGAGCAAATCTCAAAACACTTTATACTATACACATATAGTATTTTCCAAATCATACACCTAGTATGAATCTCATATAAATGCCTTTTACAAAATCGATTCCCAAAATCGATAATTCACAAACTAGGCTTTCCAAATTCTAATATTGATTTTATCCAGAAATCAAAAGCCTTCCCAAATGCCATAGGTTTCCAAAACCTTTCCTCAAAATCATTTTCACAAATCCTTTTTATAAATACATATATATAAAAGTTTTGAAAAATCTTTGAATCAATTTGTACTTGTATAAATTCATTTTTATACTTCAAATACTTTCAAAAATCATTTTCTTCTGGCAATAGATTCAACAAGGTGGTTTTTATCTCATTTATCAAAGATATACAATTTCCTTTTCTTTCCAAAACAAATATTAAATTTAAATTTTAAATCTGCTTATAATGTCACTTGCCAATTTACTTACTTTTATTATAAAGTAAAATTTTAATTAGTAAGATACCCAATTTCCACTTTACTTCCATAAAGTTAAGTTCTACTGTAGAAATATCAAATTTTAATTTATTTTATTAAAGGTCATCATATATTCGCAAAATATACTTTCAATTTCAAAAATCATTTACAGTTCTTTATCCACAAATTTTCCAAATCGATTTATTTCAAACCGTACGATGTTCACATATCATCCGTACGCAATATCAATCTGATCGCTCACTCGATCACACAATTTCACTTCCGAACTAGTATTGTCCACCCGACTTTCTCGTGCGGACTCAAATCTGGTTTCTCGATCAGAAACCGTCATTCTCCTTGCATAGTCACACCTATGATAGAGAATATCCAGAACCAATCAAAATCCATATCCAGGTTCGCCGTCGAAAATCGAGCGAAAAATCCCAACTCGGATCGATAATACTATCTCGAAATTCTGTACTCGAATCTGGACCAAATCACTATGCGAATAGAATAATATACGTACATCCTACGTATTTACCTTCATTGATTATCAACCAAATCAATTTTCCTTCTCTATTCACATTCACTTTGATTTTATTCACTTATTCACATTTGCCTAAATCCCCATTTGGATTATCACTTCAATTCTTATCTCCGTTGGGTATTTACTCAATAACAGTTTGAACTCCGACCAATTTATATTTAGAAAATAGCTTGGAAAATTTTAAATATATATAAGTAGTTGAAAAATAATTATTAGTTTGTAAAATAGCTGTAATCAGTTAAGTAATTGTAAGATAGTTGAAAAATAGTAATGATTTATAAACAGAAATCAGTTGTAAAATTGTTAAATAGTTTCAAAAGTAATTGTAAAACAAGCTTAATATAGTTTTAGGTTTAAAAAGAAAAGTTGTATAGTAAATAGTTTGGAAAAAATAGATTTATATTAAACAATTTATTTTGAAAATAGTCTAGAGTCAAACTGTTCAACTTCCCCATTTCCATTTCAATCAATTTCCCATTAAATTGATCCAGTTTCAATTCAATTTGAATTATCCACAATTTCTTTCTTAAATTCAAATCAAATTCCATTTGATTTTAAACATATTCACTTTAATTACAATTCCAAATTATTTAAATTAATTTAGACTAACTCCAAATTGAATCCACTTCAATTTCAAATCATTTCAATTCCCTTATGAATTAATCCCAATTCCCATTTGAATTTTATACTTATCCATCTTCAATTCTAGTTATTTCAGACTAAATTCAATTTGAACTAATGAAATCTGAATCTCAACTCTAAACCATCTCGAATTATATGAATTTGAGTTAAATTTTCAAATGTTGATTTAATCCCATAAATCAAATTTACCTTTACTTTTAATTTAACAGCCTAACCATTTAATTCTGAGTTCAAATTTCAAAATTCCATTTTAATTTATCTTTACTTCTACATAAACTTATTTCTAGGTTCAAATAATAATTCAAACCCCTTTTTAAACAATTTAATCTTCGAAATTCAATTTATTACCCAAATTCAATCTTGGAACCAATCCTTAACCATTTCAGTTTACATATTCATTTTAAACATTCAAATCTTAATGTTCAAAGTGATCACATTTCCACAAGTCCAATTTTTATCTTTAAAATCAAAATTACTTAAGTAATTTCAAATTAAAGTTTAGTTCCATTTAATTTCAATAATGAAATAGATATTACCTCAATCTACTTCTTAATTCATTTAAACAATCAAATTCATAGTCTCATAATTACTGATAATGACAGGATGATATTAAGATAAATAAACATCCAATTTATTTAAAGCATTCATCATCCACTACCCATTCTAGATCTCAAACCTATTTGAGATCACATATAATCCCCTACCAAATCAACCCATTTAACTTTCCTAAGTTAAACCTCAATTTCATCTTGAAATTTCCAATTCAGGTTGTTTGTTCCACACTTATTTAACTTCCTTTAAGTTAAATTCAATTTAATATCGTCAAACTTATTCAAATTTGAATTCCCACTTCAAATTTTAAACTTCTCATTAATAAATCTTTTAAGTTCAAAAACTTATCACTTTGGGTTTTCACATTACATTCCAAATTTAAAACTCAACTTTTAGAGTTTATTTCAACCCATTTTTGATATGATGTATATCCACATATATACATATTAATTTCCTTTACACACCAAGTTATCTTTAAATTTAAACCGCCTTTGGTTCAAAACAAATTTTCAACAACTTTTGTTGAAACAGGACCCTTCCATTTAAATATATTAAATAACATTATTTATTATTTCTTTATCAATTTGAAACAAATTCCGAATTTTCTAGCTTAGATTTAAAACTTCACAATTTATATCATCTTCAGTTCCAATTTATAAGTCATACTTGCCTAAATGTTTTACTTTCCTAAAACATTTCATTTTGCTTACTCCTTAATACATATTTATTATTAAACACAACAATCATTTATGATAATAACCAAGATTATCATATTAGGAAACCAATTCATTATTATCTTATTCTGAAACTTTTCCCCTAAATTCAAGATTTAATTTCAGTTTGAATCCATTTTAAACTTACCTTTATTTAATTTCAATTTGGTTGTATTTCTATTACCTCTTAATTCAATTCTAATAATTTAACAACCAATTACCTTAACATTTATTAAAAAGAAATATTGCTTTATATATCAAAATATAATCATTTAAAATCTTTATATAAGAAAATAACAAGTACGCTCTCTCATATATATTACACTCAACTCATTCTAGGGTACTATTGACCCTATCTTTAGATGAGTACACCCACCAGAGCCAAGGTTTACGCTTAACCTTTGCTCTGATACCAACTGTAACGACCCGGAATTTTCGAACCCGAAAATTCCAGATAGTTAGGAAAAGAAGAAAAGAGATAGAAGAAGAAGAAAACAGAAACACAACACAGATTCTCACATTCGCAGCGGATAAAATATAATATCAAATAAATAGCAGTTATACAAAGGAAATTTGTATCAGTTAATTACATTTTTATACATCAGAGTTACAACATCTCACAATCACTGGACAGTTAAAATAACTTGTCCCAGATAATAACAATATACCACAGCGGAATACACTCCATACGTTCCTACCATCCAGCTCGTCTCCTGAGCTCCAGAACGTAATTACCTGAAAATCTGTAATACTCGGTCTGACCCGAGCATTACATCAAAGTAACACCCGGGTCAGGCTGGAAACCAGCGTGAGTAAACCCATCTAACATGGAGTACAAAAGCATACAACTTATATAAACCCGGGGTAACTTATATCAATCTTACACTTCACAAGTGGTTATAGACATCAACCATTTCACACGACAATTTCTAAGTGCCAAAACTTAGATTTAAATGGTCCAATTCACTTAAGTCATTCCATTCCAGTCTATTGATTTCACATATCAATATAAAAAAAACGAAGTGGTTTCGGGTATTTACTAACACCCGACTCCGGTCTCTTCGAATTCAATGTCTCTTAACCCAAGTTATTCAAGTGCATACAAATTTTAAATTTAAATACTGGATGTCACTTTTTACAGCAATTTACCATCGATAAATAACCACATTATCACTGTCTACTCAAACATACCATATCATAAAACATTTCATATTAGAGATATCAATCAATTTAAGGTCTTTAACAACATTCCATCACTCATATGCAAAATTCATCACTTTCACACTTTATTTAATTTATCTCAATTTACACTAATTACTAATCTTTAATCACTTAGTTTACCTAAACATTTATTGATTTTCAAATAAATAAATGTTTTGTCCTTTTAATTATCATCTTAATTAATCGCCCTTGATTAATTATTCTTTAATTACATTAAGCTTTAATTAATAGCACAAATTTATTTAATCTTCACCATACACATTAAGTACACTTATCCTCCTTCGGTTTATTCCATCTAGTAATTACCATTTATTACTTTACTAAGTAATTACACTTATTAATTACAATAAGTAATTATATTTACTCGATCATCACATGGTTTATTTTAACTAGTTAATTAACTTAACTAAATCACAATAATTAATTAGTTGCATTAAGTAATTAACCCCTTTAAATTTTCTATCGATTTACTACTTCTTTATTACTTACCTTTAAGACAACCAAATTTAAATCACTTAACTTAACATTTAAAACTTGAACCTGTTTCAATATCTTGTTAAATGCTTTACATTGGAACTTGGTCAATAGCTCTTTGGAAAAAAACTTATTTATTTGAAAACCTATCTAATTAAATTGCTTAAACACTTTATCATCTCTCAATAGCTTTAAATTAGGAAAATACTTATATATATATTTTTGGTTTGGTTTGTTTTGTTTTAACTTTGTATTCTTATGTTTTATAAAACCATTTCAAATTTTATTTTAATTTTATTTTAACTTTAGCCTGGAACACATATGCAAACCCAATCTCAGACACAAGACAAAATGCTTCTTTCCCGAGACCTTTCTCGAGACAAACCTCAAACCCAAAATCACTGACACAACAAAACTATCGTGCACGTGCACAGTAGCCTAGCGTCGCTCCGATCACCGTGGATACACTTCGCATGTCGACAAAGACTAACCCGTCTCGAAAGATCGCCCAGAACAGCAAAATCGAAAGCCAAACAAAATCGAGCTCTAAGGTCCAATATCTGGAATGATCGTCACCTAGAAAAGACCTCGACTTCGGAAAATTTCGACCATCGGAGAGTCTATAACTCCTGTCACAACTTCGCCGTCGCCCAAACTTCCATCTCCTAGTATCTTGTTGCACTCGATCATTTAGAGATGTAACGTCGATCAAAATACCCAACCAAAACCAAACTAGGGCTACAGACTTCATCGTCCAACCACCATCGCCACCGACCACTGATCACCTTCCTCACATTTTTTCCAGAACCACCCGTACCTCCTCCATCTCCAGTGATGTTTCCGACCACTCCAGTTGCTCCGACCACCAGAATTCGTTCAAAACCCAAATTCCAGTCATTCCTAAATACACCTTCAATTCGAACAAAAATATCTCTGATATTTATTTTAAAAATCATAACTTTTAAAATGGTTTCAAGTTAAAATCTTATAACAGTAATTTAAGATGATTAATTTTACAAGTTTTAAGAAGTTCTACTGTATTTTCCAGATTTTGGCATAGTTTAAATCTTAAACTACTTGAATCTATTTTTATAAATGTGGTTATACGTATACAACTACTTTTCATTCAGAAATTTGAGTCTAAATTGTTTAGGTGAGATGTATTTGATTTTTGATCAGGTTTTTAAAACTCTAAATTATGAACAGAACATTTCTTCTCTGTTTCCCAGACCTGCATCTACTTACACACACATATATACATACAATAATATTTATCTTCATGCAAGAACTTATCACCTCTATACTTCAATATAATCACAACATTCAGATATCAACAGATTCGAGATTAAATTTGTGAGCTTTACTCACTGTTATATAAAATCTGTTGAGAACGAGAGTGTTATACTCACCTGGAAAATAACTTGAACAGAGCAGCTACTATTGATCCTGATCAAGAACACGGCTTGTATTGGTTAATCTCCTTACTTGTTTGATTAGTTGCTGAATTATACTTCTCTTCTCTTTTTAGTTATTGAGTTAGTCTGGTTTGCTATATGTATATATTTTTCCCTTTTTTTTTCTGGTATTCAATTTGATGAACGAAATGTAACCAAGAAAGTGACATATATAAAATGTGTACAGCTGAAGATATTTGTACAAGATTTTTGTAGGCTTGGTCGGAGATTTTTATTTTATTTTGGAGGCTAATATGACTTCTCTTTTGTGCTAGCATTTAATGCTTGTCTGCCTATGTATTTGCATGCTTATCTTTTCATAATCTACATATATCTTCATTGATATGGATATATTCAACAAATTTAAGTTGCATTCGATTAGGTTCGAGTGCCGGGCTGCAACAAGGCTGAAAGTAGAGATAACTCCTCTTGTTTTAGGTCTTTACTTTGCTAATTCCTACCCTATTTTTTTTATAAATATTATGAACTGACAAAATATTGTGCTGAGATGATAGAAATTAAATGCCTTGCTTCATAACATGTTGGCATACCATAATTATGTTCGGCTGTAAAAAGATATTTGTAAATGAAAGTACACTTTGTAATTAGATATATGGCTTGAGTAAGAAGATTTGTTTTTATCAACTACTAGCTTTCAAATGTACAGCATATGTTTGTATTTATTTATCAAATGTCAACAAATGTAAAGCATTTTAATTCAATCTTATAAGAAAGATTTTATTGTAAATATTATTAAGAGATTTTATTTTAGATTTCCAGAATCCAATTTCCTTTTCACAATACAAATTTAAATAAATAAATGGCAATTATTTCCTAAGGTCGTATCTTTTAAAATGATAAGTTTACATTTTATTTAATTGGATTAAATATTTATTTAAAATAATGTTGCCAAAATACCGGGTCATCACAAGTATAATATGCCGACGATCGAATGCCGGAAAAGACAGATTGTAGAAGAATAAGAAAGTAGATAGAAGAAGAAAGAACTAAACAAAATCAGAACCTCACAGTCGCAGTGGATAAAATATAATATATAGAACAGATCTTTACACAAAATGAAAACTATATCTGTTTATATACAATACATCATCATCAGAGTATGTCATAATACAATCATCAATATCCAGTCAATCAGTCAATACAACAATCACAGCAGCGGAATAATACAAGTACGAGAAATACGTCTCGAACTCCAGCTCCTCTCCCGAGCTCCATAGCATCCTATCTTGTAAATATACTCGGTCTGACCCGAGCATTATAATAAAATAACACCCGAGTCAGTCTAGAATACCAGCGCATCATAAATACATCCAAACTGATTATTAAAGTTTCAAAATCCTTTGAAACAAAAGCATCTCGTAAGACCACGCCACAAATAAACATGTCGGGTTTTTACCTTACGATAGCTAAAACACTTTTTATAAAAATCCTCTGATATTATAATAGGGTCTATTCACAAATACTTATAAAATAGCCGAAATTGTTACATCTATTAAATTCCGGCATACTAGCCACAACGTGGGTAATACAAACAAAACTCGTACAAGGCACGTAGGGAGAATGGATTTCCAACGAATGACTAGGCACTGGGGTACCACCTGTCACAGTACGTGGCCTAGATCACAGTACCGAGGAGTACGCCCGCTCCCCTGCAACACAAGACCGGAATCATCCCTTACTGGATAATTCCAAGTAAAATCACCCCACGGTTGTGATCAGCAACCGCACCACTAAGCCGAAATAAAAGGGACATCTAGACAGGGATGACCTTACTCTCAAGTGGGGGCTACCCACGAAGCCTTGCTGCATATCCCCTGATTTTCAGTCATTCCCGGTTGATGAGGCTTGAGGCTAAACGATACCTTTCAGAACATATCCCTTAGAATGCCCATCGTCCACCTGACGATGTCACGAAAGCATTCGTCCATATAAGTCCGTCCCGGGTCCGAACGGAACCGAAGGCACTACCCCTACTACATCCATTTTGGAAATATCCTCAGGATTAGTAGCGAATAGCCCTTGCACTTCACTGCTCCATCTTCGACTCCGAACACGTTACACGAAACGTACAAACCGAATCGAAGTGGTTTTCGAGTCTCCAGACCTAGAATCCCGGTATACGGAAACTCGATCCCGGTCTCTTCGAAACGATCGCGCATTTGGCCAATATTGATAGTCGGTGATTTAACTATCAATTAATGTTCACAAACATCCATACACATCCATCACACAATAAATAATCTCCATATTATTTATTTTCTTCTAATATCTTTCAAAGATATATTTTCACATTTTCAAAACTCGTTTGAAAACAATTTTCCACTCTTCCATTACAAGGTAAATCTTTTACCCTTTATTCCCATCGGGAATAACCAAGTATAAAACAATTTGCATTTAAAACAGTTAAAAATACTTTATACTGAAATATACTTTAAAATATGAAAATTACTTCTATTTATTTACTCAAAATATAAATTTAAAATATGTGAAGAAAACTAGTCATTAACACATAAACTTTGATTTAAAGATAAGGGTTTAGTTTAACTAAATTCAAAATAGCGTTATAAGAAGAAAAATGCTAATTTTAACAACTTAAGCCAAAACCAACTTTTAAATAAATCCATTCGTAAAAATATTTACTAATATATTCTCAAATCATTACGATTTCTAAATTATTAGTTTGTTACTTTAAAAATAACAATTTCTTAAAAATACTTTTAAAACGATTTAAAACTTAACCTTAGTTAAATAAAATCTTTTTATAAACATTTACTTGGTTTTCCCAGGGAAACACTTTCCCGTTTCTAAACATTCCAAAGTACTCTTTCATATAAATCCACTGATTTATTTCAAGTCAATTTATGATTTCAACATAAATTTCCAATTCCATACTTAACTATAACTTCCTCCGAAGTTAAATCACAATTTTCCATTTCCGGAAATTCATTTTTAAATATAGTTTAAACATTTTTAAATAAACATTTTGGTGAATTTTCAATGGAAACCATATTTTCAATTTACTTAAATAAAATTCCAATGGAGAAAACGGAATTTTAAAAATATTCTATTAACACTTAAAATTGTACATTTATATTCGGAAGCTTCATTTTAACATATTTTTACTTTTCCGGATATCACTATTCATCATTAAATAAACCACTGTTATTTTACTCGATTTATAATTTCATAGAATTCATTTCCAGAAAACTTATATTTCACATTCAACGATTGATAAATTTCCCACAATATTTAAAATCCCAATTTTACCAATTTACATTTTCCATTTCAAAACAGAATCCAATTTTTATATTCCTTTAAATTCCTTATTTAACAATTTCTTTAATTTCTTTTAAATCCCCAATTTCTTCATTTATAATTTAATTCTGGAATTATAATTTATACCACAATTTCACAGAACAATTTAAAATTCCAGATTTATCAATCACAATATATAAACAGGTATCACTATCAATTATAAAATAATTGCTACATCATGAGGAATCCAGTTGGATCCCTCCAACCTGTTTTTCCCTGCATCCACAAATATTAGCACATCACAATATAAATATCAATCCAGACTGATAATAACAATTATATTCAGCCATCCACACAGATATTTAAATATTAACTATTAAAATGCCTAGCATCCAGATGTGAGTGAGAAAAACTCACCTTGAGTTCGGCGAGCGTTCGAAATTTAAATTAAACCGGACGATGTCCGATTTAACCCAATTTCCTACTTGCCCGGAATGAATCCGGGTCTGCTCCATCTCGAAGTGCTCGTCTCTGCGATTCCAACGGTTCCAATTTCGTTATATTCTGATAACGTACGAGCGAGTTACGGTTTTATTAAGTTTGAATTTAAATTTGAAAACAATTTCCTTTTTATAAAATCATACCATCTCAGTCGTTCGATCTGAGATGATGAATTCAAGGCCGCGTTCCACTCTTGCTTCTCTTCCTCACGCATGCGATACTCCAGACCATCGAACCCATACAACGCGAAACTAGGGTTAACAACCACGACCCCCACGGTGCCCTATGCGACGATCCAAGACCTCCACCTCGAAGCCCCAACCACCCTCTCCATTCGCCCCTAATAGCTCTGAGCTCGGTCCTCCCCATTGCCCAAAAATCGAGCACAAACTGGCCACGAACGGGCCTTGAAATCTCCCTCCACGCGACCCTAAAATCCATCACTACCGTCCACCTTGAAGATCTCGACATCCCCTTCAATCTTCTAGTTGGAAATTTTGTGAATTAATGCGTGGATTGATTGCAAATTAGTGAAAAGGGAGAATCGTTTCCGGCCATTGAACGAATACAAGCGGCGGCTGAACGTTTTTGCTAGGGTTTAGTGAAAAATGCAATTATATAATAGTTTTAATATTATTTAATTAATAAAATTTCTCGTTTTAACAGTTCACGCAAACGACCTCCAATTCTCACGTTCCGACAGGCTATCCTGGGGTTTTTCCGTGTTCCGGACACAATGGAACAGGTTTCGTAAGCTAATTTGATAGTATGCGCGAGTTACGGAATTAAACGATCAATTTAAAATTAAATCGGTTTAATCGATTTCGATGCGTTTCGAGCTGCCACGGTCACACGACAACTCTGAATGCCACGAAAATTGAAATCCGATAATAACTAACTATTACGGATCCCATGGAACTGGTTTCGTCGAATTCCGAGACTGTGCCCTGGAAGGCTATTTTAACTCGTCTATTAAATCTGGCGATTTTCAAAATTAACGAAAACGCTTAAAATTTCACTTTTTAAAATTTTATTAACTTAACAATAAATCATATAAAATTTATAAACACGTCAAAAATCATTCTGGCTCATTCCGGACCAAAATCTGATTAAATTGAAATTTAAAAATATTAAATTCATTTTAAATTAATATAAAATTCCAAATATTAATTTATCAACTTTAAAATTCATCTAAAAATCCAATAATATTATTTATAGCCAATTGAGCTTAGAAATACATTTAAACACCACTTTTATAATCATTTACCCCAAATTCACCTTTTTATCCCAATTTCAAATATTTACTTATTATTTTTCCATAAATCAAATTCAACCCGAAATTACTATAATTAAAAATTACAGCTTATTTCATTGATTGAATCTGAATCTATTCATTTTAAAATCAATTAAGAATCCACATTAACATTTAAAACGAATTAAATGTTCGGATTCAATGGCTTAAAAATACGGGATGTTACAATACCTAATTCGTCTCTCAAATAAAAATCCATTTTTAGTTAATTTTAATATTAATGGTGTTAAATTTTATAGTCATTACACTTTGACACAACATCACTAATCCTATCGTAATCGCATTTTTTCCACTCTCCAAACCCCTCATCTTTACTTATGGTATCGTGCCCTTGTTCTCATCGGTGATCATCTTGGCCTCAAGGTCTAAGGACTTGATCTTTGAGTAATCCCTCTTCTTATTGATTGGTTTTGTTGCAGGGGCACCTTTTCCACCACCATGCTTTGGCTCTCCCATAATAGCCCGACCCGATGAAGATTCCTATAGGTCATTGTGGTCTTTAGGTTTTTAACAGTGATGGGAGCCATTCTTATTTGTTCCAAGTATTTACTAAGCGCCTCCAGGTTGACGTCGATAGGATCAAGAGAGGTACTTGTCATAGAAAAGGTAAATGAAGGAAGAAAAGAAAGATAAAGGAAAAAGTGGCAAGAATGACTTACTTGGGACCCAAAATTCAGTAATCTTCAGATCGGGGTTGACCCCGTAAGGAACGAAGAAATACTTCCCCATCCAGCCCGAGGGAACTTTATTAAGGACATCGGTGAAGATGTACATCTTGGTATTTCCTACATCATAATAAGTGCTAATCAGGTATCCAGCTTCCCTTTATAGCCAGAAGATCATGTTGATCGGATAAGCAGTAACTTAGGAAGTTGAAGGTCCATGCAAGGAACATAGACCCTGCATAAGAACCAATAGCTATTTGGGGTATGCTAACCAAGAGCAAGCTCAAAAGTGTTGAGAAAAGAGACAAGAAAGGTGTGAAGAAGCAAAGTGGCCCTAACCTTGAAATAACCTAAGGACCAAGTGAAGCAACCCGACGGTGTGTGATCCGGTCGATTTATGGCTGAAAGATATCTAACCATCCCTAAGTTACATCCATTCCTAACCAGGCACTCAATCAAGTTCGCCTCTCCCTTGATTATCTCCAAAGCTTTTAGACTTAAGGCATCGGCATAAGTTGATACAGAAGTAGCTACCTAAAACATAAGCGGCTTAGTTAAACCACATTGGCCCACTAAGCTAAGAAAAACCTAGGTTCAACCACCCGATGGAGAGTGGGGGATAAAAGATAACTGTCTTCATAGCGTATTCGAGCTAGGCACACCATGAAGGAAGACTCACGTCTCATTCCACTCTCCTATAGCTAAATTATGAGCCACATGACCCATTTTCACATTACTATTTTTCCTTAAAGCCCAAGGCAATGGATACAGGCGTATATCCACGATTTAAGCCATTAACATGTGTATTTAGTTTATAGGTCACCAGAGAGATCCGCTGCTGACGCGACAACAATGGTAGATCGGTGTGTAAAAAATGATCAGAAAATAAAAATTCTGGCCAAGCAATGGCGTGAAAACAGTCCAAAAACAAAGGGTCTTAAAATGGCAAAAAAATAGATTTTTAATGGAAAAGAAAAATCGTGTTCATGTAGAAATGAGAAAGCATCACAGAGAAGAAGAGACTCACTGTTTACATGAAGAAGGAAGCGTTGAAAGCTTTGAAAGTTCAAAGAAGTTTTTTATGGCAGAAATACTTTTGAAAATTGAACAAAGAGAGAGGGAGAGGAAGAAGAGGGTAATTTATAGATTAATCCCCTTAATTATAACCATCGGGTTTCAAAAGTCTCCAACCATCTAAGTTTAATTGATGGTGTAGTCATGTCAATGGTCCCCACTCTGAATTGTTACGGTACTAGTACTTTGGAAAAGAATCGTTTTGACTTATCGTGTGTTGACACATGTCACATGCATTTAATGCAAAGTAGGCATCTCGATTGATAAACTATTTATGACTTGATAAGCACGCCCCTACTCATAGAGATGGGCTTGGAATGTAATATGTTGCTCAATTTTCTTGTAAGTAAAAGATAAGCTAGCCAACACATTCAAACCCAGCGTAGTCCAAGTTAACCCGAGCAGCAAACGCACCAGAGATACATCCATCCGACCCAGTTTAAGACAACATAAACCAACTCTTTGACTAGGCCCAGTTCAAAAGTGACCAGTCTTTGGCCCAAGCTATCTCACCTCGCTTACGACTGGTCCCAAACAGTTAATCTCGTCGCTATATAAGCGGCTTGGTTCGTCACCTTTAGCCTTGCTCTTAGAAATCTTCAACTTTGTTCATAGTAATCTTTGGCAACAACCAACCGACCATTATTGTGGATGAGAAGCTTCTCTTCAGCCCTTTTCCCTAAAAACGTATTACATGACAAAAATACGATTAGGCATACTAACTATTAAGGCATGTCTGGTAAAAGTCACCTACTCTTATGCCATGCCGCTTTACCCTCTGCAAAGCACAATGCTAGTACAGAACAACACCTAGCATGAATTCCAAAAATTCAATTTAATCGCCTTTCCAGCTGTCCGCTCACTACTAGAAACATTGTTTATTGCGATGCTCATTTCCGACGGTCGTTGACGACTCGTCGATTTTTTTGCGACGGCTGTCGACGGCAAGCAATTGTCGTGGCATAAATGAAAATAAAATAACCTAGTCGAAGGCTTCCGTTGGAAGCCGTCGCAAACAAATCCGTTGACGGCCGTCGGAAGTCATCGCAAAGTCATGAATATCTTAGCCCCAGGCCGACAGTTTTCTGCATTCATTTCTTCCTCCCCAAATCAACATTAGCTCTTCCAACACCTCCTCCACGCCATCAGCAAGTCTCCATCTTCAATTTTTAACTCTCTACATTGGCTATTTCTCTACAAGAAGGTTTAATTTATAAACCCTATTTAATTTTGATTTTGTAAATCAAGGTTAATTTGTTGTTATAGTTTTTATAATCCGCATTGATTGTTTGTTATACCTTATTGAATGCTAATTAAGTTGTTATAATATTTGTTTATCATTTAAGTATTGAGAAAAATAATTTGTTTAGTGTATATGTGCGTTAATTGGTGTATATGTGTTGATTAATTAGTGCATATGTGCATTAGGACTAGTTTGGATTAATTAGAGTCGATGCTCAGGATTTAGTGCATGCCTTTTTAAGATGACGAAAATGACAATTTAGTGTATGCATTTCTTAGAATGTAAATAAAGTATTGTAAAAATTGTTGTATAATACGCTTTATTTTTTATAAATCCTTAGATAGTTTTTGGCCCCATCTGACAAGTATCGTATATGATTGTTATATGGATATTCGTTTTTATCACAGAATGGACATTTATATTCATCTGATACTATATTTGTCAGATTTTTTCCTGTATTGGACAAGTTACAAACACAATAAAGTAATTATATTTTGTAAATCATTTCATTTAAAATGGTTCACAAAATTTCGACAACACTTTCTTTTTATTTCCTATGTACACGCATGTGTACGATACAGGGAACAAAGGGGAAGTGCTGTCGAAATTTTGTTGAATCGTTTAAAATGAAATGATTTATGAAATATAATTACCACTGTGTTTGTAATGAGAAGTAAGATGACCAACCATCAAAGTGTAAAACAATAACCTAAAAAGTGTAGATTATATTCATATAATAATTTGTGTAAATCCGTTTGAAAATAAAATTAAATAGAATAATATTATATATTTGCGAAATTTTAAATGTATGATTTAATTGAAAAATAAAATGTCAATACATAAATGACTAAAACGTTTTTATGTTTTAAAGTAGAAAAATGATCAATCATTTTATCGATTGGAGCATGATGTACCAACAAAGAAGAAAAATTGAAGACTCAAGAAGTGAACATTTTCAAAATGGTGTACATGTTTTTATTGAATTCACTTTAAGTAATAATGGAAACGACGAAGTAATTCGTTTCCATGTAGTAGGTGTAAATTATTGAAGTATTTGATACCAGATATGGTAATAGTTCATTTGCACCAATATGGTTTCGTGCTGAATTATTTGGTGTAGGATCGTCATAGAGAACTTATAGGACCTAATCCCGTATATTCGGAGGAGGAGGTGGATACTGAAATTGTTTTGATGAATTTCATAGAAAATATGGTTGAAGATCAGCACGTTTAATGTTCCCTACTGTTGAAGTTGATGGTAACGATGTTAATGTCGAAGAAGAACCAAGCATTGGAGCAATTTTTTTTTATGATTTATTGGATGCTGCTAAGAAACTCCTTTAGGATGGTTGTACAAGCGGTACTCAACTATCAGTAACTTTAGAATACATTGCGATGAAATCAAAATACAACTTCACAGAAGCTGGGTTTACAGCTATAGTACAAGCTGCAAAGCGGCATATGCCACCCGATAATTTAATGTGTGAAAATCATTATAAAGTGAAAAAACTTATTTCTGCTTTTAGTTTGCCGTATCAAAAAATAGATACATGTTTAAATGGTTGCATGTTGTTTTAGAATGATGACATCAATCTTAGGAATTTTAAAATATGTAATCAGGAAAGATACAAACCAAGAAAAAAGAAGGGAAAGGAAGTTCCATACAAGCGTATGTATTACTTACCCATCACTCCTAGGCTTCAAAGGTTATATGCATCTTCTGTAACCACGCATCATATGAGATGGCACTATGTGAGAACACATGAAGAAAGTACATTAACACACCCAACTGATGGAGAAGCATGGAAGCATTTTGATCAGGCATACCCCGCTTTTGCAGCGGAGAGCGTAATGTTAGACTTGGTTTATGTACGGATGGATTTTCACCGTTCTCTCAATTTGGTTCAAAATATTCATTTTGGCCTATAATCGTTACACCTTATAATTTACCTTCGTGGATGTGTATGAAAACTCTGTATATGTTTCTCACTATTGTCATCCCTCGCCCTGATAATCGACACAAGGAATCGACGTATATTTACAATCGTTGATTGAAGAGTTGGAAAAATTATGGTATGAAGGTGTTGAAACATATGACATTTCAAAAAAAGAATGTTCATATGTTCGCTTCTCTGCTGTGGACTATAAGCGATTTTCCTGCGTATGTCATGCTTTCAGGTTGGAGTACGGCTGGTCATCTAGCTTGTCCTTATTGCATGGAAGAAACACGAGCATTTTCTTTACCGTATGAGAAGAAAATTTCATGGTTTGACTGTCATCGGTTTTTTCTCCACATTAATCGTCCTTTTAGAAAAGATTAGAAAATCTTTACAAGTAATAGACTTGAGACGTTGCGACCACCAACGATTTGGTCAAGCAAAGATATTTATGACCTTGTAAAGGATTATCCAAAGATACATGAAACTAGCGAACAAAATAAAATTCAAGGTAAATCGACGATTCATAATTGGTGCAAACAAAGTATATTTTAGAAGCTGTCTTATTGGAAAAATCTTCTAATTCGTCATAATATCGACGTGATGCATAATGAGAAAAATGTGTTCAATAATGTATTTAACACAGTTCTGAATGTTAAAGGAAAGACTAAAGATGATTTGAAATCTAGACGTGATATGGAGGCAATATGCAATCGTCCTAAGCTTCATATGAAGCCAAATGACACAAAAAAACCCAAAGCATGCTCTGAGCTAGACAATAACCAAGTTAAAGTACTTGTAAAGTGAGTGGAAGGATTAAGATTTCCTGATGGGATTTCCTCTAATCTTCGTAGATGTGTCGACTATAAGAACGGTGAACTGAGTGGGATGAAAAGTCATGATTGTCATGTAATGATGGAACATTTGTTACCCGTCGCTTTCAAAAAACTGTTGCCCACAAAAGTTTGGACGGTTGTAACAGAACTTAGTTTGTTTTATAAGGAGCTTTGTTCAACTACGTTAAAATTTGATCGTCTATGTAAACTTGAGGAAGAAATTCCTATACTGCTCTGCAAACTGGAGAAAATATTTCCTTTGGGTTTCTTTAATGTAATGGAGTATTTATCTGTTCATCTTCTGTTTGAAGCACGTCTTTGAGGTCTTATGCAATATGGATGGATGTATCTATTTGAAAGGTATTAATTTTGAATATGTTAAATTTTAGTTTAATTACACGTAATAAATTTTAATTATAATTATTCTTAACAGGTACTTAAATCATCTAAAGAAAAAAGTGAGACAAAAAGCACGAGTTGAAGGTTCGATATGCTCATATATCAAAGAAGAAGCTTCGTTCTTTTTCTCTCATCATTTCAGTGACCATGCGAACTTATCTTTTGAAAGTGCTACGCTAAATGATAAGGGCATTGAACAAGATTCTTCTAAATCAGTGCTATCTATTTTTAGACAGCAAGGACACCCTGCTGGCCCTGTTGGAAAATGTGTGGAAGTATGGTTAGATGGCAGAGATTACCATGTAGCCCACACATATGTTCTTCTTAACTGTGCAAAAGTTGCACCATTTGTTAGGTATTATTAAATAACACATCTAAAATTATTTACTTGAATAATACATGTGTGTATTAATTATAATGCAATATATTATCTATATATGCAGTATTTACAAATCACAGCATCCAAGCAGCGATATCAGCAGAAATTTTGCTAGATGGTTTTCGAACCACGTATATGATCCGGTAAATTGTATGGTCGACGAAGGGTTGAAACATCTTGCGATGGGACCAAAAAGAAAAGTCAAGACATATCCAATATTCTTTGTCAATGGATACAAATTCAACAACAAAGACTATGGGGCTAAAAAATTAACTAACAATACCGATGTATATGTTAAAGGTAGCGATGATCCAAATGATCACATAAATGGTTTTTACAGCGTATTAACTCAGATTTTGCAATTAATATATTTCACCAGACCTGTGGAAGAAGTTTATTTGTTTAGATGCAACTGTTTAAGTAATGTTCCAGGTTCTGGAATCAATGTGCATCGAAAATATAATATTATTAAAATAAAGCATATATCACTTTATCATAAGTACGATCCGTTTATACTAGCAAAACAGGTCCTACAAGTTTATTATGCTCCTTATCCATCTCTAAAAAGAGATAAAGCTGATTGATCGACAATTTCTAAAATGAAGGCAAGATTTACATTTGATGGAAAGAATATTCCAGACGAACAAGCGTACCAAGCAGATATTGAGGAAAATGGAAAAATTACAATAACAGATGATCAAACCAATTTTGGACCTCTAAATGATGAATCAAATGTACTAGTAGAAGCATTTGAGACCATAGAGGAAAAAAATATAAAGTACGAGACCGAGTCTGAATCAGAAAATGACGAGGACTGACTTAATGGTATACATGTTGAAAAAAGGTAATTTATGGGAGTATTGATATTACACTTTTTTTGTATGTTATATGCGATTATTGATGTTAAATCTTGATATGTTTACTCATAATTGAATGATATGTTCTGCCATAATAAAATAATATGTATATGACAGGTATTACAAATGTTTTTCTTTGGGTGTCAGAGCTCTTCGTAGTTTAGTTCTCCCTCTTCGTCTCAGAGAGGGACCGTTCGCAGCGGAGGTGACAGTGGCGGCCCATCGTAGGAGGCACTGTGTACGATGGTTAGATTGCTACCGAAAGCAGATGGCTCATAAGTATTATATTTACTGTAGTATTATAAATTTTTCGTATGATATATTAGCCATGATTTGTCTGCGTCATATTTAATGTAGGGGTTTTGAGCTTGAGCCTTCGAATATAGTTCTCAACATATCTAAGTAGGCATACATGAGCCGTATGACTGTGTGCTAGCCGAAATTGAGTAGGATCCCAGAGCATGTCCGGGAGAGCATCTGGCAGGACTTCCTTATATGTGTAAAATTATATATCATTATATATAATCACTTTACAATTTACTGACTAAGTATAAATGCATAACTTATATTTTTTCAACATATATACAGGGGGCGGTAGACCTACAAGAGGAGGATGTTTCTCTTTACCAGCACCACTGAAACTCTAAAGTTGCAAAGAATTACCGAGATACGATGTATACCGTCAAAAAATCTGGGAAGAAGCCAAGTTGGATGGGCACTAGCGTATGGAATGCTTGGGTCGCATGGTGGAGTAGCGATGAATTCAGGGTAAGTCTATCAGATATCACCTTAATTTATTCAGTAGAGAATACATAATTTTATACCTATAAAATATAATCTTAATTTTTAATTTGCAGGTGGAGTTAGAAAGGAACTCGGCAAACAGGCAGAAAAATCCAATCATACACCGTGGTGGCTTGAAATCATTTCAACATCATCACGAGGACCTGGTAAATTGATTAATTGCAATAACGAACAGTTATTACATTTTTGTATAAATTTGTATGAACAACAATAATATACACCAATTATTGCAGGAAAGAGAGCAAGGGGCTCATGTCTTGTATATGGACGTATTTGCACATACCCATGCCGTCAGGTAGACCGACGATGAGGGATCGGCAACGTATGCCTAGCATGAGGATGATAAAGCATACCCCGCACATGTAAGTATATTTTAAGTTATAAGTTATTAATAATGATCATTTTAATTAATTAGTTATAAAATATTATAATAATGTCATGTAATATTTAATTGTATTTAATTTTTCGTTGCAGGAAAGGTTTATGCAAGCATGTGCGCAGATGCTTGAGAATTCAGGATGGGAGCAATTGACCACTGATGAGGAGGACGCTATCTTTGACTCTGTTATGGACCCGACACAGAGAAATAGGTGCTATGGCTACGACAATCAATCGGTAATTTATAAAAATAAACTAAGTTGTAAAAATTACTTAATTTTTATAAAAGTTACGTGATAACTTAAAACATATTTCAACTTGTTTTGTAGGCTCGGGCCTCAAAAAGGCTTATCAAAAGGCTCAGGATAATGCTGAGATTAATAAGCTTTGACAGCAGATTGCACAGCTGCAGGAGCAGGACCGCCTCTGAGCGCAAATGGAGCCACTGAACCAGCATTTGGCCGAGTATGTAGAGCGTCATGGAGCATTTCCTTCGTCTGGTGGTTCCGGAGCCGATGTTGAGTCATGAGGTACGTTTTGCAGTTTTTGTTTTTGAAACTTGTGTATATATACAATGAGAGATGGTGAGGTTGATTTATGGACATGTGGTGTTTGATGTTGATTTGTGGGGTAGATTTATGGGGTTTGATATTGGATGTTGGATGTATATATTGTACATTGATGTTGGATGTAGATATTGCAGTTGGGTGATGATGGACGGTTTGTTTTGTATTGATTGGAAATGTTTGAGTTTAAGGTGGTAATGTTTGAGTTTTATATTATTATTGATATTGATATTGATTTTAGCTTATATATATATGATATATATTGATTTTGATGTGTTGTGATATATATTGATATTGATGTGCCGTTTGGCTGCTGAATTTTTTTTTACCCAAATTTCCAATTGCTGCCGACGGCTTTCGACGATCTATAGGTCGAAAAATTCCAACGATTTGTGAAGGCTCCCAACGGTTTACCGGTCAAAAATTCCGACGACTTCCGACAGTTCTCTGGCGTGTCTTTAAGCCACATGGACGTTGGCACCTTCGGAATAAATGTCGGAGCTGCCGTCGAAAAAGCCTTCGGAGGCCATCGCAAAGCCATCGTCGATTCTGTTAGAAATGGACGAAATACGTGTTCTATATTCCGACAGGATTTCCGACGGCTCACGACGGCTGTGAGCCGTCGAAAATCACTATGTATCTTGTAGTGCCTATCGGCCTAAGTGACAAGATCTAGGACCATAAGTGATTCCCGCCTACAACTGTGTAATCTCAGCCATCCAATGGTCAATCTTAGCTACTATAAATACCACTTGCCATACACCATCATAGGGGTTTATTTTTTAGATTTAGATTTCATTTCTACCACCGACAATACAAAGGATCCTGGGTTTAAAAATATTGTAATCTCAAGTGCCCTTAATTTCTTATTATTCGCTTGTAATTCCTTGTAATAATGAATGATCAATATAGTAAGAATTCTCATAATGGACATAGGCATGTTTAGCCGAATAACTTTACACTTATGCCATTTACTTTAATTGCTCATCTACTCCTCATTTTAATTTTTAAGCCTAGTATTAGCAGGTAACCTTTGTTAATATACATGCATTAGAATAATTTCAAGGTTGGCTAAATTTTTAGTCAATATAGACCCTTTGCCTCTTCTTTCAAAGTCCTCACTTCTTCATTTAACCCTCTTATATTTTCATCCCATACCCCGAGGTCCTCCTTGAGTTAAAGGATACTGGAATCTTTAGCCTTGAGGTCCTCGGTTAGATTAAGAACTTCTAATTTATAGGAGTCCTTCGGTGACCACTGCCTCTGTGACAACCCACATTTCGAAAGGTTTAAATCGACAAAAATCCACACATGTTCAACTTAAGCAATCCGGAACATAGATAATCAATAGGGTTAAATAAGAAAAATAAGGAAAGAATAAGAAAACAAACACAGAATCTCATAGTGGAAACAATAAAATATAATACTCAAATAACAGTTTATGAAGCTGTTTATATCATACACTTGATTTAATCTATACAACCTTTATAAGAGTTATATATACATCAGGGATAAATGAACAATACAGCAGAATAACATGATGCAGAGAATAATAATAGTAATAAAATACCAACTTCGTCTTCGTTCTCCATAAAATAATCTTCAATACGCTGAAAAAAACTCAGGACTGGCCCAAGCATAATGAAAAGACAAAACACTCGAGTTAAGACTAAAATACTCTTATGTAAGTCAAATCAATATAAATAAATATGAGTGTAACAGCGTTAGAGATGTTTACAGGGTTTTACATCTCCTATCCAGTGTATAACATGTGTGCAATAACTTAAGCGATGTTATGGGATTTTCCATCTCCTAAGGATCCATTAAACTATTTACATATAACAGTATATGCTATAATAAATAATGTCTATCAATAAAATAAATATCAAAATAGTGTTAAGGCTTTACATTGATCCACCTTAACACATTTTTATAGGTAAACCAAAAATCGTAATGGGCTTGCATAAGGATAAATATGACAAGGCACGTGAGGCAATGCCCAAGGTAGGATTCTACCAGTTTACCCTTTCTGGTTGTTTATAACCCATCCGTGGCCGACCATGACAATCAATCCGAAAAAAAAGGGTGCACCCACCGAGTATAAATCACAATAGTAATACGAGTAATCAACGTCGCTAGAGATAGCTAACCTCGTTGTCCAGACATAGGCTCCTGTTTTAGTCATTTTAATTATGACACAAGTGTCAAGGCTATCCATCATCGTTCTCTTACTTCATTCCAGTAAACGTTCGCCAATTCAACCACTACATTCTGGATATCATCCACCGCGTACACAGTTGTCAAAGTGGTTCCAATATTGACAGAGACTATGCCACTAAGAGGCCCCGGTCTCTTTAACAACCAAACGTCGTTTTTCACATCGGTTGGTTCTTTTACATTTCAAAAACTATTCATATTTGATATCAAAATATCATATTCGCTTCAAGTTCAAATCCATTTCGAAATCATCATATTTACTCAAAATATACCGTATCACTTTTTTGCCTTAATATTTCGATTTCGCTTCCAAAATTGTTTCGAATTTCAATTTAGGTTATAACTTCAATTTAACCTCATTCGCATTTAAATTCAAGATTTAAATATAAACATTCCACCCTTGACCAGTTTGAATTTTAAGAAAATAGTTTGAATAGTTTTAAAATAGCTTAAATAGTTAAAATAGTTTAATAGAAAATAGTTTGAGTATTGAAAATGGTTTATATAGTAAAATAGTTTGAGAAACCAAAATAATTTGAATATTTAAGAAGATAGATTTTAAATAGTTTATACCAAAATAATTTATTTGAAAATAGATTCAAAGTCAAACCGGTTCACTTTTCAAATTTTCTAGTTCAAATCAATTCCAATTTCCATTTCGATTTAATCGACTCAATTCCTATTTCAAGTCGAATTTTTCTTCGATTCCAAATTAATTTCAATTTCAATTCCAAATTAATTTCACTTCCAATTCCAAATTAATTTAAATTCCAATTCCAAATTAATTCAATTCCAATTCCAAATTAATTTAAAATCCAATACCAAATTAATTCCAGCTCCAATTTAAATCAATTTAAATTCCAATTTCAAATTAATTTCTACACCAATTCCAAATTAATTTAAATTCCAATTTCAAATTAATTTCAACTCCAATTCCAAATTTATTTCAACTCACTTCTCAAATTTAAACCATTTCGATTTATATCAATTCTGAGTTCGATTTTCGAAATATCGATTCAAAACTCTTAACTCAGATTTCCTTCAATATCCAATTAGAAATCCAAATCTTCAAATATAATTAAATTCCAAGCTCAATTTCGAAATATCGTTTTATATCACTTTTACTTAGCAATATTCAAAGTTCGAATAAAAGTCCAATCTTTTAGAACAAATCAATTTCTTAAATTCACTTCATATTTCGATTATAACTTTAAAAATCTCAACTTCGATTATTTAAACAATTTCGTTTACCAAATTTAAATTTCAACATTTTCATCTCCAGTTCGAAAATAATTCGATTTCCATAAATTCAATTTTTATTTATTAAAATCAAATCATTTAAATAACTTCAAAATGGAATTTTTTTAAAATCATTTAATTTAACTAATCTGGTGTCCGTATATAATTTCTATCCTACGGCCAAGTAAATCAGTTATTCCAATTTAATTCAGGGATGGATATATATCATTTCAATCCAAAATAAATGCCATAGGTATATATCATTTCGACCTATTTCTTAATTTATTCGAAATAATTCAATTTATAGCTTTTATATACTGTAAATAATATAGAGGATGATAACATGATATATCAAAATAAATAAACATCCAAATATCAACCAATAGCATCCATCACAACCAATCATCCAAACAGTCAATCAAATTCACAACAATTTCATAATTATCTATATTGGGTATTTTACAGGCAATTAAATTCTAATTCAATTTAACTATCAATTCAAATTTTATCAATTAATTCAGATGTCAATTTAAATGTCAATTAAACTTATCAAACAATAATCAATAAATTTTAAATCACTCCATGATATAAATTTAACTACATAAAAATTATTTCAGTCAATTGTGAGCGTATAAACACTCACCTTTGATTTATCGACGATTAAAAATCCACATAAAGGCCCAAATTTGAACAGTCTCAGAACTTGACCAAACCAATTCCATGTTGTCCGGAATTTCGATACGAACACAACGGAGAAAACCGCGCGTCGATCCGAGCTTGTATGCAAAAGTTATTCGAGTTGGAACATTTAAATTTAATATAAAACAATTAATTAATTAATAAAATAACTAAAAAGCATACCATCCTCTCCCATGTGTATCGGCACAACCGAACCCAAAAATCACATCCAAAATCATATATACGCGCGCACCTATCGTCGACCGGAAGGCCATCAGGCAGCGCCGCCGCGTGCGCCTAGGCCTCCTTCTCCACCGCGCCAAGTGCCACCCACCACGCCGTCGCCGTTTGTGCAAAATTCAAGAAAAACACGCACGCCTTTCAATGTAGATCTAGACGAATCCGAGACGTTTCGGCACGAATACACCCTTGGATGTGTAAAGCTCGTCGAGCTCTACAACTTTGCTTTTGGAAGTTTTTGATTTCATTGAAAGATGAGGGAGATCGGAGGGGAAGAAGTTGGATAAATTCTGGCTATTAAAAACAATGAAAATGGCGGCCATGGTTTAGACTAGGTTTGAAATATTTTAATATAAAACTATCTCGATATACGTGCCGTATTTATATAGTTAGGTCCAAAACCGTCCGAACTCCAATCGAGGTGTGCCGTCTGGCGTTCATAATGTTTTACCCTTATTTCAAACGCAATGGAGCTAGTCCCGAGGCCTAATTCGATCGTATACAGAAGATAGCTTTTCAAAGTCAATTTTTTTATCGAATTCCTTAAATTGATTTCTACGTGTTTCAAGCTCGCATGGCCAAATGACAGGTCCGATCGCTACAAAACTTGAAATCCTACAATAAGTCACTATTACGGATCCGATGAAACTGGTTTCGTTGAAATTTGAGACAGTTGCCAAAATGGCTATTTTTACTCGTTAATTATAATATAAAATTTCAATATTTAATTATTCACATTTAAATCTAATTTTAAATGTTAACCATCTTCATTCATATTTAAATAAAATTTAAATCAATTTTTTTATGCCATATTCATTCTCATTAAATCCAGAATTTCATTATTCACATAATTTCAACATAAATTTAAACAATTTAATTACCCGATAAATCAATATTAATAAATCCTCAAATTTCAAATAAATTTTATTTATCAACATTATTTTATTTCTATCTAAATAATTCACATATATTATTCAACTTCAGTTATTGATTATAAACACAGTCGATACAAAGAATTTATTTCAACACTTGTTATCGCCAAAATCTTCGAAATTAGTTATTTCAAAGTTTTATTCAAACTCATATTCAAATAAATTACACCAATAAATTATTAAATTTTATTTCTAACCATTTTTATTCAATAATTATATCAAATCCTAAAATTTTAAAACAGTTAAAATTACGGGTCGTTACATACTCCTCCACTCAAAACTTTTCGTTCTCGAAAAGGCGTTAAGTAAAGAATTTAACCTACAATATATTTTATTCAAAATAATTAGCTTATAAACATGAACATCTTATTAGAAAACCTTTACTACGCTCTCACTACGTCACCTCGATATCGGTTTTACAAAAATTACAAGTTAGTTATCAAAACAAGTTATAAAATTTTAAAACCTCAAAATTTTACTAACTCCCGGATTTACGGAAAATTTCAGCAGAGTCTCCTTTGCGCAGCTCGATCGAAATTTTTTTACAATAAAATATATAACACAAATATACCCAATATATATCAAATATACATCTCATCTCAATGATGAGGCATCCCAAAGGGAAAAATATAAAAATCGCGATATGTAATCCGAGATACGTAACTTATTATTGATAATACGAGCGAGTTCACTCGTATTAAGCAAGCAAAAGCATACAAAATGCTACGCAATCGAGCTCCAAAAGCTAGCATACGCCATCCATACCTACTAAACACTCAATAACCACATGAGAACATATATATAAAGAGTAAAATCGATATATAACATGGATTATGCAATAACCATAAACGAAAATAGCAACTGCAACAAATAAACATCCAACAAACAATATCCATCTAATCTTATTCACAACAATACAAATTCACACTTCAAAATGTCAATATTCAGTTTATTTACTTTCATTTTCTATCAATATTAACTTGATTTACTTTTAATTAATTGGCATTTATTTCCTCTATATACAATTTGTTTGCTTTCAATTTATTCACATGGATTTCTTTCTAATTTAATTGGTTCACCTTAAATTTATTCACGTTCAATTGATTAACATTCATTCCCTTAAGCATTCAATGGGTTTATGTTCAATTCATTTGCTTTTAATTTTTACATTCAACTAATTTGGTTTCAATCTATTTTTATTCAATCAACCAATATTCATTGCATTCACATTTGATTGATTACAATTTAATGTATTCACATTCAATCGATTTCTTTCAATTGATCAATATTTATTTTTAATGACATTCATTTTATTTTTCATCTAATGAATTTTCATTCCATTTAACCTTATTAAGTTAAATTTATTTCATTATCACTAAGTATTTTAATACTAATATTATTTATAAACCATTTAAGTTTATTATAAACATTTTACAAAATTTCAACTCATTTTAATTACTATTCCATAACTTAAATTCATATTAATCCATCGATTCAATTCATTAGTTTATTTCATAAATTTAAACTCATATTGATAATTTTACTTAAGTAAATTTTATTTTATAATTCCAATTTACGTTAATAAATTTTCTTTTCTCACAATCAATTTCATTCAAGTTATTAATTTAACATCATCTTATAGTTCATATTCAAATCCATATCATTAATTTTTTTTAAGTGAAAATTTTCTTTTTTTATACTTGTATTCATATTAACAAGTTTTCGTTTTATCATAGTTTATTTCATTCAATTTTCTTAAGTTAACTTCCATCTTTTAATTTATTTCATTAACTTACATCATATGCAATTAGCTAACATTCGATTTATTTAAAACTTATTTCATTTGTATTTAACTTATTTTCATCCAATTTTAAATTAAATCCAATTACTCACATTAATTTTTCTTACACTCGTTTATTTTTACTCAACTTCTTTCACAATTCAAATTGTGTTTCAAATTATAATTTAAGTTGTATTCATTCTATTAATTCATTTTATAGCTTAAGTGGAATTAATTTACTCCACAAATTTATCTAGTTATAATCAAATCCAATTCAATTCATTTAATCTTTATTAAATTAAACTTTATTTATTTTATCCATTTTTCGGTTTATTTAACTTTAATTAAGCTAAACTTTTTTCTCGTTATCATTCATATTCAACAAATTTAAAATTTGCTTTAGCTTAATATTGATCAAATCTATAAGTTATACAAATCTATTACTTAAAATTCCATTTTATTATTTTATTTAATTCATTTTAAATACAATTCTCCTTTATTTAAGCTTCTTGAGTTCAACTCCATTTTATTTCTCAAATTCAAAGTTTCTTTTGTTTGCTTAACCAAAAATATTCAATAGTTTAAAATTTAATTTTACTTTCCTGCTCAAATCTATAAGTTATAAACTTATTTTTATCTATACTATTTTCCATTACAAGTTCAAAAATTATTTCATATATTTATCAAAGCATATTTAGAATATTTTTCACAACAAAACTTGTTTTAGTCGAAAATAAATTCCTTTTGGTAGAAATTCTCACTCAGAAACCCAGAAATGAATACTGGCAATGCTGTAGTCATCCCCGGAATTTATTTCCCAGCTACTATATGAGTTCAATGCTTTTATTTCTTCAAAAATCTTTCAAAATATTTTTCTAGTCAAAACTCTTTCAAATAATACTATTATTAATTTTTAAAGGCTTTGAAAACAATTTTGAAAACAATTTTGAAAACAAAGGGATTTAAATTTTTAAAATTCCGAGCTTTTAAATCCTTTTTATTTATAAGCTAAACTATGATAATATTTCATTACTTCACATTTTTGTTATTTCAAACAATTCTTTTATTTTAATTAGCTTCCAATTCAACTTAATTGTCAAATGCTTCATTAAAGAAAATCCATTAAGTATACGTTTTATTTTAATTCAACCAATAATCGATGATAACTAAATAATATTATCATCGCCTGACAACTAACATTCATTAATAATTACATAGGCTTAACACAGTTATAAATTTATATATAAAATATAATTTAGGAAAAATTATTTCATTTATCCGATTTTAAAGCAATATTATGTCGACTTGCCTCGTTTAAGTGTTTAGAAATCCCTATCGATAACATGGCGTCCCACGCACCGACCAGAATTCATAAACAACTCAACGGATAAGTAAACAAAATATAAAACATTTTATAACACTAATATGTAACGATACGGATTTTCGCGTTCGAAAATCAACATCCGTACTTCACATTGTACTAGAATGCCGCAGATTCGACCGTTCAAATCCGATTCGCCGGAGCTATAACACAATTAAGTAAATAACACAGCGGATGAAAAGAATAATACATTGATATACAATATCTGATACAACAGAGTGATACACTGAATATCAATATACATCAGAGATATGATACAAGAAATAGCAGCGGAAAAGAAAAGATAACAACAGCAGCGGATAGAATATCTCCAATAGAATGCTCCAATCCATAGCTAGCGGAAAGCAAGGTCAGTCGTCCAAGGACTGACTAGCTCCAGATAATCTACTCAACCTGAATATCTGAAAAAACTCAACTCTAGGCTGCCTGTGTGGAAAATAGTGGGCACCCAGAGTTTAGGAAGGGAACAATAAACTCTGGGTCAGTCATGGGACTGGTGTGAGCAACAAAAACAGTTTATCTTTAATACAAGCAACAAAGGCTTTTAAACATTGAAATCCGCAATGCTTTTTGAAAATGAAACTACCATAAGGCCTCCCGCCACACACACAATGCAATCGCAGAATTGGAGGAGATTTCTCCTTATGATAGTCAAACATGCTTACTACGCAAAATCATTCGATATTATTATCATTAGTGCATAGTGTCAAAAACCATTTCGAAAATATAATATTAATCTTAGCCAGCATACAACATTTCATCGTATGCCTACTATAGCTACTACGTTCAATAGCAGGTTACCGCCACATTCCATAGCAGGTAATACAACTAAAAACCGTACAGGGTTCGTATTGTTTCTTTGGATTTCCAATAAATGATCAGGCAAAGGAACTTCCTTACCGAAATAGAAACGCCTCTGGAAAGACGCCCCGGATCCTAACCGGATCTCTGCAAACAAAAGGCCGACGCTACCTCACGCTGTACAGCTGTAACTAGGTAACTAACACACTGACGCTACCTCACGCTGTACAGCTGTAACTAGGTAATTAACACACGAGTCATGTCATCCCCCGGTCGTTACCGACCTTTATCCGAGGATCCTCAATCACAAAGCAACAGCCACAAAATATAATCAACATAGGTAAAATATCTGGGCTCCATACCATGATATCACCTTTTATCCAGAAGGAAATGACATACCCTAGGGGCGCTACCCCTAAAAACCTTTGTCGCAACATTCCTGTTTTGACCATTACCGGGTTGTGAGGCTCGACGAAGTCTCATCCACAAAGCTACGCTTTTTCACAAAGCCACGCTTTTTCACAAAGCCACGCTTTTTCACAAAGCCACGCTTCGATCAACAAATGATCATCAGCACTTCATATGCCACATTACCAAATTGGGAATGTATCACTAGTAACCATCAACTACATAACCTCTGAGCTCGTACGTCTCAGAGAAGGGTGTTAAGCTAAGAGAATAAATTCTCCGCCACCAACAGAAATGTATTTGATAGAAACCAGCTTTACATCTCAAAGTGTAACGTCAGACACACATCCATACAAGTCTGTTCCGGGTTCGAACAGAACCGAAGGCACTTCCAAAGAAGCCCTTGCAAATCCGGGTATTCACAATCTCGATCGGACTTCCCATCACTTAGGGAATCTCTATACCGGAGCCATGATGCAGAGAAAATCGATATGTCATCCTATCGCTCTCGCAAATACCCGGTCTTCAAATGCGATCCATATCGTCGTATCACTATTCGGAATGGGTTGTATGACACAAAGGTCCTCTCCCGGCTAAACCGAATAACGAGCGCAATTAAAATTCATATGGATACTGGGGTCTCAGTTAAATCACAGCTTAAAGCCCAAACTTTTCATTCGAATGGTTAAAACAAATTACCATTTCCAATCTTTTGAACAAAAAGATTCATTTCAAAAACCTTCAATGGTTTAAACAATTTCCACACTTTTAATCTTTTAAACAAAAAGATTCAATTCACAAAGTTCACCCCATTCCCAAAGATCCATTCATGGATTTCAAAACAATTTCCATTTTAATAGGTTTACTCGTTAAATCTTTAAATCAAGATTTAACTTATAGCTTTCAAAACTCGTTTCCAAAGATTCATTTATAGCCTTTCAAAACAATTCTATTTCAAGTTAGATTAACTCATTCGGTCTTTGAAATCAAAGACTCATTTCATAGTTTTCAAAACATTTCAATCACATTTCAAACTTGAAATTCTTTCAACACAATTTGGAAATCCTTTCTTAAAATGAAAGCTATTATTATTTGAAAACAAGTAGTTTTCGTTTCGGAAAAATCCAGGTATATTTACACGAGTTAAAACCCTTGAATTTAAATTCAAATTCCCAAATCAATACTTTTAAAATGGTTTAACCCATATATAACTTGTACAGCATCTTTAATCCGTAGTTTCAAATCATAGAATTCAATTTCAAACTTGAATTCAAATTTAAATCAAATTATTTAAATTTTCAAAACTCGATTAAGTTATTCAAAATAACTTTTATCTTTGAAATTCCATTTCAAAAGCTTTTCATATTAAACCCCAATTTTAAATTTCAAAATCAATTGAAATTAAAATTTCAATTTCAAAAACATCAAATTTAAATCATCTGTGACTTAACCGATTTCCACGTGAAATCCATATTTGTGTGTGTATAAGTGTGGTCTAGGGGTTTTACACACAATAGTGCAACATCATCAATCATCACAGATATATCAATATCGATAAGCGGTATAATTCACAACGCTTATCTTCATTCACAGATTTATAGATAAAATAAATTTATCAGTCACAAAGATTCACTATTACAATTCGATGTGGGTTTCGGATATCCAACTGGAATCCGACTCCTTGTAGCATCGATATTCAAATGTCGTTTATGGGTCAAGGGTTTCATATTCACATAGTAATATATCACAGATACAGAAATCACAGATATATATATCGCAGATAAGTAACAGATCACAACATAAATCAGGATGTATCACAAAGCATCATATATCAGGGATATCAAACAATTGAACCATTCAAAGAAATCCAAACATCCATAGATAGGATCAATTTAATTATCTGATTAAATTAGATCAGATTTATTACTTATGAATAAATCACTAATCCTGGTTAATTAACATTAATTAATCTCAACCATTTTGATTAATTATTCTTTAATCATTTATTAATTAACCATTAATAATAAATTAATTAACCTTTAATTATAATTCATCAACATTTATTAATTAATCAACCTTAATTAATTAATCACATAATTAATTATCCTCTAATTAATTATTCTTTAATTACTTGGTTAATCAAACTTAAATTATTAACAAATTTACCTTAATTACTTTTATTAAGTAATTCACTTCAAGTAATTAATTTCCTTCAACAAATAGATTAACTTTAAACTTTAAAAGTTAATTAACCATTAAAACATTCTTTACATTAATTAACTAACCTTTAACATTATTTAGTTTATTTAAAATAAACTTTCAAAACAACTCCATTTTTAAAACCTTTATTTAATCTCAGACATAAACAACACTTATTATTTAAAAGTGTTTTAAACAGATTATTTGGATAGAACTTGATTTAAGTTTAAAGTTTTAAAAGCTGTTTTAAAACAAAATCAACAGACCCGAGCCCATGCCTGGAATACTCGAGCCCAACCCCGAGACACTCGCAATCCACTCTTGCTTCGAGTAACTCGAACGAAAAACTCGAGACATACCTGGGGAAACTGCTTCTTCCCCAAATTATATATACGAGCCAATATACAGTGATACTCGTGCACGTGCACGACGTGGCGCCGCCGCTCTGGCGAACTCCACCAACAACGGCAAGTCGCGAATCCTTCCTATACTCCAAATCAGGTCTCGATTCGACAACATCCACTCTAAATCGAAAATAAGTGTCTCGATCGAAATCTGGAACTCATCAGAACTCTTCACCCAAACCTGGAAGTTCGCCGATCACACAACCTCGTCCACCAGAACCCCTGAACTTCTGGCCATCCCTTCGTCAACATCTCACTTACCACCTCCCAAGATCGCGTCGAACTCGATCGCCTACAGACGTCGAACGAATCAAAGATTTTCAGCTTTACAAAACTAGGTTAAAAAAATTTAAACGGTCACCGTCGCCACCGCCATCAATGAAGACACCTCCGATCATTTTTCTTCGACACCCCGTAAGCTTCTCCACCTCCTCGAGAAACTCCGGCCTCCCTAGTGCCTTCGACCACCGCAGTTTGACCAAAAACCATTTCCCGTTCATCGACAAACTACTCTTGAACCACACGCTTAAAAATCGTCAAACAAGGCCTAAAAATCCTATTTCTTAATAAGGATTCGAGTTATATGATTGAAGTAGCAAATCGTTGCATTCGAATATTACCGAAAACTGAAACCTCCCTGTAAAAATAATTTTTCTCGATGCTTCAAAATACTTAGCTGCTAGAACTATTTCCAGATCTTAATTGAAGTAAAAACAAACTCGTTTTAGTTTAACTTCAGAGTCCAATAGTGATTAAACGAAGTGATGTTGGATTTCCTAATGATTTTCTATCCTGAAAACCAAAAGAACAGAGAACAAGAGTACACAGACATGTTTGTATCTGTAGACCGAGTGAAAGCTGAAGAGAACACTCAAACCAAACACTATTTGAATCATGAACCATTCACACATATTTAAATTCAACTTAAATCTCAAAAACAGGTCATTTACTCACCGCATCAAGGTCAACCACAGATTAAAAATGTAAATGGTAGTTTGCTCACCGTGATTTAGGAGTGAACAAAGCTTATTCTTTGAACCAGGTTTTGAAAATTGTAAGCTGAAACCTTTCTGTGATTCTCTTGTTTTCTTCGATTGCTTTGATGCTTTTATTTGAGGTGTTTATTTTTTACAGGTGATATTATCTCAGTTTGAAATGAACGAACTGAATTGAGAACAGTTGATATATGAGAAAAAGAAGTGTACATGGTATTTCATATTGTTTGTACAATAGGGTAACACATTATTTTGGCTTGTACAAATATATCAGAGATATTTTTCATTGCTTGCTTGTTGACTCGGCTAAAAATCTTCTTTTTGTATGCTAGAGGATATGGCATTTAATGCATATGTACCCTATGTTCCTATACTTACCTTGTTATATTTTCATTTTATACTTTGTTCTTAGCTTTGCATTTCTTAGGCTGAGATGATTTCGACCATGCTAGAGGTAGGAGCATTAATGACCCGTACAAAGTATATATATTTTAATTTGTTTGTTCATACTTTATCTTTGACAAAGCTTACTTTGTGGTGGCTGCAGCTATGTTTTGGTGGGATGTAATGATTTGTATATGTACTTCTTTTACTTGCCTTTGCAAGCTTGTCTCGGCTGAAATTATTGTGGTGGCTAAAGACACTTATATTTGTTTTATACTTGTGCTTTTTGTTAGCTTGTTTCCCTTGGCCAGGTTGCCCTTTTCCTTTCATGTAAAAATATAAAGTTGTTATTGTCATTTGTTAATGTTTGAATGTGTTCCTTTTGCAGCCTATTTACTTATCTTTATATTTTTGTTTTATTTGTTCTAATATTTTATTTTGTTATTTTTACTGTAATACCAATTATATTGTATTTCTCTATATATTTATTTTAAAATCCATTTACTTGAAATTTAAATTCAAATCAATATATACTTATATATAAAATTTCAAGTTTACTCGTATATTATATATACATATATATTCACGTATATATACAATATTTTAAATTTGAATGATTCAACATCAGAATTTTTATTACGATCGGGGAAACTCGCTATCAATTAATCCATTTAAAAATTTATTTTACAAACTTTTATTCAAAAATTATTTAAATTATCAATTTAAATTTATATAAAATTCGAGGTCGTTACAGACTTCCCCCCTTAAAAGAATTTCGTCCTCGAAATTGCCAAGGAGACACAAAGATAGATGAAGAATATTTCATCAAATCAAACTGAATAGCTATTCTGCATTTGGCTTACCAAATCAGAATATTAATAATAGATACAAGAACGAATCTGTTTAACACTTCACAAAATACTCGGGTTATCCAGATCTACGAAATATACAGTGGCATCGGTTAGTTCGAAGAGATAACTAACCATTCGTAGAACATATCGGGATCCAAAGAAATAGATAGATATATGGATACAATTTCGAAACTTTTAGTTTAGAACGAGAGTATACCTATCAGCCATAGCAATCAAAGCAAACAGTTCATCCATACAAACAATTTTAGTCCATCCGGAGTTTATGTCCCATATCAAATATAGCAAATCTTCTTCCTGGATCTACCAGAAACTATCGTAGAATTGAGAAGAGATGTTGAACGAAAGAGATTAATAGAGAAAAGATTGTTTCCTTGTCGTTACAGGGTATCGACCATTTATAGTCGTATTCTCCTGTCCCCTATCTCATCCTTTTCTTGCACTCATACTCACTATCAGTGGATAGTAAGAGAATTTACTGAGACATTCGACGGATATCTAAGGAATACTCATTCTAGAGTTTACTTCACTCTATCTCTAATGAGCTACTTAACGTGTTATACTCCTGAGCTAAAGTTCAACCTTAGCTCTGATACCACTTGTAACGATACGGATTTTCGCGTTCGAAAATCAACATCCGTACTTCACATTGTACTAGAATGCAGATTCGCCGATTCGTCGGAGCTATAACACAATTAAGTAAATAACACAGCGGACGAAAAGAATAATACATTGATATACAATATCTGATACAACAGAGTGATACACTGAATATCAATATACATCAGAGATATGATACAAGAAATAGCAGTGGAAAAGAAAAGATAACAACAGCAGCGGATAGAATATCTCCAATAGAATGCTCCAATCCATAGCTAGCGGAAAGCAAGGTCAGTCGTCCAAGGACTGACTAGCTCCAGATAATCTACTCAACCTGAATATCTGAAAAAACTCAACTCTAGGCTGCTCGTGCGGAAAATAGTGGGCACCCAGAGTTTAGGAAGGGAACAATAAACTCCGGGTCAGTCATGGGACTGGTGTGAGCAACAAAAACAGTTTATCTTTAATACAAGCAACAAAGGCTTTTAAACATTGAAATCCGCAATGCTTTTTGAAAATGAAACTACCATAAGGCCTCCCGCCACACACACAATGCAATCGCAGAATTGGAGGAGATTTCTCCTTATGATAGTCAAACATGCTTACTACGCAAAATCATTCGATATTATTATCATTAGTGCATAGTGTCGAAAACCATTTCGAAAATATAATATTAATCTTAGCCAGCATACAACATTTCATCGTATGCCTACTATAGCTACTACGTTCAATAGCAGGTTACCGCCACATTCCATAGCAGGTAATACAACTAAAAACCGTACAGGGTTCGTATTGTTTCTTTGGATTTCCAACAAATGATCAGGCAAAGGAACTTCCTTACCGAAATAGAAACGCCTCTGGAAAGACGCCCCGGATCCTAACCGGATCTCTGCAAACAAAAGGCCGACGCTACCTCACGCTGTACAGCTGTAACTAGGTAACTAACACACTGACGCTACCTCACGCTGTACAGCTGTAACTAGGTAACTAACACACGAGTCATGTCATCCCCCGGTCGTTACCGACCTTTATCCGAGGATCCTCAATCACAAAGCAACAGCCACAAAATATAATCAACATAGGTAAAATATCTGGGCTCCATACCATGATATCACCTTTTATCCAGAAGGAAATGACATACCCTAGGGGCGCTACCCCTAAAAACCTTTGTCGCAACATTCCTATTTTGACCATTACCGGGTTGTGAGGCTCGACGAAGTCTCATCCACAAAGCTACGCTTTTTCACAAAGCCACGCTTTTTCACAAAGCCACGCTTTTTCACAAAGCCACGCTTTTTCACAAAGCCACGCTTTTTCACAAAGCCACGCTTTTTCACAAAGCCACGCTTTTTCACAAAGCCACGCTTCGATCAACAAATGATCATCAGCACTTCGTATGCCACATTACCAAATTGGGAATGTATCACTAGTAACCATCAACTACATAACCTCTGAGCTCGTACGTCTCAGAGAAGGGTGTTAAGCTAAGAGAATAAATTCTCCGCCACCAACAGAAATGTATTTGATAGAAACCAGCTTTACATCTCAAAGTGTAACGTCAGACACACATCCATACAAGTCTGTTCCGGGTTTGAACAGAACCGAAGGCACTTCTAAAGAAGCCCTTGCAAATCCGGGTATTCACAATCTCGATCGGACTTCCCATCACTTAGGGAATCTCTATACCGGAGCCATGATGCAGAGAAAATCGATATGTCATCCTATCGCTCTCGCAAATACCCGGTCTTCACCACCGGTCTTCAAATGCGATCCATATCGTCGTATCACTATTCGGAATGGGTTGTATGACACAAAGGTCCTCTCCCGGCTAAACCGAATAACGAGCGCAATTAAAAATCATATGGATACTGGGGTCTCAGTTAAATCACAGCTTAAAGCCCAAACTTTTCATTCGAATGGTTAAAACAAATTACCATTTCCAATCTTTTGAACAAAAAGATACATTTCAAAAACCTTCAATGGTTTAAACAATTTCCACACTTTTAATCTTTTAAACAAAAAGATTCAATTCACAAAGTTCACCCCATTCCCAAAGATCCATTCATGGATTTCAAAACAATTTCCATTTTAATAGGTTTACTCGTTAAATCTTTAAATCAAGATTTAACTTATAGCTTTCAAAACTCGTTTCCAAAGATTCATTTATAGCCTTTCAAAACAATTCTATTTCAAGTTAGATTAACTCATTCGGTCTTTGAAATCAAAGACTCATTTCATAGTTTTCAAAACATTTCAATCACATTTCAAACTTGAAATTCTTTCAACACAATTTGGAAATCCTTTCTTAAAATGAAAGCTATTATTATTTGAAAACAAGTAGTTTTCGTTTTGGAAAAATCCAGGTATATTTACACGAGTTAAAACCCTTGAATTTAAATTCAAATTCCCAAATCAATACTTTTAAAATGGTTTAACCCATATATAACTTGTACAGCATCTTTAATCCGTAGTTTCAAATCATAGAATTCAATTTCAAACTTGAATTCAAATTTAAATCAAATTATTTAAATTTTCAAAACTCGATTAAGTTATTCAAAATAACTTTTATCTTTGAAATCCCATTTCAAAAGCTTTTCATATTAAACACCAATTTTCAATTTCAAAATCAATTGAAATTAAAATTTCAATTTCAAAAACATCAAATTTAAATCATCTGTGACTTAACCGATTTCCACGTGAAATCCATATTTGTGTGTGTATAAGTGTGGTCTAGGAGTTTTACACACAATAGTGCAACATCATCAATCATCACAGATATATCAATATCGTTAAGCGGTATAATTCACAACGCTTATCTTCATTCACAGATTTATAGATAAAATAAATTTATCAGTCACAAAGATTCACTATTACAATTCGATGTGGGTTTCGGATATCCAACTGGAATCCGACTCCCTGTCGCATCGATATTCAAATGTCGTTTATGGGTCAAGGGTTTCATATTCACATAGTAATATATCACAGAAACAGAAATCACAGATATATATATCGCAGATAAGTAACAGATCACAACATAAATCAGGATGTATCACAAAGTATCATATATCAAGGATATCAAACAATTGAACCATTCAAAGAAATCCAAACATCCATAGATAGGATCAATTTAATTATCTGATTAAATTAGATCAGATTTATTACTTATGAATAAATCACTAATCCTGGTTAATTAACATTAATTAATCTCAACCATTTTGATTAATTATTCTTTAATCATTTATTAATTAACCATTAATAATAAATTAATTAACCTTTAATTATAATTCATCAACATTTATTAATTAATCAACCTTAATTAATTAATCACATAATTAATTATCCTCTAATTAATTATTCTTTAATTACTTGGTTAATCAAACTTAAATTATTAACAAATTTACCTTAATTACTTTTATTAAGTAATTCACTTCAAGTAATTAATTTCCTTCACCAAATAGATTAACTTTAAACTTTAAAAGTTAATTAACCATTAAAACATTCTTTACATTAATTAACTAACCTTTAACATTATTTAGTTTATTTAAAATAAACTTTCAAAACAACTCCATTTTTAAAACCTTTATTTAATCTCAGACATAAACAACACTTATTATTTAAAAGTGTTTTAAACAGATTATTTGGATAGAACTTGATTTAAGTTTAAAGTTTTAAAAGCTGTTTTAAAACAAAATCAACAGACCCGAGCCCATGCCTGGAATACTCGAGCCCAACCCCGAGACACTCGCAATCCACTCTTGCTTCGAGTAACTCGAACGAAAAACTCGAGACATACCTGGGGAAACTGCTTCTTCCCCAAATTATATATACGAGCCAATATACGGTGATACTCGTGCACGTGCACGACGTGGCGCCGCCGCTCTGGCGAACTCCACCAACAACGGCAAGTCGCGAATCCTTCCTATACTCCAAATCAGGTCTCGATTCGATAACATCCACTCTAAATCGAAAATAAGTGTCTCGATCGAAATCTGGAACTCATCAGAACTCTTCACCCAAACCTGGAAGTTCGCCGATCACACAACCTCGTCCACCAGAACCCCTAAACTTCTGGCCATCCCTTCGTCAACATCTCACTTACCACCTCCCAAGATCGCGTCGAACTCGATCGCCTACAGACGTCGAACGAATCAAAGATTTTCAGCTTTACAAAACTAGGTTAAAAAAATTTAAACGGTCACCGTCGCCACCGCCATCAATGAGGACACCTCCGATCATTTTTCTTCGACACCCCGTAAGCTTCTCCACCTCCTCGAGAAACTCCGGCCTCCCTAGTGCCTTCAACCACCGCAGTTTGACCAAAAACCATTTCCCGTTCGTCGACAAACTACTCTTGAACCACACGCTTAAAAATCGTCAAACAAGGCCTAAAAATCCTATTTCTTAATAAGGATTCGAGTTATATGATTGAAGTAGCAAATCGTTGCATTCGAATATTACCGAAAACTGAAACCACCCTGTAAAATTAATTTTTCTCGATGCTTCAAAATACTTAGCTGCTAGAACTATTTCCAGATCTTAATTGAAGTAAAAACAAACTCGTTTTAGTTTAACTTCAGAGTCCAATGGTGATTAAACGAAGTGATGTTGGATTTCCTAATGATTTTCTATCTTGAAAACCAAAAAGGACAGAGAACAAGAGTACACAGACATGTTTGTATCTGTAGACCGAGTGAAAGCTGAAGAGAACACTCAAACCAAACACTATTTGAATCATGAACCATTCACACATATTTAAATTCAACTTAAATCTCAAAAACAGGTCATTTACTCACCGCATCAAGGTCAACCACAGATTAAAAATGTAAATGGTAGTTTGCTCACCGTGATTTAGGAGTGAACAGAGCTTATTCTTTGAACCAGGTTTTGAAAATTGCAAGCTGAAACCTTTCTTTGATTCTCTTGTTTTCTTCGATTGCTTTGATGCTTTTATTTGAGGTGTTTATTTTTTACAGGTGATATTATCTCAGTTTGAAATGAACGAACTGAATTGAGAATAGTTGATATATGAGAAAAAGAAGTGTACAGGGTATTTCATATTGTTTGTACAATAGGGTAACACATTATTTTGGCTTGTACAAATATATCAGAGATATTTTTCATTGCTTGCTTGTTGACTCGGCTGAAAATCTTCTTTTTGTATGCTAGAGGATATGGCATTTAATGCATATGTACCCTATGTTCCTATACTTACCTTGTTATATTTTCATTTTATACTTTGTTCTTAGCTTTGCATTTCTTAGGCTGAGATGATTTCGACCATGCTAGAGGTAGGAGCATTAATGACTCGTACAAAGTATATATATTTTAATTTGTTTGTTCATACTTTATCTTTGACAAAGCTTACTTTGTGGTGGCTGCAGCTATGTTTTGGTGGGATGTAATGATTTGTATATGTACTTCTTTTACTTGCCTTTGCAAGCTTGTCTCGGCTGAAATTATTGTGGTGGCTAAAGACACTTATATTTGTTTTATACTTGTGCTTTTTGTTAGCTTGTTTCCCTTGGCCAGGTTGCCCTTTTCCTTTCATGTAAAAATATAAAGTTGTTATTGTCATTTGTTAATGTTTGAATGTGTTCCTTTTGCAGCCTATATACTTATCTTTATATTTTTGTTTTATTTGTTCTAATATTTTATTTTGTTATTTTTACTGTAATACCAATTATATTGTATTTCTCTATATATTTATTTTAAAATCCATTTACTTGAAATTTAAATTCAAATCAATATATACTTATATATAAAATTTCAAGTTTACTCGTATATTATATATACATATATATTCACGTATATATACAATATTTTAAATTTGAATGATTCAACATCAGAATTTTTATTACGATCGGGGAAACTCGCTATCAATTAATCCATTTAAAAATTTATTTTACAAACTTTTATTCAAAAATTATTTAAATTATCAATTTAAATTTATATAAAATTCGAGGTCGTTACAAATAGGTATGCTCTCTTATATACACACACTCAAACAGACTCATTCTAGGGTATTACTACCCTATCTCTAATGAGTCAAACCCCACAAAGCCAAGGTTATCACTAAACCTAAGCACTGATACCAACTATGACGACACATATTTCTGAAGGTTTAGATAGATAATAATCCACACATGTCCAACTTAAATAATCCAAAACATAGATAATCAATGGGGTTAAATTAGAAAAATAAGAAAAGAAGAAGAAAACAAACACAGAATCTCACAGCGGAAACGATAAAATAAAATAATCAAATAACAGTTTATGAAGCTGTTTATATCATACATTTGATTATAATCTATACAACATTTATCGGAGTTATATATACATCTGGGATAAATAAACAATACAGCAAAATAGCATGATGCAGAGAATAATAATAGTAATAAAATACCAACTTCGTCTTCGTTCTCCATAAAATTATCTTCAATACGCTGAAAAAAACTAAGGACTGACCTGAGCGTAATGAAAAGACAAAACACTCGAGTTAGGACTAAAATACTCTTATGTAAATCAAACCAATATCAATAAATATGAGTGTAACAGCGTTAGAGATGTTTACGGGGTTTTACATCTCCTATCAAGTGTATAACGTGTGTGCAATAACTTAAGAGATGTTATGTGATTTTCCATCTCCTAAGGATCCGTTAAACTATTTACATATAACAGTATATGCTATAATAAATAATGTCTATCAGTAAACTAAATATCAAAATAGTGTTAAGGCTTTACAATGGGCTTGCATAAGGATAGATATGACAAGGCACGTGAGGCAATGCCTAAGGTAGGATTCTACCAGTTTACCCTTTCTGGCTGTTCATAACCCATCCGTGGCCGACCATGACAATCAATCCGAACAAAAAGGGTGCACCCATCGAGTACAAATCATGATAGTAATACGAGTAATCAACGTCGCTAGAGATAGCTAACCTCGTTGTCTAGACATAGGCTCCTGTTTTAGTCGTTTTAATTATGACACAAGTGTCAAGGCTATCCATCATCGTTCTCTTACTTCATTCTAGTAAACGTTTGCCAATTCAACCACTACATTCTGGATATCATCCACCGCATACACGGTTGTCAAAGTGGTTCCAATATTGACAGAGACTATGCCACTAAGAGGCCCCGGTCTCTTTAACAACCAAACGTCGTTTTACACATTGGTTGGTTCTTTTACATTTCGAAAACTATTCATATTTGATATCAAAATATCATATTCGCTTCAAAATCAAATCCATTTCGAAATCATCATATTTACTCAAAATATACCGTATCACTTTTTTGCCTTAATATCTTAATTTCGCTTCCAAAATTGTTTCGAATTTCAATTTAGGTTATAACTTCAATTTAACCTCATTCGCATTTAAATTCAAGATTTAAATATAAACATTCCACCCTTGACCAGTTTGAATTTTAAGAAAATAGTTTGAATAGATTTAAAATAGCTTAACTAGTTAAAATAGTTTAATAGAAAATAGTTTGAGTATTGAAAATGGTTTATATAGTAAAATAGTTTGAGAAATCAAAATAATTTGAATATTTAAGAAGATAGATTTTAAATAGTTTATTTGAAAATAGTTTCAAAGTCAAACCGGTTCACTTTCCAAATTTTCCAGTTCAAATCAGTTCTAATTTCCATTTCGATTTAATCGATTAAATTCTGATTTCAAGTCGAATTTTTCTTCGATTCCAAATTAATTTCAATTTCAATTCCAAATTAATTTCACTTCCAATTCCAAATTAATTTAAATTCCAAATTAATGCAATTCAAATTCCAAATTAATTTAAAATCCAATACCAAATTAATTCCAGCTCCAATTCAAATCAATTTAAATTCCAATTTCAAATTAATTTCTACACCAATTCCAAATTAATTTAAATTCCAATTTCAAATTAATTTCAACTCCAATTCCAAATTTATTTTCAACTCACTTCTCAAATTTAAACCATTTCGATTTATATCAATTCTGAGTTCGATTTCCGAAATATCAATTCAAAACACTTAAATCAAATTTCCTTCAATATCCAATTAAAAATCCAAATCTTCAAATATAATTAAATTCCGAGCTCAATTTTGAAATATCGTTTTATATCACTTTTACTTAGCAATATTCAAAGTTCGAATAAAAGTCCAATCTTTTAAAACAAATCAATTTCTTAAATTCACTTCATATTTCGATTATAACTTTAAAAATCTCAACTTCGATTATTTAAACAATTTCGTTTACCAAATTTAGTATCAACATTTTAAGCTCCAGTTCGAAAATAATTCGATTTCCATAAATTCAATTTTTATTTATTAAAATCAAATCATTTAAATAACTTCAAAATGGAATTTTTTTAAAATCATTTAATTTAACTAATCTGGTGTCCGTATATAATTTCTATCCTATGACCAAGTAAATCAGTTATTCCAGTTTAATTCAGGGATGGATATATATCATTTCAATCCAAAATAAATTTAATAGGTATATATCATTTCAACCTATTTCTTAATTTATTCAAAATAATTCAATTTACAGTTTTTATATACTGTAAATAATATATAGGATGATAACATGATATATCAAAATAAATAAACATCCAAATATCAACCAACAACATCCATCACAACCAATCATCCAAACAGTCAATAAAATTCACAACAATTTTGTAATTATCTATATTGGGTATTTTACAGCCAATTAAATTCTAATTCAATTTAACTGTCAATTCAAATTTTATCAATTAATTCAGATGTCAATTTAAATGTCAATTAAACTTATTAAACAATAACCAATAAATTTTAAATCACTCCATGATATAAATTTAACTACATAAAAATTATTTCAGTCAATTGTGAGCGTATAAACACTCACCTTTGATTTATCGACGATTAAAAATCCAAACAAAGGCCCAAATTTGAACGGTCTCAGAACTCGACTAAACTAGTTCCACAATGTTTGGAATTTCAATACAAACGCAACGGAGAAAACTGCGCATCGATCCGAGCTCGTATGCAAAAGTTATTCGAGTTGGAACATTTAAATTTTAATGTAAAACAATTAATTAATAAATAAAATAATTAAAAAGCATACCATCCTCTCCCATGTGTATCAGCACAACCAAAACCAAAATCACATCCAAAATCATATATACGCGCGCACCTATCGTCGACCGGAGGGCCATCAGGCAGCGCCGCCGCGGCCCCTAGGCCTCCTTCTCCACCGCGCCAAGTGCCATCCACCACGCTGCCGCCGTTTGTGCAAAATTCGAGAAAAACACGCACGCCTTTCAATGTAGATCTAGATGAATCCGAGATGTTTTGGCACGAATCCACCGTTGGATGTGTAGAGCTCGTCAAGCTCTACAACTTTACTTTTGGAAGTTTTCGATTTCATTGAAAGATGAGGGAGATTGGAGGGGAAGAATTTGGACAAATTCTGGTCGTTAAAAATAATGAAAACGGCGGCCATGGTTTAGACTAGGTTTGGAATATTTTAAAATAACATTATCTCGATATGCGTGCCGTATTTATATAGTTAGGTCCAAAACCGTCCGAACTCCAATCGAGGCATGCCGCCTGGATCCATATACTATGGCCAAACGATAGGTCTGATCGCTACGAAGCTTGAAATCCTACAATAACTCACTATTACGGATCCGATGAAACTAGTTTCGTCGAAATCCGAGACAGTTGTCAAAATGGCTATTTTTACTCGTTAATTATAATATAAAATTTCAATTTTTAATTATTCACATTTAAATCCAATTTTAAAAGTTAACCATCTTCATTCATATTTAAATAAAATTTAAATTAATTTTTTTGATGCCATTTTCATTCTCATTAAATCCAGAATTTCATTATTCACATAATTTCAACATAAATTTAAACAATTTAATTACCTGATGAATAAATCCTCAAATTTCAAATAAATTTTAGTTATCAACATTATTTTATTTCCATCTAAATAATTCACATATATTATTCAACTTCTGTTATTGATTATAAACACGGTCAATACATAGAATTTATTTCAATACTTGTTATTGCCAAAATCTTCGAAATTAGTTATTTCAAAGTTTTATTCAATTTCATATTCAAATAAATTACACTAATAAATTATTAAATTTTATTTCTAACCATTTTTATTCAATAATTATCAAATCCTAAAATTTTAAAACAGTTAAAAATACGGGTTGTTACAACCTCAAGTGGTAATTCTATAGATTGTAGTTTTGGAGGCCTTGGGTTCGATTCCCAAAGAAACCAAGTGCTTTTCTCGGTTAAGTACCACTTGCTATAAAAAATATATTCATAGGAGGCCTTGGGTTTGAATGCCTCTGTTATCCGGGTTTTTAACCCATCAGGATCCAGGAGAATATGGAATGACTTGTTGGAGTCAGAAAGGCTCATAACTCAACCAAAAGAGCTAAAGCAACAACTGAGTATGACTAAACCAAGAGATCAGTGTCTGTCTAGTCCTATCAGTAGCTAAATACAACTAGCTGGAAAATCGTCATCAAAACAAAGCGACATGCAATGAGACTACCCGAACAACGTCGATACAAAGCAAAAAAAGCATGTCGGACATCAAAGTCCAGAAAAAGTCTAAGTCCATGGATCGCTAGAGATCCATACACTATGGATCACAAGTGATCCATTTTTCATCACTGGGTCACTAAGGCACATGGAAAGCAAAGAAAGCCAAAATACGCTAAGAGTATGGATCGCGAGCGATCCATACACCATGGATCGCCAGCGATCCATACTTGTTCATGGATTCTTGGCGAGCTAACTAGGCGAAGAAGGGAAAGGAGGAGCAAAGTGATTGGCTCGCACGCAAGCTAAATCTATAGATCGCTAGCGATCCATCACTACAAGAAAATATAAATTTGATGGCAACATGGAACAGCGTTGGAAAGCTTCTTGCTATCTTTGACAACCTGCGCTTACAAAAATAGCATGTTTACATGCTATAACATGCGAGCCCTTTCAATTATGACCAAAACATAAAAGAAAGAGCAGTAAATATTTTCCTTCCCTCCCATTTCCCTGACTCTACGTTTTGCTCCCAAAACCCATTTTCCCACTTTGCTCAGAAAGCCCTTACAACCTCCTTTCTTTCTCGATCCAACCTCTAAATCATCGGTTGACCTCGATCTGGAAGCCCTAACATCTCCTATTTCCACTGAAGGAAACCCTAACTCAGGTAAACTACTTTCATATTCTTTTTTTAACCTAATTCGATATGTTCAATTTGTTGGTTTTTCATTTTTTTGTTTAGTCCTTTTGATTTATTAATTTAACGTATTCAATTTAATTAGTTCGATTAATGATTAGGTTATATTTAAAGTATATAGTATTGGTATTGCTTGGCTGTTTAGGATATGCAGCATTTGAAAGTAAAGTCCCATGCAATATTCTTATAGGATTTTATGAGCCCTTTTGATTAATTGATAAAGCTAATCTTCCAGTGATTATACACCTTGGCGGAGCATACAAGGTATAATGGTTTTTCACTTCTTCTTTAGTTTTTTAGTAAGTTAATGCCAAATTGATATGAAATGGGATTTTCTTTGAATATGTATGCATTTAACATATCATATTGATGTCTTACTGGTATATCATATTAATAAGAAATTATATCACTTAATATGATCTCAAGAATAATTTTTAATGATGTGAAATTATAAACCCTCGGATACTATCTTAGGTCTTAATTAATTTAAAGTACATGTTGTCAAATATATAAATTTTCAACTATAGAAACATGTGTATTATCCTCTTACTCTCTTGATAGGAGTAACAAACTAATATGTACCTTACTTTCTATTGTATTGATATTTCTTTTCAAACATATCAGGCAACGTGCTATCCTTTTGACTCAGGTCTGAGCATTAAATGTATCTGCGTTATAAATCATACTCTATGTAAGTTTTTTATGATCTATATTAATCCATGTTGAGCCTTTTCCTTATTGGTCTTATCAAGAATTCCAAATATAGTTTTTTTTTCTAAATTTTAAATCAATATTAATCCATGCTTAACCATATTTTATTGATCAGCATCATGCATTTTATCTTAGCCAAATTATTAGTTTAGCTTACCAAAATACTAATAGAAGCTTGTTCTACATTAGCACATGTTTTATAGAATTTCTTAAATACAATAGTGAAACTCATCTTTCACCATCTTAATATTTTGGAATGAATATTCTATTTTTAATGTGCATATTTGTGTTAATCTAGCATGTACAATCTCTAATTTCACCATTTTTGTTCACTAGACCATTATACATCGAAATAGAATTCTAATTTTCATAAACTATATACAATAATTTTAAAATTTAAGAATAAGTCTTAAGATACATAGACGTATTACTTTATCAGTTTGATGTTATGTGTCCCATCCCAGACCTATGTATCTAGTAACATAAGTTCGACTTATTGGAAAAAAGGTAAAAATAAAATAAGCTAGGTCAAAAGGTGAGAGGCAACTATAAGAAAATTTTCTTTCATTGCCTTATTTCATTAATTATACCTATGTATTTTCTATGTATTTGCATATGAAATATTGAATGAACTTACAAGATCCCAACTACTTTTCCAATTTTGTTTTATTTTCTACCTCCCAATTTTTTTGTTATACTTCCATTTTTTATGATGAATACTTTGTGCGTTCTCGGTTATTGCTTCTTTTGTTATGATTGTGAGAAAATAAACCCTGCATTTTGTTCTCTTAAATAGGATTTTCACTCATCTTTTGCAAATGAATCAAATTAGTTTATTTAAACATCCAAAAACACTCCATTTTCAGTTTTTTATTTTTATTTTATGAATTTTGAGTTCTCTGTTTTGATTTTGTTACAAATTCATTTTACTGTTCCAGATTTTCTCCTCTGTTTTTGATTATGCAATCCAAGCGTTCTTTATTGCATGTTCTGGATTTTTTTTGCCTATAGTTTCATGTACACTTGAAGCTTTAGGTATTTTCCCCTTAAAACATTTATTATTGAGTTGCATTATGTATATGCTGACTTGACCATGTTTGATATACATTAATTTAGCTGAGGCTTTATCCATCAAAGAATTTTTGGTATTTCTCTATGGGAAATATTACTTCTGAAGTGATTAATCAACTTCAATTCCCATAGCAGATCTTTACCATTAACATTTGGTAAGATTATTTGTTCCAAAGTAAATTATGGCTTTCTCTTAGTTAAATTGAAATATTTGAAAAACATCCTAACAAGGATGTGATTCTGAACAAATAAGAATATGTGGGTCTGAAAGCTAATGTAAGGATAATATTAAATTAGTAAAAGTTAAATTTAGTAAATTGTAGATAAGCATAACTAATAATTAGTGAGTTGAGGTTATAGTATCCTATAAAATATTTCACTTTGTAAATTTATCAAGTGAACATTAAATTGTACATACAGGAATATGTGGTTTCTAAAGAAAATTAAAGTAAGTAAATTATAGATAATCTAATTTATAAATAGTGACTTGAGGTGATAGTGATGTTTAAAAAACATTTCATAGAGGAACAAAAGTATCTTAACATTTTTGTTTTAATTTAATATATTTTTATTGTAGGAAGAAAATATGTACAGTAATGAGCCTTATTACCTTGATTTATCCTACATACCTTGATTTATCCTACATACAAGCTATTCTTTAAACATCTTAAGTTTATTAATTGATTTTCTTTACCTTGAAAAAGAATACACACATGTTTAATAAGAATGAACAATAGATTCTGATCTTTCTTCTGCTTTTTCTTAAACTATTGAACCAATAATTCATGTTTTATTTAGCACATTTTCTTTCTTTTGCTCTTTTTTTCAACTCTTTCTATTTTATTTTGGGTACTTGAATAAACTATATGGATATGAAAGAGTAAAATACATTCACAACACATTTCATATTTTCATCATTCATATGACAGTTTGAATTTTACTGTCTTTGTTGACCATACACACATACGCGCGGTAAAATGGCATATGGCTTTACTGTTCACTTTTAAGGCTATAGGATTCAATATTATGGATGCTAACATACAATTTAGTTTCCGATATAACTAATGATGAAGGGACATTTTAAACTTTGACTAAAATTTATATTCAATTTGTTGAAGATTATGCATATAAACCCTAATCGAAGTTTGAAAAATGACGGAAGTACTATAGTGTACACATTCGACTATTTGATTGTAGATACCATAATTCATAATGAAAATTGGTGTCAAATGCCTTGGTGAGGTTTTAGTGCACCTTCATATAGGCTCCTTCATCTACATAATTCAGGTGAATAGGATTGTTAAATGTTAGCCTTGATATGATTTTTTTTAGCCCTCTTTATTAACAGTTTTCTGATACATCCTTCCAAAATTGTCGATATAGGCCCCTCTGTCATCTTTGCCTTAATTGCACTGAATTGATATTAGTGGAAACAAACATACAATTGTGTAGTGGAATAACAGTTTTCCATTATCCAGTCTGAATTTTGACTCCTAGTTCAGACCTAATATTATCACATCCTTTTTTGTTTCTTCCTCCTCTTCTTTAAGTTTATGCCTTTGTATTTTTTCTTCCTAGGAATATACTTGATCATGAGGCCCTAAGCTATGTGCATAGCAACTGAAAATGGCTAGACTACTGAAGTATGAAGTAGGAGAAGACACATGAAGGTACTAATTGAATTATCATGTTAGTTGAATTATTATGAAGTATGAGGAAAATTACTCAAGCAATTAATTGAATTTTCATATTAGTTTATAAAATGTGATCTAAAAATCATGTTTATTCTATGTAGGTATATTGTTGCAATTACAATATTGGGGTTTCTTTATACATTGATGTAGCTAATTGTAAGATTTATGGGCAGTGAGAAGGTACTTAAATATGGTATTTTATTTTATTTTGTAGCAATGTATTCTGATATTGAGTTGTAGACTTATGGATGATGTGATTATTTAGTTTTAGATGTTCTCTTCCAAGGAATTTTATAAGACAACAGCCGTATCTCATGAAGGATAAAATTTGAAGAATCCTAATATATTGGCCATAGTCCATGAGGAAGAAATGGATATGGCAAAAGGGGATATGCTGCTTCACACATAGGCAAGTAATAGTATGTAATGTGGTGTTCGTATACCCTTTTTTATGTATTTTGTTTTGGCCTACATTATATGATTGGAAGGTAGCAGTATACGTTTATCAACATCTAACATAGGAGGATTTTCTGAAAACTGATAAGTTTACATGCATTAGGTTGCTGAAAAAAAGGAAGGAACGATCACCTAAGGTATAGTACGTAGTACATTAGAAAGATAAGCTCTGTAGTTAATGCAAAAAAGAATACCACTTGCCTTCATTTGTCATATACAGTTTAGTATATAGTGAGATTTAAAAATTATTTTGTGTACATGATGAGTAGGCATTATATTGCCATATTTCTAATGTTCACATTTGCATGAACACCCATGGTTTAGTACATTTGTGGTTTTTGATTTCTGTTTATAGGCATGATTACTGAATATCTGCATGTAACTATTGAAATGTGTTTAATGTATGTGTTTCTATTGTTAGGAGCATACGATACTTGCTGAAATCATTCAAGTTTTTCAAAATTAATTACAACTTAAAATGTAAATAAATCTAAAATTATCATCCTCAGTTTATATTTATAGACTAGCTAAATTATATTCTTATAGCCAACCATGGACAGTATTTTGCTTAGTCAAAAATACATGTCAACGGAGGTAAAAGGCATGTGGATTTTCTTGAATCCAAACAAAAGATATAATGCATGTATCACATAGACTGAGACCCAACAATGAAAATTTTAAGATCACAAGTTTGATGCTTCTTTAAAAAATAATAATTATTGAAACTGAATTCATAACCTTATAAAACCAGTAAACCATACGCTAGACTGTACGTAGATACATATGAAATTGAAATAGAACATTATTAAATGTGTTGTATTTAAAAGATTCAAAAGGTAAAAAAATATAAGGGTTACAGTTTTGATAGCCTTGGATCAGGATCTGACCTGGTTAATAAAAAAGCAAAGTGTTTACGGTAAGCAAAAAGAAAAATGATGGTTGTCATTTATAATCAGTTAGGTAAGGACATTCATGAACATGACAAGTAACACATAAATCTTTAATGTGTAAAAATAAAAATAAAAATAAAAATATAGAAGAGAAAAGGAATGGAATAAATTTGAGCAAATTCTACAAGAATTAACCTATTAAATGATAACAATATACAACAAAAATATGTCTCGTTAAAACTAAAATCGCCCTCTCAATCAAAAAAGAAAACTGAGTAACTCTTCAGTCTAGTTCAATGATTTAGTAATGGCTACCCAAACTCATGCACATTTCAATCAAGTAAATATGCAAGTAATCTAACTTTATTTGCCTATAAAAAGAGAAAGAACAACATATATTCTGGCAATGTATATTTTACTCTTGTTGTCTTATCCCAATACTTCTCAATTCTCTTAGATGACAGACAATCTCCTGTATAAATTGTATACCACAACTTCCATTTCTAAGTGAATTAACAACATGTTCAAGAAAATTAGTACCAGAAAGGTATAATTATAGTGTACATTTTTACAAGGCAGTGCTACAAAGGCAGTACACGAACTTCCTTTTACAAGGCAGTGCTACTGCCTTCTACAAAGGCAGTGCACGAACTGCCTTTTACAAGGCAGTAGCACTGCCTTGTAAAAATGTACGATATAATTTTTTACAAGGCAGTGCTCAGTGCTACTGCCTTGAACGAAGGTAATGCTACTGCTTTGTACAAATGTAGAAAGGCAGTACATGCTCTGCCTTTTTCTAGGTATTGTATTATTTCTATATTTAGTTGAATTAAGGAAGCATAGCTCGTGTTGCCTGCAACTGACAAATAAGACAGATCAATATATAGCATTTAAGGTATTTAATGTTCATATTTTGCTTAAGATATTAATTTTACTAACTTTAATCTTAAACAGTTAATTTAGAACTGTGTTTGGAATTTGTAGGTGAGAACAATCAATCCAAATAACTATTATGTGCACAGGGTTGTAGGGATTGTTGTTCCTGGATCGACATGTGATATAACAGGTAAATTCATTTTTAGATTTTCATTACAATATTGTGAATGGGTAAGCAATTTATATTATTGATTATTGATAATATGGATTTCTATCATATATGAATCACTTCTTTTTTTAATCTCTATGTTCATTTATTGTTTTATTTGGTACTTTTTTTAATGATAATTTTTGCATAACAGATGGTTGATATATGACTGGCATGTACTTTTTTTAATAGTCGATGACATGTATTACGCTATTATTAGAACTAACAGACATAAGATAATTTATTATTCTGGCTACAAGTTTTAATATCTGATAATATACTTTTTAAACACTAACAGCATGTATAAATTGAACTATTTATTAATTTGTATTTGTTTTTATGTATTCATCAATAGGATGATGGTATTCTTGTGATTCCTACAACCTCGAATTTTCCTGTTAAACGTTGCTCAAAGAATAAATTATCACCTGAGATTGAAGACCGATTACTAGCTTTATTAAGCATAGCAGGGATGTCTGGTTGCTGTCAGGTACACTATCAAGCATATATCTGTAGATGATAGTGTTATTTTTTGAAGGTTGGTTACAGAGAAAAATAAGTTTGTCTAAATAGGTCTTTCACTCCCTCAAGAGAGCTGATAATTTTTTTCTTTCAGGTTGCTGTTCCTCTAGGAAAGCATGATAACTATAATGTATCTATGTCGTTCATTGCTGCACATGGAGCTGATAAGTTTTTACTGGATACAATATCAGATATGCATTCATCTATACAAGAACAAATCAATGCTGTATCCAATTGTGTTCCAACAGAAGATATAAATGGTGATATGGATGTTTCTGAGCTACTAAAAGAAAAGGTAATTTGTTTGATCTTGCAGAAAATTTTATTCTGTAACTTCTACACCATTTCGAAGTTTGGATTGCATTGAAGTCTGTAATCCAAGTATCAAATCGTCTTTTGGATGAACTTTGCATTGAATAATAGTTTTTGAAATTGTTGGAATTGTTTTGCATACTGACTTACTGTACTGCTTTTCAGCAGTGATGCATTTTCCTAATTATAATTTAAAGATGAAGCAATCAATGATAAACATGTATGTTTATCAACTTTTCATCTCTACTTTTTAGGTGGCAATGCTCAGTGAATGACATGGTTCTGTTTCAGTTCTCAGTTAGCCTAGTGTCTAAAACACTCTAATAATTAAATATAGTTGAGTGGACGTAGGCTTCATTAACAGGCGAACCACTATAAAAATTCTCTGCCTTCTTTCTTTTACTATTCATTTTCTATATCTATTATATGTGATATTGCTCTGGCAAAACAGGGCTGGTGCTTTCAAACTTAAACCAGGGTGTTGATCCATTTTTTGGGTTAACAGCCTCCATATGTAAGTCGTCGATTTATTGACGAAGACTGGAAATTACCTTATTTGCTTTGGCCTCCTCAGAGCTTTCTCTCAGATTCTCGAATTCAAATTGAAGGATCAAGAGTTCACTTGTTATCTATTTAGCATATGAATAAAAGCATAAGATAAGAGAATGTACAATTAAAATGTCTGGAATATTGTTACTATAATTATACTTACCTGAAGGGCATCTTGGAGGCTGGATTCCAAGTACTTTAGGAACTCGTGAGTGGAAGAAGGAATATTTATTTTATTTTTAGAAATAACCTCAATAAGCCTTGAATTAATGATTTCTTTGGTTATGTTCAAAGCTTCTAGTCCTAAAGGCGGAAGATAAGGAGATTTAGTATGTTTTGAAGTTTCATGTTGAAGAGGCAATTTTGGAGATGCTTCCACCATATTTTCGATGGGGGCAAGCTTGTGCTTTCTAGACTTTCCTGAAGCCCCCTTTATCTATGTAGGGCACTTTTGACTGGAAGATTATCCAAGAGAAGGGCGTCAATAGCAAGATTATCCATACCTACAAATGAATGATATAATATAAGTACAATTCATAAAATGTAAACAAACACATAGTAGTAAACTTAGTCTTAAGTACAAATAGCTAAGTCTTAAAGATGGACATGCTACGATCCGAGGACAACCCTTGGGCTCAGTGCAAGAAGTAGAAGAAGTACTATGAGTTGAAACTGCAGGTGTGTTGGATCTATCCCTCCTCCTTTTCTTTTCGACCGTCATAGTTTACATGACTCGAGGGGTCCTTTGCTGTGAAATCTTCGGGGCATAACCCCTAAAAGAAGTAATCGGGGAAAGAAGGTTGCAGACTCTAAGATTTTTAATAGTCACGACCAAATGCCTTCGGCGTTGGCCTACCAAAAGCAACAATTAAAACAATTTGAACGATTCTGAATACACCAACTTCTTGGGTATATCTATAAAAATAACAGATTAGTTAGAGTCATAACATAAGTTTATAGAATATAAAATATAAAGCTAAAACAAGAACTCATTAGCATCAAGAGAAATAGTGATGATTCGAGGATATGTTGATTGTACGTAGAACCATTTCTCTATGGTAATTTTACTAAAGGGTCTTTCAATGAGTTGCTTCTTTCAGATATGTATGTAGTAGGTAGGGCATGTAGTTGCGGTTTTTGTATCATGTAAGTCAAAAAGAGAGTTTATTTTGTCGTAAGACAATCCTCATATTCTAAGAAATGGTACATTAGTTTTATGGCCAAAAGGGTGTTATATGAAACCATAGGTAATTGGAAAGGGTTAGGGTAAGAGGTCAACAATGAGGCTGTAAAGGTAGAGAAACTCCATTTGATAAGTATTCTATAGTCCAAACAAAACATCCCTTCTGTGGACAAACCACTTATCATTCGATCTTAGAGCCATGACTTTGACTTATGTTATGTTGTGAACTACTAAGATTCAGTCTAATTCAGCCTGTCTAGTCAAGGTCGAATAATCCCTCATAGTCTAGTGAGGACCGAAAGTGAAAAAGTTTAGGCAAACCTCAGAAAAGAACCAACAATCTTATAACATTTAAATAAAAATGAATAACCATGATCAATGTTAAGCAAATATGAATAAAATCCCCACTGTATGAGCATTAATCCATTAAATTGATGACCAAGATTGCAAATTTGAAGGAAATCCATTTATGTTTAGCATGAGAACTAATCGAAACCAATTGAAATAAATTACCCCATCATACATACTAAAATTTAATCAAAATAAGACTACAAATCCATGTGTAACTAAGGGAAACCTATCTGGAACCAATAAGATTAATTCAAAATTTCAAGCAATGCAACTAGAAACTACCAAGCCCAGTTCGATGCTTATACACAGATGAATCATATTATAAGCGCAAATAAATTAGCAAATATAGTATTAAAAGATAAGCACCTATTGATGTAGTGTTGATTCTAGAAGCAAGCGCAATAAATAGGAAATTTTCCAGGAAACGTTATAATGGCGATTTGCTATGGAAAAAAAAGCAAATGAGGAAGAAGAACAAACTAATTATTATACATTTGTAAAAATAAATAAAATAATAATAATAAATTAAATCGTAACCGCACGTCCCAATAGCCATTGGAATATAAAAAAAATTTCCTTTTCAAAACCTACGGTAGCAGAGTTTGAATAGTTTTTGCAAAGAAAAAGAGGAACTTCATTTTCAGGAAGCCAATCAGAAGATGTCGCGTGTCAGCGACATAAATTGCGCAGAAGAGACATGTTTATTCCTTTTATAAGAACAACCTTTGGCCAACGATTGAAATCATACATACAAAATCTATTTTGTATGTAACCAAAGTGAATTTAGGAGGAGAGGGTGGGTATAATCGAAAGACTTCCAACTTTATATGTATGTATGTATATGAGGCTGAAGGGTCTATGAGTAGCTCATTCCAAAAGAAAATGAAATACAATGAAAGGAGTGGCCTACTTAACAACCCCAAAGCCTAGGATAATCATAAGTAAACTGTGGAATCTAGACCTGAAAGTACCAAACATGAAGTGTTATGTACAGAAGGGATTAATATATTAAAAGCTTAACTTACTTTTCTATATCTAGTCTATGCTCATTATTATTCGAGGGATTGAACCCAGAAGCCAAAGCCGAAAGGTCAAAATAACATAGTACTATGCGTAGTCGTCTATGAGTATAAGTTATCAGATGGAAACCAAAGACCGAAAGATACAATATTCTGAAATACAAAATCTTTAAAAGACAAGATCAATCTAAAAGAATATGCAACGATACTATGATACTACGAAATCCCCGCCATCCATGAGTAAGTTCCATGTATAGCCAAAGGAAAGGCATCCATAAAGTACATGTTAGCAATCCGCATGCAATACTCAAAGCAAACCGGATCAATGTCAAACGTTAGTAATCTGATGTCTCAGCTTAGATACACAAGCCACGACATCAATTTGCACAATCTCCAAATTGCTATAAGTAAGCATTATTTCCAATGCAAACGTGAGGGATTAATTCAAATATTAAGTAACAAATTATCATACTTTCCTATATTAGAGTTTTTTTGTAAAACTCATTAATAGCAAATTGTGCCAGCTCAACATTATAAAAACTTTCCGGCTTCAGTCTAAAGTCTAAAGAAGGAAAATATAAAGTGGACATAGGGAGTAGACCTGAACCACTATAAATCTTTATGTCCGTATGTACTGTTTTACTACTTTCGACTTCAACTTAATTACACAACATCTGGGCTTGGTATTAACTCATTAGATTCGACTCAACTCCTTATGACTACTCGTAGCCTTCGGCAACCAACCTACGGAAGCCCTTAGAACTTGTACAAAAGATTGAAGCTAAACCTTCGTCCTCGAGTCGTTGGTTGTTGCAAAAAATCAAACCAACGGAATCAATCCTATTCCTTCAAAATATGATCTCCACCGCTAAAGGAGATCTCATGCACTTGCACATGGATCACATTCTCTTCATTTGATGTGTGTGTGTGTGTGTGTGTTTGCTTGTTTTGTGCTTCTATAAGAGCCATTATATCTCTTTTGCAACCGAAATCTCAAAAGAAATAAGATAGGAAGCCATAGTGAACGTTGATATCTTCTAGATCGAACTATTCTACATTGCCTGTCGTTTACTTGCTTGCACCATATTTTATTCTCATTTACTTCTCACTTTACATTTCTAACAACATTTTTAATGAGTACTCAATATTCCTTCGCTCAGTAATTTAATTAACAATTAGGAATTTCCTAGAAAAGAAACAGATCTAAATATTTACCGTCTTGATTGCATGATTCGAATTCATTACAATTTTCTTGTACATAGGCAGGGACTTTTGGGTTTCTTCTTCTTACTCACTCTTTCTTCTTCACTAAGGTCCCAGATCGTACCAAATTTTATTTTTTGCAATACCTACAACAATTTTATACTTTATTTGTTTTAGTTCATGTTTGTATGATACATATACATGTCGTGTAATTGATTTTTCAGTGTATTAGTTACTTACCAAACATCCCAGTTACACGTTTAAATTATATTCTGCACATGATAATTACCAATTTATACAAAAATAACTATATCCACTCAACAATTTACCTTTAGTATTTTTTTGATGTAACATGAAAACTCTTGTGTAAAAGCAAAATAAGAAGAAGAAGAAAGAAAAAAGATATAAAAAAATCAATGTTTATTTGGTTCATGGTTATACAGTTGGTTTTTCCGAAATTCAATCCAAGAATCTCTGCCTTTATATACCCTTAACTGGCATGACTTATGAGTTGTATTAAAAAGCAACATCTCTTTAAAGAACCGTTTTATCTAAAACCACACATGCTAAGTCTGTCAATGGATGACTAAAAAATCATAAATCTGTTCGTATCCATATCCAAAAAGCGGATAAATATCCGATATTCGAGAAATCAGATGCGGATACGAAGGCATCTGCAAACGAAAATTATCCGTCTGCTTTTTATTAAGATTATAGTTATATGTTTTTTTACAATGAAAGATGCGTATTATTAAATAGTTTATATTGTATGAATTGCATATTAACTACTCAAAATTATTTACTATTGTCCTATTTGTTTATTTTACATGTTTTTATAATCAATGAAATTGTAAAAAATTATGTTAAACCAAAATTTTCTATTTATGTTTCTTGATTTATTAATCATCAGCGGATGAAATAATTATCTGGTATCTGTTTGTATCCACAGATGCAGATATGCTAGGCATGTCAACGGATACTTTCGGATGCGAATAGTGTCATATTCGCATTCGCATCCGAAATCATTTTCGGATATCAGATATCTGCATCCATGGATATGAACGAATATCGAATGATTATTTGATCTGTTAACGATCGATAAATCAAGAAACATAAATATAAAATTTTGGTTTAATATAATTTTTTTCCAATCCCACCGATTCTAATAGTTTGCAAAATTAACAAATAATAATAATAAATAGTTTTGAGCAGTTACTATGCATTAAATGCATACAATATAAACCATTAACTTAATAAAAAAATAAAAAAATAAATACACATATTTGCTTTATTAAAATACATATCAAACTAACTATAATCTTAACAAAAATCTAACGGATAATTTTTAGATGTGGATGCATTCCTATCCACGTGTGTTTTCCGAATATCAGATATTTATCCGCTTTTCGGATACGGATGTAGACAGATTCCAAATTTTTCGGATATCCATCGACAACCTTAAGATTTGCGATGCAGGGTTCGGTCTGCGGATATGACAGCATCTGCATGCCAAAATATCAGTTGACAGGGCTAGCTGAGGCTACCTCCTAAACAGGCCGGGTATTGGATAATGGGCCATAACGAACCCATTAGCTTAGACAGAGCAGCCATTTGTACTGTAGTATTTTATTTTCTGTTCTTCCGAACAAGCAAACAGCAGCAAAAAGTCATGTCGGGTTCAAGAAATAGACGCGGAGCATTACCTCCACATCAAGAGGTGATCTTTTAACTTTCAGTCTGTAGTCAGTTATCAAATCACGATTTTTCTGAAGGATCGAATTTGAATTAGATAAATTATCGCAGCTACCAATTTATGTTTTGTCCCTTCTAAATTTGTTATTTTGATGTAGGTGATAGAGAAGTTAGAGAAATTGGTAAACGATGGAAATCATTATGGTGCGCTTCAGATGTATAAATCTTATACTGTGAGGTATATTTATTATTTCCAGTAATGTATTTTTCCGCTTAGATGATTGTTTCCCCAATTGGTAAGTATAGTGCAACAAATAAATAATTGTCAATTAAATTTACCTCTTAAAGAAAAAATTAAAACAATGTTTTACTTTTATGTTGATTTGTTTGTGCATTTCTTTATAACTGAAGTTGATTGCTCCACAAAAAAGGAAAACAAACATCTTGCTGTTAAACCTGACATTACTTTTAGAAATTGTCTTAGTGTATCTAGCAATTGTAAATTTTGTAAGATGCAATTAAACTAATGACTTAAATTTAGTGAGTAAATTGGCAGATTTATCTTCAATATTGCATGTTAATTGCCAAAATCTTCGGTTACATAAATATGCGAGTAGTTGATTGTTTGTGCATTTCTTTATAACTGAAGTTGATTGCTCCAGAAAAAAGGAAAACAAACATCTTGCTGTTAAACCTGACATTACTTTTAGAAATTGTCTTAGTGTATCTAGCAAGTAAATTTTGTAAGATGCAATTAAACTAATGACTTAAATTTAGTGAGTAAATTGGCAAATTTATCTTCAATATTGCATGTTAATTGCCAAAATCTTCGGTTACATAAATATGCGAGTAGTTGATTGGAATCTTCAAGGTATTATTTTTGTTTGCCATGTTGCATGTAACATGTTGGAACTGTAACTTGCCTAGAATATACGTGAATGCCTTCAACCAAAGCAGGAAACATTATAAACTTTATGCTTCTTTATTCCGAAAAAGTAAATGAAGAATGAAACTACACTACAGCACATAGCATTGTCTTCACTAACCTCAATTTTCATATGATCACATATTTACTTACTATAAAATCTGACAACAAATAAGGTGCAACAAGTTGGTTATAATCCTTTTTTCCTCTCTCATTTTTTTATACTAACTTTCTTCTTCTTTTCTGTAAGTATTAATCTGAATAGTAACAAGTGAGATGCGTTGTTATTTTGGAAAATAAAAACAGGTCAGCATATGTTCAATGCTTAATCCCGTACCAACCATATCCATCTTATTCCTAGTATTTTCCATAGAAAAAGAAAGTTTATAAACTATATGGGTAGTCGTCCGCTTAACCCCCACAGTCAAACAGCATGTAGATAAATTCCTCTTTTCAGTTTTCTTTTGAGATTCAATTTCCCAGAAACAAGAGATTCTAGCTAATTTTTACTTGGTCTGATCGGAACAGCCATGATTTTGACCAGAACGTCAATTCTTACCCATGATAACTTGGGTACGCGTATCATCTGTACAAACCTGTGCAAATTGTTTATTTTCAACTGTTATTTGTCTGTAAATCACAAAATAATCGTCTTTGAACTAGTATAATCTGCAATAAAGAAATAGTTATTGTTACTTGCTCCCCAAAAATCATCATTAAATAACTTCAATTTCATGAGTAAACACAATACCACACACCTAACATAATTGTGACATTCATTTGATATCGTTGTTTCCTTTTTATTTATCCTCACTTATATCAATTTCCATTTAAGCTTGTTTTTCATGTTAGTTATATGTTTTTAGATACATAGCTGCTGAGAAATATGTGGAAGCTTTAGAAATTCTTCAATCAGGGGCTCTGGTTCAATTGAATAGTGGACAGGTTATTCTTTATCGCTGTATGTATGCATGTGTGTATACATATATATTACATATTACACATTACACACATATGTATATATGTAAATTGACATGTACGATGTGCATAAAATACTAAATTTACATCATTATGTGCGATCAAAATTAACCTTTTTACATCAAACTACAAAAAAAAAAATGTTAGAAAGACACCAACAAGCTATATATTCATTCATTTGTATAATTTCAAAAGTGGCAGACTTCATAAGAAAAGAGTGATGAATAAATTATATATATGTGTGTGTGTGCGCGCGCGTGCAGTGGAAATGGCTTATTGGATTAAAATTGTAATTAACATAAATAAAGATGGACTAGTAGAAGATAAATGGTAATTTTATCATTTCAAATAGTCACCATTGAATCTTATGAAATTTATTCACTTTATTAAGAGCGCATGTGTATGTTTAGAGGGTTTGGCTGCATTCCACTTCTGCTATATCTTAGTCTACACTTCTATACTCGTTAGAATTATATAATTTGAAATAATTTGAAATGAAACAAAATATTGTGGATTTTTGATCCACATTACAAACACCATTTTCAGGGAAATGCAGCTCACTTGAAATTTCTAACACGTTCAAATTGTTAAGTTACCATTAACCACTGACATTTATTTTTTCAACGTTGGAACAAACTATTTTTCTCTCATGAAGATGATCTTTAGTGATATAAGATAAGACATGTCCACAAAATTTATTTTATTACGAGTTGTGTAGCTATGAAAATCATGGAAGTTTATATGAGGTATAGAGGAAGTCGGGTGTAGTCTTTCCCTCCTCATATATGTGTAGTGAATAAACTATATCAATGAGCTCAGAAGGGATAGCCAAATGGTAAAATCTTTTATGGTTCACCAGTATTAGGAATTTTTTTACTGTATCAATGCAAATTTAGACATGGGGTCATTGTGTTGTAAAGAAACATAACTTATCACAAACCAATAGTTAGATAATAATAACATTCTAAGGTAAATTTCCATAGTAACAGTGCTGGTTGCTATTTATATTTTGCAGGTTACCTGTGGTGCGGAATTAGCTGAGTTGTTTGTTGACACTCTTGTCAAAGGAAAAATTCCTTACAACGAAGAAAATCTTGGTCAGTTATTTTTACAGTCATTTGTTTCTCGTACTTAAATTGTACATCATAAATATTTTAGTTGATGTTGATTTATTTATATAAATTGTCAGTCTCCCCTTGCAGTATCTTTATTGGGCACTATCCTTTTCCATTTCAATCTTGGCCTTAGTTTTTCTTGTACTGCGCTAGTCAAATTCGTAAGCAAGCCTTTAGCTAATTATAAATTATTTGGAATCAATTACTTATGTGGTCGATGGCTCTCCCTAGGATTTGTTTGTCTGCCTGAGCTCTATTTTTAAACTTGACATCCAAATGCCTAAATGTTACATTGCTCTGCCTTGAATTTTTAATGCCACTATTAGCATCACCTGTTTTTAAAACATTAACGCCTAATGCTGTGCCTGGGGATAACAACATAAATGCATATTTTCCTTCTGACTCAGCTAAGTAACTCATAATAGTAAACATGGCTTAAAACTTCTGCTATTTTAGGTGTGAGAACTGAAGTGACAAGGCAACATAATTTCAACTTGATACTTTAATCCTATTAGGGCTATTATGGTAATGGTGGATTTACCATTACCATACTAATATTAAGCAACTAATATTGAGCCAATCGGTATGCTAATGTCATTGGTATAGTAACGGTAAACTTATCATTGTTAATGGTAAATTCAGCGGTAAAGAAATGTCAATGCCAGCGGTAACGGTAAATGTACCCGTCATGTTAATTTTGTTTTTTTCACTATTTAAATTAATCCAAATTACATACTCTTTAGGGTATATCAGTTTTAAGAAGATGTATTATTAATGATAAGGTTTCTTTTTTGGTTTTATTAGGTTCAAAATCAAAGATTATCAAAGCTATTATTTCATATTGTTGTAAATAATTTGTGATGAATTAAGTAAATTTTCCGTGTGAACTAAAATAAGTCAAAATGTTGATATAGATAGTTTTGAAGTAAAAATTAGGAACAAATTTTTGTTTTCATCATAATTTTATTTTAATGCAGTATAAATTTAATGTTTTATGTTTTGGTAAATTTACCATAACTAGTCAATGGTTTGCCAGTTTTTTGGTGTACCAACGATGAGTTTACCAACAATGACGGTAAATTTTTGGTAGTCATTTTTGACTTATCAATGGTATCGGTACGGTAAAAGATTTCTTGTATCGGTCACGGTTACCATTACCATAACAACTGCATATTGTATATTTTATTTGAGTCAATAAATGAACCATGGAAAGGAGAAAAGTATAAAACTGTAACATCTTGCTCTATATATCAGACTTCAAACACTAAAAACATTACATTTTCATATAATCATCTGTAAATCTTTTAGGTATCTTAGTTAAAACAAAATGCTTAGTTAATGACTTACTGGGTGCATATATCTAAAAAACTATAGTACATTATATAGACCAAACGTTCACCTCTTGAACCATTCCATTCTTTAGGTGTGTTCCCTTATTATCAATATTTGAACCCAATCATTTCTAATTGGTATTTAGATTTAGATTTTGTTGTATTCTTCTTTCATTTGAAATAAAATAAGTAAAACCCACTCCGTTGTTTAATGTGCTTAATTAGTGCCTTAAGCGTTGGTTAAGCATCATTAAGCATTGCTTAAGCAATATTTTGCCTTTCAAACTTAAAATTTGAAAAGCAAGATGCGAATGTAGTGATTCTTTCCATAAGCGTGCTTTTAGCCACTTTAGCCTACTGACTAAATTGCCAAGTAGCTACCCTCCATATGAGAGTGTGAATCAACACTGTTTTTTGTAAAAGATGATATCTATCCCACATAAAATATATTAACTATATTAAATGATTTTTTAGCCAGCCAATAAAATTTAAGCGTCATCCAACACCGAAGGAAGTGCATACTTATCATTGTACATAACAAACATCAGTGCTAATCCTGATGTAAAAGTACACACATTTTATTTATTGGTTTGTCTTCTTTACAACATCAGTAGTTCTGCTACCTAAATGAATAGCCCAGTGGGCTGCTTAATCCATCATTTGTTGCATAGAGGATATTTGTAAAGTGTGCTCAGTTTATACTTGTATGGTTTGTTTATTAGGTCTTCGTTCTATTTTTCTACCAATTTTCATCCTAGATGCATTTTTATGCATCATGGGAATTTCATTTCAATATGCCTAATGTATTTACCTTAGACCGGGTCAGGAAGATATATGAAGCCTTTCCAAAATTTTCTGTACCACAACAACTGGGAATGGGAGCAGATGATGTAGACTTGGAAAAACTTCAAGAAACACTGGTTGCAGCAAAAGCACGTGTAGAGAGCTGTTCTGCATTTTTGAAATCTGCACTTAAGTGAGGTTTTCTGCTGTTAAGAAGTGAATTATTGAAAATAGTGGTTTATATGATTCAAAATTTCATTTACACATATATAGTGTTATTGGCTGCTGTCGTTTTATTAATGGTGCGGAAAACTACATCAGCTTTCTCCTTTTTTATCATTCCACATCTTTCACTTGAGATGTATAAAACTGTCAGCACTTCAATATCACGATACTATTTACCCCACATGATATCCTTTGCCCCCATTTACTTGTGCCCCATGTCCCCAATATATTGAGTTATTCATCTTGTACCTATATCGTCAATTGCTTGATTTAATTGTTCAATGAACGGATGTAATGAAGTAGGCACATGGGGGCTTGGTGATTTGGGACAGTAGATTTCGACATATGTTTACCCTACGCTTGCTAGTAATCAGAACATGTAGTCTAATTAGAACATGCGCTCTGATTCCATTGTAGTTTTTAAATAGTGCACTTGATACCTCTAAGTAAACCGCACCTTCATTTCATACCTTTCATTGAAGATATTTGACATTTTGTTTAGTAGCATATCTACTTGCAAGTTTTGCGACCTAGTTATTTTTCAAGTAAATATAGAACATAGTATTCTGAGCGCATTCTAACAAAAAATAAGGTGCCAATCTACAGCTAGTCATTTGTGTACCCTGGAAGATGAAAACACAAGTTTGGTAGTTTGACAGTTTACTATTGTGAAATTTATTGAATTGCAAGTACTGATATACTACAGTCTTTCTTAGATGGTCGATAGAGTTTGGAGAACTGAAAGGTGGATCTCCTGAAATTCATGTGATGTTGGCTGAATATATATACTCTGAATCTCCTGAATTGGTATGCTAGTATATCTGTCGTTACATTTCACTCTGTAACTTAGTGACAAGTGAAATTGAACTTTTTTGGAATTTTTATTTACATTTTGAAAGCTTGTTAACTACACATATACCTTGTGTACTCCCCAGAAAATCAGATCCTTACTGCATTCGTTGCAGTAACCAAATGCAATCATATCTTAACCTCACAATCTGATAGTACAAACAAATTCTTTTCTTCTAATTGGCAATTGATGCCTTGAGGATTTGATTCCGAGATCTCTATATCTTGAGTACAGAAGTACACTTTACAAGCGGTCTTTAACTATTAACAATCTCTCTTTTTGTACTGCTTGTGCCTATTCCTGTTCGATTTTTTAATATTGATTTATTCTAGCTGTTAATTGCAACAATGTTCCGCAGGACATGTCTAAAGTCTCCGCCCATTTTATACGAGGAAATGATAGAGATAAATTTGCATCGATACTCGTAAATTTCATGGGAAGGGTTAGTTCTTTTGTAGTTCTATTTGTTTATTTCTCACGGTTGGTTGTCTCTCTGGCTTGAAAAAAGTTCAAATTTACCCATTCTTGTGATTTACATCATACTGTATTTTATCCGTACTCCTCAATAAAAAAATCACCCTGATCAAATATGTTGTCTTTTAGCAGACCAATACAAATTCTGATTCTGCATGTCATCATCACTGTCAATCTTATTATGTTCAGATCGGTTGCAAACTAAAGTTGTCTACATTCGCCTAACATATTATGTTTATTATATATGTGGATAGTGCTATCCTGGGGAAGATGATTTGGCAATTGTGCGGGCAGCTCTAATGTATGTTTGCATGAGTTAATGCACCAAGTTATATTTTCATGTCGTTATGCTTTGATGGTACATATTTCTTGATCTTGATAGCCTTGTTGGGAATTGCACGACTTTAGCACCCAAGAGGCTAAGATATTTTTAGTGGTTTCTGTTTTAATGATACAATTTCATGAATGGAGTAGCCACATATTTCTTGATCTGCCAAGCTTTCTTAAGATAAAATTGTAACCAAATTCTACTAAAATGCATTGGTAGTGTAAAATTAAGCTGAATTTAGTAATATACCCTCTGAATGATTCGTAAGAATAGAACTATGCAACTAATATATATATATATATATATATATATATATGTATCTATATATGTATGTATGTATGTATGTATATATATGTATGTATGTATGTATATGTATGTGTGTGTGTGTGTATTGTTGTTTGAGAGAGAGATTTTCATTTGGCATGTAAACTTGCATATTGTTGTTTATTAGGTACTTATCTCATGGAAATCTTAGAGATGCAAACTACTTAATAGATAATATAAAGAAACAATTGGAGTCCAAGAAGTCGTCATTCCCACAATCAGATCTGATCAAATTTACTGAATATCTATTGCAAACGTAAGTTATATTATCCATGGTTACACTTGCACAATTTACATAACACGTCATGTTTTCTCCTTTCTTTGGCATAAAACACACCTTCCTCTTTCATTTCATTATATTGTTTGAAACTTGAAATATGCAGGTTGGAACGTGATGCTTTTCCATTATTTAGACTTTTAAGGCAAAAGTATCAATCTTGCTTGGATCGGGAACCTTTATTTAATGAGGTATTTACAATGCATGAATTTGTGATGTGAATATTATGATTTTCGTTTTATTGTTAAAGTTTACATCAAAGATGTTTTAATTTGCATGGATGATGAAAATTTAGCAATGACAACATGTTATATGGTTCTTTTTATATGATTATTGGAAACATGCATTTTCTTTTCAGTTACTAGATGAGATTGCATTTAAATTTTATGGCGTAAGAAAAAGAAGTGGCTTTGACAGCATGTTTGGTGATTTCTTTAAGGTATGGCTTATCATTTTCTTATATAGATGTTATCATTATCAAGAAGGAGAAATTGATATTGTATGCATCATCCATCTTTCAAGAAGGAGAAATTGATATTGTATGTGATATATGCAGATGATGGGTGGACCTATGTGATGGTTTTAATCACCTGAAGATATTGAAGTTACTGAAATGTATGAAAATGAATTTAAAAGTTGATGATATTTTCAGAGTTCCAATGTTAATCAGCCCAAACAATTGCAGCTTGTAGCATCCAGGAACTTATTTATTTGTCCATGCATATACAGTTAAAGACTTGTTGAGTGCTGATAGAATCATAGTGTTTGTAAGTTCATTTTGTTGTCCTAAAATCTGCTCTTGTTCGGACCAATGTATGAAAAATCAGCTTTCGGTGAATTATACATATTGCTGTTGTGTTAGAGGAAAACAATAAAATGTGCAATTAGTATTGTTATTTATGATATAATATAAATTTCTACTTGCCTTAAAGTTATTTTGTTTTTCTAACATTGTTAATCTTTATTCCAGCGGGAGTCAGTCCTAAGATTTCAACATGATATATCCTTGATCGATGACACATAAGACACTATATTGAATTTTGAATTAAGATGCATTATTTTCACATCTTCAATGGTTGGTGTAATAGTTCTAGTTCTAGTAGTTTTACTGTGATGGGAATAATAGTTGTAATAGTCTTTATTTTTTAATGTAAGCGCAAACTATTCAAAATATTTTTTCGATTAAAAAATTATTGATATACACATGAAATCAGTTGAATCTAGATTTTGAGAGAAATGCTTCTTTGTTTTATATTAGGAAATTTGATATGTATAGAAATAATGTCATGGATTCAAACTCCAAAATCTGACGAGAACCGTGTATTTTTTCATATTTCGTTTTTCAGTATAGCTTTTTTGTTATTTGTTCTTTATTGTTTTATTTTTCATTCATATATTTAATATATTTTTAAATAACTCTCAGTCATGATGAACAATAACTCTTTTATTAGAAACCATTCAAGGTTAATTGATTTACCTTTAGTTTGAAAAAATATTTAAAATTACGATTAGGGTTGTTACGGTTGAATCGCTCAACCGTTCAACCGTACCAACCGTTAATGCGGTTATCACCTATAACGGTAATGATTACGGTAACGGTTGAAGAATTTGAAAACCGCGGTTAACCATACCAACCGTACATGATTGTTTTGCGTAATATTTAACATTAAAGTATAAAAATTAGTAATTTAAGTTAAAAGAATAGCTTGTACATTAATAATATGTGTCTTAATGAATTAATTACATGTGCATGCATATTGGTCGTTTTATAAACAAATAAATAAATTTACAAAAAACAGTTAGAGCTATATCAATTTATCACAAATAATGCATATAATTGAAAATATATGTACGACATGCTTCAAAATTGAAAATACGATAGTTAACCATCATAAACGGTTGCGGTAACGGTTATAAGAATTTATAGTCGTCCACAACGGTTACGGTTGGTGGTAATAACGACGTTTACCGCAACCGCAACACCCCTAATTACGATAGCATGCATACTTGATTTTATCTCTGAAATAGAAAATTCAAAGCCCTTTTAAACTATATATTCATGGTGCACTATTTCTAATCACATATTTTAATTGTGCTTTCCCGATTTGAACTTATTTTTATATAAGAAATAAAGATATTTATTTCGTTCTTTCTTTGAAATTTCATTAATCTTATTTTTAGTTATTTGATTTTAAAAGTGGTCTACTTAAACAATTTAGAAGGTGCTTTGAACTATATTTTTATATCATTTATTTAAGAAGTAAACAAAAAATCAACATTAAATGATGCTAAAAAGTATTTTGATTATCTTTTCTCAAGATATTTTTACAATATATTAATACATTCTTCGATTTAATGAACAAACTATTTATGTTGATTTTTATCTATCTTTTGAACACGATTACTATTTAACTCTAAAATAAAAAAATGATCATAAATTCCATTGATTTCATAATTAAGTTAATTATGACTTGATTCACTTTTTTGTATGTTAGATTTATTCAATTTTTTTTGTACAACAATAGTTTAGTGGACTTTCTCATCCCTCAGCTCTTTGCTAAAAATTTAATTAAAAACATCCCATTTTCTTTCACATTATTTAATTTTTATTTAGAAAAATTGTAACGACCCGCTATTTTTCACTATTCGCATCCGCACATGTCGGACTTGAATAATTCAAAATACCAAATTGTTAATTTAAATTTGGCAAAATTGAGCATATACAGTAAATAAATAGAACACAAATCACAGACACAAAGTAATAAATGCAGCGGAAACAAAAGATAGTAGTTCATGAAGCTACTATATACATATCAGAGTTAAATAAGGTACAACAGATGTCTCAGATACAATAATCAAATACAATATCAGAATACATCACTAGAATCAACTGGATATCTGAAACTGGATAGATAACTGGATCTCCAAGCGAAGCTCCAACTCCAAAGGTGAGTCTCAAATACTGGTACACTCAGTCTGACCCGAGCGTAAAGCAAAACACAAAACACTCGAGTCAGGATTAACATTCTTTTATCAATAAATCCAACTCAAGTGAAATAGCAACTGAAATACAAGTAACTCAAAGGATGTTTGGAATAACCATCCTTTAAGGATCCATTAAACTATCTACTATGTAGTAGTGTACGGTAAATAGATAATGCCTATCAGTAATATAAAGTATCAAAATAGTGTTAAGACGTTACCATTATCCCCCTTAACACATTTTATATAAGCGTTATAGTCTATACAGCACTGTAAACTCCACCGTAAACTAGTGGGATATCAGGGAGTACTCCATAGGTATAACACAAAAAAAATCGTAGTGGTCGCGTATATAGGGATACACGTATGACAAGACACATGAGGCAATACCCAAGGTAGTGAAACTACCGTTTGCCTAATCCGGACTGGTGAGAACGCATCGCCGCAGCGATCGCAACACCGCGAAACAACACTCCCAAATCAAGGGTGCACCAATCGATAACAAGTAATGAGCAGTTTACGAAGAAGTGTGTTCGCTCGAGGCAGCTAACCCCATTTGGCCCGGCACGGCTCCTGTTTTAGTCATTTCCAATTTGACACAAGTGTCAAGGCTATCCATCATCGTTCTCTTTCTTCAGTCATCACGTACATCATTTCAACCACTTCATTCTGGATCATACTCCGCGTATAGTTATTAAAGTGGTTTTCGGTTTAGACAGTGAGTATGTCCCTAACCGATTCCGGTCTCTTTAATAACTTTCGTAATTATTACACCGATTGGTCGTTTAATAAATTTCAAAACCCAAATCAATTACAATTTCAATTAGAATTTGTAAACCAACATTTCATTTGTCTTTCTAAAACAATTTCCATAATTTACGTTTCAAAACTTCCAAATTACCATTTCAAAATCTTATAATTCAATTTCAATCTTTATTTAAAACAATTCAAATATTGATTTAAATTCGTATATAAGTTTCATTTCGAAATCATTTAAATTAATTTAATTTAACATTCAAATCAATTTAAATCCATTGATCAATTTTATTCAATGTTCATTAAGTAAATTTATCATTCAAACAATTTCTATTCAACTTCCAATTCATTAAATCAATTACTTAAGTTCAACTCCATTATATCAATACGTACAAATTGAATTAAATTAAATTCGTCAAATCAACTCTTTAACATTACAAGTCTTACATTAATTTCAATAAATCACATTTTTATTTCTTATTAAAGAAATTCAATTTCACTTATTTATTTCCTAGGTACAAATTTCAAAACTCAATTAATAAAGAAACTTAGTTTCACTTATTCAAGAAGTTCAATTTCAATTAATAAAGAATTCAATTTAATTATTAAATAATTCAACCTTATTTAATTATTAAATAATTCCAAAACTTAATTATTAACTAATTTCCAAACTTAATTATTAACTAATTTCAAAACTTAATTATTAATAATTCCAAATTTGATTATTAAATAATTAATTTTAAACAACGTTCATTCATCATCTACTATGTTAATATTTTGATTCAGATTATTAAATATTAACATTTCCTTTTCTAAAATTCAAATTCCAACTTCGTTTCAAAACCATATTATTTATTCAAATAAAATCTTTATTTTATTTTTTAATCAAAATTTTGACCAATCGGGTTTTATTTTAATTCTCTATCCTAAGTCAAAGTTTATTTGGGTATTTATCATTTCAACCCGATTCCATTTCAATTCAAGAATCAAAGCATGGCAAAGGGAACTTGCAGTGTGATAACTGGGATGGTGTCAAAGTAAATAAACAAGCAATAACAACAACCAATATCAATCCAATAATCAATTCAAATAATCCCGAAATAATCGTATTAATTTACATTGTTGTTTGTGCAAATTAATATAATTATTTCTAGAATCTACACTATCATTTCATGTAGATTAAAGATTATTACACTGATATTAATACGGGTCTTTTTCATTTGATATCTATTATCCAATTTCATACTACATCAATTTTACAGCATACATTCAATGGTTCAAGGTGTACATAATCAAATTTCTACGTGTCAATTAATCTAACATTTAAATGAGGTCATATTATGCAAATGTCATCTAATCAAATTTAACACATATATCAAATCTAACTATCCTACATCAATTTCAATTTCGAATTATTTATCACATACTACATTAACAATTTAACGTCCAATGTCAACATCAAACAATCAATCATTTATCAACCAAACTTGATTATCATTGTATAAGTAACAGATAATGGTGTCAGATGTCACAGGTGAACCGATACAGGTAATAACATATATAACAGTGTAATTAACTAACATCAATATATTTCAATTGTCGTTTCAAATGAAATCAAATTTAATAAATAAAAGAACATTAATCGTGAGCGATTGCTCACCTTTCGAGGTTAGAGAGAACAAGAGATGACACAGATACGCACACTGAAATTTGAATGACGAATCGAAGCAAAGCAAACATCGGCACGAATTCAACGATCAAAGCTGATAATAAGGTATCGACGAAATGAGTCAGAATCAACTAGATATTTTTTTCCATGAAATCAATATTTAATTTAAACAAAATGTTTATATATATTATAGTTTATTACTTTCAAATGCCATAACATATCATATATGTACATTAAAATAGTAACATGACTTATACATATATATACTAATGTATATAAAATTTTAAATTTATAAACATATCCATATAACTTTATATGCAGATCTTAATATCACCTTGTATGCATACAGCCTTTTAAAACACATTACACTAAAATCATAGATTTAATATATCATTTATTCAAAGTCAGGTATAAAATATCACCATATAATAATTAAGCTACCCATATTTGGACCTAATACAAGTATTTCAAAACAAACATATATAACTTTTATGTCTAATAGAATAATAAAACTAATACACATAACTTGCTTTATTATAACCAGGACGTGTGCAAAGAAAAATACACATTAACGTCTTTTTAGTGTAAAATAGTATGTAGAAACGTATATAAAACTCAGTGCAAAGACCATAGGTTATGTCAGAATATCTCCCAAATAGCATTTTTGACTTCGCTATCTATATACTTTTGGGTACTGATGTCGATCTCCCGGATAATTGAGAAGAAAAACAATTGATAAAAAGTGGTATATTGCTAGCTAACTTCTGTTTGTTGCACATTAGCATTTACGTACAAATTTACAATATAATGGTTAATATATTGAAGGCAGAACCTTAGCCAGACTAAATATTTTTTGCATATTCATGGCTAACCAACCTCCATTTTGGTTAGTAATAAAATTGAAAAAAAACGATTAAACAAAATATTTATTAATTATCCCAATTCTTAATTACTTAACTACAACATAACCAAATTCGTACAAAATTGACAATTTATTGGCAAACGATGCCAAAATTATTTTCAATCCCCTTCAACCAAAGATAACATCAAATTCTAAACCTTAAACCTTTGTCATTGTTGGTATTTCTATGTCACCGGCTGCCACTGGCAATTTTAGCCCAGAGTTTTTCTCATCATCTTCTGAGGCCTGCCCCATTTCATCTTTGCCTTTGCCCCACACCAAGGCATATAGTCCTACCACTATGACCAATGCACCAATCACCCTGCATAAAATTATATTTTATCAGATATTAGACTGAACAGATGATCTATTACCCAGATCAACTGATAAACTATTCTTATAATTCTAAAAATACCTTACCAAAGTGATATCTTCAGAAAGAATGAGTGTGTAACAACCCGATATTTTGGACCATTCGCATCCGCACATGTCGGACTTGAATAATTCAAAATACCACGTTGTTAATTTAAATTCGGTAAAACTGAACATATACGGTAAATAAATAAACACAGATCACAGACACAGAGTAATAAATGCAGCGGAAATAAAAGAGATAGTAGTTCATGAAGCTACTATATAAATGTATAAGTTACATCAAAGTTAAACCAGATACAACGGAAGAGTAATACGATACATCAGATACAAATCAGAATACATCACTGGAATCATCGAATACTGAAAGCAGAATAGATGGCTGGATCTTCAAGCAAAGCTCCAACTTCAAAGGTGAGTCTCGAATACTGGTACACTCAGTCTGACCCGAGCGTAAAGCAAAACACAAAACACTCAAGTCAGGATTAACATTCTTATATCAATAAATCCAACTCAAGTGAAATAGCAATTGAAATACAAGTAACTCAAAGGATGTTGGAATAACCATCCTTTAAGGATCCGTTAAACTATCTACTATGTAGTAGTGTACGATAAGTAGATAATGCCTATCAGTAATATAAGATATCAAAATAGTGTTAAGGCGTTACCATTATCCCCTTAACACGTTTATATAAGCATTATAGTCTATACAGCACTTTAAACTCCACCGTAAACTAGTGGGCTATCAGGGAGTACTCCATAGGTATAACACAAAACAAATCGTAGTGGTCGCGTATAAAGGGATACAAGTATGACAAGGCACATGAGGCAATACCCAAGGTAGTGAAACTACCGTCTGCCTGATCCGGACTGGTGAGAACACATCGCTGCAGCGACCGCAACACCACGAAACAACACTCCCAAATCAAGGGTGCACCAATCGACAACAAATAATGAGTAGTTTCGAAGAAGTGTGTTAGCTCGAGGCAGCTAACCTCCATTTGGCCCGGCACGGCTCCTGATTTTAGTCATTTCCAATTTGACACAAGTGTCAAGGCTATCCATTATCGTTCTCTTTCTTCGGTCATCACGTACATCATTCCAACCACTTCATTCTGGATCACACTCCGCGTATAGTTATTAAAGTAGTTTTCGGTTTAGACAATGAGTATGTCCCTAACCGATTCCGGTCTCTTTAATAACTTTCGTAATTATTACACCGATTGGTCGTTTATATATTTCAAAACCAAATCAATTACAATTTAAATTAGAATTTATAAATCAACATTTCATTTGTCTTTCTAAACCAATTTCCAAAATTTACGTTCAAAACTTCCAAATTTCCATTTCAAAATCTAAAAATTCAAATTCAATTTTTATTTAAACAATTCAAGTATTGATTCAGGTTCGTAAATAAGTTTCATTCCAAATCATTAAAATTAACTTAATTTAACATTCAAATCAATTTAACTTCTTTGATCGATTTTATTCAGTATTCATTAAGTAAATTTGTCATTCAAAACAATTTCTATTTAATTTCCAATTCATTAAATCAATTACTTAAGTTCAACTTCATTAAATCAAAACTTACAATTTTGAATTAAATTAAATTCGTCAAATCAATTCTTTCAATTACAAGTCTTACATTAATTTCAATAAATCACATTTTATTTCTTGTTAAAGAAATTCAATTTCACTTATTTATTTACTTAATTACAAATTCAAAGCTTAATTAATAGAGGAACTAAATTTCACTTATTCAAGAAGTTCAATTTTACTTAACAAAGAATTCAATTTTATTTAATCATTAAATAATTCAATCTTATTTAATTATTAAATAATTCAAAACTTAATTATTAAATAATTTCAAAGTTTAATAATTTCAAACTTAATTATTAAATCATTTCAATGTTTAATAATTTCAAACTTAATTATAATTTCAAACTTAATTCAATCATTTCTCAAATTAAACAACATTCTTTCATCAATTACATTGTTAATATTTTGTTTCAGATTATTAAATATTAACATTTTCCTTTCATTAAAATTCAAATTTCAACTTCATTTCAAAACCATATTATTTATTCAAATAAAATCTTCGTTTATTTTTAAATCAAATTATTGACCAATCGGGTTTTATTTAATTCTCTATCCTAGGTCAAAGTTCAATTTGGGAATTTATCATTTCAACCCGATTCCAATTCAATTCAAAATCATAGCATAGCAAAGGGAACTTGCAGTGTGATAACTGGGATGGTGTCAAAGTAAATAAACAAGCAATAACAACAACCAATATCAATCCAATAATCAATTCAAATAATCCCGAAATAATCGTATTAATTCGCATTGTTGTTTGTGCAAATTAATATAATTATTTCTAGAATCTAAACTATCATTTCATGTAGATTAAAGATTATTACACTAATTATTCATACGGTTCTTCACTTGTCATTCGATTTCAATTTTAACACTACAACAATTAATCCAATATACGTTCAATGGTTCAAAGTGTAATTATCACTATTTTACATGTCAATTAATTTAACAAATAAAAGGGGTCATATTCAACTAATCAAATTCAACATATGTGTCGATTCAAATTTTAATTATCCTACGTCAAATTTACTTGCATAATATTTATCACTTTATACATTTCAATTTAACATCCAATATAAACAACAACAATCAATCAATTATCAATCAAACAGGATTATCATCGTATAATTAACAAATAATGGTGTCAGATATCACAGGTGAACTGATACAGGTAATAGCATACATATAACAGTGTAAATAACTGACAGCGGCATATTTCAATTGTCGTTTCAATTGAAATCAAATTTAATAACTAAAAGAACGTTAATCATGAGTGAGTGCTCACCTTTCGAGGCTAGAAAGAATAGACGATGAAATTTGAGTTACGAAATGCAAACACGACTTCCCAAAGCGAAGCAAAATTGGCAAGAATTCGATGGATAAAGCTGATACAAGAGTTGATGAAGCAATTAGAATCAATTGATATAAATTTAACTAAATATATAAATTATTAACACTTATACATAAATCCCAAATAGTATACGTGTATAAACAAACAGATATATAGACTCATATAGAAGCATATGTATAACTTACATCCCTATTTTATTTTAAAATCAATGACTATAAATCAATATAACTTAATTCTTTATAACATAGAGTCAAACTCAACAGATCTAAATTATATGACAACGAATTGTGCATGTACGTAAATAACTATATAATACAATGTGAATAGAACTGTTGGTCAATCTTATAACTAATTATACTATACCATACATGAAGCTATAGATGCGAACATTTTCGTTAACAAAAAAAAACAATAACACATAACTAACAGATATATTATATATAATTTACTTTGAAATCAAATATTACTGTATATATATGTGACACTACAGCCTTTAAACATATATTAGAATCTTCCAATTATCCAATCCTTATACCAAAATATATTGCCAACAGCTTGCAGTTCACCTACCACATACATAGAACAGACGTAGACTACATATATACCTAACATATATTAGAATTAGGTAGGCTTACCCACCATACATCTATTTACCTTTATAATATATATTACTATCATAAACTTAGAATATAGAACTATACGTATAAAACATACGTAATTCATTATATATACAACTGTAAATCTTTATATAAACTTACATCTATAAAACAATCATATCACTTAACATATAAAACTTAGCTTAGAATATAAACAAACTGTAATTCATTTCATAATCATACGTATAAAACAAACATGTTATAATAATATAAACTTACACTGTTATATATTATTAAAAGCAGTTTCAAATTTATAAGCTTAGTTGTAATTTATACCACAAAATATCTATATTCTATATATACAAATCAGATGGTAAATAGTTAGTTATGTGAATATTCATTTTATATACAGCAACATCAATATTTCTTTGTATACTTATAGTGTAAAAAATATATAAACAAAATCTACACCCTACCTATAGCAAGAGGAGATACGACAAACATGGTTGCAGAGCTCGGCCAGATGAGAACGTTGAAGGGAATTGGTGGCTATCATGGTCGATCTGAAGGTGGGAAGATGTGACAGGGTGGAGCTCGGCTGCAAGGTTGAAGGAGAGACCATCGGCTAAAGGTGGTTGCGTTCACGTGGAGGAGAGGATGGGAGAAAAGCCGAGCCGAAGCGGTGGTCATGTGGAGGATACTGGTTTCGCATGTGATGGCTTCGGCTGAAGAGCGGAGGACGATGGCAGATGGCACGGCAGAGCCACAGGAGAGCGAATGCGGTGACGCAAGGCAAGCGCAAAAAGAAAAACGAGAGGAATCAGAATGGCTGTTGGGTAAGCTCTCTCTTTTATATATATATATTTTTTATTGCCGAGAACAAGAAGAAGATGGACGAATAATTATTGCTAAAGTTAAACCCAGAGAATGTGAAACAAACCGAAATTATAAATTGAAGCTAGGGAACAGTGAAAGTCATTGATGGAGTTTACAGAAAATATTAATTGACAAAGGCTATTGGGTTACACACAGTGAAAAATGAATGGTCATATAAACCAGAGGACTCAAATAACGAACCGCAACGACCAGCCGTTTACCGGTTTCACGGCGTACCGGGGTTCGAAAAATAGAAATGGATATACCGCTGAGATCGGTAAGACGAGACGATCAAAACGGTATACGGATATCAGTGGTATGGTTGAATTATAAAATTTCGAATTTTCTACTAGCGGAAAATGTAGCAAAATGCAGAAAAATAAGATCGACGGAGCTAAAGAAGTCCGAATTTGGAAAAACGAAAAATGACGTTTGCTCAGAAGATGATTTAGAATTTTTCTATGTAAAAATATTTAGGTTCCGAAAACATTTTATTTTCATCGTTTTTTTTAACTGATTAAATTGAAGTAAATTTACGCACGAAATAAACTTTCGTATTTTCGGATGAAAATTTACCAGTTGCTATGTTTAACTCGACGCATTCCAAATATTAATTTTTTATTTCAAAATTTTATCATTTTAAAATTTTGCAAAATTTCAATTAATAACGTTATTAAAACCGGTTAAATTTACGGGTCGTTACACTCTCCCCCACTCAAAACTTTTCGTCCCCGAAAAGGAACGAGGTAGGAGAATAGAAACAACCAGAAAGAAAAACAGATTTGAAATACAAAATAACAATTAATTTAAACCATATAAATTCAAATTTAAATTAATTGATATTCAATAATTGATTTAATCCATTTGATTTCACTAAAATCAATCTCAACTATTTCTAAATTATTATCTTATTATCCAATTATCTTCAATTTACAATTTCTAAAACCCTAAATTTTAATAGTCTTTTATTATAATCATATTTTTCAGCAATTTAAATTCTTCTTTATTCCAAATTCTTATTAAGTTTATTTCACTTAATATATCTTATTACATATATTTAAACCATATAAATTAATTTAAACCATATAAATTTCAATTTAAATTAATTTATATTCATTAATTGATTTTAAATTCAAGGTATTTCCATAAGTTGATCTAATTTCAATTTATTAATTAACCTTCAAAACAAAATTTATTTTTCAATTATCTTATTATTCTATTTATCTCTATTAACATCTTTATAATCAAAATTTAGTGTATAACATTTATTATAAACACTCAAATTTTATTTATAAAATCATTTTATATTGTATATTGTATATTGTCCAATTACATTTTAACTTCTGAATAATTTAGGTAAGTTAAATTGAAATGCAATTTAGTACTATACAAATAAAATTTTCAAATTCAATTATTTCGAGTTTAAATATTTATCCAAAATTTTTGACTAGTTTATAATTGAAATCATCTTTAAATCATAAACTTAAGAATTTAAATCTCCGATTTACTTCAACAATTTTTGAGATAAATATATATAGTATATATCAAATCAAAGTTGATCTTTATATATATATATAATAAATCAGGTCATGCCACATAAATTCAAATCAAATTAAATTTCCGAACAAAGTGTAGCAAAGCTACTAAATGGTCTTTTCACTTCGAAACTCGAAAATGAATGTCGATGATGCGGCCGTCATCACCGAAATTATTTTCCAGCGACAAAAGAGAAGAGTACTGATTTAAACATTTTAAAATTCTTTGAAAATCATTTATATTCGAACATACTTTCAATAATATATACTTTAAAAAAAAATTTGAAACAAATTATAGTCAAAATACCTTGAAATAATGTGCATTTTAAACCTTTAAAACCATAATTCGAAATCATTGGAAATTAAATTCTCAAATTCTTAATTTAATTTAATTTCAAATCCTAAATCAGTTTATAAACCAAGTTTATAAATTCATTTATCGAACAATAGATGAAAATCAAATATTATCATTTCAAACAATGAATTTAATTAACTTATTAAATTCCAGAAAAATTATACTTATATATAATATAATCATTCAAATTATTTTATTTACTAAATTTGAAAACAATGTTGTGTCAGTTTGCTCTATTCGAGTGTTTTGGAAATCCTATCGATAGCGTTGATCAGTCGAATCGAGCGAAAACCCAAATCAACATCAACAACTCAAACAACACAATATATTTTAAAACATTTTTAATATTAATTTAAAGATACACTTCCTCGCTTGACAATACAAGAATGGATTTCAAAGCAAGGATAGGATTCAAATTTTGATGGACTTAAATCAATAATAATTTTGGATTCGAAGATAAGTTCGAAACAAAGATTTGATGATCAATAACAAAGTAGGAAGATTGATAAATTTATATAAATCGCGGGTAACCTTAACCGGGTCAGCCGTGACTTCAAGAATAAAATCAATGTAGAATTCCAAGGCAAATCGACATTGATCTCAAGAGATAAAATCAGGGCATACAAGAGATAGTAGCATCTAAACCGAGGATATAGAAATCTCCGGTGAATCGATGCCAATTGTAAAGGAGTTTCACCCATTTACAAAATTTCGAAGATTGGCGAGACCGCCGATCCATTATAAAGATCATTCAAAGTGGAGTTATGAGATGCTCCAGAATTGAAAGAAGAAGAATAGTGAGGGACACGGATGAAATTTGGAACCGCAGGGAACGTTCCAAAATTTCAAAGGAATCGAGTCAAAATGAAGAGATTGAAACTCGAATGAGAGTGATTCTGTAAATACATTTACCCTATATGCTAAGTTTTGCCTAGAGCTACCAAAGCTCTGATACCAACTATAATGACCTGATATTTTGGACCATTCGCATCCGCACATGTCGGACTTGAATAATTCAAAATACCGCGTTGTTAATTTAAATTCGGCAAAACTGAACATATACGGTAAATAAATAAACACAGATCACAGACACAGAGTAATAAATGCAGCGGAAATAAAAGAGATAGTAGTTCATGAAGCTACTATATAAATGTATAAGTTACATCAGAGTTAAACTAGATACAACGGAACAGTAATACGATACATCAGATACAAATCAGAATACATCACTGGAATCATCGAATACTGAAAGTAGAATAGATGGCTGGATCTTCAAGCAAAGCTCCAACTTCAAAGGTGAGTCTCGAATACTGGTACACTCAGTCTGACCCGAGCGTAAAGCAAAACACAAAACACTCGAGTCAGGATTAACATTCTTATATCAATAAATCCAACTCAAGTGAAATAGCAATTGAAATACAAGTAACTCAAAGGATGTTGGAATAACCATCCTTTAAGGATTCGTTAAACTATCTACTATGTAGTAGTGTACGATAAGTAGATAATGCCTATCAGTAATATAAGATATCAAAATAGTGTTAAGGCGTTACCATTATCCCCCTTAACACGTTTATATAAGCGTTATAGTCTATACAGCACTGTAAACTCTACCGTAAACTAGTGGGCTATCAGGGAGTACTCCATAGGTATAACACAAAACAAATCGTAGTGGTCGCGTATAAAGGGATACAAGTATGACAAGGCACATAAGGCAATACCCAAGGTAGTGAAACTACCGTCTGCCTGATCCGGACTGGTGAGAACGCATCGCCGCAGCGACCGCAACACCGCGAAACAACACTCCCAAATCAAGGGTGCACCAATCGACAACAAATAATGAGTAGTTTCGAAGAAGTGTGTTCGCTCAAGGCAGCTAACCTCCATTTGGCCCGGCACGGCTCTTGATTTTAGTCATTTCCAATTTGACACAAGTGTCAAGGCTATCCATTATCGTTCTCTTTCTTCGGTCAACACGTACATCATTCCAACCACTTCATTCTGGATCACACTCCGCGTATAGTTATTAAAGTGGTTTTCGGTTTAGACAGTGAGTATGTCCCTAACCGATTCCGGTCTCTTTAATAACTTTCATAATTATTACACCGATTGGTCGTTTATATATTTCAAAACCAAATCAATTACAATTTAAATTAGAATTTATAAATCAACATTTCATTTGTCTTTCTAAACCAATTTCCAAAATTTACGTTCAAAACTTCCAAATTTCCATTTCAAAATCTAAAAATTCAAATTCAATTTTTATTTACACAATTCAAGTATTGATTCAGGTTCGTAAATAAGTTTCATTCAAAATCATTAAAATTAATTTAATTTAACATTCAAATCAATTTAACTTCTTTGATCGATTTTATTCAGTATTCATTAAGTAAATTTGTCATTCAAAACAATTTCTATTTAATTTCCAATTCATTAAATCAATTACTTAAGTTCAACTTCATTAAATCAAAACTTACAATTTTGAATTAAATTAAATTCGTCAAATCAATTCTTTCAATTACAAGTCTTACATTAATTTCAATAAATCACATTTTATTTCTTGTTAAAGAAATTCAATTTCACTTATTTATTTACTTAATTACAAATTCAAAGCTTAATTAATAGAGGAACTAAATTTCACTTATTCAAGAAGTTCAATTTTACTTAACAAAGAATTCAATTTTATTTAATCATTAAATAATTCAATCTTATTTAATTATTAAATAATTCAAAACTTAATTATTAAATAATTTCAAAGTTTAATAATTTCAAACTTAATTATTAAATCATTTCAATGTTTAATAATTTCAAACTTAATTATAATTTCAAACTTAATTCAATCATTTCTCAAATTAAACAACATTCTTTCATCAATTACATTGTTAATATTTTGTTTCAGATTATTAAATATTAACATTTTCCTTTCATTAAAATTCAAATTTCAACTTCATTTCAAAACCATATTATTTATTCAAATAAAATCTTCGTTTATTTTTAAATCAAATTATTGACCAATCGGGTTTTATTTAATTCTCTATCCTAGGTCAAAGTTCAATTTGGGTATTTATCATTTCAACCCGATTCCAATTCAATTCAAAATCATAGCATAGCAAAGGGAACTTGCAGTGTGATAACTGGGATGGTGTCAAAGTAAATAAACAAGCAATAACAACAACCAATATCAATCCAATAATCAATTCAAATAATCCCGAAATAATCGTATTAATTCGCATTGTTGTTTGTGCAAATTAATATAATTATTTCTAGAATCTACACTATCATTTCATGTAGATTAAAGATTATTACACTAATTATTCATATGGTTCTTCACTTGTCATTCGGTTTCAATTTTAACACTACAACAATTAATCCAATATACGTTCAATGGTTCAAAGTGTAATTATCACTATTTTACATGTCAATTAATTTAACAAATAAAAGGGGTCATATTCAACTAATCAAATTCAACATATGTGTCGATTCAAATTTTAATTATCCTACGTCAAATTTACTTGCATAATATTTATCACTTTATACATTTCAATTTAACATCCAATATAAACAACAACAATCAATCAATTATCAATCAAACAGGATTATCATCGTATAATTAACAAATAATGGTGTCAGATATCACAGGTGAACTGATACAGGTAATAGCATACATATAACAGTGTAAATAACTGACAGCGGCATATTTCAATTGTCGTTTCAATTGAAATCAAATTTAATAACTAAAAGAACGTTAATCATGAGTGAGTGCTCACCTTTCGAGGCTAGAAAGAATAGACGATGAAATTTGAGTTACGAAATGCAAACACGACTTCCCAAAGCGAAGCAAAATTGGCAAGAATTCGATGGATAAAGCTGATACAAGAGTTGATGAAGCAATTAGAATCAATTGATATAAATTTAACTAAATATATAAATTATTAACACTTATACATAAATCCCAAATAGTATACGTGTATAAACAAACAGATATATAGACTCATATAGAAGCATATGTATAACATACATCCCTATTTTATTTTAAAATCAATGACTATAAATCAATATAACTTAATTCTTTATAACATAGAGTCAAACTCAACAGATCTAAATTATATGACAACGAATTGTGCATGTACGTAAATAACTATATAATACAATGTGAATAGAACTGTTGGTCAATCTTATAACTAATTATACTATACCATACATGAAGCTATAGATGCGAACATTTTCGTTAACAAAAAAAAAACAATAACACATAACTAACAGATATATTATATATAATTTACTTTGAAATCAAATATTACTGTATATATATGTGACACTACAGCCTTTAAACATATATTAGAATCTTCCAAATATCCAATCCTTATACCAAAATATATTGCCAACAGCTTGCAGTTCACCTACCACATACATAGAACAGACGTAGACTACATATATACCTAACATATATTAGAATTAGGTAGGCTTACCCACCATACATCTATTTACCTTTATAATATATATTACTATCATAAACTTAGAATATAGAACTATACGTATAAAACATACGTAATTCATTATATATACAACTGTAAATCTTTATATAAACTTACATCTATAAAACAATCATATCACTTAACATATAAAACTTAGCTTAGAATATAAACAAACTGTAATTCATTTCATAATCATACGTATAAAACAAACATGTTATAATAATATAAACTTACACTGTTATATATTATTAAAAGCAGTTTCAAATTTATAAGCTTAGTTGTAATTTATACCACAAAATATCTATATTCTATATATACAAATCAGATGGTAAATAGTTAGTTATGTGAATATTCATTTTATATACAGCAACATCAATATTTCTTTGTATACTTATAGTGTAAAAAATATATAAACAAAATCTACACCCTACCTAAAGCAAGAGGAGATACGACAAACATGGTTGTAGAGCTCGGCCAGACGAGAACGTTGAAGGGAATTGGTGGCTATCATGGTCGATCTGAAGGTGGGAAGATGTGACAGGGTGGAGCTCGGCTGCAAGGTTAAAGGCGAGGCCATCGGGTAAAGGTGGTTGCGTTCACGTGGAGGAGAGGATGGGAGAAAAGCCGAGCCGAAGCGGTGGTCATGTGGAGGATACTGGTTTCGCGTGTGATGGCTTCGGCTGAAGAGCGGAGGACGGTGGCAGATGGCACGGCAGAGCCACAGGAGAGCGAATGCGGTGACGCAAGGCAAGCGCAAAAAGAAATACGAGAGGAACCGGAATGGCTGTTGGGTAAGCTCTCTCTTTTATATATTTTTTTATTGCCGAGAACAAGAAGAAGATGGACGAATAATTATTGCTAAAGTTAAACCCAGAGAATGTGAAACGAACCGAAATTATAAATTGAAGCTAGGGAACAGTGAATGTCATTGATGGAGTTTACAGAAAATATTAATTGACAAAGGCTATTGGGTTACACACAGTGAAAAATGAATGGTCATATAAACCAGAGGACTCAAATAACGAACCGCAACGACCAGCCGTTTACCGGTTTCACGGCGTACCGGGGTTCGAAAAATAGAAATGGATATACCGCTGAGATCGGTAAGACGAGACGATCAAAACGGTATACGGATATCAGTGGTATGGTTGAATTATAAAATTTCGAATTTTCTACTAGCGGAAAATGCAGCAAAATGCAGAAAAATAAGATCGACGGAGCTAAAGAAGTCCGAATTTGGAAAAACAAAAAATGACGTTTGCTCAGAAGATGATTTAGAATTTTTCTATGTAAAAATATTTAGGTTCCAAAAACATTTTATTTTCATCGTTTTTTTTAACTGATTAAATTGAAGTAAATTTACTCGCGAAATAAACTTTCGTATTTTCGGATGAAAATTTACCAGTTGCTATGTTTAACTCGACGCATTCCAAATATTAAATTTTTATTTCAAAATTTTATCATTTTAAAATTTCGCAAAATTTCAATTAATAACGTTATTAAAACCGGTTAAATTTACGGGTCATTACAGAGTGACCCTAAAACAACGACTATGATCATACACAAAGGTTGGAAGGCAGTAATGATAACAGGGTCCCTGTCCTTGGTAACAATTCCTTGCACATAATAAGCAATGCCCGTACACACGATTCCCTACATGAAGGAGAAAATTAAACTAATTAACATTGTATATACCTATAATAAACATAAATAAACTTGGGCATAAAGCTTCTTTTCATGCACATAACCTGCAACAGAAAAATATCAATATAGTAAGTTTTTCTTTTGAACTCAATAATTCGTATATTTTTGACAATTCTAACAGAATAATGAAGAATGGTTCAGTAGTGAGTAGGTGGAAACTGAAACTTGCAATATTGTAAATGTTAACAGACAAATCAATATTGAAAAAAATAAATACAGACGTACCAATAATTAAATTCTTAACAGTCAGGAATGGTAAAGGGTCCAAAAAAAATGTAAATGTACTTCCTTCTAATTTAAATGTTTCATTCAGAGTCAAATAGTTCATTCACAGTAACATGTAGTAAACGTTGATCCTAGATTAGAGTCAAATAGATTAAAAGACAATTCTAACAAAATAATTAAGAATGGTTCATTAGTGAGTAGTTGGAAACTGAAAATTACAATGTTGTAAACCTTAACAGGCAAATGAATATGAAAAAAAATAAATACAGACGTACCAATAATTAAAGTCTTAACAGTTAGGAATCTCGAATTCCCGCTGCCACCTCCCTCTCTAATCCTACTGTTTAAGTTTTAAGCGATTCGACCAATTAAAATATGACCTCTTCTGTAATAAATTTCAAACTAACACACATGCACGAATGTAAATTGCTCATCAATGTAAATTTCACAAATTACATAATATGTGTAAAAGTTAACATTGTCGGAAATCAAAAAACTACCGAGGTTGGTGACAATCGCTAGGACGTCCAAGCACCTATTCCAAACAAATTCCAACAGTCTGAACCACAAATGCTGCTAAAGAAAACCAAATAAAAAGAGAAGTAAACAAAAGGTAAATGAAAAAACTCCACTATATCTAGCATATTGCTCTCATCATTAGTGAATCACGCTCTTTTGCTATCCATGTCTTGATGCCTAACGAAGATGAATCAAATAAAAATTGCCGTGTATCTACTTGGTTGCAACATACATATTGAAGGGAAGAAGTATACTATGCAATTTTTTTAAATTGAAATGTTTTTGTAAACAATCACGAAAAAAAATACTCAAATTACATTTAGAACAGGCCATAGCCTACAAATTGTCCTACATAAGCTATTTTCGAAACCCCAGTAATTACTCAAAAGAGATACTCAAATTTTATGTTTTTTGATAAATAACTGGTGTGGAGCTAAAAAATATAAAGTCTAGCATCTCTAATCTCTAAATAACTGGTGTGAAACTAATTAAATATTATAATCAATTTGATTTAAATCATGTAACTGAACATTTATCACACACCCAAATAGTTAGCATTTAACCTCAACCCAATATTGTGATATAAAATAAAATCTAGTTTACATTCCTTTGAGTGAAGAATCCCACCTATAAACAAATGAAACCTCCACTTGATTCTCATCTTCAAGTATTACTTTAAACTCTGTTCCTTTAATCCTACACGATAACATGCATATCAAAACAACATAAATTGAACACAGCAATAGCAGAATATACGAAATAAAAGGGGAAATGTAATATTTCACTCACCTAACAAATATTCCATTGCTTCCCGGTTCACTCCAAACAACATCCCAGTATCTGTAAACCAAAAGCACAATTCAGGATTCAATCAACCAAAATAGTAGCACAAAAGTGTATGTATAATGTGGTGATAACTCATGTTCATTACTTGATTTACATAAACCTAGATGTTAACTATGATATTTATATTATTATTTTTTGCTTCCACCGTGGTATTTATATTCTTGTGCTTCATGCTTCTACACCTTCATGCATTGGGTTTTAGCATGCGTGGATTCCAGATAGCTAATGAAGAATTTGCTAGCAAGCATGCATCAATAACAAACTCCATAATATAAAAAAAACTATCATCTGCTTAGAAATCAAAAGCAAGTACAAAAAGGAAAGTACAAAAATCAAATTATCAACACAGTTATACTGAATTTCAGTAACAATCCCTTCAGGCTTTGACAGGGTAAGTTGCAATATCCCATTATCAATCATAACCTGAAAATATAACATCAAATTAAAACCCATAAAAAAGCCACATGACATGATAGCAATTCGGTAAAACTGTAGTAAGAAATAACACTTACATATTGATAATGAGTGAATCAATATTAACAGCAAGTGCAACATAGAAACCTCTGCTGATGAACTTCATGGTTGTGCATAATTTTGCCTCGTGGTTACCGCTTTTATCATCCTCTCAAATTCCGCTGCCACCTCCCTCTGTAACCCTAAAGTTCAAATCCGAGGGTTTGAGTTTAGAAATCGTGGAGAAAAGAGAAAAAGACCAACAAAAATAAGAACAAACCTAGGTATGTCGATCTCATCCCTGTCCTCTCGTATAGCTCATGGCGAGTCGATTCCGACGCTGTAGCCTCCCTATTATGCTATTTACGCCTCGTCCGATATTCTGAACCCGGGAGTTCGAATCTGAAGATTTGAGTTCGTGGTAAAGGGGGAAGTGCGGGAACAAACTGCAGAACGGTTGGGTTTGTGGAGAGGTTTGGGTTAAAATTAGGGGAGTGTGTGGAAACGTGGGTGAGAGGTACGGAAATAGACGGAAATATCCCTTCATTGTAGGTGAATGTTATAGGGTTAATTGTGTAATATCAAAAGCTTCAAATAGAGGTATTCCCATTATATATAGATATTTATTATAACACTATATACATATATAAACAAACTTTGTAAAATTTAAAACTTTAACAACAAAACCGTGTCATATAAATGTTTGTATAAATATATACTGTAAATAGATTATAAAATATAACTCACGTGTATATATATATTCAAATACTGATATATCAATTATATATAATTCAGTTCAAGGTTACCTACTGACTAAAGTGATAACTAAAGTAATATAATATACAAACCATATGGCATACATATACTATCATCGATAAATTAAATACCTTTACTAAAGAAAGATGTAGCATCACACGTGGTCGCGGAGGGTAGCAATAAGGTAAAGGAACTAGGCGACTCGAAGGGGAGGAAGGAAATGATGACTGGGCTAAAGGAGCTGACGCACGACCATAGCTAGGGGACGGTGATGGTGACTCGGTAGGGGCTGGTGCAGGCGGTGATAGGGAAATGACGTGGGCTGCTAAGATCGGCGGCCGAGGTGAATAAGATGGAGGTTGGGTTGCGGCGAAGGCCTGGAGGTGGCTGTACGTGTCAGGGATGGTCGGTTGTGTGGTGGAAGTTGATGGGCATGGCGGAGAGATGGGAGGAAGAGGCGAAGGCTGTTTGGTTCAATGCGGAGGTCAGCTCTAGTGAGGTGGAAAAACTGACATGAGGTGAGTTGGTGTGTGGGAACGCCCAGGTGAAGTCGGAGCAGGGGAACGCGAGCGAGGTTGGGCTGCCGACGTTGGTGGCGAAGAGAGGCGGGTAGGCAAAAATGAAGACTGATGGGTTTAAATTGAGGGAGCAGTGAAGGCTTCAAAAAAAATAAATAGTCACAGACAGAGGAGGAAAGCAAGCAAGATATTAGAACTAAATTATATAATAAAATGTAGTTGCAACCTATGTACAGCTCAAACGAGGAGTCTTGGAATGACGCATTTGCAATTAATAAATTAAAGTGATGCGAAAGAAAAAGAGGACGCGTGAATTCAGTAAATAATAAAGCAAACGTGTGAGAAGGTGAGCAAGCTTTATCAAAAACGAAAATACAATTTTCAAAGCTATATTATTATTTCAAAGCAGCAGAAGTGAACAGACCACAATACGTGAACCAAAAAATATAAATCAATGGAATGAATGTTGAAAACATTTGTAGAGAAAAAGTGTAACAACCCGCATATTTATCGATTTTATATTTAAATATTTTATTGTTAGTCGGATGTTAGTCCGAAAAGCTACTTTTTGCATACGGTCAAATTAGGACTCGAGACCACCCCCATTGAGTTCAAAATGACGTTTGCGATCTTTTTGAGTGTAAACTTCGATATGTTTGGAGATAGTGAAATTTTCGTCACTTTTTGTGTTGGGCTTTTGGTTTGGGCTGCACCTCTTCTAACTCAGCCCAACCCCTTCCTTCTCTTCATCACTTCATCAACTTTGAAGCTTTAGCAAAAATGGTGGAGGGAATAGGAAATTAAAATTCCAAGCTCAAGTTCTTTAGCAAATTCAACATCTAACTCCAAATTCAAAGTGAAGACATTGATTCAAGCTTGTGGTTGATCTTTGCTTTGCCCCCGAGCTTCGTCTTCATCAAATTCCGTGAAAAGGTGAGATTTTTGATCTCACATCTTGCCTATATCTATCTTGGACTGTTGGGAATGATCCTCTATTGCATTTGTATGAATATCTGCATTTGGTTTGGATTGGATTGGTGAAAAACTCCAAAATTTAGTGATTTTGGTGAAAAACTGCTACTAGGTCGTTCTGGCCATTTTTAGCTCGTTCTGGCCCTTAAGTCGTAGGTCGTTGCTGACCTATAATCTCCAGGCAAAATGTTAAGTCGTTCACGAGCTAAAGGCATAAGTCGTTCACGAGTTAAAGGCATAAGTCGTTCACGAGTTAAAGGCTTAAGTCGTTTGCAGTTAGCTCGTTCGCCTCGAGTTAAGTCGTAGGTCGTTTGGCCTTAAGTCGTTTGCAGTTAGCTCGCTCGCCCTGGCTTAAGTCGTAGGTCGCTCTCGACCTAACTTCACTAGGTCGTTCCTGCCTTAGCTCGTAGCTCGTATTCAAGGCTTAGGTCGTTAAGTCGTTCGTTCCACTAAGTCGTTCAAGGCTTAGGTCGTAAGACCTTAGGTCGTGCACTTTTAGGTCGCGAACAACCTTATGTCGCGAACCTCTTTAGGTCGTATGACCCTAATTTTCTTAGGTCGTAGGACCTTTTGACTGTTAGGTCGTAAAGACCTTAGCTCGTAGCTCGTATTTGAGCTTAAGTCCTAGGTCGTTAGCTCTTAAGTCCTAGGTCGTTGGCTTTTGAATCGTTAAGTCGTAGGTCGCTGCTCCTACTAAGTCGCTCGGCCATGCCAACTCCGCTAGCTCGCAACTGTTAGGTCGTATGACCTTAAGTCGTAGGTCGTCTCCGACCTAACATTCCCACTGCTATTTCATTAGGTCGCTTGACCTTAAGTCGTAGGTCGCTTGACTTTGTTAAGTCGTAGGTCGCTCGACTTTGTTAAGTCGTAGGTCGCCCCCTACCTTACCCTTAGGTCGAATGACCTGTGATTCGCTAGGTCGCGATTTTTCCTTAGGTCGTATGACCGATTTTTCCTTAGGTCGAACCCCGTATTACTCTGCGTAGGCAATCTTATCTGAAAAGCGTTCAACAGAACCCCTTACTTTGATGGTTTTGGGAATTGATTTCTTTGAACTTTACTCACGTCTTCGAACGTGAATTTTTATGATTGATTGTTTCTACAATCACTTCTATGATTTGTCACTTCAAAATATAAAGGTTTCCTATACTAGTATTAAATATCAAAACTCTTTCATTAAAACGATTTCAACTCGATTTTCAATATCAAACTCGTTTATAAAACTGTTTTCTAATTTATTAGTATATACAAACCTTTACCTCATTCGTATGAGAAAATATAATTAAACGGCTTAGCAAAACAAGTGGTATGAAACGCTTGCGTTTACTTCGTCGGTTAATTGATGGACTTGTTCGATTGAAACTCTTGTGACAATTTCCTAGTGCAGATCTACAATCTGTTCGTAAATATTTGAGTTAAGCAAGTGGTTATGGGACATGAAGCTAAACTCTTATATTTACTAGCTTAGTGTAATCGACACTTCCTTATGATCACGATGATCATTCTTGTGATTTAGACTAGCGATTGTGCTATGTCTCTTTGTTTGCGAGGTTAGACTAGACACCATTTGTGTGATTTCGATTCACACATATCTCTTTATCTTCAAGGTTAGTCTATGCCTCATTGGTGTGATTTCGATTCACACATATTGAAACTCTTTATGATCGATGACGATCATTTTATGGTTTAGGCTCATGGGTCGTATCTATTTAGGTGCGTCGATGTTTACTTCTCGCATGGGTCGTATCTATTTAGGTGCGTCGATGTTTACTTCTCGCATGGGTCGTATCTATTTAGGTGCGTCGATGTTTATTTCTCGCATGGGTCGTACCTATTTAGGTGCGTCGATGTTTATTTACTTCGTGGAGCAATCGGCTCAATAAGTCGGGGCATGGGGCGTATCTATTTAGGTGCGTCGATGTTCATCTATGCATGGGTCGTATCTTTCTAGGTGCGTCGATGTTAGACTTTTCATGGGGTGTATCTTTCTAGGTGCATCGATGTTAGACATTACATGGGGCGTATCTTTCTAGTTGCGTCGATGTTTATTTATGCATGGGGCGTATCTTTCTAGGTGCGTCAATGTTAGAACATGGGTCGTATCTTTCTAGGTGCGTCGATGTTTACTTCTTTGCATGGGGTGCATCTTTCTAGGTGTATCGATGCTAGACTTTACATGGGGTACATCTTTCTAGGTGCGTCGATGTTCAGTTTATGGGATTGGTCATCCTCTTTTCTTGAGATTTCTGGATTTTATGTTTCACCAGCTTTTACCATTGACATTGATGAGTATGTCATTTTATTGTGGTTTGGTGAATTAAATTAAGAATATGACATTCTTTTAATCCTTGAGAAGATTCTTGTGATATTGATTAATCTCTTGTTGATTATCATTTTCATACTTGTAGTAGTATGCTTTTATGGATATCTTATATGTTTATGCCATATCTCTTGTTCTATATCACTTTATCTGATAATTATAGCTAGACTGATCCGTTTATTATTTTCTTCTTAAATAATACTCGGGTCAGACTGAGATTTTACAGGTGCTTCCTCATGACTTCTTATCTGGAGCCATCTTCTGACTTTTGGCTAACTATTCTAGTTTAGTAGTTTTTGTTTGTATACATTTGAGATTAGACTCCTTGATGTATACATATTCTATTATATTGCACTTGCATCTATTAACTTGTGTTATTGTGGATCTTATTTGACCACCACTCTGATGTACACTTTCATGTGTTGTATTCATATCTCTTTCCGCCTTTGTGATATGAATTGTCTGTGACTGATTTGTGTTACGTTTATTTCTATATTTGTTTCCGAAGATCATATATAGCCACTGTGTGATAGCTTTGTGTTTGTATCGGTATGTCGGATTTCCTCTTTAAAAGATATGCATTCTATTCTATCTGACATATTGGTGCTCGCGCAAAGAAGTTACACGGATGGTCGCTCCTCAACAGCCTTATCCTCCGTGCTAATTGACAGCACTACACCGTAGTGTTCTTGGTTAGCGTGGGTATAAAGGTGGGGCGTCACAAAAAGTCATAGCTTTGGAATCCAAGAATCATAAATGCAACGGCTACTCGTTTCTCCCTGGACAATGAAAAGGCAGAACCATAGATAAAAAGGCACCGATACGAATAACTGTTTTACAAATTTCGTAACGTACCAGGCTTCAAAGCACAGAATTGAATATACCGCATTGCTCAGCACGATGAAACGATCAAAATGGTATACAGATATCAGTGGTACGATTGAATTATAAAAATTCGAATTTTCTACTAGCGGAAAATGCAGCAAAAACGCAGGAAAATAAAATCGACGGAGCTACAGATGTCCGAATTTGGAAAAACAAAAAATGGCGACTCGCTCAGAAGATGTTTTAGAATTTTTCTATGCAAAGATATTTTAGTTTCGAAAGCGTTTTATTTTCATCGATTTTTAACTGATTAAATTGAGATAAATTTGCGCACGAACATAAACTTCATATTTTCGGATGAAAATTTAGCAGTTGCTATGTTTAACTAGACGTATTTCAAATATAATTTTTTTTTTCAAAATTTTATCATTTACAATTCCACAAAATTTCAATTAATAACGTTCTTAACACCAGTTAAATTTACGGGTCGTTACAAAAATTGAATTTCAATGATGACTATAAATAGTATTTGTATAATAATTTTACATAAAATTTAAAACAGTTGGTACTAATAGAGTTAACTAGCGCCCTCAGCTATAGTATGTAGTTTCTTTTTTTACTTCATGAATATTGTTTTATAAAGAACAAATGTATGCATTTTTGTAGTGTTATTATTGAACTGAATCAACATGTGGAATTTAACTGGAGGTAGCTCGACCAAGAAGAACTGTAAGTAGAATTAGGCATATCACAAAGAGTCTTAGGGGTCGAAATGTCAAGCTGGTCTGAGTTTAATGGAGTGATAGCGCGAGTAATAATAATTAAGAGATGGAATGTAACGACCCTAGATTTTTATTTAATTTAAGTTAATAATTAAATCAATTTTTGGATAAAGATAGTAGAATAAATCGATAAGGTGAAGCGAGTTTCCCCGAACTCAAATAAATCCTATGTTAAATCATTTAAAATTTAGATATTGTAAATATTATATGTATGTGAATATATATGTGTTGAGCATATATGAGCGAATTTGAACTAATAATATATACATATAAATATAAGATAACTATATAAAATATAAAGTAAACAAATTTGTAAAATTATAACAAACAAAATAAAAATAGAACTTTATTTGGTTTCAAAGAAGATAAGGCCAAAGCAAAATAAAAATATATTCAAATATAAGCAAGTGAAGAAGAAAAAAATCTGCCAGTAAACGAATAAATATAGATATGTATGTAGTAGCTTACAAATACAAAGCTAGCTAAATAAACAAATGCATAAATAAGAAACAAAACAAAGTAAAAGTGTTCAAACAAATAAAATGCAAGTACAAAAACATATGCAGGTTAGTCAAAGTAAGAAATATAGATATAAGTATGTAAGCTTGTATAGGAAGACAAAGAAAAGTAATACCAAATTATCTCAGCCGAAACAAACAAGTAAACATAGACATATGTGTGCAAGTATGCAAACATATGAAGACACAAAGGACTTGAGCATTTAATGCATGTACAAATGTATTCATTAGCCACCAAAAGAAAAAAAGGAAATCTGATGAATTGTACAACTAGAAACAAAATAAAATATATTTGTACAAGCCTAATTAATATCAGCCACCATTGAATAGAAATACCCTGTACACATCCTTTCTTATATCAGCCTTCTTATCTTTCAATTCATTTTTGTTCCGTTCAAACAAACTAAGAAAGAAGAAAAAATGAAGTGAATGTCATCTGTAAACAAAACAAACAACTGGAAAATGAATTCAACAACTTCAATCTGAAACTAAAGCAAATCAAACCAGAGAATCAGGAAGAAAGGTTTCAACTTTGCAAATCTTCACACTCCTGTTTCAAAAGAAAAAGCAACCCTGTTCTTCTTCAAAACCACTGTGAGTAACATTTTTTTTTAAGGTTTAATAACTCAAGTTTATGTAGCATGCTTTCCTTGTGATATGTATCTGGTGTTGGTATGTATGTGCAAGTACCTGTTTGCTCATGCTCTGTTCCTGTTTTCAGTTTTGGTTTGATATAAAAGAAATTCAAAATCTCACAATAAAGTCTATATCTGACTTTGATATGTAAACGAAAATAGTTTGTTAGGATGTGAAGATAATTTTAAAAATAGTTTCTGTAAATTTTAAATTAAGTTAAAATGTTTAAATAGGATAATACAGTGAAGCTCAAACTTTGGTTAAAAATCAACTGTTTTAAATTCGAATTTGGATTATCTATATGTAATCGTGATGAAAAATCATGATTTTAGATGATACTATCATAATTTTTTTATTGGGTATTAAACGAGGATTTTGTATTAATGCGAAATTTGGAATTTTGAGAGTTGCCGATTATCCACACATTAATATGAGATAAAATTGTGATCGAAGCTTGGTTATAGATGGTGGATTATGGGAAGAATGTAAAAGAATTTTTCTAATGAGTAAATAGTTCGAATGGGATCGAACTAGGGTTTTTCTTTGATTTCTTCACTGTTGTATGGCCATGGCTATGGCGTCTTGGTTATAGGACCGGAGGCGTTCGCTTTTGGGGAGAAGGTAGCTCGTGGTCGTGGGGTTCGATGGTGGGGACGGCGAGGTTCATCGGCGTGAGGTTGACCGGTGGCGATGGGTTTTATGGTTCGAGCAGCTGAAGCTTTTGCGAGCTGGAGGTTCGAATTTCGATTCGTTGATGTATTCGTGAATCTGGGTTGGGTTTTGGGTTCGCATGTGGTCGAGTGGTTGTAGGCGATGGTCGTGACGATCGTAGTTGGCCAGGGCTGAGGGGAGACGTGTACTGTGCACGTTCGTGTGCACGTTTGGGTTCAGGCGAATTTCGTTTGGAGAAGACGAGTTCGACTCGGGGAGATGTTCGAGTAAATGGAGCTACGACTCGAAGCAGGGGTGTACGCGAGTTTCTCGCGAGAAAACTCGGGTCAGGCTTCGTGTTTTGTGGGGATGTACTCGGGTTGTTGTTTAAGCAACCCGGGTTTTGAAAATTTTAAAGCAAATCACATTTTAGGTTTGAAATTTAAAGCTGGAACAAGTTTCTAAGTATTCAAACAAGTTGTAAGTAAATAGTTGTTTAATTTGACTCAATATGTTTGAAATGTTTTTTTTTAAAAAGATTTTAAAAGTAGTATAAATTAAATGTTCAAGTTATTTTGTTAAAATAAATCATATTCAAATTTTATTTCTAAATTTGGTTTAATGAAATAAATGATTTAAGTAAGTATGAAATATAAATACAAGTTTATTTTAAATTAGATATGTTGAGATTAATTAAGGAATTATAAATTAATGAAGGTGATTAAGAGGAAAGATAATAAATTAAGGGCTAATTAATCAATGTGATTAATTAAGGATAATTAATTTAAGAATAATTTATTAATTATTAATGGTTAGTTAATAAATGATTAAAGAATAATTAATCAAAATGATTTGTAATTTATTAATGATTAATTAACCCGGATTAGAAATTCATAAGAAATTAATTTGATTTGGGTAAATCAGATAATTAACTGACCTTACTTGTGAATGTTTGGATTCTATTGAATGACTTGATTGTTTGATATCCCTGATATATGATGCTTTGTGATACATCCTGATTTATGTTGTGATCTTTAGTTTACTTATCTGTGACCTTTATATATCTATGATCTGTGAATGAACGATAAGCGTTGTTCTTATACCGCTTATCGAATTATATTTCTGTATTTTGATATGTGATGATTCATTGTGTTGCACTACTGTGTGAAACCCCTGGACTACACCTTTACACACACAAATATGGATTTCACGTGGAAATCAGTTAAGTCACAGATAATTTAAATTTGATGTATTTGAAATTGAAATTTTAATTTCAATTGATTTTGAAATTTGAAATTTGGGTTTAAAGTGAAAAGCAATTGAAATAGAATTTCAAAGATAAAAGTTATTTTGAATAACTTAATCGAGTTTTGAAAATTTAAATAATTGGATTTAAATTGGAATTCAAGTTTGAAATTGAATCCTATGATTTGAAACTAGGGATTGAAAATGTTGTAAATGTGTTTGTATGAATTTAAACCATTTAAAAGTGAAATTTTGAGAATTTGGATTTAACCCAAAGACTTTAACTCGTATGAATAAATCAAATTTTCTGAAATGAAACTATTTGTTTTCAAAAGATAAAAGCTTTCAAATAAGCAATGAAATTCCAGTTTAATTGAAGGAATTTCAAGATTGAATTGAAAAAATGGTTTTCCAAGTTATGAATGAATTTTTTTGTTTGAAAGCTATGAATTAAATCTGTTTATTTTTAATAGATTTAAAATGATGTTTTGTTTAAACCATTCGAAATGGGATTGTTTTGAAAGCTATAAGTTAAATCTTGATTTAAAGATTTAACGAGTTAATCAAATTGAAATGGGAATTAATTTGGAAAATCTGTGAATGAATCTTTTGTTTAAAAGATTAAAGTGTGAAAATTGTTTAAACCGTTGAGGGTTGTTGAAATGAATCTTTTTGTTTAAAAAGATGTAAATGGTAATTTGTTAAACCATTTGAAAATAAAGTTGGGTTTAAGTTGTGACTTAATTGAAATCTCATATCCATATGTTTTTAAATATTTCGCTCACTATTCGGTTTAGCCGGGAGAGGACCTTTGGGTCGTATAACCCATTCCGAATATGTGATACGTCGATATGGATGGCATTTGAAGACCGGTGTTGAAGACCGGATATTTTTGAAAACGGAAGGATTACCGTCGAGTTACTCTACATCGGCCGATCCCCGGTATAGAGGTTTTATCACCCTTAGTGACGGGAAGTCCGGACGTGATTGGAAATTATCCGGATTTGCAAGGGCTTCGTGAGAAGTGCCTTCGGTTCTGTTCGAACCCGGAACAGACTTGTATGGATTGTATGTCTGACATTACACTTTGAGATATAAAGCCGATTTCTTTCAAATACATTTCTGTTGGTGGCGGAGAATTTATTTTCTTAGCTTAACACCCTTCTCTGAGACGTACGAGCTCAGAGGTTATGTAGTTGAAATTTATCAGCGATATACTCCCAATTTGGTAATGTGGCATGCTGAGTGTTGCTGTGTGATGATCAGTGTTTGATCATTTGTAATATGATCATTTGTTTGATCATTTATCTTTGTGATCATAGGTTGATCATCTGTTGACCCAAAGCGTGGCTTTTTGAAAAAGCGTAGCTTTGTGGACGAGACTTCGTCAGGACCTCACTACCCGGAAATGGTCGAAACAGGAATGTTGCGGCAAGGTTATGAGGGTCGCGCCCTTTAGGGTATGTCATTTCCTTCTGGAAAGGGGTGGTATCATGGTATGGAGCCCAGATACTTACTCATGTGGATACACTTTATTATGCGTGATGTTGGTTTAGAGGCACCTCGGATAAAGGTCCCAAAGGACCGGGGGGTGGCATATTCGTGAGTTACCTGTTACAGGGGTAACCCGGCCTTGTGTTTGCAGAGAGCAGTTTGTCTCTCGGGACGTCCCGCCAGAGGCGATCCCATGCGGCGGAAGGAAGTTCCTTAGCCTGACCATTTGTTGGAAATCCATCTTCCAATACGGAACTTGTACGGTTTTAGTTGTAGAACCTGCCGTTTACGTACGGTGGTCACCACTATTTAGATGGTAGCTATAGTAGGCATACGATACTGGTCGTATGTTGGCTAAGATTAATATTATACTTTCGAAATGTTTTTCTACACTATGCACTAATGATAATATCCAATGATTTGAGTAGTAAGCATCTTTGACTATCATAAGAAGAAATCTCCTCCAATTCTGCGTTTGCATTGTGTGTGTGGCGGGAGGTCTTATGGTAGTTTCATTTTCCAAAAGCATTGCGGATTTCAATGTTTTAAAATCCTTTTGTTGTTGTTTAAAGATAAACTGTTTTTGTTGCTCACACCAGTCCCATGACTGATCCGGAGTTTATTGTTCCCTTCCTAAACTCTGGGTGCTCATAATTTTCCACACGAGCAGTCTAGAGTTGGGTTTCTTTTCAGATATTCAGGTTTAGTAGATTATCTGGAGCTAGTTCATTCATCGGAGTTGCTTATCTTGGAGTTGTGGATTCATTCTTGTCTGAAGATCATTTTGGAGTTATCATTTCTATTGATATTGTTCCGCTGCTGTTGTTATCTTTTCTTTTCCGCTGCTATTTCTTGTATCATATCTCTGATGTATATTGATATTCATTGTATCACTCTGTTGTATCAGATAATATATATCAATGTATTATTCTTTTCTTCCGCTGTGTTATTTACTTAATTGTGTTATAGCTCCGGCGAATCGGATTTGTACGGTCGAATCTGCGGCATTCTAGTACAATGTGAAGTACGGATGTTGATTTTCGAGCGGGCAAAATTCGATACGTTACATGGAAGCTAGGTAGCATGAGAGCTTCCCATTCGGAACTTTTCACTAGTATGTTTTGATTGATCTCTTGCTTATTTATTTGGTAGAATAGTGTAGCTTGTTATTTGTTTCCATCTTTACAATTAAAGCGCTTAGCAGTTTCATAGTCGTGAAGGTGCAAAAAGCTATAATAGGAATAAAGCGGGAATATGTCGGAAAATAGCAGAAAAATCTTTGTTAGAGATAAAAGTCAAATCTCCAAAGTTATTTATTCTCATTCACACATCATTGTAGAAAAGTGAATCATTGTTTGCTCCTATATAACAAAGCCAAAGAATATCACGATCCTTTTAGTCCAAACTTGGCAAATAGAATAAAGTTCCAATTCATGTTGAGTGCCTAGGAATTGAACTTACACATATGCCCTGAATTTGTTGATTTGGTTTATAAGAAACTGGTTAAATTAACCTTTTAATATTATAGTTGCTAAAGAGGGTGCTAAAAACCCCTGATTTAATAGGCATAGTGGTAAATAACGGGGCTTTAAGTGGATCTACTATTTAACAGCACTAAATTGAAAAGCACTAGCGGTCAAAGTGCGCTAAGCGCTTCCACACAGAATCATCAAGGCTTTAGTGGGGCTTACCTGCATATGTATCTGTGCAGTTAAATTGCTCGGCAGATTCAATGCGGTGAAGGTACAAAAAGTCATAGCGGGGATACAGCGAGGATATAGCGGGATATAGCGGATGACGCTAAAATAGCATATAAAACTCGTACTTAATATTTTTACAAATATATAAATGATAATTAAATGAAAAATTAACATTCAATTGAATTATAATTAATACATAAATAATTTTAAATAAAAACATATGCGAATATACTGTAAATAGAAATAAAACTGTTATATAACATTATTGAATTTAGTATAATATTAGAGTATTTTCATTTATGAAAACATATTAAAAATTCAATTAAATAAATTAATTTCACAATTTTTATAATGTATAAATGTCATTTTTCAATTCATTTCTTTTAAAGAAGATATAGCAGAATATAGCGGGAATATAGCGGAAATAGCGGGGCTTAAAGCGGAAAGGCTATATTTGAGGCTATATGTAAAAATCGTAGCGATAGAAATCCTCTATGAGATATAACAGGGTTATAGCGGGGTAATAGCGCGGCATTAACTGCATAGATAGGTATCCATGCATACCAATATATGATTGTTTGATTGATATGATAGCTCGAGTATATGCTAAGTTAGTATAATTAGTTTGCTTTTTTGCTGCACATGCTGGTTTGGTTGCTTGGTTATGATGATTGTTAGGTTAAATTAGTTACGTATTTCCTATGTGGAATTTCGGGGAATATTTTATGAAGAAGAATGTAACGATGTGTAATTTTATGTCTAGTAATTTAAGCAGTTAATTTAATAATGAACATGCATGACCAAAAATGAAGGGTAAGAAGGAGATTTTTTCAAATGAAAGAATTAGAGTCCAGAATTTATACCATTGCGTAGAGCATGTTTTTCGATGAAAATGGACAATAGACTTGATGCGTCTGGAGTTAGGAAAAGAGAGTTACAAATGAAAAAAGATTGAATAACTATGTGATAGATTTTAAGTACCAACTCAACCCAAAGCTCAACAACCTGGACTCCATATACCTATGCCTGCAAGCCCACTTTCTCATTTTTTGGATGACGTAGCTTCTTCACTCCATCTTCCTCTATTTCCCTAATCTAGAAATTGAATACTCGAGGCCATCAATCAACTTCTAAAATTAAATAAAAAATATATATTCTAATTAAGGTGAGAGCTTCAAGCCCATATCAAGAAAATTTGATTAGGCGATGAAAGATTTTGGGTTAAGTTTGAAAATTTAGATTAAGTGGCTTTTCCAAATGATTTTGGGTAAGGCAGAGGTATTTTAGGAGAGTGCAAAACTTACTCTATATTTATTTGTGTTTATACATGCTTATATACTGAATTATATGAAATTTGTTATGCGAAAATGATAGTGAATTACTTAGAACAATTTAGTGTGATATATGATGGTTGAATAAGATCTATCAATATTCTAGCCATAGAGCCAGATTATTACAATCCTTAAACATTGAATAATGCGTAGTTTGTAAGCCTAAGGCCATGAATATTATATAAATCTGCATATGTTTGTATTTAATGTTGTACAAAATGGATTTTGGAATTTATTAACATTCTCCAAAAAGGGCATTGTTAATAATCCTATTGGTACTGAAACCATTAAAAGAACGCCCAATAATTTATTCGGTACTGTGCGGAGTATTTGAAATACAAAAGTACCATTTGGGAGTATTTAATAATCCAAAAAGTTGTTTTGATGTATGTTTAACATAGTTTGACTGCTATTCTTTTGAGCGATTTCCTTTTAGGAAAATAGGTATTTTGGAGGTTGCTTTGAAGATGTTTGACAAAATGCTTAAATGGGCGGGGCATATATATGACCAATTGTGGTATTGGTAATGACCTTAAATACATTTTAAAGGATCATAAATGTCGATTTATAGGGCAGGGTCATAAAGGCCTTTATGAAATCCTAACAGAATTGATGCATTTGTTATGTTAGAGTGCACGAAATGATTAGATTAAGGAGCTAGGATAATTGGGCAAAGATGAACGAAAGATTGCTTTGCAAAACAGGCAAAACTGGTAAAAATTCATTAACTTGGGCATATGGATGGGTACCAATCCACATGGAAGAGTTAGCCATCCATATGGCCGAGTTAGCCAAATTTTGGCTAAGTTTATCAATTGGTATCAATCAGTAACAATTGATACCGATCGGTAGTAATTTTGGGGCGAATCATGGAAAACGAAGGGGAAGCTAAGTGAAGATGTGCAACGACCCTGAATTTTTGACATTTGAAATGTGAATATTTAATTGAGTTTAAATATTCGAATGATAGTTAATTTGAAATTCAAATATCAGAATGAATTTGGCAATTTAATTATTGAAACTGGGTAAAAATTTTGAATCTTCAGTTTTAAGCTGATTTAAAAATAATATGAAGTCTTGGAAAATTCATATTAATAATACTGAAGATAATGGAAGCTTCAGAATTTGAATTTGAAACTGTTTTGTTCAGTTTTGAATTTTATCGTTTAAATCGATATTTGAAAATAGCGTTTCGGGGCACAGTCTCGGAATTCGACGAAACCAGTTCCATTGGATCCGTAATATTGTATTATTATCGGATTTCAAATTTCGTAGTGATTGGAGTGGTTGTGTGAGCGTACGATAGGTAAACGCGCTGAAATTAAATCGAAAATTTAATATTTTAACTGGTCCAAAAAGCTATCTGCTCCATACGATCAAATTTGGACTCGAAACCTTTTCCAGTGCGTTCGGAATAGGCGTATAACATTACGAACGCCTGGCGGCATGCCTCGATAGGAGATCACGATTTTGAGTTGCAAATTTAGGGACAATTTGAATTTAAATTTAAATTATATATATTATATTGGTAATTTCCCAGCTGCATTATTTCACATCAGTGCTTTTTCCTTTCACCTCAGAAGCACTGTAGCCTGTCAATTGAGCATGTGAACCTGTTCTCTTGTCTCCCCATTTCTTTACAAATCTCATACGAGATCAGTTCGTTCAGAAAGAAAAAATAAAACAAAATAATGGCCGAAGCCCTTCATTCAAAGAAAAAAATATCGTTCAAAAGAAAATGGCCGCTCTCGTTCGAAATTTCCTTCACTCCCTTCTTATACGAAATCAAAAACGAAAACTTTCTTCTCGTTTCAAATAAAAAAGAAGAGGGGATTGATGGCCTCTCTCTATTTAAATTAAAAACCAACACCTCATTCGAAAACAGATCAAATCGGAGCTGAGAATCGATTCGAGTCGATCTTCTCGTTCTCGAACGAAGCTGCGACTCTGTGGTGTCATTCGCGATAGCGAAGGCGTGAAGGCGGAGAGCTGCGCTCGGCGGCGATTTAGGTTTGGGATCGGAGTCGCGATGTCGCGGGGAGACAGGCGACGCCGGGGGGGGGGGGGGGGTAGGAATGCGATGACATCGCGAGTTGATGATGAGGAGCAGCGGTTCGATTTGAAAGGATTCGAGGGGTCGATCGAAGCAACGAAGTCGCGTTCGTTTAGGGCTGCGATTGTGATGAGGAGGAGGGTACGTTGTCTCGTGCGTTCGATAGGGGTTCGTCGGTGGAGTCAAGGCTGGAGTTTGGTTGAGCCGGGATGCTCGGCATTGGCAGTGTTCGTCGTGGAAGAGGAGAAGGCGGTGGGAATTTAGCCGAATTTATTTTTGGTATCGTTGGATACCAGAAATAAATAAAATTGGATTTTTGAAATTAAAGTTGGAATTTTTAGTAAATTCATTTTGAAAGAACTGGATTAATAAAAAAGAAGTTTGAAAAGGATAAAGTTTTATTTTTGTAATCTTATCGAATTATTTCCAAAATATGGTGAAAGGATTTTAATAAAAAGGGTTTTGAATAATATTATTTAAAGGTTGAAGAATTTATTTAAAAATGGAATTTTAAATGGTTGGGAAGAATAAAGGAATTTATTTTAAAAGGTGATAAATTTGTTGAAATCCAATTGATAAATGATTTAGTATTTGAAGATAAATCTTTGGGAAATCGATATGAAAATTTATTTGATGTTAAATGAAAAATTGATTTGTGTTGATATAAATTGGAAATCGATTTGTAAAATAATTTGGAAGTTGGAAATAAACTTAGAAATCGATTTGTAAAATGATTTGGGATTTGAAATAAACTTAGAAATCAATTTGTAATTGATTTGGGGTGAAATAAATTTAGAAATCAATTTGTAATTGATTTGGTGTTTGAAAGTGAATCTTTAGAAAACGATTTTGAAAATCGTATATAATTGGATATTTGGAAATTTAAATTCACAATGGAATTTATAAAGGAAAGGGAAATTTGTTTTAAGAATAAACATTGATTTATTTTTAAAGTGTGGAAAATATGATTTGAAATTGGTTTTCAAAGTGATGAAGTGTGGAAATAAATTTACAGATTTGGGATGTAAATTTGAAATAAATCGATAAGGATTTATTTAATTGGTTTAAATGAAAGTGATTTGAAATTTGTTTTCAAATGGTTGAAGTGTAAACCATATCTCGCGAAGATATTTTGAAATTAAATAATTTGGGAAAAATTATTTAAATTGGTTGATTGTTGTGAATGTTGTTGATAGTTAAATAACCGACTATCAATATTTGCCTTTGAAATGGCACTTGATTTGTTTTTAAAACAAACGCTCATTATTCGGTTAAGCCGGGAGAGGACTTTGAATAGTGATACGTCGTGAATGAACATTATTTGAATACCGGTGTGAAGATCGGGTATTTTCGAAAATGAAAGGACAACCTGTCGAATGTCTCTGCACCGAGTTGCTCCGGTATAGAGATTTATATCACTCTTCTTGTGATGGGAAGTCCGGACGTGATTAGTGAATACCCGAATTGCAAGGGCTTCTTTGGAAGTGCCTTCGGTTCCGTTCGATCCCGGAACGGACTTGTATGGATGTGTGTCTGACGTTACACTTTGAGATGTAAAGCTGGTTTCTATCAAATACATTTCTGTTGGTGGCGGAGAATTTATTCTCTTAGCTTAACAACCTTCTCTGAGACGTACGAGCTCAGAGGTTATGTAGTTGATGGTTACTAGTGATACATTCCCAATTTGGTAATGTGGCATACGAAGTGCTGTTGATCATTTGTTGATCAAAGCGTGGCTTTGTGAAAAAGCGTGGCTTTGTTAAAAAACGTGGCTTTATGAAAAAGCGTAGCTTTGTGGACGAGACTTTGTCGAGCCTCACAACCCGGTGATGGTCGAAACAGGAATGTTGTGGCAAGGTTTTTAGGGGTCGCGCCCCTAGTGTATGTCATTTCCTTCTGGATAAAAGGTGATATCATGGTATGGAGCCCAGATATTTTACCTATGTTGATGCTGCAAATTTATTATACTTTGTGGTTGAGGATCCTCGGATAAAGGTCGGTAACGACCGGGGGATGGCATACTTGTGTGTTAGTTACCTAGTTACAGCTGTACAACATGAGGTAGCGTCAGTGTGTTAGTTACCTAGTTACAGCTGTATAGCGTGAGGTAGCGTCGGCCTTGTGTTTGCAGAGAGAAGGTTGACTCTCGGGGCGTCTTTCCAGAGGCGTTTCCATATATCGGTGTAAGGAAGTTCCTTAGCCTGACCATTTGTTGGAAATCCAAAGAAACAATACGCGCCCTGTACGGTTTTAGTTGTATAACCTGCTATTGAATGTGGCGGTAACCTGCTATTGAATATAGTAGCTATAGTAGGCATACAATAATGGTTGTATGTTGGTTAAGATTAATATTATACTTTCGAAATGATTTCGACACTATGCACTAGTAATAATATCCAATGATTTTGCGTAGTAAGCATGTTTGACTATCATAAGAAGAAATCTCCTCCAATTCTGCGTTTGCATTGTGTGTGTGGCGGGAGGTCTTATGGTAGTTTCATTTTTCCAAAATGCATTGCGAATTTGTTTTATTTTCTTTGTGAAAATAACTATTTTACGATCTCACACCAGTCACCATGACTGACTCGGAGTTTATTGTTCCCTTTCTAAACTCTGGGTGCCCATAATTTTCCACACGGGCAGCCTAGAGTTATGTTATCAGGATATTCTGGATATTCTGGAGCTTTGGAGGGGAGCTGGATGGCGAGACGTACTCCCGTACTTGTTTATTTATTCCGCTGTGTATTCTGTATGTGGGCAAGTTTATATAATTGTCCATTGTTGTATTGAGTTGTATATTGACTCTGATTGATGTATGTATAAACTGATATAGTTTTTTGTTTAAAAGACTAGTGATTATCTATTGTATATTGTTCTGCTGCAAATGTGAGATTCTGTTATTGTTCTGTTTTGTTTTCTTATGTCTTCTTCTACCTCTTCTTTTTAATCCTAATGGTTCGGTTTTCCGGCATTCGATTGCGTGGCATTTGATACAGTGGACGTATTAATGTCGACTTTCGAGCATCGAAAAGTCGGAACGTTACAAGATGAGTGTATAGTACAAGGCAGAAGAGATAGAAAGAGGCTAGGAAAGAACTCATGGAAATGTCAATATTTATCGATCGGTAACAGTTGATATCAATTGGTATTAATCGAAAACCATGTAGGATCTAGATTGACCCTAGAGGGGGGGGGGTGAATAGGGTTATAGCAAATTTTAATGAATTAAACACGTAATCAAACTGCAGAGAAGTAAATATGCAGAAAAGTAAATCACACACAAAATTTACCCAGCTTCGGCAACCCCTGCCTACTGCTGCATTCCCATATTTCTATTAGGATTAAACAGTATCCTGCTTACAAACAATCCTACAGACTCGCACACCCTGCTCCGCCTATAGAGCTTTGTAAACTCGCACACCCTGCTCACTGAACTAACCCTAACTAGACAACCTGACACTACCTAAACCCTAGGTGGTGATTTACCCTGACTGGACTTTGAAAATACAAACTGAAAAACAAGATAAAGATTTAAAACCTAGGGCAAAATTTAAATCGACAATTTAAAAACACTTTTGCCCTAAATAAACTAGGCCTAAAACTAAATCAATTAAACCCGACCCAAATTTAAAACTAATTAAAAATTAAAACTTTAAAACCCCATTTAATAAACTATGCCGGCCCGCTCCTTTATCTCGTTCCTCTTTGTTATTGTTGACCCGATCCCTTTGAAAAAAATGGCGATGGCTTCGACGATGTGATGATTCTCTGGCGAATCTAGTTCGATCCTCTTTACTACTTGCTCGATTGAATTATGGCTTTGCCCTTGTTCGTTCCATTGGCAAATTGAAGCTTCGGCTTCGTCGACTTTTGTGGCGACTCTGGAATTAGGGTTTTTCCCTACTTCGATTTGGAGCTTCGGCTTTGTCAATCTTTGTAGCTCTGGCTTGCGATTCCCTTTGTGGTGACTCTGGAATTCTCTGATACTCTGACGAATTGCAGCGTCGTTGATGTGCCTTGCCTCGAGTCTGATTTTATCGATCTCTGACTTCGGTATGATTTCTGCTCTGTTGCTTTTCCGATTTGAACTTGAATGCTTGAGAACTTGTCAGTGATGATTTGTTGGGTTTCTATTCTGTTGCTTTGAATCACCACGAAGTCGATGATGATTTTGGGGGTTTATATACACGTCTGATTTGATTTACGTGATCACCACGTTGTTTATACTTGCCGTTTTTACATCTCGATATTTTGGGAAATTTCTTTTGACTTACGGCTTCGATTATTGAACGTTCGATCTTTTTGATTTTAAACAGTCGTGATACTTTCCTAATTTATAAAACTTGACTGTTTCTTAACTTTGATTCGAAATATATGGCTTTGACTTGTATTAATAATTTCTTAACTTGATTTGTGATATTATTACTTCTCTGACTTTTGACCACTGCCCTAGACTTGTTCACTGTTGATGATCATAACATTGACTCGATCACTGTTGATCACGATTTTGTTTTTCTGTAGCATACTCGTCGACATTGCTATCCTCTTCTCTGTGAATTATTTTCTCTGTGATATTCTTCTCTGATTATACTTGCTTCCTGTTGACATTTGCTTTGCTTTGACACAAATACTTTACTTGTTCACTGTTGTGCATTCGACATTGCCATGCTACCTTGCTTGTACTTGGATACATCGCTGTTGCATTGTTGTTGACCCTGGGTAGCTCTGGTTATTTGATCTTTACTGACTTGCTTTAGTTATGACCTGTTGACTTTGAGGTATGTTCAATTTTTAGTTACACTGGTCATTTGAGTCCTTCATTCCAGTCTCTTTGCTTTCTTTGATCTTTGATCCACTGATGCTGTAACCTGTTCGCTGTTGTATTTTGTTGACATTTTGTTGACTGTGTATTCTGTTATAGTTGCATGTGTTCACTTGATCACTTCCAGTTGTACTGCTATTTGAATTGCAGTGCTTCATGTTGCATGTGTTCTCTTGAGTCTGCACTTGAATATTGTCTTGTGCTGCTTGTTTGTCACTTGAACCTGTTCATGTTAGCAATGGATTCACTTGTGTACTTTTGACCATTTGTAAGTAGACTTTACTGTGTACACTTTGTTGATCTTGTACATGTTCATAGGTCTGGTCTTTGATCTTGAGTGACTTGAACCTGACTTTGACATAACAACTTGTTGCCTTCATTGTAGTCTGGTTCATTACTGGTTCATTTGGACTTGAAAACACTTCATATGTGTGCATGCTTGCTGTAGTAACTTGTACCTAACTTTGAGTTGTCTAACCTGTAGTTGATTCACTTGTATACTTTGACTCTGTTTAGTTACTGTTTTGTTGTCCAGTTGCACTGACACTTGTGATATTTGTATTACTTGAGTACTGGTTACTGTAGCCTTTGTAGTTTTGATTCACCTGTGCATTCATGTACATTTGATTTCCCTGTGTACATGCACAGTTCATTGTTGCAGTAATCATTGATATTTTGGTCGAGGCCATTTGCACTTGTGTTGAATCTGATTTTGATTTGACCTTGTGCACTCGAGTTGGTGAGGCAGTGCACACGTGTATACGTGTGTACTGCAGCCACTCGTAATCACCTGTCCCTGAAAATAAATACTGATATGCACAGATATTACAAAATCAAAGATGATGACGATAACCCATATATCTGAGACAGCTTTAAAAATAAATTTTATATTTTTGCAAATCAAAATTGTTTCTTTTCAAATTACTGCTGTAGATTGTTAATTATACAGGTATACAGGAGACAAGACAAATACTGGAGCTGGACAATGCAGATGCAGAAGACTGAGTGTATGAGTGATGTAGTGAGGTCAGAAATGTAAATGTGAAAATGTATGAGTGAGAGTGAACTGTAAATATGAAATCAGTGTACTGTATGAAATTAGTGTATGAACTGAAAAACATTGTACTGAATAAAATATTATATTGAATAAAATTACTGTTTGAATTTGTTAAATTCTGTGCCATAGCATTATTATTCAATATTTATATTTATTCCTGTATGTGTAAAATAACATCTGTAAATGTGTAAAATAAAATCTGCAAACACATCTATAATTCGATATATATATTTTGTTATCATCAAAACACACATCAAACAATCTCCCCCTTTTGATGATGACAAACATATATGTTAAATATTTTGAAATTCTAGTAAATGTGTTTAATCATGAAAAAATTTAGCTCCCCCTATATGTATGCTCCCCCTACAACTGAGACCACTCCCTATTTAGAAGATTTAGGAAATTACATACGAATAAAAGAACTATAGAAAAATAACTAACAACATTTAACAAATTTAGTAAAATATTCCAGAAATACTTATTTCCTTATCAAAATCTCGTTCTTTCTCCCCTTTTTGTTATCATTAAAAGACTGACAAAAAATAATGAAACAGTAGGGGAAAACAAATGGAAAAAACAAGGAAAAACCATAATATATCATAACAAGATAACAATTTCCACATTTTAGAGAATGGATCGATGTTTTGGTTTTTATATAATGAGAAGGGGGATGTTTTATTTTATTTATTAAAATTTTAAAAAATTGTCATTTAAGCACAAAAAAATAAGCACTTACTAACCACGCATAACCATAAGGACTTTTAAATGGGATTAGCAGTTACTCATTAGTTATCAAGCTCCATTCATGCATAACCATAAGGACTTTTAAATGAGAATGGAGTGATGATAACCTTACATGATCCATCCATGCATAACCATAAGGACTTTTAAATGAGAATGGATGCATGAGAAATATTTATTAAATTTTTTCTTTATTTCCCTTTTTAATTTAAAAAGCAATTCACTCTTCTCATTTTTCAAAACCATTGTGAATGATAGAAAGATGGTAGATATAGAAATGATCGTGGAATAAGTTACCAAATTAATCATATTATGAAATTTCATAAACCAAACGTATTTCCACTACTGAATACCATATTCGAATCAATCTTTGAATGATATCCAAAACAGGTTTGAATTCTAGAAATTGAAGTTGAAAATAAATATCCAAGAATATTTCAACCAAAAATTAAAAAATGATTAGTCAATTTCCATAATCCCCAAATCCAAACGTAATCTGGAAAATCTATCTTCAGGGAGGGGTTTTGTGAAAATATCAGCAAGTTGATTCTCAGTTGAAATGAATTCAATGCAAATGTCTTCCCTAGCTATGTGATCTCTAAGAAAGTGGTGTCTCACATCAATGTGTTTCATGCGTGAATGATGAACAGGATTATTAGACAAGTCTATTGCACTATTACTATCACATTTTAATGGAACTAGTTTAAAAACTAAGCCAGAATCAGAAAGAGTTTGAAAACGTGCACACAAACACACAGAAAACATAATATCGGGTCTAGAAGTAGTAAGATAGAGAAGTGAACCGATTATCCCTCGATATTTCTTGATTAAGTTCAACATTGCATCTCTCAAATCCAACTTTCATTATTAGTAATCATTTCAACAAAATCAGATTCAATTTCAGAAATAAACCACTTTGACAACGAAACGCACACAAACTTTTATCAAATGAAGAGCGAGTGTGTATAACTTTCGTAGGATCACAGTTAAAGCAATTTGAAGTTTTCATCAGTGAAGTTTCAATAGTTTCATCAGTTTCTAAAAATACTTTTATGGCATGAGTACTCAATAATCAATCATAATTTGACCAAATAGATTAAGCTCAAGAAAAATGGTTGATCAATTTTCAAGCATAGATTAAAATCAAATCATATAAGATCATAAATCAAGCAAGTTAGATTCTGTCAACCATCACAATTACTTCGAGTAAAAAATCAGAATTAACATCATCAATCATAACTCATAACTGGCTGATTTAATTCAGATTATGGTGCAGATTCTTACCGGTTATCTATCGTTTGAAAATAAATACAACTACCTGTTTTACCTGTATGATAATCTTTCGTGGTTTGCCCATAGTAAGTCTGTCACCTTTATACTAGGCTAAGGAACGTTGATTTGTCACCCGTTGTGTATCTGGAACAGCCAGAATCCAGATAACACTAATGTTGTTCCTTAGCCTGCCACCACACCTACACGGTTAAAGATTTATGTGACATATTTGTTTTTATAGGTCCATGGTTGTTAGTGGCAGAATAATTGTGAATAAACAATCCTTTTGGAACCCAAACTTGTTTTGTCCTTTCATTCTTGTTCCAATAGACATGAAATTTGTTTGTAGAATTTTTAGGAACCCAAACTTTTATAAATTTCGTGTTCTTGTTCCTATGACTACAATTTTCAACATGATGTCCAATTATTTCACATTCAGTAAAGATATCCTTACCTTTTGCACTATTATCAACTTGTGTTTTCTCAAAACCTAGTCCTTTTCTATTGTTGGCAAACAATCGATTTCCCAATAACATATTGAATGATTTTTCTCCTCTTGAAAAGTTATTTAGTGATTTCTCAAGATCTTGGACTCTGGTTTTCAGTGTTGAGTTTTTAGACACAAGTGAGGTGCATCTATTTATAAATCCTTTTTCTTAGCTTCAATGGTTTCCTTTAGATTCAAGTTTTCTTTTTCAAGATTCTCAAAATTATTCTTCAGTTTTGATAATTCTGAATCTAAAATTTTACAGTTTTTACATTCTAGGTTTTGAATTTTTTCAAGTTCAGATTCTAACCTAAAATTTTCATGAGCAAGTTTTCTTCTATCAGATTTCAGTTTTTCAATTTTAGAATCAAGAGCATCAACTGTTTTAGTAAGATCAAGGCACAAATAAACAAGTTCTTTATAAGTATAGTTTTTTACCTCACTAGATTCCTCTGAGCTTGTTTCTGAATCTGATCTTGATTCCTCTGAGTTTGCTTCTGAATCTGATCTTGCCGTAAGACACAAGTTTGCCTCCTCTGAGTTATCAGCTGAAACTTCCTCTCCTTCCTCATCATCCCAAGTTGCTGCGAAGGCCTTTTTCTTCTTTTTCTTTCACTTGTTGTTTTTGAGAAGTGGACAATTTTGTTTGAAGTGACCAGGCTTGTTGCAGTTATAGCAGGTTAATTCATTTTCAGAGTTGCCAGAATCTTTTGACCTATTACCACTGGTTTTCTTTTTGCGTGGCTTGAATCTTCTTCTAAGATTATTGACAGCCATTGCAAGCACTTCAATTGGATCTTCTTCTTCTTCATTGCTCTCTTCTCTGCTCTTTAAGGCAATTGTCTTCTTCTTTGGTTTGGAATTGATGCGTTCCTCCTTGGCTTTTAACTCAAGCTCATACGTCATCAGATTTCCGATCAAATCCTCCATGCTCAGTTTACTTAAATCTTTTGATTCTTGTATTGCCGTGACTTTTGCCTCAAAGTTCATCGGTAAGACTCGTAGAATCTTCCTCATTAGCTCTACCTCAGAGAATACCTTTCCAAGCGCTATAGCATTGTACACCAAGGTTGAGAAGCGTCCAAACATATCCTTTATGCTCTCGCCTTTGTCCATCACAAAGTTCTCGTATTCATTGCTGAACAGGGCTAGACGAGACTCTTTGACTTGAGAAGTTCCTTCGTGTGTCACCTCCAAAGTATGCCAAATTTCCTGTGCTGTTTTACAATGAGAAATTCTATTAAATTCAGTTTTATCAAGAGCACAGATCAGAGCATTCATGGCTTTAGCATTAGTAGTTTTTAATTTCTTATCATTAGCATCCCACCTATCCTTTGGTTTAGGGATCTCAGTATCACCAACAGTTATAGTGGGAGTTTTATAGCCAGATTCAATAATATCCCAAACATCATAATCAACAGAACTAAGATAGATACTCATCCTAACTTTCCAGTAAGCATAATCATTACCATTAAACATTGGTGGCCTAGCAATAGATTGCCCCTCAGAAAAAGCATTATTTGATAGATTCATGACTCTAGAGTTAAAGAAAAAATTTACCTCGCTCTGATACCACTTGTAGGATCTAGATTAACCCTAGAGGGGGGGGGTGAATAGGGTTATAGCAAATTTTAACGAATTAAACACGTAATCAAACTGTAGAGAAGTAAATATGCAGAAAAGTAAATCACACACAAAATTTATCCAACTTCGGCAACCCCTGCCTACTGCTACATTCCCAGATTTCTATTAGGATTAAACAGTATCCCGCTTACAAACACTCCTACAGACTCACACACCCTGCTCCGCCTATAGAGCTTTGTAAACTCGCACACCCTGCTCACTGAACTAACCCTAACTAGACAACCTGACACTACCTAAACCCTAGGTGGTGATTTACCCTGACTGGACTTTGAAATACAAACTGAAAAACAAGATACAGATTTAAAACCTAGGGCAAAATTTAAATCGACAATTTAAAAACACTTTTTCCCTAAATAAACTAGGCCTAAAACTAAATCAATTAAACCCGGCCCAAATTTAAAACTAATTAAAAATTAAAACTTTAAAACCCCATTTAATAAACTAGGCCGGCCCGCTCCTTTATCTCGTTCCTCTTTGTTATTGTTGACCCGATCCCTTTGAAAAAAATGGCGATGGCTTCGGCGATGTGATGATTCTCTAGCGAATCTGGTTCGATCCTCTTTACTACTTGCTCGATTGAATTAGGGCTTTGCCCTTGTTCGTTCCACTGGCAAATTGAAGCTTCGGCTTCGTCGACTTTTGTGGCGACTCTGGAATTAGGGTTTTTCCCTACTTCGATTTGGAGCTTCGGCTTTGTCAATCTTTGTAGCTCTGGCTTGCGATTCCCTTTATGGTTACTCTGGAATTCTCTGATACTCTGACGAATTGCGGCGTCGTTGATGCGCCTTGCCTCGAGTTTGATTTTATCGATCTCTGACTTCGGTATGATTTCTGCTCTGTTGCTTTTCCGATTTGAACTTGAATGCTTGAGAACTTGTCAGTGATGATTTGTTTGGTTTCTATTCTGTTGCTTTGAATCACCACGAAGTCGATGATGATTTTGGGGGTTTATATACACGTCTGATTTGATTTACGTGATCACCACGTTGTTTATACTTGCCGTTTTTACATCTCGATATTTTGGGAAATTTCTTTTGACTTACGACTTCGATTATTGAACGTTCGATCTTTTTGATTTTAAACAGTCGTGATACTTTCCTAATTTATAAAACTTGATTGTTTCTTAACTTTGATTCGAAATATACGGCTTTGACTTGTATTAATAATTTCTTAACTTGATTTGTGATATTATTACTTCTCTGACTTTTGACCACTGCCCTAGACTTGTTCACTGTTGATGATCATAACTTTGACTCGATCACTGTTGATCTTGATTTTGTTTTTCTGTAGCATACTCGTCGACATTGCTATCCTCTTCTCTGTGAATTATTTTCTCTGTGATATTCTTCTCTGATTATACTTGCTTCCTGTTGACATTTGCTTTGCTTTGACACAAATACTTTACTTGTTCACTGTTGTGCATTCGACATTGCCATGCTTCCTTGCTTGTACTTGGATACATCGCTGTTGCATTGTTGTTGACCCTGGGTAGCTCTGGTTATTTGATCTTTACTGACTTGCTTTAGTTATGACCTGTTGACTTTGAGCTATGTTCAATTTTTAGTTACACTGGTCATTTGAGTCCTTCATTCCAGTCTCTTTGCTTTCTTTGATCTTTGATCTTTGATCCATTGATGCTGTAACCTATTCACTGTTGTATTTTGTTGACATTTTGTTGACTGTGTATTCTGTTATAGTTGCATGTGTTCACTTGATCACTTCCAGTTGTACTGCTATTTGAATTGCAGTGCTTCATGTTGCATGTGTTCTCTTGAGTCTGCACTTGAATATTGTCTTGTGCTGCTTGTTTGTCACTTGAACCTGTTCATGTTAGCACTGGATTCACTTGTGTACTTTTGACCATTTGCCTGTAGACTTTACTGTGTACACTTTGTTGATCTTGTACATGTTCATAAGTCTGGTCTTTGATCTTGAGTCACTTGAACCTGACTTTGACATAACAACTTGTTGCCTTCATTGTAGTCTGGTTCATTACTGGTTTATTTAGACTTGAAAACACTTCATATGTGTGCATGCTTGCTGTAGTAACTTGTACCTGACTTTGAGTTGTCTAACCTGTAGTTGATTCACCTGTATACTTTGACTCTGTTTAGTTACTGTTTTGTTGTCCAGTTGCACTGACACTTGTGATATTTGTATTACTTGAGTACTGGTTACTGTAGCCTTTGTAGTTTTGATTCACCTGTGCATTCATGTACATTTGATTTCCCTGTGTACATGCACAGTTCATTGTTGCAGTAATCATTGATATTTTGGTCAAGGCCATTTGCACTTGTGTTGAATCTGATTTTGATTTGACCTTGTGCACTCGAGTTGGTGAGGCAGTGCACACGTGTATACGTGTGTACTGCAGCCACTCGTAATCACCTGTCCCTGAAAATAAATACTGATATGCACAGATATTAAAAAATCAAAGATGATGGCGATAACCCATATATCTGAGACAGCTTTAAAAATAAATTTTATATTTTTGTAAATCAAAATTGTTTCTTTTTAGATTACTACTGTAGATTGTTAATTATACAGGTATACAGGAGACAAGACAAATACTGGAGCTGGACAATGCAGATGCAGAAGACTGAGTGTATGAGTGATGTAGTGAGGTTAGAAATGTAAATGTGAAAATGTATGAGTGAGAGTGAACTGTAAATATGAAATCAGTGTACTGTATGAAATCAGTGTATGAACTGAAAAACATTGTACTGAATAAAATATTATATTGAATAAAATTACTGTTTGAATTTGTTAAATTCTATGCCATAGCATTATTATTCAATATTTATATTTATTCCTGTATGTGTAAAATAACATCTGTAAATGTGTAAAATAAAATCTGCAAACACATCTATAATTCGATATATATATTTTGTTATCATCAAACACTAAACACACATCAAACAAACCATACATGGGTTAACTCATTGCAAACAACAGAAGAGTATGGGATTTCTACATGTTACTTTGAGGTAGTCAACTAACACACACTATCAATCTTCAAACCTTCATATCTTTCCCAACTGAAGTATGATTTCAGTGAAACTTTGAGTGATGGTCATAGAATAATAGGAACTACATCATATGCAGTTTCGAGGTAATTTAAAGGAGCTTACTTTTGGTGGTGAAAAATTTATCAATTGGTATCAATCGGTAACAATTGATACCGGTCGGTAGTAATTTTGGGGCGAATCATGGAAAACGAAGGGGAAGCTAAGTGAAGATGTGTAACGACCCTGAATTTTTGACATTTGAAATGTGAATATTTAATTGAGTTTAAATATTCGAATGATAGTTAATTTGAAATTCAAATATCAAAATGAATTTGGTAATTTAATTATTGAATTTAATTATTAAAACTGGGTAAAAAATTTGAATCTTCAGTTTTAAGCTGATTTAAAAATAATATGAAGTCTTGGAAAATTCATATTAATAATACTGAAGATAATGGAAGCTTCAGAATTTGAATTTGAAACTGTTTTGTTCAGTTTTGAATTTTATCGTTTAAATCGATATTTGAAAATAGCGTTTCGGGGCACAGTCTCGGAATTCGACGAAACTAGTTCCATTGGATCCGTAATATTGTATTATTATCAGATTTCAAATTTCGTAGTGATTGGAGTGGTTGTGTGAGCGTACGATAGGTAAACGCGCTGAAATTAAATCGAAAATTTAATATTTTAACTGGTCCAAAAAGCTATCTGCTCCATACGATCAAATTTGGACTCGAAACCTTTTCCAGTGCGTTCGAAATAGGCGTATAACATTACGAACGCCTGGCGGCATGCCTCGATAGGAGATCACAATTTTGAGTTGCAAATTTAGGGACAATTTGAATTTAAATTTAAATTATATATATTATATTGGTAATTTCCCAGCTGCATTATTTCACATCAGTGCTTTTTCCTTTCACCTCAGAAGCACTGTAGCCTGTCAATTGAGCATGAGAACCTGTTCTCTTGTCTCCCCATTTCTTTACAAATCTCATACGAGATCAGTTCGTTCAGAAAGAAAAAATAAAACAAAATAATGGCCAAAGCCCTTCATTCAAAGAAAAAAATATCGTTTAAAAGAAAATGGCCGCTCTCGTTCGAAATTTCCTTCACTCCCTTCTTATACGAAATCAAAAACGAAAACTTTCTTCTCGTTTCAAATAAAAAAGAAGAGGGGATTGATGGCCTCTCTCTATTTAAATTAAAAACCAACAGCTCATTCGAAAACAGATCAAATCAGAGCTGATAATCGATTCGAGTCGATCTTCTCGTTCTCGAACGAAGCTGCGACTCTGTGGTGTCATTCGCGAAGGCGTGAAGGCGGAGAGCTACGCTCGACGGCGATTTAGGTTTGGGATCGGAGTCGCGATCTCGCGGGGAGACAGGCGACGCCGGAGGGGGGGGGTAGGAATGCGATGACATCGCGAGTTGATGATGAGGAGCAGCGGTTCGATTTGAAAGGATTCGAGGGGTCGATCGAAGCAGCGAAGTCGCGTTCGTTTGGGGCTGCGATTGTGATGAGGAGGAGGGTACGTTGTCTCGTGCGTTCAATAGGGGTTCGTCGGTGGAGTCAAGGCTGGAGTTTGGTTGAGCCGGGATGCTCGGCATTGGCAGTATTCGTCGTGGAAGAGGAGAAGGCGGTGGGAATTTAGCCGAATTTATTTTTGGTATCGTTGGATACCAGAAATAAATAAAATTGGATTTTTGAAATTAAAGTTGGAATTTTTAGTAAATTCATTTTGAAAGAACTGGATTAATGAAAAAGAAGTTTGAAAAGGATAAAGTATTATTTTTGTAATCGCGAATTATTTCCAAAATATGGTGAAAGGATTTTAATAAAAAGGGTTTTGAATAATATTATTTAAAGGTTGAAGAATTTATTTAAAAATGGAATTTTAAATGGTTGGGAAGAATAAAGGAATTTATTTTAAAAGGTGATAAATTTGTTGAAATCCAATTGATAAATGATTTAGTATTTGAAGATAAATCTTTGGGAAATCGATATGAAAATTTATTTGATGTTAAATGAAAAATTGATTTGTGTTGATATAAATTGGAAATCGATTTGTAAAATAATTTGGAAGTTGGAAATAAACTTAGAAATCAATTTGTAAAATGATTTGGGATTTGAAATAAACTTAGAAATCAATTTGTAATTGATTTGGGGTGAAATAATTTTTGAAATCAATTTGTAATTGATTTGGTGTTTGAAAGTGAATCTTTAGAAAACGATTTTGAAAATCATATATAATTGGATATTTGGAAATTTAAATTCACAATGGAATTTATAAAGGAAAGGGAAATTTGTTTTAAGAATAAACATTGATTTATTTTTAAAGTGTGGAAAATATGATTTGAAATTGGTTTTCAAAGTGATGATGTGTGGAAATAAATTTACAGATTTGGGATGTAAATTTGAAATAAATCGATAAGGATTTATTTAATTGGTTTAAATGAAAGTGATTTGAAATTTGTTTTCAAATGGTTGAAGTGTAAACCATATCTCGCGAAGATATTTTGAAATTAAATAATTTGGGAAAAATTATTTAAATTGGTTGATTGTTGTGAATGTTGTTGATAGTTAAATAACCGACTATCAATATTTGCCTTTGAAATGGCACTTGATTTGTTTTTAAAACAAACGCTCATTATTCGGTTAAGCCGGGAGAGGACTTTGTGTCATATAACCCATTCCGAATAGTGATACGTCGTGAATGGACATTATTTGAAGACCGGTGTGAAGACCGGGTATTTTCGAAAATGAAAGGACAACCTGTCGAATGTCTCTGCACCGAGTTGCTCCGGTATAGAGATTTATATCACTCTTCTTGTGATGGGAAGTCCGGACGTGATTAGTGAATACCCGGATTGCAAGGGCTTCTTTGGAAGTGCCTTCGGTTCCGTTCGATCCCGGAACGGACTTGTATGGATGTGTGTCTGACGTTACACTTTGAGATGTAAAGCTAGTTTCTATCAAATACATTTCTGTTGGTGGCGGAGAATTTATTCTCTTAGCTTAACACCCTTCTCTGAGACGTACGAGCTCAGAGGTTATGTAGTTGATGGTTACTAGTGATACATTCCCAATTTGGTAATATGGCATACGAAGTGCTGTTGATCATTTGTTGATCAAAGCGTGGCTTTGTGAAAAAGCGTGGCTTTATGAAAAAGCGTAGCTTTGTGGATGAGACTTTGTCGAGCCTCACAACCCGGTGATGGTCGAAACAGGAATGTTGCGGCAAGGTTTTTAGGGGTCGCGCCCCTAGGGTATGTAATTTCCTTCTGGATAAAAGGTGATATCATGGTATGGAGCCCAGATATTTTACCTATGTTGATACTGCAAATTTATTATACTTTGTGGTTGTTGCTTTATGGTTAAGGATCCTCGGATAAAGGTCGGTAACGACCAGGGGATGGCATACTTGTGTGTTAGTTACCTAGTTATAACTGTACAACGTGAGGTAGCGTCAGTGTGTTAGTTACCTAGTTACAGCTGTATAGCGTGAGGTAGCGTCGGCCTTGTGTTTGCAGAGAGCAGGTTGACTCTCGGGGCGTCTTTCCAGAGGCGTTTCCATATATCGGTGTAAGGAAGTTCCTTAGCCTGACCATTTGTTGGAAATCCAAAGAAACAATACGCGCCCTGTACGGTTTTAGTTGTATAACCTGCTATGGAATGTGGCGGTAACCTGCTATTGAATATAGTAGCTATAGTAGGCATACAATAATGGTTGTATGTTGGCTAAGCTTAATATTATACTTTCGAAATGATTTCGACACTATGCACTAGTAATAATATCCAATGATTTTGCATAGTAAGCATGTTTGACTATCATAAGAAGAAATCTCCTCCAATTCTGCGTTTGCATTGTGTGTGTGGCGGGAGGTCTTATAGTAGTTTCATTTTTCCAAAATGCATTGCGAATTTCTTTTATTTTCTTTGTGAAAATAACTATTTTACGATCTCACACCAGTCACTATGACTGACTCGGAGTTTATTGTTCCCTTTCTAAACTCTGGGTGCCCATAATATTCCACACGGGCAGCCTAGAGTTATGTTATCAGGATATTCTGGATATTCTGGAGCTTTGGAGGCGAGCTGGATGGCGAGACGTACTCCCGTACTTGTTTATTTATTCCGTTGTGTATTTTGTATGTGGGCAAGTTTATATAACTGTCCATTGTTGTATTGAGTTGTATATTGACTCTGATTGATGTATGTATAAACTGATATAGTTTTTTGTTTAAAAGACTAGTGATTATCTATTGTATATTGTTACGCTGCAAATGTGAGATTCTGTTATTGTTCTGTTTCGTTTTCTTATGTCTTCTTCTACCTCTTCTTTTTAATCCTAATGGTTCGGTTTTCCGGCATTCGATTGCGCGGCATTTGATACAGTGGACGTATTAATGTCGACTTTCGAGCGTCGAAAAGTCGGAACGCTACAAGATGAGTGTATAGTACAAGGCAGAAGAGATATAAAGAGGCTAGGAAAGAACTCATGGAAATGTCAATATTTATCGATCGGTAACAGTTGATATCAATTGGTATTAATCGAAAACCATACATGGGTTAACTCATTGCAAACAACAGAAGAGTATGGGATTTCTACATGTTACTTTGGGGTAGTCAACTAACACACACTATCAATCTTCAAACCTTCATATCTTTCCCAACTGAAGTATGATTTCAGTGAAACTTTGAGTGATGGTCATAGAATAATAGGAACTACATCATATGCAGTTTCGAGGTAATTTAAAGGAGCTTACTTTTGCGTACAAGTAGGTGATCCAACAAGGATGCACTATGCACATCTTCAAGCATATTACTATGTGACTACCAAAACTATGAGGAGTGGGACTTGTTCATCAGGTTCCGTGATCCACATTGTTTTTTAATCAATTACTCAAATTATTCTAGTGTTCAGACATAGGGGAAATAGTGATTTCTTAGAACTTGTTAAGGTATGGAAAACCTTGATCATATGTATAAGTGATTATAATGGCCCAAGGACATCGTTGGCCTTCTTAATCGGATGAAGATGGTGGTTCCTTAAAACTTGTTAGGGATAGGGTAAACCCCGATCTCATACTTACACGACCAAAATGGCATAAGAATACCATTGTTCCAGAGCGGGACATCAATTTACATTTTGTTATGACGGTTGACCCTAGTTATTCCATGGGGAATGAAGTGGGTGACATACCCATGACTGTTTGATACATAACTTGTACAGGAAATTTGACACCCTAACACCCGTATAAAAGTGTACTAGGTTTCATACTCTTATGGTTAAACAATATTAATTTATGGAAAGATATCCAATGACTTAGTATAGGTACTGTATCAACACACATTTTTATGTATTGACAGATCATAAAAGTATTATTTTTATAACCAAACCATTCCAAGTTAAATATAACCTTGGGGAATGTTGAATTTTGACATTTATGACCTCGAGAATAAATATTGGATGGTTTTAACCATAAAAATATTATAAGGTCTATATTTTCGATAGGATTTGAACTAGGGTCTGAAACCACTTCCAAATGAAATATATGAGGGGTTCTCTTTTTGTAAAGTGGTCATAACATGTTTTTGAACTTACAGTTTAGGAGATATGACTGTACGAAGTTTGGATAGATTTTAGGGTTTAGTGGGTAATTAACTTAGCCCTAAATTAACTCTACTAATTATTTTGAGATTAAGGTTAATTGCAGCAGCCATAACAGACACTGATCACTTTTCTATCTTCCCAAAATATCTCCTAACCTGCATTAGACATCCCTCTATCATCATTTTCTAAATTAAAATAGCCTTAATCAAATAATTAATGAGTAATTAGCATAGAGATTAGCAAGAGACTTTGGATATTTTAAAATTGTTGCCTTAGGAAGCATGCAACTTCTGTTCGTATTAGATCTACACCTGTTTTGGTGATTTTTGATTGATTCTACACCCTGGATGAGTAATTTTAATCTCTCACCTTACTATTTTATGATGATATATGTTTAAACTTGTCTTTAAAATGTTTTTCAGCTTAAAAAAATTATAGTTTTTGATTGGATCAAAATTTGATAAGATTTATGGATGAATTTAAAAGGTTTAAATTGATTTTTTTACTTCTAGATCTATACTTTGAATGACGATATAATAGTTAGATTATGATTTTTTTGATGTATGGATTTTATTTTATGGATGCATTATTATTTGTCGAATAGATGTATTATACTGTATGAATGTATTGTGTGAAAAAGGTTTATTGATGACGAACTAGGGTTAGGATTGTTCTTATAGATTGGATCTCATGCATATGAATTTTCCATATGATGGGTCATTTACAGATGGATTGCACAAAATAATTGGAGATTCAAATCAATGGAACAAAGTTGGATGGATTGGTTGTAGAGCTGAAAAATGATGTATCAATCAAATCTTGAGATTGCATGCAAAATGGAGCAGCAAGTGAAAGAAGGTCGAAGGAGTTCAAAAAAATTGACTTAGCCAATTTCCCGGCTAAGCGTATCGGTTGGAACTAACGCATATGGGTTGACACAGATTAACATAGTGGGTGGAAAATGCAAAATGAACTTAGGTGATGATGCGGAAATGGACTTCAAGTCAACATGATTAAGACTTTTGAGGAGATGGAGCAAAAGTGTGGTAGAAATTCACCACCGATCGATCTAGATGGAGGTACCACCGAATAATCTAAACTTGGGCTAAAGGAGTGACAACTTTGGGCTTGGAGAGTGGTTGTACGAGGGAGCTTCAAGATGACTAGGAATTGAAGCAAGGCATTTATACTTAGCTATTTTTTAGCTAAGTACTAGCCAAGATGGGTCGCTATTGACTCATATAGGTCAGTACCAAACAATGCCAAATTAAAGATGTTGGAGAGAATGTTATAGGGAAGAGTGCATAGTTGATCATAGGTTGAGATGATGATAGTTTGAGAGATATGGCTGATATCGACTGATACGACAACGATAAGAGATGATACGAGTTTCAACCGAGGAGACTTGGAGTTTGCTTAAGGCATTACTTAAGGAACTAATGAACCGACTTCATGACTGACGCGAGGAATTATATGACTTTTGATGAGTGTTGAGTGATGTTTCAATCTTCGACAACTCGATTATGTGAGTCACTATAATGGTCCAATGAGGAAAGTTTGATGATGTGAACTTGTAAAGCGGGGCAAGATGATGTGTTCTACTATGGGGACATGTGCAAAGCGATCACTGATAATTTGGAGGTTTTGATCTGTGCTCATAAAGATGGGGTATGTAAGGATGCTCATTTGGATTTTTGATGTGATCCCGGATTGTTGGTGTGATCCATGTACCCTGGACTTTTTAATAAGAGTCTAGTTCCTGACCAACGAAGTGATATAGATTTGAGCACTTAAGGAACCGAGATGTTGAGTAGCCTTTGATCCATGATGTGTTCATACGAGTTATCATATATCCAATGCACTTGAGTGGGTGATGTGATATTTGCTCGATGATTACTATGTTTGCTATAATTTTTTATGGATATCGTATGATGTAGGTGTTGTTGCTATTAGATATCTAGGATCCCCAAGTTGTACTTTGTCTAGTATACACCCCTATGATGATAGTATGGTGTATACAGTTATATGGCTAACTGATTGGATCTAGAGACATGTTAGGTATGATTCTCCATACTTTGTATTCCTATTTACTATATCGAATTTTATAGTATTTTTAGATTATATATCGCTCATACCAGACTTGCGCCCGATTCGAGGTTATTTGCTTTGCTTCTTATTATCTTATGTACTCTTAAACGAGTAGATTAGAGATAGTTGGTATGATAACTCATGGAGATGTGCAAAGGACGAGCAGGTGGCTACCGCTTTCATATACCTATGTTTGGAGCTATTATTTTTATTACACTATGTAGTACTATGAAGCTAATATCAGTATTATTTATCTATTAGAGAAAATTTTCTATTTGGAGTTTATTGTTTAATGTATCTATTTTCACTTGTTTTGTATAATTGTAATGGACCAATGCATTCTTTTTTATTTTATTTTAGTTTATTTAATTATATTATCGTCTCACTTATTCTATATCTATGTTGGTTATTGTATTTTATCATATGCACTATGAGAATACGACATGTTTTATTTGGTTTTCTTTTAATTCACCCTTGACTGGCATCTTATAAAGCTCATGTTTCCTATGTTATAATAAGCGTTAATTGAGATGAGGCGATAGTATCCTCGCTTTACTTAACCGCCGCTTATGCATCTCATAAGCGTTGCTTAATTTTATAACATATTTTATCCGTATCTATATAAATATATTATAAATAGATTATATTAAATGTATCATATTTGTACAAGTGTACTATATATATATATACATAAATTCATTACAAAGAACTAAAGTTTAACTTTGAAGTTAACTTATAAATTCATAGGTTTCAAAAGTTGGTTTCACTTTCTCTTTCATTCAAAGTTAGCATACTCGAGTTGAGTACAAACTATTCACATTTGTTAAATAAAATAATCATATCTTAATACAAATCAATCTATATCATAGAAAATGAGAAAATTTTGTTAAGAATGTGGTTTTTTGCTATAATCCTAATTCGTTTTATTTAAAATAATTATTTGTTTACTAAGTATTGCTTAAATTTAAGCAAATCGCATATAAGCATCAATTAAGCGCACTTAAGCGCTCATCACTTAACTTTATCTTTCATATATTTAATTATCTTTTATATATTTAATTATGTGCGTTTATGTACATGATATCTTGGGCAAGATTTCTCCTCACACCAGGCTTTATGTCTAAGCCACATTTTTTCTTTATTTTGTTTTATTGAAAACTCTCAGGTACTCTCACAAGTAGGGTGACAGTATAAGTGTGTCGAGGACTATTTATTAGGTCTGGAATGCTTTATGAAGCTTATATGAGCTATTTTCTGTTATCCTATTTTAGTTATTTCATTCAGTTTTTGGCAGGTTATTGTATATGTAGGGTATCTATAGTTAGTTTGGGTTTCAGTACTTAGATGTATGGGAGATATAAACTCTAATATTTACTCCTTCTCATATATATCATATATTATATCTATAATAATGTAACATGCTATGTTGACATTATATGTTATTCCTTATGTTACGAGGTGCATACATATAGGTTCATGATGGATCGTATTAGTTTCTACCAGTGGAAGGCTTACCATTTCTGGTACTTATGGATTAAATAGTCGAGTGGCGTCGATTCGGTTGTCGAAAGCAATAGGTATTCACCTTTGGTAGCAGAGCCTATGTTCAAAACTAGAGATCTGTTGAGTGTAAGGTCCAACTCAAGTGAATATAGGAAGAAAAATGTATGTAAGTTTCTTCAGGCAAAGCCATTTGGATACTTGAAGAATAAGAAACACACTAGAGCTAAGAACACGTGTAAGGTAAGGTAATTTGGCGATAAAATGATTAAATAAGATACATTATAATGCACCACTACCATCACACACTATTACCCATTTATTTTATAAAAGTTGATGATCGATTTCATTTACAATTAGCAATTATGAATATTAGAAAAGGATGATGTGGAGATCAGGCGGGGGTAGTGCAAATGCTTGGAACAATATGGAGTCCTCCTTAGTTCAGGCAATTCATGTAAAACATGCCCAAGATGAAACCTCAAGCAATAGGTACTCCAGAGTATGTAAGTGGTGTGAAAGTTGCAGATGTGACTGTTGTTTTTGCCTTACGGCATGATTTCGACAAGCAACGCAAAGTTAGGGAATGAGGGTGGGAAACAATACTGGGGACAAATTCATTTGTAGAAACCCAAACTTGGATAAGAATATGTGGCCATATCTTTGATGATCCAAGTATGGATGGGATAATGAAGAGGAGGCTTACATCTAGGAATATCTGAGAATAATTCATCAATTAATGGAAAATTGTTATAGCCAAAGTTAATGATACTACCATGACTTGGCAAGAGTTTAAAAGAAGGTTTAAGGCTCATTTCATGTATGTTGCTGAAAGGAATGTACAACTTGTCAAGTTTATTAATATTTAACGAAGTCAATTGATCGTGAAAGAGTATGTTACTCGGTTCAATGTTTTGGTAAGGTTATGACTTTGACTGATTGACACTCCTTTTGCAAAAGCTATAAGGTTTGCTAACGCTTTCATCCAAATATTCATGACCATGTACTTACTGAAGTTTCTGTGAGAGTTCCTAGATAATAGTTGACATGGCCGTTAGGCATGAGGCCTCCCAGACTAGTATAAAGGAGGTTGAGACGACAACCAAAGCTGAAGGCAAACCAATGTGTAATGGAAAGAGGAAGGGACATGGCAAGAAGGATGGATATGGCAAGAAGAAGAAGATTGATATTATTTACAAGATATGTGGCATCTTTGGAAACTTTTCTAAAGATTGGAAAGCTCCAAAATAAAAGAGGAAATGCTTTAATTGTAAACAAATAGGTCACATGAAGAGGGAATTCCTTATGATAGCAAGTGGATGGTAGAAGGTCAAAGCTTATGCCTTGGACGTGGTGCTGAACTATCTATTTCAACTGAACGTGAAGGAAAATAACTTAGTTCTTAAATGTATGCTTTCAATTTGATATACCTAATTGTAGACTTTTTTATACTGGAGCTTCACATTCATTTATAGCTAGTCTCGTAGATAGGCTCGCTTGAAAATTAACATCATACAAAATCCCTTAGTGCTAACTAATCCCTAGGTAGATCGACAATCCTTAGTTTGATTTATCAAAAAATAAGGTTAGTTATGGGCAGTGTTAAATTTGGTATATCATGTGTTTGTTCTTGTAATGACCCATATTTTTATATATCAAGGGATCGTAAAAATATTATTACCATAACCAATTTGGGACTAATTAGGATATAACTTTGGAAAATGCCGAGTACTGATATTTTTGACCCTTAGAATTTATTTTAAACGGTTTTGACCTTGAAAACTCGGAAGGGCTATAGATTTTGACAGAAACTGAATTAGGTCTGAAATCACATCCAAATGAAAGATATTGTAACGAATCGGATTTTCGATCCTTGAAAATCGACACTAATACGTCTACTGTATTACATGCCGAACAATCGAATGCCGGAAAACCTGATAGTTAGGGGAAAAGAAAAGAAGAGGTAGAAGAAAATAGAACAACAGCATAGAATCTCACAAACGTAGCGGAACAATGTATAATAGATAATAACATGTATTTATACAAAATGAGCTATAACTGTTATTTATACATAACATCATCAGAGTACAACAAATCAACAAATGAATACCAGACAGTTATAATAACTTGTCCTCACTAGTGCTGACTATACAGCCTGCAATACACAGCGGTATAAAATCAAGTATGTGGGATACGCCTTTGACATCCAGCTCGTCTCATGAGCTCCATAGCATCCTAACCTGAGTCTGTAATACTTGGCCTGACCCGAGCATTATAATAAAATAACACCCGAGCCAGTTTGGAAAACCAGTGTGAGAAAACACACTCAATTTGAATTATTACTATTTTCAAAATCCTTTGAAAGACAAAGGTATCTCGTAAGACCACGTCGCACATAAACACGACGGGTTTTTTCCTTACGATAACCAAAACATTTTATAGCAAAGTCATCTGATATTATAATAACGTCTATAGAAAGTAAATAGAAAACATCTAAAATGCTTGCATCTCACGTTTCAGCATAGTTGGGCACAATCAAAACCGTACGGTGCTTATTGGAGAATGGATTCCATACAATGACTAGGCAATGGGGTACCACCTATCATGGTACACGTCTAGAAAAATGTACCGAGGACCTCACCGGGATCCTCTACAACACAAGACCGACCCTATCCCTAACCTGGATAAAACCGAACATGTTATCACCCCGGGTGTTCCCACCCTTATCGAGAGCTCTTTTCCATGCACCACCGTATCCATAATTTATAATATATCCGAGGGTATCTAGAAAGGTGATAACATACCCTAATTGGGTATGACCCACTTAGCCTTGCTGCATCTCCTCTGATTTTCAGTCATTTCGGTTGATGAGGCTTGAGGCTACGATTACCTTTCTAAGGAATTTTCACTTAGAATGCTCATTGTCCTCCAATGACAATGTACTGATAGCATTCATCCATACAAGTCCGTTCTGGGTCTAAACGAAACTGAATCACCATCTTCACCATCTTCACGATATTCATTCGTAACGCTCAATCAGATCGACCTGGTTTTTGGATAATTAAATCTGATCCCGGTCTCTTCGAAACGATCAACGAAATTGGCTAATACTTGATAGTTGGTTATTTAACTATCAATATAACATCCATAAGAAGTCACTAGGACCATATTATAATTTTCCAAAATTTATTTTCAAAATATCTTTAAAAGATATATATTCAAATCCCTTCCAAATTTTCAATATTTGAGATAACTTAAATACTTATATCCATATCAGGATATTTCAAACCATCTCTTATTTCAACACCTAGAAAAAAATATTTAAAAAAATATTTTTCTAAAATCCTTACTTCCCAACACTTAGGAAAGTTCCATTTATTTCTCTTTTCTCAAAACCCTTCACAAGTTATATTGAAAATTCCTTAACTCGTTTATAACGAACTCTATACATTCCGGGTTCCTTAATTAAATCTTTTTATTCAAAAGTATATACTTATCTCATCGAAATAAGTATATTCACAAACCATTCCCTTCAAAAATATTTGAAAACTTTTTAAAATAAATATGGAAAGCACCATGCGGTATCAACCATGGATTCGCAACTCAATGATTACATCTCTATCTTAGAGAAATCCAAACTTAACTGTAGGCAATCTCTACCTCCGATTTCGCCATGAAAGTATACCATTACTTTCCGAAAACTTTATTTAATAATTAAATATACTTTTAAACAATTAAAATAATTACATAACTTTGAAACAATAAATAAATTCTGATTTATTAATAAAATTCTAATCGATCTACACGGCTTATTTATAAAACTTATAATTCATTTCAAAAATATAAAAATATTTAAGTTATTAACTTCCTGAAGTATTTCAATGCTAAAACATTTTTAAATTACCTAGTTAAATAATTAAAAATCCTCTTTTTAAAACAAACTCGACTTCTCGATAAAAATATATTTTTCAATTCCAATATAACCAATCTAATATTTATAAATCTCTCTCGATTTATCACCAATCGATTTACATTCCCAATTTCATAAATCCCTTTTTCACATTTCCAAAAGAAAATTCTATCCTTTCTTTTTAAACCAATTTACCCATCTCATTATAAATTCTTACCTTGAATTTATATCTTCAATTTATCAAATGATAATCATTTCATTTTATTTATAAACATTGTTTATAGATCTCGTAGTCTCATTTCCTATTTACAACGGTTTCACATCACTTAAATCCATTTATAAACCAATTTCTAAATTAAATTCCATTTATAAATCAATTTCTTAAATAACCCAAACTATATTCCAAAACCAACCAAATCTTGATTCTACTCCCATTTTTTAATTTAGAAATCTTATTTAAGATCCAGTATAACCAATTTATATTTATTTCCAAATTCCCTTCTATTCTCCCAATCTATTAAAAATCTCGATTTAAAAAAAAACTTTAAAACAAGTATCACTTAAGAATTATATTTTTCTTTAAAATCCTTTATATACATTATTCTAGAATCTCCATTTAAAATATCACAGAATAGTTAACTACAAAGTCAAACCATTTATTTTACCCAACAATTTCTTTTAACTAATCCAAAATTCTATATAAATACTTCACTTCCAAAATCCCTTTTAAATTTATTTTCAAATTCAAAATAAATATTTATGGTATTTTAAAATACCAAAATCTAGGTGTAACAACTCGCATATTTTACGATTGTATATTTAAATGTTTTATTTAAATATAGCATCAGTAGTCGGATTTAAGTCCGAAATGTCACTTTTTGCAAACAATCGAATTAGGACTTGAGACCACTTTCATTGAGTCCAAAATGGCATTTGCGACCTTTTTGAGTATAAACATCGATATGTTTGGAGTTGAGTAAAATTTTGATATTTTCATTTAGGGCTTTGGGTTTGGGTTTCAGCCCACCAGCCTAACAAATAACCCTAACTCCTCCTCTTCATCCATTCACTCATTCTATTTCCTAACACTCAAGCTTTTAAGAAAAATGGGGGAAGAGAAAAGAAATTAGATATTCCTAAGCCCTAATTCTCTTAAGTAAAATCAACTTTAAGCTAGAAATCAAGGAGAAGCTTAGGTAAGCATCCTCTTCATCTTCTCCATCTCAATCCCTCTTCAATTTTCAGAAATTCCTATAACCTAACTTAGGAAAAACTTCACCTTTGATAATAGATTGAAGATTCTAGAGGCGTTGTTGAAGAGAAGTCAATCTTTGCTTGTTCTAGAGCTTCTCATTTGTTGTTTTGGGTTTAAAAGGTGAGTTTTTGAACTCACATCTATGTCTATATCTTTGATAGTTGTTAGGTAGTAATTCCTAACATCTATTCCTTGTTCATTTGCCTTTGAATTGAATTGGTTTGATGAATATTCCAATTTTTGGTGTTTTGAAGTCAAATCTTTAAAAATCCTATCTTTGATGTTTGAACATGTTGTTGGGGTGTACCGAAGAGCCTATAAGGCTGGGTTGTCGCTTGGCATAAATCCCTAGTCTCCATTGCTCGTCCGATCACTTCCATTTGATTTTTGCCCTTCATGGGGCTAGACTGAAAATACTGCAACTGGCAGTTCAGTCGACTGAACTAGAAGGTCAGTCGACTGAATCTGGGACCAGAAAATTATCTGGCCCTATGTCAGTCGACTGGCCATCTGGTTCAGTCGACTGAAACTGGGAATGGAATGTTCCTGGCCTTGTGTCAATCGACTAAACCAGAAGGTCAGTTGACTGAACCAGGAACCCGAGAGTTTCTGGTCTTGTATCAGTCGACTGACCTTCTGGTTCAGTCGACTGAATTTGGGAGATGTGCCTTTTGCCTATTTATCGACTTTGATGACTTCTTTTTCGGGATTTTTGGGAATATCCATTTTGATGGATTCGGTATCGATTTTTATGGTTTTAATTCACGTCGTCGAATGTGGATTTTGGTGATTGATTGTTTCTACAATCATTTCTGTGATTTGTCACTTTAAAATACAAAGGTTTCTATACTAGCAGTAAATATTCAAACTCTTTCACAAAGATGATTCCAACTCTATTTTTAATACAAATCTCGTTTATAAAAACCGTTTTCCAATCTATTAGTATATACAAACCTTTCCCTCATTCGTACGAGAAATCCAATTAAACGACTTAGCAAAACAAGTGGTATGAAACGCTTGCGTTTACTTTGTCGGTTAATTCTTAGACTTGTTCCATTGAAATCTTGTGACAATTTTCGAGTGGAAATCTACAATATGTTCGTAAATATTTAAGTTAAGCAAGTGGTTATGGGACACGAAGCTAAACTCATCTATTTACTAGCTTAGTTTAATCGACACTTCTTATTGATCAATGGTGATCATTTTGTGATTTAGACTAGCGATGTGCGATGTCTATTTGTTTGTGTGGGGACTAAAAACCCCGTTTGTGGAACTTCGATTCAATTTGGTGGGGTAGCGACCCATGGTCTTCAGGCCGTTTGTGGAGCTTCGGCTCAAAATTGATGGTTAGCGACCATGGAATATCGTTCCGTTTATGACACATGTGTTGGTCAGTTTTCATGCTCCCGTTTGTAATATGCCTTCCCCCTTTTGTGATTTCTAGATTTCTAGAACTTGTGTTTCACCAATTTTGATAACAGGCATTGATGAGCTCTATCAATTATTTGTGTTTTTGGTGAATCATTTAAAGAATGCGATTCTTTTTGGATGTTTGAGATGATTTGGGATATTGTATGATTTTTGTTGTTATTTGATGTATACTTGTCGCAGCATGGCATTATTGTTATCATACGTTTTTGTCATCTCTTATCCTATCTCACTTTATATGATATTTATAGCTAGACTGATCCATTTATTATTTTCTTCTTAAATAATACTCGGGTCAGACCGAGGTATTTCAGGTGCTCCTGCTTGACTTCTTATCAGGGTCCGTCACCTGACTTTTAGCTAACTACTTTAGCATAGTAGTTTTTGTTAGTATACATTTGAGATAGAGACTCCTTGATGTATACTTATTCTTTTGTCTTGCACTTGTATCTATTCTTTTGTGATGTAGTGGATCTAGTTTGACCACTACTTTGATGTACACTTTTATGTGTTATATTCATATTTGTTTCCGCCTTAGTGATATGGATATCTGTGACTGATTTGTGTTATGTTTATTTCTATATTTGTTTCTGAAGTCCTCATAGCTACTGTGTGGTAGCTTTGAGTTTGTATTTGATATGTCGGATTCCCTCTTGAAATGAAATGTAAGTTATATTATCTGACATATCGGTACTCGCACAAAGCAATTACACAGATGGTTGCTCCTCAACAGCCTAATTCTTCGTGCTAGTCGATGGCATTACGCCGTAGTGTCCTTGGCTAGTGTGAGTATAGAGGTGGGGCGTCACACTAGGCCAGTGCTACCATAGCATCAAATGAATTCAAATCACACTATAATGAATCACAGATTATTCAAACATATCATATATCACCATATATGAAATTAAATTCAACATTTTTGAGGAATCCAGTTGGATCCCTCCAACCTGTTTCCCTGCAACCATAGATGTTAGATAACATAAAAATAACAATCCCGCTTCAAGGCAGGATATCGCGGTTATATTGGGTCATCCGCTATTATATGGGGCACATAGGGTCTCATCCGCTCCAATAGGCGGGAATAATCAATCCAACTACTAATATATATACTACTATATATAATATCACATTCAACTGATAATAATATATAAATTCAACCAATCATCCAATAATTAATTTTAACTATTTAAAAATTCAACCAATTATCCAAGATGAGTGAGATTTACTCATATTTATTTCCTGTTGTCGCTGAAATGTTCCGGTTTAGAACTAAAACCGAACAACGTCCGATTTTAGCCCAATTTTTGACAGTCTCCAAACCCATCCAAACCAGTTTCATTTCGAAGCTCTCGTCATCACAATCACAATGCAAAAATCCATGCCTCGATTCGACCTCGTATGTGAGAGTTATTAAATTTTTAGTTCATCAGCAAATAGAATTAAATTTTAAAACACTAATTAAATTTTTAATTAAAACTCATTACCCAAAGCTTCTAGACCCAGCCCATTTAAGCCTTCTTCCCCAAACGCTATTCATTTTCCTCCGTGCACGTTCGAACCTCGACAGGCCGTGCACATTTATGGTGATATGGCGCTACAACACTCGAAACGAAAATCCGACTACGCCGACAAGTTTCTTTTCGAAATCTCCAACCACACATACCAATGTCTTCGAGCTCGCAAGCCCCACATGTTTCGCGACATGCTGCTCGATATCGACTGTAGCAAACAGTCGCACCCCTTAAACATCCATCGGTCAAGATAAAATTTGACAAGGTGATGCAAAAATCCAAGACAAACTCGAATCCAAACTCCAATTTGCAAATTGATAGCCAAAATTCCCTAAACCTTATACCCTAGTTTTCGAACTTGAGCTCATCTTCGCTGTCGAATACCAGAACAAGGCCGCAACTCTGAAAACTTATACCAGATTGAAGAGAATGCCAAAACTAGATTTTAGAAACAAGTTTGGGATTTTTTAATCAAGTATTTTGTGAGATTTTGATTTTTGAATCCACCATTTTTTTTTCTTTTGACTATCTGCTTACGTGCTATTTAAATTGAAGAAGGAAAGTTGCTATGTGTGTTTGAATAGGTAAAAGGGTATAGTGAAAAGATGGAATAGCAGCTGAAAGGAAGATAGACTAACTAATATATATTAATAAATTTCAAAAAGTCTCGATTTAAACAGCTCAAAATCTCGAACCCCTATCGAGGCGTGCCGCTAGGCGTTTATAATATCATACCCTTATTCCAAATGCAATGGAAAATGTTTCGAGTCCTAATTCGATCATATGGAGAAGATAGCTTTTTGAACTCAATTATAATATTAAATTTTCGATATAAAATTCAATGCGTTTATATCCCGTACGACCAAACGATAACTCCAAACACTACAAAATTTGAAATCCGATAATAATACACTATTACAGATCCAAGTGAACTGGTTTCGTCGAAATCTGAGACTGTGCCCCAGAAGGCTATTTTTACTCGTTAATTAAAACAAGTTATTTTTTAAATCGAGTAAACCACTTATAAATCCAATTTAAAATTATACTTACTGTAACAACTCGGGGTTTCGCACCAATTCATTTCGTTATTAGACGATTAATCAGTTGGCCATTTACTTTTGGGAGTTTTTAAATCGAGTTGGAATTCTTTTAAAAAAATCGTTAATGTTATTCGGGCTTTCAATTGTATTTTGGCCCACGTATCTTTGCTTAGGGCTTGGGATGATCATCAAAGGCTTGTAACCGATCCCCCTTTATTCATTTTCTCATTTTAAAACCCTAAAAACAAACGAAAGAAGAAATTAAATGGCGGCCTCGTTCAAAAAAAAAATTAAGGCATGCTCGTCTCGTTCGTTCCTCTTCAATTTGGGGCTTCGGAGAAAATCGTTCGAAGTCGCGTCCATGATTATCTCGATCGAGAGCACTGTCGATTGATGTTTTCTTCGCATCATGCTCATTCAAGATTCCTCCGAGTCGCGTCGAAAAAGGTGAGTGATTCTTGTCGCTCACATCTAATTCAAGCTTTTTTGATTTGGTTCGAATTTGTTTGATGTTGATAAATTTTATTTGACTTGATTTTGTCGAAGTGATTCCGTTCGACTCTGGCTAATTCTTTGATAGTGAAACTGCTGTTATAAAGCTATACTTTGGCCACCACTGTCTTGACGAGTTCGAACTTATATTCTTGAATTCGTCAATTATTTTGTTTTGGCCATTGCTTCTTGGCTACCACTGTTTTGATGAGTTCGAACTTGCTCCGTGCGTTTCTCTATTGGCATCGGCCTTGACATTGAATTGATTTTTATTGCGACTTTGGCATTTACTTGGTTTTTAACTGTTAGTTTCTTGGTATTTTCATGACTATTGATTTTGTAGTATCCCTGTAGCATTTTCGACTGTGTTCATGTGCACTTGCTTCTCTGACAGGCTGTCCAGTTTATAGGTGTATGCATGTTGCATTTTTGATGTTCACATGGGTTACTGTCACTGCTTCTAGCTTTTATACATGTATTCATATACGTGCCTATATGTATATAAGTGGTTGGGGGTAGTAGTCTTTTGATTGAAGTTTTTGAGTGAATTTTCACTCACATCTAGTTCACTTTTACTATTATGCTTCTGCATTTCGATTTTTGCTTCGATGTCGTTTTATTTGGCTGGGATTCTTTCTCAGTTTTGACTCTGTGCCTTTGTGCCTTTGTGTGCCTCTGTGCCTTTGTGCCTTTGTGCCTTTGTGTGCCTCTGTGCCTTTGTGCCTTTGTGTGCCTCTGTGCCTCTGTTCCTTTGTGCCTTTGTGAAAATAGCAATTTGATTTGTTGTACCTGATTTTGTGGTTGCCTGCACTTATATGTGCAACGTTTATATACATGTGTGGATTAATATGTACGCATATATACCCTTGTATGTGTGTATGCATGCATAGTTAGATCTATACTTGGATTCTATCTGCTGTATTGACTTGAACGTTGTATTTTGTTTGTGGCTTGGTGCCTTTTGCTTCTGCACTTTGCCTTGTTCTCTGTGTAACTGGACTTGTTGCCTTATTTATAAAACACGGTTTTGACTTTGGTTACTCTGTTGCTTCTGGCTTGATACACTTGACTTTGTTATAAAGTTGAATCACTGTCATTTGTTGATTTCGATCACTTAACTTGGTTGTTTCACCATGTATACACTTGATAATCATGTTGTATTAATGATGTCATGAGACTCGACTGTTGAACTTGATGGTTTTGTGACACTTCTTGCTGTCATGTTACAGCGACTTGTTTAGCTTGCATTCCTATCCTTCAATGTTTTAAAATTTGCACATTTGGGTTTCACTGTGCACTGCTTCAAGTCAGGTTGCATATTATTCCTGTTGTTTCGATTTGAGCTGGTCGAGTACATGTGTTTTCGTTCTGGTACATGATATTTGAGTTTCCCCTGCATGTGGCACCTGGTTCTTGCATTTGTTTTCATTTACTTCGAGATAGTTCTTGTTGCATTGTGATCTTGTGGTGGCTGTAGTTTTTAGTTGCAGTTTACTCTTGTATCCTTGTGGCCTTCATTGTACTGTCCACTGAACTTCAAGTCATGTAGTTCGTGTGCAGTTTGTAGTTTCTGACTTATATTCAGTTGCAATTGTTTTGTTAGCTGCCTGGTCAGTTTGGTTTCATGGTGGCTGCCTTGACTATTTGAGGCAATTGGCATTTTGTTTCATGTGTCATTGAGGTTGGTTTTCTTCTTTGGTCTTGGAGTTGTACTCCACTGTATTGATGATTTTTATCACTGTCTACATTCTGGACATTGTTTCATAGTTGCATACTGGTTTGCTTTTGTTTGCAATTGTGTTGAGTCATGCTAGTCGTGACTTGACCTTTGCAGTTTCAACGTACTGTAGTGGCGAGGCAGTACACGCGTGCGTGTACTGCAGCCACATAGAAATTTGATTTGATTTGATCATTTTGAGATTTGTCTAATTATCTATTTGATAATTAGATTCTGAGTTTCTAATTATTTATTAATAATTGGAATTTGTTGTTAATTGCTGTTTAGGCAATTCTGGAGTTTTCATATTATCTTCATCGATAATCTTTTTATTTATCCTTGTTGATGATTTGGAATTTCTGATTTGTTGTTTAACACTGTTTAGTGTTATATCTGCCGTTATCCGATTCTCTTATCGAGAAGTCGGATATACGAGATTTCTGTGACTATAGTCTATTTGCTATTTAATTATTATTGCTTCTGTGCATTAATAACTGAGTTTGAATTAGACTGACCCGTGTATTATTTTCTTTTGAATTTAATACTCGGGTCAGACCCGAGTTATTTCAGGTTGTAGATATCTTGCTTTGGATTGCTGTTTGAGCTATAAAGACTTTTCATATCTTTTGGAGTAGTCATGTCATAGTATAGGTTGATATGTATTCATGTATATTAGTCGATAATGTACTTGTATATATAACTTCCAGAGTCGACAGTTGTAGTTGTATCATATGTATTGTGTCAAATGTATTGTAACTAACATCAGTTATATATATATATATGAGATTTTTGTTATCTGTGTTCCGCATTTTATTATCTGTGTTATTATTATATATATTGTCCTAAACTATTATGAACCATCGTAGTTTGTTTTATACTGGAATTGGGTATGTCGATGGGAGTAAATAAATAAGAGATGTAAATTGAAAAATATATACCACTCCTATCGAGGTAACCAATACTAGTGTAAGGCCAACTACGGATGGCCGCTCCTATCCAGCCTTATTCTTCATAATAACAGACAATATTCTTTTTAATACTCTTTGTTATTGTGAGCATAGAGGTGGGGCGTCACAGTTGGTATCAGAGCCAGGTTTATGGACATAATATAAAACATAACTTAGATGAAACATATGTTACAACTATCAGTCAATGTTTTTATTTGTGCTTTGAGTCAAAACTAAAGTTTTGAAATTATGATGAAATTTTTAAATATCTTTATTTAAAAATAAAGGAGAGACTGTGTTTTGTTGATTGATTAATTTGTGTTCTGTTTATCAGAGTGCGCAGTGGAAGCAGTGACACTGTCTTCGCTGAATACAGCTGATAATCTTTTTGATTTAAAAATCAAAATGTGAAATTGAAATAAATTTCATTTGTTGTTTACATAGGTGTGTTTATTTTGTTTCTTCGAAAATTTCGAATCCGATTTGAGGATTCGAAGCGATTACAGTTATGCGATTTTTGTTGAGATTTTGGATGGTTTTCTTTTATGCTAATCACATGTTGATTAGATTTTGCTGTTTTGAATTATCTTCATTGAAGATACATTCGAATGATTTCTTTGTTCATTTTGTAGTACGTGCAAATTTGAGTTGCACGTTACTGCATTAATTTAACGTTGAACTGATGTTTGGTTTAAACGTATTTTGTTGCCGTTATTTTTATAACGGGATTTTTACATCGATGCTAAATTTTTGAAGCACGATGTTTTATTGACATTTTTAATGAATGAAAATTCACTGGTATTACATTTTGATGTAAATTATTTTGATGAGATTTTGACATTAAAAAAAAAAATTACTGTCGCTTTGACTTCAGTAACCGTCAAATTTTAAAAGTGGGTTTTCAAGCGGTTATTCCGAAATGCTGATTTTGAGATTCGTTTTACGATGTTTTGGGAAGTGCAATTTTCTTTTCGAAATTGCTACTGATGTTGTTGCTTTAATCACGTGATTGGAAAATCATTTTAAAATGAAAATCGTTTTATAAATCCTTTTCAATTTGCGCTTTCAAAAGAATGAGGAAGCGACTTAAACGATTCAGCAAAATCGAGGACTATGACCCCTTTCTTTTACTGATTCGCTTAACTCCGGACTTGTCCAGTTGAGAATGTAAATTGTTATTTTTATAAAATAAATAAAATTGTTTTCAGGAATTTTACAGTTTGCGCTTTCAAAAGAATGAGGAAGCGATTTAAACGTTTCAGCAAAATCGAGGACTATGACCCCTTTCTTTTACTGATTCACTTAATTCCGGACTTGTCCGTTTGAGAATGTAAAATGTATTTTTACAAAATCCACAATTTTGCACTTTCAAGGAAACGATGAAGAGAATCAAACGATTTAGTAAAACACGTGGTATGGGACATGTGCGTTTGCTACTTCGGTTAATTTCGGACTCGTTAATTGAAACTTCTGTTGTTCTGATGATTTTGATGCTTTTGTGTGCTTTCGAGCCACTATAATGGACCTTCGGGTCATATGTTGGACCTTTGGGTCATATGATGGACCTTCGGGTCAAATACTTGTACTAGACCTTCGGGTCACTCTGCGGACCTTCGGGTCATTTGTTGGGCGCCAAAATTATGTTGAGTACTTGGTAGGCTTCGGCCATTTGTTGATGCACGTGCGACGAACTAAAAACTCACCATCTGATGGGATCGATCCAGCCTTTTATGTTGATTTTCTAGAGTATCGTTTTTGATTTCTAGATATTTGTTGTTTCTAATTATCTGCATGTAATTAGATATCTGATGTTATGAGATTTAATTATTGTATCGGTAATTAAATAATTGCTGTTATGAGATTTAATTATCGTATCGGTAATTAAATATTTGCTGTTATGAGATTTAATTATCGTATCGGTAATTAAATATTTGCTGTTATGAGATTTAATTATCGTATCGATAATTAGATATTTGTTGTTTTTTATTATCGTTTTTGATAATTAGATATTTGTTGTTTCTGATTATCGTTTTTGATAATTAGATATTTGTTGTTTCTGATTATCGCCTGTGATAATTAGATATTTGAGATTTGATTATCATTTTTGATAATTAAATATTTGTTGATTTGATTATCGTTTTTGATAATTAGATATTTGTTGATTTGAGATTTCTGATTATCGTTTTTGATAATTAGATATTTGATGTTTCTGATTATCGTTTTTGATAATTAGATATTTGTCGATTTGAGATTTCTGATTATCGTTTTTGATAATTAGATATTTGATGTTTTCTGATTATTGTCTTTGATAATTAGATATTTGTTGATTTGAGAGTTCTGATTATCGTTTTTGATAATTAGATATTTGTTGTTTCTGATTATCGCTTGTGATAATTAGATATTTGAAATTTGATTATCGTTATTGATAATTAAATATTTGTTGATTTGAGATTTCTGATTATCGTTTTTGATAATTAGATATTTAATGTTTCTGATTATCGTTTTTGATAATTAGATATTTGTCGATTTGAGATTTCTGATTATCGTTTTTGATAATTAGATATTTGATGTTTTCTGATTATCATCTTTGATAATTAGATATTTGTTGATTTGAGAGTTCTGATTATCGTTTTTGATAATTAGATATTTGTTGTTTTTGATTATCGCTTGTGATAATTAGATATTTGAGATTTGATTATCGTTTTTGATAATTAAATATTTGTTGATTTGAGATTTCTGATTATCGTTTTGATAATTAGATATTTGATGTTTCTGATTATCGTTTTTGACAATTAAATAATTGTTGATTTGTGATTTCTGACTATCATTTTTGATAATTAGATATTTGTTGATTTATGATTTCTGATTATCGTCTTTGATAATTAGATATTTGTTGATTTGAGATTTCTGATTATCGTTTTTGATAATTAGATATTTGATGTTTCCGATTATCGTTTTTGATAATTAAATAATTGTTGATTTTGTGATTTTTGATTATCATTTTTGATAATTAGATATATGTTGATTTATGATTTCTGATTATCGTCTTTGATAATTAGATATTTGTTGATTTGAGAGTTCTGATTATCGTTTTTGTTAATTAGATAATTGTGTTTTCTGATTATCGTTTTGATGATTGGATATTTGCTAGTTTTGATGATTTTGAGATTTTCTAGTCTCTAATTGATTTTGGATTATGTCGATCATATCGAATTGATGTTTCCTATCTATCTATGTTGATAGTTAGAGTTTGTTGATTATGAAGTTCGTGTTTTCTAGTTATTTGTTGGATAACTAGATATTTGTAGTTTTGCGATTTGTGATTTGTGTTTTCTAATTATCTTTGCTGATAATTAGATTTTGCTGTTTTCTAATTATTGTATCGATAATTAGATATTGCTGTTTTGTGATTTCTGAATTTCAATTATCTAAATGATAATTGAATGTTGCTGATAATTGTATTTATTCAGTTCTGCTGTTTTCTGATTATCTATTTGATAATCAGACTTTGTTGAGAATTTGTGAATTTCCTTTATGGGATTAAAAGATTTCTTTGGTGTTTGTGTTCTCGATCTTTATTTTTCTAGCTTAACTAGTTTATGTTAGAAAAATAATTGTTATAGACAACTTTAATTATGAAAATTGCGGGGATGCAATTTTTATAAGGATGGGAGTCTGTAACAACCCAGGGTTTCGCACCAATTCATTTCGTCATTAGACGATTAATCAATTGGCCATTTACTTTTGGGTGTTTTTAAATCGAGTTGGAATTCTTTTAAAAAAAATCGTTAATGTTATTCGGGCTTTCAATTGTATTTTGGCATACATATCTTTGCTTAGGGCTTGAGATGATCATCAAAGGCTTGTAACTGATCCCCTTTTATTCATTTTCTCATTTCAAAACCCTAAAAACAAACGAAAGAAGAAATTAAATGGCGGGCTCGTTCAAAAAAAAAATTAGGGCATGCTCGTCTCGTTCGTTCCTCTTCAATTTGGGGCTTTTGAGAAAATCGTTCGAAGTCGCGTCCATGATTATCTCGATCGAGAGCGCTGTCGATTGATGTTTTCTTCGCATCGTGCTCGTTCAAGATTCCTCCGAGTCGCGTCGAAAAAGGTGAGTGATTCTTGTCACTCACATCTAATTCAAGCTTTTCTGATTTTGTTCGAATTTGTTCGATGTTGATAAATTTTATTTGACTTGATTTTGTCGAAGTGATTTCGTTTGACTCTGGCTAATTCTTTGATAGTGAAACTGCTGTTCTAAAGCTATACTTTGGCCACCACTGTCTTGACGAGTTCGAACTTATATTATTGAATTCGTCAATTATTTTGTTTTGGCCATTGCTTCTTGGCTACCACTGTTTTGATGAGTTCGAACTTGCTCCGTGCGTTTCTCTGTTGGCATCGGCCTTGACATTGAATTGATTTTTATTGTGACTTCAGCATTTACTTGGTTTTGAACTGTTCATTTCTTGGTATTTTCGTGACTATTGATTTTGTAGTATCCCTATAGCATTTTCGACTGTGTTCATGTGCACTTGCTTCTCTGACAGGCTATCCAGTTTATAGTTGTATACATGTTGCATTTTTGATGTTCACATGGGTTACTGTCACTGCTTCTAGCTTTTATACATGTATTCATATACGTGCCTATATGTATATAAGTGGTTGGGTAGTAGTCTTTTGATTGAAGTTTTTGAGTGAATTTTCACTCACATCTAGTTCAATTTTATTATTATGCTTCTGCATTTCGATTTTTGCTTCGATGTCGTTTTATTTGGCTGGGATTCTTTCTCAGTTTTGACTCTGTGCCTCTGTGCCTTTGTGCCTTTGTGCCTTTGTGTGCCTCTGTGCCTTTGTGCCTTTGTGTGCCTCTGTTCCTTTGTGCCTTTGTGAAAATTGCAATTTTATTTGTTGTACCTGATTTTGTGGTTGCCTGCACTTATATGTGCAGCGTTTATATACATGTATGGATTAATATGTATGCATATATACCCTTGTATGTGTGTATGCATGCGTAGTTAGATCTATACTTGGATTCTATCTGCTGTATTGACTTGAACGTTGTATTTTGTTTGTGGCTTGGTGCCTTTTGCTTCTGCACTTTGCCTTGTTCTCTGTGTAACTGGACTTGTTGCCTTATTTATAAAACACGGTTTTGACTTTGGTTACTCTGTTGCTTCTGGCTTGATACACTTGACTTTGTTATAAAGTTGAATCACTGTCATTTGTTGATTTCGATCACTTAACTTGGTTGTTTCACCATGTATACACTTGATAATCATGTTGTATTAATGATGTCATGAGACTCGACTGTTGAACTTGATGGTTTTGTGACACTTCTTGCTGTCATGTTACAGCGATTTGTTTAGCTTGCATTCCTATCCTTCAATGTTTTAAAATTTGCACATTTGGGTTTCACTGTGCACTGCTTCAAGTCAGGTTGCATATTATTCCTGTTGTTTCGATTTGAGCTGGTCGAGTACATGTGTTTTCGTTCTGGTACATGATATTTGAGTTTCCCCTGCATGTGGCACCTGGTTCTTGCATTTGTTTTCATTTACTTCGAGATAGTTCTTGTTGCATTGTGATCTTGTGGTGGTTGTAGTTTTTAGTTGCAGTTTACTCTTGTATCCTTGTGGCCTTCATTGTACTGTCCACTGAACTTCAAGTCATGTAGTTCGTGTGCAGTTTGTAGTTTCTGACTTATATTCAGTTGCAATTGTTTTGTTAGCTGCCTGGTCAGTTTGGTTTCATGGTGGCTGCCTTGACTATTTGAGGCAATTGGCATTTTGTTTCATGTGTCATTGAGGTTGGTTTTCTTCTTTGTTCTTGGAGTTGTACTCCACTGTATTGATGATTTTGATCACTGTCTACATTCTGGACATTGTTTCATAGTTGCATACTGGTTTGCTTTTGTTTGCAATTGTGTTGAGTCATGCTAGTCGTGACTTGACCTTTGCAGTTTCAACGTACTGTAGTGGCGAGGCAGTACACGCGTGCGTGTACTGCAGCCACATAGAAATTTGATTTGATTTGATCATTTTGAGATTTGTCTAATTATCTATTTGATAATTAGATTCTGAGTTTCTAATTATTTATTAATAATTGGAATTTGTTGTTAATTGCTGTTTAGGCAATTCTGGAGTTTTCATATTATCTTCATTGATAATCTTTTTATTTATCCTTGCTGATGATTTGGAATTTTTGATTTGTTGTTTAACACTATTTAGTGTTATATCTGCCGTTATCCGATTCTCTTATCGAGAAGTCGGATATACGAGATTTTTGTGACTGTAGTCTATTTGCTATTTAATTATTATTGCTTCTGTGCATTAATAACCGAGTTTTAATTAGACTGACCCGTGTATTATTTTCTTTTGAATTTAATACTCGGGTCAGACCCGAGTTATTTCAGGTTGTAGATATCTTGCTTTGGATTGCTGTTTGAGCTATGAAGACTTTTCATATCTTTTGGAGGAGTCGTGTCATAGTATAGGTTGATATGTATTCATGTATATTAGTCGATAATGTACTTGTATATATAACTTCCAGAGTCGACAGTTGTAGTTGTATCATATGTATTGTGTCAAATGTATTGTAACTGACATCAGTTATATATATATATATGAGATTTTTGTTATCTGTGTTCCGCATTTTATTATCTGTGTTATTATTATATATATTTTCCTAAACTATTATGAACCATCGTAGTTTGTTTTATACTGGAATTGGGTATGTCGATGGGAGTAAATAAATAAGAGATGTAAATTGAAAAATATATACCACTCCTATCGAGGTAACCAATACTAGTGTAAGGCCAACTACGGATGGCCGCTCCTATCCAGCCTTATTCTTCGTAATAACAGACAGTATTCCTTTTAACACTCTTTGTTATTGTGAGCATAGAGGTGGGGCGTCACACTTACCTTCATTCTTATTAATATAAATTTTATAAGCCTTTAAATTATTTTTATCAAGCTTAAAACTCAAGAGTCAATTATTTAAGTAATTTCCAATTATTAAATTGCCCAATAAATCATTATATTTGAAATCCAAGTTAAAAATTAACTTTTAAATATTTAAAATCAATTAAATATCCCAATTTCAAATAACCAAAATTCTGGGTCATTACAGATATGATGGTTTTTCTTTCTGTAGAGTGGTCATAATAGATTTTTGGCCTTACAATTTAAGGAATATGGCCATTTTTAGATACATTTTGGATACATTAGCGAGTAATTAGACCAAGGCCATAACTTGCCCACTAACCCATTTTAGGATTGGAGCAAATTAGACCCGATGAGACAACTTTTAATCGCTTTCTAACTCTTCCAAAACTATTTCTAACATCCATTAATCATCTCCTTAGTTAAAACCATCTTAAATTCTTACTTTATTTAGCTAAATCAAGTAATTAAAAGGTGATTATCATACATATTAGCAAGGAGACTCTTGGGATTTTGAAATTAGGAACTTTGGTATTTGTGCTTGGCTGTGTGGAATAGTTCAACCTCAATTTTATGCCATTTTTTGTTAGGTGAGTGATTTATCATCTCTCACTACTTTTAAAACTTTTTAAATGATAAAATTGTGTTTTAAATGTTTTTCAAGTTAAAGACAAGATTTATAAGTGATTAAACTTATAAATATTTTATAGATGAATTTAAATGCTTTTAATTCATTTTACATTGATTTGATATGAATTTATGTATATTTACATATCTTTGTTGAATGCATGGATTATAGGATAGTACATGGATGTTCTATCTTATGTTTGCTACGATATGATGCTTGTTGGTTGTTACTTTTGTGTGTTTATTTACTTAGAAAGGAAGTAGAGTATTGACGTGCAATTTGGAGATGGATTGGCTATAGAGTAACCGAAGGTGTATCGATAGATCGATAGATTTCTAGGAGTTTGCTTTCGGATGGAGCTGAGAAACCAGGGGACATTCGATGCAAAAGAGGAGAAGATTAACTTAGCAAAAATTTAGCTAAGTATGTTCGATCGACACCGAATGATACTATGGATAAACAATTACTGTTCAAGATTGGAGTTAAGTGCAAATTTACACTTGGGAGTGAAAGTTGAAGTGACTTTGGCCAAATTAATGTATGTGCATGGCCAACACGGAGAAGACTGCGGTCAAATTAGCAGAAAACGAAGGCAAATGGTTACCAGCAATCGATATCAAAAGGAAGACCAAAAATGGTATTATGGAGGTGTGATCGACCTGATGTGTTTGGAGGGTTGGCTAGGGATTCAATGATCGATCGCTAGAAGTTCGGGTTCATGATTTTTAGTTATCATCAGAAAGATGATCGATAGGAAAGATGGGAAAATGTAATGCAAACATAAGAAAATAATGAAGTGACTTTAGGGCAAGAATAAGACGGCATCGCTGGAAGTTAATGTGGATTGGAGATGACATGAAAATGCCAAAATTTGGCTAAGTGTCCAAGCCAACCATTTGGCACCGAATGATCAATATTGGCCTTTATGGGATGAGATCAATATAAGATGGGCATGATGATGTAGGGAGGCCATATGATCGATTACATGTGGATTGGATAAGTGGATCACTAGTTATGGAGCAAAACTGAATGATCCAAGCTATGGTGAAAAGAAACGTGAAGTGACATGGAGGAATTGGGGTTTAACTTAAGGCTATATATGGGGGATCTGATGTGTTACCCTAGCTCAACATGGAAAATTCCTAGGGATTATGCATGATGTTTTGATCCTTGACAACTCAACGATGTTAGTTGTTTTGATTGAGTGCTTCAAGTGGCAATTGTTCGTAGGACTTAGTAATGGTCCAAGGTGGCACATGTGGTGATGTAAGCTACTAAGTGGGACATATGATGTGTTCTACTATCTATGTGAGTACCAAAGTATCATTGTCTAACTATGTGGATGAAGTTGTGCTAGTAAGTTGGAAGTTGAGGGCACTTACCAAGGATTGTCTGTGTGCACCCTCACCTTGGGTAGTCTGTGTGTACCCATGAGATTAGATGTCTTTCTATGTCTTGTTTTTAGCCAGTCTATGTGTGGCACAAGTTCAAGAATTGATGATACATAATGTTGAGGAGTCACTAACCATCTGTGTTGGTTGTATGCATTGTTTTTCGATGACATCTTAGTCGCTAATGCAAAGTGCAAACGATGGTTGCTATATGTGCTATGATTGCATCATTTGCTTTAATTGTTGTGTGATTGGGTTGGAGGTTATGTGATGTAGGTATTATTGTGCTAGAGACTCCGACACCCTATACTATATTTAGTGTAGTACACTCATATGATGGTAGTATAACATATATTGTGTTATGTGCTACTTTGTTGGATGCAAGGACATGTCAGGTATGATTCTCCATACTTTGTTTTCCTATCTTCTATACCAGATTTTGTATAGTTTGAGATTATAGATCGCTCATACCAGACTGTCATTTGACCTGAGGTTTTTTTTGCTTCTTATCATCTAAGGTAATCTTAAATGAGTAGATTAGAGATAGCAGGTATGAGATAGTGCATGGAGCCGTGACAAGGACGAGAAGGTGACTAGCGCTTGTATATCCATAAATTTGGAGCTATTATTGCTATTTCCACTATGTAGTGATGTGGAGCTATGCTAGCACTTATCTATTATTATTAGAGATGGATATTTGGAGTTATTATTTGGTGTATAAAGTATATTTCTATTTTCTTTGTACAATTATCATGAACCGCCGTTCTCTTATTTATTTTGGTTCACTTAGTTATATTTTTGTCTAACCTATTTTATATCTATGTTGGTTATTATGTTTTATTCTATGCGCTATGAGATATACGACATGTACCTTTTTGGATTGCTTTTATTTCACTTTGGTTGCCACTTACATCGACCAGATACCATTACAATTCACTATCTATAGTATTTGGGTATCAAAGGTATATGTTGGTCATCACATTTGGTTTAGAGCATAGGTTGAGATATAACCTAAGTTGGTATGAATTTAATTAGAGATAAGGAGAAGTTATCATATTAGAATAAATCAAATGATATATGAGAGAGTGTATTTGTTATATATTTTGGTTTTCAAGACTATATAGCAGACTAGTAGTATATATATTATGAGTCGCATTGCATACATAAGTACCAATTATACAGCTTTCATTTATAAGAGACTGATCATTCTTATTATAGATTCTAAGAATGAGCTTAAATACTAGGAAGATCACAAGGAACTCTATCTCCGGAGTCGAAGAAGGAGAGTGTCAATGGGCAACATCAAACCCCGACTTGTATACTATGTTCAATACTATGACGAGGAACATGCTGCGAAATGCCCAAGGAGTTATTCCAATCGCTATTGGTGGTGGTGGTCCAATGCAAGCACCAAGGGCTGACTTTGACAAGTTGAATAAATACTACTCTAGTCTTAGAGTCAATTGTTTCTTGGAATGTAATCAACCGTTGAAGTATAGGAGTGGCCAGACACTTACGAATACATTTTTGAGGATCTTAAGTTGAAAAATGCTTTAAAGAGAAAGTTGATCTCTAGGAAACTTCAAGGAAGAGCTATGGGCTAGTGGAACACCCTAAATATTGATACTCCTAAGGACTAGTTTACATGAAAGTAATTCAAGGCTTGATTTGTGGAGATTGTCATACTGGCTGCTCAGAAGTTGGTGTTGTTTAGAAAGTTTGTTAACCTGAAATAGGGCAAGATGTTTGTTCTAGAATATGTTGCGGAATTTGACATGTTGGCGAAGTATGGGATGTCTTTCATTGATACCCCCTTAAAAAAATCAGAAGCTTATCATGGGCTTAAACGTGTATCTCAAGGAGAGGCTGGTGGGACACATATACGAGAGCTTTAAGAAGTTGATTAAGAAGGCTCTATGACATGAGAGTCTGTATCCAAAGTCCAAAGCAGCTGTTGTTCCAAAGTAGGAGCCTAAGCCGCAACTGAGATGGGTATAAAAAGGTAGTGTAATAACAACTAAGTGAAGAAGCAAGTCTAAGGAAAAGGTGGTTAGAAGAAGGGAAAGTGGAAGCCTACCTGCTTCAACTATAGAGAGAAAGTCCATCTTAGTAAGAGCTGCAAAAGTGAGAAGAAAGGATGCTTCAACCGTAATAAATCATGGCATATGAAGAAGTATTGTCTTGAGCAATCGAAGAACAAGTAGGTAGTGTTCGATGCTTTGAATGCTATTCTGACATTAGCGAACGCTCCATCGGCAAGGGAGAAAGGGAAGGGCGTTACTATCCAAGATATGCTTTTTGTTTATGGTATGCATGCTTGTGTTTTATTTAATTATGGTGCATTATATATCTTTATACCTAGTGACTGGTAGATGGACTAGGATTTAGATCTGACTTAGTGGACCGATTGCTTATAGTGGCAAACATTATGGGTGGTTCATCTAGTTTATGCATGGTTTGTCATGACATTATGTTGTCAAGTCATGGATGTGTATTTTTTGCAATTTCTTTTTGCTTGGTTTTGGTGTGTTCGGTATCATATGGGGTATGGATTGGTCACATAGATATAGAGTTGTGGTTGATTGTGAGAGGTAGATGGTGATGATGGTAGTAGATGATGAGCGTTGGCTAGAGTTGACCAGCAAGTCAATGATGTAGTTATGGTTAGCTTTGTGTATTCTCTTGAGTTTCCATATAACGAGTTGTCATCAATTCCCATAACAAGGGAATATCTGGATATATTTGAGGAGATAACCAGATTACTGCAACATCAAGAGATTGAGTTCCATATAAATTTAGTGATAGAATTTGGCAGTAGTTATGCCATTGAGGAATATGGTACCCAAAGAGCATCGTGAACTAAAGGTGCAAGTGAATCACCTATTGAGGAATTGGTTCATTCATAGAAGTACATTTTAGTGGGGAGCACCTGTAGTTTTCACCAATAAGGCAGACGACTCATTGAGAATTTCTGTTGATCACCGTAAGCTGAATAAACTAGCAGAACAAGTATCCACTCCCATATATTATGACTTGTTCGATCAGCCCCATGGTGCAAAAGTGTTTTCTTAATTGGACATGGTAGCGGGGTTTATCAACTAAGAGTAGTGAGCAAGAGTGTGCCGATTACTGCATTTCGTACCCTACCGGGATATTATGAGTGGTTGATTATGTCGTTCGAGATAACCAATGTGCTAGCATACTTTGTTGATCATATGAATTGTGTTTTCAGAGATCAAATAAATAAGTCTGCATTGATGGTATTCTCATCTTTTCCTTTATGGAAGAGGAATGTAAGACACACTTAAGGATTGTGCTAGATATGTCGAGGAAACACTGGTTTATGGAAAAAATTTCGAAGTGTTACTTCTAGAGGAGGGAAGTGCGATTCTTAAGTCCTGTTGTTTTGGAGCAGGGCATCGTTGTGGATCCTGCCAAAGTAGCAACGGTCTAAGATTGGGCAGACCTAAGAATGCTACATAAGCAAGGAGTTTCCTTGAATTATCAGATTATTAAAAACAATTCATAAAAAATTTCTCAAAGGTAGCGACACCATCAACCAACTTGACGAAGAAGAATCGGAATTTTTCCTAAGATGTGAGTGCGAGCATGCATTCTTAAGTCTGAAGGAGAGGTTGACTAGTGAATCATTACTAGTCATTCTAATTGGGAATGAGGAGTTGACATTATATACAAATGCTTATGATACTGGGTTGGGCATGGTATTGCTATAGAGAGGTAATGTTGTTACTTATGCTAGCTAACAGTTGAAGCTGCATAAGTGGAAATACCCGACCCAGGATTTGGAGTTAGCAGCGATAGTGTTCGCATTGAAGATATGAGGCATTTCTTGTTAGGGGAAATGTTTGAGTTATTCACCGACCATAAATTGTTGAGGTACTTTTCTTCATAGAAGGACCTTAACCTTCGCCAGCAGCGATGGTTTGAGTTGTTGACCTCCTACAACTTTGACATTTCCTATGCTCTTAGTAAGAGAAATGCATGCCAGGTTAGGGGCTATGTTTTGAGAGTGGGCACAGTTAGAGTATATAGTTGGGTATGATTTCTAACCAAGATCTATGCTAGAGCCAGATGTGTTGGCAAGCTTGATCATTAGACTACTCTGATCGAGTGGGCCAATACTTGTTAGAGATGAGATGCTAGACCAGCAGAGATCAATTCTAAGATAGAGACAAGAGTAGAGTCTGAGGGTACGAGGTAGTAAGGACTCGAATAGTATGGTTGGCTCCATACTGATAGTAGACTATTTATGCCCGATGTTGATAATCTGAGGGATGAGGTTCTATGTGAGTGCCATCATTCGTGATTGACTATACATCTAGAAAGCAATAAAATGTATTGAGATATGAAGCATGAATTTTATTTGGAATGGATGAAGAAGGATGCTGGGACATTTATTTAAAGTGTATGAACTAATTATTAAGGCCGAATAGAAGAAGTCAAATGGTTTGCTGCAATCTCTTGAAATTTCACAATGGAATTTGGAATAAACATCAACAGATTTCATTGATGGATTACCAAGGACAAGAGGATGCTATGATAGCATCTCGGTCATGGTTTATAAATCGATGAAGGGTACCTATTCATGCCTATAAAGTCCAAAAGTACAACATCGGAGCTGGCAGAGTTATATGTGAAATTGATTGTATGATTACATGGTATGCCGAAGAGCATTGTAAGTGGTCAAGATCCATTGTTCATGAGTGGATTTTGAAAGAGCTTCCAAGAGGCATTAAGGACGAAGCTACATTTCAATATAGCTCATCGCCTATAAACTGATGGTCATACCAAGAGAGTGAATTATTTTTTAGATGATCTCTTACAAATTTGCATTCTTGACTTTTGGGCTCGTGTGATGATCATTTACATCTTATTGAGCTTGCATACAACAATATTATTTATCAAGCATTGTTACAGCATCATTTGAGGCATTATATGGCCGACTATGCAACATCCCTTCATGTTGGTAGAGAGTAGGTGAGAAAGTTATACATGGACCAAATATGATTAAAGATACTTTAGAGAAGAATGAGATTGTTCGATGACAAATGAAAACTACACGAAAGACAAAAGAGCTACATTGATAAGACAAGACGTGATATTGAGTTCTCTATTGACGATATAGTTTTTGTCAGGATTTCTCCATTGAAGAATACAGTTCATCCTGGTAATAAGGGAAGTTGGCACCAAGATTCATAGGTCCTATTTTGACACTTGAGAGGATTGAGAACCTAGCATATAAAGTTGACTTACCCTCGAACATGGAGGGCGTGCATAATGTGTCTATGTTTCTCATCCTAGGAAGTTTGTGCACGACTCAGGTATGATTTGGGCATTAAATCAACCGAATGATATAGAATTAGAACCTAAAGCATCAAGGCCTTGAAAGATGATTCATATAGTCAAGCAAAGTGCAAAGCAGCTTAGGAGGAAGATGGTGTAGTTGGTGAAGCTTTAGTGGAGCGAAAGCGAAGAAAATAGTACTTGGGAAACCAATGAGAGCATAAGGGTCGCTTATCCAAAGCTCTTTACTTGGTAAGCTTCCATTTTTATCATCGTCTTTCGTATTTAGCATTTGTTTTTCTTAGTTTATTGCCTTGCATACTAGGGTATTTGCATATTGTGCATGATTGATTGTTGTTATGCTTGTTTGATTGTTAGGCATGGTTGATATCTATATTGTCTGGTTATGTTTGTTTGGTTGTATTTTCAAAGACGAAATTATTGAAGGTGGAAGAATGTAACGACCTTTGTTTTTATATATCAGCGAATCGTAAAATTATTATTTTCATAACCAAATTGGGTCGGATTAGGCTATAACTTCGGGGATTGTTGAGTATTGATATTTTTGACCCTTAGAATTTATTTTGAACTATTTTGACCTTAAGAACATGCCATGATTATAACTTTTGATAGCTGCCGATATGGCCTGAAACCACTTCCAAAAGAAAGATACGATGATTTCGTTTTACGTTGAGATGTCATAATAGATTTTTGGTCCTATAGTTTAGGAGATATGGTTGTTTAAAGTTAGACAAATTTTGAATAGTTAGTAGGTAAATAAAATAAGCCCATAACTAACCACTAACCTATTTCAGATTGCAGCTAGCTGGACCGAATGGGACGGCTCCTAGTCACTTTCCCACTTCCCAAAAACTATCTCTAACCTCCATTAACCATCTCCTTAACCAAAACCATCTTAAATCCTTACTTTATTTAGCCAAATCAAGTAACTAAAGGATAATTAACATACAGATTATCAAGAAGACTCTTGGGATTTCAAAATTAGGAGCTTTAGAATACATGCTTGGCTGTGTGTATCAGATCTGCCTCAATTTTTGCACCGTTTATTGATTAGGTGAGTGACTTCTCATCTCCCACCACTTTTAAAAGTTTCTAAATGATAAAAATGTGTTTTTGAAATATTTTCCTTGTTAAAAATGAGATTTCTAAATGGATTAAGCTTGTAAATGTTTATAAATGGATTAATTGCTTTTAATTAGTTTTGCATTGATTTGAAATGAATTTGTATGTATTTACATGTCACGGTTCAATGTATGGATTATAGGCTAGTATATTGATGTTCTACCTTATGTTTTCTATGATATGATGCTTATTGGTTGTTGTTCTTGTGTGTTTATTTTCTTAGAAAAGGAAGTAAAGTATCGATGTGAAATTTGGAGATGGATTCATTCTCGAGTGATCAAATGTGTATTGATTGAGATCTAGAGGTTTGCATTCGGGTTGGAGTTGGGAAAATAGAGAACAATCCATGTAAAAGATGAGAAGATTAACCTAACAAAAATTTAGCTAAGTATGAGAGATCAGTGTCGAACGACCCTCCGGTTTGACACTGACCGATCAAGGTTGGAGTTAAGTACAAATTTTCACTTGGGAGTGAAATTTTAAGCGACTTAGGGCCAACCTAAGGTATATGTGAGGCTAATATAGGGAAGACTTTAAGCCACTTAGCAAAAAACATGAGCCAATGGTTACCACCGATCGCTAGTAAAAGGAAGACCAAAAATGCTCATATGGAGCTGCGAATAGTCTGAGGCGTTTGGAAGGTTGGCCAGAGCTTTCATGATCGATCACTAGTTGTTTTGGCCTTTGGTTTTTGAGTCATGGAAAAAAAGATGATCAATAGGAAAGTTGGGCAAACTTGATGCAAACTTAAGAAAATAGTGAAGCGGTTTCGAGGTAGGGATAAGAGAACTTCGAACGAAAGTAGATATGGCTTGAGATGACACAAAAATGCTAAATTTTGGCTAAGTTTCCAAGCCAATGTTCAGCACCAAACAATCGATATTAGCCTATGGGGGCTACAATCGATGTGAGATGGTTCTGGTCATGTAGGGAGGCCATGTAATCAATCGTAGTGGATTGGACGAGTGGATCCTGAGTTATGGAGCAAAATCGAACGATCCAAGCTATGGTAAGAAAAATGTGAAGTGATATAGAGGAATTAGGGTTTTACTTCGGGCTATACATAAGGGATTTGATGTGTTAATCCGAGCTTGATATAGGAAATTCCTAGAAATTATGTGCGATGTTTCGTTCTTTTACGATTCGACTATGTGTATTGTTTTGATCGAGCGCTTCAAGTGGTGATTTTTCATAGGGCTTAGTGATGATCCAAGGAGGCACTTGTGGTGATGTGAGCTACTAGAGTAGGATGTATGACATGTTCTATTATCTATGCGAGTGCCAAGTATCATCGGGTAACCATATGGATGATGTCGTACTCGTATGTAGGAGTAGGCGATGGCACTCACTAAGGGTAGACTATGCGTACCCATGACATTGGATGTCTATGCGAGTCCAGCTCCTAACCAGTCTTTGTGTGACATGAGTTTTAACATTGAGGATACACGATGTTGAGGATTCACCGACCATCTATCTGGGTCATATGGGTTTTTATGTAGAGGCATCTTAGTCGATGATGCGAAGTGGAGGCGATGGTTGCTATGTGTGCTATGATTGCTTTGTTTGCCTTGGTTGTCGTGTGTTTGGGATGGATGTCAAATAATGTAGGTATTACCATGCTAAATACCCTAACACCCTATGTTGTACTTAGCATAGTACCCCCATATGATGATAGTATAACATATATTATGTTATGTGCTAACTTGTTGAATTCAGGGACATGTCAGTTATGATTCTCCATACCCTGTATTTGTATCTTCTATATTAGCTTTTATATAGTTTGAGATTATACATCGCTCATACCAGACTGTTTTCTGGCTCAAGGTTACTTTCTTTGCTTCTCATCATCTTGTGTACTCTTTAATGAGTATATTACAGGTAGCAGGTATGGGATAGCGCATGGAGCTGTGAAGAGGATGAGTAGGTCACTAAAGCTTTTATATATTTGTACTTTTGGAGCTATTATTTCCATTTCCTATATGTATGCTATAGAGCTATTTTACCACTTATTTGTTATTAGAGACAAATATTTGGAGTTTATAATTTGACACATTAAATCCGTTACTATTTGCTTTGTATAACTATGGTGAATCAATGCATTATTATTTATTTTGGTTCACTTAGTTATATTCCTGTCTCGCCATTAGTTCATGTTGGCTATTATATTTTATTCTATGCCTTGTGAGACATATAATAGGTTCTACTTATATTGAACTGACTCATATGACTAGCCCTTAGCCATTCTCTATATAAGGGATGGATTTGATTAGAGAGCTATCCATGGCTAGGAGTGGAGCCAAGTTGCGACTATTGCAGTGATTATTTCATCGAATGGGTTAAGGAAAAACCACTCACCAAGGCATCCTTTTCCAAGCTAATAAACTTTCTTATAAAAAATATCATTCATAAGTATAGAATCCCATTGCAAATTGTATCAAAAAATGGACTATAGTTTGCTAGTGAGGAGTTTACTGAGTTCTACCATATAAATTGGATAAGAGCTACTCAATGTGATGACCCGCAAACCCGTACCCCTTGAATCGACACTATTCTCCAACATATCGACTCAAAGTGAACGGAAATACGAACCATCAGGATTAGAAGAAGAAGGAGGTAGAAGAAGAAACAAAATAACAACAGAAACTAACCATCGCAGCGGAATAAAATATAATAGATAATAACTGATCTTTACAGAAAAGAAACTATATCTGTTTATACATACATCACCAGAATACAACATCACAGTACAATATAATCAACATCGCAATTCAGGACAATTATAATAACTTGTTCCACATACAGAATTCACAACATACACAACACAGCGGAATATACATCATATACGTGTGATACGTCTCGCCATCCAGCTCGTCTCCTAAGCTCCACAGCATCATAACCTGTATCTATAATACTCGGTCTGACCCGAGCATTATAATAAAATAACACCCGAGTCAGTCTGGAAAACCAGCGTGAGAAAACACACTCAATTGGATTATTAAAGTTTCTAAACCCTTTGAAATCAAAAGCATCTCGTAAGACCACGCCACAAATAAACATGTCGGGTTTTTACCTTACGATAGCCAAACCACTTTTTATCAAATCCGTCTGATATTATAATAGTGTCTATTGAAAGTAAAATAGAATCTAGCTGAAATGCTTGCATCTCACGTTTCAGCAATAGTTGGGCACAATCAAAATCGTACAGGCGCTTATTGGAGATTAGATTCCATACAATGACTAGGCACTGGGGTACCACCTATCATAGTACCTGGTCTAGATCAGTGTACCGAGGACCACGCCCGATACCCTGCAACACAAGGCCGGAACTACCCCTTACTAGATAATTCCGAGTAAGATCACCCCACGGTTCGGATCAACAACCGCACCACTAAGCCGAATATAAAAAGGGACATCTAGACATGGATGACCTCACCCTAATGGGTGCTACCCACATAGCCTTGCTGCATAACTCCTGATTTTCAGTCATTCCCGATTGATGAGGCTAGAGGCTAAGCGTTACCTTTTTAGAACGTTTCACATAGAATGCTCATCGTCCGCCTAACGATGTTCTGAAAGCATTCATCCATACAAGTCTGTTCCGGGTTCAAATGGAACCGAAGGCACTATTCCTACTACATCCATTTTGGAATCATCCTCAGGATTAGTAGCGATTAGCCCTTGCACTTCACTGCTCCATCTTCGATTCCAAACTCGTTTTCACCACGAAAACGTACAAACCGGATCAAAGTGGTTTTCGAGAAATAAATCCCGATCCTGGTCTCTTCGAAATGATTAGCGCATTGGCCAATATTGATAGTCGGTTATTTAACTATCAATTAACATCCACAACAACCATCAAACAATAAATAATTTCTTCCAAATTATTTATTTACCTCACAGATATCTTCGCAAGATATATTTCCATTTCCAAACCTTTTGAAAACAGTTTTCAAACCACATTCTTCTCATGGAATAAATTCCCAAATACATATTTCCATTGAAATCACCAAGTACAATTACTTTAGATTTTTAAAATAAATTTAAAAACACTTTATTATAAAATACACTTTAAAACATTTAATTCAAAACTACTTTAATACTTTATTCAAAATATATACTTTAAGAATATTTAAAATAAACTACTTTATAAAATATAAAACTACATTTTTATCCTTTTAAAACACAATACCAAGTTACCTTTAAATAATTACTACTACATTAAATTTGAGAAATACTTACTTTTAACTTTAAACATTTAAAAATAATAAATTTCCTAAAACACGCTTTTAAAACAATCCTTAAAACTTTTATCTTATACTTAAAAATTTGCTTCGAAAACGTACTTGGCTATCCTAGGAAATACACTTCTCTTTCACATCATTTAAAAATAAATCACTATTTATTTTTAACCAAATTTACCCATTCCTTTAATAAATTCCCACCGTGAATTTATTTCTTCCAAATATCCACCGATATATTACTTCACTTTTATAAACCCAGTTTATAAATTTCATAGTCTCGTCTTCCTTTTAAAATCCCAGTTTCAAACTCTTAATCAATTTTCAAATTGATTTCCAAAATTTACTCCATTTTAAAATAATTCCTTTACTTCTCAATTTTATTTCAAAATCCATAAATTTCATAAATTTCGGATTTAACTTCTTTATTATGATTTTAAACTGGAAATACCAATTTCATAAAAATTCCCATTTATTCAAAATCTCCTTTCCCATATTTGGCATTTATTTATTAACAATTTTAAAATCCACTTTTATCCTTTTCCCATTCATTCTTTAATTTATTTAAATTCTCTATAATTATTTACTTAAAAATTTACTCTTTTATTTTCTTTTAAAATCAAAATCTATACATTTTTGATAACTCAGAATGTCCAAATATATCCAATCAAACCATAGCATCCAACATTCCAATTATCAATATAATTCATCACAGAATGTCAAATAATCATAACACAGAATTATTAGAACAATCTAAATAATTTTGAGGAATCCAGTTGGATCCCTCCAACCTGTTTCCCTGCATCCATAGATGTTAGCACAATACCAATTCCACTTCGAGGTGGAATATCGCGGTATATGGGATTAATATAATATCATCTGCTATTATGCGGCGCATAGGGTCTCATCCGCTATATAATGCAGGAAATCAATCACTCCTTTATATATATACTACTATATATATTATCACATCCAATCAATTCAATCATTCAACCAAATATTTAAATTTAACCATTTAAATTTAAATAAAAACCCAGATGAGTGAGATTAACTCACCTTAAATTTTTGTTTTGCAATCCATTCCTGACCAGCTTGTTTTCTTTCAGATTTCAAACCTTGAATAAACATTATATGACTTTTATTAATATCCGAATAAATCGAACAATTAAATTCCCATTTGATAAATTTAATCAACCGATGATTTTAATTTAAACTAATAATTTAATTTTGAACTACTTTCCTTTTTAATAAAATACTTTCAGCAACTAAAAAAATTCAATAAGTTTATTAAACAAATCAATCCTTATCATATATTATTTTTATTTTTATTTTTAAATTCAACCAGTAAATAAAAATAGGTATATATATATATATTTATTTATTTTACTATTCTTCTTTGAAACTATTTATACCAGAAATAACCTATAAATATATATATTAAATTCTAATAATAAATTTCCTTTCCAAACTTATATACATGTATTAAAAAAAACAGAACTGCTTTAAATTTTCTTTACTGTAAAATTCCTTCTCTAACATGTATTTATTCATTTATTAAATTAAATAAAATAAAACGCAGATACCTTGCTGCCTAGCCTCACTACGTCGTCTCCTTCCACCGCAACCTGCCTTGCTGTCGAGCACAAAATTCCCAAATCCACTGTCCACCATTTGCAACGACCAACACCTCATCACCTGACCAAAAATTTGCAGAGCCTTCCTTTCTCGATGAGCCACTGTAGTCGCCACCATCGATGGAAATTTGCGAGCCACCACTTGCCGAGCTATTCCCAATCTCGACCTCGACGAACTCCATTACGTCCAAACCCCACGCGAAACGAAGATTTCATCGCCTCCTTTCATGCGCAACCTCTACTACCCCATGCCTTCAACTCGAACGCCATCTCCAACCACACCAGTTCGCTCCTCCTCGACCTCGCGATGCTGCATCGAAACCCTAGCCTCGCGTGCCGTTCGACCTCACTGTTGCGTTCCCATCGAACTCACAATTTGATACAAATTTCGTGAACGGAACCGTAGAATTGGGAGGGAAAGAGGCTTGTGTTCATCCTTTGTTTCTTCCTCTGGAAATCGATTTTGACTTCCATCATGTTCGAATTGGAACGAGGAAAAAAAAGAAGGGGTATGCTGTGCTTTCGAATTGAACTGTGAAGAGAACCCCAATTTTGAGAGTGTTGGCCATTAACGCATTTATTTCGTTCAGCCCTTTTGATTTTATATTTTTTCTTTTCAGTGAGGATTTCAATCTCCAAGCTTCGGCCATTATATTTTTTTTTTGAAGAGGTTCGGATATTAAGAGAAAAGAGGAAAAGGATATGCGATATAAAGGAAATGGCTCGTTATTTATTTTATGTTTGGAACCGACATAAGGAGATGACTCGAGATGAATTGAGATGGAAGGTTGCGTGAGGAAGATGCCTTGCTACAGTGGTAACGAGGTGAATGAAAAACAACTGATGTGAACTACATGACCAGCAAACCATTTGTATAAATTATTTAAATTTAAATTTAAATCACCTCGAAATCGCAACTCAAAATCTCGACTTCCTATCGAGGCATGTAGCTAGGCGTTCATAATGTTATATCTCCATTACGAACGCAATGGAAAAGGTTTCGAGTCCTAATTCGATCGTATGGAAAAGATAGCTTTTTGGACTTAATAATTATATTGAATTTTTGATATAAATTTTAGCGCGTTTACCAACCGTATGGCTACATGATAACTCCAAACGCTACGAAATTTGAAATCCGATAATAATACAATATTACGGATCCAATGGAACTGGTTTTGTCAAATTCCGAGACTGCGCCTCGGAAGGCTATTTTTAAATATCAATTTAGTCCATATATTTTTAAAACTGAACAAAACGCTTTTTAATTCAATTTTAAAAGTTCTATTATCTTCAGTATTGTTAATACAAATTTTATAAGCCTTTGTAGTATTTTTTAACAAACTTAAAACCAAAGATTCAATATTTTTCCCAATTTCACATTATAAAATTCAATAACTTTATTGCCAAATAATAATGATATTTGAAATTCAAGTTAAACTACCTTTCAAATATTTAAAATCAATTAAATATTTTAATTTCAAATATCTAGAAATTCCGGGTTGTCACATTCCTCCCCCCTTAAAAGAATTTCGTCCCCGGAATTACTGGTTGAGAAGAATGTTCACAACCCGTTAACTATTTCCCATTCCAAATAGTTTTTAACAACTTCCCAAAAAATCTTTTATTTAAGACACACTATCACTCCACTAACTTCCCGAATTCATCTATAAGTTCCAAACAACATTATGTTCTTAACAATTCAAATTTAAATTTAAATTTTAAATTATTCAAATTTTTCTCAAAATTTTACTAACTCTCTAAATTTTCGAAATTTTTTGCCAGCGTGTCTTTTGCACGGCTAGCTCGGTACAACTACAAAATGCCTCTACGGCTCCCAAATTTCAAAAGAAAATGAAAAACCAAGTGGCTAGACCAGAAAATCATCAAACTTCATACAGAAATTTAAACACATACCTTTGCCGAGCAAATTTCAATTTATCTTCTGAAATCAAAAATCAATTTTTCTTTTGCCTTTAATTACCTGTATCCTACTAAGTAATAATATCCAATTACAGAATTCAAAATTATTTTATTCACTGCTTTTACACATTTTCAATATTTGCTTTCCTTAAGCCCGTACGATGCACATATATCATCCGTACGCAATACCAAATTCGATCGCTCGCTCGATCACACAATTTCACTTCCGAACTAGTATCGTACACCCGACTTCCTAGTGCGGACTCAGATCTGGTTTCTTGATCAGAAACCGTCATCCTCCTTGCATAGCCACAAACTATGATAGAGAATTTCCAAAATCAATCAAAATCCATATCCAGGGTTTGCCGTCGAAAATCGAGTGAAAAATCCTAACTCGGATCGATATAACTATCTCGAAATTCTATGCTCGAATCTGGATCAAACCATTATGCGAATAAAATAATATACGTACATCCTACGTATTGATTTCAATTGATTATTAGTTATATCAATTCTCTTTTATTCACATTCATTTGATTTCTATTTACTTATTCCCAATTTCCATTTTTACAACTTTCAGTTTTAATCTTCATTCAATCATTCGCTTAGAATAATTTTCTCAATACTAAATTTACTTGAGAATTTCATCGTTCATTTCTTAAGTTCAATATAAATATTGCTTATATTTATTTTTACTACTTCGCTACTGGAGTTATATTCAAATTGAATTCCAATTCCATATGAATTTCAATTTGCTTCAATTTACTAATTCATTTCAAATATAAATACTTTTTCCCAATTTCCATTCAGATTTTCATTTTCAATTTTACTTGAATTCAATTCATCTTCTAACTCTGAATATTGAGTTTTATCAACTATCTTCCATTCACAATTGGTTCATATCATTATTTAAATTAGTTTCTCTTACTAATTTATTTCAAACGTAAAAGTTTTGTTTCCAAACTTAAATTATTTTAGTCCTCCCCGAACTAATTTTCCCAACTTCACTTTACTTTAAATACAAATTTTAAATTAGATTTCAATATTCAGTTTCAATTCTAATTGGTTACCAATTTTAAGTCATTTGTCGTTAGTGAAAATTTTAAAAAATTTCTAACTCCTAAAATTTTGGAAAATTTTAGCAGACTCTCCTTTGTACGGAGGAGCTTTAGTAATTTGACAAGAGATATAAATATATATACATCGACCCACACGGTCGGAAAATAAAAAACAAACAGCAGTTCATATTTCCTATCTTTTATTGCGTAGGCGTACCTTTATTTAGCATTTTTAAGCAAGCGGCTTAATTTTTTTATCACTTTGCACGACCCTATCCAGCTAAATGGCTTCCCTGAACATGTACTTACTCAATTTAAATATGTAAGTGCCAAAATCATGTATCTTAACAACATTTTACATATTTAACTAGTAAACATGCGAGTTTCTATAAGAAATGCCGGTTAAACAATATTTATAAGCAACGTATAGGGCCCCGACATTAATTTTAATTGTTTTCAATCAATTCATATACAACTTCATTCAATTTAAATAGTTAACAACTCAATTGCTTAAATTCCATTCATTTTTAAGCAAAACAAACTCATATTTAATTCAATTGATTTCAAAATCAATTTATTTAACTTCTATCAACTCATAGAATTTTAATTACTTTCGTTCACGTCGAACGACAATTTTATTCTTATGCAATTTGACGATATTCATGTGAATTAATAATTACTTAAGCTTATAACCATTCTAAATTGATTCCAACTCAATTTATATTTAATTCCTTCCAATTTAATTCATTCCCAATCCAAGTTGAATTTTATTTATAACCCGAGTTTATTTCACAATTCAACTTCTATTTTACCAAATTGAGTTCCATTCCCATATCTCACCAGCATATTCAATTTCTAATTTATTCCAAATTAGTTTACTCCCACTTCCAATTCAATATTTAATTTCTATTTTCAATAGTAGCCATCGAAATCTATTTATTCCCATTCAACCTTATTTAACTTAACTCCGGTTAAATCTAACCTCATACTATTCCTTTAACTTCACACAATTCATCTACATTTTATTAAGTAAGAACTTATTTTCATTTAATATATCCACCACATGATACAATTCCATAAGCATTTTAAATTATCTTCGAGCGTTTAAGCAACATTTCAAAATCATCCCTTGAAATCAATTATATCCAAAATTCTTTGGCAAATTCAATTATCCCTTTGAATTTCAAAACCAAACCCAGTTTGCAAACAATTCCAATTTAAAACATTTGGTAGCAATTCCTCTCCTAGAAACTCGAAAATGAACATCGATGATGCTGTAGTCATCACCGAAGTTAATTTTCCAGCGACCGAAAGAGAGTTAAATGCTTTTATCTCTTTAAAAACATTTTCCAAATACTTTAAATTCCAAATCTCCCAGATTTCATATCCAACTCAGAAATGCTTCCGAATAATATCACCATTATTTTCCCAAAACCTTTGAAAATCATTTCCAAACTCAAAGGAATTTAATTTCCAAAATTTCGAATTCCAAATCCTTTCAATTCATTTTCAAATATCACTCTGGAATTTTATTCTATTATAAATCACATTTATAATTCACATTTATAAACTTCATTTGTATATGAATTTATTTCCTTAACTTTGGTTATTTTTAATTTCTAGTTAATTTTCCACATAACAATGATAATAATTTAATATTATCATTCCTAACATCCAAGCAACCAATAATCTACAAAAACTTTTCCTTTTACATCCGAAAATAATTTAGGGTAAAATTATTTCATTTACCCTATTTGAAAACCATACTGTGCCAGTTTATCTTATTCAAGAGTTTAGAAACCCCTATCGATGACATGGTGTCCCACATATCGACCAGAATTCATAAACACTCAACCGATAAATTAACACAGTATTAAAACAAATTTTATATTCACTAACAAATACGCGCTCATATCTATTAATACACTCAAACTCATTCTAGAGTACTACAGACTCTATTTTCAAATGAGTAATTCCCACCAGAGCCAAGGTTCTCGCTTAACCTTCTACTCTGATACCAACTGTGATGACCCGCAAACCTGTACCCCTTGAATCGACACTATTCTCCAACATATCGACTCAAAGTGAACGGAAATACGAACCATCAGGATTAGAAGAAGAAGGAGGTAGAAGAAGAAGAAACAAAATAATAACAGAAACTAACCATCACAGCGGAATAAAATATAATAGATAATAACTGATCTTTACAGAAAAGAAACTATATCTGTTTATACATACTTCACCAGAATACAACATCAGAGTACAATATAATCAACATCACAATTCAGGACAGTTATAATAACTTGTCCCACATACAGAATTCACAACATACACAACACAGCGGAATATACATCATATACATGTGATACGTCTCGCCATCCAGCTCGTCTCCTGAGCTCCACAGCATCATAACCTGTATCTATAATACTCGGTCTGACCCGAGCATTATAATAAAATAACACACGAGTCAGTCTGGAAAACCAGCATGAGAAAACACACTCAATTGGATTATTAAAGTTTCCAAACCCTTTGAAATCAAAAGCATCTCATAAGACCACGCCATAAATAAACATGTCGGGTTTTTACCTTACGATAGCCAAAACACTTTTTATCAAATCCGTCTGATATTATAATAGTGTCTATTGAAAGTAAAATAGAATCTAGCTGAAATGCTTGCATCTCACGTTTCAGCAATAGTTGGGCACAATCAAAACCGTACAGGCGCTTATTGGAGATTGGATTCCATACAATGACTAGGCACTGGGTACCACCAGTCAGAGTACCTGGTCTAGATCAGTGTATCGAGGACCACGCCCGATCCCCTGCAACACAAGACCAGAACTACCCCTTACTGGATAATTCCGAGTAAGATCACCCTACGGTTGGGATCAACAACCGCACCACTAAGCCGAATATAAAAAGGGACATCTAGACAGGGATGACCTCACCCTAATGGGTGCTACCCACATAGCCTTGCTGCATAACCCTTGATTTTCAGTCATTCCCGGTTGATGAGGCTAGAGGCTAAGAGTTACCTTTTTAGAACGTTTCACTTAGAATGCTCATCGTCCGCCTGACGATGTTCTGAAAGCATTCATCCATACAAGTCCGTTTCGGGTTCGAACGGAACCGAAGGCACTATTCCTACTACATCCATTTTGGAATCATCCTCAGGATTAGTAGCGATTAGCCCTTGCACTTCACTGCTCCATCTTTGATTCCAAACTCGTTTTCCCCACGAAATGTACAAACCAGATCGAAGTGGTTTTCGAGAAATAAATCCCGATCCCGGTCTCTTCGAAACGATTAGCGCATTGGCCAATATTGATAGTCGGTTATTTAACTATCAATTAACATCCACAACAATCATCAAACAATAAATAATTTCTTCCAAATTATTTATTTACCTCACAAATATCTTCGCAAGATATATTTCCATTTTCAAACCTTTTGAAAACAGTTTTCAAACCACACTCTTCTCATGGAATAAATTCCCAAATACTTATTTCCATTGAAATCACCAAGTACAATTACTTTAGATTTTTAAAATAAATTTAAAAACACTTTATTATAAAATACACTTTAAAAAATTTAATTTAAAACTACTTTAATACTTTATTCAAAATATATACTTTAAGAATATTTAAAATAAACTACTTTATAAAATATAAAACTACATTTTTATCCTTTTAAAACACAATACCAAGTTACCTTTAAATAATTACTACTACATTAAATTTGAGAAATACTTACTTTTAACTTTAAACATTTAAAAATAATAAATTTCCTAAAACACACTTTTAAAACAATCCTTAAAACTTTTGCCTTATACTTAAAAATTTGCTTTGAAAACGTACTTGGCTATCCTTGGAAATACACTTCTCTTTCACATCATTTAAAAATAAATCACTATTTATTTTTAACCAAATTTACCCATTCCTTTAATAAATTCCCACCGTGAGTTTATTTCTTCCAAATATCCACCGATATATTACTTCACTTTTATAAACCCAGTTTATAAATTTCATAGTGTCGTCTTCCTTTTAAAATCCCAGTTTCAAACACTTAATCAATTTTGATATTGATTTCCAAAATTTACTCCAGTTTAAAATAATTCCTTTACTTCTCAATTTTATTTCAAAATCCATAAATTTCATAAATTCTGGATTTATCTTCTTTATTATGATTTTAAACTGGAAATACCAATTTCATAAAAATTCCCATTTATTCAAAATCTCCTTTCCCATATTTGGCATTTATTTATTAACAATTTTAAAATCCACTTTTATCCTTTTCCCATTCATTCTTTAATTTATTTAAATTCTCTATAATTATTTACTTAAAAATTTACTCTTTTATTTTCTTTTAAAATCAAAATCTATACATTTTTGATAACTTAGAATGTCCAAATATATTCAATCAAACCATAGCATCCAACATTCCAATTATCAATATAATTCATCATAGAATGTCAAATAATCATAACACAGAATTATTAGAACAATCTAAATAATTTTGAGGAATCTAGTTGGATCCCTCCAACCTATTTCCCTACATCCACAGATGTTATCACAATACCAATTCCACTTCGAGGAGGAATATCGCGGTATATGGGATTAATATAATATCATTTGCTATTATGCGGCGCATAGGGTCTCATCCGCTATATAATGCGGGAAATCAATCACTCCAATATATATATATATATATACTACTATATATATTATCTCATCCAATCAATTCAATCATTCAACCAAATATTTAAATTTAACCATTTAAATTTAAATAAAAACCCAGATAAGTAAGATTAACTCACCTTAAATTTTTGTTTTGCAATCCATTCCTGACCAGCTTGTTTTCTTTCAGATTTCAAACCTTGAATAAACATTATATGACTTTTATTAATATTCGAATAAATAGAACAATTAAATTCCCATTTGATAAATTTAATCAACCGATGATTTTATTTTAAACTAATAATTTAATTTTGAACTACTTTCCTTTTTAATAAAATACTTTCAGCAACTAAAAACATTCAATAAGTTTATTAAACAAATCTATCCTTATCATATATTATTTTTATTTTTATTTTTAAATTCGACCAGTAAATAAAAATAGGTATATTTATATATATTTATTTTACTTTTCTTCCTTGAAACTATTTATACCAGAAATAACCTATAAATATATATTAAATTCTAATAATAAATTTCCTTTCCAAACTTATATACAAGTATTAAAAAAACAGAACTGCTTTAAATTTTCTTTACTGCAAAATTCCTTTTCTAACATGTATTTATTCATTTATTAAATTAAATAAAATAAAACGCAGATACCTTGCTGCCTAGCCTCACTACGTCATCTCCTTCCACCGTGACCTGCCTCGCTGTCGAGCACAAAATTCCCAAATCCACTGTCCACCATTTGCAACGACCAGCACCTCATCACCTGACCAAAAATTTGCAGAGCCTTCCTTTCTCGATGAGCCACTGTAGTCGCCGCCATCGATGGCAATTTGTGAGCCACCACTTGCCGAGCTATTCCCAATCTCGACCTCGGCGAACTCCATTACGACTAAACCCCACGCGAAACGACGATTTCATCGCCTCCTTGCATGCGAAACCTCTACTACCCCATGCCTTCAACTCGAACGCCATCTCGAACCACACCAATTCGCTCCTCCTCGACCTCGCGACGCTGCATCGAAACCCTAGCCTCGTGTGCCGTTCGACATCACTATCGCTTTCCCATCGAACTCGCAATTCGATACAAATTTCATGAACGGAACCGTAGAATTGGGAGGGAAAGAGGCTCGCGTTCATCCTTTGTTTCTTCCTCTAGAAATCGATTTCGAATTCCATCATGTTCGAATTGGAATGAGGAAAAAAAAAGAAGGGGTATGCTATGCTTTCGAATTGAACTGTGAGGAGAATCCCAATTTTGAGAGTGTCGGTCATTAACGCATTTATTTCGTTCAGCCCTTTTGATTTTTTTTTCAGTGAGGATTTCAATCTCCAGGCTTCGGCCATTATAATTTTTTTCCGAAGAGGTTCAGATATTAAGAGAAAAGAGGAAGAGGATATGTGATATAAAGGAAATGGCTCGTTATTTATTTTATGTTTGGAACTGACATAAGGAGATGACTCGAGATGAATTGAGATGGAAGGTTGCGTGAGGAAGATGCCTTGCTACAGTGGTAACGAGGTGAAAGAAAAACAGCTGATGTGAACCACATGACCAAACAAACCATTTGTATAATTATTTAAATTTAAATTTAAATCACCTCGAAATCGCAACTCAAAATCTCGACTTCCTATCGAGGCGTGCAGCTAGGCGTTCATAATGTTATATCTCCATTACGAACGCAATGGAAAAGGTTTCGAGTCCTAATTCGATTGTATGGAGAAGATAGCTTTTTGGACTCAATAATTATATGGAATTTTCGATAAATTTTAGCGCGTTTACCAACCGTATGGCTACATGATAACTCCAAACGCTACGAAATTTGAAATCTGATAATAATACAATATTACGGATCCAATTGAACTGGTTTCATCAAATTTCGAGACTGCGCCTCGGAAAGCTATTTTTAAATATCAATTTAGACGATATATTTTTAAAACTGAACAAAACACTTTTAAATTCAATTTTAAAAGTTTTATTATCTTCAGTATTGTTAATACAAATTTTATAAGCCTTTGTAGTATTTTTTAACAAACTTAAAACCAAAGATTCAACATTTTTCCTAATTTCACATTATAAAATTCAATAACTTTATTGCCAAATAATAATGATATTTGAAATTCAAGTTAAACTACCTTTCAAATATTTAAAATCAATTAAATATTTTAATTTCAAATATCCAGAAATTCCGGGTCGTCACATTCAATGATGGCACATTTTTAGGCTAATGGACAGGTCGAGGCGACATACAAGATCCTCAAGACGCTCATAAAAAAGCGACTACAAAAGGCTAAGGGAGCATGAGTCAATGAATTGTCGCTCACACTTTAGGCATACCATACCATTAAAAGACATTAATGGGACATACTCCGTTTTTCTTGGCTGACGGCTTGGATGCTATGATTTCCATTGAAGATGCACTCTCATCTCATCGGCATACTAGTGTTATGGGACCTAGAAATCTCGTTAACATTTTGGTGTTAGGAGGACTAAATTCGTAACAAAATTTTCGAATAATAGTGACAAATCAAACCATCACCTTTCTAAAACATGCATCCAATAACTCTACAAAATCTCTAAACTCCTCAACACCTCCTCCAATTGAGGTGGCATATCAAGTCACCAAAAAAGCCTAAAACCAACCTAACCTCCTCAAAACGACCTATGAGTCCACCATTTAACACCTCATAAAATCACATCCTAAAAACCCATAATCAATTCAAAACCCAAAAAAAACCAAATAGCAGTCACGTTGGAAAATCTTATAGCCTAAAACCCTTAGAATGATGTCTTCGAGAGTGATTCATTATATGAATGTGTTTTGAGATATCATGGTTCTAAAAATCATTGTAATTTGATATGACATGACTAAATTAATGAGAATTTTGTTACCATTGTAATGCAAGAAATAGTGAGTCGTTTAGAGCTACAATTCAAAGATATGTCTGTTCGAAGACATCAACAACTAGGACTTTAATACAATAGGTTTATTACAATTACTATGGTACTAGTGACCAACCTATGTGGATATGAGTGGTTGACCAGTGGTAACTTCACAACTACTGTGAACCTACATAACATGTAATGGGTTAAAACTTCACAACACGGTAAATCTCGTATGGAATCCTATTGAGGCATAATTAGAGTAGTGTTCGTCTTTTTTAGAGGGTACATTCCACGAAGTTTTGGTCGACTATGGAGAAATTTATTATGGAGTATTGTAAAACCCACTTTGATGCATCGATGATTCGCGTGGGGATGACGAGTCTTATGTGTAATGTATTTGTATGTGTGGGTATGATGCATTATTTAACAATTATATACAAACCCGATATGTCCGGGTATAAAAAATCAAAAGGGTATGATGCTAGAAAGTTAATCCATAGTAACATAAAAGATGACACAAACTTCAGATGTGATCCCGAAGCAAGGGCGGGGAGAGATAGGGATGCTTTTCTGGAGTAGGTCACATACTGTCGATAGTATAATTGGTATTGAGACTGGACCTACATGAGTCAATAGTTCTTTGAAAAGCCGACCCAGAGAAAATGGGATAGTTTATCTCTAATGTATTCCCTTTGGGTGGCTAATAGAAACTTATCACATGGATATTAGTTTCAAATGTTCAAATAGCATTAACTTATGGTATTACTCATATACGATTTTTACATGGAATTGGGTGTGTTAATGCTTGCGATATCATTTTATTTACTTTACATTATGGGCTGATTTGAACTGAGAGACCTATGACATCTTTGACCATGGAGGGTAGTATTGCTCCTACACTTGTCTATCATGTTGCTAGTACCCATTATTATTATGATATGCACTATCCTTAATTGTGGTATTTCCATTTACACCCATTGCATTAGGGATTTCAATGCACACCTAAAAAATATGAAATCCGTCTACATCTGTATTCGAAAAAGGGATATGTAACAACTCGGTTTTGAGTGGTAATTAATTAAAGTTGATAATAGTGAATTAATTAATTAAAACAGTTTTTTAAAGATTAAATGAGAATAATTTTGGAATTGATTTAATAAAAGGGATTAAAAATGTAAATATGGGTTAATTAAATTAAAATAAGTTAAAATATAGAGATAATATTTTGTAAATTTTTATATATGGAATGAATAATAGATTTGAGGTGAGATTGGAATTAGATTTGGAAAATAAATAGTATTGAAATGGGCTAATTATTATAGTTTTGAGATAATTAATTGGAATAGAAGTATTTATGGAAAGTAAAATTATATAAAATTCTATAATGTTGAATAAATATGTTCTTATTTGATATTTTAAAGTGATTTCTGATGAGTGGGAAAATAGCTTTTGAGTGAATGAAAAGAAAGAAAAAGGGGATATTAAATAATATACATAAAGCCAAACCCATAGTAAGCCGAATGCATTTTATTCAAAATCCAGGCATTTATTATCCTAGATTAATCTTCATTCTTCATGAAAATAATTCATGCAAGCTCCCCTCTTATCTTTCCGACTTCTGACTCCAGGGAATCAAGGATGAAAAACACTTCCTTCTTCCTTTTATAAATAAAATTTTTTATAGTAAAATGGAATTTTTTTTCCAAATTCATATATATAGTATCTCAACATCACACTACACCATTTTCCATGAAGAAGTTTTCTCATTGATCATGCCTTGGTGTGTTGGAAGTTGTAAATGAAATGGGAGTTGAAGCTGAAGCTTCATATGCTCGTGGTGAGTGATGCCACTCGTGTTTCTATGTCTATAATTATTCATATTATTTCAATTACTTACTATATGTTTGACTTGTGTATTGTGTATGATTTATAGTCTTGAAGAGGATTGAATTGAGTAAGATTTGGTTTGAATTTAGATGGAAATAATTGAATATGTGCTTCGAGGAAGGCGACGCTGGTAGGTTACACTGGTCGACAGGTGGTGCCTCTCTTGCACCTATCGATGTCTATATATATTAGAAAAATATAATAATAAGTAAAATAAAATATAAAAAATAAACCATGTTTATGGAAAATAAAAATTAGAATTTAGCTTAAGATCTTTATAAAGGAATGACTAATTTAAAATTTAATCGTTATTTATATTTAAAGATTACTAAATTGTTAAAAAAATCTATTTTAGTTTTAAATAATAATTTAAAAGTTATATAAATTCTGGAAATTAAGAGATAATTTTTATTTAAAATTAAGTATCTTAAAGTGTGTTTTATAATTTATATGATCATGTATTGGTACTTTATATATATATTTGATTTATGTTTAATTTATTGAATTTTATCAACTCATTTCCGAATTAAATTGGCAAGCTGAGTAAGATTGCTACGTGTTCTTATTTCACATTTCTTCTATGTTGACTTGGATGGTATGAATGATTCATCGTTGATAATGACTTGGTTTGTTGATTTTGACGTGATACGGTGATGAAATCCTTTAGTATGATTTTATTATATTTAATTCTGTGTGATGAGGATTCTGAATAAACGGAGTTATAACACCATCTGATTTGGGACTTTCAGTAATATTTATTCAATTATTTCTTGGACTCATCATATAGAATAATATGAGGACCGAGTGTAGTTTATAAGCAATAAATAAACATTTGAGTATCATGCAATGGTATGGGACGCTGTTGTGATATTTATTCGGTTATACATTGTAAACCGACAACACCCACGTGATGAAAATAGTATTATGAGATTATACTTACATGAGCTGATGCTTATAGGTGTAAGAAGGGTAGGTGCCCCTCTATTTATAGATATCATGTGCCACTATCATGATGTACTCCTAGAATATTGGCGGGAAGGACCAGATAGCTAGTATCTACCATAACAACCTGATCGTGGGGTCATACCCTAGATCCATGACACTATAAAGAGTTTATATTAGGTTAGGTGACCCAATGGGTATGCGCCCTACAACCTCTATGTCACTTAAGCCAGCAGTCTGTTACATATAGGGGCAAGTGTAAGGTTGTGATCGAGTGCTTCGTGATTTGTCATAATGACCGTCAAGGCAATCGAAGATTATAGAGTCGGATTAGGTGACTCGTGTGTGTGACATGGGAGCCAGCATGTGACCATCAGTCTCCCTTTTGGTTCTAACAATGATAGATAGGCATATATTATTGATATGCCTCACTTAGGTGTATATATGGGTTAAGCTACCCTCCCCCCCAACACACACACACACACACACACACACACACACATATATATATCTGTGTGTATGTGTGCTTGTGTGTGTATATGACTCTACTTGGGACTTTGTATCCATCATACACCCATCACGATGTATTCTGATTTATTCATATATAAGGAAATGAGATTATATTTGGATAGTGTGAGGACCCGACTTCCTATGCCCAGAAAGTCGCATCATTATGAAGAAAGAACGGGATAGAAAAGAGAAAGAAGAGAAGAAAGAAAGAAACAACAACAACGATCTCACAGCGGAATGAATAAATTATATTAATAACATAAACTATTACATAGAATACAACAATTATCAGAGTTACACAGATACACATTACATACTAGATAGTTATAAACATCTGTCTAGTTATTACAACTCAATACAATACACACACTATCACAGATATCAACACAGCGGAATACTATATCTACGAACGCCGAAGCCTCCTGCTCCATTGCTCCTCCAGAATATTCGTCAAAGCTAAACCTGAATCCCTTGGCTACTCGTAAAAATTTGAGTACCCAAGAGTTTATAAAACAGAAATAAACACTTGGGTCAGACATGGGTCTAGTGTGAGTAACAGGTTAAACTTGCTTAACTTCAAAACCTTTAGAAAGAAAAGGTATCACGTAAGACTCCCCACAAATAAACATGGGTAAGTTTTTACCTTACGCTAACCAAAACATTTGATAGGAAATCCAGTTATATTATAATAGGGTCTAGGGTTTTCAAATAAATATGAAATAGCTGAAATTGTTACATTATTAAATTCCAACATACTAGCCACAAAGTGGGTTATACAATCAAAACCGTAAGGGCACGTAGGAAGAATGGGTTTCCATACAATGGCAGGGCTACTGGGGTACCGCCCGTCACAGTACGTGGCCTAGATCACCGTACCGAGGAGTACGCCCGCTCCCCTGCAACACAAAGCCGGAACCATCCCTTACTGGATAATTTCGAACAAGATAACCCCGTAGTTGGCGCGACCAACCACACACTAAGCCGAATAAAAAGAAAAGGGACCTCTAGACAGGGATCTATCTTGCTCTCAGTGGGTGCTACCCACGAAGCCTTGCTGCACCTCCCCTGTTTTAGCCATTCCCGGTTGATGAGGCTTGAGGTTACGATTACCTTTAATCAGAACATATCACTTAGAATGCTCATCGTCCGCCTGACGATGTACTGAAAGCATTCAATCCATACAAGTTCGTTCCGGGTTCGAACGAAACCGAAGGCATTATCTCGTTACACTCGTTTTGGAATCACCCTCAGAGTTAACGACAATAACCCTTGCACTCTGAATCTTCATATTCACTTGAGATTCACGACCTATCGTTAATTTGGATCGATGTGGTATTCGGGTCTCCAGACCTGGAATTCCGGTATACGGAAACCCGATCCCGGTCTCATCGAAATCCAAAACGTATCTTTTAAGGGCCAAGTTGTTTTAAGGTTAAAACAATTCAATTCTTATCTATACTACACACAGATAGATAATTTACAATAGATAATCCATATTATCATCCAAACAGATAATTCATATTATCATTTCAATCCAACCAAACATCTATATCATAGATCAGCACATCTCTTATCAGAGATATCAACAATGCAAAGCATTCAATATCATTCATCCATTCTTAAGTAATGATTTATCATCTCTAATTAATTTAAAGTGAATTAAATTAATTACTTCATCCTATAAACCCTGCTTAATTAATTATTAATTAAACCAATTAATTAATCATTACTCTAAGTATCCATCTAAATTAATCATTCCTGATTAATTTATCTTAATCATAAATAAATTAGTTTAAACCTTTAATTATTTATTTAATTAATCCAAATGATTAATTAATCAAACAAATTAATTATCCATTAAATTTCCTAATTAATTCAATGAACACAAATCTCTAATTACTTTAAGATAAAACTTGTTCTTATTAATAATCAAGTTATCATTTACAAAGTATTTTAAATCAATTTACTTTAATTTTTCCTTCAAAATTTCATTTAAATTTAAAGATTTAAAATGAAACAAATTATCTTTAACCACGTTTTAAACGACATTTCTAAAACTCTTTTAATTTACAAGTTAAAGAAATACTCATTTATAAAGAAGTTTAAAAGGTTCTAAACAAATTCATATTTAAATTTATAAAACTTATTTATTTCTCAATCTAAAATTCAAAACTAAACCTGACTCCAAATAATAAAACTTTGATTTCAATTCCTGTCTTAATATTTCTTCATAATTTAAATTCAGTTTAAATTTAAACTGACAGGCTTTTTAAAAACCTGGCAACACATAATTACCCGAGACCACTCAAAAACACTCCGAGTCGAATCCTAAATACTTCGAGTCTCACACGAACAAAACTCGAGAAACTCGAGTAGCCTTCCCCTGCTTTAAACCCAGACTTCACCCAGATATTCACGATCTCGTGCACGTGCACATCCACCAGCGGCGTCTCCGACCATCCACGACTTCCCCCACCATATCGGCGATCCTTCCTATGCCAGAATCCCATCACTCGATCAACGAAACTAAGTCGAAATCGAAATCGAGCCTAAAACCAAACCTGGAACCACAGACTACAACTTCCAAAACCTGGCAACAACCCCTCGTGCTCGAGATTCCGACCACCGGAGTTGCTGAAACTCCAGTCACGACCTCGCCTATGCCCTATCTACCATTACCCAGAGTTCGGTTGAACTCGATCATTCATAGAGTTCACAGTGATCAAATTATTATCGACTAAAGAAACTAGGGTTAAAATCTTAGATCCTAAATCATTTCTGTCTCACTACTTTAAAAATCCTCCTGACAATTTTCCTATCATCCATGATCATCCCACTATCCCTAGTGAAGAATTCAACATACCAATCCATCTAGATCAACCGAATTACCCAAAATCCCCTTTTTAATTCATCACAGAGCTACACTTTTATTTCCAAACTAAAAATTATGATTCTTATTTTAAAAATCATGTTTTAGTTAAAGTGTTTAATTTATAACTCTGAATTTATAAATTAAAAAGTTTGAATTTTACTTTCTTTTAACATGCATTGATGTTTTAAGCTTTCAGAGACACTCGGGCTTAAGATTTGATTTAATTAAATTTTAAAGCCATAGTCTATGATAAAACAACAATTTTTGTTTGTATATTTAATCCTAACAAAACTAGATCAAGTGGTTCAAACTTTTAGATGGAATAGAGTCTGGTAAACAAAAGAAATAACAGAGCATAGTCACATATGCACACAATTCATCCATATATATAAACAGGAAAATGCACTTATATTCATACATCAATACATACATATATATGACAGAGATTCAACATGCAACACTATTTTACTTTAAGTTTAAAAGTTACTCACCTTAATTTAAACAGAGGCAGTTTTAGCTTTTGAAAATTGTAGACTGGCAAGCTTCTTGAATTTGATTTTAAAACTTGAATTGCTGGTCTTTACTTATTGGATTTAGAGCTGCATGCATGATGCTTCCAGAGATGAGAAGAATGAATGCAGACAGTTTTGAACTGAGTTGTTTCCAGATTTGAGAAAAATGCAGGTAGACTTTAAAATGATCCCAGATTGAAAAATGAAGATGTTTTGAAGGCCTTGAGATGATTTCAGATCTGCAACTTAGTTACAGGGATTTGATTTCTCTAGTTGCAAGAAGATTACAGGCTTTTGTTTTTGGATTTAGGAATGGTTATAGACCTTTGATTTGGTTTGAGGTAATTACTGAATATTTGATTTCAGATTTTAGATTAGAGGATTGTATTAGAGAAGAGGTTTTGAAAATGAATTGAAATTGTGGTTTTGAGAGGAGTTTAGATTACTGATCTATTTCCAGACTTTTACTAGAGGAAGGAGTTTTGAATTTATCTTGTTTAATAGAAAAAATGAAATAAAGAAGTACAAATGTTTATATGCAAGTAAATTTGTAATTTTATAAAAATAAGAGAAAAAGAAAATAAATAAGACACTTGTCACATAGATTAATCCATTTATTTACACATGTTAAAACAAGGCATTAGATAATGACACATGTCTCTTAAGTAATTATTCATATTTTTATTTATTTTAAAAGTATATAAAATGCCTTTTTCTTATTTTATTAAATACTTATCTATATATAAATTACTTTTTAAAAAAAAACAAAAACTAATTATATTTAAAAATAAAAGTTTACACAAATATTCTAAAATCCAAAACAATTTAAATATTTATCCTTTTGAATTTCAAAGCTTAAATTCAAGTTCAAGTCAAATTTAATTCTAAGATTCAATTTAAAATTTAAGTTATATATATATATACACACTTATATAACTACTTATCAATTTAAAAATAACAATTCCATATTCTTTAAAATCCATTCATATTTATAAAAATAATACATTATACTTATTATTTGAAAATAACATATTTGATACTTATTTAATTAGATTATTAAATTCAAATTTTATTATCAAAGATCATCAATATCAATTTAATTATTTAACAGATTATTAAATTGATATTGCTCAAATTTCCGGGATATCACATTCCTCCCCCCTTAAAAAAATTTCGTCCCCGAAATTTAAACAAAGGTAATTTAATAATCTTATTAAAGATTTTAATTTTAAATCACAAGCATATATTATCATCCATATGCTAACAACCATAGCAACCAAATCATCCAATCAAACAATTTAACTATCCAGACAAAATTCTAGATAGAATTCCTCGAGTTTCCCCAAGTATATATATATACCGGGATACTCGCTCTACAAACAATCTAAACTACGAAGCTACAGAACTCCTACTCATCTAGATCTACAAAACTAAACAGGATATCAGACTACAGACTCGTCTGACTCAACTACCAAATCTTCCTGAACTGCTGATTCCAAAACCAAGGATAGATCAAACACGTACTCCCTCAGAGATACGTAAAACACATCTAATCCCAATTATCCAAATTGGCAATTCAATCCTGAAAACCCAATACTTATCCAAATCAGAACATAGAAGAGATCCAAAACACAATTCTACTTCACAATTATCCGTAGATTCCAAACTTACTTCCCCTATCCAGAGATATACTCCCAAACTGCTTTCGCTGCTCAATTCTGATCTGAAATAGATAAGAATGCTGATGAAGAACACAAGCACAGACTGGACAACATATTCCAGAAATAAGGTTCACTGATCCATAAAAAAAAACTCAGATACTCCATCAAAACCTGAGCTGCTTCACCAAACTCTATTTCTAGGAACCATTCTTCCACTAGGCTGAACCACCAGTATCACTCCTGGAATCCATTCGATAAGAAAACTCAATCTCTAATGCCGATAAACTTCTGACTTCCCTGAAGACATCTAGAAAATCTGATAACCCAAGAGAACACTCAGCAATCGCAAGTCACTTTTGCGATCAACCCATCCTAATTTCAAAGAAAAACTGTTCTCTCTTAACAAATCAGAACAGCTCATACTTAACTATCCAATCCATCGAAAAAATGGATCCACTCTGCTGCTTCTGAACTCCTTCTTCAGAAAACTGCTCATCCAGGAAAACTTACTGCCAACACACAGAATACTCCGAGCTGCACCGCTGCCACAGATGCCAAAGACTTCCTTACCAAAGCTTTTCGAGAAACTCGAACTTCAAACCAAACAGAATCACCATGCTGAACTCAGCCACAACACCGAAGCAGACACACTTCCACAACTTGTTCCAAAGAAAACATCTTCGGGAACATCCATAGTCACTGCGTCTCATCACACAGCTACTATTACCTGAGGTATCAGGATACCATCACTCGCTTCTGCCCAATCGACAGATCCAAACTTCAAAAATAAACTCCGAACCTTAACAGGTTTCCTTCAGAGATTGTGAAATCCTTACAATTACAAAGTTCACTCGAGACGGTATTAGGTCTACAGTCTCGACAAATACACTTCCAACCTCAACACTCAGACTCCTAATCCTAGATGATAAATTATTATCATCTCAACCAATCATTACAAATACCATATACATTTAAAATGATACTCTTTTTATATAGAAATTATATCTGGGTAAAATTATTTCATCTACCTTTTTAAAACAATATTGTGTCCGTTGGCCTGGTCCAAGTGTTTAGAGATCCCTATCAATAACGTTAGCTACTCGTATTGACCAGAATCCATATACCACCCAACCGATTAATTAACACAATATAAAACCATTTTATATAACTAACAAATACGCGCTCTCGTATATAGACACCACTCCAGAGCTAGGTATTCACTCAACCTACCGCTCTGATACCAAATGTGACGACCCGACTTCCTATGCCCAGAAAGTCGCATCATTATGAAGAAAGAACGGGATAGAAAAGAGAATGAAGAGAAGAAAGAAAGAAACAACAACAACGATCTCACAGCGGAATGAATAAATCATATTAATAACATAAACTATTACATAGTATACAACAATTATCAGAGTTACACAGATACACATTACATACTAGACAGTTATAAACATCTGTCTAGTTATTACAACTCAATACAATACACACACTATCACAGATATCAACACAGCGGAATACTATATCTACGAACGCCGAAGCCTCCTGCTCCATTGCTCCTCCAGAATATTCGTCAAAGCTAAACCTGAATCCCTTGGCTACTTGTAAAAATTTGAGTACCCAAGAGTTTATAAAACAGAAATAAACACTTGGGTCAGACATGGGTCTGGTGTGAGTAACAGGTTAAACTTGCTTAACTTCAAAACCTTTAGAAAGAAAAGGTATCACGTAAGACTCCCCACAAATAAACATGGGTAAGTTTTTACCTTACGCTAACCAAAACATTTGATAGGAAATCCAGTTATATTATAATAGGGTCTAGGGTTTTCAAATAAATATGAAATAGCTGAAATTGTTACATTATTAAATTCCAGCATACTAGCCACAAAGTGGGTTATACAATCAAAACCGTAAGGGCACGTAGGAAGAATGGGTTTATAAACAACTTGGGTACTCAAATTTTTACGAGTAGTCAAGGGATTCAGGTTAGCTTTGACGAGTTATCTGGAGGAGCAATGGAGCAGGAGGCTTCAGCGTTCGTAGATATAGTATTCCGCTGTGTTAATCTCTGTGATAGAGTTTTGTATTGTATCTGAGTGGTAATGTCTAGACAGATGTTTATAACTGTCTAGTATGTGATGTGTATATGCTGTGTAACTCTGATAAGTGTTGTATACTATGTAATAGTTATGTGATATATTATATTTTGTTCCGTTTCCGCTGTGAGTATCTGTTGTTGTTTCTTTCTCTTTTCTCTTCTTTTCTCTTTTCTATCCCTTTCTTTCATATTAACGATGCGTCTTTCTGTGGAGAGAAAGTCGTGGTCGTTACAGTGGTATAAAACTGAATGCTTGATTTTCTTTGAAAACTGGAATGCTAGCTATAGAAACTTGCATGCATGTTGTTTATATATGTTTGGTATGTATGTATATTTTTGTATATATGGATGTAATTGGTGTGCATGTCTGTTATCTCTGTTTCCAGTTTTTAAATTTAAGTTTTGATTTAAAATTCTGTATCTCTTGATCTGGTTAATACTATGATGTAAGTTATAAACAAAAATTGTTTGTTATATCATATATTAGAGATTAAAATTTTATTCAAGTTAAAATAAAATAAAAATTGCTCTGGAAATAAAGTAGAACAGGAAATCTGAGTTAGTGTTAAAATTCAAACTTCTAATTTCACTGATTCAGGCATGTAAACTGAATCATCAACTAAAATCATGATTTTTAAAAGTGAAATCACAAATTTTAGTGTTGGGTTGAGTGAGCAGTTCGGTTTTGATCAGAATATGAGTTTTGGGCAGTTTCTGATGATCTAAGTGTTCGGGGAGGTCGTGGTTTCCACTGGAGATAGAGTGATGATCGGAGCTGGGGTTAAGACGGCGAGGAGTTTCGAAGCTTTGGTTGCCGTGGAGGATGGTTTTTCTGGTGATGGTGGTTTTGAACTGATGGGTTAAATAGCTCGTTTCGTTTCTTATTCGTATCAAGACAAATCAGAGTGGCGCAGCGGAAGCGTGGTGGGCCCATAACCCACAGAATTAATAATAATTAATATAAGTTAATTACTTAAGGAAAGTAATTAAATAATTGTTAATGAAGTCATTAACTATGGATTATTAAATAATTAATTAATAGGATTAATTTTGATAATTAATTAGTTTAATTAATTTAAAGATAATCATTTATGAAATTGTTTAAATGAATTACTTAATGGAAGTGATTAAGAATTAATTACTTATTGTAATTAATTGAAGTTAATTTGATTTAGTTAAGTTAATTAATTAAGTTTAATTAATTTAGAATAATCAAGAGATGATTTGATAATAATTACTTAATGTAATTATTAAGGTAAGATTATTTAGGGATTATAAATTAGAGTATTAATTAATGGTTAGGAATTAATTAATAAGTAATTAAATATTAATTAAGTTATGGTTAACACTTAATTAATTAAATAATTAAAGATTGATTAATTGGTTATTAAGATTTATTAATTTAGAATTGTTTGATTGGATGATTTGGTTGCTATGGTTGCTAGCATATGAATGTTTGTAGATGATTTTGTATATACATGAATGTATATAGGTGTGCATGTATGATATTGTTCTCTGTTCTGTTTGTTGCCAGACTCCAGAATTTTCTTTTAAATCTCTTACTACTTGATTTAGTTTTTATTAGGATTTAACTTATAAGTAAGTATTGTTTAATTATCATATACTAAGGTTTAAAAAGCCTAGTTAAGTCAAATTCATACCTGAGTGCCTCTGTAAACAAAAACAACAGAGACATGTTATATAAAAGTGAAAATTAGAACTTTGTAATTTATTAAGTCAGATTTATAAATTGAAAACATAAATGATAATATGATTTTTAGCATGAATATCATAGTTTTTAGTCTAGTATAATAAGAGCAGTTCTGGTTTATGTTAGAAATGAAATTCTGGTGATTTTGATCATCTCAGTGAAATTGGAAGTTTGAAATCTTTAGTAGTGGTAGTGGAATGATCATGGATATAAGGAAAATTATTAGAAATAGAATCAAGGCAGTGAGGAAGAAATGATTTAAGTTTTAAAATTTTAAACCTAGTTATTACCAGTCTAGAGAAATCGAGCATCATTTCGTCTAGGATGGATCGAGTTCGACGAAACTCTAGAAAATGATAGTCATGACGTGGATGAACTCGTCGCCGAAGTCGCTGGCGTTCTGGTGGTCGAGATTTCGAAGGCGAGGAGATGTTGACAGGCTTTGGAAGTGTTGTCTGGGTTCCTGGTTTTGGATTTAGGCTCGATTTCGAATTCGAGCAGTGATCGAAGAAATCGCGATCGTGATATGGTGTAGGGATGAACGTCGAGATGGTGGAGTCGTCGTCGATGACCGGAGTTGCCGCTGGTGGATGTGCACGTGCACACGATTTGGATATCTGGTGAATCTGGGTTTTAACAGAGAGGCCACTCGAGTTTTCTCGGGTTTTGTTCGTGAGAGTCTCGGAGGAATTAGGGATGCGACTCGAAGTATAATAGGCTGGGCTCGAGTACTTTTGTGTTGACAGGTTATTAAACTGTCTGGTTTTTAAAACTTTAAACTGGTTTTAAATTTGTAAATTTTAAACTAGAATTCAAATCAAAGTTTAACTACATAGATTCAAGTTGGTTTTGAATCTTAAAGATTTGAAATAAATAAGTTTATAAATATATATATATGTTTTAAATAGGTTTTAAATGGTAGTTAGATTTAATTAAATGTTTAAAAATAAAAAGGAAATTGGTTTAAACTCTTCTTAAATTTCTTTTATAAGAGATAAGGATTTTAGTAAGTAAAAGTTTTTAAATTGGTTTTAAAAACTTTGTTAAAAATAAATTGAAATTTCATTTTAAATACAGAATTTAAAATGAAATTTAAAAGTAGATTTGAAATGGATGTTTCAAATATGAATTGTAAATGATAACTTGTTTATCAATAAGAATAAAGTTTATCTTAAAGTAGTTAGAGATTTATATTCATTAAATTAATTAGAAAATTTATTGGATAATTAAATTGTTTGATTAATTAATCATTTGGATTAATTAAATAAATAATTAAAGGTTTAAACTAATTTATTTATGATTAAGATTAATTAATTAGGGATGATCATTCCAGTCTTAAGCAAAACAGTTTCAAAAGCTTTTCAAAAATAGACTCTGTTTCATCTTTGAACAGGTGAGTAACAATTTTATTTAAAATAACCTAAATAAGTTGCTTGATTTCTTCATCTGATAATCATGTTTATAGTAAATAAATGATGCATGTTTAATTCTGTGATAAATATTGTTTGGATGTGAGTATTTGTGTTGTTTTCTTTCTCTTTCTCTTCTTTTCTATTTCTCACCCCTTTCTTTCTTATAAATGATACGTCATTCTGTAGAATGAGTGGCGGGTCGTTACAGATATTAATTAAAGTTTAATTAATTAATATAATTAATTTTAGTTAGAAATTAATTCTTAAGTAATTAATTTTTTCGATGAGATTGAATGTACGTCTCATACAACTGGAAAGAATTTGAGTTAGAGGAAGAAGATTTAGGCGTTGCCAGGTTTTGGTCAGTGCGATGGTTTCTTGTTCCAGGTTGGGTAGAATGTTCGAATTCGAATTCGAGTGAGAATCGATGAAGTTGGGGTTTAGTTCGTCTGAGGTGGTGAACGCCGACTTGTGAGGATTAGTGATGATGGTCGAGCTTTGGCCTGAAGGTGGTTTGTGTGGCAGGAAGTTTTCTGGCTGAGCAGTTTTTCTGAAGGTAGAGTTCAGAAGCAGTAGAGTGGATCCATTTCTTCGATAGATTGGATAGTTAAGTATGGACTGTTCTGATTGGTAAAGATAGAACAGTTTTATTTGGTTTTGGCTGGGTTGATCGCAAAAGTGACTTGCGATAGTTTGAGTAAGTTTTGCTGTGGTAAAGGATTTCATTCACCCGGTCTCATCGAAATCCAAAACGTATCTTTTAAGGGCCAAGTTGTTTTAAGGTTAAAACAATTCAATTCTTATCTATACTACACACAGATAGATAATTTACAATAGATAATCCATATTATCATCCAAACAGATAATTCATATTATCATTTCAATCCAACCAAACATCTATATCATAGATCAGCACATCTCTTATCAGAGATATCAACAATGCAAAGCATTCAATATCATTCATCCATTCTTAAGTAATGATTTATCATCTCTAATTAATTTAAAGTGAATTAAATTAATTACTTCATCCTATAAACCCTGCTTAATTAATTATTAATTAAACCAATTAATTAATCATTACTCTAAGTATCCATCTAAATTAATCATTCCTGATTAATTTATCTTAATCATAAATAAATTAGTTTAAACCTTTAATTATTTATTTAATTAATCCAAATGATTAATTAATCAAACAAATTAATTATCCATTAAATTTCCTAATTAATTCAATGAACACAAATCTCTAATTACTTTAAGATAAAACTTGTTCTTATTAATAATCAAGTTATCATTTACAAAGTATTTTAAATCAATTTACTTTAATTTTTCCTTCAAAATTTCATTTAAATTTAAAGATTTAAAATGAAACAAATTATCTTTAACCACGTTTTAAACGACATTTCTAAAACTCTTTTAATTTACAAGTTAAAGAAATACTCATTTATAAAGAAGTTTAAAAGGTTCTAAACAAATTCATATTTAAATTTATAAAACTTATTTATTTCTCAATCTAAAATTCAAAACTAAACCTGACTCCAAATAATAAAACTTTGATTTCAATTCCTGTCTTAATATTTCTTCATAATTTAAATTCAGTTTAAATTTAAACTGACAGGCTTTTTAAAAACCTGGCAACACATAATTACCCGAGACCACTCAAAAACACTCCGAGTCGAATCCTAAATACTTCGAGTCTCACACGAACAAAACTCGAGAAACTCGAGTAGCCTTCCCCTGCTTTAAACCCAGACTTCACCCAGATATTCACGATCTCGTGCACGTGCACATCCACCAGCGGCGTCTCCGACCATCCACGACTTCCCCCACCATATCGGCGATCCTTCCTATGCCAGAATCCCATCACTCGATCAACGAAACTAAGTCGAAATCGAAATCGAGCCTAAAACCAAACCTGGAACCACAGACTACAACTTCCAAAACCTGGCAACAACCCCTCGTGCTCGAGATTCCGACCACCGGAGTTGCTGAAACTCCAGTCACGACCTCGCCTATGCCCTATCTACCATTACCCAGAGTTCGGTTGAACTCGATCATTCATAGAGTTCATAGTGATCAAATTATTATCGACTAAAGAAACTAGGGTTAAAATCTTAGATCCTAAATCATTTCTGTCTCACTACTTTAAAAATCCTCCTGACAATTTTCCTATCATCCATGATCATCCCACTATCCCTAGTGAAGAATTCAACATACCAATCCATCTAGATCAACCGAATTACCCAAAATCCCCTTTTTAATTCATCATAGAGCTACACTTTTATTTCCAAACAAAAAATTATGATTCTTATTTTAAAAATCATGTTTTAGTTAAAGTGTTTAATTTATAACTCTGAATTTATAAATTAAAAAGTTTGAATTTTACTTTCTTTTAACATGCATTGATGTTTTAAGCTTTCAGAGACACTCGGGCTTAAGATTTGATTTAATTAAATTTTAAAGCCATAGTCTATGATAAAACAACAATTTTTGTTTATATATTTAATCCTAACAAAACTAGATCAAGTGGTTCAAACTTTTAGATGGAATAGAGTCTGGTAAACAAAAGAAATAACAGAGCATAGTCACATATGCACACAATTCATCCATATATATAAACAGGAAAATGCACTTATATTCATACATCAATACATACATATATATGACAGAGATTCAACATGCAACACTATTTTACTTTAAGTTTAAAAGTTACTCACCTTAATTTAAACAGAGGCAGTTTTAGCTTTTGAAAATTGTAGACTGGCAAGCTTCTTGAATTTGATTTTAAAACTTGAATTGCTGGTCTTTACTTATTGGATTTAGAGCTGCATGCATGATGCTTCCAGAGATGAGAAGAATGAATGCAGACAGTTTTGAACTGAGTTGTTTCCAGATTTGAGAAAAATGCAGGTAGACTTTAAAATGATCCCAGATTGAAAAATGAAGATGTTTTGAAGGCCTTGAGATGATTTCAGATCTGCAACTTAGTTACAGGGATTTGATTTCTCTAGTTGCAAGAAGATTACAGGCTTTTGTTTTTGGATTTAGGAATGGTTACAGACCTTTGATTTGGTTTGAGGTAATTACTGAATATTTGATTTCAGATTTTAGATTAGAGGATTGTATTAGAGAAGAGGTTTTGAAAATGAATTGAAATTGTGGTTTTGAGAGGAGTTTAGATTACTGATCTATTTCCAGACTTTTACTAGAGGAAGGAGTTTTGAATTTATCTTGTTTAATAGAAAAAATGAAATAAAGAAGTACAAATGTTTATATGCAAGTAAATTTGTAATTTTATAAAAATAAGAGAAAAAGAAAATAAATAAGACACTTGTCACATAGATTAATCCATTTATTTACACATGTTAAAACAAGGCATTAGATAATGACACATGTCTCTTAAGTAATTATTCATATTTTTATTTATTTTAAAAGTATATAAAATGCCTTTTTCTTATTTTATTAAATACTTATCTATATATAAATTACTTTTTAAAAAAAACAAAAACTAATTATATTTAAAAATAAAAGTTTACACAAATATTCTAAAATCCAAAACAATTTAAATATTTATCCTTTTGAATTTCAAAGCTTAAATTCAAGTTCAAGTCAAATTTAATTCTAAGATTCAATTTAAAAATTAAGTTATATATATATACACACACTTATATAACTACTTATCAATTTAAAAATAACAATTCCATATTCTTTAAAATCCATTCATATTTATAAAAATAATACATTATACTTATTATTTGAAAATAACATATTTGATACTTATTTAATTAGATTATTAAATTCAAATTTTATTATCAAAGATCATCAATATCAATTTAATTATTTAACAGATTATTAAATTGATATTGCTCAAATTTCCGGGATATCACAGATAGTGTCCAAAGTATAGTGGATCCTCATATCTTTTATTGTATATGATTTCTCAGATAGTTGGCCTATATTTTATATAGATGTTGGTATTCTATTACTCAAGATTAAGAGATATGTTTGCGCATGCTATGTGCTAGCCTAACTATACTTGATGATATCTCATATTTGATGATTTCTAGACTTTAATGATGATTTCTGAATATGGATGATTCACCCAATTGATATTGATTCTGTAATTTATTGATTGGCTTAATTTTATACGTGTAATGACAATTTTATGCATGGTTTTGTGATAATTGACGTCATGTGATATTATGGTGGGATTGTTTAGGACACTATAATAATATACCTTGCATTTATTACTATATCATATATATTAACACATGAGTTTCGGTAATTGCCTATTTATACACTGCAGTTAATTATATTATCATATTCCACCATGTTTATTATATATATGGGTAACCCCTTGATTTAGACATAGTCTGACCCGTGTGTTATTTATGTAATATTAGGGGCAGTACAAAAAATTTTAGGTATAAAGACGATGAGACAAGCTTGTGTTTTATGGGCTTAGAGGAGACTTAATATATAGGAATGTTGTATATTATTAGTGTGATGTAGACTCATTGTATATTTACACAATGTTGGGTACTGATTATATATTATATGAGATGTTTTATACTCATTGACTCTTATATATATATATATTTCATATTATATATTGTCGCTACATTATTGGCTCTGTGTTCTCTGTTATATACTGTATATTATGTATTGTTTTATCCTAGATATTCACATGTTTATTTCTTTGTGCCGATACTGTGTACGTATATGTGAGTTAATTATTCGATTTTTGAAATACGTTCTAGTGTTAGCCCTAGGAAATATTCACGTATGACAGCCCAATATCACCTTATTCTCCGTGTTATCTGATAGTATTACCTAGTAATACTCTTGGATATTATGTGTATAGTGGTGGGGGTGTTTTATTTGGTATCAGAGCGGGTTTAGAATAATACATCATAGATAAGTGACACGAGTCAAGACTTTAGATGAGACTTAATGTCCCTATCCCCTTGGGTGTGTTGGGTAGTTATCTTATAGTAAGGGATAGTTATATATATGATGATTACTGGGATAATCATCCGGGAATGTACTGTTATTTTCTATACATATAACGCTTTCACTTTAACTTTCTTTAAATAACTAGAAGCTGAGGTAAAGGTGGAAGTTTTGATTGAACTAGTAAAGTTAGTGTTGGTGTGGATATTAAACCTTTGGTGGCTTAATTTTCAATTTTTATATTTTGATTTGATACTGATCAGGGTGCACAATCGAAATTGACAAATAGATTTTTCCGCTAAGTGCATTGATCATTGTTTTTATATATGATTGTTTGGTTGATGATTGTTTTTATTGGATTTGTAATTATTGATAAAATAATATTGAGTAGGAACTATTATTTGGAGACTAGAAGCATACTCATATATTGATAAATAAAATCTTGCAGCATCTTTAGTAGTGAAGTTAACACTAGGGAAACTAATAATTGATTTTATTTAAGATAATTATTATAGGCACTAATTAAAATTGTGAAATAAATTTCAACTTGATATTCGTTTGTTGTTATAAATGATTGAGTATGGTATTGTTTGCTATTATGTGATGTTTGATGTTTGATATGTGATGTTTGAACTATTAAAGGAATTTATTACATTAATGAATTTTTCGAAGGCATTAGAAATATATTTTATGTTTGCAAGTATATGTTTTGGATAAGAATTTTTTTGTGATATACACATATATGGATGATCAATCTGGATATGTCTTGAAGTGGACGCAAATAAATTTTTATAAAACTATGCAAAATGTTTTAAATCGTAAATCATTTTGGTAAAATATTGGAAATATAAACGTGTTACATAATTTGATTAAAAGGTATTTAAAGGAATTTCAAGGTAAAACCTGCGTTATTCTATCCGTTGAGTGATTTAAGAATTTTGATCGATGTGTCTGGCCAAAGTTATCGATAGAGATTCCTAAACACTGGAAGGAGATATTTGGACATGTTATTTTGAAAAGTTAGAATATTTTTGTTAAGATTTCAATATTTTGAATGTTTAAATGCTATGTAAAGATTACGATGATTCGTAAAGGTTGAAGTGTTTTGAAAAAAAATCAATAGTATAATTCTAGAAAGGTGTTTTAAAGAAAGTAAAATTATAAAGAAATATTATGGGTTATGTTTGGAAAAAAATTGTATAGTTTTGATACTTTAATTTAGGAAATTATGAGATATTATCGAAATTGTGTAAAGTTTTACAAAATTATATAGAGTAAATTGATACAAAGACGTATATTATGTGAAAAGGTATTTTAGTAAATATTTTTAAGTAGGAATGTTTTTTCAATATTATATATTTATTTTGTAAATAGAAATAAAAATTCAATTTATCTATATGAGTGTGTATTTGCAATAGATTATAATTTATTTACATTCAAAATAAATTTATATTGTTTTAAATACTCTAATTTATGTGAATATGAAATAATTTATATAGATTGAATATTTAGATTGTGTGAATATGTATATTCTAGAAAGGTATAATTTTCTAAAATCGAATATTTTGGAACTAAGAAATGTTCTATAAAGTAAGTGTGTATTATTATTATATTGAAAAGTGTTAGTGAAGATTTTTATTAAGATAGTTTGTAAAAGTTATTCATGAGGTATAAGTTTGGAAAGTGGTTACGATGATTTACACACAAACATATATATATATATATATATATGTGTGTGTGTGTGTGTGTGTGTGTGTATAGACATACACACACATATACATATAAAATTTAAAATAAGGTTATAATGAAAGGATTTTGATAAATCTTCTTTTGGGTAGAAAGGAAATTTTTAGGAATAAAGTAGTTAGAGAATATAAAGTTTAAGATATTTGATAGAAATATTTATTTGAAATTTTTTTAGTAAGAGAATGTAGTTTTAATTTAGAAATGTTAAATGTTCCTTATAATAAATATATATCTGAAGAGTTCGACGAGAGGATAAATACTTGGATATTTTGAAATGTAAACATGTTAATTGAAAAAGGAGTTTATTTTATAAATGTATGGAAATATTTGTATAAACATGTTTTCAAATTTATAAATATGAGCTGTTTGGAAAAAAATGAAATTTATAAATTGATGTTAGCAAGTTTGAATTTTTTTTTATAATAAATGTGAAAGAAAGAGTTTTATTAAATAAAAGTTTGAAATCGAAAATTTTGAAAGGGATTTATATCAAATAACAAAGTGAAAATTTTAAGGAAAATCTTTTGATAGAAATTTTGGTTTAGTTAAAATATTTTGAAGATTGGTTAAATTAGAATTTTGGAAAAAGAATTTGATTTTTTATTAAAGTAAAGTATTTTTTAATTATGGAAAATAATTTTCAATTTGGTAAATATATTTGAAGTAAAATGAAATTTGCAAACTATTGTAAATTAACATTCTTTGAAAAGTGATTCTCTAATAAGGTATTTCATATATTGTAAAGGTAGAATTTATCCTTTTAATATGCCACCGATGAAAGGTCTAATTATTGATTTTGTGTTACTCTATTTTATACTTGACGAGTTAGTGTAGATCATTATTTGTGCTGACTCGAGATCGCAGAAATAGAGTATTGTAAATTTGTTTGATGGATGTTTGTTTTGCATTTAAATATAAATTGTAAATAGTGTAGTTAAGCTGGAAATATCAACTTAGTGATAGATTTTTTTCCTAAAAGAAATTGGAAGGATGCAAGTTTCTTAAAGGGGGAAGTCTATAAATGCCCGGTTTTGAGCGGTGATTAATTAAAGTTGATAATAGTGATTTAATTGATTAAAACAGATTTTTAAAAATTAAATAAGAATAATTTTTAAATTGATTTAATAAATGGGGTAAAAATGTAAATATAGGGCGATTAAATTAAAATAAGTTAAAATTTGAAGATAATATTTTGTATAATTTTATATATGAAATGAATAATATTGATTTGAGTAAAAAATATTTTTAAAGTGAAAACTGAAATTAGATTGGGCTAATAAACAAACAGTATTGAAATGTGCTAAATATATTAGTTGTGAGATAATTAACCAAAATATAAGTATTTATGGAAAATAAAATTATATAAAATTCTGTAACGTTGAATAAATAAGTAAGAGGTGTAAATATGCTTTGATTTGAAATTTTAAAGTGATTTGTGATGAGTGGGAAAATAGTTTCTGGGTGAAAGAAAAGAAAGAAAAAGGAGATATTTGTTTTAAATAATATACATGAAGCCCAAACACAATAGTAAGCCCTATCCATTTTTTTCAACATCTAGACATTTTACCCTAAAAAAATCTTCATTCTTCATAAAAATAATTCACGCAAGTTTCCCTTCTATCGTTTTGAATTCTGACTCCAGGAAATCAAGGAGGAAACTCTTCCTTCTTCCTTTTATAATTCAAAATAAATTATAATAAAATGGAAATTTTTTCCAAATTCATATACATATCATCCCAACATCATACTACACCATTTGCCATGAAGAAGTTGCTTATTGAGCATGCCTTGATGTTCCAGAAGTTGCCGATGAAATGTGAGTTGCAACAACCCTGGTTTGAGATGTACCTGAAAATAAATTAAGATAAATCTAAATTTGATTTTTAATAAAGAATTAAGATTTTAATTCTTTTTAATTCTCAATATTTAAATTGGGGATTTTCTATTTTTAGAAAATTAATGAAATGTTATAAATTCTTAAATAATAGAATTTATAAATTTAAGTTGAAAACAGAACATTTAATTAGGTTAAATCTTTTATTTTAAATAAAAGATTATTTTGGAGTTTAATAGATTTTTAATTGAAAAAAAATCATCGTTTGGGATTTAAATACATTTCATGAAGCAGTTTAGTTAACTGAGCTATGGTTTAATTTTAAAGGCATAGCCTTGTTGAATGAAAGCCTTCATTAGTCGTGAATAAGTTGTAACATCCTCCACTTGGAGGCCCAAAACTAATGGCTACGGATGTTGCAGTCATCCATAATTATTAATCCTCGGTGACCAAATACGGTAATGTTAGATAAATTGATATACCAAAAACACATGGATATGGAAAGAGTTTAAAATCTCAAAACCGCTTTCACATTCCATTCCAAACTCATTTCAACATTCTTTACATAATCCCACAATGTTAACCATGTTCAGAAAAATATAATTATTACAATATACTCCAAGAGCGACATATGAACATGCCCCCTTGGTGATCAGAGTGTATAATAGGCAATAAACAACTTTGCCTTAACAAAACAACACGGCAGAATCACATGAGAAAGAACTTAAATAACTAAATGAATTCTGCATGACTCCGAAAGCTTTTTCGTCTTAAAAGGTACCTGAAAACCTCAAATCTCAAACTACTCAAAATCAATTGAGTACCCGATAGTTGAAGGGGAAAACATAAACCTCGAGTCATACATAAAGCCTGGTATGAATAATAATATACCATCTCAAATCATTTAGATATCTAGTGAGACCACGCCCCTTAGCGGAATGAGTTTCCCCTCACCGGTATCTTAAAACCTTTATAAACCATTTTCTATGCCCCTGCATCCACAATGATTAATTCAATTCAAAACATTATTAGACGATGATATGCAAAACAATTGAATCAATTCTGGATTACCCATCCCTAATTCATTTTGACTATCTGTCATAATTATAGTTTCTAGGATTACTATTAACCTAATAGTTTTCATGGGCTAACTTATAACCGGTTAAACTTTTAAGGGCTCCATGTCCAATTATATAGTTTTCATGGGATTACTATGAACCTATTAGCCCTTGCCAATATCAGTTTCCTTACACAGTTTTCATGGGCTTACTGTTAACCTATTGGACCCTGCCAATATCATTTATTTATTCACTACTAGGTCAACCTAACTAGTTATTCTACCTTTTTCCAAAGTACAGTTTTTTTGGATACATTGTAAAGTGAATATATACATATATGAAGAAGCAAACAATATAACTTGGTTAATTCTTTTAACCCATTAAAACTTCTTCATAAATTCCATTTCAGAATACTTTGCTTATTAATATGCCATGGTTTTACTTTTATATGAGATTAGGTTATTTATTTTGTAAACTATACCTTCAAAACCTTCAAAACCTTGCTTTCAACCTCACTGGATAGCCTCCTTCGAAAGCATATATCTCTTTTCAAAACATTGGACTTCTGCCTTTAAAAACACTTTAAAATCTTTCTTCGAAACGTTTCAAATATAATAAAGAGTTACTTATTAATTATTAGAAGCGTAGCTTCGAAACCATTGGAAGTATCTCTTCCTAAAGCATTGAAAGTTCCCCTTTCAACATCATTGGGTTTACTTTTTTTTTAAAATATCATTTGGGTCCAAGTAAATATATAAACGAAAGTATCTCTTTCGAAACCATTCTTTAACATATAAAATATTGGGAAATTTATGATGGCGTCGAAACCTCTCTTTTGACCGAGTCGAAAGCTTACCTTTAAAATATTTAAGGATAGCTTCGAAACCCCTTTCGAAAACATTGCCTTCGAAACTCATAACCCTTTCGAAAGCATTTGGAGTGTGGCTTAATATAGCTTTAAAACAAACAGTACCTTTCGACAGTATTGATAACTTCAATACACTCGAAAGGCAAAAGAATCGGTGGCAGGGCTTCGACTTGGTCGAAACCAATTCTTTCGAAAGCATTGATTTATAATTAAAGGAACTCAGTTTTCTTTTGAAACAAACATGACCACCCCTTCGAAAGCCATTATAAACTTCTTTCAAAAACATACGTATCGACTAAGTCGAAAGCTTAGTAAAACAAAGGCAGGCGCTTATCTTTTTAAAAAAAACCGAGGTAACGACTCCATCAGAAACTATGCTTTTGACACCATACCTTTCGCCTTTCTCCAATCCACTACGTATCATCTATATGATACCATGTGTATTGAACTTAACTTAATGGGGTTTCGACATAGTCGAAGGCGAAAGATAAGGGCGAAAGGTACTATGAATAGAGGCGAAACCAGTTTTTCTGGATTACATACTAAACTAAGCAACTTATATAAACTAACCTACCTACATGTAAATTTCTTATTTGTTGCCTTAAGTTTTCCCATGCTTTTCAAAACTAACCGCCTTTTTATTTTGGATAAGTATCAAACTTAAACTTTTGCAAATAAAACCTTCCTCTTTATTTACACGTAAATCATTTTGATCCTCTTCTCAAAATAATTTATTTTGTACATCAAATCACTTAAGAAAAATCCCGAAAATTCATAGAAATTTACTTTTATCATGTTATCTAACATATCAAAATTTCAAATCCAAATTCTCAATATTTTTTTTGAAATAAATTATTAAACCCAACGTGCTATATTTTCATTCAAAAATTCATAATAATCTTTCCAAAGCTTGGAAACTTATCAAACTTAAAATCCAACTCTAAAATAATGTTTTACATAACATATAATTTTTCCATGACATTTAAACATCAATATCACACAATTTTGATCTAAAACTGTATGAACCATTATTTAAACAATCTTGTTTAAATTTAAACAAACCATAATTCAAGCATATCATCATCAAACATCATATATACGAATTTAAAGTTAAATCTGAAACATATATTTAACAAATATAAATGGAAATTATCATTCACCTTAATCATTGATAAGGAAAATGGATCGAGATGAGTTTGATTCCCTTTTTTAGTTTCTCTTCTTTTTCTTTGAATTTCCTCTTCTTCTTTTCTTTTTAATGGCCAGCCTTATCTTCTTTTCTTACATTATTATTTTTGTGAGAAAATGAACATGAGTGTGAATGGCTTAAGGGTGTATATATATATATAAAGGTAAGGTTAGGTGTAGTTAAATCCCATTATACCGTTACATAATTTAATTGGTCTATAAACATGGCCACCTAAATTTATCCAAATCTCAATCCCGTTATCACTTAACATTTACATTATTCTATTTAATTTATCTAATTAAATATCTTGAATAATGTTATTTAAAATTAGGGGTGTTACAGGCTCCCCTCCTTAAAGAATTTCGTCCTCAAAATTCAATAAGGACTAAATACTAATTATAGCAATCATCTGTAACCACTCCTAACACCTATACTAGTTTATATGGTTAGCGATCATCTATATAAATCTAATATAGACATACCATTCAAAACAGATTAGGATAAGTTACTCGAATCCAGTTTTCTGTCTCCCAAGTACAGTCCTTCTCGTTGTCGCTCCACTGAACATTCACTAACTCGACCGTCTTGGACCTTAATCTTTTCTTATCTCTCGCTACAACCCAAACTGGTTGTCTAACAATTGTCAAATTAGGCTCTACCACCAACTCATCTAATCCTGTTGGAGGAATAGTAGTCTCTGGATCATGCACATACTTGCAAAGATGAGACCCATGAAATACATTATGGACACATGCCATATTGCTTGGCAATTCTACTCTGTTTGCGAGCTTTCCAATCCTTTCTATAATCTGGAATGGACCAACATGTTTTGGTGCCAGCTTCCCCGACTTTCCGAATTGTATCACTCCCTTCATTAGTGAAACCTTAATAAAAACTCTATCTCCAACTGAGAACTCTAGGTCTTCATGCCTTTTATCTACGTAACTCTTCTGTCTAGGCTGAGCTACCTTCATCCAATCTCGGATCAACTCAATCTTCTCTGACGCCTCCCTAACCATATCTGGACCTAAGACTAATCTGTCTCCAGTCTCTAACCAACATGTGGATGATTTGCATGGCCTTCCATACAAGCTTCAAAAGGCGCCATTCCTATACCAGTTTGAAAACTATTATTATAGGAAAACTCAATCAAATGCAGGTGATCTTCCCAAGATCCACCAAAGTCTAGTACACAAGCCCTCAATAAATCGTCGAGTACCTTATTGACTCTCTCAGTTTGCCCATCCGTCTGTGGGTGATATGATGTACTCATCTTGGGCTTGGTACCTAATACTCTCTGTAGACTTCTCCAAAACTCGCTAGTGAATAGTGCATCTCTATCGCTGACTATGCCACTAGGAATTCCATGAAGTCTAACTATGTTCTTCATGAACAACTTCGCCAAAACATGTGCCATCCTGGTTGACCTGACTGGAATGAAATGGGCACTCTTAGTCAATCTGTCCACTATGACCCGTATGCTTTCATTTCCCTTGTTCGACCTTGGTCCGTCTATAAAATCCATGGATATAGAATCCCACTTCCAAACTTGAATCTCTAAAGGCTGAAGCAACCCGCTCGGCTTCTGATGTTCGGCTTTCACTTATTGACAGTTAGCACATTGTCTAACCCATAAGCCAACATCTCTCTTCATGCCTTCCCAATAGAAGCTTCTCTTCATATCTTGATACATCTTGGCTCCCTCAGGATGAATAGTAAACTTAGATCGATGACATTCATCTAGAACTTCTCTTCTCAAGTTCTCTACATTCGGAACACATAATCGTCCCTTCTTCCTCAACCATCCTTTCTGGTCAATGCTAAAATCTTTAAGATCATCGATCTCGGATCCTACCTCGAGTCTTCTAATCTTCTCGGCTATCTCTGGATCCTCTTCCTGTTTAGAAGCTATCCTCTCGATCATCACTGGTCGAATCTCTAAACAAGCCAACATAGCAGTACTCTAACTAGAATCAGTAGTCGATCTCGACTTTATACTGCACGTAGCCAAACCGTCTAAATCCTTCCATTCTGCCAACATAGCTAACACCACATTCTGATGTTTCTTGCTAAGGGCATCCGCTACCTTAATTCCTTTTCCATGAGTATATTCTATACGAAATCATAAGCAGCCAAAAACTCCAGCCACCTCTGTTGTCGCATATTCAACTCTTTCCGAGAGAATAAATATCTTAAGGACTTATAATTAGTGTATAGCTCAAATCTCTCTCCTAAGAGATAATGTCTCTAAATCTTCAATGTGAAGTTCACCGCAGCCAACTCCAAATCATGAGTAGGATATCTTACTTCATTTGGTCTAACCTGTCGAGAAGCGTAGGCAATGACTTTACCAATCTGCATCAATACAGCTCCCAACCCTGTTCCATATGCATCGGTGTACACCACCAACCCTTGGTTTCCATCTGGAACAACTAAGACTGGCGCGTTTGTCAACAAATGTTTTAACTTAAGGAACCCTTCCTCTCATTTTTTAGACCAAATGAACTTCACATCCTTCTTGGTAAACTAAGTCAAAGGTGATGCTATCCGCGAAAAATCTTTGATAAATCTTCGGTAATAGCAAGCGAGTTCGAGAAAACTTCTGATCTCGGTTACCGTCTCTGGTCTCCTCCAATTATTAACAGCTCCGATCTTAACTGGATCTACTACCAAATCTTCATTCGAAACTACATGACCAAGAAACTTGACCTCCTACTTCCACAAATGACATTTAGAAAACTTAGCCTTTAGCTATGCTGCCTTAGCGTCTAAAGAACTACTCTCAGTTGATTCTCATGCTCCCTCTCATCTTTCGAGTACACCAAAATTTATTCTATGAATACTAACACGAACCTATCCAAGTGTTCTCAGAAAACCCGGTTCATCAAGTCCATGAAGAAAGCAGGTGCATTCGTCAACCCGAATGGCATCACTAACCATTCATACGAACCATAACTTGTTCGAATGCTGTCAAAGGAATACTGTCCTCTACCACTCTCAACTAATGAAAACCGGTCACCAAATCTAATTGGGAAAACACTCTGGCTCAACTTAACTGATCAAACAAATTTCAAATTCGCAGCAAAGGATATCTAATCTTGATCGTCCTTTCGTTCAGCTTACGGTAGTCGATGCACATCCGCAATGACCCATCTGACTTCTTCGCAAAAATCACGGTCGCTCCCCAAGACGAACTGCTTGGTCTAATAAAATTCCTTCCCTCTAGACCCACTAGCTGCACCTTCAATTTTTTCATCTCAGTCGGTGTCATTCTACTAGGTTGTCTACTAACAGGTTTAGCTCTTGGTACAAGATCTATCCGAAACTCAATAGCTCGTTTCGGTGATAGTCCTCTAATCGACTCAAATACATCTGCAAACTCTCTTGCAACTCGAACCTGACTTCGCTCCTCCGCTGCTTCCAAAGCACTTAACACAACACAAACACTTCGGTCAGAATTCTCTACTGAGAACATGATTCTATTCTGACTATTTGGATGCCTTAATGATATTTCCCCACCCTGGAAAAATATCCTAGCCTCATATCTACCCAACCAATCCATACCCAAAATGATTCTGAAATCTACGAAATCATAAACATACAAACTACATGCAAACATATGACCTAAAAAATCCAATTCTAACTGGTCACATTTCATCCCTAGAGTTGCATACCCTCCTATTGAATTCACAACCCTTAAGGAAGAAATAAGGTAAGTGGTTTCTAAGCATAACTTAGTAACCAAATTTTGGGATATAAAAGAATGTGATGCACCGATATCAAACAGTATCCTAAATTGGAATACTTTGAATAAAAAATGTACCTTCCATCACACTCTTTCCCTTACCTGCTGTAGTTGATTTGGAAGAAGATAGTGGTCCAATAGCAAAACCTTTCCTTTTTTTCCCTAACTGGCTGTGGACACTGGTTCTTGTAATGCCCAACTTGATCGCAATTGTAACACTTAATATGCTTCTTATCCGCAGCCTTCTTCTGCCCCTTGCCTGACCGACACTCGTTTGCAAAATGACCCTTCTTGTCACATTTGTAGCAGACTAAATCAGCTTTTGACTTCTTGGCTAAATCTACTTTCTGGGCTCCTTTCTTTTTGAAGAACTTTCTCTTCTTTCCTTAAGAACTCTGGGATTCAATTAGCTTCTCTCTAGCACAAATAGCAAGCATCTCTTCATGGAGAATTGCCATTTTCACCACCACATTACAGGGATACGGATATGAGTTAGGGTCACCCTAGCAAGCTCGGACCTCAGTCCTCAAATGAACCTTTCATTCCTTCTGATGTCGGTGTCTATAATAGCATATCCATATCGAGATAGCCCATCAAATCTATTTGCATACTCGATAACTGACATGTCTCCCTGAACTAAATCCATAAATTTTCTCATCAATGCTGACTTGGAAACTTCAGAAATAAACATCTGTTCGAATCTCCTTCGAAAATCAGCCCAAGTCAACTCTTCCTCCAGAACTCTGGCAGTCACACCATTCCACCAGTGAAGTGCTGACCCTTGCAACTGTCTAGAGACCAACCTTCTCTTCTGCGCATCTTCTAAACCCAAATCGGAGAAAATCCTTTCATAGTGTAACAGCCAATTCTCCACTTCTATAGCATCTTCCGTTCCCATAAATGGCTTTCCACCCAAACTGGTGTAGTCTCGGTTTAGCTTGGCATAATTATTCCCAATGGGAATCATAGGATTTGCTCCTCCAATATTTCCAGCCACTCCAGCAATTCCTACTTGCATCAAATTAGCAAGGAACTGATACATCATCCCCGCATCTACTGGTGGATTCCCAGCACTCACATTAGCTTCCGCATTTTGATTAGCGTTAGCCTGTCGACCTTGGTTCCTCCGGGTGTTAGGTCGAACATTTCCATCGGTTGTGGTGCTTCCTCCACCTAGATTTCCTCTTCCGTTTCCTGCTTCCATATCTTCTTTCTCGTAAATATGTATACGAGCCTTAGTAAGATACAGAAGAATGGTCTAAGAGAAAGGGGAATTACGTACTTATATATATACCTATATATCTAATACAAGTACGTTACCAACGCGTTAACCCAAACCTCGATCAAATTTTTGATTCATTGGATTATGTTTTGAAAATCTTTTAATTTTTAATTACTTAAATTTTCATAAACCTATGCTCTGATACCAACTTGTAACATCCCCCACTTGGAGGCCCGAGACTAATGGCTATGGATGTTGCAGTCATCTATAGTTATTAATCCTCGGCGACCAAATACGGTAATGTTAGACAAATTGATATACCATAAACACATGGATATGGAAAAAGTTTAAAATGTCAAAACAACTTTAACATTCCATTCCAAACTCATTTCAACATTCTTTACATAATCCCACAACATTAACCATGTTCAGAAAAATATAATTATTACAATATACTCCAAGAGCGACATATGAAGATGCCTCCTTGGTGATTAGAGTGTATAATAGGCAATAAACAACTTTGTCTTAACAAAACAACACAGTAGAATCACATGAGAAAGAACTTAAATAACTACGTGCCTTCTGCACGACTCCAGAAGCTTTTTCGTCTTAAGAGGTACCTGAAAACCTCTGTTAGCACCAAAATTGGTCACTAACCTCGTTCAGAAAGATTGTGTAGAGATATAAGTGATGAAAGTAAATTAAACAGAGAAGACAATGCTAGTTTAAATGCAGAAAGTAAGAACACCAAATTTATAGTGGTTCAGCGTAATTGCCTACGTCCACTTTGAGGTTAAACTTTATTGATCTTCTTAATAGTTGATTACAAATACAATTCATGAATCAAATGCTTGAATGAAGTTGTTAAGTAGAGAAGATGAGTCTCAAAAATGGCAGAGTCTCCCTAGTGTTCTCCAAAGAAGGATCCATTCCACTCTGACCCTGCCCCTCTATTTATAGACAAAGATGGGCTGGACTTCCCAAGTGGGCTGATGGCCGAACACTCCAGCCCGAGTACAGTGGTCGCTGTATGCCGAGCAAGGTTTGCCGAACGCCGCTACGCCGAACCATTCCTTCTATGCCGAACGGTGTGTTGGTGTCGTGGGAAGTGTAGGATGGTTGTCTGTTGAGGCCGAACGTGCCTCCATCTCAAGCTCTTGAACGAACGGTGTATGCAGGCCGAACGATACCGGTATCTTGAGTAGTTGTGCATACTGAATGTCTTCTGGATGTCGAGTACTACGCCGAACACCATGGGATGCCGAGTACTCCTGTTGCCGAGTACTACGCCGAGTACCTTGGGATGTCGAGTACTCCTGTTGCCGAGTACTACGCCGAGTACCGTGGGATGCCGAGTACTCCTGTTGCCGAGTACTACGCCGAGTACCTTGGGATGCCGAGCGCTCTTGATGCCGAGTTCTCCTATCACCGAGTTCTACTGATGCCAAACGCTAGCGCTGAGCATTGGTTGTCGCCGAGTGCCAGTTGACGCCGAACACTGCTGGATGCCGGACACTATGGATGCTGTGTACTTCGTCGAACACTCCTAGACGCCAAGTGCGTCGCCGAACACTGCTGGATGCCGGACAGTCTGAGATGCCGAGCACTAGTTTCCTGGTCAAATCTCCAGGAAACACTTGCCCCCCAAAGTGTATCGCGTGGCCGAACGTGATGCGCTTTGAATCTGGTCCAATTTTTCTTGATGATGCTTTCTTGAGGAGGCCTGTGATGGAGGTGCGTGACGAACGTGGTTTTGACGCCGAACGGCACGTTCGAAGCCGGACAATGCTCATGTGCCGAATGGTACTTCGTTTCGATGCCGAGCACTCTGGTATTGACCGGTTCTACCGGGTATAGCCTTTTCAACTTCTACCTCCCTCTATATAACCAGGTCCTTCCCGTCCCTTCTCCTTTACCTTTTCGTTTCTGCCATTCTTCCAAGATTTCTAACCTTCTCTAGTCGAACAGATTTACAACTTGAACATTCCTTCCTAAGCTCCTAACTGCAATCTAGGTACCGCTCCTCGTATAACTTGAATAAGTTTCAAATGAGTCAAGTGTGTCCTGTAGGAAGTTTTCGAGTAGGTTGTCCTCATTGCCGAACGATAATGTGAGGCGAGGAGGAAGGATTCGAGGTGTTTGCACATGTGGCTATTGTACTTAGCTCCATCGCGTCGAACCAAAGTCAAAAATGAAGGAAAAGGAAAACGTTGGAGGTTGTAAGGGTGTTGGATGGCATAGCTATGGTTCGGCGTATGTTGTCATGCGCCGAACGATACAGGCTGCCAAATAGTATTTCGTCCGAATGTGGCCGAACACTCGCTAGAACGCCGAACAACAACTTAGCCGAACGAACTAAAACCGAACACTTACTAAAATGCCGAACAACATTCAAATGCCGAACAAACACATACATGCCGAACAGAACTTAGGTCGAACAATTTCAATGCCGAACAACATTCAAATGCCGAACAAACACATGCATGCCGAACAAAACTTAGGTCGAACAATTTCAATGCCGAACAACATTCAAATGCCGAACAAACACATACATGCCGAACAGAACTTAGGTCGAACAATTTCAATGTCGAACAACATTCAAATGCCGAACAGTATAAATGTCAGACTACACTTAGGCCGGTCACTTTATAAATCATATGTTTCCTGCATCTAGAACTGTACTCACCTCAAGGCGAGCTTTTTGAGACGGTCAGCGATGACGGTCTTCGAAGGTGACGATTCAAAGCTAATTTTTATATCTTTAAAATCTTTAGATTCTTATCGCTTGTACACAATTGCTTGCACTAGTTCACACACCACGTGGGGGGAAAACTCGTGTTGCTAATTCTAACGTTCAACGTTTTTTAAGTATAGTTTTCTCAAGCACTTAGCCAGGTTCGTTATTTATTGGGGATGTCGAGAAAATCTAGCTCTGCCACCATATCCGACAGGCCTGGGCCGTCATCAAGGCAAGGAGCCGCTGATACTTCCAATCCGTCGACTTCTCCTTCTCGTAACTTGGCACCTGATGCTCTGGAGGCAACAATCTTGCTAGACAATCCGATCGATTCACAAGCCTCGAAGATCAACGAAGCTGCTCTGCGACGGATATGCTCCATTCACGGGATTCCTTCTGCCGACGTGTTAGTTCCTTCGAGACACGATCGCCCTCATTTGCCCCCAGTCGGGTACACTACCTACAACAAGTTCATGTGTTGGATGGGCAGCGTGCCTCCATTCAATTTATTTCTCCGGGATGTACTGCAGTATATAGACATAGCTCCGTCGCAGCTGCACCCGAATGGCCATGCATTTCTATATGGGACTTACTTACTTTTCATGGCTATCTTCTCCAGATCTCCAACCGCCGGTGATATCAGATACATTTATATGTTCAAGAGACGGAAAGACAGTCCTTCCTTTATGTTCCTCGAGCCATACCACAAATGCCAGATCTTGACAGGGGCATGTAGTAAATTCGCCCTGTACAAACAGGAATGGTTCTATGTGCGCTGCCCTTCTGGTTTCGCTAGGAGATGGGTTGAAGGCAGTAAGTCTCTCTGCTGAGTCACTATTCGTATTTGATCGGAGTCATGCTTTTCCTAACTCTTCATTTCATCTTTTCAGGTATCAACCCGCGTCCGGAAGGCCGAGGATATTCTGAGGCTGTCGAGGCCATTAGAGCTCTTCCTACCGAGGATCGAGACATCCGGACTATCATTTCAAATGAATCACTGTCGGGGTTTGGCTTGCTAGCCCCTGGTCGTCGGATCAGCCTTCCAGAAGGTGTTACCATTCCCAAACCTCCGTCCGGTAAAGGGAAAAAACTTGCCGGATCGTCGTCGCGCCGCGCTCCCGACACGCACGAAGAAGGCGAGCGCAAAGAGGATGATGCCCCTGAAACTCAGGGTGAGAACGTGGGTCCCGCTTGGAATCCGGCAATTGAGGTTCAAGATATTGAGACGTCATCCTCCCCTTCGAAGGGGAAGAAGAAGTTGAAATACACAGTTCAAAAGGAGAAAGTTGGTGGTACCTCAAAAGTTACGCCTACCCCCCCTGAGAAAGAGGCTTCTTCGCAGCACCTGGAAAGTTCTTTGAGGGGTCTGTCCAACCTGTCCATCCCCGATGATTTACTTAATTACGGGTTCGATGATCCTGAAGCTCTCAAATTCTCTTCGCCCGCTAGAGGCAATGTAGGAGTTCAACTCTCGGCTCAAGGAGACAACACTCCGATTAGCAAAGATAAACGAACGGGTCCGTCGGGGGGAACACTAGGACACACACGCACATGCGCATTCCATAATATACTTCAAGTCTTTTTAGCTCGTGAATTCTCCTTAACTCGTTGTTATCTCCATTCTTTGCAGGTGATATGGGCCGCTCTCACGGACTTGATCGCCTTCAGGGGTCTTCTATATTTCATCACTCCGGACGGGATTTCGGTTCAGGCAGACGCAGGGACCGAGGTGATTATGAAGATAGGGACAATCGTCCTCATGAGTCGTCCTACCGCAAGAAAGCACATTCTCAATCTTCCCAGTCCCGCGATCTTCCTCCTCCAACTGAGCCGGATAAAGAGAAGTCTTCGCAGAAGGGTTATCAGTCTGATGCTGCTCGAGAACAACATTCCAGTTCATCGAGTACGAGGCAAGTTCGAGAGCAACGTAAAAGAACGGAATTCTCAAGGCCTCCTCCTCCTACTCCTGCAGTGGACCCAACTGTTGCGGAAAAGATGGTCGACCTTAAGGCCAAGTTTCCGAAAATCTGCTTTGACGGCTTGAAATTCCTCCCACCCATCCATCACATTCCTGGGCACGTGAAGCAAAGTGCCATTGCCTGCAACAACGACGTCTATGTTCAACATGACGCATTCGTGCACTTGGTGGAGAAGATCTCGGAAGTATCTGTTGAGCGTGAACACGAGATTGACCGTCTGAATCTGGAGGCTGACAGCGATAAGAAAATCATCAAACTCCAAGACGAAGAGCTCGCTTCGTATAAGTCAAAGCTAGAAGCCGCCGAACAAGGCGCAAAAAATACTGTCGAGGCAGTTACTCGTTTAGAGGCGGCTCACAAAAAAGAGCTTGGCAAAGCAGTCCAGCGCAGCGGTGCCCTCGCCCTAGAAAAAGACTCTGTCCAAAAGGAAAGGGACGCACTTGCTACTCAAGTCAAGGAGCTGAAGGAATTACTTTCCAAGGAGAAGGAAGACAAAGTAGCCGCTCAAGAAGAATCGCAGCGATACTGTGATGAGATTGTTGCTACCCGACTCCTGAAGACAAAGCTCGATGACGAACTCGCCTGGGTCGAGAAAATGAAGGACGAGGCCCGTGAGGAGGGCAAAAGAATGGCTGTGGAAGAGCTTGATTCTCGCCTCAAGGCGGCCGCAGAAGCCGGCAGGGAAGAGGTCAAAAGTATGTTTGACCCGTTGATCGCCGAGTATGGAGCCCGCGTCCTTATGCCCCGCGACTTAACATTTCTGGGCGACGGCTACCTCGAATCCCTGGCTGAGGCGTGGGAAACTTTGATAAGGATCAGGAAGGTCGAGTCGGGCTCCAACGAAGTCGATGAGGATGCCTTGGTGAAGGAGTTCCTAAGGGGGAATGAGCCATCGGACTTATCCGCAGCATTGGCACTTTATAGCAAAGGCTCTTCCCCTCCGAAAAAGAAGAATGACGAAGCTGGCCCGTCTGGGGCCGATGCTACTACTCCTCACATTGCCGCTCCTTACGCTGCTCAATCGGCCGGTCGGCCAACTCTTGATCCATTCGAGCAACATGCTAGTTATGATCCCGAAGATCCCGGGCTTGGTGTTCATGTGCTGTCGCCTATCCTGGAGGGTGAAACCCCTCGTGCCACCGATAGCCAACCAGACCCTGGTAGGAAATTCTTCTTTCTCTAGAAGTTGAAGAGTTCCCGTCATTTTTCAGCAGTGGCTATTCGTTCTAATGCTCATTCCTTATGTTTTCGTGCAGGTTGCTCTGATGCCGAGCCAACTCCGAGGAGCGATGACGCCAAGGAGGAAGCAGAGAAAACAAGCGACGTTGCTCATGCAGGAGTAACTCCCGGTCCAGACGCTCAAGTGATCGGGGCGCTTGATGATGACAAACTTGATACTTCCTCTCCTGCCGAAGGAAGCGATGAAGTTAAAATCACTGGGGCCTCTGAGCATACTTCAGAGATGAGCATGAAGGACCGTCTCGCCGACGAGGAGAAGAAAAAGGTCAAAGTCAAAGTTGAATCTGAAATACTAGAACTCACTGACCCGCGGAACAGACCTTTGAAAATCATTCTCCCGGGCAGGTCCAACCCACTAGATGTCCCGTCTCCTACTCCTGACTTCGTTTCTCTAGCAAGCAAAAAGTCCAAGAAAAAGCGTGAGGGAGAGGAGTCGTCGAAAACACCAAAGGAAGACAAGAAGAAGAAGTCGAAGAAATAATCGATGCACTTGTTCAACAAGTTTCCTGCTTAAGTTTTGTAATTGTTTTTATCTTCCACAACTTGTAGTTTGTATAGAGAGGTCTGAATTTTGTAGGAGTGATCATGTATCCCCATTTTGGACTTATTGAATAAAGTTTTTAGCTTCTTTTTCGCTTGAGTGATTCTCTTGTCTTTCCTTAGTTTGCTGACTAATTATAGCCATAACTCAAGTTCTTATGAGTTGCATTATCTCCCGGTCCATTCTCGTGTTGTTCAAACATTTTCTAGACATGGCGTGCTTCTCGTACCACATCTCTCGAGTACTTGGACCTTCCGTTGACTCTAGTCCGTGCTTTGGGGACTTAGAATACTCCGCTCCGCACTCTGAGGATTCGGAGATTTGAAGTCGTTTATACTCTAGTCCGCACTCTGGGGACTTAGAGTACTCCGCTCCGCACTCTGGGGATTCGGAGATTTGAAGACGTTTATACTCTAGTTCGCGCTCTGGGGACTTAGAGTACTCCGCTTCGCACTCTGGGGATCCAGAGATTTGGAATCATTTATACTCTAGTCCGCGCTCTGGGGACTTAGAGTACTCCGATCCGAGCTCTGGGGATTCGGAGATTTGGAATCGTTTATACTCTAGTCCGCGCTCTGGGGACTTAGAGTACTCCGATCCGCGCTCTGGGGATTCGGAGATTTGGAATCGTTTATACTCTAGTCCGCGCTCTAGGGACTTAGAGTACTCCGATCCGCGCTCTGGGGATTCGGAGATTTGGAATCGTTTATACTCTAGTCCGCGCTCTGGGGACTTAGAGTATTCCGATCCGCGCTCTGGGGATTCGGAGATTTGGAATCGTTTATACTCTAGTCCGCGCTCTGGGGACTTAGAGTACTCCGATCCGCGCTCTGGGGATTCGAAGATTTGGAATCGTTTATACTCTAGTCCGTGCTCTGGGGACTTAGAGTACTCCGATCCGCGCTCTGGGGATTCAGAGATTTGGAATCGTTTATACTCTAGTCCGCGCTCTGGGGACTTAGAGTAGTCCGATCCGCGCTTTGGGGATTCGGAGATTTGTGATCGTTTATACTCTAGTCCACGCTCTGGGGACTTAGAGTACTCCGATCCGCGCTCTGGGGATTCGGAGATTTGGAATCGTTTATACTCTAGTCCGCGCTCTGGGGACTTAGAGTACTCCGATCCGCGCTCTGGGGATTCGAAGATTTGGAATCGTTTATACTCTAGTCCGCGCTCTAGGGACTTAGAGTACTCCGATCCGCGCTCTGGGGATTCGGAGATTTGGAATCGTTTATACTCTAGTCCGTGCTCTGGGGACTTAGAGTAGTCCGATCCGCGCTCTAGGGATTCGGAGATTTGTGATCGTTTATACTCTAGTCCGCGCTCTGGGGACTTAGAGTACTCCGATCCGCGCTCTGGGGATTCAGAGATTTGGAATTGTTTATACTCTAGTCCGCGCTCTGGGGACTTAGAGTACTCCGATCCGCGCTCTGGGGATTCGGAGATTTGGAATTGTTTATACTCTAGTCCGCGCTCTGGGGACTTAGAGTACTCCGATCCGCGCTCTGGGGATTCGGAGATTTGGAATCGTTTATACTCTAGTCCGCGCTTTGGGGACTTAGAGTACTCCGATCCGCACTCTGGGGACTTGGAGGTTTAAGTCATTTATACTCTAGTCCGCGCTCTGGGGACTTAGAGTACTCCAGTCCACACTCTGGGGACTTGGAGGTTTAAGTTGAGAGCAGTCGTATTTCCACTCTTTAATTTGTATTCATCTACTGTATCGAGGCTAATGTCGTCGAATGAACAATCGAACCACGTTTGCTCACGGAATGAGATTCTACCCCCCAGGATGAGGGACGAAATTTGAAAAATGGACGATCGATTCTCGTCCGCATGGTGATTATAGCTCTTCCAATCAAGTCAAGGAAGGAGGTATATGACAGATGGTTGAATCACATCCATGTTGGGTTAGATAGCCAAATCTCTTACAATTTGCTCCGTATCTCCTTCTAGAAAATAAGGATAATAGATTGTTGAGTAGACAAAGTAAGTTGCATATGTTCCAAGGTGCAGTCGTGTCCATATATTGACAGTGATGGTTAGCGAGTACGTAGTCTACCATTGCTACTTCAAGTTGGGCTTTCGAACAACCTTTCGTGTTCAGGGTAGGATTTGATGTGTAGATGATCAAATCACGTCCACTTTTGACGGATCCCGGCGTCACTGAGCTTCATGAGGGGTATCTGTATTTTGTCGAACTTTGTTCTATGACTCGATTGGAGTGGATGATCGGGCCATATTCATTCCAAGCAGTTTAGGTCTCCAAGTCAAATGTGGAGGTTGATGGATGGATGGTCGGTTGTTCGAATCGATCATAAGTTGATCATACGAATTCGGATCGTCTTGAAACTTTGGCTTCCCTGGCTTTGATTGTTATGTCTTGTTAATCGTGGCTCGATCCAGACTCGGACAAAATCCATCGACATCCATAGTGAGCCTTTGTGTAACTGATCTCCAAGACGAACTGTCACTGGTTTCTCATCAAGTTCTTGGTGTCACGGCCTTGCCAAAAGGCGGGATAACATTTGCCCCCCAAAGGACGTCTTGTGTAAACATGACGTGCTTTGAAAAACCGCAGTCTTTCATGCTGAATATTTCCGTTCAGTTGATTGCTTGACATTCGTCTCTCAATCGTTTCGTTGCAATCTTCTTTTAGACAAATGTTCAACTAGCATGCTTTGCTTTGGTTCTGCCCCCAGTTCTGGGGATGAGTATGGAGTTGATGTATGTTTATACTCCGTCTCGCACTCTGGGAGTACGGAGTTGAGTAGATGTTTATACTCCGTCTCGCACTCTGGGAATACAGAGTTGATTAATGTTTATACTCCGTCTCGCACTCTGGGGGTACGGAGTTAATTAACGTTTATACTCCGTCTCGCACTCTGGGAGTACGGAGTTAAGTAGATGTTTATACTCCGTCTCGCACTCTGGGAGCACGGAGTTGATTAATGTTTATACTCCGTCTCGCACTCTGGGAGTACGGAGTTGAGTAGATGTTTATACTCCGTCTCGCACTCTGGGAGTACGGAGTTGATTAATGTTTATGCTCCGTCTCGCACTCTGGGAGTACGGAGTTAAGTAGATGTTTATACTCCGTCTCGCACTCTGGGAGTACGGAGTTGATTAATGTTTATACTCCGTCTCGCACTCTGGGAGTACGGAGTTGATTAATGTTTATACTCCGTCTCGCACTCTGGGAGTACGGAGTTAAGTAGATGTTTATACTCCGTCTCGCACTCTGGGAGTACGGAGTTGATTAATGTTTATACTCCGTCTCGCACTCTGGGAGTACGGAGTTGATTAATGTTTATACTCCGTCTCGCACTCTAGGAGTACGGAGTTAATTAATGTTTATACTCCGTCTAGCACTCTAGGAGTACGGAGTTAATTAACGTTTATACTCCGTCTCGCACTCTGGGAGTACGGATTTAAGTAGATGTTTATACTCCGTCTCGCACTCTGGGAGCACGGAGTTGATTAATGTTTATACTCCGTCTCGCACTCTGGGAGTACGGAGTTGAGTAGATGTTTATACTCCGTCTCGCACTCTGGGAGTACGGAGTTGATTAATGTTTATGCTCCGTCTCGCACTCTGGGAGTACGGAGTTAAGTAGATGTTTATACTCCGTCTCGCACTCTGGGAGTACGGAGTTGATTAATGTTTATACTCCGTCTCGCACTCTGGGAGTACGGAGTTAAGTAGATGTTTATACTCCGTCTCGCACTCTGGGAGTACGGAGTTGATTAATGTTTATACTCCGTCTCGCACTCTGGGAGTACGGAGTTGATTAATGTTTATACTCCGTCTCGCACTCTGGGAGTACGGAGTTAAGTAGATGTTTATACTCCGTCTCGCACTCTGGGAGTACGGAGTTGATTAATGTTTATACTCCGTCTCGCACTCTGGGAGTACGGAGTTGATTAATGTTTATACTCCGTCTCGCACTCTGGGAGTACGGAGTTAAGTAGATGTTTATACTCCGTCTCGCACTCTAGGAGCATGGAGTTGATTAATGTTTATACTCCGTCTCGCACTTTGGGAGTACGGAGTTGAGTAGATGTTTATACTCCGTCTCGCACTCTGGGAGTACGGAGTTGATTAATGTTTATGCTCCGTCTCGCACTCTGGGAGTATGGAGTTAAGTAGATGTTTATACTCCGTCTCGCACTCTGGGAGTACGGAGTTGATTAATGTTTATACTCCGTCTCGCACTCTGGGAGTACGGAGTTGATTAATGTTTATACTCCGTCTCGCACTCTGGTAGTACGGAGTTAAGTAGATGTTTATACTTCGTCTCGCACTCTGGGAGTACGGAGTTGATTAATGTTTATACTCCGTCTCGCACTCTGGGAGTACGGAGTTGATTAATGTTTATACTCCGTCTCGCACTCTAGGAGTACGGAGTTAAGTAGATGTTTATACTCCGTCTCGCACTCTGGGAGCACGGAGTTGATTAATGTTTATACTCCGTCTCGCACTCTGGGAGTACGGAGTTGAGTAGATGTTTATACTCCGTCTCGCACTCTGGGAGTACGGAGTTGATTAATGTTTATGCTCCGTCTCGCACTCTGGGAGTACGGAGTTAAGTAGATGTTTATACTCCGTCTCGCACTCTGGGAGTACGGAGTTGATTAATGTTTATACTCCGTCTCGCACTCTGGGAGTACGGAGTTGATTAATGTTTATACTCCGTCTCGCACTCTGGGAGTACGGAGTTGATTAATGTTTATACTCCGTCTCGCACTCTGGGAGTACGGAGTTGATTAATGTTTATACTCCGTCTCGCACTCTGGGAGTACGGAGTTAAGTAGATGTTTATACTCCGTCTCGCACTCTGGGAGTACGGAGTTGATTAATGTTTATACTCCGTCTCGCACTCTGGGAGTACGGAGTTGATTAATGTTTATACTCCGTCTCGCACTCTGGGAGTACGGAGTTAAGTAGATGTTTATACTCCGTCTCGCACTCTGGGAGCACGGAGTTGATTAATGTTTATACTCCGTCTCGCACTTTGGGAGTACGGAGTTGAATAGATGTTTATACTCCGTCTCGCACTCTGGGAGTATGGAGTTAAGTAGATGTTTATACTCCGTCTCGCACTCTGGGAGTACGGAGTTGATTAATGTTTATACTCCGTCTCGCACTCTGGGAGTACGGAGTTGATTAATGTTTATACTCCGTCTCGCACTCTGGTAGTACGGAGTTAAGTAGATGTTTATACTTCGTCTCGCACTCTGGGAGTACGGAGTTGATTAATGTTTATACTCCGTCTCGCACTCTGGGAGTACGGAGTTGATTAATGTTTATACTCCGTCTCGCACTCTAGGAGTACGGAGTTAAGTAGATGTTTATACTCCGTCTCGCACTCTGGGAGTACGGAGTTGATTAATGTTTATACTCCGTCTCGCACTCTGGGAGTACGGAGTTGATTAATGTTTATACTCCGTCTCGCACTCTGGGAGTACGGAGTTAAGTAGATGTTTATACTCCGTCTCGCACTTTGGGAGTACGGAGTTGATTAATGTTTATACTCCGTTTCGCACTCTGGGAGTACGGAGTTGATTAATGTTTATACTCCGTCTCGCACTCTGGGAGTACGGAGTTAAGTAGATGTTTATACTCCGTCTCGCACTCTGGGAGTATGGAGTTGATTAATGTTTATACTCCGTCTCGCACTCTGGGAGTACGGAGTTGATTAATGTTTATACTCCGTCTCGCACTCTGGGAGTACGGAGTTAAGTAGATGTTTATACTCCGAGTTGGACCTTTCCCGAGCTGTCTCCAGACTGCTTCACAGCAATGTTGCTTTTTATTGACTCCTGGACAGGCCCTGGCGCCTTATCTCGTCGTACCCACCTAGCTTCCTCTCTTCTTATGAACTGGTGTGCCTTAGAGTAGAAACGCTCTAGCATAGCCGAAGGTTTTCCTGCTAGCCAGTCTCCAAACTCAGAGTCTGGATCCACACCTCTCATTACAGCCATTAGAATTGCATGGTCATTGGGATTACTGACTTCAGTTGCTGCTACGTGGAATCTTTGCAAATATTCCTTCAACGATTCCCCAGGATTTTGGATTACACTCTGGGAGTACGGAGTTAATTAACGTTTATACTCCGTCTCGCACTCTGGGAGTACGGAGTTAAGTAGATGTTTATACTCCGTCTCGCACTCTGGGAGCACGGAGTTGATTAATGTTTATACTCCGTCTCGCACTCTGGGAGTACGGAGTTGAGTAGATGTTTATACTCCGTCTCGCACTCTGGGAGTACGGAGTTGATTAATGTTTATGCTCCGTCTCGCACTCTGGGAGTACGGAGTTAAGTAGATGTTTATACTCCGTCTCGCACTCTGGGAGTACGGAGTTGATTAATGTTTATACTCCGTCTCGCACTCTGGGAGTACGGAGTTAAGTAGATGTTTATACTCCGTCTCGCACTCTGGGAGTACGGAGTTGATTAATGTTTATACTCCGTCTCGCACTCTGGGAGTACGGAGTTGATTAATGTTTATACTCCGTCTCGCACTCTGGGAGTACGGAGTTAAGTAGATGTTTATACTCCGTCTCGCACTCTGGGAGTACGGAGTTGATTAATGTTTATACTCCGTCTCGCACTCTGGGAGTACGGAGTTGATTAATGTTTATACTCCGTCTCGCACTCTGGGAGTACGGAGTTAAGTAGATGTTTATACTCCGTCTCGCACTCTGGGAGCACGGAGTTGATTAATGTTTATACTCCGTCTCGCACTTTGGGAGTACGGAGTTGAGTAGATGTTTATACTCCGTCTCGCACTCTGGGAGTACGGAGTTGATTAATGTTTATGCTCCGTCTCGCACTCTGGGAGTATGGAGTTAAGTAGATGTTTATACTCCGTCTCGCACTCTGGGAGTACGGAGTTGATTAATGTTTATACTCCGTCTCGCACTCTGGGAGTACGGAGTTGATTAATGTTTATACTCCGTCTCGCACTCTGGTAGTACGGAGTTAAGTAGATGTTTATACTTCGTCTCGCACTCTGGGAGTACGGAGTTGATTAATGTTTATACTCCGTCTCGCACTCTGGGAGTACGGAGTTGATTAATGTTTATACTCCGTCTCGCACTCTAGGAGTACGGAGTTAAGTAGATGTTTATACTCCGTCTCGCACTCTGGGAGTACGGAGTTGATTAATGTTTATACTCCGTCTCGCACTCTGGGAGTACGGAGTTGATTAATGTTTATACTCCATCTCGCACTCTGGGAGTACGGAGTTAAGTAGATGTTTATACTCCGTCTCGCACTTTGGGAGTACGGAGTCGATTAATGTTTATACTCCGTTTCGCACTCTGGGAGTACGGAGTTGATTAATGTTTATACTCCGTCTCGCACTCTGGGAGTACGGAGTTAAGTAGATGTTTATACTCCATCTCGCACTCTGGGAGTATGGAGTTGATTAATGTTTATACTCCGTCTCGCACTCTGGGAGTACGGAGTTGATTAATGTTTATACTCCGTCTCGCACTCTGGGAGTACGGAGTTAAGTAGATGTTTATACTCCGAGTTGGACCTTTCCCGAGCTGTCTCCAGACTGCTTCACAGCAATGTTTCTTTTTATTGACTCCTGGACAGGCCCTGGCGCCTTATCTCGTCGTACCCACCTAGCTTCCTCTCTTCTTATGAACTGGTGTGCCTTAGAGTAGAAACGCTCTAGCGTAGCCGAAGGTTTTCCTGCTAGCCAGTCTCCAAACTCAGAGTCTGGATCCACACCTCTCATTACAGCCATTAGAATTGCATGGTCATTGGGATTACTGACTTCAGTTGCTGCTACGTGGAATCTTTGCAAATATTCCTTCAACGATTCCCCAGGATTTTGGATTACACTTGACAGAGACATCACGTCCTTTGGGCGCGTAGTGTGTATCTTGAACTGCTCAATAAACTTCTTTGCCAACTCCTTGAAATTTGATACGGATCGCGGAGGAAGTCGGGTGAACCACATAGTAGCGATCCCAGATAGAGTAATCGGAAAGCACCTACACTTGGTGGCATCATTCGCTCTGGCTGAATCCATCATCCATTCGTACCTCATGACATGTTGTCTAGGATCAGTCTTTCCTTCATATGCGAGAATAGTAGGCATAATAAACTTCCTGGGGTACGCCGCCTGCAACACAACATCCGTGAACGGAGTATGACTTCTTGACACTCCCCAATCGTCATTCGATAACCCCTGATTTTCCTTCATCAACTGCCTGATCATGGCTGTCAGATCTGGTGTCTGTATGGAAGGCGGAAGGTTAGTGTCTGTTCTACGTGCCTGACCATGCTGGTGCCTCCTCTCCTGGCGACCTGCCAATCGTTCGTCCTGAGGTCCGACATCGTTAGCGTTTTGATGATCTGGACCTCCATCCTCCATTTGTACTCCGGTCCTGAAGTTCCCAGCTCTTGCTTGGTTACGGTCTCCAGTCGTCTGAACATCAGCTTCTACTCGTGCAGCTTCAGTCTTACGTCGTCTGCGCCTGGGAGGTTCATCAGAGGAAGTTGAGCTGTCAGATGAAGAGTAAGGAGCGGGATTGCCCCCAGCATTCTATTGCTGCTGTTGAGTGAGTTGTGCCATCAGGTTGGCGTTAGCTTGCATCTGCTCTCCTAGTTGTCTCCTGCTTTCCCTGAGTTCTCTCATCAAGTCATTGAACTCTATTCTGGTGACAACTGGAGTCTGTTCTTGAGCGGCAATTCCTGCACTCGGAATCGCTGGTTGATTGCTAGGTCCTGCATGTTGCACACTAGCAGTTTCATGGGCACCCGCATTATGAGAAGCTGACCTGGTACGTGGTCTTTCCATTGTAGAGCTATTGGTATGAACTTTGAGTAGAATAAACGGATGTCCTATCAGTGAGTCGGATCTTCCTTGAGGGATTTGTTCAATCCAGTAGCTTCAAAGCAGATCCTTGAGGTCTGAGAATTCGATTCTCAGTGAAAGCACCAAAGTGTTAGCACCAAAATTGGTCACTAACCTCGTTCAGAAAGATTGTGTAGAGATATAAGTGATGAAAGTAAATTAAACAGAGAAGACAATGCTAGTTTAAATGCAGAAAGTAAGAACACCAAATTTATAGTGGTTCAGCGTAATTGCCTACGTCCACTTTGAGGTTAAACTTTATTGATCTTCTTAATAGTTGATTACAAATACAATTCGTGAATCAAATGCTTGAATGAAGTTGTTAAGTAGAGAAGATGAGTCTCAAAAATGGCAGAGTCTCCCCAGTGTTCTCCAAAGAAGGATCCATTCCACTGTGACCCTGCCCCTCTATTTATAGACAAAGATGGGCTGGACTTCCCAAGTGGGCTGATGGCCGAACACTCCAGCCCGAGTACAGTGGTCGCTATATGCCGAGCAAGGTTTGCCGAACGCCGCTACGCCGAACCATTCCTTCTATGCCGAACGGTGTGTTGGTGTCGTGGGAAGTGTAGGATGGTTGTCTGTTGAGGCCGAACATGCCTCCATCTCAAGCTCTTGAACGAACGGTGTATGCAGGCTGAACGATACCGGTATCTTGAGTAGTTGTGCATACTGAATGTCTTCTGGATGTCGAGTACTACGCCGAACACCATGGGATGCCGAGTACTCCTGTTGCCGAGTACTACGCCGAGTACCTTGGGATGCCGAGTACTCCTGTTGCCGAGTGCTACGCCGAGTACCTTGGGATGCCGAGTACTCCTGTTGCCGAGTACTACGCCGAGTACCTTGGGATGCCGAGTACTCCTGTTGCCGAGTACTACGCCGAGTACCTTGGGATGACGAGCGCTCTTGATGCCGAGTTCTCCTATCACCGAGTTCTACTGATGCCGAACGCTAGCGCTGAGCATTGGTTGTCGCCGAGTGCCAGTTGACGCCGAACACTGCTGGATGCTGGACACTATGGATGCTGTGTACAGTGCGTCGCCGAACACTGCTGGATGCCGGACAGTCTGAGATGCCGAGCACTAGTTGCCTGGTCAAATCTCCAGGAAACAACCTCAAATCTCAAACTACTCAAAATCAATTGAGTACCCGGGAGTTTACGGGGAAAACATAAACTTTGAGTCAGACATAAAGCCTGGTATGAGTAATAATATACCATCTCAAATCATTTCTGTGCCCCTGCATCCACAATGGTTAATTCAATTCAAAACATTATTAGGTGATGATATGCAAAACCATTGAATCAATTCTGGCTTACCCATCCCCAATTCATTTTGATTATCTGTCATAATTATAGTTTCTAGGATTACTATTAACCTAATAGTTTTCATGAGCTAACTAATAATCAATTAAACTTTTAAGGGCTCCTTATCCAATTATATAGTTTTCATGGGATTACTATGAGCCTATTGGTAACTCCAATATCATTTCTTTCATCCTAGTTTTCATGGGCTGACTAGGAACCTATTGACTGACAGTCAATATCTTTCTTTTACCCTAGTTTTCATGGGCTAACTAGGAACCTATTGATTATTTGTCAATATTTCATTTTCTTATCCGGATATAGTTTTCATGGGCTTACTATAAACTTGTCTAACTGACATCTTCAATTTTACATAATTTTCATGGGCTAACTATGAACCTATTAGCCCTTGCCAATATCATTTTTCCTTACACAATTTTCATGGGCTTACTGTTAACCTATTGGCCCTTGCCAATATCTTTTATTTATTCACTACTAGGTCAACCTAATTGGTTATTCTACCTTTTTCCAAAGTACAGTTTTTTTTGGATTCATTGAATATATACACATATGAAGAAGCAAACAATATAACTTGGTTAATTCTTTTAAACCATTAAAACTTCTTCATAAATTCCATTTCAAAATACTTTGCTTATTAATATGCCATGGTTTTGCTTTTAAATGAGATTGGGTTATTTATTTTGAAAACTATACTTTCGAAACCTTGCTTTCGACCTCACTGGATAGCCTCCTTCGAAAGCATATATCTCTTTTCAAAACATTGGAATTCTGCCTTTAAAAACACTTTAAAATCTTTCTTTCGAAACCTTTCGAATATAATAAAGACTACTTATTAATTATTAGAAGCGTAGCTTCGAAACCATTGGAAGTATCTCTTCCTAAAGCATTGAAAGTCCCCCTTTCGACATCATTAGGTTTACTTTTTTTAAATATCATTTTGGTCCAAGTAAATATATAAACGAAAGTATCTCTTTCGAAACCATTCTTTATCATATAAAATATTGGAAAATTTATGATGGCGTCGAAACCATCTCTTTCGACCGAGTTGAAAGCTTACCTTTAAAATATTTAAGGATATCTTCGAAACCCCTTTCGAAACCATTGCCTTTGAAACACATAACCCTTTCGAAAACATTTAGAAAGTGGCTTAATATAGCTTTAAAACAAATAGTACCTTTCGACGGTATTGATAACTTCAATATACTCGAAGAGCAAAAGAATCAGTGGCAGGGCTTCGACTAGGTCGGAACCCCTTCTTTCGAAAGAATTGATTTATAATTAAAGGAACTCCGTTTTCTTTTAAAACAAACATGGCCACCCCTTCGAAAGCCATTATAAACTACTTTCAAAAACATACGTATCGACTAAGTCAAAATCTTAGTAAAACAAAGGCAAGCGCTTATTTTTTTAAAACAAACTGAGGTAACGACTCCATAGGAATCTATGCTTTCGACACCATACCTTTCGTCTTTCTCCAATCCACTACGTATCATCTAGATGATACCATGTGTATTGAATTTAACTTAATGGGGTTTCGACATAGTCGAAGGCGGAAGATAAGGGTGAAAGGTACTCTAAATAGAGGCAAAATCTGTTTTTCTGGATTAAATACTAAATTAAGCAACTTATATAAACCAACCTACCTACGTGTAAATTTCTTATTGGCTGCCTTAACTTCTCCCATGCTTTTCAAAACTAACCGCCTTTTTATTTTGGATAAGTATCAAACTTAAAATTTTGCAAATAAAACCTTCCTCTTTATTTACCCGTAAATCATTTTGATCCTCTTCTCCAAATAATTTATTTTTTTATATCAAATCAGTTAAGAAAAATCCCAAAATTCACTGAAATTTACTTTGATCATGTTATCTAACATATCAAAATTTCAAATCCAAATTCTCAATATATTTTCTGAAATAAATTATTAAACCCAACATGCTATATTTTCATTCAAAAATTCATAATAATCTTTCCAAAGCCTGGAAAATTATCAAAATTAAAACCCAACTCTAGAATCATGTTTTGGATAACATATAATTTTTCCATGGCATTTAAGCATCAATATCACATGGTTTTGATCTAAAACCGTATGAACCATTATTTAAAAAATCTTGTTTAAATTTAAACAAACCATAATCAAGCATATCATCGTCAAACATCATATATACGAATTAAAACTGAAATCCGAAACATATATTTAACAAATAGAGATGGAAATTATCATTCACCTTAATCTTTGATAAGGAAAATGGATTGAGATGAGTTTGATTCCCCATGTTACTTTCTCTTCTTTTTCTTTGAATTTCCTCTTCTTCTTTTCTTTCTAATGGCTGGCCTTATCTTCTTTTCTTACATTTTTATTTTTGTGAGATAATGAACATGAGTGTGAATGGCTTAAGGGTAAACATATATATATATATGTATGTACTATTTGTTTTAAAGCTATATATATAAAGGTAAGGTTAGGTGTAGTTAAATCCCATTATACCCTTACATAATTTAATTAGTCTATAAACCACTCTTTAGCCCGATTAAATTAATAAGCACGACCACTTAAATTTATTCAAACCTTAATCCCCTTATCACTTAACATTTACATTGTTCTTTTTAATTTATCTAATTAAATATCTTGAATAATGTTATTTAAAATTCGGAGTGTTACATAAGTGTAAATAAGTATTTAAATTTATTTTGGGTTGATTTAATTATAAGGCCCGAAGCCCAAACAAAATAAAGGTAGGGTTGAGAAAGTATGCTAAGTAAGTTATGTTGACGTTGAGAATCCTTATCTCATTTTTCTCAAGTTACAGTAAACCAAGCAAAACCTAGTTCTTCCATTTCTAAACCTAAACCCAAAAACCCTTAGTTTAGTCCAATCCTCTTGCAAGTTAGATTTTTTTCAAAGTAAATAAGTTCAAGTAATCTCTAAACCAAAATACATCTCAAATTTTTTCTGTTTTACTATTTATAGTAAGTAATTTAGGGCTTTATTGTTGTTTCAGGATGAATTGCAGTTAAAGGTTTGATGATTTGTAATTAAGCTGCTGTGGGGTGCTATTACTACTAATTACTAGAATAAAGGTGAGTAATTTACTCACTACTGATTCTAATATCACTATACTATGGTTGAAAATGAGTTGGGTTAAAATAGTTGACTGAGAATGATTACAGTAACTAGTGTTTGTTATTGCTTCTAAACCTAGTTTGTATGCTGCTGAAAATGGCTACTGTAAACTAATTATTGCAAGTTTGGATGTTTAGTTATTATAAGAGATTTGTAGACAAGGTTTAGTAGTGATGTGGATGCCTAAAATCAAATTACGGTAGCCAGAAACGGTGACAATCATCACTTGAGTCGATGCCTGGAGCGTGCTCTAGGCCCTCGAAACGGTCGACCGTTAGGTCGCATCGATCGACCAATGACGGCCGATCGATGGACACTTTAGGTCCACTGGTCTAGGCATTTGGAGCCTATTTTGCTCCAGGCTTTTGCAGATATGATTGTTTTTGTTTTTTCTCTGATTTCCTTAGTTTAAATTGTGGTTTTTTACCTTATTAGATCATAGAATTGCCATTCTATGAATTTGGGTGAAATTTACAATATTAATGTATTATATATATATAATTAAAGAATTTTGAAAAATAATTCTATAAAATCATAATATATGAGATATAATTTGAAAACTTCTTTAATAAGTTTTATAAAATTCTCTTATGGTAATATTTGTGAATTTGAATTATTACATAATGATAGTAAACCATTTAAAATATTAATTTTAAAAGCCAAAGAATGATATTTCAAGACTATATTTAAATAAGAAGGGTTTTATATCTATTAAATATAGTCAATAGACATGTTGTTGTTTAGTATCACTATATTGATTAATTCTTTGACTTGTATGATAGACTATTTTATGGAGTGGAGTTTACTATCTTATAATAAATATTCAAAAGTCACTAAGTGGTTATGGGACATTAAGCGAATCTTGAGTATTTAATTTTTAGGAAGTATATAACAGTTTTGGGATGTGGTGACTCACTTTTAGGCTTGTTCATCGACGTGCTTCCATGTACGTCTTTGCATGTTGACTCATTTTTGGACTTGTTTTCGACGTACTCATATGTACGCCTGTTATGATGATATTAGGCTCATCTTGTTTTAGCACGCATCTAGGCGTGGGCAACACTAGGCTCATCTTTATAATTACACACATCTAGGCGTATTTGGCAACATTAGGCTCATCTTATTATTACGCGTATCTAGGTGTGAATGGCGACACTAGGCTCGTCTTGATAACTTGCTTTTTGATTAATGATATGCTTTGAGATTTCTATTACCATATTTTGAGATTGCTTTTGATAAGCAATTTATTGATTTATGACACGGTGATTTGATGAATGGTATATTTGTTTTAGTTAAGACTTGCTTTCATGCTTATTTTCAACTTGCTTTCATGCTCGTTTTGTGGGCTCTACTTGCTTTTATACATGTCTTTTGGATTTCACTTGCTTTTATGCAAGTTTGTGGTTATGATTGTGAGGTATTTTGGTTCTTCTTAGTTTGATGATGAATTATTTGAGTTAAGCCATTATTTAATTAGATCTTTACTTATTATAAAATTATGGCTACATTATTATTATTCATATATGTTAGACCATTTGATCTCACTATTATTGAATTATAATTAGCCAGACCGTGTATTATTTTTATAATACTTGGGTCAGACCGAGGCATTTCAGGTATCAAGACTTAGTGACCTTTAGATGTTGGCGTAGCTTGGAGATAATTATATATGTAGTATATTTATACATCTTTTTGGGTCTAGTACATATATCGGTGTTATTATTGAGATAGAGATTCATATTATGTACATATTCTTTGACACTAGCCTTAGGCTTGATTTGTATATTATGTGAGTCTTGTATTATCTTTAGTAGACTCATCGTGTATCTATTTTCATGTTGATAATTTATATTCCGCTTTGTTCTGTGATTATGTATTTTCTATGATATTATATATTATTCTAAATTCCTTTTTAGCCATCGTATTTATCGCTATGTGCCATTATCGTACACCTCAATTAATCAGTTCAGATTCTCAAATTTCGGTAAGATAGATGTGTCGGTGTTAGCCCAAGGGAATATTCACGCTTGGTCTCTCCTAACCAGCCTTATTCTCCATATTAGTAGACGATATTACTATGTAATATTCTTTATTAGTATGGATATCGAGGTGGGGCGTTATAGGAGTTGGAGCAGGAAACTTCATATGATCAAGATGAGGGATCTTACTTACGTTTCTATACCTATAATTGTTCATATTATTTCAATTGCTTACTATATGTTTGACTTGTGTATTGCGTGTGGTTTATAGTCTTGAAGAGGACCGAACTGCGTAAGATTTGGTTTGAATTTGGATGGAAATAATTAAGTATGTGCTTCAGGGATGGCGACACTGTTAGGTCATCGATCAACCGCCAACCGATAGACCGCTAACGGTCGACCGGTGATGCTTTCGGTGCACCTACCTGTGTCTACATATATTGAAAAAATGTAATACAAATAAAATAATAAAATATATAAGAATATACTATGTTTATTGAAATTAAAAACATAGAATTCAACATAAGATTTTACAAAGGAATGGTTATCTAAAATTTAGTCTTTAATTATATTTAAAGGTTACCAAGTTATTAAAAGAAAATCAACTTTTTGTTTTAAAATTTAATTTACAAGTTATATAAATTTTGGAAAATAAGAGATAATTTTTGTTTAATATTTTAAGTATCTTGAAGTGTGTTTTATAATTTATATGATCATGTATTGGTGCTTTATAAATATATATGTAAATATTTGATTTATATTTAATTGTTTAAATAAAGATTTTATTGAATTTTATTAATTCATTTCTGAATTAAATTGGCTAATTTAGTAAGATTATAATGTATTCTTATTTCACATCTCTTCTTTATTGATCTTGGATGATATGATTGATTCACCTTTGATAGTGATTTGATTTGGTGATTTTGACGTGATGCAGGGATGACATTCTTTAGTACGATTTTATGATATTTTATTCTATATGACGAGAAATATGAATAAATGGAGTTATAATAGTGTCTAGTATGGAACTTTTAAAAATATTTCTCCAGTTATTCTTTGGACTCATTATGTAGACTAATATGGGGACTGAGTGTAGTTTATGAGCAGTGAATAAACGTTTGAGTATCATACAATGGTATGGGACTTTGTTATGATAGTTATTTGGTTATTCATTGTAAGTAGATAACACTCACGTGACATAAATAATTTCATAAGATTATACTTACGTGAGGTGATGCTCACAGGAGTAAGCAGGGTAGAGTGCCCTTGTATTTACAAATACTGTATGCCATTACCATGTGTACTCCTAGATTATTAGCGAGAGAGGACCAGATGGCGAGTATCCACCCTAGCGGCCTGATTTTGGAGTCTCCCCCAGATCTATGACACCATAGAGAGTTTATATTGGGTTAGGTGCCCCAATAGGTAGGTGCCCTTTGGCCCTTGTGCCACTTAGGCTAATAGTCTATTGCCTATAGGGGTAAGTGCATGGTCATGGTTGATTGCTTTGCATAGACAAGCAATACGTGGATAGTTGTCACAATGATCGTCGAGGTAACCAAAGACTATATATGTATGTATGTATAAATATAAATAGGTTAGGAAAATTAATAATTACAGTAAGGGGGAAAGAAATTCTGTTTTAATTTAATAAATACACACACACACACATCAACCTGCTGTTAATTTGAATAGATTTTAATTTAAGTTCAGATTTATAAGTATAATAACAGTAAACAGGAAAATATACAAGTACAGTAAGATGTATAAAAACCATTCTGTTTTAATTTAATATACATGTATATATATGTATATATATGTATATATATATGTATATATATATATAGAAGATTTTAGAAAAAATATAGGAATTTAAAAATGTTGTAGGGTTTATATAAAAAAAATTAGATTTTTGAATGTATATAGGTTATTTTTTAGTATATGTAGTTTCAAAGAAAAAAATAAAATAAATATACATATACGCATATTTTAGCTTACTAGTTTATTTTAAATATGTATTATGGTGATTAACATGTTTAATTAACTTATTTAATTATTTTAGTTACTAAGAAATTATTAAAGGAAAAATAGTTTGAAATTAAATTTATTAAATGGCAATTAATTGTCCAGTTATTTAAAATGTTAATAAACCATATAATGTTTATACAAGGTCTAAAATCGTGGAGAGGCAAACTGGTTTGGATTGGGTTGCAAAACAAAAGGCAAAGGTGAGTTAATCTCACTCAAATTGGATTGCTGGTGAATTTAAAATAGTTAAAATTTAAATTATTGGATGATTGATTGAAATTGATAATTATTATCAGTATGGATGTGGTATTATATATAGTAGTGTATATATATATATATATCAGAGTGATTGATATTCCCACATTATATAGCGGATGAGACCCTATGCGCCCTACATAATAGCGGATGACCCTATATACTGCGATATCCCCCTCGAAGTGGGATTGGTATTTTTTTATATTGTGCTAACGTCTGTGGATGCAGGGAAAATAGGTTGGAGGGATCCAACTGGATTCCTTAAAAATATTTAAATTTATTCACATATTCAATGATATGATTATTTGATAATCTGTGATAGGTTATAGTATAAATTGAAATCATTGAATGTTACGGTTGGGTTGAATATATTTTGGTATTTTAGGATATCAAAAATATAAAGATTGGATTTTGAAAGGGAATAAAAAGGGAATTTTAAAGTAAATTATTTATATTGAAGTTGAGTAAATAAAAAGGGTGAACTTGGTAAAAAGTAAATGGTTGATTTTGAAATCCTATTTAATAAATTCTGGGGTATGGGAAAATAAGGATTTTGAATAAATGGGAAATAAAGAGTTTTGAGGACTTAAGCGATATTGTTTAAGAATTAAAGGATTTATTTTTAAATCCAAGATTTAAATGGTTTGGGAAAAGTAAAAGGAGGATTTTGAAATAAAGTATGAAATTGATGTTACAAATTTAAATAGGATTTTGAATCAGAAGAGGGAAGTAAATCTGAAAATTCAGGGTTAGGGTAATTTTGATAAATTCAGAAATAAATTTCAAAATGAAATTAATTCAGAAAGTCGATTTGAAAATCGATTAAGTGTTTTTGAAATAGTGATTAAAAGGAGAATGAGGCTATGGATTTATAAACTGGGTTATAAATAAAATGAGGTAATTATCAGTGGATAATTTGGAATTATAAATTCACGGTGAAAATTTATAAGGGAATGGATAAATTGTTTTAAAAATAAATAGTGGTTTTATTTTTAAAGTAGGGGAAGGAAAATTTACGGGATTTGGGACATAAATTAAATTGGAGATAAATCGAGAAGGATTTATAAATGATTAGATGGGCTAAATTGAAATGAAAAGTGTATTTTCCTGAAAAGCCAAGTATAATTTCAAAGGAGATTTTTAAGTATAAATTAGAAGTTTTAAAAGTGGTTTTGAAAGAATGTTTTAGAAAAATTATTGTTTAGTTGTTTTAAAATTGTTAAAGTAAATATTTATTTAAGTTAATTATAGTAGTAATTATTTTTAAAGGTTAAATTAGTATTTTGATGTAAAGGATAACTAGTAAATATTTATACCTTATATAATAGTTTTATTTTAAAAGTAGTTTTGGCTAAAGCTTTACTTAGGAAATTTATTATAGAATTTCATAACTATTATTTTGAATAAAGTGATTCAAGTAGTTTTATTTTAAATGTTTTAAGTGTATGTTTTGGATAAAGTGATTTAATTTATTTAAAATCCAAATTTAATAAGACTTGGAGTTTTTAGTGGAAATAAAATAATTGGTTGAATGATTGTTTAAATTGATAGTTAAATAACCGACTATCAATATTGGCCAATGCGCTGATCATTTCGAAGAGACCGAGATCAGATTTATTATCCGAAAACCACTTCGATCCGGTTTGAACGTTTGCGAATGAATACTGTGAAGATGATGAAGACGATGATTTGGTTTGTTCAGACCCAGGACAACTTGTATGGATGCTATTAGACCAGCGTCATTGGAGGACGGTGAGCATTCTAAGTAAATGAGATCTTTAAAAAGGTAACGCTTAGCCTCAAGCCTCATCAACTAGGAATGGCTAAAACAGGGGAGGTGCAGCAAGGCTAAGTGGGTAGCACCCAATTAGGGTAAGGTCATCTCTGTCTAGAGTCCCTTTTTGATCTCGGTTGTGTGGGGGTTGCTGATCCCAAACGTGGGGTGATCTTATTCGGACTATCCAGTAAGGGGTAGCTCCGGTCTTGTGTTGCAAGGGATCGGGAGTGGTCCTCGGTACTCTGATCTAGGCCAGGTACTATGACGGGCGGTACCCCAGTAGCCCTGCCATTGTATGGAATCCTTTCTCTAATAAGCACTCGTACGGTTTTGATTGTGCCCAACTATGCTGGAACGTGAGATGCAAGCATTTCAGCTAGATTCTATTTTACTTTCTATAGACATTATTATAATATCAGACGGTTTTGATATAAAATGTTTTGGTTATCGTAAGGTAAAAACCCAACATGTTTATTTGCGGCGTGGTCTTACGAGATACCTTTGATTTTCAAAGGATTTTGAAAACTTTAATAATTCAATCGAGTGTGTTTTCTCACGCTGGTTTTCCAGACTGACTCGGGTGTTATTTTATTATAATGCTCGGGTCAGACCGAGTATTACAGATTCAGGATAGGATGCTGTGGAGCTCAGCAGACGAGCTGGATGGCGAGATGTATCACACATACTTGATGTATATTCCGCTATGTATCATAAGTTGTATAGTCAGTTTGGTGAGGACAAGTTATTATAACTGTTCAGCACTGTGCTATTATTCTGTGTTGTACTCTGATGATGTAATGTATAAACAGTTATAGTTCTTTTTGTATAAAGGTCAATTGTTATCTATTATATATTGTTTCGCTGCAATTGTGAGATTCTGATGTTGTTTTTTTTCTATTTTCTTCTTCTACCTCTTTCTTCTTTTCCCTAATGAATCATATTTCCATCCACCTTGAGTTAATCTATTGGAGAATATTGTCGACTCAAAGGGGTAGGAATTTTCGGGTCATTACATTATCTATGTAATACTCAGGTTAGTCCGAGATATTTTAGGTACAGGGATGATGAGACCAACTTGTGTTTTGTGGGCTTAGAGGAGACTTGATATATAAGAATGTTGTATATTATTAGTGTGAAGTAGACTCATTGTATATTTGACACAATGTTGGATATTGATTATATATTATATATCATCGATGTTTTGTACTCATTGACCCTTATATATATATATATATATATATATATATATTTCATATTATATCTTGTCACTGCGTTACTGACTCTGTGTTCTCTATTATATAATGTATATTGTCTATTGTTCCATCATGGAGATGCACTTGTTTATTGCTTCGTGCCGATACTATATACATATAAGAGGGATTTTTGATATACGTACCAATGTTATACCAAGGAAATATTCACATGTGACAGCCCAATATCGTCTTAGTCTTCGTATTATCTAATAGTTAGTTATAGTGTTGGATAGAGGTGGGGTGTTTCAGGATAAATATTCGATTCTCGGGAAAGCAGATAAGGATGGGGATATGAAGTTATTCATATATAAAAATTATTTTTTTTGATCTTGTTAAGATTATAGTTTATATTCTGTTTATTTTAGTATATGATCATTATGTATTTGTTGTTTTATTAAATTAAAAGTTTATATTATATACATTTAATGTATATATACTACTAAACATTATTTATTATCATCATATTGTTTATTTTTCATACTTTTATAATAAACATGACTGAAATTTTTTCACCTTAAATCAATAATTTATATTTATATTTATGTTTTTAGATTTGATCGTCAATGGATATGATAATATTTAATATTTGTCCTCATCCATAGGATGTAGATATCTGATATCCTGAAATGGTATTGGATGCGGATGTAGACGCGACATTACCCGCATCCAAAAGTATCCATTGATAGGTCCACATTTCATGTTAGGATGTTTATATGATTAGTTAAATGCAAAATTTATGAGGCTTGTTCTCCTCATCGGACTTCTGCCCGAATATCGTTTTCTCTCTTTTAGATTCTATATGGAAGATTTTTGGTTACTCCTATTTGTAATTTGAGAGAAAAGTTTACTTCAGGGAATGCTTGCTGGATAGTTGAATTTTCTAGAGACGTGGAAGCGTTGCTTATTTATATAAGTTATTATTTCATGCGTGGTTATATGTAACGACCCATAATATTATCACTTTAATTGGGAATATTTAATTAACTTAAATATTCAAAATAATCATTTTAAAATAATAAATAAATCTTTTTAATAATGATAATAAGTGATTTATAATGGTTGTATAAATATCTATACTTGTTTTATAAAATATACAAACTTCGTCGCATTTTGTCAGTTCGATGTTGTATTTTTACAATCGCATTTTAATATTGTTTAATATGGTTTAATAATTCAAATAAACTTGTTTTAATTATTTAGAGTTGATATGAAATTTATTTTCAAGTTTTGTTTACATGAATAAATAGTTTGACTAAAAATTGAAAATGTAACCGAAATTCATTTTTCGGATATTCGACTTTTCGTCGGGCAAAAGTTATTATAAATTTTTAAATGCACTATTTTACATATGAATATACATATATCATTTACCTAAGTGCAAATAACAATTAATCTACCCTAATCATGATTAGTATTTTCTAGAATATAATTAAGTAAAGATATTATTTTGATTTTGATGTGACATTTGTCATAATTAAAAAAAAGATATTTTTGGATTTGATTTGACGTTTTGCAACTTGATTAAGAAATTAGCACATGGATTTAGGAAAAGTACATGCACTTGAGTATGTTGAAAAGGAAGTGATGATGAAAAGATGCAGTATAAAGGGTATTTTGATAATATCTAAGGTAAGTTTTGTAATTTGGCTAAAGGGTATTTTGTTTCATTTTCCACCTTTTCAAATCCCATAAATAGGACCCTTACCTTCACTTTCAAAGAAAACTTCTACATTCACTTCTTTTAAGTTATTTCCATGGTGTCTTCTTCTTCTTTCTTATTTCCTTACTTTAAATTCTCAAAACAACATCAAACGAAGTTGTAACACTTTCAAACTTGGCCAAAGACCTTGCCTCATCAATGGAAGGTTGTATACCAAGTTTGAGTCGAAAGCACAAAGGTTTGATGGCCCATTCCTAGCATGTGCCGTGAGCAATCATGGATGGAGGAGGGGATGGCTATGAGCAAGCAAGGAGGTGGAGGTTTTGGGTATGAACTAGAGGATGGTGGTGGCCTATGGCCATGAGCAAGAATGAGAGGGGAGGCTTTGGATCGTGAGCTATACGGGAGGATGGAATGGTTTGGTGATGTCTTGGTTAGGTTAGAAGATGATAGTGAAGTGCTTTGGTGATTGGAATGTTGGTAGGCAGTTTGGGTTAAATAATGGTGAGAACTTGATTTTATTTTTATTCAAATCTTAAAATGATTATAAATGATGATATACATATTTAATTAGTAAATTAACGTGCTTGGATAAATATTTGGATGGATATTGTTTGATTTGATTGGGTTGAATAATTGTTTGATTATGATAACGTGGAATTATTGCAGCATATGATATGAAAATCAAATTTGTTAAGGTAACATAGTTACCTAGGTTAACCATAGAAAATTCATGAGAAATTATTATATATTATATCTTAAAATATTATATATGGAATTTATTAAGCCTCATTTAAAAGTTAAAGTGAAAAGATATCATCTTGAGAATTGTTTTTAATAGAAAGGATAAGTTTTTAATTTATTTGGGAAAATAATATTTAAAAGTTGAAAAAAATATAAAAATATCACATAGTTTGATATAAAGGAGTTTTAAATAAAAAGATAGAAAATTTAATATTATAATATTAAATATGGAAAATAAATATTTTTAAATCAAATAAAATAGTCAAATATGATATTAAAATGATTTATAAGTATTTCAGACAGATTTCAAAAAATTTGACTAAAGTGTGAAAATTGAACGCGTCGCGTAACGGTAGTTCGCGTCGTAAAAGTTAAATCCATGTATAGAATGGAATATGAGTCAGAATTCTTCAAAATAAGAATTTTTCGGACCTTTATAGTCATATTTTGCAAATGAAAGAGAAAAATTAAGATTTCATTTACTAAAATTTGAGATATGTCCAAATCTAGTTTTCAAAATCGTCACGTTTTGGCAGTTCGTAAAATATTGTTTTCGACTCTTTAAAAATGTATATTTTTAATCTTTAAAAATATGAAATAAAATCCATAAATATGTTAAAATGTTTTAGAAGGGATTTGGGTTATAAAAATGGACATTTATATAATGAAATTGGTGTTTTGATCTATAAAGCTTTAAAATCACTATTCACCAGCAAGTAAGCAACGGAATTTGACAACTTTTGAACAAATGTTTTAAACTTGGGTTTTGCTTCTCGAATCTTTTGGAAATGTTTTTCAAATAATTACAAAAGTATTTAAAAAGGTTTAGAGTTGACCAAATAACTTGACCGCCTTATGGGTGACAGAGAGATAGTCTCTAGGTTGGAGTTTGGAAAACTAGTTCCCAGCTCCCTCTAGTTATCCGGACTGGCCCGGCAGACAGGATAGTTAATTTGATTTACTCGAACCGCATTTTCTTAAGATAAAAGAAAAGAGAACTAGAGTTTTTCAAAAGTTAGACAAGATTTAAAATAGGATTTTTTTTAGCAAAGCTAGCCGGCTTTATAGTGGGCCGTGCCACTATGAATATAATAGGAAAACAGGTGCTCTGCACATGCACAGAACAAATAAACCTGTTTTTATAGTGGACAGACCACTTAATACAACAAAAAACAAAAGAGAACAGGAGCTAGACAGAGAGTCTAGACTACATGGAAGGACGAAAGTCCCCCCTGTCATTACTGATATCAACATCAGTACCAGGTCCTCTAACATGCAGAACATCAGAAAGTACGTAGCCAATAATGGATCAAAAGATCTCGAGAGAACAAAGTAGAGATAAATCCGGTCCCAAGAAGGATCAAAGAGGTGCCACCAATTGCAAGCACCATCAATACCAGAGGTCGTAAGAGATAGACCCTCACCCTCAACATGATAAATAAGCCTCCTAGTCTCGTCATTACCACCAAGGAACATGTGGTAACAGTGTATCCATGGGTCATATCTCATTTCCGTGGTCGTGTGTACCCAAGCACCCTTATCTGGTTCCCAGTAAATGACCTCATCAACAAAATTGCATTCTACAGCTTTAGAATCTGATTCCACAGAGGGAGAAATAGGAATCTCATGATCAGAGATAGGCAAACTAACCTTAGGGACCCATTTCATTTCCATCCTAAGGAGGGGGACTTTAGGAGCAGGAGGAAGAGGAGCAATCTTAGAACACTTATCCGCATAATGTCCAAAAGACTAACATATAGTGCATATATCAGGTTTCCAGTTGTAATTGACTCGTATCTCCATCTCGTGACCATCTTAATTCTTACTTTCAAAATCAACGGTAGTGGATTCAGAGGGGTTATTTCAATCAATGCGCTGGAATTTAGTAAATTCTTGCGAGTAACAGTATTTGCGTCAAAGCATGTGAAATAACCAATAAGGCTCGCAAGCAAGTTCAGACCGATTAGGGGTTGAAGGATGGATGGAATATTAGAGAACGTGGCCCAAACCGGAATTGAGAGAACCTGCTCTCTAGCTTTGTCAATACTAACACTCCAAGGAGTTACAATAAATGGTTTCCCCTCAATAATAAGAGGGCTAGTCTCAAGAGCAATAAGCTTTTCTTCATTATTCCCAAATTTAAAGTAGAAAAAGGAATTAATAACTTGTACATGTAGAGTACCTCTCATTTTCCATGCACGCTTACAATGCTCATGAACAACCGAATATGTAGATGCATCATCTAGAAAAAAATACAACGAGGTGACCAGACCAATTGTTCACAGCCTCCTGAACCACTACCGGAGGGAGCACGCTAATCCCATCAATAACTTAAGTGCAAAACTTCTGTGGGGGTGAATGCATCGGCGTTACGAGGCAAAGATTTAAACAAAGATGACCAGGCAGGCTTTTCAACCACATCAGCTTTGACACATGTTACACCTGGGAATTCACTGGGTTTAACAGCAGGAGTTGCAGGTGCACAAACATCACAAGATTCTAGAAGAGGATATGTCATTGAAAAAACAACACACTGCCCAGAATATCCCCGACAACCTCCTCAGTACTCATACCAGTCGCTACCTGGACAACATTACCATCCAAGGACGAGACAACATCTCCATTCAACACGACTTGATGCGCAACCCCATATATAAAATTGTTATCAAACACAGCCCAATTACCTATCGATTGAACCAAATTCGAGATAGGAGTCGAAGGATTCACGTTTGCAATACTTGACAGAGGAACTGCCAACATAGAAAGAGCTAAATCATCTGCAAGATTAGATAAAGGGTTACAGGAGCGAGGGACGGCCGCTACAATAGGCAATGGAGAGATTTGGATCAGGGTCGAAACTGAATTAATTGCTTTGACTGGGCTAGGAGGAGTGTCAGAAGTAGCATGTAGCAAATTTGAGAAGAGACGACCAGATCTGGTATACGAAGACGATTCAAGGGAAGTAGTGAATCTAGGTTTAAGATTTTGATTCTTGGCCACAGATCAGAGCGAGAGAATGGAGTAGAGAAAAGGAGGGATAAGGGGGGCGCCGATGACTATTGAGGAAGGACACCATTAATTTGTGCGTGAATTGATGTTTGTTTTTGAGTTTTTGAAGTGATTTAAAATAGGATTTTGGTTGTTAATGAAAACATTCAAGTTAAAATCTATATTAAATTCTGAGGAGGGAACTCGTACTATCCGTATGAATTTAAAAGGCGATTTCACCGCTATTTGATAAATAGTACAGGAGTGATTCCCAAACAGGATGCAGTAGGGGGTGCCTTTGGTTTTTTCCTTCACCTGGATAACTTATATGGACGAGTGTCTAACATTGCATTTCTAAAACCATGTACATTGGTTTTTACAAACGTACATCTGTTTGGTGGTATAGGAGGTAATCCCTCTTATACTTAACACCCTTCCTGAGGCGTATGAACTCAGAGGCTATACTTTTATGGAAATCAATTAGTGTGTTGTTTGAAATGGAAATGTGGCATTCTAAGTGGAATTTGTTTTGTGAAAAGTAAAGCATGCCCTCACAAACATCGCATCTCAGAGATGATACGGGAAACTATGTGGTCCACAGAAAATATTAATTACGAGCTATCGGATAATCGCGGATCAAATGTACTATAGCCTTAGAATTTAAAATGGAGTAGTGTAGTAGCTAGCCTGAGATAGGTGAAAAGTCACTGGGCACTATGATCCATCGGTGTGAACAATATGGTGTAGTGGCTAGCCTGAGATAGGTGAAAAGTACCCGGGCATTATGATTGCCACATAGAGTATCCTTAAGGAAGGAATTGACCAATAGTTACGAGCTTTATGGTTTTGGTTGTGTTTCCAAAATAGCTGTAATACCTTGCTTACATTTCAGCTACCCCTTGGTATCATATACCCCGTTATTCGGGTATTGGTACCTACCTTGTATATTCATTTATTTGAAAAGTAATTTCAAACCAATGCCATTAAAGATAATATCAAAATATTTCGGTATAAAGTATTTTGGTTATCATAAGGTAAAAACCCGTCTATGTTTATGTGCGACGTGGTCTTATGAGATACCCTTTCTTTTTAAAAAGATTTTGTTTGGAATCGATCTGATCTATGACAATGTCATATATATTTATGATTCGAGTTTCTCACATTGGTTTGCTAGACTGACCTGTGTATTTTTATACTTGGGTCAGGTCCGAGTAAGTTTCAGGTTTAGCTTAAAATGGTTTGAGTTTTCGAGGAGAGCTGGAGATCTTCGTCAACGTATGGACGTAGTTTAATTTTCCGTTGTGTTTATGGTTTTCCAGCATTTTGAGGGTAGGTGTTTATAACACTCTAGGCTGAGCTTAGGTTAGACTCTAATATATGTATTTCAATTTTTCTACTGTAAAGATTATTGATATTATAAATTATTTTATTCGTGTGAGATTTTGTTCTGTCTTTATTTTCTTTTACCCATAACAATCGGTTTCCAGCACTTGAATGCTCAACACGCAATACAGTGGACGATTTTCGAGGGTCAAAAATCTCGGCCGTTACATTTGGTATTAGAGCTTAGGTTGAGCAAACACCTAAGCCTAGTATGGGTAAGACTCATCAGAGATAGGGTTAGTAATGCCCTAGGATGAGTAACTCATTAGAGATAGAGACACCATAGAATGAGTTTGAGTGTAGCATATATATGGGCGCGTATTTGTTATTGATTAATAAAATGTTTTGTGTTGATTGGTTTGTTGAGTGGTTTATGAATTCTAGTCGATGATGGTGGCCACATGTATTCGATAGAGATTCCTAAATACTTAATAAGGCAAACCGACACACTGTTTTTGAAGACTATATTATATATAAAAAAGAATATCTTTCAAAAAGATATAGATATTTATGTATGTTTGTTAAGGAAGAAATAACATTTAACTATTATCATTTGTTGATTTATTGGTATAACAAACACCCTGTGAATTAAGTTTCATGATTTGACTATAAAGTGTTGGACAATAATATTGGGTTAAGATTGATGAATTTGTTTAACATAATAAATTTACAAGCATGTTTTGTAAAGGGTTTTTGAGAATTTAAATCCTGGTGTTTTGGAAATTTTTTGTAAAGTTTAAAGAGCTTGGAGAAAAGTCATCTAATATAAAGTAATTTTGGAATAAATATTTATTAAACATTTTATATAAATTGATACACACACACACAATAAGAACAAATTAAAAATTGCAATGTCTTATAAATAAAGTAACAGATTTATAAACGGTGTTTTAAAAATCAAGGGATATATTTATAAATGGCATTTTATAAGTAAAATAATAAGTGTTAAAAAAGAGGTTTTATAAAGGAATAAATTTTTAAGTGAAATTTTATAAATGGAAAGTTTATATTTATAAATTTTTTTATAAAGTTAAAATATCTTTTAAGAGAAATGATTTGAAAGTGATATTTAAAATGAGGTTTAAATTATATTTTTAAAGTGATTTAAAAAGGGCTTAAGTGGAAGAAGACATGGATTTCGACATCATGGTCATAAATAAATGTTTTTAGGAAAGTGAGGAAGACATAGACTATAACATTGTTGTTATAGTAAGTGATTTCCGAAAGGAGATGTTTTATATAGTATACGATATTTATACATATCCTATATTTGATATTAAGATTCAAGGTGGGCGATTCGAGGTGGGCGATTCGAGGTGGGTAACTTATATCTATTTTTAAGTTAAGAATATCGTCTATTTAAGGTTTAAGAGATAATGATACCCCAACTTGATCGGCTTCATTCTTAACTAATAAATAGTTTAAGTTCGACATCAAAAATTAATATTAAGTATAGTGTTTGTACCAAAAATGGGCACAACACTCTTCGGAAGTATTTGAACAGATAAACGCGGAGAACGAAAGTTAACACTGTGGATTATCTAACAAAAACTCCAAAATGACAGAAAGTAAATTGCAAAGACAAGCGATTTAGAGTGGTTCGGCTTTGTAGCCTACGTCCACTATGAAGTTTGGTGATTTTATTGCTCGACACTCGAAGATTACAATTTCTTACAACGCAATACAACTGGTTTCGTGAGCTAAGTCTGAATTTAGGACAACCGTGGCGATTCTGAGTAAATCTGGCAGAGTCCGAGCGCTCTTTAGCTCTTAGAATTCTCCGACCCCTTTTATGAATGACCGGGGGCTCTATTTATAGGTGTAGGAGGCTGATATTTCGCCTAAACTGAAGGGAGACCAGTTTTGGTACGTCAGGGGGCCCACATGCCCGCTTTCTGGAAGTCCGGGCCCACTTTGGGATCGATTCGAAGCTATGTTCGAATCGATCAAGAAATTGACCAATCGAGCTGAAATTTGGTGTGAACATTCTTCAACATGTGCTCGAGCTCCTGTGAAAATTTCATAGCATTTGGACTTGTAGATCTCGAGTTATGATCGATTCAAGTTGGAGTTTTTCGCCCCATGGATTCGTTCGAATCGATATGGTTCGAATCCATAGGGTCGTATCCATGCTCCTGTACGTGAAGGCGATGACGTGGCGCATATGCTTCGGGTCAATCCTCCTTTTTCTCCGAGTTTTCTGGGTCATATCCTTGGCTTTAGCTATGTAGACTTGGGGGATTCGAAGGCACTGGATTCGAAGGTTAGCTTCCTTCGAATCGATGATGTCGGTGCTTGTTTGAATCGGTCAAAGTGTGCTGCCGTGGATCGATTCGAAGTCATTTGAGCATAGGGATTCGAAAACAGGTTTTGGAATGGAGTCGGAGCTCCTCCACCTTCATCGATTTGAAGGATCCTTCCTACGACGGATTCGAACTGGGGTATGCGAGGATGGGTTCGAACTTAGGCATATGAGGACTTGCTCGATGGAGTCGAAGCAAATGTGCTCTTCGTGGATTCGACGCAATGCTCCTCTGATCGATTCGAACCAGCCTTTCCTCATCGATTCGACCCTAGCCTATTTCTAAGGGATTCGAACCTATACTATCTCTTCCATCTTCCATTGGCGATAACTTGAGCATATGAACTCGGATTGTCCTGAAATTTGGAACGTTGGTTTCTACTACTCTGCTTGACGTGCCTTATCAATTGTAGCCTGATCTGGATTCGGATAAAATTCATCGTTATTTGTAGTTGCCCAACAATCATTTGAAGTTGAAGACGTGTGATCCTGTTTCTTTTTCTGTTAGTTCCTTGGTATCTCGGCCTTGCCAAAAGGCGGGATAACATATAATTTATCGGATCCCTATACTAGTTTTTTTGGGTTGTCGTAACGATATTTTACGCAACATTCATTTTGACATAATAAAGTGTGTTTTGGAAAATATTAAGCTTTCCTCAAAGATTTTTAAATATACTTATTATGGATTTAAGTATGTAGAGGTATTTTCTAAATGTTGAAAATGAAATGGTTTCTTTGGAAAGAAGATATAAATTTTTGGTGAATAAATATTTTAGTGTAATTATATTTTAAAGTAAATGTTTAAATAAAAGATAAAATTTTATGAAATGTTTTCATAAAATTTTTGAGAAGGTTAATAAGTATGTATGAGGTACGTAGATCATTTTGTCGCACAATTCTGATCTAAAATTTGAGTACGTAACTTTGAGGTGTTTACACCAGTCCGAATAAGGATTTATCACTCGATTCCTGACGGTGAATGTCACGCCCCACCTCTATACCCACGCTAGCCAAGAACACTACAGTGTAATGCTGTCAACTAGCACGGAGGATAAGGTTGTTGAGGAGCGACCATCCGTGTAACTTCTTTGTGCGAGCACCGATATGTCAAATAGTATAGAATGCATATCTTTTAAGGAGGAAATCCGACATACCGATACAAACTCAAAGCTATCACACAGTGGCTATATATAATCTTCGGAAACAAATATAGAAATAAACATAACACAAATCAGTCACAGACAATTCATATCACAAAGGCGGAAATAGATATGAATATAACACATGAAAGTGTACATCAGAGTAGTGGTCAAATAAGATCCACATTAACACAAAAGAATAGATACAAGTGCAAGGTAAAGAATATGTATACATCAAGGAGTCTAAATCTCAAATGTATACAACAAAAACTACTAAACTAGAGTAGTTAGCCAAAAGTCAGAAGATGGCTCCAGATAAGAAGTCATGAGGAAGCACCTGTAAAATCTCAGTCTGACCCGAGTATTATTTAAGAAGAAAATAATAAACGGATCAGTCTAGCTATAATTATCAGATTAAATGAGATATAAGAAGAGATATAATATAAACGTATGATAACCAAACATGTCATACCTCGACAAGTATACATTAGAAAATCAACAAAGGAAAATCATACAAATATCTCACGAACCTCATAGCATAAAAATAATATCATATTCTTTATTTAATTCACCAAACCACAATAAATGACATACATATCAATGCCAACTGAAAAAGGTGGTGAAACATAAATTCCTGAAATCATCAATTAGAAATCCAGAAATCACGATAAAAGGATGGCCAATCCCATAAACTAAACATCGATGCACCTAGAAAGATACACCCCATGTAAAGTCTAGCATCGATACACCTAGAAAGATGTACCCCATGCAAAGTCGAACACTGACGCACCTAGAAAGTTACGCCCCATGCTCTAACATCGACGCACCTAGAAAGATACGCCCCATGCATAAATAAACATCGATGCACCTAGAAAGATACACCCCATGTAATGTCTAACATCGATGCACCTAGAATGATACACCCCATGCAAAGTCGAACATCGACGCACCTAGAAAGGCACGCCCCATGCATAGACGAACATCGACGCACCTAGAAAGATACGCCCCATGTCCCGACTTATTGAGCCGATTGCTCCACGAAGTAAACAAACATCGACGCACCTAAATAGGTACGACCCATGCGTGAAATAAACATCGATGTATCTAGAAAGATACGACCCATGTGATAAATGAGACAAAGCTCAATAAAATGAAGTACAGTCCTTCATACGGACAAAGAGACATCGCACACTGCTAGTCTAAAACATAAAATGATCATCATCGATCATCAAGAAGTGTCAATTACACTAAGCTAGTAAATATATGAGTTTAGCTTCATGTCCCATAACCACTTGCTTAACTTAAATATTTACGAACAAATTGTAGATCTCCACTAGGAAATTGTCACAAAAAGGTTCAATCGAACAAGTCCAAAAATTAACCGACGAAGTAAACGCAAGCGTTTCATACCACTTGTTTTGCTAGGCCGTTTAATTATATTTTCTCATACGAATGAGGTAAAGGTTTGTATATACTAATAGATTGGAAAACAGTTTAAGAAACGAGCTTTGTAATTAAAATAGTGTCAAAATCGTTTTGATGAAAGAGTTTTGATATTTACTACTAGTATAGAAAACCTTTATATTTTAAAGTGACAAATCACAAAAAGGATTGTTGAAACAAATCGAATCTCATAAAATTCACATTCGAAGACGTAAGAAAAATCAAAAGAAATCAATTCCCAAAACCATCAAAGTACGAAGTTCTGTTGAATGTTTTTCGGATAAGATCCCCTACGAAGGGCGGTACGGGGTTCGACCTGCCCGGTCAGGTCGCGGGGGTCCAGGGGGCAGCGCCCCCAGCGGGGTGCGGGGCAGCGCCTCGTCAAAACGGTACGACCTATCGGATAAACTTGAATCGATGGAAATTGAAATCTCGAGATAAATAGGCAAAAACAGGCAAAATAGAGCAGTTCACAGACTCCAGACGTCTGGGGTATATGCTCAGACGTCTGCAACAAGTTTCAGGAACTGCCTGAAACAGTCTCCAGACGTCTGAGCCTACCTGCAGACGTCTGGTGACGTGCTGAAATCGTTTTTCAGCCTAGTGGGAGAGCAAACTCTCTCCCACGCTTGCACCCGGTCGAGCAATGGAGTTCGGGGTTTTTGTCAATCGGTAATACGGCCCTATAGGCTCTCCGATTCAGAACCAAAAACATGTTCATAATTCAAAGCAAGGAGTTTCAAAGTTTTGAATTCAAAACATCAAAAATTGAAATGTTCGCCATAGCAATTCAAACCAAAAGCAATTGAACATGAAATAGTGTTAGGAATTCATACCTAACAATCAAAGATGGTTATAGTCATAGATGTGAGATAAAAATCTTACCTTTAAACCCAAAACAAAGAAGAAGAAGCTATAGAGCAAATGGCGAGAGCAATCGCACTTCAATTCCAACTCAACAACCTTGAATCAAGGCTAAAAAGAGAAACACTTCCTAAGTTAGGTTTAGGAATTTCTGAAATTGATAAGAGAATGAGTTGGAGAAGAAGAAGGAGATGCTTACCAATGGGTTCTCTTTGAATTTGGAGCTAGAACTTGATTTGCAAATGGAAACTAGGGCTTGGGAATTCTAATTTCCCATTCCACTCACCATTGTTGCTCAAGAACTGAAATGAGGAGGAAGTGAGGGAGAATGGAGAGGAGTGGTTCAGATTTGGGGGTTAAGTTGGCTAGTGGGCTGAACCCAAAACCAAACCCAAAGTGCAAATGGTCAAATTTTTGACTAGCTCCAAACATATCAAAGTTTATACTCAAAAAGGTCGCAAACGGCATTTTGAACTCAATGGAAGTGGTCTCGAGTCCCAATTCGACTGTTTGCAAAAAGTAAATTTTCGGACCAAAATCCGACGAAATATTCAAATAAAATATTTAAATATAAAATCGATAAATATGCGGGTTGTTACAGTGAACATTGATGAGGGTTTGTGGTTGGGTACTTGCATTTTCTATCAAAGATGAGAGCTACGCAAGGAAAGCGAGAGTTTCTTATCAAAGAGCATGATCAGAATCCGCACTAGAGGATCGAGGGATCAATACTAGTTCGGAAGTAAAGTTGCGGATTCGAACAGAAGATCGAATCAGATATTGCATACAGATAATCTATGTGCATAACATGGGTTTATGTTTAAATGATTTGTTTTGGGTAAGTATTACTGGGTTTGGGTTTTGGGTTATGGTGAAATTTTGGTGGCAAAATTCTTATAAGTAAGGAAGAATGTAACGACCCGTAATATTATCACCTTAATTGAGAATATTTAATTAATTTTAAATATTCAAATAATCGTTTTAAATGTTAAATAATTATTTTTAATAATGATAATAAATGATTTATAATGGTTGTATAAATATTTATACTTGTTTTATAAAATATACTAACTTCGTCGCATTTTGTCAGTTCGACATCTTATTTTTACAATCGGATTTTAATATTATTTATATGGTTTTATAATTCAAATAAACTTGCTTTGATTATTTAAAGATGATAAGAAATTCATTTTCAAGTTTTATTTATATAAATAAATAGTTTGACTAAAAATTGAAAATGTGACTAAATTCGTTTTTCAGATTTTTGATTTTTCGTCAAACAGAAGTTGTTGTAACTTTTTGAATGCACTATTTTACATATTATTTGACGGCTAAGTTCCTATCGAGTTAGAAAATAGCCGATCAAATTTAAATTAAAAATAACTACAAGCGCACATCGTACAATTTTAGTACGAGGCGAGTACAGGTCGATCCGCAGGGAATTGTTTAGATTTTTAAATTCTATTCAATCGCATTAACCAAGAGTTTGAAATTATTTGTAGCTAAAAATTTCTAGAAACTAACAAAAAATAAAAGTGGATAAAAATATGAGTAGAAGGCAATTTAGAGTCAACGTCCTTCTCAAGGCCACATAAATCAACATATATGAAATTATGATCTCTCTTTTGGTCTTTAGTGAGTTTAGTTGATATGTTTATCATAAGTATGGAATATTTGTGCCATTAATTAGCCCAATATAAACCATCAAACTTTAACATACCCACTAAACCACTTGCTAACTCTCATGAAAATTGACAATGAATTTGAAAATAAAATCTATTCTAAGCATGATCTATAAACTATTGATTAGAAATATAGACCATCAAATTTTGATTTTAAAATCACTTCATTACCAACAGAATATGTAGATGAAGAGGTAATTTGTGTTTGTGTTTGTTTAAGCATGGCTTATTTCATGTCAACAACATAGGCTATCAAATTCAAAACTAAAACAAGAAAATTTAACCCATTCAAATATTTCCATTAAGCACAAAAAGAGATAAAAAATTATCAAAATGTTGAATCTACATGATTAAGAGAGATTCATTATCCCTAAATTGAAGAGGTTTAGCCTCTCATATTTGTTATCATTTCAACAAATGTAGCATTTAACATGAAATAAAAGCAAGAAGAAAATGCAAGCTAAGTAAAAGAGTGCTAATTAAAATGAAATAAAAGCTATTCTACTTGCATAAGAAATGAAATTAAGCTACTAACATAAGAGGAAAGAGAGCATGTAAATAGGAAAGAGCATGAACTGAAATTGCATTAAAAAAAGAAAATTACACGAAAGAAGAAAATGACTAAGTAGCCATGAAAAAGAAAAGAGAGTTTATATTTTATTTTTGAGCCTAAAACTAAACTAACTAAATAGGAGGCTCAAAGGAGGCTAAGAGTTTGATTACATGAACATTTGGGGTATTTATACATGTTTTGAAACCCTAATCATATTTTTGGGGCCTACCCAAAATATCCTTTAGGAAGTGTGGCCACCAACTTATCATTAGTATGAATTAATCCTCCATTAAGTGTGCATGTAACTTTAACGGTCACTAACTTGTGCATTAGCTTCTAATTGTAGATCAAGGTAAGTGGGTAGGTGAGGTCCTTCATGATACATGGTTTGAATTATTTCCATCTTCATTCCTTTTTATCTTCTTGTGCATGCATATTTTCCATGAAGCCACTTGTAATTTGAATTCAAATTCCTACAAAATAACATAATTCAAGTAAATTTTCTCAAATTAATATGTGCACAAAAATGACCATTTTTTCCTTATATGAAGATGAATAAATGATGATTTGAAAATAATTGAAATATTGGTTTAAACATGTTAAAATACCCTATATGCTCATTTATTTAATGAAATTCGATTAAATATAGAAGTAAAAATATGCACATTTACGTGCACATCACATATGAACATACATATATCATTTACCTAACTGCTAATAACAATTAATTACCTTAATCATGATTATTATTTTCTAGAATATAACTAAAAAAGATTTTATTTTGATTTTGATGTGACATTTGTCATAATTAAAAAATGAGATATTTTTGGATTTGATTTGAGATTTTTGCAACTTGATTACGACATTAGCTAATGGATTTAGGAAAAGTACATTCACTTAAGTATGTTGGAAAGGAAGTGATGTTGAAAAGATATGGTGTAAGAGATATTTTGATAATATCTAAGGTTAGTTTTGTAATTTGGCTGAAGGGTATTTTGTTTCTTTTGCCACTTTTTTAAATCCTATAAATAGTACCCTTAACTTCATTTTCAAAGACACATTTTCCATTCTCTTCTCTTAAGTTATTTCCATGGTGTCTTCTTCTTCCTTATTTCCTTACTTTAAATTCTCAAAACAATATCAAACGAAGTCGTAACACTTTTAAACTTATCCAAAGACCTTGCCTCATCAATGGAAGGTTGTATACTAAGTTAGAGTCGAATGCACAAAGGTTTAATGGCCCATTCCTAGCATGGCCATGAGCAATGATGGATGGAGGTGGGGATGGCCATGAGCAAGCAAGGAGGTGGAGGTTCTGGGTGCTAGAGTGTTATCCGGAATTTTGAACCGGCTATATCCGAATTGATTGGACATGTTAGATTCGTTTGCCATCAAGGCCAGTAAGTCTAGAGCGATGATCGCAAGGTCCATAAATCAAGTACATATGGTAATATGAAGCCGTGATCGAATGGAATCAAGGGATATGCTATGCAGAATGTTATAAGTATGAAATATAGTTTAATATAGAAGTGGGATCTGCTACAATCTCTCTTAATCATAGGGATCAGTCTAATTCAGCCAAACAAGTGCAATTCAATGGAAAACAATCAATATCTCAAGATTTAGAAGTCCAATGCATATGAAATTTGGAAATTAGGTGTGGGGGCCCTAGAGAGCCTACCCTAAGGATCACACCTCAAAAGGATTAGGCAAGAGGAATCGACCCTCTTCCCTCAATAGGGATTAGCTAGAATCAAATAGCAACTCACATTGCAGCAAAGATCGAGCAATAACTCAAGTTCTGCTAATCCAATTGGCATGAAACTTAGAGGCTAAGCATATTACAACATGGGAAAGCTCTCCTAGGAATCACACTCCCAAATTCCTCAAAATTAGGGATCGGCACCGATCCATATTCCTTGGGATTTGGGCCATGTGATCCCCCTTATGGGTCCATATGGTTTTGGAGATCCTACTTCCGAATTTTCAGGGAGATATTTCGCCATCTTCCTTTATAAATACAGGCTTAATTGTTCATTTTCGAGGCTTTTACGCTGCTTGTTGCTTTGTACTCTATTTTAACCAAGTATTTTCATCTGATCCCTCTTGTACTCAGTTTACAAAGTGATTAATAAAGCTATCTATTCAAAGTGGACGTAGGTAAACAACGCCAAACCACTATAAATCGTTGTGCTCTTGTTATTGCTTTGATTTTCTGTTATTTAATTGCTTATTTCCTCTTTTTTTGTTTTATATTCTTCATTTATTTCTCTATAAACCCTCTATTGGGTGTTTGTGCCAAATTCTGGTGCAAATATTTTGCTGCTTTCATTGAAAAGAAAGATTCTTAGCTCTATTTGGATCCCTTTGTTGCTGCTGGATTGCGTAAATCCCCCAAAAAGATCCATAATGATCTTAAAGAAGCTTATTCGTTCTATTCAGATTTGCAAAAGTCTAAGGAACACTATGAACAATGGTTAGGAACACCAGATCTACCTCTCATAACGCTGAAGGAAACGAGAATGCTAGCATCCAGCAAGGAAAACTAGGAGAGAGCTAGTAGATGTGAATGCTGCCAATCCAGTTGATGTCCAGAATCTGGCTGCTTCCATCACAAAAGCTGATCTGAATCTGATGAGAGAGCTAGTGGATAGCCATCGACAGTTGAACCAACTGATTCAAGTTAATTTTAATCTAATGAATCAACTCAGGGAGCAACAGTGCGGGAAAACTAGGAGAGAGCCGACCCTTTATTATATATCGAAAAGTTCTAGTTCACCATAGATTATTACAAATGTAGATATCGTAGAATTGACGGATATCGCGTAGATGCTTTTGGACATCAACGGGCAAACCAACCTAGCTTGCCGAGATCGATCGATGCTGATCCCTCCTCCAAAGGAGGAAGCATGCCTCTTCATGTTGGAGCACAAGCTAGAGCTGCTGCGATTGATTTGGATGCTGGAGTTCAGGTGGATGCAGACCAATTATCTCCCCGGAATGATGATGAATTTAACGCACGTGATATACATTGAGAGGATGTTGAGCCAAGAAGGTGTGGAACGGCTCGTAGACATTTATCGGACCATTCACTGAGGTGAAGTATGACTACCGCTTGGCTCCGACTACCCAAACGTTGGACTTATCGGCTATGGTTAGACAGCTAATGAGGGAGAGCCAATGTTTGACCAATGATGATTGGGGATCTCGAGAAGCCATACCCCGTTCACTGACAATGTCTTACATGCAGTATCCAAGGAGGTTCAACATGCCATCGGTGCCTGCCTATGGAGGAAAAACTGACCCAAGGTAGCACATCATGAGATGAATGACGGATGGATTTCGCACCAGCTGATGATGCAACAAAATGTAGATGTTTTCCAATTACCCTCTTTGGCATAGTAATGATGTGGTTTACAAGATTAACCCCACGGTCAATCTATAGATTTGACGATTTAGCAACAAAGTTTGTGGAGCAGTTCCATATGCATACAACTCGCCCCAAAGATGTAATGTCCCTATCCAATGTGATCCAGGCTCCGGGAGAATCGGTGAAAGATTATTTTAAGAGATTTCATACGGCTGCCACTAAAGTCAACAATCTGAATGAACATTCAATATTGATGGCGGTAATAAGAGGGACTGATCCAGATTAGACTTTGGTGATTGGTTAGCTGGCAAACTACCCGCAACACTGGAACGTTTCTATGCAAAAGCAGCTCAGTATTTGAGGAAATAGAAAGTTAGATGCTATAGAAAGAAGAATGTTGTGGCACTAAGTGGAGAGGGAGTGCAGAGTAACATTACAGTGAAATAGTCTGGGGAGAGTTCCGGAAAAGTTCAAGTAAATGTCTAAAATAAACCGAATCAGCAAAAGAAAGGCAGTGATCGGAACTGAGAATGAAAGAGGGATTCCGAAAGAGGAAAGCCTAGGACTTCAATGTAGGATACCTACACACCACTAAATACATCTCCAAAGAATGTCTACTTGTCTACAACAAATACCATGCAGTGTAGGAAGCCACCTCTGAAAGATTCAATGGAAAATTAGAAGCAAAATGAAAAATAATACCGGGTCCAAGAGTGTTATGGTCATAACATGAATGAATGTAGGCATCTCCAGCTTGATATTGAGAAACTGGTTTAGGAAAGAAAATTACAGTGGTTTGTTAAAGCCCCGCAAGATGGCGGGCAAGGGACATCCGACCCCAACCGAGGACAAGCACTATACAGGGCCGAGGAGCCTACGTGGACTGGTGGAATATTAGCGATCAATACAATAGTCGTAGGACCGTATTCAGCTGATTAGAGCTGGCATGAGATGCTATGCTAGCGCAATCAACCATATGAATTTTGAATGTTGTTCGAGTACAGAAGATGGGGTTCTGACAAAATAGCAGCATACAATGGCAGACGACATTATATTCAAAAATAGAGATGTAGATAAGGTGGAGACACCGAATATCGATCCAATGGTCATTTCAGCCATGATTGGCCTCGCCTTAGTGAGAAGGATCTTGGTTGACTATGGAAGTTCCATAAATAAAATTTTCAAGAAGGCTTAAAATCAAATGAGGATGGAAGCCAAGGACTGGAACCGGCTAAAGCCCACATTCATGGCTTTAACGGTGCTGTGACCAAAGCTGTTGGTTTTATCGAATTGCCCGTGGAGTTAGAAGAAGGCGACTACAGGAGAGTACGGATTTTGCTACTTGTTGTCTTAGATGTTGATTCTCCATACAATGATTTTTTGGGCTAACCAGCATTAGCTAAATTCTAGGTAGCTCTTGCCTCGTGATGTTTGACTTTGAAGTTCCCAACCGATAACGGAGTTGGAGTTGTGCATGGTGATCAAGCGAATGGACGTGCCTGCTATATGGCTGAATAGAGAGATGCTCAACAGAAGGAGAAATGTATGGGCGTGGACAAGTCTCTCCATATCCAAACCACTGAAGATTGACAACCAGCACTCGGGCCTTGGCTCGGGCACCACAGTCAATTCTATAAAGTCATATTCAAGGGATGACGAGGAGGAGCCAAAAGAGACCAAGGTTGCACCGGCTGAGCTGATGATTGACATCATAGTCAGCCATGACAGCCCAACACGGGTCCTAAAGATCGAATCACAACTCATCCCCCAATAATGAGAACTTGCTGGTTTTCTCCGAGTGAATCTTGATGTGTTCGCTTGGACTCATTCTGACATGTGCGGGATCTCGCTTGCCATTGCGAGCCATAAATTAAATATCGACCTGAGGCATGTCCTGATGAAATAGAAAAGGCGTGGCATGGATCTAGAGAGATTTACTGCCTTTAAAGAGGAGGTAGATAGGCTCAAAGGAAATGGGTTTATTTGCAATGCCCTCTACCCTAAATGGGTATCTAATCCTGTACTTGTGAGAAAGGCGAATGGCAAATGGCGGACATGCGTTGATTACACGGACTTAAACAAGGCGTGTCCAAAAGACAATTTTCCCTTTCCAATGATCGACCAACTGGTAGATTCAACCGTAGGACATGAGTTGTTATCTTTCATGGATGCGTACTCTGGTATAACTAAATCCTGATGCACATTCCCGATCAAGAGCACCAAATTCATTACCAACATTGGATTGTTTTGGTATGCAGTAATTCCATATGGATTAAAGAATGCTGAAGCAACCTATCAACTCCTAATCAATAGAATGTTTCAAGATCAGATTGGAAAGAGGATGGAGGTATACGTGGATGATATGCTCATGAAGTCACGATGATCAAGCGACCACATTAGAGACTTGGCAGAAATGTTCGATATCCTCCAATATTACAAAATGAAGATCAATCCTCTGAAATGTTCTTTTGGCATGGCATTAGGAAAGTTCTTGAGTTTCATCGTCAATGCTTGCAGAATTGAAGCTAATCCCAAGAAGATTCGAGCAATTCGCAACATTCAGGCACTAAAAACCATCAAACAAGAACAAAGATTAAATGGGAAGGTTGCCGCCCTAAGTCAATTTATTTCCAGAGCCACAGATAAATGCATTCCTTTCTTCGATTTGATTAGGAGAGGGAAAATGAACTTTGAATGGACGCAGGATTGTGAAGACGCATTCCAAGCTTTGGTGGACCACTTAGAGAGGCCTCCTATCCTGTCCAAGCCAGTGGATCATGAAGGCTTGTATATCTACTTGGCCATGTCGGTACATGCTATAAGTGCTGCACTGCTTCACGAGGAGAATCAGATCCAGAGACCGGTCTATTATGTTAGCAAGCAATTAACGGGAGCTGAAAGGAATTACCCAAAGATAGAAAAATTAGTGTACTGGTTGTTGATTCCTTCGTGAAAGCTCCGCCCCTATTTTCAGGCTCATCCCATCAATGTTTACACTAATCAACCATTACCATAGGTCCTACAATGACCTGAGACATCTGGAAGGTTAATCAAGTGGAACATTGAACTGAGCCAATACAACATCACTGATCTCCCTTGAAGAGCCATCTAGAGACAGGCACTGGCATACTTTATAGCAGAATTCACTACACATGTTAATCTCAAAGAGAGCGGTGGAGCCCCTACCATTCGGTGGAAAATGTATACAGATGGAGCATCTAATGATTGCTGTTCTGGAGCCGGAATCGTGCCAATAACTCCAGAAGATCAGTCAATTTGCTACACCTTGAAGCTTGACTTCCCTGCAACAAACAACAAAACTGAATATGAAGCTCTGATTGCTGGACTCAAACTTGCCAGGGAACTGGGGATAAAATCTCTTGAATTTTTTTGCTATTCCTAGTTGGTGGTATTCCAAGTCAGGGGGATTACCAGGTTAAAGGACAATGATTCGCTTCGTACCTTATCCAAGTTCAAGAGCTATTGACCGACTTTGAGTATTATACATCACGCACATTCCCCAGGACCCAAACAAAACGGCTGACTCATCGGCAAAGTTTGCTACCTCTAGGGATGCACAACAAATGGGCTTGGTCCCAGTCGTAGTACTACATGCTCCGAGCATAAACCAGATGGAAATCGAATGGGGACTAGAGATGGAGCCTGAGAAGGAGTTGTGGATGACTCCGATTAAAGACTATTTGCTACAGGGATTCCTTCCCAAAAGAAAGAATGGAAGGCGACAATCCCTTCACAAAGCTTCGTGGTATATCCTTTGGGAAGGAGTCATGTATAGAAACAGTTTTTCCGTTCTGCTGCTTTGGTGTATCACTCGTGATGAAATAAAATGATTCCTAAAGGAAGTTCTCGAAGGGGAATGTGGTGATCACACTTGGGGGCAAACCCTAGCAAAGAAAATACTTCATTATGGGTATTATTAGCAGACTATCAACCGAGATGTTGATAATTACGCTAAGCGATGTGACAAGTGCCAGATGTATGCAAAAGTTCCAAGAGCTCCACCGACGGAAATCACACAAATGGTCAGTCCCTGGCCGTTTTCCATATGGGGCATAGATATTATCGGTTCCTTATCGATCTCTAAAGGTGGTGTGAAGTATGCCATCATCGCAGTTGATTACTTCACATAATGGGCCGAAGCGTAACCTTTAGCCACAATCACGACAAAGAAAGTAATCAACTTCATTGTCTGGAACATCATATGTCATTTTGGCCTTCCACGAACCATTGTAACTAATAATAGGACACAATTCGACAGCGCTGAATTCAATGAGTTCTACCATCGACATCATATTGAAAATAGATTTGTTGCAGTTTCTCATCCTCAAGCAAATGGAAAAGTTGAAGCTGTGAAAAAAAATCATAAAGTCCATTCTGAAGAAGCGTTTTGAAAAGGCTAGATGCAAGTGGGTGGATGAACTCCCAACGGCTTTATGGGCTTATAGAACCACCAACAAGTCCGCGACTGGCCATACTCCATTCGCCATTACTTATGGCTCCGTAGCCGTCATTCCTGGTAAACTCCAAGTCCCTTTTCATCGAGTGACCTACTACGATCCTAGAACAAATAGAGATCTTCTTTTAGAATCTCTAGACTTTGTACATGAGAAGCACGAGGAAGCTGATTTGAGGGTGGCTGCACATCGACACCAAGTCGCCCGATACTACAACACTAAAGTCTGACCCAGAACCTTCGAAATCGGTGATCTTGTCTAGAAATGGGTTTTTCCTGCCCCGTCTTACACGAATCCTATTTGGGAAGGGCCATATGTCATTGAGAAAAGGCTTGGCGAAGGAAGCTAGCAACAGTTGATGGCGTCACACTACCAAGAGCATGGAATAGTGAGCATTTACGATGCTATTTCACTTAGTTTATTCTTTTTCATTCAGTTGTATTCAATTTCAAAATTTTCTTTAGCATTTGATTTTCCAGATATGTAATAAGACAAATTATGTCATTCCTTTACATTTGGCAGATAAATTTTGAAATTTCATTCATATTTGTGATTGCTTTAGCATTACATATTGGTTACGATACCTGACTAACTAATACTAACAAGTTTGAGTAGGTTCCTAGAGTTTGGAGCCAGCCATTTACATAAGTTCACGATTGTACTAAACAAAAGGAGCATGGTCTGACCATTCATTTGATGATTCTCACTCACAACCCGATGTACGGAATACGTAATGAGGAATGGATATGACTCGACCATCCGATAACTAAGTTAATCCTACTAAGTGATGGGACATACCTAAAACAAAAGCCATCGTGATGTGACCGATCGCTCGCTAAGTTAAACCCTGAACTTGGAGGCAGATCAATCAATTAAAGAAAGTATGGTCCGACTATTTTCCAGAATAACTCAAAATCCTCAGAGTGTGGAATGGAGCATAAACACGAATTGAATTCGATCTCATCACTTGCCAACTAACTCTTTCCCCAGAGTGCGGATATGAGTATAAACAAATAGATGAGTGTTGTTCGACCACTCACTACACCATAAACTCCCACCTGAAACCGATAGGAGGAGTATAAACTCGCTAAGGATGGAGTTCGACCATCCATTATGTAATTCTGATAACCCAAGACTCGAGGTAGGAGTATAATCACTCAAATGGCTGAACCCGATGGTGTAACACTAGGGCTTGAGCCCAGTGTTTGGTACAACTTAGGGCCACGATCACATGGAGGCCTTGAGTAAACGTGACGATTGTCCGATTTAACGAGCAACGAGTTACACGTATATTGAATGGAAAATAAAAATAGCTCGACTACTTAAACAAAATTCACACAAGAGTTTGACGGAAAATAAAGAACTTTTATTTGCACATTAAACTTGAAAATTGTGGTACAAGTTGATTCAAAAGCAGGGGCCATACCTGCACAATCATAGCCAACAAAAAGAGAAACACCTATACAAGCTATATACAAACTAAGTTGAGTGACGGCTATTTCTTTTGCCCCTTTTCTCTATTGGATTTTTCTGGAGTGGCACCACCCGAGCTTCTACCCGTTCTTCTTTTTGATCCTTTACCACCCTTGGCAGGAGAGCTTTCAAAGGTTGGAGGGAGTTCTTCGAGAACCGACCCGCCGGGTGGAATGACTTGCAACAGGACGAGATTTGGATCGTCAATGTCCACATCAAAGGGTTCAGCATTAGCTTTTTTCTTCAATAACTCCTCTCTCGATGCGCTCCTTCAGGTTGAGCTTATCAATATGGTCGAAGGCACCAGTGATCATAATTACATTTGATTCATCTGGTAGTGGCTGGTCGTCAGCTTTTCATCATCAAGTGCTCCGATAACTTGGGCAGCAGGCCCTGGAATGTCAGTGGTCGCCGAAATTTCAGGAAATGTCGATTGTTGCTCTACGGCAGCACCGCTTCCTAGAGTTCGACTGGGACCTAGAAGACCTGCAGATTCGTGGAAACAAAAAAATAAGCCTATAACTATTGGGCATAAGGAAAAAAATCTCCTGAATTATGGAGAGTAAAGCAGGATACCTGTGTCTGGCCGACTTTCAGTTGTCGTCGAAGTGTTTTCCTTTAGAATAGGAGTCATTACTTTTGATTGATAGCTGGGTCTATCCAGATCATAGCTCAGGTCCTTTCCCAGTCCAAGTGAAACTAATGCTCTGGCTGTTTGAAGTGAAGGAGGGCCTTTGGGATCGGGCTTCGAACCTTTAGCGATGTTTTTCCCTTTGCATATGGGTGCCAGAATATCAAAGTATCAGAGCCTCACAACAGTAAGATCTAAAGATAATTCTCACGAAGGATCTCCCGTACCAATTTCTCCTCATCTAAATCTGCTTTGCCAAGGGCTTTCTTCTTCATTTCGACAATAAATTCCTAAGCCTCGGTAAGCGATTCAAGATATCCCTCTCCAAGAAAACTTAGATCACGATGGATTAGGACTTTAGCATTATATTCAACAATTAGAGTATCAAGCATGTCCTTAATCTTAACTCGACCAGCTTCCTTGGCATCCTCTAACCGGGCCTTGAACTGCTCTCTAACTTTGTTCCAACTGGCTTCCTTTTCTTCTTCCTTGAGGACTTCAATTTGAGCGAGTTTCTCATCAAATTTGATTTTCAGTCCCCGGGCTTCGACGACCTCTTCACAATATCTTTATGATTCCTCCTGAGCTTCGAGTTTTTCTTTCCTTCTCTTTTTAAGGAGTTCTTTGAGTTCCTCAATGCGATGGGCCAGAATGTTTTTCTCTTTTCGTAATGTATCTTTCTCCAAAGCAAGCACACCGCTGCAGTTGAGGGCAGCATCCAGGTCCATTTTAGGAGACACTTCCAGATGACTAACCACCTCAGATGTTTCTTTAGTGCTCTTTTCTGCCACGACTGCTTCATTGTCAACCCCGAGATCTCATCATCTTGATGTTTAATTATGTCCTTATCATGGATTGCCTCCAACTTAAGGTGATCGATTTTATGTTGTCTCTCGATAGACACCTCAGAGATTGTCTCGACTAACAGTTGGAACGCTTTGTGTTGCACAAAAACATCATTGACGCATGCAAGCGAACTCGCTTTAGCACTCCCTAGAATTGTATGGATGGAAGGAATTTAATCAAAGCATATTTTTGGAAAATTGACCTTAAGTTCGGCCAATCTTTCTGCCGTGGAAGCCTTAGGAGCTGCAGTAGTCAAAGCTGGATCAGAAGTAACAATTGGGCATTTGCTCCACCTACGATTGTAGGACTGTCTGGAACATAATGAACCTGAATAATGCTCAGGTAGCACAATAATTTGAGGAGCATAAGAAGAAGTCTGACTGCCGCTATGTACAGGAAGATTGGTCTAAACTTCCTAATGAGACGATTGAGATTGGGACTTGTGTTTAGAAGATGAAGACTCCCTCGCACGATGACTTCTTTCCCAGCTTTCAACTCTCTCTTAACGCTTGCCTGAGTCTTGACCGCGACTGGATCCACACTGTGTTGAGGAGCACCTCAAGCGATCGAAGGCATGGGAATGAGACACAGCGCCTGCAAACCAAATAAGAGCGTATAAGTGACTATCAAATAAAAGATAGACAAAAATCGTGCAATGAAGTGCGCATGATTGTGAGTGTCCTAGCGTCCCCCCAACGGACCAGTTACTGTAACCTTGCACATAAGAGTGTTCTCCCCTTTGCTAGTAGGAGGAACGTCATCACCAATCCTGGTGGGAGAATAGAGCCCCCTAATACCGATGTTGGGGAAGTCATAAGGCATGATATCATCAGGTATCGGGAGATTCGAGAACCCTTCCATCGAACTTTCTAAATGTTGAGAGGAAGACTCTTTTTCAACAAAGGTGATGATAAATCGGGCTCTTTAGCGGTTTTTCTCCTACGGAGTTTATAAGCGAGCTTTTTTCCTCTCCTTGTTGGCATATGAGATTATGTGCCTTGTGATGGTTCGACCATAGGCGTGTTGCCCGGACCTGCATCAGCATCGCCAGGCTTGTTAGCTTCATCACCTCTAATTTCACCCTCTTTGATGTCGTCCTGGGCCTCATCAACTGGGGGAACGACAGGGCTATTAGCGCTGCCTTCCTATTGGTGTAGTGCTTCCTGGAAGACCGATGCTACGACCTTTTTCTAACAGCCCAAAAGGAGATAACCATTCATCGGTTATAAGGGATCCGATGTCCTTGTCCTTAACTAGGGTGGCACGAATTACAAAAACAACCCTTGATAAACTATCACATTTAGGTCGTGGATGTACACCTGTAAATTTTCAAAGTATTTGTTAGTTCAAGATATGACTTGGGCTAAAGAATTTGGAAATAAAGTGAAGATAACACTTGCATCCTTCTAACCATCGCCTTGTGAAGCCAGGAAGATAATGAACATAGAATCATTCGTGTTTAAAGATACCGAGCTTATTCCAAGCACCAGTTAGAACTTGACAGTTGGGCGAAGGCTCGAGGAAAGTGTAAGAAAGGCTTCCTGTCTTTCGTTTGAAGTTGTAGATAAACCTAATGTGCTCAGGAAATGGCAGGAGAAAAAGAAAATCCATAAATATCAAGAAAGTGCCATGAAGAAAAGCATAGCTGCTTGGATGCAGTTGAGCAGGAGCTATTACCAGGTAATTTAGCATCTCTCGGATAAAAGAATTAAAAGACGACACACATCCGGCCCAACATATAAATTTATTACATGCCGTATACCCCTACAGTGTAAAGTGAGCCCTATCATTCACTGAAGGGACTAAAACATCTCCGAATGGAATCCCATGTTTAGAGCATAGTCTATGGAGAGAGGCTTTGCCAATTCTAGAGGCTTGGGAATTCATTATCTTATCGAGAAATACAACAACTTCTATAGCGTCGAGGGTAGGACTTATATCTTCCACTGGAAGGATGGGAACAACAGAGAAAAGATCGAAAATGGGCCAGAAACCTTCGGTTGCTCAGTTTGATGGTGAGGGGAAAGTCCGTCGGATACAGTTGTAGAACTTGATTCGACTCTGGGATTGCTGTGTTGTAAAGGTTGTCCAGAATGCATTCTGGCTAAACTCTCTGAACGTTTGGAGCCCATATCAACTAAACACAGTCGATAATCAAGATTAGAAAATTTTACCCGTCTTTCCATGCTAAGTGTAAGCTAGTGTGGTGCAGTATTGTGCAGTGCAGAGATAAATAGTTCAAAATTAGAAGCAAAAGTAAGTGATAAGACTTTGGATTCCGACCAGAGTGACCTTCATCGTTGACCATCTCAATCGGCGTTTTGATTGATCGGTTATGTAAGCTTTAGGATCGACCATCGGCATGTCGAAGTGTGAAGTCCATTATTAAAGTTCATATGTTAAGTTTTAATTCATATTCTAAGTCCCAGGAGTTTGGTCGTTCAATTTCGAGTTCGATATTGGATATGCCGGTCCTCTATTTCATTATCATCATATCTTCAAGTACGTTAAGACGAGATTGGTTCTGATTGTTCGTGCAAGTGAATATGGATTGGTTTGCTTAAAATGTTCAAGTTCAATTCAAAAAGCTTAGAATCGGCTAAGTACCCATAGCCGATCCCTCCACTTAATAATACAGTGGATCCCTCTTATGAAGCAAATAACCAATTCCTATTTGTACCAATCCCTTTATCTTACCACAGCCGACCCCTCCCGCAAAAATTATAACCGATCCCTCTCAAACACACCACCACCGATCCCTCTATTTAGCCTCTTTCACAACTCTCCTAAAGCAAACAGCCGATCCCTCTTTACTTCACGAACTACCGATCCCTCTCCACATCAATAACCAACTGACCCCTCCTCTTAACAACCCATATACCAAACCTAACATAACCGATCCTTTAGCAAGTACTCCATCAATGATCCCTCTTCGAACTTCAATACCGATCCCTCCATGCTTCACACACAATTCACGGCTGATCCCTCTGCTTCCTTCATGCTTCATTCTTTTCTTTCTCCTCCTCTATGACCTCGTCGAACCCTACATCGCCATCATTCATCTCATCTCCTCCAAACTTAACCCATAATTAACATAAACAAAACCCATTATCTCATCATGAACTAAAGTAAATACAAGAGTAGCTATCTAAATGTATAGAATATGAGTTGTTCGAAGGTAGATTTTGGATTTCAATTCGAATCGAAGGTAGAATGATGGTCCTTAACATGAGAGGATGGTGGATCTAAAGATGGAAGCGGTGTTTGATTCAACAAGAGGGATCGGAGGCGAATTGGAGGGCGAGGGTTCGGAATTGAGCTTGAAGGAAATAAGAAAGTCAAAGAAATGGAGTATGGAGAGGAAGGGAAGTCAGGAATTGACTTATATATGGAGTCTAAGGGTTCGGCCCGCTTTCCTTATTTACGAGGTGGAAAATTGATCAAGTCCACCAAGTAATAAGGACCGGGTATGATCTCTACCCTAGGGAAGAAAATTCCAATCCCTATTATTAAAAAAATAATAAAAAAATAAAAATAAGAAAAGAAAGTGGGAGGATCGGCTAGAGGAATGCCGATCCCTATATACATAAAAAAAAGGAAAGGATCGGCCCTATTAAAAAAAGAAAAAGAAAAAGGAAGGGATCGGCCATATTAAAAGAAAAAAGAAAAAGGAAGGGATCGACCCTATTGACACAAAAAAGGGAGAGGAAGAGAGAGAAGGGATCGGTTACGAACCCTATGTGCACGTAAACGTGTACCTAAAAACTATATAAACTAAGCAAATATAAAATATAATGGAATTGCATATAATTCAACGAAAATTGTTGACGACCCATAAGCGTGCAAACGCATCCGAGAGCTAATGACAAGAACATGTATCTGAACATGCACGTGTATATTCTAAAAGTTCAATTTTTGAAATCGGCAGAAATTGGATTCAAACCTTAACCTTTTAAGGTCAAGACTAGATCAGATAGCCAAAGCTTACTAGTCTCGTAGATACAGAAAATAGATATCAACCGACGGAATATAATCCTAAATTTATACTATTGGAAATCGACCAAGCGTCATGACAATCAAAGAGAGATATGACACTTTGGGAAAATAGTTTGATGGAAGGATAGTGACTATTCAGAAAACTAGATGGATTTCTTGTCGACGTCTCTAACTTACTTCGATTCAAAGCACATCATGTTTAGCACAAGACGTACTTTGGGGGGCAAGTGTTATCCGACATTTTGAACCAGCTATATTTTAATTGATTAGACAAGTTAAATTCGATTGCCATCAAGGCCAATAAGTCTAGAGCGATGATTGTGGGGGTCCAGAAGTCAAGCATATATGGTAATATGAAACCGTAATTGAACAAAATCAAGAAATATGCTATACAGAACGTTATAAGTATGGAATATAGTTTGATATAGAAGAGGGATCAGCTATAATCTCTCTCAATCATAGGGATCGATCTAATTCAGCCAAACAACTATAATTCAATGGAAAACGATCAATATCTCAAGATCTAGAAGTCCAATGCATATGAAACTTTGGAAACAAGATGTGGGGACCCTAGGGAGCATACCTTAGGGATTGTACGTCAAAAGGATTAGGCAAGAGGGATCGGCCCACCTTCCTCAATAGGGATCGGCTAGAATTAGGTAGCAACTCACATTGCAGCAAAGATCGAGCAATAACTCAAGTTCTACTAATCCAATTGGCATGAAACTTGGAGGCTAAGCATATTACAACATAGGAAAGCTCCACTAAGGATCACACTCCCAAATTCATTCAAAATAGGGATCGGCATCAATCCCTATTCCTTGGGATTTGGGTCATGTGATCCCTCTTATGGGTCCATATGGTTTTGGGGATCCTACTACCGAATTTTCTGGGAGATATTTCACCATCTTCCTCTATAAATACAAGTTTGATTGTTTATTTTCGAGACTTTTACACTGCTTATTACTTTGTACTCTATTGTAACTAAGGATTTTCATCTGATCCCTCTTGTACTCAGTTTACAAAATGATCAATAAAGCTATCTATTCAAAATGGACGTAGACAAACAACGCCGCTATAATCATTATGTTCATGTTGTTGGTTTGATTTTCTATCATTTAATTGCTCGTTTCCTCTGTTTTCCTTTTATATTCTTCATTTATTTCTCTACAAACACTCTATTGGGTGTTTGTCCAAAATTTTTGTGTAAACATGGAGAATGGTGGTGGCCTATGGCCATGAGCAAGGAGGAGAGGAGGAGGCTTTGGGCGTGAGCTATAAGGGAGGATGGATTGTTTTGGTGATGTTTTGTTTAGGTTAGAAGATGATAGTGAAGTGTTGTGGTGATTGGAATGTTGGTAGGAAGTTTGGGTTAAATAATGGTGATAACCTGATTTTATTTTTATTCAAATCGTAAAATGATTATAAATGATGATATACATGTTTACTTAGTAAATTAATATGCTTGGATAAATATTTGGATGGATATTGGTTGATTTGATTGGTTGAATAATTGTTTGATTATGATAAAGTGGAATTATTGCAGCATATGATAGGAAAATCAAATTTGTTAAGATAACATGGTTACCTAGGTTAACCATAGATAATTCATGAGAAATATACATATATATATATATATATATATTTATATCTCAAAATAATATATATTTTTAATTTATTAAGCCTCGTTTAAAAGTTAAAGTGAAAAGATATCATCTTGAGAATTGTTTTAAATAGAAAGGAGAAGTTTTTAATTTATTTGGAAAAAGTAAATTAAATGGTTTGATTTTGAAAAATAATAGTTAAAATTTGAAAAACAATATAAAAATATCATATGGTTTGATATAAAGGAGTTTTAAATAAAAAGATAGAAAACTTAATATCATAATAATATAATATTAAATATGGAAAATAAAGGTTCTAAATCAAGTAAAAAGTCAAATATGGGTTTAAATTGGTTTAATATGATATTAAAATGATTTAAAAGCGTTTCAGATAAATTTTGGAAAATTTGACTAACATTTGAAAATTGAGCGCATCGCGTAACAGTAGTTCGCGATTTCGTGCCGTAAAAATTAAATCCATGTATTGAATGGAATATGAGTTGGAATTCTTCGAAATAAGAATTTTTTAGACCCTTATAATCATAGTTTTCAAATTATAGAGAAAAATCAAGATTTCATTTAGTAAAGTTTGAGATATATCTAAATCAAGTTTTCAAAATCGTTGCGTTTTGGTAGTTCGTAAAATATTGTTTTTCGACTCTTTAAAAATGGATATTTTTAATCTTTAAAAATATGAAATAAATTCCGTAAATATGTTAAAATGTTTTAGAAGGGATTTGATTTATTAAAATGGACATGTATATATTGAAATTGGTGTTTTGATCTATAAAGCTTTAAAATCGCTATTCACCGACAAGTTAGCAACGGAATTGACAACTTTTGAAAAAATGTTTTGCACTTGTGTTTTTCTTCCCAAACCTTTTGGAAATATTTTTCAAATATTTACACAATTATTTAAATAGGTTTAGAGTCAATCAAAAAACTTGACCGCCTTATGGGTAATAAAGAGATAGTCTCTAGGCTGAAGTTTGGTAAACTAGTTGCCTGCTCCTCTAGCTATCCGGACTGGACCGATGGATGGGATAGTTAATTTGATTTTCTTCGATCGCATTTTCTTAAGATAAAAGAAAAGAGATTTGGAGTTTTTCAAAAGTTAAAAAGAATTAAAATAGGATTTTGGTTGTTAAAGAAAACATTCTAGTTAAACTTCATATTAAATTTTGAGGAGGAAACTCGTGCTATCCATATGAATTTAAAAGGCGATTTCACCTTTATTCTAAAAATAGTACAGTTGAATATAGAAATTAGTATTGCGTATAATTAGTCTAAAATTTATGGATCCCTTTTATTCAATACTAACTTGTTTGGGTTTACAGTAAACGATGTCTTAAATAACAATGTTTTCAACCCATTAAAAATATGTTTTGGAAATATGAAATCCTCGTTAAGATTGGAATTATACTAATATTAGAAGATGGAAATATTTTCCTAAGTAATATAAAAGAAATGATTTCCAAATTTAAAAAGAGGCTTAATAATCTCATATATACCAAAAGAAATAGAAATGGTTTAAAAGCCTATATCCCTGAAGAGATATTTATTTGGATGAAAAGATTTATAAATTGGATGATGTTTAATAATCACCCACATACTTGACATCTTTTTATTGATAATTGCTTCGGAGAGACCGAGATCGGATTTGGGTGATTCCTATCTGGAAACCACTTTGAACCAATATACGCATTCTAATGTAAAGACACGTTGGAGATAATAATTTTTAAAGACGGAGATTTTAATAATGTAGGATTGCTTGCCACTAATCTCTGGGATGATTCCCATATTATATATGTAGTGGCAGCAGTACCTTCATTCTAAAATCTTCGATGTAAGGACTGCATGTCACTAATTCTAGTGGTTATTCCCAAATAGGATGTAGTAGGAGGGTGCCTTTGGTTTGTCCTTCAATTGGACAACTTGTATGGATGAGTGTCTGTCATAGCATTTCTACAACCACGTACATTGGTTTTTACAAACGTATATCTATCTGGTGATATAGGAGGTAACCCCTTCTATAATTACAACCCTTCCCTAAAGCATATGAACTCGAGGGTTGTACTTTTGTGGAAATCAATTAGTGTGCTATTGGAAATGACAATGTGGCATTCTAAGTGGAATTTTCTTTGTGAAAAGTAAAGCATGGCCTCACGAGCCTTACATCCCAGAGATGACACGGGAAACTATGTGGTCTGTTGGAAATACTATTTACGGGCTATTGGATAATCATAGATAAAAGGTACTACAGCCTTAGAATTTAAAATAGAGTAGTGTACTAGCTAGCCTGGGATAGGTGAAAAATCACCGGGCACTATGATCCATCGGTGTGAACCATATGTTAATGGCTAGCTTGAGATAGGTGAAAAGTCACCAGGCATTATGATTGTTACATAGAGTATCCGCAAGGAAGGAAATGCCACTAGTTCCCTATCATGTTGGAAATACAATTCCAATACGAGGTTTACAGTTTTGATTGTATTCCCAAAATAGCTGAGTGCCTTGCTCACATTTCAGTTACCCCTTCGTATCATATACCCCATTACTCGGGTATTGGTACCTACCTTGTATATACATTTTTTGAGAAGTGTTTTTAAACCAATGTCATTGAAGATAATATCAAAATATTTTGGTATAAAGTATTTTGGTAAGGTAAAAATCCATCTGTGTTTATGTGCAGCTTGGTTATACGATACACCCTTTCTTTTCAAGTTTGACATTGATCTAATCTATCACATCGTCATATATAGTTATGACTCGAGTGTCTCACGCTCGTTTGCCAGACTGACCTGGGTATTTTTATAATCGGGTCACGAGTAAGTTGATTAGCTTAAGACGCTTGGAGTTTCCAAAGGAGAGCTAGAGATCTTCATCAATGTATGGACGTTGTTTACTTTTACGCTATGTTTGTAGTTTTCCAGCATTTGTTAGGACATGTGTTTATAATGTCCAGGTTGAGCTTAGGTTACACTCTGATATATGTATTTCAAATTTTCCGCTGTAAAGATTATTGATATTATAAATTATTCCACTCGTGTGAGATTATGTTCTGTCTTTATTTTCTTTTACCCTTAACAATCAGTTTTTCCGGCACTTGAACACTTGGCACGCAATACAGTGGACGTAGTAGTGTCAATTTTCGAGGGTCGAAAATCTCGGCCATTACATTATATATATTTGACCTCTTATTCATGTATAAGACTAAGTATGGTAGTTGATGTATTCATTCAGTACTCCACAAACCGAGCTATACCTATTATGTGTTATTTATTTTTATTCCATATTACATCTTATATCGATATCTAATGTCTGCCATGTCTTTAAGCATTTGACTATCATGCTTTTGTGCATTGATTGTTCCTTCATGCTCATATATTTATCCTATTATATTTTCTTCCTCCATTACAAACCGTGTGCAGAGATCATGTAGAATTTTGTTTGCTTTTCCTAAATGGTTTGTCACTTATAATATTCAAGATTACATGTGGTTGTTTAGGGTTGATTCATGGTATTGTAAATGGTGAGTCATTACAGTTAACATTTGGAAATTTCTAAGTGTCGGCTGAAAACAGTTTTTATCAGGATTTCAATAGCCATTAGCTTCTACCTAGTTAATCTTCAACCTTTGAAATTTTAAGGTAGAAAATAGAAAAAATTAAACTTTCATATTCTTTTGAATTCACTTCATTAGGAGTTCGAAGCTAAGAGCTATATCAAAGTTGGAGGAATATAACGTGGTTTGAAAATTCTGAAAACAGTGAAAAGTCCTGACTTCAATAACATTAATCTCCCACCTGGTCAATCTTCCATCTTTGTAAATTTTAGTTTTGGTAATATATACCTTTAACTTTCAAATGCTTTTGTTTTCACCTCAATCGGAGTTTGAAGCTAAGAGATATGATATCGAAGTTGGACGAAAACAGTGTTTTTCTAAATTGGTGAAAACGGTGAAAAAGTCACGATTTCGATCAAATAACTATCAATTGGAATTCATATCGAAGTGAGGTTTGTTTCATTATAAAGTAGAGTTTTCAAACTTTCTAACGATACCAAGGTCATCCAAAATGAAGTTACGAGTCAAAGGGAATTCTCTATAGGAGATATCATAAAATTTTCCAAAAATACCCCCTACTATTGAAGACTAGTTATTGAAATTATGGGATAACTATTAAAAAAAACTATCAAAAGCTTAGGTAAAAAGCTATCGAAAGATAAAATATGTACTCTATTAGAAGTATTTGTTTTTTGTGGCTATCTCTTATCGAGGACATGAAAATACTTGCATGTGGAGGCCAAATGATTTTAACATTGTGTAAAGGAGGAAGAGAGTTTTCATTTTTAAGTGATTGAAGGTAGGATAAGGGAGCTGGGAGTAGAAGTCAATAGATGAAATGAGTCATGCCAGAGTTTGCTAGAGGATGATAAGAGGGAAAATTCTCCCTCTATAGACTATGATAACTTGCAATCCACACGTCATAGAAAAGATCGCATTGGGGTCTATCTATTGGAGGAGGCACTATTACTAGACAGCCTATGACAGTGGAGAAATTGAGGAAATAGTGGATATGCGACGTTAATCATCACAATTGAATTTAGAGCAAACAACGGTACTTAGGGACATACAAGCGCCATTGATGCGACCTTTACCTAGAGATGAGCAACTAGATCAACCGTATAGGTGATCATAAGTGGCAGTGGCATTGGCGCCCTAAACCACCTTCAATGGAAAAATTCTCCCAATCTACATGCTCTTTCGATGATCGTGATTCATAGATCTAAAATTAGAGTTATGATCTTCACAATAGTATATTTGGATCAAAGATTGGACCATTGGATTAACGTGATTGCCTAGATGGACAGTCGAAATCACCTATATTTATATGTAAGACTGCAAGTAAGGATAGTTTTTAATTAAATTGATAGAGCAAGAAAATATCATAAAATTATGAATAAAGGCTAAGACCATTACTCATACCCATCTACATGTGTGAGAAACAAATTTTTGAAGTGTTAAATCAGTGTGAAAATGTTCAGGTATTTGATAACTCCGAGTTCAATGAAACTTGTTGTGTTTGAACATTGTAGGGATGTAGAATAAATTTCTACAATCAAATTTCTTGGAATATGAAAAAATGTTAAACTTCACTTGAAATGTGAAAATATTAAGATATCGATATGTAGCACTTTATTGGAAATAGATGAATGTAAACTGATTTAATCCCTATGGTTTGAGTGGAACACTGAAACTCGGTCTAGATTATTAATATTATGATGCGATTAATTTTTGCATGATTATGATGGTTGCTATATGTTTGAGAAATTATCAACTAAATCCCGATAATTTTTTATACTTGTTTATATATTATAAGCCGCTTGTGTAGCGATTTTGACAATGAGAATTGAATAACTAAAGACAGTTATTAAATTTGATGGGTATAATTGGATATGAATCTTATGTGAGTAGATTGCATCCAAGATACAAGATCAGCTCTAAACGAGGAGATGTAATAGCCAGTTATAATGAATCATAACAAAAAATACCAAAAATGGTGTGATCATCAGAAGCTAAAGATGCTTCAGTGGAGATGCTGGTTGGGATTGTATACTTTCAGGTTGCTTCCAACTCCTGAGAAGGATAAGTGGATCCCTAGCATAGTGTTGGCCCCTAGAAGAATTTCTTATTAAGGACTCCCTTCCTCTAAAGTATATCCTGTGTCACTATTGACGTAGGCTAGAGAGAGGTTGTTTATATTAATGGCATAAAACCCAAAAGTTTTGTTATATGGCTATGTTTTTGTTCTTGAATGAAAATAATAGAAATGAAATTATAGGTAAATGATATGGGACATTTCTTACTTTAAACTTAATCAAATATGAAAAACATAACATGTAAGTGACATATAAATGTGTATGATTGAATGGCTCAACATTGTAAAATAGTTATATATTTTTTTATATTGTATCATTTAGTGAGGGAAACATCTCACTTTGCGGCATGGTCTCACTAGGCACATACAGTTCTTTGAGAAACTTATTTTTTTTCACACCAGGCTTATCTTTGAACGTTCTTTTAATTTTCCCCCATACACTCACGAGTACTCATTTGAATAAACTAACTTTATGGAAAGAACATGCTGACTTTTGGCGTACTAATAAAGCTTCTGAGAATGGTGCATGTGACCTACTATATATTTTTTTTGTTTTAGTTAATCATATGTTTTGTAAAGCAAGAGTTTATAAATGGCTATGGTATAAGTTACAAAACATGTTGACATCCTGATATGTCACACATGTTTATTATCTTTGATATTATATTTTCCTCTATGTATGAATGAATGGAATTTTTTATATAAACAATTGTGTGATTAAATTTGTCAGCTGCTATGTTTATCATTGTTGAAAAAAGGATCTCATTTTGTCGCTTGAAAATAATTTTTTTGATGAATGCAGCATAACAATCATTCATTTTTGGGTCTCAAAAATAGGGAATGTTACAAACAAAGTCAACAAGCCACCTTAACTTCTCTCTCCTTATAACCGACCTAGCATGAGACCTAGGTACACTTTGAGTTTGAATCTAGAAATTATCCTTCTTATCAACCATGGTGCCATCAAAAATACCATAAGTACCTCTATGGAAAATAATCTTAAGATGACTATCTTGTGTTTGGTGTTCTAAATATATCGTTACACAATCAACGTAGCTTTCTCATTAGAAGTCACATGCTTGTTAGTCCTATACCCCTTAAGTCCTCTTTATGACTTAGAAAGATACACATGCGATCTCTAGGATCCAACTTGTCTTTGCTTTAATTCACAGAACATAGATGTCTAAACACTTTGAGAAATTAATAATCTATAGGTTTCTCCTTCCATTTTTCTTTTGACATTTTTAAGCTTATTAAGCTAGAAGGTGTAGTGTGAGGTTGATAAGGAATTCTGCCATAAATAAAGCTTCTACCAAAAATCCCTTCTTCAATCCAATAGGCAATATGAAGCAATGAGTTCTTTAGAACAATATCTGATTCATGTATTCGATAACCTCATTGGACATGGAACCACTTGAAATGGTATAATGCCTTTTAATTCCCTTAGAATCACAATAAAAATGAGTTCTTATGATACAAATTCACCATTATAATTTGAATGAAGAATTTTTAGTTTCTTTCCTGGGTGCATTTGAATAATAGAAATCAACTTATAAAACATGTCAAGGGTTTCATTCTTTGACTGCATAAATTAAATCCATATTTTTACAACAAAGCTCATCAATAAAGATAATAAAATACTTAGCAAGACCCTAGTATGGGCAAGGTGAGAGTTTTTAAACATTAGTATGCAGTATGCACATATTCCAACATAGCCTTGGAGCTTCTCTCTCCAACACCAAAAGAAAACTTTCTTTAACTTTTAGGAACACAACTTTCATACATGTTTTGAGCAATGAATGAATTAATAAAGCCTCGCCTTTTCAATCCCTCCAAACTGCACTCTCTAATATGTTCTATTCGTAGACACCATAATCTGCTAGGATCTATAACGACCGACATTCGTGATACCCGTAATCCATGCATCCAAGCAATTAGATTCCATAAGTATCCCAAGACGACATTCCCTTAAGGGTAGGATTTAAGAATAGCAACACAGAGCATTCGTATCACATCTATAAATATACTAAATCTCATAATAGAAGGAATAAATATAATATCAACACAAACATGTAATTGACTAAGTCATATTATATAAAAGGCATATGATTCATATCATGATTCGTCATGCAAATGGTGCATCAAATCTCATATACAACATATCTAAAATTGAATATATAGTCTAACACAATAATATCCCTAAAATGGTAGATACTTATAATCATAGCAATAAATAGCTATGGCTGTATAACTTGCCTCAAGCACGTAGAATCCTCACCTCTCAATCAACCTACTCAAAGAACAGGTGATGAAAGATATAACAAGGAGAAGGTCAAACATAAAGTTTGGTGAAAATGAAATATCACTAATTTTCATGATTACTAATACACTGTTATATCATGTACAACACTAGACGGTAACATATGAGGTAATGAAACCATAACTCACCTGAATCTTCACATGCATCCCACAATTTAGCACTACACTAGTGCTATAAGCCTATAATATACTAATCATCATGGTGCCAATCATGATTCAACTACCATATAATAGCTAACGAGACCCGAATCTTTTGGTAAATCCAAGACCCGCTAGGCATGATCGCTAATGTAAGACTAATATTATAATATTTCACTGCCTCGTCCACTACCGATAATCATATCAAACCCAGGTCAACATACATGTGCCTAACCACTACCATTTTTTAACAAGTGGACTTAGGACAAGTAAATCGAGGCCAATCACCTTATGCTACAAAGTAAAAGGTCTATTTTCTTTGCTACCGAGATAACATCTTCTATCTTCAAATTAGTGCCACCTAACATGCGTAACAAGAAATCCCTGACTCATTTTACAAATGGCCTAGAAATATATTATATGCCAAAGAAGTACCTAAGTAATGTAGACTTACTCCATATATAAAATATCATATGGAATCATTATTGCAATACTCTAATCGTTACATCTCAAGGCCACTAGAGACTCTATAAAACCACAGTCTGAACCGAATCGCATCTCGGACCATTGCCATAGTCTCTATTTCATCTGACATGAACTGTATGTTTCTAAAGACAAAGCGTACCATCTTCGAACTCATAATATTACTCAATAATCACATCAGACCTTACTAGCATCATATACGTCTTTGAAATGAACCCTAATTCTTGAAATATCGAATTTCATAACACAAACCCAACTATCCAACAAACAACATTCCAAATGTCTGAATTTAGGACTTCAGACGTCTGACCCTAATTTCATATAGAATTTCCCTTAATGGAAATTCTTCCACTTTTCCTTATTCATCTTTCTTTTTACCATCTTCGATGTTTAGTTTCATTTCACCATGACACTCAATATAACATCACTCAACATGAATTCATGCTCTTGTTATAAGTTATTTGACATTCGAACAAGTGCAACTTCATACTCGACGAATGATTTTGAGGCAATAAGCCATTTCAACTACCATTCGAGTTCAACTACTCGATTATCATGCCAACTATACATTCATTCAACAATACCAATTACCAATGTCATGAACCACCCCATAAAAATTCTATCAACTACAAAATCAGCAACAATTCCACAATCCAAACCAAACACGTTAGTATCAAGTCATTTAGCATATTGCGATAATTAAACTCTTCTAAACATTCATTAAAACAAGATTCTCATATAAAATGCAAATTCAAGTTCGTTAACCAAGCCTTAACCAACAATGGATATTTAACATAATTTTTAGCATAGTTAGTGATCATATATCATAGAGAATAAATGCCACTCACAAATTACTAAGACATCCAAGATCCAATGGAACCCACTTTGAAGCTCTCCCTTGATTTCTAAAATTTGGCTTCAAACTTGACCAAAATGAAAACTTGAAGATACGAGTTTGTAAAGAATCCCTTAACTTGAATTTATATATTTATTTCAGAATTTTCAATGAATAAACGAAGAAGTTATTTTAATTTAACATTGAGAACCCATATTTTCTTTTTATTTTTTTGAAGAGGGAAGAAGAATAATAATATCAAATTACAAGTTTGCCCCTACTTCTTTTTTTCTCATTTAATCAATTTTTTTTCTGATTTTAACAAATTTTATATCTTTTTATATGTAAACGATATTACGAATACAGTGGATTAGATCTCAAGTCCTAATTCATTCATCTTTGAAAATTTATCTTTTAAGTCATTAGTTCGTCTTAGTTGTTTAATTTTATAAATCAATTTATTTCATTATTTACTACGCGTTCAAATATGGATTGTTAAATTATTTCCTCCCCAATAGGATCTCCCTCTGAAATCATCAAGTGTGGAATAATTCATCCCATCCACTCCAACACATATAATGTCCAAACACTTAGCATCACAATATCAAAATGGGTAATCGGTCGTAGTAACACAATGAAACTTTTACACTAGCATGCAATTCAAATCAACCATATGGGAATTTTTTACTTAGAGTTGGTAAAATTATACCGGTAAAAAGTTCCAAATGGAAGCATGAACTTCTATTTTGGCTCCTAAGTGCAATTTTCGAAAATTTCACCATATTGGACATGAACAAGTTTCACAACCTTGTTATGCAATCTCTTGACACTATTCTCAACAATATGAACAGGTCCTCTAGGCATATAAATCTTTAGTTCAACATCCACTTCCTTTAATTGACTTGGCAAAATCACGACATATTTATCGTGTACACACTTACTTAAGTGTGAAAGATGAAACACATTGTACATTCCGGACATCTTTTTGGGAAGATAAACTCTATATCTAGTTTTTTGATCTGTTCTATGATAGAAAATGATCCAACATTTCCAGGTGCTAGTTTCATTGAATTACCTAATCTAACAACTCTCTTCGATAGAGATGCTTTCACAAATACCAAATCACAAACATCAAACTTAAAATCAATACGTCTTTTATCAACATAAGACCTTTTCCAATCTTGAAATATTTCCATTCCATTCTATATCAACTTGACTTTCAGCGAAGTCTCATGGATCATATCGAGTCCAAGCACTACCTTATAAGATATTTTCCACTAACATGTAGGCAATTTACAAGGCCTTCCATACAATGCTTGAAACGATGTCATGCCACATCTATGTTATATGAAAATTCAAGAAGCGACAAGTGATCCTTGCGTGATCCTCCAAAATCAAGTATATAAGCTCTTAACAAGTTCTCTAGCACATTATTCACTCTATTGATTTGGCCATCCATTTGAGGATGATAGACCATACTCAAGTTCAATTCTATGCCAAATGTATGTTGCAAGCTTTTCAAAACTCGCTCGTGAAGAGTAGATCTCAATTACTCACAATAATAGATGGAACACCATGCAACCTAACTATTTTCCACACATACAACATTGCTAAAGATGGAGCGGTCCTAGAAATCTTTATGGGAATGAAATAAGCACTTTTCATCAAGTGTCTATAATGACCCAAATGCTCTCATTTCATCACCAACTTCGTGGAAAATCATCTATGAAATCCATGTAGATAAGTTCTCACTTCCAATTTGAAATCTCCAAAGGTTATAGTAAACCATTGGGCTTCTTTAGTTTAACTTTGACTTGTTCACAGGTCATGCACTTCTCTATAAACTCCAAACATGTCATTTCATACGCTTCAAGTAATAGGCATGTTTTACTACATTGTACATCTTGCTTCCACCATGATGAATAGTCATCCTAGAATGATGGCATTCTTAAAGTACTTCATCAGTAAAATTATCTATTTTGGGAACACACAATCTGACGTCTCTATGATGCCAAACTTTTTTAGAGGGGGTACAATGATAGATGTGATAACCTAATCTATACACAACATAATGGATCTTAAAGTTAATTTACACTAGAGGAGGGTGATTAGTGTAAACTTTTTATCAATATTCTTGAAGATTCTAAACTTTATCATAGAGAATTCAAATATAAATAGATAGAAAAATTATAGAACAATCAGATAACAGTTGGTAAATGCGGTAAAAGTAAAGATAAAGATGATACTAAGAATTTTATACTGGTTCAGATTCCCAATCCCACTTCCAGTCCAGTACCTCATACAAAATTTCACTAATAACGTCTTCACTTTTAATTAGGTGGCAAGAACACCCTTTACATTTGACTTTGACTCAAGTGGCAAGGACATATATTGGAATTTGACTCTGGTAACCAACATACCCTCTGGAATTTGGCTGTGGTAATCAGAATGGCTACCCAATCATTCATTCAGGAGGCATGACAACTCCCTTTACAATCTCGTCTTAACTTTCACTCTAGTGGCTAAGATCACCCTTTTACAAGTAGTAATGGTGGACTACAAAAATAAAATCTTTCGATCACAATCTTAAGTAGTTTGTTGATACAATCTCCTATAGACCTACAATAGTTAAATATCTTTGTATTTAAGTGGAATTGAGTACAGAACAGAGAGTTAATGATGTAGAATAGAAGTGAATCTTCTTTGATCTTTTGTATGAATGTAGAGAGAGATTTTATGTGACGCCCCACCTCTATGCTCACAATAACAAAGAGTATTAAAAGAAATACTATCTGTTATTATGAAGAATAAGGCTGGATAGGAGCGGCCATCCGTAGTTGGCCTTACACTAGTATTGGTTACCTCGACAGGAGTGGTATATATTTTTCATTTTTCGTCTCTTATTTTTTACTCCCATCGACATACCCAATTCTAATATAAAACGAACTATGATGGTTCATAATAGTTTAGGACAATGTATATAATAATAACACAGATAATAAAATGCGGAACACAGATAACAAAAGATCTCATATATAAATATATATATAACTGGTGTCAGTTACAATACATTTGACACAATACATATGATACAACTACAACTGTCGACTCTGGAAGTTATATATACAAATACATTATCAACTAATGTACATGAATATATATCAACCTAATCAGTACACTGACTACTACAAAAAGACGCAGACCACTTCAAAAGATATGAAAGTCTTCGTAGCTCAAACAGCAACCCAAAGCAGGAAATCTACAACCTGAAATAACTCGGGTCTGACCCGAGTATTAAATTCAAAAGAAAATAATACACGGGTCAGTCTAATTCAAACTCAGTTATTAATGCACAAAAGCAATAATAATCAAATAACAGTATAGACGACAGTCACAGAAATCTCCTATATCCGACTCCTCGATAAGAGAATCGGATAACGGTAGATATAACACTAAACAGTGTTAAACAACATATCAGCAAATCCAGTCATCAACAAAGATAGATAAAAAGATTATCGATGAAGATAATTTTAGAAAACAACATAATTACTCAAACAGCAATTAGCAACCAATTCCAATTATTAAATAAATAATTAGAAAATCTCAAAATGGTTAAATCAAACCATAATCTGTGTGGCTGCAGTTCACGCACGTGTGCACTGCCTCGCCACTACAGTGATGAAATACACAAAAGCTCAATGAATCAGAAACAGATGGCATCAAATCAAATCAAATTTCTGTGTGGCTGCAGTACACGCACGCGTGTACTGCCTCGCCACTACCGTACGTCGAAACTGCAAAGGTCAAGTCAGATAAATGATGAAGTCAGCGCCAATAGTAAATGACAGCAACTCAATCAAAATGAACCAGATGGAACTGCGACAGCAAGCACAGCATCCATCTAGTAACCATGAAACAACATGACACCTCAAACCAGCATATAAATCATATACAGCAAGCTCCAAATGGTACGCAAGTAAAAAGGCAACAATAGAAGAAGCACAAATGAAACAGAGGAGACACATGGAAGTGCAGACCACAGATGCAAGAAACAGCCGTGGATACAAATGCATCACTGAGATCAATATACAATGTGTACAACCACTAGCACATACAGATATACATTATGAACTACAAGGAATGAGGACTCAATGCACGAATTCGAAGAACAATGGACAACAGACTGTACATGATGGCAGCAAAACATCAAGACAATACCCCAAAGAAAACAACAAGGTCAGGTCTGGACATCATGAATAGATAAGCACATGTATGCAACAGTGTAAAGCAAGGCTATTACAGGGTGAAACAGATACAAATGTAGACTGTACATGATCTGTGCAGTGAAACCAAGGCATGGATGTAGACAGAACTACACATGAAGTTCTAAAGTGAAGACACTGCATCATAAAAGTATTTGCAGACAGACTCGAAGCTTGTAAACAAGACACAAATACAACATAGATCAATTCACATAGACTCTCAAAGTGAATCGTTAACAACAATGAAGTACCACATCAAGACCATAAGCCACCTGATAACATAAAATGCTACATGAAGTCAAAAGGCAAAAGTGAAGACTTCATGAAGCACATGTGCCCAGGCTCAACAACAAATGCAAATACAATGTATCAGTACCTATGAGAACTAACTAAGTGCATATAGACCGAGCAGTGTTATATATATACACGATGAAAGCATGTACTCGAGGCAACATGTACTAGTGGAGAGTGAATGCAACAAAACAACTCCAGATCAATGCATATGAAACTGAATATAAGTCAAAATACTCAGCTCACAAAAATAGATGCAGTGTAGACAGTGAAGTGCAGACTGACTTAACAATACAAGCAAAGCTAGCAACTACCTATAACAGTGGTGTAGTATATATCAAGCATACACGAACCAGACCCCAAGAAGTCAGGCAACGACAATATAAATACAATTATAGACATTCATCTCCATATCAAGTGAAACAGTAGCAGCCAACAAGTGGCACAGCGAGTTCAAAAAAGACAGAGAAGATTTCAAAGCATTTATCAATTATAACAAAATCAGGCAGCAGTTTTGAACCGACATGCTAGAGTTTGAAAATCACTTCGAATGAACAAAGTCACAAAATGAAGTCACAATGAAACTGCACTGGACAAGTGCAGACAAATGAACAGTTGTACATACATAGTGCAGCAGTGTAAACATCGACATGAACAAGGCCGAAGTCAAAAAGGAACATCAAGCAATCAAATTAAAATGGAATTCACACATCACAATTCAAAGCAGCAGGGACAAACAAGCACAGCCGATATGAACAATCACAGTGCAAAATCATGTTCAGGGCCGAGATGTTCATTTGTACAAAAGAGAAATTATACACAGAACCTTAAATGAACTCCTGAAAACTAAGCGTTGATAACCATTAACAACGCATAGGATTTAATTCATAGATTCGAGCATAAGCAAAACAACATAAAAGCAAATTCCCAAAACGATTTTCATCCCGAATCAAATACTCGAACACAAAAATATGATAAGAGATATAGCAGCGACAACCATCAACTAAAACCCAAATTGAGTTCGCAAAGCAAAAGGAGGCCGTAGCCAAAATACTTTCACAAAATCCAAGTGACCGAAGTCTAACATCAATTCAGAGCCGAGGAAATCACAAAATCACAAGTTCAAAATCGATAAAGTGTTTGAATTAGATGTGAGTGAAAATTAAAATCACTCACCTTGGTTTTTGAAGAGCACTTATTCGACGTTGCAGCCGAGAGACGATCGACAAATGGAGCAAGATAATCGAGTTCAATCGAGCATTTTAAAGTCGCCACCTTCGCATTCACGAAAACTCTAAGTTGCAAAGACGAAGAACAAAGCTCTATTTTTGATCGAACAAAGAATAGAACAGAGCCGCCATTTTTTTTCTTCTTTTCGATTGCTTTGATTAGGTTTACGAACGAATGAAAAATGATAAAGGAACGGGTCGAATTGAAATAAGAAGGGAACGACATCGAGAATTTTAAAGGAATATTGGGCCGAGATTAAATTTTTAAAGCCCTATAATTTTTATAACAAATCTGTAAATGTATACAACTGATTAAAACACTCAACAGCAATTAACAACCAATTAATCGTTTAATGACGAAAACTAATTGTTACAAAATCTCAGGGTTGTTATAGACTCCCCTCCTTATAAAAATTACGTCTCCGCAATTTTCATACTTAAAGGCGTCCATAACAATTATTTTTCTAACCTAAACTGGTTAAGCCAGAAAAATAAAAGTCAAAAACACAAACACCAAAGAAATCTTTTAACTTCATAAAAAAAAATTTCACAAATTTTCAACAAAATCTAACTATCAAATAGATAATCAGAAAACAACAAAACTGAATAAATACAATTATCAGCAATATCTAATTATCGACACAATAATTAGAAAACATCAAAATCTAATTATCAGCAAAGATAATTAGAAAACACAAATCGCCAATGGCAAAATCGCAAATATCCAGTTATCCAACAAATAACTAGAAAACACAAACTCCATAATCAACAAACCCTAACTATCAACAGAGATAGATAGAAATAGCAATTCAATAAAATCAACATAATCTAGACTCAATTAGAGACTAGAAAATCTCATGTCAACAAAGTCAGCAAACATCCAATTACCCAAACGATAGTCAGAAAACACAAATATCAAATTATTAGAAACGATAATTGAATTCACAAATCAGCAAATATCTAACTATAAAAAAACGATAATCAAATCTCAAATCAACAATTATTCGATTATCAAAAACGATAATCAAATTTCAAATCAACAAATATTCGATTATCAAAAACGATAATCAAATTTCAAATCAACAAATATTCGATTATCAAAAAGGATAATCAAATTTCAGATCAACAAATATTCGATTATCAAAATCGATAATCAAATTTCAAATCAACAAATATTCGATTATCAAAAATGATAATCAAATTTCTCAAATCAGCAAATATCTAATTATCTCAAATGATAATCAGAAAACAAATTAACAAATATCTAATTATCTCAAGCGATAATTAGAAAACAAATCAACAAATATCTAATTATCTCAAGCAATAATTAGAAAACAAATCAACAAATATCTAATTATCTCAAGCGATAATTAGAAAACAAATCAACAAATATCTAATTATCTCAAGCGATAATTAGAAAACAAATCAACAAATATCTAATTACCTCAAGCGATAATTAGAAAACAAATCAATAAATATCTAATTATCTCAAGCGATAATTAGAAAACAAATCAACAATTATTCGATTATCAAAAACGATAATCAAATTTCAAATCAACAAATATTCGATTATCAAATACGATAATCAGAAACAACAAATATTTAATTATCACAAGCGATAATTAGAAACAACAAATATCCGATTATCAAAAACGATAACCAGAAACAACAAATATCTAATTATCACAAGCGATAATTAGAAACAACAAATATCCGATTATCAAAAACGATAATTAGAAACAACAAATATTTAATTATCACAATCGATAATTAAATCTCATAACAGCAAATATTTAATTACCAATACGATAATTAAATCTCATAACATCAGATATCTAATTACCTGCAGATAATTAGAAACAACAAATATCTAGAAATCAATTAAGAAGGCTAGAAAATCAACATAAAAGGTTGGATCGATCCCATCAGATGGCGAGTTTTTAGTTCGCCGCACGTGCATCAACAAATGGTCGAAGCCTACCAAGTACTCAACATAATTTTGGCGCCCATCAGATTGACCCGAAGGTCTAGTACTCGTATTTGACCCGAAGGTCCTCATATGACCCGAAGGTCCTTATATGACCTGAAGGTCCATCATAGTGGCTCGAAAGCACACGAAATCATCAAATATTTCAATTTACGAGTCCGGAATTAACCAAAATAGTAAACGCACATGTCCCATAACCACGAGTTTTACCAAATCGTTTAATTCTCTTCATCGTTTCCTTGAAAGTGCAAAATCATCAAAACAGCAGATATTTCAATTAACGAGTCCGGAATTAACCGAAATAGCAAACGCACATGTCCCATACCACGTGTTTTACTAAATCATTTAATTCTCTTCATCGTTTCCTTGAAAGTGCCAAATTGTGTATTTTGTAAAAATACACTTTACATTCTCAAACGGACAAGTCCGGAATTAAGCGAATCAGTAAAAGAAAGGGGTCATGATCCTCGATTTTGCTGAAACGTTTAAATCGCTTCCTCATTCTTTTGAAATCGCAAACTGTAAAATTCCTGAAAACAATTTTATTTATTTTATAAAAATAACAATTCACGTTCTCAACTGGACAAGTCCGGAGTTAAGCGAATTAGTAAAAGAAAGGGGTCATAGTCCTCGATTTTGCTGAAACCTTTAAGTCGCTTCCTCATTCTTTTGAAAGCGCAAACTGTTAAAAATTTTATAAAACAATTTTCATTTTAAAATGATTTTCCAATCACGTGATTAAAGCAACAACATCAGTAGCAATTTCGAAAGGGAATTGCACTTCTCAAAACATCGTAAAACGAATCTCAAAATCAGCATTACGGAATAACCGCTTGAAAATCCACTTTTAAAATTTGATGGTTACTGAAGCCAAAGCGACAGTAATTTTTAAACGTCAAAATCTCATCAAAATAATTTACATCAAAATGTAATATCAGTGAATTATCATTCATCAAAAATGCCACAAAACACCGTGCTTCAAAAATTTAGCATTGGTGTAAAAATCCCGTTATAAAAATAACGGCTACGTTTCATAACCAAGCATCGGTTCAACGTAAAATTAATGCAGTAACGTGCAATTCATATTTGCATGCACACTACAATATACACAAAGAAATTACTCTATTATCTTCAATGAAGATAATTTAAAACAGCAAAAATCTAATCAACATGTGATTAGCATAAAAGAAAATCAGCAAAAAATCTCAACAAGAATCACATAACTGCAATCGTTTCGAATCCTCAATTCTGATTCGAAATTCTCAAAGAAACAAAATAAACACAGCTATGTAAACAACAAATGAAATTTATTTCAATTTCATATTTTGATTTTTAAATCAAAAAGATTATCAGTTGTACTCAGCGAAGACAGTTTCACTGTTTCCGCTGCGCACTCTGATAAACAGAACACAATTTAATCAAATCAACAAAACACAGTTTCACTTTTATTTTTAAATAAAGATATTTAAAAATTTCATCATAATTTCAAAATTTTAGTTTTGACTCAAAGCACAAATAAAAACACCGACCAATAGTTGTAACATATGTTCCATCTAAGTTATGTTTTATATTATGTCCATACACCCCAAGCTCTGATACCAACTGTGACGCCCCACCTCTATGCTCACAATAACAAAGAGTATTAAAAGAAATACTGTCTGTTATTATGAAGAATAAGGCTGGATAGGAGCGGCCATCCGTAGTTGGCCTTACACTAGTATTGGTTACCTCGATAGGAGTGGTATATATTTTTCATTTTTCGTCTCTTATTTATTTACTCCCATCGACATACCCAATTCTAGTATAAAACGAACTACGATGGTTCATAATAGTTTAGGATAATTTATATAATAATAACACAGATAATAAAATGCGGAACACAGATAACAAAAGATCTCATATATAAATATATATATAACTGATGTCAGTTACAATACATTTGGCACAATACATATGATACAACTACAACTGTCGACTCTGGAAGTTATATATACAAATACATTATCAACTAATGTACATGAATATATATCAACCTAATCAGTACACTGACTACTACAAAAAGACGCAGACCACTTCAAAAGATATGAAAGTCTTCGTAGCTCAAACAGCAACCCAAAGCAGGAAATCTACAACCTGAAATAACTCGGGTCTGACCCGAGTATTAAATTAAAAAGAAAATAATACACGGGTCAATCTAATTCAAACTCAGTTATTAATGCATAGAAGCAATAATAATCAAATAACATTATAGACGACAGTCACAGAAATCTCCTATATCCGACTCCTCGATAAGAGAATCGGATAACGGCAGATATAACACTAAACAGTGTTAAACAACATATCAGCAAATCCAATCATCAACAAAGATAGATAAAAAGATTATCGATGAAGATAATTTTAGAAAACAACAAAATTGCTTAAACAGCAATTAGCAACCAATTCCAATTATTAAATAAATAATTAGAAAATCTCAAAATGGTTAAATCAAACCATAATCTGCGTGGCTGCAGTTCACGCACGCGTGCACTGCCTCGCCACTACAGTGATGAAATACACAAAAGCTCAATGAATTAGAAACATATGGCATCAAATCAAATCAAATTTCTGTGTGGCTACAGTACACGCATGCGTGTACTGCCTCGCCACTACCGTACGTCGAAACTGCAAAGGTCAAGTCAGATAAATGATGAAGTCAGCGCCAATAGTAAATGATAGCAACTTAATCAAAATGAACCAGATGAAACTGCGACAGCAAGCACAGCATCCATCTAGTAACCATGAAACAACATGACACCTCAAACCAGCATATAAATCATATACAGCAAGCTCCAGATGGTACGCAAGTAAAAAGGCAACAATAAAAGAAGCACAAATGAAACAGAGGAGACACATGGAAGTGCAGACCACAGATGCAAGAAACAGCCGTGGATACAAATGCATCACTGAGATCAATATACAATGTGTACAGCCACTAGCACATACAGATATACAGTATGAACTACAAGGAATGAGGAATCAATGCATGAATTCGAAGAACAATGGACAACAGACTGTACATGATGGTAGCAAAACATCAAGACAATACCCCAAAGAAAACAACAAGGTCAGGTCTGGACAGCATGAATAGATAAGCACATGTATGCAATGGTGTAAAGCAAGGCTATTACAGGGTGCAACAGATACAAATGTAGACTGTACATGATCTGTGCAGTGAAACCAAGGCATGGATGTAGACAGAACTACACATGAAGTTCTAAAGTGAAGACACTGCATCATAAAAGTATTTGCAGACAGACTCGAAGCTTGTAAAAAAGACACAAATACAACATAGATCAATTCACATAGACTCTCAAAGTGAATCGTTAACAACAGTGAAGTACCACATCAAGACCATAAGCCACCTGATAGCTGAAAATGCTACATGAAGTCAAAAGGCAAAAGTGAAGACTTATGAAGCACACGTGCCCAGACTCAACAACAAATGCAAATACAATGTATCAGTACCTATGAGAACTAACTAAGTGCATATAGACCGAGCAGTGTTATATATATACACGATGAAAGCATGTACTCGAGGCAACATGTACTAGTTGAGAGTGAATGCAACAAAACAACTCCAGATCAATGCATATGAAACTGAATATAAGTCAAAATACTCAGCTCACAAAAATAGATGCAGTGTAGACAGTGAAGTGCAGACTGACTTAACAATACAAGCAAAGCTAGCAACTACCTATAACAGTGGTGTAGTATATATCAAGCATACACGAACCAGACCCCAAGAAGTCAGGCAACGACAATATAAATACAATTATAGACATTCATCTCCATATCAAGTGAAACAGTAGCATCCAGCAAGTATCACAGCGAGTTCGAAAAAGACAGAGAAGATTTCAAAGCATTTATCAGTTATAACAAAATCAGGCAGCAGTTTTGAACCAACATGCCAAAGTCTGAAAATGACTTCGAATGAACAAAGTCATAAAATGAAGTCACAATGAAACTGCACTGGACAAGTGTAGACAAATAAACAGTTGTACATACATAGTGCAGCAGTGTAAACATCAACATGAACAAGGCCGAAGTCAAAAAAGAACATCAAGCAATCAAATTAAAATGGAATTCACACATCACAATTCAAAGCAGCAGGGACAAACAAGCACATCCGATATGAACAATCACAGTGCAAAATCATGTTCAGGACCGAGATGTTCATTTGTACAAAAGAGAACTTATACACAGAATCTTAAATGAACTCCTGAAAACTAAGCGTTGATAACCATTAACAACGCATAGGATTTAATTCACAGATTCGAGCATAAGAAAAACATCATAAAAGCAAATTCCCAAAACGATTTTCATCTCGAATCAAATACTCAAACACAAAAATACGATAAGAGATATAGCAGCGGCAACCATCAACAAAAACCCAAATTGAGTTCGCAAAGCAAAAGGAGGCCGTAGCCAAAATACTTTCACAAAATCCAAGTGACCGAAGTCTAACATCAATTCAGAGCCGAGGAAATCACAAAATCACAAGTTCAAAATCAATAAAGTGTTTGAATTAGATGTGAGTGAAAATTAAAATCACTCACCTTGGTTTTTGAAGAGAACTTATTCGACGTTGCAGCCGAGAGACGATCGACAAATGGAGCAAGATAATCGAGTTCAATCGAGCATTTTAAAGTCGCCACCTTCGCATTCACGAAAACCCTAAGTTGCAAAGACGAAGAACAAAGCTCTATTTTTGATCGAACAAAGAATAGAACAGAGCCGCCATTTTTTTTCTTCTTTTCGATTGCTTTGATTAGGTTTACGAACGGATGAAAAATGATAAAGGAACGGGTCGAATTGAAATTAGAAGGGAACGGCATCGAGAATTTTAAAGGAATATTAGGCCGAGATTAAAATTTTAAAGCCCTATTATTTTATATAACAAATCTGTAAATGTATACAATAAAACACTCAACAGCAATTAACAACCAATTAATCATTTAATGACGAAAACTAATTGTTACAAAATCTCAGGGTTGTTACATTTTATTTAGAAATCTGCAGCACTTTGTTGAAATGCCAAAGAGAATGAGAGAGAAGAGAGTGATGAAGAGAATATATAAAATTCTTATTGTTAATTTTGAAATCAGAGGCCTTTAAATATACATTGAAGAGTTGCATCCATTTGCAAAAGGATGGCGCAAAAGTTCTTCTTTTGAAATTATAAAAAACATCCCAATGGTCTTTATGTTGACATATAAAACATGATATGTAAACATATACATATTTACTTGTATATGTTCAAAACCACTTGGAAAATGTTTTAAACTATATTTCTTTATAAAAAATATATTAAAATGATTTATAAATAAATTAAATATTTATTATTTTATAAAAATATGTTAAAAAATAATTTTCAAAGTTAAGATAATTAAAGTTATGATATTGCTTGGGTCTTTAACATTTATTTTAAAACTCAATACAATACTGACACACATGTCTTGTGCTTTGCGTGCTTTTATTTTTGAATTCTTTTGAACTCATGGGCCTTTAAATATATCTTGATCAAATATGTATATCTTGATCAACTATTGATTTATACAAATTAGTTTTTCAAGCTTTCATTCAATTAGTAGTTGCATAAACCTATTTAATATTCTGATATCCTACACAATACACCATATAACTTGAAAAAACATCAGTAACAATATTTATATGTTTGTTGTCATTAAAATCAATACCTAGGATATTAATCTCCCCCTTTTGATGATGATAACCATTAAATATTTTGTTATAAGATATAATAATGTTAAGTAAAAACTTCCCTTAACTCCCCCTGAATATATGTTATATGACCCCCCTATCTTTTCGGTAATTATATTTTATACAACTTCTCCCCTTTGTCATCAACAAAAATGGGTGAAATAGTTGTGCAATGAAGTGTGTGTGTGTGTGTATATATACATATATATCTATGTGTGTATGTGTTTGTGTGTATGTGTGTGTAGAATATTTCTATTCTAAAGTGATGAATATATTACTATGAATTATATAAGGAGTTATAATATTGCTACGCTTAGTAATGAATATTATATAATTATTATACATTATATATAAAGTGTTTCCAATTTATTTTTGTGTAGTTATATTCTATCAGGTCATCAAAAATCAACAAAGCATTATTTTTATTAAAATATTTACAAATGCACATAGCATAAGTACAACAATCATTAAAAACATAAAAACAAATGCATAACTACAACAGTTATATAGGTGTATTATTTCAAGAAACATTAAAATACAAACAATACAAAACTAAACAAGAAAATATGATAATAAATACTTTTGTGGAAGTCATGGTTTTTGTGATGGATTTTTACCCATCCTTAACCTGGACCAAAAATTCTTGCAGAATTTTCTTCCCAATCTTTGAGATTCTCTACATCCACTTCCATGTTTTCATCATTGATTTCTTTATAGCCAAATTTTTTAGGAATAGAAAAGTTTTGTTCCTTTAAGCCAAAGCATGTAAAGCATCAAAGTGATGCGAGATGTCTTTCAAGTTCATGAATCATTTGTTTTTGATTTATTTCCAAATGCTTTTGATTCCTCAAAATCACATGGAAAGCCTTCTTGAAAGATTATAATGTGTCTTCCATGTTGTCACTTAAATTCTCTTTATAATTACCCTTTGCTAAATCCATTTTTCTTTGAAAATAAGTTGGAATTTTTAGAGAAGAAATACGATCATTTCTTTGTGTTTAATTATGTATTTATAGAAGAGAAATTTAGTTAAATGACTATTCCCTCTTTGAAAATAATTTAAATTCAAAATTTAAAAAGTAGTCGTTATATGTTATCATATGGATTACATATATGTCGACATAGACATATTTGTTCGAGAATTTTTTGAATTCTATTTTGGTTAAGTATTTTACTATTTTATAAATTTTACAGTAATTATTGGTGGAAGAAAATAAATTATCACCTGTTACTAAAATCAATTTTTATTATATATACTAGAATCATTCATCAATAATATGTTATACTTTAAACATTTATATAACCAAATTGTAACAACCCGTCTTTTCGACCCTTTAAAGTTGATACTAATACATCTAGGGTATTCAATTTGATTTTAGCAGAATGTTGTTTTATTTTGTTCAATAAATGTCCAAAATAATCTATTCAGTTTAATTTAACCGAAAGGTGTTTTTATTTGGTCAAATAGATATCACAAATAAATTGATTTAACTACGTTATTATTTTAAAACAACTTAATTAAATCCAATCTCTATTATTTAATCATAAATTTGTACTTCATTAAAACTACCAACTATTCATGCTATAGTGTTCTACCTGTGAATACGAGCCAAATGCAAAAATCTACGGGTTAAAAAAATTTAAAACGAGCAAGATATTAATTTAAATCAAGCTATTTGAAGTGCAAGGGCTACTTGCTGATAATCCTGAGTGTGATTCCAAAATGGATGTAGTAGAAGTAATGCCTTTAATTTGTTCTTATCCTGAACAACTTGTATGGACAAATGTTGGCATTATATTGTGCCTAGAAAGCAGTGTTAGTATTCCAAATGGGATTTCCTAAGAGAGGAAAAGATAATCGTGACCTCACAAGCCTCATAACTTGGTATTGACTAAAACATGGGATATGCAGCAGAGGTATGTGGTTCGCTACCATTAGGAGTAGTCATTCCTCGGTCTAGAATCGATATTTATGGATTTGGCATGTGCATGAAGAGCGGAGCTAGGGTGGTACACATTGTTTTTGGAGCCTTGGTACCTAGGAAATGATGTAATCCATCATGTCATGTTAAAGAGCCAGCCGACTCTATGTTTGTAGGGGGTCCTTTTGTGGCCCTCGGTACATTTTTAGATGTGTACCGTGGTGGGCGGTACCCAAGTATCCCAGTCATCGATGGAAATCCAATCTCCAATACGTGCCCCTATGAATTTAGTTGTTTACCTATTATGCTGGAATTAAATTAATCTAATAGTTTCGGCCATGATTCCATATTTGTTTTGAACCCTCGACACTATTATAATATCAGAAGTTTTCTATAAAACAATTTGGTTATCGTAAGGTAGAAACCCATCCATGTTTATATGTGGCTTGGTCTTATGAGATATCTTAATTTCCTAAAGGATTTTATAACATTAAGTAATCCATTTGATTGTGTTTCTCATGTTGGTTTTACCATACCGATCTGGGTGTTATTTTTCTTATAATACTCGGGTTAGCCCGAACATATTTTCCAGATTTAGCTGGACATTTTGGGGCTTCAAGAGACGAGCTGGTACCTCCAAGGCATACTCACTTATTTTATCTTTCTCTATTGTTCTTGTTGTATTTATCATCAGATAGGTTGTTATAACCGTCCAGGGGCTGATGATAGGATAATTGTACTCAGATTGATGTGTGTATATTAAAGTTCAATTTTCTTTGTAAAGGCCATTGGTATATTATGTATTACTCGTTACGTTGTGAGATTCTATTCCATCTTTCTTTCTTTTATCTCAACGATCTATCTTTTCGGCACTTGGATGTTTGGCACATGAATACCGTGGATGTATTAGTATCAATTTCTGAGGATGGAAAAGGTAGGTTGTTACATTCAGTATCAGAGCTGATGGCTAAGTGAGAACCTTGGCCCAAGTAGAATAAACTCATTAGAGATAGGGTTAGTAGCACCCTAGAATGAGTTTGAGCATGTGTGCGTGTGTGTGTGTGTGTGTGTGTGTGTGTTTGTGTGTATTTAAGTGCGCGTATTTGTTAGTGCTATAAAAATATATTATATTGTGTTAATTGATCTGTTGAGTGGCTTATAGATTCTGGTCAATACGAGTAGCTAACGTTATTGATAAAAATCCCTAAACAATAAATACGGCCAATCAGCATAGTACTATTTTAAATTGGGTAAATGAAATAATTTACCTAGGAGTATATTTTATATACAAAGGAATAATTTTCAAAAGTTAGTATAGTTATTTTTGATGTGTTTGTTAGGAAATGATAATATTCAATTATAATCATTTAGGGTTTGATTAGTCACGCTCGTCCAGTTATGGGGCATTGACTATTATTTGTTGATTTATAAGTAATTTTCCATTTTAAAGCAGGGGTTGGGTAGATAATAATTTTTGGAACTTTGAAACGAACACCTTGTGAATTAAGTTTCACCATTTGACTATGAGACATTCGATGATAATGTTGGATTAAAATTGGATTTTAATAAAAGAATTTTTATAAAGGAGTTTATAAAAAAAGATTTTAAAAAAGTTTATTTAATAGAAAGGGTTTTATAAATAGAAAGGAATTTTGTAAATCATTTTAGATAACTATGAAAGGAATTTTGCAAATCATTTTAGATAACTATGAAAGAAGTTTTATAAATTAATTTGGAGATTTATAAAAGGATTGGTATATATGAAATAGGCTTATAAAAATATAAATTTATAAAAAGGAATGAGATTTGATTTTGATATTTAATCCTTCTTAATTATGGTCGTATGGAAACATTCTTTTCATACTTAACACCGAAGGATATATGGTTTAGTTATAGTAAGAAATGATTTAAATGATTTTTTGTTTTCGCCCATTTAAATATGAATTTGAAAAATAGAAAATCTTCCTTAAGCTTTTGTTGATATACTTACACCATTGAGACAAGTATATGGTTATATATTCTAAGTATTGAAAGAATAATGGGTTATGAATATACTTTTTTGGGAAGATATTTTAAATCAAATAATTTAAAGGGATTTTAATTAATGAAAGACTAATTAATAGAGGCTTAGTGGATCCCATATGGAATTTAATCAATGTTTGATTTGTTTGTTTATTTGATAGTTAAATAACCGACTATCAAATCTTGACCAAAATACAACTCTGGAAATATCTAAGAGAAACATGGGAGTCATATTGCACAGTCATCTTCGATGATGTTGTATCATGCATATAAATCTTGTTTTGTTCTCCTTGGATAAATGATAAGGAAATACGTCCACTTAAACGGTTAGGAGGTGATCTCCGCTCTTATGCATTGTCTGATTATTTCCAAAAGAACCAGACTTGAGTTTGTCGGAACTATCGATTTGGTTTTGGAGCGACCGGTAAGTGGGGGAGTGTACTTATATGAGATGACTCAAAACCATAATCACTCCAAAACCATATGCACGTTCGATGCTGCGGAAGAGATTCAAGACTGGTTCGAGATGATGGAATCAAGCTATTTGAAGTGCAAGGGCTACTTGCTACTAATCCTGAGGGTGATTCCATAATGGATGTTGTAGAAGTAGTGTCTTCGGTTTGTTCTTATCCTGAACAACTTGTATGGATGAATGTTGGCGTTGCATTATGCTTGGAAGATAGTGTTAGCATTCCAAGTGGGATTTGCATTATGACCTCATAAGCCTCATAACCCAGTAATGACTAAAACATGGGATATGCTGTAGAGTTATGTGGTTTGCTACCATTAGGAGCAGTCATTCCTAGATCTAGAATCGATATTTATGGATTTAGTATGCAACGAAGAGTAGGACTGGTGCATATTGTTTTTAGAGCCTTGGTACTCGAGGAATGATGTAATCCGGTATGCCATGCTGAAGGGCAGCCAACTCTTTGCTAGCATGGGGTCCATGTGTGACCCTCAATACATTTTTCTCAAGGTGTACTATGGCAGGCGGCAATCCAGTAACCTAGTCATTGATGGAAATCCAATCTCCAATATGTGCCCATACGGATTTAGTTGTATACCTATTATGCTGGAATTTAATTAATGTAAAATTTTCGACTATGATTCCATATTTATTTTGAACCCTAGACATTATTATAATATCATAAGATTTTCTATAAAAGGATTTGGTTATCATAAGGTAAAAACCCATCTGTGTTTATGTGCGGCATGGTCTTACAAGATACCTTTATTTCTGAAAGGATTTTATAACATTAAGTAATCCATTTGTTTATGTTTCTCACACTGGTTTTACCATACTGATCCGGACGTTATTTTTTTTATAATGCCCTGGTCAGCCCGAGCATATTTTCCAGATTTAGCTGGATACTTTGGAGCTTCAAGAGACGAGCTGGATCCTCCAAGGCATACTCACATATTTATCTTCTGCTTTTTTGTTCTTGTTGTAGTTATCATCAATTGTTGTTATAACTATCCAAAGGCTAATGATAGGATAATTGTACTCTGATTGATGTATGTATATTAAAGTTTAGTTTTCTTTGTAACGACCATTGGTATATTATATAGTACTCGTCACATTGTGAGATTCTGTTCCGTCTTTCTTTCTTTCACCCCAATGATCCGTCTTTCCGGAACTTAGATGTTCGTCACACAAATACCGTAGATGTATTATTGTCGACTTCTGAGGATGGAAAAGGCAGGTTGTTACACAAATCTTATATACAAATGTACTAGTTATACAAGGTGTAAATTTAATATAAAACATAATGTTTACAAACTTTTAACAATTACACTTTCTAATAGAACGAATGTTCATACACACATAAAAAACTATCCTAGTGACGCTCCTTAATGATTGGAGATTTGTGGAAGCTATAATTTAGATAATGAAGATAAAATCCCTTTTTGTTCTACTTGATTTCCATTAGCATCAAAATCACATCTCGAACACATCTAACTTCATCTTCATCGTCAGCCTCCATTTCTACTTCCTCCTCCTCCTCTTCTTCTTCAGATTCACTTCCCACTTTAATTTGGTTGTGAACAACCAAATTTCCAAGTTCTTCCCCATATATTATAATAGTGTCCATTTGATAATTCAAAAGATGAATATGAAGATTCCTTAAGATCCTTCCATAACTCTTCTATCCATTTTTCATTCGGATTTGTTGCACTTGTATTTCAGTAAGAATGTTGATGACATGCTTCATCTCTCTATTTTCACCATTTTTGAGAATGTGATATCATGAAAGGGCAAGTTTCTTTCCAATGGTTGTTTGCAAGAGCTTGGATCCATGAACTGTGTTAATTTTTAAGTTTTAGAGAGGTAAAATGAATCTGGAAAGGATTCTAGAGACGAAATTGTGTAGTTACATAGGTACTTTTAATTTTTAGTTTATAAATAAGGAGGGAAATCAAAATCAATGGTTCATATGTCGACAATTGAATTTCTTATATGTCGACGTATCCATTTTTCATGATATACTCTATGCTTTATTTCATTTGAATACTTTGTATAAAAATATAATATATTTTACAAAATAACCAAATTCCTAATTTTCTTCTTTATCAAATAAAATTATTAGTAATTGGTTAATAAACTATTGAATTTAGTATTTTTTGAATTAATTATTAGTATAAAAATTAGAAAAGATAGATTTAATATTTCAAAAGGAATTATTAATGTAAAAATTCTTTTTACTAAACTAAAAGGTATATCATGAATTTTTATTGCTTAATAAATTAAAAGTACTTATTTTAATAATATAGTTTCACTATATTATTAGTTAATATCTATGTTATAATATTTTTAAGTTTTTCCTTAAAATATGTAACTGTATAGTATGTATGTATGTATGTATATTATTTTATTATTTTTAAATTTGTTTTTCTTATTTATAATATTATTTTGTATATTATATAAAATTTTGAAATAAATATATTACAATTTACATTAGTTATGTATTAATTATAAATAACGTTAATTTGAAATGCCTTTTACCGTTTCAAATAATGTTTCTAAACAAACTAGTAAAATCTAAAACACATATTTATCTATTTATGAAAATCTAGTTAGTTGAATTTATGAATTCTAGTGTAATAAATAAAAAATTATCGATTTTTGAGTTACTCCTGATTTTCTTCAGAGTCTGTGACTTATACTAGTGTTTGTTAATCTTATGTTAGGAAACATAGATATACTTTTTCTGTTCTCGAGTCACTACTGCTTGATGTGGAGTCTGAATTGTCCCATATTACATTATATGCTCATTTTGTCTTTTTGTTGAAGTTGTCTATGTTTGGAGAGAACTTTTATTTCCCTTGATTTGGATAATCCCTTTGAAAGTATCTAATTTTGTTGCATCTAAAGCATTTGCCGGTATCTTCGCTCCCTAATTTGTTCCAGTTTCTATCAGTCCTTCTTAATTTGTTTCTTTTTCGATACTTTCGGAATTTTCTAAAATTCCTACTCATAAACGTCATTTTCTCGTCGTCATCTGATTCTTCATCTCCATGAGCAGCATTAAATCCCTGTAATTTCTTCTCACCTGACTGGCTTTCCCTTCTACCATACAATTGGACTTTATATGATATTAAATTACCTATTAACTCCTCTACTTTCATTATACCGGTATCATAGCCAGAATCTTCTGATCCCATTCACTTGTAAGTGAATTAAGAATCTTTCGGACTTGGTCCTCGTCACTGTACTCTTTTCCTAGGGAAATTAAGGCATCAAATATATCTTGAAATCTAGAATACATGTTAGAAATAGATTCATTTGGTTTCATTTTAAATAATTGAAGTTGGTTAGTTAACATAAAAATCTTGTTTTGTTTGACTTTACTAGTGCTTTCATGTGTAACTTGCAGTGTTCTGCATATTTCATATGCAAACTTAGATACAGAAACTATATCAAATTCATTCTTATCAAGTTAATAGAATAATATATTCATGGCCATTGAGTTACTAAGTGCATGTGCCTTTTGCTTATTTGTCCACTACGCATATGCAGTCTTCGGTTCCCTATACTCATTTCGAATATTCAAATTTCAAATCCATTAGATTATAAATAGATTTTTCATCCAACATGACCAGTATGCATAATTACTACCATTAAACAATGGGGGTCTAATAGTTGATTAGCCTTCTACAAATGTGTTAAACAATGTGTTACTATTATTAGTAGCCATTTAAAAATTTTCAAAATTCAGATTATTAATTTCTGAAAACCATGTGCTCTGATACCAAATGTGAGAGGGGATATGATGATAGATATGATAATCTAATCTATGCTACAACAGAATGAATTTTATGGCTAATTTACGCTAGAGGGAAGGAGGGTGAATAGAGCATTTAAATTTTTTAACAATATAATTACAGGTTCTGAACTTTATCACAGAGAATTCAAATATATATAGATAGTATAATTATAGAACAATCAGATAATAGTAAGTAAATACAGTATAAGTAAAGGTAAAGAAGACACCAAGACTTTTATATTGGTTCGGATTCCCAATCCTACTTTCAGTCATGTACCCCATACAGAATTTTACACTGATTACATCTTAACTTTCAATCAGGTAGCAAGAACAACCTTTACACTTGACTTTGACTCAAATGCCGAGGACACCTACTGGAATTTGACTTGGGTAACCAACACCCTCTAGAAATTTACTTAAGTAACTAGAACACCTATCCCGTCTTTCACTTAGTAGGTAGGACAACTCCCTTTACAATCTCGTCTTAACTTTCACTCGGGTGGTTAAGATCACCCTTTTACAAGTAGTAGTAGTGGACTACAAGAAATCGAATCTTTCAATCATAGTCTCAAGTAGATTGTTGATACAATCTCCTACAGACCTTTAGTAGTTAAATATCTTTGTATTTATGTGGAATTGAGTAGAAATCAGAGAGTTAGTGGTGTAGGATAGAAGTGATGATCTTTTGTATGAATTTAAAGAGAGAGGTTTGATTCAGAAATCGACAGCACTTCATTGAAATTCAAAAGAGAATGAAAGAGAAGAGAGAGTTGAAGAGAATAGATAGAATTCTTATTGTGAAATTCAAAATCAAAGGCCCTTAAATAGATGTTGAAAATTTGTGTCCATTCGCGAAAGGATGGCGCTAAAATTTGGTTCTACTGAAATTTTAAAAAACATCTCAACAGTCTTTATGTCAACATATAAAAATGATATGTTGACGTATACTTATTTACTTGTATATGTTAAAAACAACTTGGAAAATGATTTTCTTTATAAAAATCTATTAAAATGATTTTATAAATAAATTAAATATTTGTTCTTTAATATACAAACATGTTGAAAATAAATTTCGAAGTTAAGACAATCAAATATATGATACCACTCAGGTCTTTAACATTTATTCTAAGACTCGAGACAATACTGACACACATGTCTTGAGCTTTTCGTTCTTTGTTTTTGAATTCTTCATAAAATCATGAATCTTCAGATATACCTTGATCAACTCAGTATATCTTGATCTACTCTTAATCTATACTGATAAGTTCTTCAAGCTTTCATTCAATCAGCACTTATATAAACTTGTTTAATATTTCTGATATCCTGGACGATACACTATATAACTCAAGAAAACAGCAATAATATTTATATGGTTGTCATCATAAAAATTAATACCTTGGCTATTAACAACCTTTTGCATCAATATAATACCGATCTATATGATTTTTCTATCTTCCTAATCAAGTCCAAGATCTTTACTAAGCTAGTATCAAGCTTTTGGTCAGATCCGATTTGATGTATTAGTGTAGGTAAATTTCCAACGTTACTAATGAATCAAGCAACACATTATAAGAAGGTTGGAAATCAAACTCCATAATATACTTCAAACCCTTCCACTAAACAAACATAGAAACCAATACAAAATGCCTCCTACTTAATGCATCTGCTGCAACATTTCCCTTTTTAGGAGTATTGAAAATACTATAGTTGTACGATGCTAGGAATTCCATCCATCTTTGTTTCCTAAGATGGAGATCTTTTTGGAAGAACAAATATTTCAAAGATTTGTGATAAGTGAACAACTCAAACTTCTCACCCAATAGATAGTGCATCCATGTCTTTGAAGTAAAGGGAATTATCATCAATTTCAAATCATGAGCTAAATAATTCCATTCATCGATCTTGGGTTTCCTACTAGCATATGAAACCACTTTGCCTTCATGCATAGGAACCACATCGAGTCTTGTACCATAAGCATAGATGCGTATGGTAAATGGTTTAACTACTTTTGATATAATAAGAACTAGAGCACTAGTCAACAAATGCTTCAACATATTGAAAGAGTCTTCACTACATGCATCCCAAGTGAAAACATGGTTTTCTTAGTTAGACATGTCAAAGGTGTAGAAACCTTTGTGAAGTTCGTAATAAACTTCCAATAATATCTTGCCAACCAAGAAAGCTATGAACTTCAGTCACATTGCTCAGTACCTTCCAATCTTGCACCACAACAACCATACTTGGATTAATGGAAATTCCATGCTCGGATACGAGGCCTAAGAATCGCACTTCTATTCTCTGAAAGTAATATTTAAAATTTCCACCTTCAAGCAATTTTGCCTTAATGCTTCCAACACTTCTTTCAAATGTAACTAGTGTTTTTCTTTACTGTTAGAGAATATCGGTATATCATCTATAAATACAACCATGAATTTATTTAGTTTGTATCGAATGACACAACTCATAAGATTAATAGAATACAATGGTGATTCTTAAGATCGAGTGGCATTACCAACCATTCATACGATGCATCAGTATTTCTAAAAGTGATTTTCAAAAAACAATTTATATTCATCTTTAGTTGATGAAAACCATAACAAGATCAAGTTGAGGAAAAATCTTTTCTCATTCGAGTTGGTAAGAGAAATTATTAGTACGAGGTAGAGGATGTAATGACTTGATTTTTCAACCTTCGAATGTCGACACTAATACATCCACGGTATTCATATGTCGAACGTCTAAGTACTGAAAAGACAGAAAGTTAGGGTAAAATAAAAAAAGAATAGAACAAGAAAGGAAGAACAAAACTTCAGAATCTCACAGCGGAACGATAATATATAATACCAAAAGAATGGTACAAAGGATTACTCTAAATACTGGAATTTCAGAGTTAAAAACCTAAGTAATATCTTCAGCCTGGATAGTTATAATTGCATGTCCTCACGACGTTAATATATACGTAGCTATATAGAATAACAAAATAGATAGATAATGGAAGCCTTTAGCTCATTTTTTGAACTCTGAAGCATCCAAGTTGATGCATCCCAATTTGGTGAAGAGTTAGGTCGCGAACGACCTAACGATTCCTTTAAGTTGCTCCAGGATGATGCAGCCCAATTTGGTGAAGTGTTAGGTTGCGAACAACCTAACGATCGCGAACGACCTAACGATCCCTTTAAGTCGCTCCAGCAACTTAGTGAAGCTTGCAAACGACCTAGCGAGGTAACAGAGTTACGCAGTGAAACATCGGAACGACCTAACGATCTATGCATCCCCAGTAGGTCGTTCATGCTATCATCTTCTTAGGTCGCTTCGACCTTAACAAGCTACGACCTATGTTAGGTCGCGTACGAAGCCTATGCCGCCTGGATATCTTGAGTCGCATTGTTTTAGGTCGCATGTGTTGTTAGGTTGTAGGTCGCGATCAATGGGCGAAAGTTAGGTCGCGTGAGTTGTATTTTAGGTCGAGGCCGATCTAAGTGTTGTGATGTAAATATGTGATATCGTGTGTTGTAAACTTGTTTGTTTTTAGGTCGCATTGTTTTAGGTCGTAGGTCATTGGTCTATGTTAGGTCGTTCACGACCTAAGTGTTGTCAAGTTTTGAGCCGTGTATGTTTGTAACCTTATAAATAGGGATGGTGGTGTCATTTGTAATAGTTAGTTGATTTTGAATAAAACGTGTTTGTGTGTTTTGTGCCACTTCTCCAATTGGTAGTTGAGTGTGATCTCCTATCTCCACCTTCGGTATTCGAGTGCGCTCGAATCAACGATCGTTGAAGCCGATTCGTGGAATCAAGTGCGCTTGATCAACGTCGAAGAATCGTAGATCTTTAAACACGGTATCGTGCGCGATCAACGTGTTTGGGATAGCTAGATTCCGACATCTTTGGATCAACGGAGTTGGGCATTCAGTATTTTTCAATCCACAGATTCCTACTTTTCACCGTTACATCATTTTTGTTATCCGCTGCTGCATCATTTGGTATCAGAGCGAGACTTAGCCTATCATAGCTAAGCCGAGTCTTGGAGCCAATTCTTATAGAAGAGTTTGAGGAGTTAGTGAAGTCGAGCTACACCAAGCAAAGCCGAACTAAGAGAAGTGTTTGAGCCGTGCATAGAAGTTCATTTTTGATCAAGGCCAAGAATTGAAGTTTGAAAATGCCGCCGAGGAGAGCTAATCGCCATCAGAATGTTGAAGCGTTGTATAGAAGAGAAGAAGCCGAGCAAATGGAACAACGCATCAATGAAAAGTTTGATGAAGGCATTGGGAAGTTAGAGAAACTGATGAATGATATGAATCAAGGACAAAGGAGGAGGTCGCCAATCTCGAACCATGGAGGAAACAGAGTTTCACCATCGGTTGCGGAAGCGAGAAGGGTGTCGCCACAACCTTATCGAGAAAGAAGAGAATCTTCAGTTTCAATGAGAAGAGAACATCATGAGTATAGAGATGAAGAGAGAAGAACTCCACGTGAGTTTGAACATGAACCATATCGTGATGATGACAGACAAAGTAGAAGAGATATGCGAGATCATAGAGATGTGGGTGGTCGAGATCATTATCGAAGTACATCTGTTTTTGATGAAGATGGTGGTAGATGTAGTGCTCATTCTCGAGATTGAGACCAAGGACGGAATGCATATCGGGATGTTGAGGATGATCGTCGATGGGAATCGAGGATGAAAACTGAAATTCCAGAATTCAAGGGTGGAATGGTAGCGGAGGAATTTTTGGATTAGTTGTCTAATGTGGAAGAAATTTTTGACTTTAAGAAGGTTCCTGAGCATTGAAGAGTTAAGTTGGTTGCTACTCGTTTAAAAGGAAGAGCTATGGCATGGTGGCAGCAAACTAAACTAACACGAGAGAGAATGGGAAAGTCAAAGATTTAGTCTTGGGAGAAGATGAAGAAGATGATTAAAGCTACTTTCTTACCATATAATTATCAATCTCTTAGGTATCAACGTTTGCAGAACTTGAGGCAGGGAACAAAGTCAGTGAATGATTATGCAGATGAATTTTATCAATTGATTGCGAGGAATGATATCATGGAGATGGAGGAGCAATTGACAGCTAGATTTGTTGGAGGGTTGAGAATGCAGATACAAGATATGGTGAATATGTTTGATCCCAGATCTGTCGCTGAAGCACATCAAAAAGCTCTAGCTTGGGAGAAGCAAGGAAGGAGAGGTGAAGGTGTGTTTACAAATTCCAACAATCCAATGAAAGGGGCTAGTAGTAATGCGAATGTTTCGAAGGCTGTTGCAAAACCGGTTGTTAATGAAGTTGCTAAGACCAGGGTCAATAATGGAATCAAATGTTTCAATTGTCAGGAGATGGGTCACAAAAGCAATGAATGTCCAAAGCCAAAGAAGCGAGCGATGATTACTGAGGTTGAAGATAAGGATGTAGAAGCTGAATGTTCTAATTCACCACATGATGAGGAGGAAGAAAATGTTTCGGGAGATGAAGGGTATTCATTGATGATGAAAAGGTCGTGTTTAACACCAAAACAAGAGGAGGAAACTAGCTGGTTGAGGAGTAACATCTTTCAATCAACCTGCACTATCTTGGGAAGGGTTTGCAAGTTTGTCATCGATGCGGGAAGCTGTGATAATATCATCTCTACAGAAGCTGTGAAGAAGTTGGCATTAAAGACTGAGAAGCATCTGAAACCTTACAAGTTAGCTTGGTTGAGGAAAGGTGGGGAGGTGAAAGTTAGACGAAGAGCTTGTGTTAATTTTTCAATTGGGAAGAAATACAAAGATGAAATTTGGTGTGATGTTGTGGATATGGATGTATGTCATCTGTTACTGGGGAGACCATGGCAGTATGATAGGGCTGTGCAACATGATGGTCGTTCTAACAGTTACAGTTTCATGTTTGAAGGAACTAAAATCACTTTAATTCCTAAGAAGCGACAACAAGAAGAAAGCAAGTTGGAGGAGATTGAAGAACTTAAAACATTGCTATCTTTAAAGGAGTTTGTTAAGGAGGTAGAAGAGGAGCCTGAAGTATTCTTGTTGATTGGACGTGAGAGTAATGAAGTGGTTGAGATTCCTGAAGAAGTAAAGCCAGTGCTGGGAGAATTTGACGATGTATTTCCTGAAGAGCTACCAACGGAGTTACCGCCGTTGAGAGACATTCAACATCAAATTGATCTTGTTCCAGGAGCTGTGTTACCTCATAGACCACACTACAGAACGAGTCCAAAGGAACACGAGGAGTTGAGAAGGCAAGTGGAAGAGTTGCTTGAGCAGGGACGTGTACTAGAAAGTTTAAGTCCTTGTGCAGTGCCAGCTTTGTTAGTGCCGAAGAAGGATGGAACATGGAGGATGTGTACGGATAGCAGGGCACTCAATAAGATAACTGTCAGATACAGATTTTCGATGCCGAGGCTTGATGATTTGTTGGATCAGTTGAGCGAGGGTACTATCTTTTCGAAGATTGATTTGAAGAGTGGTTATCATCAAATTCAAATTAGACCAGGGGACGAATGGAAGACAGCATTCAAGACGAGGGAAGGATTATACGAATGGCTGGTTATGCCGTTTGGTCTTTCGAATGCACCGAGTACATTTATGCGGGTGATGAATCAAATCTTTAGACCATTTATTGGGAAATTCATGGTGGTGTATTTTGATGATATACTGATATATAGTAGAAGCTCAGAAGAACACTTGCATCATTTGAGAGAAGTATTAATGATACTGCGACAGGAACAATTTTATGCTGCAACGAAAAAATGCGTGTTCATGATGCATAGTGTTTTATTTTTGGGATACGTTATTTCGGAGGGAGGTATACAGGTGGATCAGAATAAAGTTGAAGCATGCAGGAATTAGCCACAACCCAGGACGATAACCGAAGTTAGAAGTTTTCATGGTTTAGCATCATTCTACCGAAGGTTTATTCCACACTTCAGTAGTGTGATGGCACCAGTTACTGATTGTACGAAGGGGAAGCAATTTTCATGGTCAAAGGAAGTAGGAGTTGCTTTTGAGCGGATCAAAGAACTATTGACGACAGCACCGATTCTAGTATTACCAGATTTTCAGTTGTTGTTTGAGTTACATACTGATGCATCTAAGGTTGGGATTGGAGGGGTGTTGAGTCAGAAAGGACGTCCTATTGCATATTTCAGTGAGAAGCTATCGGGAGCCAAAATGAGATACAATACTTATGATGTGGAATTCTATGCTATTGTTCAAGCTATCAAACATTGGAGACACTATTTGTTTCATAAAGAATTTGTTTTATATACTGATCATGAAGCGTTGAAGCATATGCAGGGGCAGGATAAGATTGCAGCTAGACATGCTTCGTGGATCGCATACCTGCAACAATTTACATTTGTGATGAAGCATAAGTCGGGAATTACAAATCGAGTGGCAGATGCATTGAGTCGAAGGAATCATTTGTTGACTACAATGAAGGTTGAAGTGACGGGGTTTGATGCGTTGCCAGAATTGTTTGTTTATGATTCTTACTTTGCGAAGTTTGTAGATGAAGTCAAGGAGGGAAAGACGGATGAGTTTGTGTTGGTGGATGGTTTTCTTTTTAAGGGGAATCGATTATGCATACCAGAATGCAGCTTACGAATGAAGATTGTGAAGGAGTTGCATGAGGAAGGTCATGTGGGTAGAGACCGTACTTTGAAATTGATTTCTCAATCTTATTATTGGCCTTCGTTGAAGCGGGAAGTTGAAAAGTTTGTGGAGAGATGTCATATTTGCCAAGTTTCCAAAGGGACAGCGATGAATGCGGGATTGTATATGCCCTTACCCGTGCCGACTAGACCATGGGTTGATATCAGTATGGATTTTGTTTTGGGGTTACCGAGGACTCAGAGGGGGAATGATTCAATATAGGTTGTAGTGGACAGGTTTTCGAAAATGGCACATTTCATAGCATGTAAGAAGACAGCGGATGCCGTCCGTGTTGCTCAATTATTCTTTAAAGAGGTGTATCGATTACATGGGCTACCTGAATCTATTGTTTCTGATCGGGATACTAGATTTCTAAGCCATTTTTGGTTAAGTTTGTGGAAGACGGTTGGAACGAAGATGAATTTTAGTAGCTCCTATCATCCGCAGACAGATGGGCAAACGGAAATGGTGAACAGATCGTTGGGAAATTTGTTGCGATGTCTTGTGCAGGATAATTTGAAGAGTTGGGGTATGAAGTTGTGTTAGGCGGAATTTGCTCATAATCATGCTGTTAACCGAAGCACTGGTTACAGTCCATTTTAGGTTGCATATTCAAGCTTGCCAAAGGGACCGTTGGATTTGGCGACAGTACCATATCAGAAGAGAGTTGTTAAGCGAGCTGGTGATTTTGTGACTGAATTGCAGGAGTGCCACAGAACTGTTCATGAACGATTACTTGCATCGAATGAGAAGTATAAACAACTGGCGGATAAGAAGCGAAGGAGTGTGAACTTCAGAGAAGGTGATTTGGTTTACGCCGTGTTGACAAAAGATCGTTTTCCAGTGGGAACGTACAATAAATTGAAGGCGCGAAAGATTGGTCCAGTAGAAATTTTGAAGAAAATCAATGAGAATGCGTATCAATTGCAACTACCAGATAGTGTTCATACTTCTGATGTTTTCAACGTCAAATACTTAATTCCATATCATGGGGATAAGCATGTTGTGGAAGAGGAAGGTGCAAATTCGAGGACGAATTCCTTTCAACCGGGGGAGGATGATGCAGCCCAATTTGGTGAAGAGTTAGGTCGCGAACGACCTAACGATTCCTTTAAGTCGCTCCAGGATGATGCAGCCCAATTTGGTGAAGTGTTAGGTCGCGAATGACCTAACGATCGCGAACGACCTAACGATCGCGAACGACCTAACGATCCCTTTAAGTCGCTCCAGCGACGTAGTGAAGCTCGCAAATGACCTAGCGAGGTAACAGAGTTACGCAGTGAAACATCAGAACGACCTAACGACCTATGCATCCCCAGTAGGTCGTTCATGCTATCATCTTCTTAGGTCGCTTCGACCTTAACAAGCTACGACCTATGTTAGGTCGCGTACGAAGCCTATGCCGCCTGGATATCTTGAGTTGCATTGTTTTAGGTCGCATGTGTTGTTAGGTCGTAGGTCGCAATCAATGGGCGAAAGTTAGGTCGCGTGAGTTGTATTTTAGGTCGAGGCCGATCTAAGTGTTGTGATGTAAATATGTGATATCGTGTGTTGTAAACTTGTTTGTTTTTAGGTCGCATTATTTTAGGTCGTAGGTCGTTGGTCTATGTTAGGTCGTTCACGACCTAAGTGTTGTCAAGTTTTGAGCCGTGTATGTTTGTAACCCTATAAATAGGGATGGTGGTGTCATTTGTAATAGTTAGTTGATTTTGAATAAAACTTGTTTGTGTGCTTTGTGGCACTTCTTCAATTTGTAGTTGAGTGTGATCTCCTATCTCCACCTTCGGTATTCGAGTGCGCTCGAATCAACGATCGTTGAAGCCGATTCGCGGAATCAAGTGCGCTTGATCAACGTTGAAGAATCGTAGATCTTTAAACACGGTATCATGCGCGATCAACGTGTTTGGGATAGCTAGATTCTGGCATCTTTGGATCAACGGAGTTGGGCATTCAGTATTTTTCAATCCACCGATTCATACTTTTCACCGTTACATCATTTTTGTTATCCGCTGCTACATCACAAGTTAACACCTGCCATACTCATCCTACTCAAAAGAGTATGTGAGGAATTTAGGGAAACAAAAACCAAGTGTCATATGAAGTCTAGTATGAGAAAACTCTAGATACACGAATACATGTAACAATAACTATTGAGACCATACGGATTTCCATAACGGTTTTCCTATAAAAGAAACTAATTACTTATTAAGTTTAATATAGTGATATGATAGATAATGTCTAGGGTGTAGGATAAAATCATATCAAATAGTTATGATGCTTACATTGCTCACACCACAACATATTTAAGTTACATTTAAAATCGCAAAGGTACGTTCATATAATGGATTTTTCCATGTAGATCTCTTCGGGGAAGCCGAATCCAATCTCCTGCTCAAGGGCCAGAAAGTTCCTTCCTAGTGTCGTATATCTCTAGATAAAATATACCATTTAGGTAAACACAAGCGGCCCAACGTTCGAACATAAACATGAACAACGTGAACCAAAAATCATCAAATCCCATCAGCCAATAATCGATAAGTATACCTAGATATGGAGTTGATAATACCCTGACATGGGTCCTAAACTCTAGGTAGTAAGGCCTACTCTGTTTTTAGTCATTTTCGGTGTCGAGGTTACGTTCAGCATCTTTAACACAGGTCTTCATTACTCGTGCAGAACAGGAATCTCGAAATGGATTCCCACATCTCGAATAGATCACGAATCACTACATGGATTTGAGCATCTCCAACAGATCTCAAATCTCCACATAGATTTCCTTTTCAATCGCTTCTAAAACATAGAATCCGTATACTAATTTTGAAGTGGTATTCGAGAAGTAAAACACGTACCAATCCCGGACCCTTCAAAACCAATCGATGAATTTCTAGCTGACTCAATTCTGGTTCTTTCAAAAGTAAGTCAAAGCTAAAGGCGTTTCTTACCAATACTCCTTCCCGAGGGTTTCCCATTGATATGAAATCGCAAAGCCATTCAATTACTTCTTATGTTAATATTAGGTGAAGTTCGATAATCGACTAATTGATTATCTAGTCAAAACAATTGCTTAATAGAAATTAATATTCATATACTTAACTCGTTTCCAACATTCCAACTTTACTATTCCTCATCCAAGAGTAAAGCCAGATACTTCTGAGCACTGGTTGCATCAAAACCTTGGCTAGACACTTTATTCTTGAATCTCACAAATAAATAAGTCTATCTCGTCGGCTTTTAGTGTTAAATATAGTATAAATGATTTTCATAAACAAGTAAGAAATCAACAAGATTAACACGTTTCTGACATTCCCGACTTAACTATTCCTCGGCCAAGAGGAAAACCAGTAGGTTAGAGGTCTATTGCTCTGTCCCTACTTGACATCAGTTTTAACTCTCATAAATAGATAAGCCTACTTCGTCTTCTTTTAGCATTAAGGAAAGTTAATTACTTTTCAACAAGTAATCGCATAATAAAACCATTTAACCACTAAGCAATTCTTAACCACTTTTTAAAAAAAATTGAATATACTTTTAAAATACTTGAAAATACTTATATTAGGTTTTAAATTATTACCAAAATTTTACTTTAAAATGATAAGTTTGTAAAATCTATAAAACATGGAAAAGAACATATTTTATTAAAAACCTTTTCTTTAAAAATTCATAATTAATTCTTAAAAATTCATAAAGACCTCAAACCACTTTTACAATACTCTAATAATAGTTAGTAAATACTTGTAAAAAGAACGAAACAAAATAATTATACTTAAATATCCTTTCAAACCTTTTAAGTCCAAAAATCAAGTCTAAACGGGGCAGTTTTGCACAAGTGAAGTTTTGGTCATTTTCGAGATGTTACTTAACTTTTTACTATCCAAGCTTTTAATAGCAATAAATATACGTATAAACATTATAAATATGATGAGAACCATAAGGATTTCTCCACAAAATTCCATAGAGATTGCCAAAAACAAGGCAATTCACAACTGCATCTTTAGCGACTATCACTATAAGTGCACTTTGAAATCCATGTTATATTCAAACCTTTGTTCAACTACAACTGATGTGATTTGTTCCAAGACCTTGTTATATGTCATACAAGTCCATTCAAGTCCGTTCAAGTCCATACATATGCCACTTGATTTCAAAGAAAGAATCAAAATCAATGTTTTCAACATATGTCCATGTCAATTTAAACAACTTTAACAAAACCAAACACAAGCAAATATGAGTTATTTTCAATCAAAGTGGTAAGTTAGTTCACCTTTTACCCCACAAACAACTAAGATCCAAGCATCTAAGTCTAACCTCAATCTAGCAACACCTTTCCTTCCTTCTCTTCCCTTGCTTTCACTTGTTTTCTACCCTCCAAACCTCCTTCAAAGCTCATGGCCTACCTATGGTGGAGGAGTACGACTTTGCTCTTTCACAATCTAACTATGTAGAAGGTGTTGTAATGTTGTAGTAAGGCTTTACTCCAAGTTTGATTTGATTGGATTTGACTTGAAAATATTTTTTAGGAACTTATAAAGGGGTAGAAAAAGAAGACGTGGATTTATAACTTCAAGCTTTGTGAGTGATAACTAAGGGTGTTCCCCTTCTTATATAGGCAATGAATGGTGCTCTTTAAGCTTGCCTTCACCCCGCTTCATGCCATTGAAGCCTTACCTCCCATCTCTTCTCCTTTATATCACTTCTCATTTATGCTAGTTATAATTTTACCCCTTTCATGATAATATCTTTTATCATAATTAAAGATTCTAGAACATTCCAAGCTATGAAGAGGCATGTGTGTTAAATTAGTTGCTAGTGTGTTTATCTGATCATTAGACAAGTGCACAAGAGTTCGAACAATTTATATTGATCGAAAAGCTGTTTACCAATAAACCGATTTTTGATCACATTATCGATTTCCATTGAAGAATATATTTTTGTAAACAATTTTCAAAAATAAGTTTCTTATCATTATTCATGAATTAAATGACATTTAACAAGGTTATAAAATCATATTTATAACACTTAATTATATTCCAAAATGTTTCGATATTCGAAGACGAAGTGTTCAAATTTTCGGGTCACTACATTCTCTCCCACTTAGAACATTTCGTCCTCGAAATTCAAATAAGAATGATAATTAATCAAAGAAGATAGAAGAACAAGGTATATATATAGCATACTGCTTAAACTATATACAAACTAAACTGCAAACTAAAAGCATACTAAGTGACTCTACCTTAAGCGGTGAGTACACTACAAAAGATGTACGATACTAAGATAAGAAATCTCTAGTCTAAGAACAAATCCAGATAGAACTCCCTCAAACTATCCTCTAAGAGCATCCTCGCTCCATCATACCTTGACTAACTTCACAACCTTAATCCTCAATTGCTTAGTATCCCTATCAACAATACAAACAGGCTGTCTTAGAACAATCAAATTTGGCTCAATCTCTAAGTCTTCCTACTGCGATGATTCCACTATCATCGAAGGTTCATGCACAACCCTATGCAAATGCAACAAATGAAATACATTATGCACACTTAATAGCCTAATCGGTAACTCGACTCTATGCGCAAGTGTACCAATCCTTACCAGAATCGGGAATGGTTCAATATAACAAGGAGCCAACTTCCCAGCCCTTCCAAACCGAACTACACTCCTCATCGGAGAAACCTTTACAAACACAAAGTCTCCAACGAAGAACTCCAAGTCCCTTCGCCTCTCCTCTGTATAGCTCTTCTATTGATTCTGCGCTTCCTTGATTTGCTTTCGAATCTCTATAACCTTATTTGATGCCTCTCAAACCATATCCGGCCCAAGCACAAGACGATCCCCAGGTTCTACCCAACATAATGAAGATTTTGTAAGGCCTTTCGTGCAATGCTTCAAATGGTGCTATTCCAATACTGGGCTGATAATTGTTGATGCATGAAAACTCAACAAGTGGTAAGTGTTCTTTCCACGAAACCCCAAAATCTAAAATGCATGCTCGAAGCAAGTCCTCCAACACTCAGTTCACCCTTTCTGTTTGCCCATCAGTCTGCGAATGGTAAGCGGTACTCAAACTAAGCTTGATCCCTAATGCTTCAGCAAACCCTTCCAAAACTGGTTTGTGAATATCGAATCTCTATCACTCATGATATCACAAAGGACACTGTACAATATGAAGATTTCCTTAACATATAACTTAACCAAAATAAAATCTATTCTTGTTGTCTTAACAGGTAAGAAGTGCGCACTGTTGGTCAATCGATCCATTGTAACCCACACACCTTTGTTACCTCTTCTCGACCTAGGCAATCCGTCGATGAAGTCCACATAAATCTGCTTCCACTTCCACTTAGGAATCTCTAGTGGCTGAAGCAGTCTAGCTGTCTTTTGATGACTACCTTTCACCTGTTGGCAGTTAGCACACCTGCTCACAATTATAGAAACATCCCTCTTCAACATTCTTAGTGACTATCTTAGTGACTCCAGGATATATCGTCAACCTAGAATGGTGACTCTCTACCAGAACTTTCTGCCTAACACCATCAACATTCGGGACACACAACCTACCATTCATTCTCAAAATACCACGACTATCCACCTCGAATCCCGGACATCTTTTCAGTGCCTCATTCTTGCTTACATTCTTAGCTACCCTAGCAAAATAAAGATCCCTAAGCTGATTATCTTCGATACGACTAATTAGAGTTAGACGAACCTCAATATTTTCCATAACTGTATACCTCTTGCTGAGTGCATCGGTTACAATATTAGCTTTCCCCGGTGTGTATAATATATCCAGATCATAGGCAACAAGAAACTCCAACCATCTTTGCTACCTCATGTTTAAATCTTTTTGCGTAAAAAGACACTTCAAAAATTTATAGTCCGTATATAACTTGAATCATTCACCAAGCAAATGATGCCTCCACATCTTTAATGCAGATACCACTGGTAAGAACTCCAAGTCATGAGTAGCATACCTTGCTTCATGCGTTTTGTGCTACCGACTTGCATAAGCGATAACCCTCCCATGCTGCATCAACACAACACCTAGAACTGTTCCGCATACATCAGTGTAAACAACCAAACCCTCACCTCCATCTGGCATAGTAAGAATAGATCACTAGTTAACTTTTCCTTTAACTCTATGAATGCTTACTCGCATTTATCAGTCCATACAAATTTAACAACTTTCTTCATCAAATTCGTTAATTGAGGGGAAATCTTTGAGAAATCCTATATGAATATCCTATAATAACCTGCTAGTCCCAGAAAGATTCTAATATCAGTTGCACTTTCTGGCCTATTCCAGCCCTGGATGGCCACAACCTTAGCGGGATTAACAGAAATATCTTCGCCAAAACAACATGACCTAAGAACCTAACTCCTGAATGCCAAAAATGACACTTTGAGAACTTAGCCTTCAACACATGCTCTCTTAGTGCTCCTAGAACAATCCTTAGATGGTACGAATGTTCCTCCTTGGTCTTGGAATAAACCAAAATGTAATCGATAAATACAAGGGCAAACTTATTCAACATATCTTGGAAAACACGATTCATAATGTCTGTGAAATATGCTGGAGCATTAATTAACCTGAACGACATAACTAACCACATATAAAACTTGTCGAATCTAAAAGCAGTCAAGGGTACACACTCCTCTGCCTTTTCTCAACCGATGGAACCCTATATCAAGATCAAGCTGAGAAAACACTCGAGCTCCATGAAGTTGATCGAATAAGTCATCTATCCTAGGCAAAGGATACTTGTTTCAAACAGTTCGTTTGTTGAGCTCTTGATAATCTACACACGGTCTTAAGGAATCATCCGTCTTTGTAGCAAAGACGATGGGCGTTCCCTAACTCGAACGACTTGGTCGGATCAAGCCCATCTGCAACAAATCAATAACCTGATTTGTTAGCTCCAACCTCTCTTTCGGGACAAGTCTATGAACAAGAAACATGATAGGCTTTGTATCCTTCACTAGATCAATGCGACATTCTATCTCTCAGTGAGGTAGTAAACCCGACACCTCTTCGAAGACATCCTCAAACTCCTTAAAAACTATGATCAAACCCAACTCCCCATCCCACATCAAAAGAATAAAGAAAACTAGTCATAAGTGAGCTAGGCCCTTCACAAGGCACTGCTATCACCTTTCTTCCTTTCCTTATTAATGACACGGTTCTCTCAACACAATCCACGACAACATTATTTTGTGACAACCAATCCATCCTGAGCAGAAAATCAAAACCCATAAAGCCAAGAACATACATATCGATAGTGAAGAGTTGGTCAAAGAAAGAAATCGGAACTCGTAAACAATCCATGCTAAGATTAGCCGACTCCAAAACAAAGTTTGGCACTCAAATAGAATATAAAGCTATAACTGGCTCAAGTTTCAACCTATCAACAAGAATACGAGAAATAAAACTAAGAGAAGCACCAATATTAAATAAGACACGAACGAGAATGCTAAAAATAGATAGAACACCTTCCATAACTTGCTTCACCTTTGCCGCTGCAGAAGTGGAAGGTGTTGAAGCTAGTTTAAAATCTTGAGGCTGTTCCTCCTTCTAGAGCATCAGATACTCCCTAGAAAAATGGCCTGGCTGGTGGCAGTTGTAACAGTTCCTTGGTGCAAACTGGTCCTTGGCTGTCTGTGGGTCTAACTTTGGTACCTTAGCAATCAGTGCCTTTACTAACGGTGCTTTTTCCACTTACCCTCCCTTACCTGACCTACAATTCGCAGCAAAGTGCCCTTTCTTTCCACATTTATGACAAACCACACGAGAAATATCTCTTAACGGTCGAAATTTTTGCTTATTGTCCCCAGTTGGTACTGAAATGGATGACTTCGGAGAAAAACTCTCAAACCTTAAACCCATATTCAATAGATCCACATATGACTTCATGATGTGATTAGTCATATTACCCATGAATTTTGGATACATCCCTATAATGTACATCTCATTCCTCTTCAATGGCATATCTACTAAACAAGGCATGAACCTAGACAAAGTAGTGAATCAGTTATCATACTCCACCATTGACATGGCTTCCTTTTTTAGATCGAGGAAGCTCCTAAACAAAAAAGTCTTCCCAGCCTCTGGAACAAACTTCATCTTGAAACCCTCCTTAAATTAGGCCCAAGAGAAGTCGTTCTCTTGGACATCGGCAGTGATAGAACTTCACTAATCCATGCCGCATTAGTTAGATGTCGTGACGCTAACCGACGCTTCTTCGCATCATCTAACTCCATATCGCCAAATATTTGATCACATAATTTGATCCAAGTCTAGACATCTATAATCGTCTCTGTACCACCAAACCTCTTACCTTCTAGCCTCACATAATCGCGGTAGAGGGAAGCAAAATTCACCTGGGGCCTGACCTGCATGACCTCCTCTACAATATACACCCTTGGTTCCCCAATCGGAGCAACATTCCTGGTGCTCAATCTCCACCATTTGTAAGGTACTACCTTAAACACCTCTACCTCCTCGAGCATTAACAGTACTAGTACTCATGATTTGCACAACGTGAACATAGCAAAATATATTTAGGATATGAAAGGCTAGAGTTATTTCAAAGAAAGATATTATTCCTAAGGAAAGCTAAAAGGGGGTATAGGTTTATAGAAATTACAAATACACTCTTGTATATATAATACACTCGACTTATTTTAAGGGGGTTGTCGCTTACCCTATTGTAACGACCCGTAAATTTTAACTGTTTAATAACGTAATTAGTTGAAATTTTGTGAAATTTTAAATAATAAAATTTTGAAATAAAAATTTGATATTTGAAATGCATCTAGTTAAACATAGCAACTGGTAAATTTTCGTCCGAAAATATGAAAGTTTATTTCGCGCGTGAATTCACTTCAATTTAATCAGTTAAAAAGCGATGAAAATAAAACGTTTTCGAAACCTAAATATTTTTACATAGAAAAATTCTAAACCATCTTCTGGGAAAGGCGTCATTTTTCGTTTTTCCAAATTTGGACATCTTTAGCTCCGTCGATCTTATTTTCCAGCGTTTTTGCTGCATTTTCCTTGGTAGAAATTTCGAATTTTTATAATTCGATTGTGCCACTGATAATTTTATACCATTTTGATCGTCTCGTCATACTGACCTCTGCGGTATATTTATTTCTATGTTTTGAAGTCCAGTATACAGTGGAATTCACGAAACTGGCAATCGTATCGGTACAGGATCTGTACCGTTTAGAACTTTGAATTCCTTCGTCCATTTGAATTCGTGAAATTTTAACTGTTTAATTACATAAATTCTTGTGACTTTTATTTTTTCCCAAAACAGCTGGAATCCAACTATTGTAATTCCACTTATTCTTTTGGTCATTTCATTTTGTTCATTCACATTACATTTCAAATTTTTCTCTGAAACAAGAAGCTCCTCTTCATTTTTCCGAGCCTCTTCCATCCCGCCTCTCTTCACCTCAGCCTCTCGGCCTCTGCTACACTCCGCCCGCCCTCTCTCTCTTCTGCACTTCATCCGCAACATGACCTATTCCATCGCCAATGGCCTCACCTTGACTACCGGAGCTCGCCAACGGAAATAGCACCATTCCCGCTTGCATCTCATCACCAAAAGCACTCAACACTTCTTGCCCCAACACTTCCGCCCAACTGAGTTTTCCTTCTCCCTCCCTCTCTCCGCCACATCCTCCTTCCCAGCATTCTCCGATCACCCGTTTCCAGCTTTGCCGTTCTCCAGCCCTTACAACCATCGGCCTCCTTCTCCTTTTATAGTATGATAGGTATGTTGCATATAATATGATATGTATGTTATATTATTGTATGTTATTTTATCATATTTTAGAGATTTTAGTCATAAAATTTTATATTAAGTTATATATGCCATGGCTGATACGTGTTATATAGAAGAGTATATAATTTATGTATGGGTAAAGGCTGGTAACATATGTATTTGTTTGTTGGGTTTTAACATATATTTATAATAGTTTTGTGTATACGAACTGCTTGCATGAGTTATGGTCTTATTCGCATATAGGCATATAACCTATATAAGATTTATGTTAGTTTTATAGAGTATAAGTATTATATGTATGAAGTTTTCAAACAATGTTAGTTACAACTGTTTGTTGTATATATTATTAACTGTAGGTTATATAAGTTGTTGGTCACAGCTAAAGTATGAAAAATATTGTTTGATTTCTAAGCTAACAATGTTTGCAGTAAGGTCTAAAGTATAAATATATAAACCATAAACTGGTATATACATGTTTTAACCCATATTTGTGATGCAAACTCGTTTCCAATATAATTGAAGCCTGAGTAGATTTTATTTTACATGTGACGGTTGCATAAGAGGGTGATTATATAAGTGCCTTGAACTGGGAATGTATATGTAAAGGTCTCACATATATAATAAATGACGTGCCTATTATACTTTCCAATCTAGCCTATTCCTAGGTGTAGACATAGGTAAGTATATAAATTTCGAAAATAGTATACTGTGTCTATTATACTTTTATATTATTATTATTATTACTATGTTTTTTGTTTTGTTTGTTTATTAAAAAAAAGTATACTGTTCAATGTATGGGTCGGCTGCGTATGCACATTTATATATTAGTATAGGATGTCCTTTTATCTTCGGCTCTCAGAGCTTACTGCCTTTACATTGTTATCTATATTTGTTATAATTAAACCTTTTGAATCATATATATATATATATATTCGTTTTCATGGAAATTATCGTGCTAAAATCTGTTTCGTGCTTGTTACAGCTAACTGTTTTGTCGTCCTCGATTTCGTGCCAGTGTCCATTGTATCGCTCTTTTCCGTAGTTGCTTTCCATCGTTCTCTAGCTCCGAAAGGTGAGCAATCACTCACGATTAATGTTCTTTTATTTATTAAATTTGATTTCAATTGAAACGACAATTGAAATATGCTGCTATTAGTTATTTACACTGTTATATATGCTATTACCCGTATCTGTTCACCTATGACATCTGACACCATTATCTGTTAATTATTTATGCGATGATAATACAGTTTGGTTGATAATTGATTGATTGATTGATGTTTATATTGGATGTAAATTTTAATGTATAAAGTGATAAATATTATGCAACTGAATTTGACATAGAATAGTTAAAAATTGGAATTGACATATGTGCTGAATTAGGTTAGTTAAATTTGTTAAATCTGACCCCTTAAATGTTTAATCATTTGACACGTAGAAAAATAGTGTTAACTACACCTTGAACCATCAATTGTATGTTGTTTAAACTGATGATGTACGAAATTGTAAATAGATGACAAGTGAAGAACCGTAATGTAATAATCTTTAATCTGCATGAAATGATAGTGTAGATTCTAGAAATAATTATATTAATTTGCACAAACAACAATGTGAATTAATACGATTATTTCGAGATTATTTAAATTGATTATTGGATTGATATTGGCTGTTGTTATTGCTTGTTTATTTACTTTGACACCATCCCAGTTATCACACTGCAAGTTCCCTTTGCTATGTTTTGATTTTGAATTGAATTGGAATCGGGTTGAAATGATAAATACCCAAATGAACTTGACTTAGGATAGAGAATTAAATAAAACCCGATTGGTCAATAATTTGATTTAAAATAAAATAAAGTTTTATTTGAAAGGATAAGATTTTGAAATGAAGTTGAAATTTGAATTTTTAATGAAAGGAAATGTTAATATTTAAAATCTGAAACAAATATTGACATAGTAGTTATTGAAAGATCGTTAGTTTGAAATTAATTATTTGACAATTAGATTTGGAACTTTTCATTGAATTAATTTTGAAATGATTTAATAATTAAGTTTGAAATTATAATTAAGTTTGAAATTATTAAGCTTTAAAATTATTTAATAATTAAGTTTTGAAATATTTAATAATTAAATAAGATTTGATTATTTGATAATTAAATAAAAATTTGAATTCTTTGATAAGAGAAATTGAACTTTTGAATAAGTGAATCTTTACTTCGTAAATAAGTGAAATTGAGTTTCTTTATTAATTAAGTTTTGGAAAATTATTTAAGTAAGTAAATACGTGAAATTGAATTTCTTTAACAGGAAATAAAATGTGATTTATTGAATTAATGTAAGACTTGTAATTTAAAAAACTTGATTTGACAAATTTAATTTAATTTAAATTGTAAGTTTTAATATAATGAAGTTGAACTTAAGTAATTGATTTATGAATTGGAAGTTAAAAAGAATCGTTTTGAATGATAAATTTACTTAACGAATATTGAATAAAATCGATAAATGGAGTTAAATTGATTTGAATGTTAAATTAAATTTATTTAAATGATTTCGGAATGAAACTTATATACGAATTTAAATGAATATTGGAATGGTTTTAAATAAAAATTGAAATTGTATTATAAGATTTTGAAATGGTAATTTGGATGTTTTGAAACGTAAATTTTTGGAAATTGGTTTAGAAAGAAAAATGAAATGTTGATTTACAAATTCAAATTGAAATTGTAATTGATTTGGTTTTGAAATTTATTAAACGACCAATCGGTGTTATAATTACGAAAGTTATTAAAGGAACCGGAATCGGTTAGGGACATACTCACTATCTAAACCGAAAACCACTTTAATAAATATGCGCGGAGTGTGATCCAGAATGAAGTGGTTGGAATGATGTACGTTGTTGATTGAAGAAAGAGAACGATAATGGATAGCCTTGACACTTGTGTCAAATTGGAAATGACTAAAACAGGAGCCGTGCTGGGCCAAATGGGGGCTAGCTACCTCGAGCGAACACACTTCTTCGAAAACTACTTATTACTTGTTGTCGATTGGTGCACCCTTGATTTTGGGAGTGTTGTTTCGCGGTTTTGTGATCGCTGTGGCGATGCGTTCTCACCAGTCCAGATCAGGCAAACAGTAGTTTCACTACCTTGGGTATTGCCTCATGTGCCTTGTCATACTTGTATCCCTATACGCGACCACTATGATTTGTTTTGTGTTATACCTATGGAGTACTCCCAGATAGCCCACTAGTTTACGGTGGAGTTTACAGTGCTGTATAGACTATAACACCTATATAAAATGTGTTAAGGGGGATAATGGTAACGCCTTAACACTATTTTGATATTTTATATTACAGATAGGCATTATCTACTTATCGTACACTACTACATAGTAGATAGTTTAACGGGTCCTTAAAGGATGGTTATTCCAAACATCCTTTGAGTTACTTGTATTTCAATTTCTATTTCACTTGAGTTGGATTTATTGATATAAGAATATTAATCCTGACTCGAGTGTTTTGTGTTTTGCTTTACGCTCGGGTCAGACTGAGTGTACCAGTTTCGAGACTCACCTTTGAAGTTGGAGCTTTGCTTGAAGATCCAGCCATCTATTCTGCTTTCAGTATTTTATGATTCCAGTGATGTATTCTGATTTGTATCTGATGTATCGTGTTACTCTTCCATTGTATCTGGTTTAGCTCTGATGTAACTTATATATTTATATAGTAGCTTCATGAACTACTATCTCTTTTGCTTCTGCTGCATTTATTACTCTGTGTCTGTGATCTGTGATTATTTATTTACTGTATATGTTCAGTTTTGCCAATTTAAATTAACAACGTGGTATTTTGAATTATTCAAGTCCGACATGTTCGGATGCGAATGGTACAAAATAGCGGGTCGTTACACCTATCTCTAATGAGCCATACCCAACCAAAGCCAAGGTGTTCGCTCAACCTTGGGCTCTGATACAAAATGTAACAACCCGATTTTTCGACCTTGGAATGTCGAAACTAATACATCCATGGTTTTCGTGTGCCGAACACTCAAGTGCCGAAAAGACAGAAAGTTAGGGTAAAATAAAAAAAGAATAGAACAAGAAAGGAAGAATATAACATCAAAATCTCATAGTGGAACAATAATATATAGAACAGTTAAAAGGGTTACTCTAAATAAAGGAATATCAAAGCTACAAAATCTAAGTACTATCATCCGCCTAGACAGTTACAATTACATGTTCGTACAATGCTGGTATATACATATTTATACGGAACAACAAAAATAGAAATAGATAGATAATGGAAGCCTCTAGCTCGTCTTCAGAACTCTGAAGTGTCCAAGTTAAAACCTGCCATACTCAGCCTACTCTAAAGAGTACGTGAGGAATTTAGGAAAACAAAAACCAAGAGTAAGATATAAGTCTAGTATGAGAAAACTTGAAATACATGAATACATGTAACAATAACTATGTTGATCGTACGAGTTCCCATAACGGTTTTCTCCTCAAAAGAAACAACAATTATTAAGTTTAATATAGTGATATGATAGATAATGTCTAAGGTGTAGGATATAGTCAATCAAATAGCTGTGATGCTTACATTGGTCACACCAAAACATATTTAGGTTACATTTAAAACCGCTAAGGTACGTTGCATAGTGGATTTTTCCATGGAGATCTCTTCAGGGAAGTCGAATCCAATCTCCTACACAAGGGTCAGAAAGTATCTTCTAAGCGTCGTATATCTCTAGATAAAATATACCATTTATGTAAACATAAGCGGCCTAGCGTTCGAATATAAACATGAACAACATGTACCAAATATCATCAACTCTCGTCGGCCAACAATGGATAAGTATCTAGATATGGAGTTGATAATACGTTGACATGGGTGCTAAACCCCGGGTTGTGAGGCCTACTCTGTTTTTAGTCATTTTCGATGTCGAGGTTACATTTGGCATCTTTCGCACGAGTTTTCATGACTCGCGTCGAACATGAATCTCAAAATGGATTCCCACATCTCGAATAGATCACAAATCACTACATGGATTCGAGCATCTCGAACAGATCTCAAATCTCCACATAGATTCCTTTTTCAACCTCTTCCAAAACATAGAATATGTATACTAGTTTTGAAGTGGATTCGATAAGTAAAACACTTACCAATCCCGGATTATTCAAAACCAATCGATGAATTTTCAATTAACTCAATTTTTGTTCTTTCAAGATAATTGAAAGATGGAATCATTTTGTACCAATACTCTTCCCGGCGGTTCTCATTATTATGAAACCGTGAAGCCCTTTGATTACTTCTTAAGTTAATATTAGGTCAAGTTCGATAATCGACTAATCGATTATCTAGTCAAAACAATTGCTTATACAAATTAATATTTGTATACTTAACTCGTTTCCGACATTCCAACTTAACTATTCCTCATCCAAGCATGAAGGCGGGTAAGTTAGAGCACTAGTTGTATCAAAGCCTTTCCTAGACACTTCATTCTTAAATCTCACAAATAGATAAGTTTAGCTCGTTGGCTTTTAGTGTTAAATATAGTACAAATGATTTCCATAAACAAGTAAGAATTTTACAAGATTAACATATTTCCGACATTCCGGACTTAAATATTCCTCAGCCAAAAGGGAAATTGATAGGTTAGAGATATATTGCTCCATCCCTACTCAACATCAATCTTAACTCTCACAAATAGATAAGCCTACTTCGTCGGCTTTTAGCATTAAGCAAAGTTAATTACTTTTAAACAAGTAATCGTATAATAAAACCATTTAACCATAAGAAATTCTTAATCCCTTTTTAAAAACATTTGTATATACTTTTAAAATACTTGAAAATACTTAAAATAAGTTTTAAAACATTTATTCCAAAATTTTACTTTAAAATAATAAGTTTGTAAAATCTATAAAACTTGTAAAAGAACATGTTTTATTATAAAAACCTCTTCTTTAAAAATTCTTAATTAATTCTTAAAAATTCATAAAGATCTCAAAATACTTTCAAAATACTCTAATAATAGTTAATAAACACTTATAAAAAGAATGAAACAAAATAATTATATTTAAATATCTTTTCAAACCTTTTAAGACCAAGAATCAAGTATAAACGGTGAAGTTTTGCACAAGTAAAGTTTTGGTCGTTTTCGAGATGTTACTTAACATTTTACTATCCAAGATTTTAATAGCAATAAACATACATATAAAACATTAGAAATATTGTGAGATACTCCTAAGGATCTCTCTACAAAATTTCATAGAAATCGCCAAAAACAAGGCAATTTACAACTGCATCTATAGCGACTATCGCTATAAGTGCACTTTCAAGTCCAAGTTATATTCAAACCTATGTTCAACTATAAACTATGTGCTTTGTTCAAAGACCTTACTATATGTCATACAAGTCCATTTAAGTTCGTTCAAGTCCGTTCAAGTCCATACATATGCCACTGCTTTAAAAGCAAGAATCTAAACAATATTTTCAACATATATCCAAGTCAATTTAAACAACTTTAACAAAACCAAACACAAGCAAATATGAGTTACGTTTTCAATCAAAGTGGTGAGTTAGCTAACCTTTTACCTCCAAAAACAACCAAGATCCAAGCATCTAAGTCCAACCTCAACCTAGCAACACATTTCCTTCCTTCTATTCCTTAGCATTCACTTGTTTTCTACCCTCCAAACCTCCCTCATAACTCATGGCCTTCCTATGGTGGAGGAGTATGGCTTTTCTTTTTCTCAATCAACTAGATAGAAGGTGTTGTAATGTGGTAGTAAGGCTTTACCCCAAGTTTGAGATATATTTGGATTTGATTTGCAAATATTTTGCATTAGGAAATTAAGAAGAAGAAGACGAAGACATGGATTTTATAACTTCAAGCTTTGTGAATTTGTGAATGATAACTAAGAGTGTGCCCCTCCTTATATAGTCAATGAATGGTGCTCTTTAAGCTTGCCTTCACCCCCCTTTCATGCCATGGAAGCCTTACCTCCCATCTCTTCTCCTTTATGTCACTTCTCCTTTATGCTAATTACCATTTTACCCCTCTCATGGTAATATATGTTATCCTAATAGAAGCTTCTAGAACATTTGTAACGATCCGACTTTTCAACCCTCAGATGTCGATACTAATACATCCACGGTATTCACGTGCCGAACACCCAAGTGCCGGAATGACGAGTTTTTAGGGTAAAAAAAGAAATAGAGCAAGAAAGAAGAGAACACCATACCAGAATCTCACACGCTGAACGATAATATATAAATCTCAAAAGGCCTTAATCAAAAAGAAAACTTTTATATACATACATTAATTAGAGAAAACTAACCTTTCATCAGCCTGGGCAGTTAGAACAACTTGTCCTCACAAATGTTGATAGATGCAATCAAGATGTAGTGAAAAATAAGTACGGTAAGAAATCATCCAGCTCCTCTCCCAGAGCTCCAATGAACCACAACTAAATCTAGAAACATACTCGAGCTGACCTGAGCATTATAAGAGAATAACACCCGGATCAATCTGTTAAACTAGCGTGAGAAACTCATATCACATAAAATTTATTATATCTTAAAACCTCTAAAAATTAGGGTATATTATAAGACCACATCGTCAACAAACACGGATGGGGATTTCCCTTACGATAACCAAACCATTCTATTATAAAATCCAGTGATAATATAATAATATCTAAGGTGTGGAATAAAAATAATCACATAGCTGTGATGCAAGTGAGTGTACATCACAACAATAATAGGTATACAATCATAACCGCTAAGCCACGTTTTGCTAATTGTGTAGGATTCCACATAGATCTCTTTAGGGAGGCCGAATCCAAACTACTGCACAAGGATCAATGATATCCTTCCGAGCATCGTATATCTCTAGATAAAATGTACTATAGGAAAACATAGCTGGTCCACGCCCAAACACGTAGCACTGGGTCACATCACTCCCGCAAGCATATCCGTAAGTAACACTAGAATGGAGTGCTTGCATCCTTTAAGTTAGCTAAACCCCATATGTTATGTTTCCTATCTCTGGTTTCTGTCATTATCGATGGTGAAGTCACGTTCAACATCTCAGCAAACGAGCCACAACTCGAACAGATCTTTCATACGAGCTCTAGCTCGAACAGATCTCGGAACCACACATGGATTCCTATATCTCAATAGATCTTGGAACCGCATATGGATTCCTCAACAGATCTCGGAATCACACATGGATTCCCATACCTCAACAGATCATGAACATCTACATGTGTTCGAGCATCTCAAACAGATCTCGAATCTCCGCATAGATTCCAACATCACGAAGCAATCACGAAGCAATAACGAACCTCTTCCAAAGCATAGAACACATATATGGTTTTGGAGTGGTTACGATTTCAAGTCATCTCATATAAGTACATTCCTCCGCTTACCGGGTGCTTCAAAACCAATCGATCAATTTTTTGAGAATCTCAACCCCCAGTTTTGTGAGAAATAAACAGACAATACATAAGATCAGAGATCACCTCCTAACCGTTTAAGTGGACAGGTTTCATTATCATTTGTCCTAGAAGAACAAAACAAGTCTATATGTACAAAATAGCATCACCGAAGATAACTGTACCATATAATCTTCATGTTTCTTCTAGATATTTCCAAAGCATATTCTGACCAAGATTTGATAGTCGGTTCTTTAACTATAAAATAAAAAGAATCCAATACAATGAGAATAATAGCATACGGGAAACCAAGTCCCCACACAAAGCACGATCAGAACAAACTAGCACGATTAAGTCATCTAAATGACTTCTAATCTCCTTTTTAATTGATCTTCATTTATTAATTAAAAACCTCTGTTATTAGTAAAACTCATTCTTACTCAATAAACTCCTTTATAAATGAAACTCCATTTATCAATTAAAGTTTACTATTTAATTAAACATCCCTATTCATTTCAACACATTCCAATACTTCCCCAAAAGTATTCATATACTTATCTCAACCGTATAAGTATATTCATAAATCAATTTCAAAGGGCTTATGCCAAATGTTACTCAATCACTGTCACTACAAACCCAAAACAATTTCACTTATGACTATCTTTAAAACAACCTTTTTAAAGATTTATTTACGTTCACAAGTATAACCAAAACGGGTTAAAAGCGAATGTTACTAACACATTGCCACAAAAAACCCAAACCAAATCATACTTGTTGTTTATCTTTAAAATTCCACTATTAAAGATCTAAGTATTTTCCAAACTCATTTACAATATTTTAACACTTCAAAATATTATCCAAGCGTTTAAAAATAAATGTTACTAGAACATCGTTTATGACAAACCCCAAAACACTTTATTATCCTATTATCTTTAAAACTCCATTTTAATGATCTAATTACTTTCCAAAAGCATAGTTAAATGGGTTAAAACAGATGTTGCACATACATCATTACCATAAATCCAAAATCACTTTTATACTTACCATTTACTTTAGAACATCCATTTAAAGTTCTAGGTATAACTTTACTTATTAAATAAGGTAATATACCTTTATTCAATTTATAAAACAATCCATTATAACATGAGTGTTATAATCCAAAACTCTTTTATAATTCCTTTGCGCATAACGAACTTCCTTTTCACAACTTCCATATTTTAAAATATTTTTAAAAAGATGGATATTTACATAAACTAATTTATTTATAAAACAATGATAATTAATAAAATACTATAAACCATTTGTAAATATATTATTATATAAAATCCTTTTTTTATTACTAAAATCTTTAACAACTTTTAAAACCATATATATAACAAAAATATACTTTTAAAATACTTATATGATATTTTAAAACCTTTTATTTAAAACAACACTTTAAAATATGCTTTAATAATTTAAAGCCATCACTTTATAAATCCATAATTGATTTTCTGAAATATATTTAAACCTTGATAATTTCCCATAATAAGTACACTAATAGTATTTAGTAATCAGATACAAAAAAGCCCTAGGATGTTTTTCAACGTTAACTTTAAAATCGCAGATCACAACGATTTCAAAGTGCATCCATCGCGACCATTTCGCTTCTACCATTTACGATTTCCATTTTCAATTTTCCACAAATGTCCAAACCGATTCCATTTATGTCAAACACACCAAAACGTGTGTAGAAAAAGCCATATATATGTACGTATATATTTCCACAATTTCTCACAATTTATCCAATTTAACATATGCCAGTTATCACGAATTTCAAAGCACGTTTATAATAAATCATTTCTAACATTCATAACATACTATCGCTATTCACAAAGCAATATCAAACATGTAAACAAGTAGTTTGGACCATTATACATGTTATAGATGATCAATATAGATATTATACTCAATAATAATAATAATTTATCACTTTTTTTACGAAACAAGGCGGGGTCCAAAAGTAATAACTTGCATTGTTCGTTATATAGTTTATATTTTCAATATAACCATAATTATATTTACAACAATATATAATTAACCGGTGTAAAACTCACCCAAGCTCTAATCAATGCTTTCGCGTTTCTGAATAGTCCAAAATCGAACACCGTTTGATTTTGACTAAAATTCCAATTAGCTCCGAACTCAACGGATCCAATTATATTGCGTAGCTAATCTTGATACGAACACAACGATGAAGACGGCGCCTCAATCGGACCTCGTATGAACAAGATACAAATTATACAAGATTTTGGATTTTAAACTTAATTAATTAACTTAATTAACTGATATAACTTAATTACCTTATTTAAAATCAACCCTCATCTCCTTTCCTCCCACTGATACGCGAACCCAAATATCACTGTGCGCGCTCAACCAGTGATACGGTGAACCGGTCGTCGATTCGACCAATCGGCCTCGCCAATACTCTCCTCTCATCGAACCCGACCTACCGATACTAACGCTGACACCCCCAGAGCATCCCTGCCGACCGCGATAGTGCCTCCTCCAAACCCTTGACTAAACTTTGACCGCCATCCCATACTAGCTTGGCCATCAATCATTGTCGCTACCATTACCTACCACTTCATCTTCATGCCACGCATCCAACCCCACCCACGAAACTACCTCCGACACCAGGAACAGAATTGTGACCTACTGCATCAATAATGACAAAACCAATGTCGCTTTCTACCTCCCAGTGCTGCACCACCCCTTGTTTCCATCATACATGCATATTTACTCCAGGAACTCGACGTAATCATCCACCTCGCTTATCACCTCTCCAATCACCACCCAATGCTAACCCTAGTTCGACTACCACCATATTAAACACACTTAAGCACCATCACACAACAAATGAAGTACACCATCACGAAGCACTAGTCAAAATGATGCCGATGAATCAAACGACACTGAAAATCGTTGCCTAAATCTTTGTAAACAATTGATTGAAGGATGAATGAAATAGCAGCAGGCAAAATTCAAAACAGAAGTGAAAGAGGAAAGAAGGAATTAGGTCTTAAGGTTTTGATGTTTATTTATAGGAAAATAAAAATAATATTATATTCTCGTTTATTTTCGTTGTGCGTTTCGTGCTCGCATGATCACACAGCATGTCTGATCGTCATGAAACTCATCGACATACAACAATTCAATATTCTAAATCCAATGGCACTAGTTTCGTCGAAATCCAAGACAATGCCCCAAAATGATAATTTCACACGTTATTAAAACGAATTATTATTAAACTAGTTTAATCACTTTCAATTCAAAATTAAAAGCCTATTATCATCATTCTTATTTAAACAGAATTTAAATAAGCATTGAAAATCATATTTATAAGAATTAAATCCAAGATTCAATTATTAAATAATTCCAATATTTAATTAAAAACTATTCAAAAATCTGGGTCGTTACAACATTCCAAGCGTTATGACGAGGTGTGTATTAATTAGTTACTAATGTGTTCATTTGATCATTAAACAAATGCATAAGAGTTCGATATTGATCAAAAAGCTATTTATCGATAAACCGATTTTTGGTTATATTATCGATTTTCAACCAAAGAATATATTTTTGTAAACAATTTTCAGAAACAAGTTTATTATCATTATTCATGGATTAAATGATGTTTAATAAGGTTATAAAATCATATTTATAACACTTAATTATAGTCCAAAACGTTTCGATATTCGAAGACGAATTGTTCGAATTTCTGGGTCGCTACAGAGTATAATTGTTCTTCTTTATTAGGTTATTTCACTCTCTAGAGTCAACATATAATCTCAAGAATCCATCCTCTTCATGATGAACACCCAGGTGGTCCCCAATTCGATGTGCATCTTCGAATGAGACCCATTTTAGAAAGCTCAAAATTTTTAGTTTTTAATTCTTTTCTTTCTTATGGAGCCATATACCAAATTGGTAAGACAATAAGTTTGCATCTCTCTCTAATCAATATGGAATCCAATTTCTCGATGAGATAAACTCGAAACCTCTTCAAACATATCCAAAAATTTCCACACAATAGGAACTTGTGCCAATCCATCATGTGGGAGGTCCAATGCGTAGAAATAGCTCAACATCATGGATCTCTCGGGCTCACAATAAACATTAAGCCCATTACCACCACTATCTTTCATACAAACTACGAGACTATCACAGTCAATAATAACCCAATGCTTTGTCATCCAATTCATCTTTAGAATAAATCCATAATATGAATAAATTTGTACATAAGCATCGCAAGAAAATTCGGTTACACCTTGAGACAATTTAATATCTTTACATGCCGTAGAAAAATGCACCGACCCCCAATAGGATTCGACATCATGAGAGAATCATCAATAACATGTGGCACTAGGCATAATCTATTAATAAGATGAGTAGTAATAAAAGAATGTGAAGCTCCAATATCAAATAAAACACGTGGAATATCATAAGTAGAAAGCACGCCTTTCAAGATGATGTTCTTCCCATTAGCAAGCTTTGGCAGAGCACACAAGCTTGGAGTGACTTGGATAGCATAGGCTTTGACCACTTATCCACCATTCAGAAGAGACATACGATCCCTCTTGAAATGGCTCAATTGATCGCAAATAAAATACTTCTTTGCTTGGAGGTTGACTTGGTGTGCCCTTCACGCGACACCTACTACAAATTACTCCTCCCTTGTTAGCTTGTCCATGCTCACCTTTAGCCCATTTTCCTTTCCTCTTGCCTTGAAACTTAGGCTTGACATCAACTTTAGTATCTTCCTCCTTATGGGTCACTTTATAAATAAAGTTCAAAAAAGCCACTCCAATAAGTCCTTCAAAGGGAGTGCCCATTGGAACATAGCTAAGAGCAAGATCCCTAAGAGGTTGATTAAGTCGCATTGAAAACTTCTTGGTCTTCTTAGATAGAGTATTAATCATATACATAATGAACCAAAAGTGTGAACTCACTTCTATACTCCCTAATGTATCATCGCCTTTTTGGAGATACGTGAACTTCTTCGCTTGCAAGCCCTTCTCAACCTAAAAAATGAACTGAAACTCAAATCTCCTTCAAAATTCTTCCCAAATCATAACATTCTTGTATACGTCCCTAATCACAACATCCCACCAACATAAATCTTCCTCTTGAAGATGTCTAGAAGCAAGTTGTCCCTTTATCAAATTCTCAAGTGCCATATAACCAAAGATCCCCTTACTAGTGCAGAGCCATGTTTGAGTACAATAAATGACTCTATCACTAAACAAGTCTTGCCTCTGACACAAAGGAAATCTCTATAAAGCTTAAGGAAATAAACAATGGGAGATGGGGGTGGTGGATGATTAGGCATCATCCCCATTGGTGCCGATAAAAGAGGGTCTTTTGCTAGAGATGGAGTGCCCTACATTGTAGCCTACAAGTATCTCTGAAACCTTAGTAGAATTTTAATCTTGAGAGTATTAGAATTATCTCTAGCAGTCATTGTTTTAGTGAAATGACTCATGATGGCTATTTGCAGATGGAAATTAGTAGCAACTTACTCATAAGATAGTATAGAGTATTAAAAACAAAAGTGTGAATGCTTAAATATTATAAGCATAAGTATATCAAAATACAAATGTATTTACTTAACTTATACCAGTTTATGATGCCCGAGTAACCTAATTTTTAATATTAATTATAACAATCGACCATTCGTGACACTCATATCCACATACTAAAGAAATTCCATAAGTCTCAAGGACGATATTCTATCAAGGGTAGGAGTTAAAAACAACACAAAGAATATCTAACACATTTAAAATAGACTAATCTCGTAGTAGAAGAAATAAATATAATATTAACGTAAATATGTTATATACTAAGTGCATATCATGTCAAGAGACATAATATTTATTGTCATAATACAACATGCAAATGATACAACAAATCTCATATAAAACATATCTCGAAATGAATATATAGTCTAACATGTAAATATCCCAAATATACTAGATAGATATAATCATAGCGGTAAATAGCTATAGCTTTATAACTCACCTCCATCTAGCAGAATCCCTACCTTTCGGTCAACTTACTCAAAGAATAGATAACAAAAGAGACAACAAAGAAAGGATCGGACATAAAATTTGGTGAAAAGGAAATATCACTAATTTACATGATTATCAACGCACTACTATATCATGTACAACACCAAATGGTGATATACAAGGTGATGAAACCATACCTAACCTTGCATCTTCACATGCATCCAACAAGTTAGCACATTCTACTATAGTGCTACACTAGATGTGATAAGGATATCATATTTTAATCATCATGCCACTGATCATTACTGAACTGTCACACACTAGGATGGCGGGGCTCGGGTCTCCTGGTAAGGCTAAGACCCACTAAGCATCGTCACCAACGTAAGACTAATACTACAGTACTTCAACATGTCTTTCATCACCTATAATCATATCGAACCAGGATCAACATACACATTCCTAACTACTACCATTTTTTTATTAAGAGGACATAGTACAAGTAACTTAAGGCTAATCGATTTTTGCTATAAAGTAGCCTAAGGTTAATTTCCTCTGCTACCAAAATAGAATGCCTTTTGTCTCTGAATTTGTGTTGTCTAACATGCACAATCGAGACAACTATGCCTTGTTCTACAAATGGTCTAGAAATATCAAATCCTATGGCATAGCTAAGGGATACAAACTTACTCCGTATACGTAATCTCATATGCAATCATATATCGCAATATCCTAATTGTCCCATCTAAAAGCCATTAGACGACTTTATAAAACCACCGTACGAATTGAATTATGTCTTGAACTATCACCTTAGTCAATATCCCATTCAACACCAACACACATTCTTGAGACAGGCGTACCATTCTTGAACTCATCATATTGCTCTATAGTCACCTCAGATCTTACGAGCATCACGCCGGTCGTCGAAACAAACCCAAACCCCTGAAATATCAAATTTCACAACACAAAACCAATTGTCCAACAAACAACATTTCAAACGTCCGAATTTTGGATTTAGGCATCTAACCTTGATTTCAAACAGCTAATCCTAGAATCTAAATGTTTGAAAACCTCAAAAAAACACATGAAAATTGCAAGATAAAATTTCTGATATTCAATTACTCGATTATCATCTCAACTCTACATTCATTCAACATGCCAATTAGTAATGTTATGAATCACCCCTAACCATTCTATCAATTCCAAATCAATAACAATAACATAATCCAAATCAAACACACAACATCCAATATCAAGCTTTTTGACATATTCATTCTATAATTAAACTCTTCTAAATGTTCATTTAAATATTATTCTCATCTCTAAAATCCCAGTTCAAGTTCATTAACCAAGCGCAAACCAACATTGTATATTTAACATTATTTCTACGATATTTGGTGATCATATATCATAGAGAATAAATCCCAATCATCAATTATTAGGATATCCAAGCTTTAACAGAACCCACTTTGAAGCTCTCTCTTGATTTCTTAAATCTAACTCTAAACTTTTGTAAAATGCAATCTTGAAGAGATTAATTTATAAAGAATCCCTTGACTTGAATTTAGATATTTTTAGTGAAGAAATGAATAATGTATGTTTCTTTGAGGAGGGAAGAAGAAGAAGAAGGAAAGGAAAAAAACGAAGAAGAAGCTCCATTTCAAAAAACTTTGGCAATTCTAACCAAATTACATTTTTTCCTCTAACTTCTCTTTTCCTCTCATTTTATCAATCTTATCAGATTTTAACAAACTTTATATGTTTTTGATGTGTAAACAAAATTACACATGCAATGGAATGAATCTCGATTCCTAATTCATTTATCTTCATAATTCCATCTTTTAAGTCATTAGTTCATCTTTGTCCTTTAAGTCAATTAAAGTGATTATTTCATTAATTACTAAGCATTAAAATATGGATTGTTTGAACTATAGGATTAATAATAAAGGCTGACTCCCAATAATAGAGTACCCTTCAACAAATAAATATTCACACCTTTCATAACAATCATTAAACCCTTCACCACCTTCCCTCAAATACCATCTTTAATCCAAGCCTTCCCAACACCCTATAGATACCAACTTTTTCCTCGAATCAGACACATGCCTAGCATCAGTGATTGTCTAAACAACAGAAGCAAACATCCTTACCTTCACGCTACCAACAATAACCATACAACATGAAGCGTTGCTACTTATCATAATCTCTATGGTAGGTAGACATATTTCTTGTCAGGTGCCATCAATAATCCCTAAGTTATTCTTCATATGAAAGCCATAAATGTTAAATTATTAATGCCTCTCTCCGTCTATAGTGTCTCTATAGTAGCTATTGAAGTTTCTATTTTAGGCTCTTTCTTCCTTCTAGCTATGAACAATTAGCTATGAAGTTCCCTGCATTCTTACAATAATAGTAAGCCCCTTTCCTATGCCCCTAAACAAATAACTTGATTTATTTCTAGTTGCACTATGGCTAGGCTATCTTTTACTTCTCTCTTTCTGAACAAATAATGCTTTTGAATCGCTGACAACTCAACTAGTGCTCGCCAATTTATCTTTCAATGCTTTATTATGGAGATCAATTTTTATATCTAATATAGAAATATTACTATATTCATAATAGAGTTAAGGGTGTGCTCTAGGGATAATTATGTAATTTATTACGTAACATAACTCTAATAAAAGAATCTTCTTCAAAATGATGTATGCATCTGGTTTTATTTTCATTTATATATATAGTGATATAAACAATAAATTAATCACATTATACATATATAAGTAGAAAATCCTTATGAGAAGTGTTTTATGGATTCCAGTTATGAATGTGTTCATAAACATGAGTATGAATCGGTATATATATAAACATAAACTCCTTAAATACTTCTAATCAAGATGTATCGAGAAAAGGAAATGATACATCTATTAAGACTAGTGTATGTAATGCTTTCCATATGATGGATGGTGATTTACTCATGACCATATGGGCTCTAAGGAGTTGCATACTTGTGGTTGTTTGGAACAATCACAGAATGGAATGACTCGATGAGAGTCTTCTATAGGTTAATACAACTAAGTCAAAATAGAAGATCTCGTGACAATGACGTATAATAGTCCTCTACTTGAGGATACTATTGATTTTAAGTGGCTAGGCTATACTTTGATTAAGGTTAAATATTTAGAATAGTAACCTTGTTATGACCATAATTGGGCATACAAGAGAGGATTCATCTCCTTCATTATAGAAGGCTAGTATCACTATAATGTGTAATCAACTTAAAAGTCAAAATCTCTGGCTAGAGTAATTCGGTTAATCAATAAATGTTATCAGATTGAACCGAGGACTTTAAAGTGGTCTACGCAATTAAACGCAGTTATCAGTAGAGATTTTGACCATAGACCAAACTCTAGATATCTAAGTGATACGACGACGACGAAAGGAACATGTGTACAAAATGTCGTTACTAAGTGAGCTTACTATAGGTTAGAAATTGGATTTGGCCTAGATCTGTAAGCGTTGAATTTGTGCCTAATACTGTACTTCAACAAAGACCGTACATGCTTTATATTTAAATTGTTTAAATATTGAATGAGGACCGAGTTCACACCAGAGTGTCAATACAACCACGTTGTTAGTTATTTTCAAATTATACTGTTTAACGGACGATTCTCTATCGAATTCGAAAACCGCCGATAAAATTTTAATTAAACCGCAAGCGCACGGCGTACAATTTTAGTAAGTGGCAAGTACGGGTCGATCCGTAGAGAATTGTATTGATTAAAAATTCTACTCAATCAAATTAAACCAAACTTGAGAGTGTTTTAAACTAAGAAAATGTAAAACTAGCTAGAATAAAAGTGATTGAAAATATGAGATTAGAAAACAATTTAGAGGCTGTTGGGGGTGTTTCCACTGAGCCAGGGCCACCAGACCAATACCGCCGAATCGAAACAACAAAGGCATTGCCGAACCAACCCACCGGACCAGGGCCTTGCCGAACCAAGATGGAGAAGGCGTTGATCAAGACACCACCGGATCAAGGCGTTGCCGAACCAACATTGCCAGGCCAGATTGCATCAGCCCAGGCCCGCCAGCAGCTACATACATCCAAGACCCCTACTCCCTACCTCACTCTATAAATAGAGGGGCAAGGGTACAACAATGGGGGACAAGTTGGAGAGCTCAAGAATGGACAGAACTTTCAAACAACTTTCATACACTTGTAATCAAAGCTTTGTACTTGTAATCTGAACAGTAAAGGAGAATAAGATATAAAGTGTACGTAGGCACATTCTGGCCGAATCACTATAAACCTGTGTGTCTTTTACAGTTTAGTCCCTGCTTTTTACATATTTGCATAAAGTATCCAGATCACTAAGAACAACAGAAAATCGACTAAATCATACAACTTGGAGGTGTTTGCCCATTTTTTGTGCAAACATTTTTGGTGCTTTCACTAAGAGTTGAACTCAGGACTTTAGCTTCTCCCACTTAACCTTCTTCCTAACAGCATCGCTCATTGCTTGGAAGACATGCCTCCCAAGCAGAAGAAAGATGTTAACAAAGGAAAAAACATCGCAACTAGAAGTATTCCAGATCCAGTGGTCACAGATCAAGTAAATCATCCCATTCCAACAGCAGTACCGAATGGAGGTCAGACAAATCTAACAACCCCTGCCACGGAACAGCCGACAGCAATTACTAGGGAAGATCTAGACAGGGTTGTGGCTGAAGTGACTAACCGCTTCACATCTCAGCAGGAAGCCTTGGTGGACCAACTCATGTCACGCTTAAGGGATGCTGAAGAGTCCAACCGCAACACTGAATCATGGGGTGAGTCCCAGTCTGGAGGATCTCAGAGGCAACAAAGATCTTCCTTCTTCGAAGAAGCTAACGACAGAAGCGGCCACGGTAGGAGCCGAGACCAAACTCAGTCTGAACGCCAACCCGAGGAAACGCTTGGAACCGAACCCAATGGGGGAGGTACCAGGCGGAGGTCAACTGTAGCCGAGCCTTTCATGCTGCCTAACCACGGAAACGCCAATGAACGGGGCCGAGCTAGAGTCCAGCCCAAAGTTGGACCCGAGGAAGTGCTTAGATCAGAACCCAGCAGGGGAAGATCAAGGCAAGGGCCAGCTGTAGTTGACCCTAGCATGCTCCCAGAAGACCAAAGACAGCCACTGGAAAATATTAGGAATAATAGACGATACCATCCCTACAGGTCATCTGGACGGAATCAATCCCACAGAGAAGAACCAAACTCATTTTTATCTGCTCCAAATTCTGATGAAAGGATGGCACGCTTGTTCAGAGAGTGCGTCCAACGGGATCAAAGAGACCGAGGGATAGGCGCTAGAGTAACCAGCCCTTTCGCCCACAATATCGAAATTGCCATCACCCCCCGAGAATGGAAAATGCCAATAATGGAACCTTACAAGGGAACCTCTGACCTAGTTGCACACTTACAGAGATACACACAACATATGCTCATGAGCGGGGCAACAGAGGGAGTACTGTGAAAATGCTTTCCACTATTCTTAGCAGATCTAGCTACCTCCTGGTTCTGCCATCTACCCCAAGGATCCATCAGCTCATGGGAGATGTTAAAAGAAAAGTTCATCAGCCAGTTCCGCATTCATGTGGAGCAACCCAAGGACGCTTATTCCTTATCCAGTATCAAATAGAAACCTAGAGAGAAAGTGCAGCAATATCTAACCCGATTCAATGCCGCAGCGGCCGCAATCCAAGATGCCGATGAGAAGCTTATCTTAATGGCCCTATGTAGTGGGGTGCATCCAGATACTAAATTTGCTAGAAGATTGACAAAAGAAAAACCAGCTACTTTACCCGATTTCTTCCATGAAGCTGGGAAATATACGAGACTTGAAGACGCTGCCACTGAGGGGAAGTCAGGGCAACAAAATAAGGCAGCTCACGGCAGCACGCCCGCGGTAGCAAAGGACGTTTGAAGAAATGACTTTAGAGACAATGCTGGGGGCAAGAAGGGAGAAAAGCGTCTATATCGGCCAGGACCGAGATTTGACGCTTACACCCCTTTGAATGAAACGATCGAAAACATCTTCCTGGCCACTCAAGACGAAGTTAAATACAAATGCCCCCCGCACAAGAAGGAATCAGATAACGCAATTAAGTCTGGAAAATTCTGCCGCTTCCACGAATCCCATGGGCATGATACCAATGAATGCCATCATCTCCGGGACTTGATTGAAGAACACATCAGAAGAAGGAGACTAGAACGCTATGTAAAAGGTCAGAACAGGACTTCAGTTCCTTCCAATGAGAACCCAAGGCTACCCTCCCCAGAAATAGGCAGAGGAAATCGCAACACCAGCGGCTCCAGTCAAGAGAAGATAGTGGTCCATACCATCTCGGGAGGACCACACATCGCCGACGGAAGCTGGGCAGAGATGGAAAGGTACGGAAAGTCACTTCGAAACGATGAAGAATGCGTTAATTCTATTATAGAAGAACGCCACCCGAAGCGGATAGAGAATGATGACATCACATTTAGTAGGCGTGACCTGGAGGGAAGGCAGTACCCTCACACGGATCCCATGGTTATCTCTGCCCGGCTCGGTCCAGCCAAAGTTTTCCGAATTCTAGTAGACACTGGAAGCTCAGTGAATATCCTATTCAAGCATGCCTTCGACAAAATGAAGCTGTCAATAAAGGATGTTTCTCCCTGCAATAAACCACTACACGGTTTCACTGGAAATGCGAAGATGCCCCTCGGGTGACTGGACCTCTTTGTTGAAATTGGAAGTCATCCCCGCTTCGTTGTGCGGAAACAAACATTTGTGTTGATAGAAAACCACTCGGCCTACAACGCCTTCTTAGGAAGACCAGCCTTGTCTGACTTCCAAATTGTCCTGGCCCCATGGTGCCTGAAGATGAAATTTCCAACGGACAATGGAATAGGGGAAGTAGAGGGAGACCAGGACATCGCTCGAGATTGCTATGTAACTGAACTCCGCAATAACCGCAGGAAGGATATAGGAAAGAGTGCAGAGACTGCCCTCTGCACGAAAAGTTTGGAAGCATAGCAACTAAAGAAAGCCCCTCCTCTTCGATATACCAGTGACCCTTTCAATTAATTAGACCCCAGGGACAAAGAGGAGGAGGCCACCGCCAAGCCTGCAGAGGCTATGGAATTTGTATCTGTGGACAAACATGACTCGAGTAGACTATTGAAAGTCGGGTCCCAACTAAAAGCAGAATTGAAGGAACAACTCATTGATTTTCTCCGCCACAACTTGGATGTATTTGCATGGTCACACGCTGACATGACTGGAATCTCCCCTGACATAGCATGCCACGTACTTAACATCGATCCTACCAAGGCGCCAGTAAAATAGAAAAAGAGAAGTATGGGGGCAGAACGATCAGCAGCCCTCGATGAAGAAGTAAAAAACCTACTTGCCAATGACTTCATACGAGAAGCCATCTACCCAGAGTGGATCGCTAATCCGGTACTAGTAAAAAAGGCTAATGGGAAGTGGCGAACATGCATTGACTTCTCCAACTTGAATGACGCCTGCCCGAAGGATTGCTTCCCACTTCCCCGAATCGATTAGCTTGTGGACAGCACAGCCGGGCACGAACTCTTATCTTTTATGGACGCATACTCAGGATATAACCAAATTCCTATGCATGCTTCCGATCAAGACCACACTAGTTTCATCATTGACCGGGGATTGTACTGCTACAAAGTAATGCCTTTTGGACTTAAAAACACAGGAGCCACCTATCAGCGCCTCGTCAACAAGATGTTTGCGGGGCTAATAGACAAACTATGGAAGTTTATGTGGATGACATGCTGGTAAAGTAAAGGAAAGCCGACGATCGCGTAAGCCACCTGGGCGAGATGTTTCAAGTACTTCGCCAATATGGAATGAAGCTGAATCCTCTAAAGTGCTCCTTCGGAGTATCATCAGGAAAGTTCCTGGGATTCATCGTCCATGCCAGAGGAATTGAAGCAAACCCTGAACAAGTCCGAGCTCTGAAAGATATCAGGATACCTTCTACCCGAAAAGAAATGCAAAGCCTAAATGGGAAGGTGGACGCCCTAAGCAGATTCATCTCTAAAGCAACTGACAAATGCATCCCCTTCTTCGAACCTCTAAAGAAAGACAAGGGGAAGTTCGAATGGACTAACGAATGCTTAACAGCTTTCCTTAACTTAATCGAACACCTCCAGAGACCACCAGTACTCTCAACTCCGAACAAAGGCGAAGAGCTATACCTATACCTTGCTGTGTCATCTCATGCTCTAAGCGCCGCCTTGGTGAGAGAAGACAAACGCACGCAGCAACCAGTATACTTTGTAAGCAAGAGATTTACAGGGGCGGAAGCCAGATATCCTAAACTTGAGAAACTAGCATACTGTTTACTAATCACATCACGGAAACTGCATCACTATTTCCAATCTCATTCCATCAGAGTTCTGACCGATCAACCACTAAGGCAGGTACTCCATCGTCCCGACACTTCTGGGCGACTACTTAAATGGTGCATTGAGCTAAGTCAATATGATATCACCTACCATCCTCGCACCGCCATCAAGGGACAAGCCATGACCGATTTCATTGCCGAATTCACTACCAACGAAGGTAAGGAGCAATCGGAAATAGCAGAAGACATCAAGTGGAATCTCTTTGTGGATGGAGCGTCAAACGAACAAGGCTCGGGGGCAGGTGTGGTAATAATCACTCCCAAGGGAAATAAGCTACGCTATGCTCTAAAGTTGGAATTCGCTGCCACCAACAACGATGCAGAGTATGAAGCAGTGATAGCTGGATTAGAACTTGCCTTAGAGATTGGAGCCAATTCCTTATGTCTTCATAGTGATTCTCAGCTTATTGTAAATCAGATACTAGGAGAATTTCAGGTTCGAGAAGAACGACTCGTAGCATATCTAAAGAAGACCAAGCTGCTTCTCGATCAATTGGATCACAATTTAATCAAACACATCCCTTGGGAAGAGAACCAAGAGGCCGACGAATTGGAAAAGCAAGCTAGCATGAGAGACGGCACTATTTCCGGAGCAGTGGCCATCTCAAAGCAACTGACCCCGAGTTTCGAGCAGGTGAATCTAATAGTTGCAGTCAAAGAGGAAACTTGGATGACTCCCATCCAAAAATACTTAAGAGACGGCACACTGCCCGAAAAGCGTAACGAAGTCAAGAAAATCTTGAGGGGATCTTCCCGCTACACAATACAAGAAGGCACCCTTTATCGTCATGGCTTCTCTAACCCCTTATTAAGGTGTGTCGCTGGAAGGGAAGCAAATGAAATCTTATCCAACATCCATCAAGGAAGCTGCGGAGATCACACTGGAGGCAAGCTCTGGCAAAAAAGATACTCCGATATGGATATTACTGGCCCACCTTAAGCAAAGACGCCTTAGATTTCGTCAAAAAATGTGACAGATGTCAGAAATTTGCTAAGATTCCGCGGCTACCAACAACTGAGATTACTCAAATGACCAGCCCTTGGCCCTTTGCAGTATGGGGAATTGACCTGATTGGCGAACTGCCAATGGGCCGAGGCGGAGCCAAATATGCTATATTGGCAGTCGACTTATTCACCAAATGGGTGGAAGCAGAACCCCTAAATAAAGTATCTTCAGCAAAAGTTGTTAACTTCTTGATCAAAAATGTTCTATGCAGGTACGGGGTCCCACTTAAAATCATATCGGACAATGGACTTCAGTTTGACAGCGAGGAGTTCGCCAACTGGTGCCAAGAGCACGGAATTCACAAAAGCTTCTCATCTGTAGCTTATCCCCAGGCAAACGGACAAGTCGAAGCTGTCAACAAAATTCTCAAAACTCTAATCAAAAAGAAACTTGAAAAGTCAAAAGGCGCTTGGGTGGATGAACTTCCGACGGCACTTTGGGCCCATCGCATATCTTTCAGAACATCAACGGGGCATACTCCTTTCTCTTTGGCATACGGATCGGAGGCCATGCTCCCAGTTGAAACTATAGTGCCTTCCCACCGTAGGATTCACTATAACCTAGAAGAGAACGAGGAACTCCTTCACATGTCTTTGGATCTAATTGAGGAAAGAAGAAATGATGCAGCCCTCAAAGCAGCAGCTCACAAGCAAAAAGTGGCAACGCAATACAACTCCAAAGTCAAGCATCGTAGCTTACAAAAAGGAGATCTTGTCCTCAAGTGAATCTTCCCGCCCCCTAGAGCGCTAGATCAAATCTGGGACGGACCATATGTAATTCATAAAGATCTCCACAACGGAGCTTATATTTTGTCAACAGTGGACGGAGAGGTGTTCCAGAGGGCATGGAACATCGAACACCTTCGTCGATACTTTTCTTAACTTGTACTGCCCATATGAAGTGAATTAACAAAGAGAATCAGTGGACGTAGGCATTTTCGTGCCGAACCACTTTAAAAACTTATCTCTTTTTAACTTGTTCCTTTATATCTTGGCTGCTTGTTAACCCTATCCTTTTATGTTGAACGAAATCCTGTGTAATGGCATTTCCATTCAAGACACATCACGGCGCGACTTCACCTGGACAAGACCTAACAGGTACTATGCGAATCTATGCCCTCGCTAATGAGACACTTTTGCTCCAGCATCCCTCTGCTACGGGTTAACTCATTGCTCGCGATCGGCCCTTAAAGCCAACTGTAATGAGCCGATTATAAGCCACCGAGTAGGCCGACCATAGCCTAGGTAGCTCATTACGGCGTTCGGCTCGCCGGCAACCGTGAACCTACTTTAAGCCCCAACATAAGGTGTGGCCAGCCAGGGGTAGTTCACGGTTGACGATCGGCACCCACGCTAGCCGGCCATGGTAAATCGAATAATACCCACGATTATGGGCCATAATGGCCCGGGTAGTTACTGTGCGCGATCTCGGCTCCGAGTGTCTTAAGTGCGGCTGTGGTAAAAAAGATAAACTCCCCGCGGAAGCGTAAGATGGGTGACAAATGTCTCCAAGACCCACAGCTAGGGAAAGTGACTACAAAACCTGTTTGCCTCGAACTTAAGCACATCGCAGGCCTTCCGTGATTGGAAGTTTTACTTTTTCTTATATTTCTATCTTATTTAAAAACTTTCCTCCTATCCTCTATAACGATCCCTAAAGTACAGGACACAAAGTAGGAGACGCTCACCGATGGGGATAAGACCTCACAATGGGATGACAGGTCAATCAACTACATTCCATACTCAGTCATATAAGACATTCAAAGCTACCATCTACAACTAAGACATGATGGGCGGTACTTTCTTCTCTTGTAAATAAATACATAGCTATAATTTATTCGCACATACATTAACTTTGCAAGGTATGAAATTATATCTTAAGCAAGAAATTGACATCAAACACAATAAAATAACAGGCATGTGCACAGCTGTATTTCTTATGCAACACATCAAAATAATTAAGACAGTCAAATACGACAGAATCAGCTTAAGTTAAAAATTACAGGCTAAGAATAAAGTCGTTTGTTGCCAATAACACAATTACAGCCTAAGAGTTACATTAATGTTTTAGAGCTAGTGTAAACAGCAATGTCAAACAAACCAATAGGACATCCAGGTCAAGTCAAGGAGTCAACTGCATCGGAGCTTCACCTCTATCCTGCCGGCCCTCCAAGATCTACTTAGCCACGAGATCGAAACCCTCAGCATGATGGTCGGAGGAAGTAGGTACCTCGGAGGTCTCGCCTATCCAATTCAGAGGAAGAATCCATTAAATAAGCGATAAGCAGTCAGGTTACAAAAGCTAAAAGAGAAGACTTACCAGCATCTGCTCCTTGATCATCATCCTCCAACTGCACACCAACCTCCTCAGCAGCAAGCAGCCGCATACCCTCTTTCATTGCCACCTTCTCCTCCTTGGTGAATTGAGACGTAACCACATCCATTCTAAAGGCCACGCCACCCTCCTTATCTGCATCAGACTTAGCCTCCTCCAGGGCCCTGAGATAAATCCTGGCCATGACTCGGGGGTAATCATCCATCCAAGATAAGTTGCCCTGTTTCCAAGTGCGAAAGTACATATCTTGGAGCATCTCATCCATTATCCCCTCATTCTCCTCAAACTCCCTTATTCGGTCCTCAGAAGCCAGCAGCTTTGCAATGGTGGCGTCCCTCTCCGATTGGTATCGCGAGCAGTCAGCCTGGAAGGTTTTTCTCATCGCCTCCATCTCCTCCTTCAGCTTGGTTTGAGCAAGCTCCGCAGCCTCAAGTTTCCCGGACAACTCCTGCACCCGCTCGAGATCCGCTTTCCGAACCTCATCCACCGTGGCAATAGCCATATCAATCCGTTCCTTACAAACGACCTCCATTTTCCGCATCTCTGCCCTGCTGACCTCTTCCATGGTCTTCTTTAATTGCCTAGACGCGACCTCATGTTGAGAGATCTGGATAGCTTGATCAGCGAGTTGTTTGGCCTGGTAGGAAACCATTAAACGCGGTCGAATGTTAGCACTGCCGATTTCTTCTCCAACCTTAACCAGTCGAGCATGATGCCCCATCAGCTTCCTGGTTTCCTCAGCAGCCCGGTCAATGTTTGCCTTAGCTTCGTCCTCCAAGGTTACAACCCGAGTGGTAAGCAAATCAAGGTCCAGGGACTTGGCCTCGTCAAGCACCCTTACCATGGGATTACGAGGGAGAAGGTGCTCACCAGTAGCCTCATCAAAGGAAATATCGTGAGAATCCGGATCCAGATCCGGATGACCCGCAAACGGATTACGAGCCAAGCCAGGATGGTCTATCGGGGTAACGGTAGGATTTTCAAACGGGTGGGGGAAGGAATAAACTCAGTATTCTCCTCCGTGGTATCCTGAAGAGGCTGAGTTGGGGGCTGAGGGTCAGGTGGAGATTCCAACAAGGAGCGACTCCTTTTCTTCTTTTGGATATCCTTTTCGATAACTCCAAGAAGAGGACGGTAGCCGACTACGTCTCCAGGGCAGTTAGTCAGAGGCTTTGGCTTGGCGGAAGCCCTTAGAAGCTTATATTGTTCAAGACGGTGCCGAACATCCGATGTCTTGGCCACCTTATCCGATCCTAGGATAAAAACTAAGTGTTACAAGCAGACGTTGAACTATAATTCAAGAAATATGTCAGGTTAGGAAAAGTAAGGAGACACTTTTGTTATACAAACCCTAGGGAGTGGGATACTGCAATAAGTCCTGGATCTCATTCCAGGACGGGAGCTGACCATAAAATATTCCTAAGTCCTTATCATAAATGGAGTCTGCAGAAGTCAAAAATTCACCTTGAGTCGCGGGGGCTGCCTCAACTAGAACACTTTTGGAAGATGAGTCGGCGCCGGCTCCGGCCTTGTCAGCTTTCTTAGGCTCCTCTACCAGAGCCGGTTCTTCCCCCAGCCCTTCGAAAGTTAGGTGGAAAGCATCGTCCGTCCACTCCTGGATCACACCCGCTTGCTTAGAAGACAAAGCCCTAACATCATCACCACTCTGTCCATCACCTTCTCCACCACTTCCACTCTCCGCCTCACCTCCTTCACCCTCACCTCTTTCCTCCTCCTCATCTTCCTCCTCCGGAACGTATGGACATGTGCTGGGGGAGGGACCATCGGATTTCTTAAGTTTCTTCCCCCCGGTAGTTGGATGCTTTAAGAAAGGTTTTCTTTTACTGCTCTTCGCCGTAGCCCCTCCTTTAGCTTTGGCGGCTCTCTCCTCAGCTGTGTCTCTCTGCTTGACCACAGACTGACGTGGCAGAATCAGGTTGAGCCCTAGAAGAGTAGCGTTTCTGATCAAATAAGAAGCCGCCCTTTCCCCTTCCGGAATGGCTTCTATCTCCTCAGCCATCCGAACCAGACGATCGTTCTCTACAACCGCAAAGCCACCTGCCGCTAGCAAGTAATAAAGCATGTAAGGAGGAGTATTGCAATCAGAACAAAAATTATAAATGAGATTCAACTTACAGCCAGAGGTGAAGCGGCGGAAAGAAACGGAGTCATCTTTGACAAAAACCCATTCCTTCTTGAACATGCTGAATTTCGAATATAAATCCAGGACTGGCTTGAAGGACACAGCCGACTCTAAGCTAATATACAGAGACCCCTTCTTGTAGCCTCTCAAGTTGTACAAGTATCGGATTTCCCGCTTAGAAGGAGGATGCCCGTATCTCCTCTGGAAGATAATAAACAGACTCACCAAGATAGCATAGGAATTAGGCTGAAGCTGGAAAGGAGCCACCTTCAAGTATGTGATGAAGCTGACTATCCAAGCGTTAATCGGAGGGATGACACCGCACATGCAATGATACCTGCTGTAAGCAAAATATCCTTCTGGGGGGTTATATGGCATCACTCCGTTCCCCGGCAACCTCATCTGCGCTCTGTCAATCCCAAAAGATCTAGATATAGCGTCAAGCTGCTCATCTTTGAGGGAACTGGGAAAGCAGTCAGGCGGTGAGTTCAAGAGCTCTTGCGGGCCGTACCCGTCCACTAACGATCTCGGGGTAGGTCCATGTCGTTCCGGTTCTGCCTGGACTGGGGGCACAATGGAGGACTCTCCTTTATCCTTAGATTTCTTCTTGTCAGAACGAGTTTCTACTTTATGAGACATTGTCTGCAACGCGAGGAAACATATTATTAGAGCAAGGAATGTAGAGATATAAACAAACATATATCTACAGTCGGGAATCCCATTCATAAACATAAAAGTTTCATTCGGTAGTTCGAGTCTAAAAGTCCATTCGGCACTCATACTCCTTCAGTTCATTCGGTAGTCCAAGTTCGGATCTCATTCGGTAGTCCAAGCATAAAATTCATTCGGCAGAAGAAAGCCTCACCTGGTTCGGCAGTCAAATCTGGTTCGGAGACAAGGTCGATCCGGCAGGCAAATGTTTGGTTCGGCTATCTCAAACGGTGAGGAATGACGGAAGCACGAGGCCCATACTTATAGGCAAACGTGGGGTAACCGGACCAACTGGATCGGCACTTGGGCCGAACAAGAGTGTCCAAACTTAGGAAAACAAAGCGCGACATATGCAGGCATATGCCCCACTTTGGGGGGCAAATGTTGGGGGTGTTTCCACCGAACCAGGGCCACCGGACCAATACTGCCGAATCGAAACAACAAAGGCATTGCCGAACCAACCCACTCCCAAGGCATTACCGAACCAACGCACTTCCAAGGCATTGCCGAACCAACCCACTTCCAGGGCCTAGCCGAACCAACCCACCGGACCAGGGCCTAGCCGAACCAAGATGGAGAAGGCGTTGATCAAGACACCACCGGATCAAGGCATTGCCGAACCAACATTGCCAAGCCAGATTGCATCAGCCCAGGCCCGCCAGCAGCTACATACATCCAAGACCCCTACTCCCTACCTCACTCTATAAATAGAGGGGCAAGGGTACAACAATGAGGGACAAGTTGGAGAGCTCAAGAACGGACAGAACTTTCAAACAACTTTCATACACTTGTAATCAAAGCTTTGTACTTGTAATCTGAACAGTAAAGGAGAATAAGATATAAAGTGGACGTAGGCACATTCTGGCCGAACCACTATAAACATGTGTGTCTTTTACAGTTTAGACCCTGCTTTTTTACATATTTGCATAAAGTATCCAGATCACTAAGAACAATAGAAAATCGACTAAATCATACAACTTGGAGGTGTTCGCCCATTTTTTGTGCAAACATTTTTTATGCTTTCACTGAGAGTTAAACTCAGGACTTCAGCTTCTCCCACTTAACCTTCTTCCTAACAGCATCGCTCATTTCTTGGAAGACATGCCTCCCAAGTAGAAGAAAGATGTTAACAAAGGAAAAAACATCGCAACTAGCAGTATTCCAGATCCAGTGGTCACAGATCAAGTAAATCATCCCATTCCAACAGCAGTACCGAATGGAGGTCAGACAAATCCGACAACCCCTGCCACGGAACAGCCGGCAGCAATTACTAGGGCAGATCTAGACATGGTTGTGGCTGAAGTGACTAACCGCTTCACATCCCAGCAGGAAGCCTTGGTGGACCAACTCATGTCACGCTTAAGGGATGCTGAAGAGTCCAACCGCAACACTGAATCATGGGGTGAGTCCCAGTCTAGAGGACCTCAAAGGCAACAAAGATCTTCCTTCTTCGAAGAAGCTAACGACAGAAGCGGCCGTGGTAGGAGCCGAGACCGAACTCAGTCCGAACGCCAACCCGAGGAAACGCTTGGAACCAAACCCAACGGGGGAGGTACCAGGCGGAACTCAGTCATAATCAAAAATCAATTAGTAAAATGATGATATAAATTGTGTTTATATTTGAATAAGAATAACCTATTTGTAAATACAACAGAGGCTATCAAATTCATTTTATAAACTTAAATCAAAATCAAACTCTTCATGAAGCATAAAAGAGATCATAAATGACAAAATATGTTGAATTTACATAATTTAGAGAGCTTCATTACCCCTAAATTGAAGGGGTTTAGCTACTCATTTGTGTTATCATTTCAATACTTCTAAATTTCAACATAGAAAAACAAGCAAAGTGAGAGCAAATAAAATAAAAAAGAATTAATCTATTTGCATAAAATAAATCTACACTACTAACATGAAAGAAAAGAGAGTATATAAGTGAAGATAAGCATAAAAGAACAAGTAACCATGAAATAAAAATAAGTAGAAAAAGAAAAGGCTTAGGAAGCTATTTTTATTTCTCTTTTAATTTGAGGCTACAACTTGCATTCTAAGATGATAAGTGATTAATAGATCCATTACATGAACATAAGAGGGCTATTTATACATGCACAAAACCCTAATCCCTATTTTAGGAGGCTTCCCAAAATACCCCTTAGGATGTGTGGCCACTAAGTTATCATTAGTCTCTAATTAATCCATCATCAATTATGCATGTAACTTTAACCTCCGCTAACTTGTGCATTAGCTCCTAATTGTAGATTAAGGTAAGTGGGTAAGTGGGGTCCTCCATGATGCATGAGTTGAATTATTTCCATCTTCATTCCTTTGTTTCCATCCTTGTGCATGCATATTTCCATGAAACCCTCTTTATATTTCCATCCAAATTCCTACAAATAAAAATAAAATGCGCAAGTGAATATTCTCAAAATTAATATATGCACAAAATTACCATTTTACCCCTAAATTGATGTATGAATGATGAGTTGAAAGCATTTTTGAAATTTGGTTTCAAACATGTAAAAATACCGAATTATGACATTTATTTAAATAAAAATAGATTAAATATGGATGTAAATATATGCACATTTACGTGCACATCAAATACCCCCACACTTATCTTTTTATTCGTCCTCGAATAAAGAAAACTAAGATAAATCCATTTTCGTAGGAAACACGATTGCATTGAGCATACGCAACAAGCCGTTAAACCTCTAGGCGTCCCTAGTTGGAGGAGTGTTGTCTCGTGAGTGTTTTCAGCGGGTACCACCCACAAAATCCAAATGCAATATGAGAAATTCCTAAATGCAAGATTATTTACAAAGAGATGGATGTAAGATTTTGAAAATATTTACAAATGAAGAATTTACTTTCAAATCGACATGAATAAGTTAAATATAAGTTCTGGTCATTATCAAGAAACTTAAGTCCTTTTACTCGTCAAAATTTCCAATAAAAATTAAGTTATCATCACAATTAGACTCTAGTTTGGCTAGTTGTTTCGGTTGATAACATAGTGCAACTATGAAATAAATCCTTAGTTCAATATCAAAGCTTTTCAAATTGGTATTTTCATTTCTTTTGAAAAACAAGTCAATCACATAAGTGAAAAGAGTGCTTGGATTCCAATTACTTACTCTCTCTTTATTTGAAAATTTTATTGATATTAACAATATTTAAATATGCCTAACTCAGAAAACTGAGGCCAAATATATGACTCGTGCACTGCCTTTCGGGCTTACGTAAGGGGAATACAGAGCATGGCGGGTGTACACACAAGTGTGTACACCTATCGACTATAGGCGTTATTAATGAAAGAATTTTTATATACATACACCTAACTCAGATAAACTGAGGCCAGATATACCGATCATGCACTGCCTTTCGGGCTTACATGAGAAAGGTACAGAGCATGGCGAGTGTACACACTTGTGTGTGAACACATGACTCAAGGTGTTAATAAAATATATACATATATACAATATATATATATATATTTTTTTATGAAGAGAGAGTTTTACAATATCATCTTGGCATCACTTAACTTAGAAGATTTAAAATGTTATCGCCTTTACTTTAAATCAACCACTCTTTTAAACACAGATTTCAATTAGGATATACTTCATAATTAACACCCATGAACCTTCCTATATACTAGTTAAACCATCGTTACTTGTAATCAAACTTTATTTTTATTTTTGTCGAGACAAATAAATTTTCAAAAATTTCAATTTGATAACCAAAAACCTATACTTATCCTATAGCGTTCCTTCAAAAATAAATCAAAATGCTAAAAATAAAAAATATTTTTTTTGAGAATTTTTTTAGTTTTGGAATGAAAATGAAAAAAACAAACCATGAAAAATCAAAATGGACGAGACTCCAAATACCCCCACACTTGATTTTGACTGTGTCCCCACAGTTAATGCATGATATGATGAGTGTAATGGGGAAAAATATGTACATATTTACAAAAGAGGGTTAACATTTCTTACTAGACGTAGCATGGCTCATGAAGAATCATGAGCTCCTCCTCTTGATTACTTGCCAATTCCAAGAAAGGTTTCAAACGATGACCATTGACTTTGAAAATCGATCCATCCCTAGGGTTTTGTACTTCTATAGCACCGTGTGGAAAAACAGTTCGTACCACAAATGGTCCGGTTCATCTCGATTTTAGTTTCCCAGGGAATAAGTGAAGTCTAGAGTCATATAAAAGAACTTTTTGGTTAGGCGAAAACATTTTTCTTAGGATAGACTTGTCATGAAAAGCTTTTTTTCTTTCTTTGTAAATTTTTTTGTTTTCATACTTATCGTTCCTAAGTTCTCCTAGTTCGTTGAGTCGTAGTTTTCGGTTTTCACCAGCTTTCTCGAGATCAAAGTTTAAGTTCTTCACTGCCCAGAACGCTTTGTGTTCGATTTCAACTGGTAAATGCCAAGCCTTCCCGTAAACTAAACAAAATGGGGACATCCCAAGGTTAGTTTTAAAAGCGGTATGGTAAGCCTAAAGCGCATCGGTCAATTTTTAAGACCAATCTTTTTGATTTTTGTTAACAGTTTTCTCCAAGATTTGATTTATTTGATGATTTGAAACTTCAACTTGGCCACAAGTTTGAGGATGATACGGAGTGGATAACTTGTGGGTTATTGAGTACTTCTTCATTAGAGTTTCAAATGATCGATTGCAAAAATGGGTTCCGTTATCACTGATTATTGTGCGAGGTGTTCCAAACCTCGAAAAGATGTTTTCTTTAAGAAATTTCACAACAATTCTATGGTCTTTGGTTTTACAAGGAACGGCTTCAACCCATTTCAAGACGTAATCAACAGCGAGAAGTATGTACAAATTTCCAAAAGAATTGGGAATGGTCCCATAAAATCAATACCCCACACATCAAATATTTCGATTGTAAGAATAGGGTTTAAGGGCATCATATTTCATCGAGAAATTCTTCCAAGCATTTGGCATCGACCGCAAGTTTTATAAAAGTCAAATGAGTCTTTGAAAAGAGCGAGCCAGTAAAAGCCACATTGAAGCACCTTTTCAGCAGTTTTCTTTGGACCGAAGTGTCCACCGCACGCTTGGTTGTGACAAAATGAAAGAACGCTTTTAATTTCGCAATCCGGGATGCAATGTCGAATGATTTGGTCGGAACAGTATTTAAACAAGTATGGATCATCCCAATAGAAGTACATGACTTGGGACAGAAATTTACATTTATATTGTTTCAACCAAAATGAAGGAGTTTCTTTAGCGACTAATAGCTCACTATGTCGGCATACAATGGATCGATAGAAATAGAAATAAGTTGTTCATCGGGAAAGTTTTCATTGATCGGTAAAGGCGATGGTGCGTTGGGAAGACGAGACAAGTGATCGGCTATGACATTGTCGGATCCTTTTTTGTCCTTGATTGTAAGATCAAATTCTTGTAATAAAAGGATCTAATGAATTAAGCAAGACTTAGCATCCTTTTAGCGAAAAGATATCGAAGAGTGGAATGGTCGGTGTAAACATTAATGTGTGAGCTTATCAAATATTGTTGGAATTTTTCAAGAGCAAAAACTACCGCTAGAAGCTCTTTTTCAGTAGTTGTAGTTAAGTTGAGCATCGTTTAGAGTCATACTAGCATAGTAGATAACATGAAGGATCTTGTTGATGCGGTGTCCTAAGATAGCACCAACTGCAAAGTTCGAAGCGTCATACATTATTTCAAATGGAAGATCTGAATTCAGCGAGCAAATTACAGGAGCAGAAACAAGTTTATTTTTGAGACATTCAAAAGCAGAAACATAATCAGAATTAAAGTCGAAAGGAACGTCTTTTCCAAGAAGAGCCGTAAGAGGTCGAGCAATCTTACTGAAGTCTTTCACAAAGCGTCGATAAAAACCTGCGTGTCCAAGGAAAGAGCGAATGTCTTTAATAGAATTGGAAATGGGTAGATTTGAAATGACATCGATTTTTTGCTTTATCCACCTCAATGCCTTTATTTGAAATGACATGTCCAAGGACTATGCCTCAAGTGACCATGAAGTGCATTTTTTCTCAATTAGTGTTAAGTGTTTATCCTTGCATCGTTTAAGAACTAATTCAAGATGGTGTAAGCATTCAGAAAAAGAGTTTCCAAAGATAGAAAAATCATCCATAAATACTTCAAGAAAACGTTCGATCATATCAGAAAAAATGCTGACCATGCATCTTTGAAACGTAGTAGGAGCATTGCAAAGGTCAAAGGGCATATGTCGATATGCAAAAGTGCCAAAGGGACACGTGAAAGTTGTCTTCTTTTGATCTTCGGGAGCTATTGGAATTTGGTTATAGCCGAAATAACCATCAAGAAAGCAATAGAATACGTGGCCGGCTAAACGAAAGAGCATTTGGTCGATAAAAGAAAGAGGGAAGTGATCCTTACGTGCCGCGGCGCTTAATTTTTGATAGTCAATGCAAACACGCCAACTCATTTGAGTACGAGTTGGAATAAGTTCGTTAGAATCGTTCTTGACAACGGTAAGTCCAAACTTTTTCGGTACGACATGAATTGGGCTAACCCATCAACTATCAGAGATTGGGTATATGATACCATTGTCAAGAAATTTGAGAATTTCGTCACGAACCACATTTTTTTGGGTTAAGCCTTCGTTGCGTGTCACGAACTGGCTTTGCATCGTCAATTAAATGGATGCGATGTTGAACAAGAGCTGGACTAATTCCCTTTATATCGGTGATCGACCATCCAATCGCTTCCTTGTTTTTGGATAAAATTGAAAGTAAGGAAGTTTCTTGATCAAGAGAGAGAGACAATTGCAAAAATTATGACAGGAAACATTTCGTTGTCACCTAAGTATGCATACTTGAGATGATCGGGAAGGGGTTTAAGTTCCAACCTCGGGGGTTGCTTGATCAAAGAATTAGATAGAGATTCGGACTCAACTAGAAGTGATTCAAAAGGGAGCATGTATTCAATCTCGTTGCGGATTTCATGAAACATCGTACTCGGCCTCGCGTTCATCGTTAATGTCAAGCATCTCGTTTTCGAAGTTATCGTGAATGGCATTAACTTCCAACGTTTGATCACTTGGTTCATTCGATTGATTTTCAAGATTAAAAATGTTAAGATCCAAAGTCATGTTTCCAAAAGAGATTTTCATCGAACCATTGCGACAATTGATTAGAGCATTTGAAGTAGCCAAGAAAGGTCGACCTAAAATCAAAGGGATTTGACTCGTAGGGTTGGTCACAGGTTGTGTTTCGAGAACCATAAAATCAACGGGGAATATGAATTGCCCTAATCTAATGAGCACATCCTCAATTTATCCCATGGGCTTCTTAATGGAACGATCAGCGAATTGAAGTGTGACCTTTGTTTGTTTGAGCTCACCTAAGTCTAATGTTCATACACAGAGTATGGAATCAAGTTGACACTTGCACCTAAGTCTATCAAGCATTTGTTAATCGTCTTGTCTCCAATTGTACACGAGATAGTGGGGGCATCCAGGATCTTTGTATTTAACGGGAATGGATTGGGACAATGCTTCAATCAAACCAGCCGCTAAGAAGACTTTTTTGGGTACATGAGTGTGTCGTCTTTGAGTACACAAGTCCTTAAGAAATTTAGCATAGGTTGGGACTTGTTGAACGATGTCAACAAGGGGGATGTTAACTTTCACTTGTTTCAAAATTTCCAACATCTTTTCCATTTGGTCCTAGTGTTTCTTTGGTCGAAGACGATGTGGAAATGAAACACGATACTCAGTAGGCAAGTCTACTTGAGTAGAAGAAGAATTTTGATTGGCCTGTGATTCGATGTTTGGCTCCACGTTCTGTTCAGATTTGTTTGTTGTTTTAGAAGTGTCGAGAGGGGTTTCCAGTAAATCGTTTGGATTAACAACTCGATTATCGATTTGTTTACCGGAACATAGAGTTGTGATAACATTCAATTGGGTTACGTTGCTATCTTGAACAACATGGGCTTGATTCGTATTAGTGTTTTGATTTCTGGGATTGGGAACATGCTAGCTTGGGAATGTGCCTCGTTCATGTTCACTTACAAACGTGGCTAGTTGACTCATTTGCATTTCAAGTTTTGCAATCGACTGAATCGTGTTTTGCATATATAAGGTCAATAAATTTTGCAAATTGTTGTTTGATTGGAGGCTTTGAGTGGGGGCTTTAGCCAAAGTTTCCAGACTTTTCTCAAGTGAACTTAAAGGTTTATCGTCTTAAGGAGGGGAAGCAAAATTATTGTTTGATTGTTGCAGTTGATTTTTAGACAAACCCGCAAAGTTTGGTTGGAAATGATTAGGTTGAAAGGGAGGATTCGAAGCATTATTTGGAAATGCTTGAAAATTGGGACGAACCAAATTCGTGTTGGGATTGTTTTGGTTCCAAGCAAAATTCGGATGATTTCTCCAACCTGGATTATACGTTGGAGAAAAAGGGTAATTTTTAACTTTATTGAAAGCGTTGAGTTGTTCGACCGTATTAGGGCACTGATCGGCTACATGATTCAGACCGTTACATTTGTAACACATGGATTGGGAAGCTTTGTTCATTTGGTTTGATAAGAAAACATTGTCGAATTTATTAATCACTACGTTAATTTTAGATTCCAAAGCCAAAGATGATCTTATCGAGTGTGTGCTCGATCGTGAGTAAATTGATTTTTTGTTTGAATGTTTCCATTGGGACGACTTTTCGGCTAGGTTTTCAAGAAATTGCCAAGCATCGTCGTGATGTTGGGCAAGAAAGTTGCCTTGGCACATTGATTCTATTGAATATGCTAGTATATATTTTTGTTTGATGATAATAAACATATATATATTCATTTAAATGTATTTATTAATGTAATATTTTATTTTTCACATAATTAAATAAATATTTGCTGAATAAAATAAATAACATAGAATTTAAATTCAAACAGATATTTTATTCAAACAAATATTTTATTAAAATTTTGAATAGTACAAATTTGAGCTCTCACTACATATATACATTTTTCAATTACAATACAATTTTGATTACATCTCAAATTTCTCTTTACATTGTTCACCTCACTACATATCACTCATTCACTCGTATTTATCTTCAACTCTATTTCAGATTGAATCCAGCATTTGAATTATCTGCAAAATAAACACTGACGCGGTAAAATTAAAAAAGAAATATTTTTGCAGTGTAAAATAAAATGTGTGTTTTTGAAAATATTATTTGCCTCAGTTATTTGGGTTATTCGCCATCATTTTCATTTTGAATTCATCAAACACGAACAACCCGTGACATGCACAGTGTATCACTGTACATGCCACAAGGTCGTGCACACCGATATACACTTGATAAAATTGCAGGGACAGGTGAGCACAAGGTCAAACCCGAGCCGAGGCTAGATTCAACTCAGGTTCAATACAAATACATCACAAAATTGTCAAGTACAAGTTCTCATGCTATAAGAAGCCAAAACCAGACCATGCTAACAAGTGCACAAATGTGTACACATGAGAACAGACTCGACAGTGGAGTCAAAGCAGTATGAGAATTCAAGTGAAGACCAAAGAATACAAGACTACAATAAAATGAATAAGATTGCACATATATAAGACTCAAGTCCAAAACCATATTCCAAAATACAGTGAACTAATGAATGCGACCGAATACAAGTGAAGACTCAAATAAACTCAAAACGGTGACAAAGAACCAGTACAAAAAGTGGTGGACAGCACACAAAGGAGCAACAGTTGTAACAAACAAGACTGCAATATCAAAGTGGAAATGAATACTCAAAGCTACACACATGACAACATGTCAGATGAACTAATGTATACTATAACTTTTCTGACCAAATAACAACATATTCAAGTGCACAAAAATGTATGGACTCAATGCATATGGACATGTACTCGATGCAACCCAGAGCTCAATGCAATCCAGACCAATATCACACAATAACTACAACCATCAGGTCACAAATGTTACAGGCATCACAACATACATATATACATGCGTAAACACACACATATATATGCAGTGGAAACCAGACAGCAGTTCAAATGAGCAAGTTCAGACAAGTGCAAAAATCAACGACTCAAGTGTAATCGAAATGAAATGCGACCAGATCAACTCAAATGCAAAGACAACAAAGTGGTAAACCAGACAAAAAGTGGTGGACAAGACATAATGCTATAGAGGTGACATCAATATACATGAAATCAACCAAGTGCAACATCAACACAAAACATTGATATAATCTACTTTCAACATGCAGTTTCAAAAAAACTAGACCATAGACAAATGCCTCAACACAGCATACATATATACATGCATGTTCACACATGTATACATGTATATACACAATGAAAAACATATGCAGCAGAGGAGACAGCAATGGAGCAGTGAAACAAGACTACAGTTCAGAAGTGAACATGGCAAAGCTTCAAAACAAATTGAACCAGACATGTGTATATGCAACTACACAACAAATACAATCATCACAGAAACAAGCGGTGAAAGTGATCAAGCACAAATCGAACAAGTGCAATCAAGTCCATCTCACATATATTTACTTGAGTCACAGATGCAAGCAAGCAGTTAAAACAATATCATAAATCACGTAGCAGTTTCGAATCAGGGTAGAGTTTTTTTTATATAACAAAGTCAAAGCCAGGTGATAACAAGTCGAAGTCATATTTCCACAAAATCAAAGTGGCCGAAGTCAAAGGGAATAAAGAATGGAACCAAATCCAAAGTCCAGATGTAACGACCCGTATTTTATGGATCGAAAACATCGTAAAACAGTTGACAATTGGTCGCATTGTTGATAAGTCGTCTAGAGTCTACATCTTAGGTCATAAGAAGGTTTGGAGCGACCTAGGCATTGGAATAAGTCGTTGGGAAGTTAGGTCGTATGGGGTGGCTTAGGTCGAGTGACCGACTTAGGATAGTAGATGACTTAAGGTTAGGACCGACCTAACTATTTGACCGACCTGAGAAGACTGACCGAGTTAAGGTTTTGAGCGACCTAAGGAGAACCAGTAGTTAGCATGGTTAGGTCGTAGACGACCTAAGAGTTAGGTCGTAAGATTCTATGTTGAGGCTTAGGTCGTAGCCGACTTAAGGAATTGACCGCCTTATAGAGTGTAGCGACCTAGTATATTGGAGCGACCTATAGGAGTTAACGACCTAAGGTTTTGGGGCGACTTAAGGACAGGCAGCGACCTAAGAAAATTAGACGACCTAAGGAATTAGGTCGTATCCAGGCTAAGTGTTAAGTCGTATGGGTGTGTTAGGTCGTAGGATCTGTGAGTCGTGCGCCTGCGCTAGGTCGTAGGTCATAAGGTTTGATAGGTCGAGAGTTTTTAGGTCGGTGGGGTTTTAGGTCGTAAGTCGTGGTCGACCTAACTCCGAGGGAACGACTTAAGGAGGATTTCAGCTATAAATAGGAGGGCTTTGCTCCATTTCTGGGATTCGGATTTCGAAGCGACGAAGTGCTGCCATTTTGAGAGCTCGACTTCTACACTTCTTCACTTCTTTTCTCCACTCTAATCTAGTGATTCCTTCCATCCATATCGAAGATCGAAGAGCTTAGATTGAAGATCTACATTCTTCAAAGAGAGATTTCATCGTTTGAAGCGGATTTGTGATAGATCAAGTTTGATCCTTCGCTGTCCAGATCTGAAGCGTGTTGATTTGAGGTTGTTTAGGTGATTTGGTGAGTGGTGATTATCTCTCACACGGATCCAAAGGAGTATATCGGATCGTTGGTTTGATTTGGTGTTAAAATAGTGATTTCCATGCATTTTCCTAATCCTAAGTATAGATCCATGTAGATTCATTGTTCATGATGATTTGGCATCCATTTTACTACATGTTAACCTTTGCAAGTTCATTCATCAAGTTATAGAGATATTGCTCATGTTTTCATGCTTGTTGGACTTTCGACTCTTTAATTACGAAATTGCCATTATTGTTATAATTGTCTATTTAGCTCATATTTGAATGCTTGATTACTTGGATTAATGTTTGACTTGATTGATTGTTATGAATTAGATGATTGATGATTTGATTTAGACAAGTTGGTCGAATGTGATTCAAAGCTAAGGGAAAGGCTCTTGAATTGGAAAAGCTGCTCGTGGCATATGTAGCGGATGATGAAGCTCATATGGATAGATTTGATGACGATGTTGAGATGGAGCTTTTCTATGATGATGATGAGGCGAAGCATGATATGAGATAGTCTTGGTCTAATCCAGACGAGATCATTCCAAGCAAGTTGATAACTTGGTGATATGGTTCGAGTTAGAGGATAATGGTTTGCTCGAGAGGCGCTTGAGCTAGTATGGAAATAGTCGTCGAGGAGGATGACTAGAAGGCTGAGATCTCATCGTTGTTGAAGGTTCTAGCATGCTCAAAGCAAGAGTACGTTGGGCAGATTCGATAGTCCCTGAAGGCTAATGATTGATAGTCAAGTACTCTGGGCAGATTCGATAGTCCTAGGCACGGGTCACGATGACGTGCGGGAATTATGTCTAGACCCGGGGTTTCCATTAGCCCTTGACGGACGACTGAAAGAATGTGCCGGTCATTCAATTAACGGTGATATCGAAGCAATGATAACAGTGATAGCCAGAGTCATGGATGTTTGGTTATATCGTCATTCGGTCTCAAGAGCGGTATTTTCTGGGTGCTTATCTGATCTTGGTTTAGGCCTTGGGGGTTTGTGCTTGGAAAACATCGCCCTTGACTCGAGTGATATTTGCTTTACTTTAAATTGTATGCTCTGCTATGTTTGCTTCTGCTTAGTGTGTGTCTGGGGGTTATCACTGTAGAAAGATGTTGGAGTGGGAGGGTTGTATTCCTATTCCTTTTTTCCTTTATGCTCTTTTGGTATGTTGTTAGTTAATTTACTGCTCACTAGGACTGTTGTCTGACTCAAGGCTTTATGTTTTAACTCTTATTGCCTTGGGCTGTTCATCCATTTTGGGACGGGCAGACTAAATAGCAGGTGACAGGTGTTGTTCTTGCTTTCCACGGTGTTGATATTAAAGACGAGCTGGAGGGTTGCATATTATCTTCTTACTATATGTACTGGATGTTCCGCTGTGTGTATATTCTCTGAGTGATATGTAGTGAGGCTTGATGTATTGACTATTCAGATGTTTGTGCCAACTATTATGAAGTTTTATTGATGAGATTCTTTTCTGTGAAGCTTTACTATGTATATGTTCTATTGTATTTTGTCCATGCGCTGTGAGTAATACGATAGATTCTGTTGTTTTTAATTTACCTTGGCAATCGTCCATGGTCGCCTGGCACACTTTACAGCGCACTATCTCTAGGTTCAGTGTAGGGGTCATGGGCGGTCGTCACATTTGGTATCAGGGCATTGGTTAATCGATTTTACCCAACACTCACCGATATAACTACGTATGAGAGACGTAATTGTATTTTGATGGATGATTACTATATATAATATAGTAGCTTAGAAGAGTTTGAGTCCTTATGCAGTTGTTTCTCTAGATGTGCTAATCATTCCTTTTTATAGATATTGAGAATGAGTCGAAGAGGGAGACCAGCTGCTAGGGAAGGCCGTGCTACTGAGGGGACTGCTGATTATGCAGCTATGTTCGAAGCTATGATGACTTCGATCATGAGAAGGATACCAGTTCCGGGGACAGCAGTTGATGTTGGAGTTCAGGTTCAGACTCCCAGACCGGTGGATTTTGCTAAGTTGTGTAAGGACTATACTGCTCTTGGAGGAAAGGTTTTCTTGGGAATAGAATCAACCATTGAAGTCCAGAGATGGATAGATGCTTGTAGAAGGATCTTTAGTGATTTGGGGATTGAAGATGCAACTAAGAGGAAGTTGGCATCAAGGCAGCTTCAAGGGAGAGCTTCTGATTGGTGGAACTCTATTACCATAAATACTCCGGAGGAAGAGATTACTTGGGAGCAATTCCAAGCCAGATTTGAAGCTAAGTTCATTTCTACAGCTCAGAAGTCTGTTTTGTTCAAGAAGTTTGTGGAGCTCAAGCAGGGAGGAAGACCAGTTCTTGAGTATGTTTCTGAGTTTGAAGCCTTGTCCAAGTATGCCCGGTCGTATATTGAATCTGCGTATCAGAAGAATGAGAAGTTTGTGACAGGCTTGGACAGTTATCTTGGGAGACAGTTGGTGGATCATTTGGACGATTCATTTGAGAAGCTTGTGGAGAAAGCTCTCAGGCATGAGAGTATGTTTCCTAAGGAAGGATATGTTGTTGCTGTGACCAGGGAAGAGTCTAAACCACAGCAGGGTGGAAACAAGAAGAGGAAGCAGCAGCAGCAGAAGGGTAAGGATGGCCAGAAGAAGCCGAAGGGCGAAGTGACTTGCTACAATTGTCAGCAGAAGGGCCATTTCTCTAAGGATTGTAAGAATCCGAAGGTGCCGATGAAGTGTCACAACTGTGACAAGCCGGGGCATATCAGGAAGAATTGTCCAGAACCGAGGAAGGACAAGCAGATTGTGCAAGCCTATGCTTTGGGAGCTGTTCCATCGTCTTCGAAAGCTCCTACCGCTGAAGAGAAGGGAAAGAGTGTGGTGGTTCAAGGTACTCTTTCCATATGTGGTGTTCCAGTTAGAGTTCTGTTTGATACTGGGGCATCGCATTCGTTTGTTTGTAGTGACCTTGTAGGCCGGTTGGGTTTGGAACCGGATATCGTTGATAGGCCATTGGTTGTGACTAATCCAGTTGGGGGTTCGTCTTGTTTGTGTATGTTATGCCGTGGTCTGATTGTATCGAGTCATGATTGCTCTTTTGTTTGTGATTGTTTTGTTCTGAACTTTGCGGGGTTCGGAATTATTTTGGGTATGGACTGGCTTAGGAGATATGCGGCAAAGGTTGATTGTGAGAGGTTGGAGGTGACAGTCGAGAATGTGGAGGGGCGAAAGATTGTGATACGATGTAAGCATGAGGAAGGCGTCTTCATGAGCTTCATGTATTCGCTGGCAGTTCCACGGGATGGACTGTCATCGTTGCCAATCGTTAATGGATTCGAGGATGTCTTTGACGAGGTCAAAGGGTTACCGCCGCATAGGGAGATCGAGTTTCGTATAGATCTAGTTGAAGGAGCCAGACCTGTTGTGATGCCTCTTAGGCGGATGGCGCCTAGGGAACAGCATGAGTTGAAGGTGCAAGTTGATGATCTTTTGCAGAAGGGATTCATTCGGCGTAGTGTGTCCGAATAGGGTGCAGCAGTTGTGTTCGCAACCAAAGCGGATGGATCGTTAAGGTTGTGTGTGGATTACCGTGAGCTGAATAAGGTGACTAAGAAGAACAAGTATCCATTGCCGAGAATAGATGACTTGTTTGATCAGCTTCACGAAGCTAAGGTGTTTTCTCAGATGGATTTGGCAACGGGATTTCACCAGTTGAGAGTGGCTAAGGATAGTGTGCCGAAGACTGCTTTTAGGACACCGTCCAGTTTCTTTGAGTGGTTGGTAATGCCGTTTGGATTGACTAACGCGCCAACATATTTTGTGGATCTTATGAATAGAGTGTTCAGAGATCAGTTGAACAGGTTCGTGCTTGTGTTCGTGGATGATATTCTGATTTATTCCAGAACTGAGGAAGAGCACAAGACGCACTTGCGTATTGTTTTGGAAATCTTGCGGAAACATCAGCTGAAGGCTAAGTTTTCGAAGTGTCACTTCTGGAAGGATGAAGTGAGGTTCTTAGGCCATGTTATCTCTGGAAATGGAATAGCGGTTGATCCCGCTAAGGTGGCAGCAATCCAGGATTGGGTTAGACCTAAGAATGCATCTGATGTGAGAAGTTTTCTTGGATTAGCAGGATATTATCGACGGTTTATCAAAGACTTCTCCAAGGTAGCTGCACCGTTAACAGGATTGACGAAGAAGAACCAAGTGTTCAGATGGGATGATAAGTGTGAGCAAGCTTTCAGAATTCTGAAAGAACGATTGACTAGTGCTCCTGTTCCAAGTGGGAATGATGAGATGGTGGTTTACACCGACGCATGTGGTACTGGACTTGGAGCAGTGCTGATGCAGAAGGATAAAGTTGTTGCGTATGCAAGTCGACAACTGAAGTCGCATGAAAGGAATTACCCGACTCATGATTTGGAGTTAGCGGCGATTGTTTTTGCTCTGAAGATGTGGAGGCATTATCTATTGGGAGTTCGATTCGAGTTGTTCACAGATCATAAGTCATTGAAGTATCTTTTCTCCCAAAAGGATTTGAATCTTCGGCAGCAACGATGGCTAGAGTTTTTGGCATCATATGATTTTGGTATAGCCTATACTCCGGGAAAAGGTAACGCAGTGGCAGATGCGTTAAGTCGAAGGCATGCAGGATTGGGAGCCATGTTTTCAGAATGGAAGAATCTCGAGTATTTAGCTGGATTTGACTTCAGGCCTAGATGTGAATTGGAACCTGAGATGTTGGCAAACTTATCAATAAGACCCACTCTTGTGGAAAGAATTGGCGAGAGTCAAAAGCGAGATGATAAGATTGTCAAGATTATCCGTGATTTAGAATCTGGATCGGATCCAGAAAAGGATAAGGGATTCGAGGTTGATCAAGAAGGTTGGCTTCGGAAGCAAGGACGACTAGTTGTTCCCGATATAAATGAATTGAGGAGTGAAGTTCTGAAGGAAAGTCATCACTCGAAGTTGACCATTCATCCAGGTGGAAACAAGATGTATCGGGATATGAAGAGAACCTACTACTGGGAAGGTATGAAGAAGGATGTTGGAAATTTTATTTCCAAATGCATGAACTGCCAGTTGGTAAAAGCCGAACAGAAGAAGCCAAGTGGATTGCTTCAGCCGTTAGAAGTTCCTACATGTAAGTGGGAACAAGTATCGATGGATTTTATTGATGGACTACCTAGAACAAGAACGGGAAATGAAGGGATTTGGGTCATCGTGGATCGTTTGACTAAGAGTGCAAGATTCATTCATGTTCGATCGACTAGGACTGCATCAAAGTTGGCTGAGTTGTATGTTAAGTAGATAGTTCGATTTCATGGTATTCCGAAGAGTATAGTGAGCGATCGAGATCCATTGTTCACTAGTGGATTTTGGAAGAGCTTCTAGGAAGTTTTGGGAACTGAGTTGTGTTTGAGTACAGCCTATCATCCTCAAACAGATGGTCAGACCGAGAGAGTCAACCGAGTTTTGGAAGATCTCCTCAGAGCTTGTGTTTTGGATTTCGGAAGATCATGGGAAGATCACCTTCATCTGGTAGAATTTTCATACAACAACAGTTACCAGTCGAGTATTGGTATGGCACCATATGAGGCATTGTATGGAAGACCGTGTAACTCTCCGACATGTTGGTTTGAGATAGGAGAAAAGCTGATGCTTGGGCCAGAGATGATTCGTCAGACTTCGGATTGCATAGAGATCATTCGGCAACGAATGAAGGCAGCCCAAGACCGTCAGAAAAGTTATGCCGATAAGCGTCGTAAGGATTTGGAATTCGAAGTTGGTGATTTGGTTTTTGTGAAGATTTCTCCACTGAAGAATGTTATTCGATTCGGGAAGAAGGGAAAATTGACTCCGAGATTTGTTGGACCATTTCCGATCATCGAGCAAATTGGAAAGCTCGCCTATAGATTGGAGTTACCAGAGAAGATGTCGGGTGTGCACAATGTTTTTCATGTATCATATCTACGGAAGTATGTGCACGACTCGAATGTAGTGGTTTCTGCTGATAGCTGTGAAGATTTCGAAGTGGACCCAGTCGATAGAAGACCTCGTAAGCCGCTTCGTGTTGTGGAAACCGACACGAAACAGCTTAGGAGGAGGGTAGTTAAGTTGCTCAAGATACAATGGAGTGACGATGATAACGGCTGTACGTGGGAGGTGGAAGAGAGGATGAAAGCAGCTCATCCTGAACTCTTCAAGGTATGGCCCTAAGGTGTCGTGTCATCTAATGAAATTGTAACTTGTTCTAAGTCTTAGAATTCTGCATGCTAAGCTAGAATTGGATGCAAGGTTTGTTGATTGCTATGGATGGTAGGCATGCAAAATAGTCTTTGGTTGCTCTGTTTGTTTGGAATTTCGGGGGCGAAATTCCTAAGGGGGAGAGAATGTAACGACATGCATTTTACGGATCGAAAACATCGTAAACCAGTTGACAATTAGTCGCATTGTTGATAAGTCGTCTAGAGTCTACGTCTTAGGTCATAAGAAGGTTTGGAGCGACCTGGGCATCGGAATAAGTCGTTGGGAAGTTAGGTCGTATGGGGTGGCTTAGGTCGAGTGACCGACTTAGGATAGTAGACGACTTAAGGTTAGGACCGACCTAAGTATTTGACCGACCTGAGAAGACTGACCGAGTTAAGGTTTTGAGCGACCTAAGGAGAACCAGTAGTTATCATGGTTAGGTCGTAGACGACCTAAGAGTTAGGTCGTAAGATTCTATGTTGAGGCTTAGGTCGTAGCCGACTTAAGGAATTGACCGACTTATAGAGTGTAGCGACCTAGTATATTAGAGCGACCTATAGGAGTTAACGACCTAAGGTTTTGGGGCGACTTAAGGACAGGCAGCGACCTAAGAAAATTAGACGACCTAAGGAATTAGGTTGTATCCAGGCTAAGTGTTAAGTCGTATGGGTGTGTTAGGTCGTAGGATCTGTGAGTCGCGCGCCTGCGCTAGGTCGTAGGTCGTAAGGTTTGATAGGTCGAGAGTTTTTAGGTCGGTGGGGTTTTAGGTCGTAAGTCGTGGACGACCTAACTCCGAGGGAACGACTTAAGGAGGATTTCAGCTATAAATAGGAGGGCTTTTCTCCATTTCTGGGATTCGGATTTTGAAGCGACGAGCTCGACTTCTACACTTCTTCACTTCTTTTCTCCACTCTAATCTAGTGATTCCTTCCATCCATATCGAAGATCGAAGAGCTTAGATTGAAGATCTACATTCTTCAAAGAGAGATTTCATCGTTTGAAGCGGATTTGTGATAGATCAAGTTTGATCCTTCGCTGTCCAGATCTGAAGCGTGTTGATTTGAGGTTTTTTAGGTGATTTGGTGAGTGGTGATTATCTCTCACACGGATCCAAAGGAGTATATCGGATCGTTGGTTTGATTTGGTGTTAAAATAGTGATTTCCATGCATTTTCCTAATCCTAAGTATAGATCCATGTAGATTCATTGTTCATGATGATTTGGCATCCATTTTACTACATGTTAACCTTTGAAAGTTCATTCATCAAGTTATAGAGATATTGCTCATGTTTTCATGCTTGTTGGACTTTCGACTCTTTAATTACGAAATTGCCATTATTGTTATAATTGTCTATTTAGCTCATATTTGAATGCTTGATTACTTGGATTAATGTTTGACTTGATTGATTGTTATGAATTAGATGATTGATGATTTGATTTAGACAAGTTGGTCGAAGGTGATTCAGAGCTAAGGGAAAGGCTCTTGAATTGGAAAAGCTGCTCGTGGCATATGTAGCGGATGATGAAGCTCATATGGATAGATTTGATGACGATGTTGAGATGGAGCTTTGCTATGATGATGATGAGGCGAAGCATGATATGAGATAGTCTTGGTCTAATCCAGACGGGATCATTCCAAGCAAGTTGATAACTCGGTGATATGGTTCGAGTTAGAGGATAATGGTTTGCTCGAGAGGCGCTTGAGCTAGTATGGAAATAGTCGTCGAGGAGGATGACTAGAAGGCTGAGATCTCAACGTTGTTGAAGGTTCTAGCATGCTCAAAGCAAGAGTACGTTGGGCAGATTCGATAGTCCCTGAAGGCTAATGATTGATAGTCAAGTACTTTGGGCAGATTCGATAGTCCTAGGCACGGGTCACGATGACATGCGGGAGTTATGTCTAGAACCGGGGTTTCCATTAGCCCTTGACGGACGGCTGAAAGAATGTGCCGGTCATTCAATTAATGGTGATATCGAAGCAATGATAACAGTGATAGCCAGAGTCATGGATGTTTGGTTGTATCATCATTCGGTCTCAAGAGCGGTATTTTCTGGGTGCTTATCTGATCTTGGTTTAGGCCTTGGGGGTTTGTGCTTGGAAAACATCGCCCTTGACTCGAGTGATATTTGCTTTACTTTAAATTGTATGCTCTGCTATGTTTGCTTCTGCTTAGTGTGTGTCTGGGGGCTATCACTATAGAAAGAGGTTGGAGTGGGAGGGTTGTATTCCTACTCCTTTTTTCCTTTATGCTCTTTTGGTATGTTGTTAGTTAATTTACTGCTCACTAGGACTGTTGTCTGACTCAAGGCTTTATGTTTTAACTCTTATTGCCTTGGGCTGTTCGTCCATTTTGGGACGGGCAGACTAGGTAGCAGGTGACAGGTGCTGTTCTTGCTTTCCACGGTGTTGATATCGAAGACGAGCTGGAGGGTTGCATATTATCTTCTTACTATATGTACTGGATGTTCCGTTGTGTGTATATTCTCTGAGTGATATGTAGTGAGGCTTGATGTATTGACTATTCAGATGTTTGTATCCAACTATTATGAAGTTTTATTGATGAGATTCTTTTCTGTGAAGCTTCACTATGTATATGTTCTATTGTATTTTGTCCATGCGCTGTGAGTAATACGATAGATTCTGTTGTTTTTAATTTACCTTGGCAATCGTCCATGGTCGCTTGGCACACTTTACAACGCACTATCTCTAGGTTCAGTGCAGGGGTCATGGGCGGTCGTCACACCAGATTATCACAATTTTAAATACCAAAGTCAGAGCCGTAGTGACCAAGGTAGAATCGAACAAGTCAAAATCAAAGCCATGGTAATCAAGCATAGCACATCGGAAAATATATGAATTGAAAAAGTCAAAAAACATCACCAGCATTCAATCGTAAATCGAACGGCCAAGCATATCAATTGAAGAAATCAAATAAAATATATACGAACGAGATTATAGGATTTCGAATCCTATTTAAACCATTAACATCATTGGCATTTAGTGCATTCGAATTCAAGCAATATCAAGAGCAAAGTTTAAAATTAATAACTTGAATCAAATCGAGTTCAAGCATATCAACGTGAGTCATAAAGGAAATTACATACTAGGATTATTCAAATCGAACTCGACAAATTGAAGCAGCCGAGTATAGTAAAAGCAAGACGATCGGTCAACAAAGCAACGAGAGATTATCTATTCGATTAATAAATTGAATCGGCGTGCTCAATTTCCTGAAGCCCTAATCTCTCGAAAAGGAACGAAGAGAGGCAACCATTTTCAGAAAGATACGGGCCGAAGAAATAAACAGAGAAAAGGGGAAAAGATTTTTATCACATTTTTTTGGCCAGCATATAATTGTCTGTTGGGCTTTATTTTTAAATTAAGGTTTCTTGTTTTTGAGTTGTTTTTTAATTTGTATTTTTCTTTCAAACTTTTGTAAAATACTAGTCGTGTGACTAGGGGACGAGCTACGGTGGTGTAGTTCGAGAATTCACAACTCAGTGGCTGAGTTGTGGTAGGGTTTTGAGCGTAGAGTTTGGTTAGTCGATAGTGGGTATCGCAAGTTTACGTGTGTAAGAGTCTGACTACTTAATTTCTAGTAGAAACCTTGGGGGCAACACGTAGGCAGGGTTTTGCCGAAGCTGGGTAAATCTGTGTTGTTCTATTTCTGCTTTTTATTATTCTGCTATTATCTATGGTGCAATTATTTTATATATCTCCGCACTAAATTTTTATAATTATTAGTATCACCCTATTCACCCCCCTCTAGGGTGAAATCGATCCTACAAATTTGAGCATGGTTCGTGAGTTGTTTCGAGTCCATCGTATAAGAATTGGCAAAGCGTCCATTTTTTGAAGTTATGGTGCGTACATTTTATCAAGAGCTCTTTAAATCTTTCCAAATATTTTCCAAATGGTTCTCCCCAGAATTAATGAAAATTTATGATTTCGTTTCGGATTTTCGATGTTTTTTCCAAGGGGTGGAACTTTTTTAAGAAAACTTTCACAAATTCTTCCCAAGTTTTAATCGAGTTAGACGGTAAGCCGTACAACCATTTTTCAGCGTAATCCATAAGAGCAAATGGAATTAATCAAAGTTTGACTTCGTTATCAGAAAGTTGTTGGAGTTTCATGGTTGCGCAAACTTGTTCAAATTTTGTCAAGAAAATGTATGGATCATCGTGTTCAAAATTGCCAAATTTTGGAAGCGTGGAAATATGGTTCGAGTGAATTTTGAAATGGTTACCCGTTGGGGAGGGTAATGTGATGCAAGATGGAATAGATACTCTATCGGGAAAGATTCTATCCATAAGAGTTCGAGGGGCGTTCTTGTTCGCCATTTTAGGAGGATTGTCTATTCGAGTTAAACGATTCGTAGAAGAGTCACAAGTCCAAGTGTTTGTTGTTGTATCATGAGTCCAAGTACTCATGCACAATTAAAAGTGGAGAAGAGAAAGAAGTTAAAATTGAATTTAGGAGAAAGAAGCAAAGTTTCAGAAAATGAAGTGTGAAATTGTTTGTTTGTTTTATATTTTTTTTAAAAGGAGGAAAACTATTTACCAAATGAAATTTATTTTTCAAAAGAGAAGTTTGATTTTTGTTTTTTTTATTGGCTTTTCAAATATTTTATATGTCTTTGTTTTTATATTTTTTTTGTTTTTGAAAAGATATATATATTTTGGATTTTTGATTTTTTTTGAAAAATTTCAAAGGAGAAGATTTAAAAGGACTTTCTTTTGGATTTTTAAAAAAAACTATGTTAAATTTACAATTTTTTTTGTTTTTGATTTTTTGATTTTGATTGAAAAAATTTCAAAGGAAAGAATTTAAAAACTAAGCTAAAGGAAAACTTACAATTTTTTTAGTTTTGGATTTTGATTTTTTAAAAGTATGCATGAACTAATGCAACTAAATGAATGGAAAGGACTTAATTACAAATTATCTGTCCTTAGTAGCTCCTAACCCAAAATTGTATAATCACACTTTTTTCTTAAATCAACAAAATATTTCTTAGCCAGGTAACGGGTAGGAGTTATCGGTGCACCACGAATCACCGTAGCAATGCAACCAAAGGTTTAAATACCTTCAGAGAAATAATCAGTATAATATTAACGAATCACCGTAATATTTATAATTGATTATTGCTCTGTTGTAGCCTAGACACCAAGAAATAAAATTGTTCAAAGAAGACAATTGTCAAGATACAATTAAGCCCTAGATGAGCTTGCGACTCCCTTAAGTCAATTTTCTAACCGTTAGTATTAGTTAATTTTTAAGATGAAATGCAATTTGTGGGCCAAGAAAAGGGTAATGAAATCCCCACCTTATATGGATTTGGGTGGTGCCCTTAAAAAAAGAAAATAAGATGATATGAATGCAAAGCAAAAATTAAATGTGAATTAATGATGCAACTACGAATGATGTTTGTTTTTTTTTTGTTTTTTAATTTTTTTTAAAATGCAAATGCAAGCAACCAACAATGCAATAAAATAAAATTGGAGATTAGAACATGATACTAGAGCGTGCATAATTATTAGCAATTTTTTTCAGCAGCGATTTTTTTAACAAGCAATTCTTCCTTTTTTTGCAATTTTTTGCTTTTGCAACCTGAAACTAAAAACAATATATATACAAGTTATATATATATGTCAAAGAAGAAACTAAAACAAATGAAAAACAAAACAAATAAAACTAAAACAATTGCAAACACTTGTTGCTTTTTCTTTAAACAAAAAAGAATATAACAAAAGAAAACTTAAAACAAAACTAAACAAATTGGAAAAAAAGTAAAACCAAAACAAACTTTTTTTTATAACAAAGAAAACTAAACAAATTAAAACAAAAGGAAACAAACTAAAAGAAAAATAAAATAAAATTCACTCAGGCCTTCAAGCTAACCCGATCTAACTAAAAAAAGAAAATGAAACACTTCACAAATCCTCAATCAGAGGATTGAAATAACACAATTTAGCGAACCAAATTTTGCAAATCGAAAACTTTTTCTCTTTTTTTATGGGAGTCGATTTGCGGCTGTATGTGGGTTCGAGGGGATTGGAGATTTCGGTCGTTAATTAAAATTGGGGTGGCGATTGAGGTTGCTGGTAGAAGTTTGGTATTGTTGGTGGTGTTTGGTTGGAAGTGTTGCAGCGCAGAGGCAAGGCAGATGTGATAGGGGACTGTTGGTAGCAGAAGTCTGGTGTGGGGTGAGCATTGGTATGGTGTGGGGTAAAATGGTATGAAGTATATATGGCAGTGATGGTTTGCGATGAGAAGGGGGTATGTGATGGTCAGATGAGTTTGAGTGGTGGCTGTTGTAGTCAGGGTTGGTGAAATGTTGGTGAAGTACCGCTGATGAGTGATAAAGGGTGGAAAAAATGTGGAGGGTTGTATGGTCAGTAGTTTGTATGGTCAGATGTTTGCGGTTTGGCAGTGAAAGATGAGTTAAAGGTGAAATATGGGAAGTTGATGAGGCATGTATCAGTGTATGATGGTGGAAGTAATGGACAGAGATGGATTTGGAGATGCATGGTGTAGTTGCTTGGTTTTAAAATGTGCAGGAAATGTGGAAGTAATGTAGGAAGTGAATTGGTATAAATGTAGTGATATGGGGGAAGTGTTGGTTGGTCTGTAGAAAAGTAGAAGTGGTTTATATATGTTGTTGCTGACAGGGGGATGATGGGAGAACAGTCTGTTGTCGGAAAGGTAAGGATGGTAGGGAATTTTGTTTCAGTGAGGTGGTTGAATTGATGACTGGAAGTTTGTAGGTAGAAGTTTGTGGAAGGCAAAAATGTAAACAACACAGTGCACATTTATGGTTGATTGTGCAGGGGTTATGCGCACTGTGCACAGAAGTTTGATATGGAGATTGACAGATAGTGGATGGACTGTAGTGGGTTTGTGGAAGCAAGAGAGTTATGATAGAAATGTTGTAATGGAAATGGTATGGTTTTGAGTTTTGTAATGATAGTATTAGGAAACAGTAGTGAGTTTTGTAATGGAAGTGGTGGCACTATGGTTTGAAGTGAAGGTAGTTGAGTATGATTGTATATGTAAAAGAGTGACAGAGAAGGGAGGAGATATATGGAAGAGACAGCAAGTTGTAATAGTTTTATAAAAGAAAAGGAAATTTGTAAAAATAACTTGTAAATGTAATGCAAAATAATAAAATATTTTTCTTGTATATATATATATATATTAAATATATGTGCAAATGTAAATAGAAAACAAGCACACAACACAATGAACACAAAAATCACACACAAACTCACAACACAATTTTTTTTAAATGCAAATTAACACACAAAATTAACACACAATAAAAATCAAACAACAAATAATTCGAAGAATAGAAAATTAAAATCACATAAATTCCTCTTCAACGGCGCCAAAAACTTATTTAACGGACGATTTTCTATCGGATTAGAAAACCATCGATAAAATTTTAATTAAAAATAACCGCAAGTGCACGACATACAATTTTAGTACGTCGCGAGTAAGAGTCGACCCACAGGGAATTGTATTGATTAAAAATTCTACTTAATCAAATTAAACCAAACTTGAGAGTGTTTTAAGCTAAGAAAATGTAAAACTAGCTAGAATAAAAGTGATTGAAAATATGAGATTAGAAAACAATTTAGAGGCAAATCCACTCTCATATTTTTGTAAATCAACACACAAATAATCTATGATCTCTCTATTTTGATCTTAAATGGAATTAGTGATGTATTTATCATAAGTATGGTTTATTTATGTTATTAATTAACATAACTTAAACCATCAAACTATAATATAACACATAAAACCACTTATCAATTGTAATGAAAACGAAGTCAAAGCAAAAGCTATTTTAAGTATGATCTATTTACTATTGTATTGAGTAACATAGATCATCAAATTTTGTTTCTACCTTAATTTCATAGTCAAAAATCAATTAGTAAAATGATGATATAAATTGTGTATGTTTGAATAAGAATAACCTATTTGTAAATACAACATAGGCTATCAAATTCATTTTATAAACTTAAATCAAAATCAAACTCTTCATGAAGCATAAAAGAGATCATAAATGACAAAATATGTTGAATTTACATAATTTAGAGAGCTTCATTACCCCTAAATTGAAGGGGTTTAGCTACTCATTTGTGTTATCATTTCAACACTTGTAAATTTCAACACAGAAAAACAAGCAAAGTGAGAGCAAATAAAATAAAAAGAGAATTAATCTATTTGCATAAAATAAATCTACAATACTAACATGAAAGAAAAGAGAGCATATAAGTGAAGATAAGCATAAAAGAACAAGTAAGCATGAAATAAAAATAAGTACAAAAAGAAAAGGCTTAGGAAGCCATTTTTATTTCTCTTTTAATTTGAGGCTACAACTTGCATTCTAAGATGATAAGTGATTAAAAGATCCATTACATAAACATAAGAGGGCTATTTATACATGCACAAAACCCTAATCCCTATTTTAGGGGGCTTCCCAAAATACCCCTTAGGAAGTGTGGCCACCAAGTTATCATTAGTCTCTAATTAATCCATCATCAATTATGCATGTAACTTTAACCTCCGCTAACTTGTGCATTAGCTCCTAATTGTATATTAAGGTAAGTGGGTAGGTGGGGTCCTCCATGATGCATGAGTTGAATTATTTCCATCTTCATTCCTTTGTTTCCATCCTTGTGCATGCATATTTTCATGAAACCATCTTCATATTTCCATCCAAATTCCTACAAATAAAAATAAAATGCGCAAGTGAATATTCTAAATATTAATATATGCACAAAATTACCATTTTACCCCTAAATTGATGTATGAATGATGACTTGAAAGAATTTTTGAAATTTGGTTTCAAACATGTAAAAATACCCAATTATGACATTTATTTAAATAAAATAGATTAAATATGGGTGTAAATATATGCACATTTACGTGCACATCATCTACCAATGTTAAAATTAATTTATAAATGTTATAAATTAATAATAAAATTAATACAAATGTTGTACTAAAATTTAGTAATTATTTATTTAAAGCTTAAAATCAATTAGAACGATGTGTAAAAGTTATACGTTAGTCAATGGACTTTTTTACTCGCCAAAGTCAATAGGAGAGGCCCACTATATTAGAAAGGGGTGCTTGGAGACCTAGTCTTTTAAGGTTTGAGAGAAAGGAGGAGATGTTTTAATATCTCTTTGGCTATAAATAGGTAGCCTCCCTCCCATTTTTCTCTACAAACTAAACCATATAGCTCTTGCCCCCATTGGACATTGGTGAAGCCAAGGTGATAGCTTTGCAACCTATAACCAAAGAGAAGAAAAAAGTGTTTGAAGAGGAAATAACCAAAAAATAATGCGTTTGAGTGTCAAATGGTATTTGTAATATTTAACAAATAAACAGAAATATATGTACATATACATACATACAAACTTACATAGATATATACACACACACATATACACACATAGATATATATACACACACATATGAAATTTTATTTCGATGGATATAGAGAAATTTTCAAATCAAATGATATATATATATATATATAATATTTTAAAATAAATATTTTGGGCCTTAAATAGATTAAAAATATTATCCTTCACTATTTCAGTTTAAAAATAATTTTTAATTCTGAATTATATATATCTATATATATATATTTCCATGCAGAAATATAACATAATAATTATTTTATTAAATTCTTCCAAATTTTATAGAGAAAAAACCTTTTGTTTTAACTGTCAAACAAAGTTTGAAATCTAAAATTTTGAAATTTTCACACCATTAAACTAGGTTTGAAATTTAATTTTTTTTACATATGGATACATTTAAATAAAATAAATATTTTATTATAATATATATATATATATATATATATCAATAGATATTTATTTTGAAAAGTTTAACTCATTTTAAATTTTGAATTTAAGTTTATTAAACAGTTTAAAACATAGTATTAAATTATAATATAAATATTTTATATATAATTATAGTTTGTACTTTAAGTCATATTATATATATATATATATCTCTTTGTGTGTCTGTGTGTATTTATATATAGACATTAATACTAATTAAGCATATTAGCCGAAAAAATATGTAATAATTAGTTAATATTAGTATAGATATGAATTTTATTATACAATGTATATGTTCATCCCCTTTAACATTAATATTGGCATATGTTATCACCTGTAAATTTATTAACCATAGGTCACAATAGTTAATTGTACATATATTCCCATATTACCTTAGGTTAGATTATACCTTTAATACAGGTTCGATGTCTATATTTTGAATACGAACATGTTCGAATCTTAAAACATAAAGTAAAGAAAAATTAAATTAGTGAACTATAATTTCAAATTAAATTAATAACAAAACATTATGTTATATGATAACAAACAAAATAATATTTTTTAATATAATTAAATAAAGAAAAATATTACTTAAACTTTTTTATAATAAAATATAAATTTGATTTAATATAAATAAATTTATTCATATAAGCACAAAATAAGATATTATGTAAATTAATAAAAGATAATTTCTTTTGAAATTCACCATGTTAACCCATTGTTAATGCACTTGATCCAACAATAGTATCGTGGCTAAATTATGTTTATGTAAATAATTAACAAACATGTAGAGCAATTCTTTTGAAAAAAACAATTAGATAGGTGTCTAAGAAAAGATTCTTAAACTAAGGAGAAGGGTACACTAATTAAGGACCATTTTTATGAGAGAAATACCTCTCGATCTCCTAGCCTTTACCCAGCTCATCGATGTGGTATGTTCCAAGTGTATGCCATTATGGAAGAGTCAAAAGTGTTTTAAGCCTTATGATTCAAATAAGTGTATTTGAATGTTATAAATTAATTATTTTAATTTAAATAAAGTGTTGCAAAATTTTATAAAGAGTTATAAAATGCAAATTTTAAGATTTTAAATTAAAATTTATAATAGTTATGAATATAATGTGTGCGCGCGCGCGTGTGTGTTACATTTATAATCAATTAAAATATTTAACTAATGAAAATTATTTATCAATAAATCTACTAAAAATAAATCTATAGTTTGTATAATAAAATTATCTATCGACTAAAATACTAGATGAAATGGATTAAAGATGGACAGAGAAATGTAAAACACTCTTTTCAATAAACCTTTTGCATGTTGTAGCTTCAGGACTCATGCATGTGCCAAACTTATATAACCATTAAAAACAATCATACCTTGGTCACTTAAGCATTAATTTACGTGAGACTGTGTATTGCCTTTTACATGATTTTTGAACTCTAAAGCAATACAAAAGTATAAACATTTGATCCATATTCGATCGCATACAAAAGCTGTAATGATGAACAGTTACGTTTGTATTATATGAAATCTAAAAGATAATGTTTCATTCGATATGAGCAAGTAAACCATAGTGCGACATTCAATATGATTGAGTACAATAAAAATCATGTTGTGTTAGTGGCAACATAAGTCTAAGGACTATAAACAAACCTAGAAATTCAATCACTGGAATGTAAGTTTTGATATGTTTACTTAATTGCGACCTATTCGATATCTTAAAAATGTTAAGGATGACCAAATGCATTTATATAAAGAATTCCGTGTGATCTTGAAGTAAATGGTTTTTCTTTTGAACTGTTCGACCTTTTAAAAGAAAAGGTAAAAGTTTGAGATTGGTAATTTGTAACGACCCTGAATTTTTGATATTGGAAATCAGGATATTTAATTGATTTTAAATATCTGGAAGTTAGTTTAATTTGAAATTCGAAATATCAGAATGAATTTGGTAATTAAATTATTGAATTTAATTATTAAATCTGGGTAAAAATTTGAATCTTCAGTTTTAAGCTGATTAAATGTATTTTCAAGGCTTAGAAAATTTATATTGATAATACTGAAGATAAGTGGACTTTCAGAATTTAATTTGAAACTGTTTTGTTCAGTTTTGAAATTTTGTTGTTTAAATTGAATTTAAAAATAGTCTTTCGAGGCACAGTCTTGGAATTCGACGAGACTAGTGGATCCGTAATATTGTATTATTATTGGATTTCAATTTTCATAATGTTTGGAGTGATCGTTTTGCCGTACGATAAGCAAACGCGCTGAAATTAAATCGAAAATTTAATGTTATAACTAGTCCAAAAAGCTATCTTCTCCATACGATCGAATTTGGACTCGGAACCTTTTCCATTGCGTTCGGAATATGCGTATAACATTATAAACGCCTAGCGGCACGCCTCGATAGGAGGTCAAGATTTTGAGATGCATTTATCGGAACGATTTGAATTTGAATTTAAATTGGATATTTGTATTAGTCCAACCATAGCTGTATTTCATTCACATCACAACTTTTTGCTTTCAAATCACTGTCTCCACTCGTACACGCCAACATCATCGTGTCTCCTTCCTCTTTAATTATTTACAGCCGAGCATTTGGAAAAAAATAAACGAAAACTTTTCTTCGTTTCAAATCAAAAAATGGCCAAGCTTTCATTCCCCCCCTCGTTCAAAAACAAACGACGACCTTCCCTTATCTTTCGAAAATCAAAACAAAGAAAAAAAGAGGGAAGGGGATTCTCGCGATCGATTCGCGATGGGGTGTCGCGATCTCGATCTCGTACGAGTAGCGCGCGTGCGCAGGCGTGAGGCGAGGGGGATCGCGAATTGAGATCTGGAATTTTTCTTCGCGTGGGTATCGAATTCACGGTGAGGTGGTGGTCCTTCTGGGCGACGAAGAGGAGAGCGGCTGGAGAGGCTTCAAGGCGAGGTGTTGACTTCGTGATGGTGGAGGCACTCTCGTGAACCAGTGCAGATCGAAGCTTGGGAGTGACCGATGTGGGAGAACTCGAGTCTGGGCTTGGGTTCTCGATACAGGGTTGATTTGGTAAGGTATATGTGTTAACAACCTATTTCCAAGTTTGAATCTAATTTAATGTTAATATAGGTATAAATATGTATGTACAGGAAATAAATTTTTATAACTCATAGTAGAGTCAAGTTATATATATACAGTGAAAATTTATATGTGCAGTTTTTCAAATTTTATAAATTTATTCATGCAGAAAATTATTTACAGTAAGGTTTAAAATAATAACGAAATGAATATACATATATACCTATCTTTATTTACTAATTTTATTTTTAAATAATAGAGATTAATTTATTGATTAACTTGTTAAATTTATTTTTAAGATTTTATGAAAAGGAATTTGTTTAAAATCAAACTATTAGTTTAAAATAAAATCATTGGATAATTAAAATTACCAAACAAAAAAAAATTGGTTATTCGAATTTTTTCGAATATTAATGAATTGTATAATTGTTTATACAAGGTCTATAAATCGAGAAAACAATCTGGAATGGAAATGGATTGCAAAATAAAAAGCAAAGATGAGATCTTCTCACTCAAAATGAAAATTTGATTTTGCAGTTATTGATTGATTGACTGTTTGGATGTGATAGTATATATAGTAATATATAGCAATATATATATATTGGAATGTGTATATATTGGAGTTGTTGATTTCCCGCATTGTATAGCGGATGAGACCCTATGCGCCGCATAATAGCGGATTATATTTTATAAATCACATATACCTCGATATTCCACCTCGAAGTGGAATTGGTATTGTGCTAACGTCTGTGGATGCAGGGAAACAGGTTGGAGGGATCCAACTGGATTCCTCAAATTATATGAATTTGTTTCATATGTTGTATGAATTTGTTTCATATGCTGTGTGATGATTTATTTATAATCTATGAATGATTATATTGATGATTGAATGTGTGAAGGCTAAAATTTAGCCGAATGTATTTTTGGTATCGTTGGATACCAGAAATAAATAAAATTGGATTTTTGAAATTAAAGTTGGAAATTTTAAGTGAATTCTTTTGAAAGAATTGGGTGAATTTAAAAGAAGGAATTTAAAAGCATAAAGTTTGATTTTTGAAATCTTATCGAATTATTTCCAAAATATGGGAAAATATTTTTATAAATGGATTCTGAATAGTATTATTCGAAAGTTGAAAATTTTATTTAAAATGGAATTTTAAATGGTTTGGAAGAGATAAAGGAATTTATTTTTAAAAGTGATAAATTTGTTTGAAATCCAATTAATAAATGATTTGGTATTTGAAAATAGATCTTTGGGAAATCGATATGAAAATTGATTTGGTGTTGAATAAAAATGGATTTTGTGTTGAAATAAATTTGGAAATCGATTTGTAAAATGATTTGATAATTGGAAATAAATTTATAAACCGATTTGCAAATGATTTGGTATTTGGAAATAAACTTAGAAATCAATTTGTAATTGATTTGGGGTTTGAAATGAAATTTGAAATCAACTTTGAATTTGATTTGGTGTTTGAAAGTGAATAATTGGAAATCGATTTGAAAATCATATATCGGTGAAAATTTGGAAATTTACATTCACAATGGAATTTGTAAAGAAAAAGGGAAATAAATAACATTCAGGAATTTTATTCCAAGAGTTAAATGTGATTTGAAATTTGTTTTCAAAGTGATGAAGTGTGGAAAATATATATCTTGTGAAGATATTTTGAAATTTAATAATTTGGGAAAATTATTTAAATTGGTTGATTGTTGTGAATGTTGTTGATAGTTAAATAACCGACTATCAATTTTTGCCTTTGAAATGGCACTTGGTTTGTTTTTAAAACAAACGCTCATTATTCGGTTAAGCCGGGAGAGGACTTTGTGTCATATAACCCATTCCAAAAAATGATACATCGTGAATGGATAACATTTGAAGACCGGTGTGAAGACCGGGTATTTTCGAAAATGAAAGGACAACCTGTCGAATGTCTCTGCACCGAGTTGCTCTAGTATAGAGATTTATATCACTCTTCTTGTGATGGGAAGTTCGGACGTGATTAGTGAATACCCGAATTGCAAGGGCTTCTTTGGAAGTGCCTTCGGTTCCGTTCGATCCCGGAACGGACTTGTATGGATGTGTGTCTGACGTTACACTTTGAGATGTAAAGCTGTCTCCTATCAAATACATTTCTGTTGGTGGCGGAGAATTTATTCTCTTATCTTAACACCCTTTTCTGAGACGTACGAGCTCGGAGGTTATGTAGTTGATGGTTACTAGTGATACATTCCCAATTTGGTAATGTGGCATACGAAGTGCTGTTTATCATTTGTTGATCAAAGCATGGCTTTGTGAAAAAGCGTAGCTTTGTGGACGAGTCTTCGTCGAGCCTCACAACCCGGTAATGGTCGAAACAGGAATGTTGCGGCAAGGTTTTTAGGGGTCGCGCCCCTAGGGTATGTCATTTCCTTCTGGATAAGAGGTGATATCATGGTATGGAGCCCAGATATTTTACCTATGTTGATGATGCAAATTTATTATACTTTTTGGTTGTTGCTTTGTGGTTGAGGATCCTCGGATAAAGGTCGGTAACGACCGGGGAATGGCATACTTGTGTGTTAGTTACCTAGTTACAGCTGTACAGCGTGAGGTAGTGTCAGTGTGTTGGTTACCTAGTTACAGCTGTACAGCGTGAGGTAGCGTTGGCCTTGTGTTTGCAGAGATCCGGTTAGGTTCTCGGGGCGTCTTTCCAGAGGCGTTTTCATTTCGGTGTAAGGAAGTTTCTTTGCCTGACCGTTTGTTGGAAATCCAAAGAAACAATACACGCCCTGTACGGTTTTAGTTGTATAACCTGCTATGAAATGTGGCGGTAACCTGCTATTGAACATAGTAGCTATAGTAGGCATAAGTGCGGAATGCAGCTGGCTAAGATTAATATTATACTTTCGAAATGGTTTCGACACTATGCACTAATGATAATATTAAAAAGAATTTTGCATATTAAGCATCTTTGACTATCATAAGGAGAAATCTCCTCCAATTCTGCGTTTGCATTGTGTGTGTGGCGGGAGGCCTTATGGTAGTTTCATTTTCCAAAAGCATTGCGAATTAATTTTATTTTCTTTGTGAAAATAACTGTCTTACGATCTCACACCAGTCACCATGACTGACCTGGAGTTTATTGTTCCCTTTCTAAACTCTGGGTGCCCATAATTTTCCACACGGGCAGCCTAGATTTATGTTATCAGGATATTCTGGATATTCTGGAGCTTTGGAGGCGAGCTGGATGGCGAGACATACTCCCGTACTTATTTATTTATTCCGCTGTGTATTCTGTATGAGGACAAGTTTATATAACTGTCCATTGTTGTATTGAGTTGTATGTTGACTCTGATGATGTATGTATAAACTAATATAGTTCTTTGTGATAAATTTATTTATTCATCTATTATATATTGTTCCGCTGCGAATGTGAGATCCTGATATTGTTCTGTTTCTGTTTTTTTGTTCTTTCTTTTCTTCTGTCTTCTTCTACCTCTTCTTTTTAACCCTAATGGTTCAGTTTTCCGGCATTCGATTGCGCGGCATTTGATACAGTGGACGTATTAATGTCGACTTTCGAGCGTCGAAAGATCGTATCGTTACATGTGGTATCAGAGCTGTTGGTTAAGCGACAACCCTAGCTCTGTTGGGTGTTACTCATTAGAGATAGAGTCAGTAGTACTCTAGAATGAGTGTGAGTGTAATAATAGATATGAGCGCGTATTTGTTAGTAAATATAAAAATTGTTTTGTATTGAGTTGACTTATCGGTTGATTGTTTATAGATTCTGGTCGGTGCAGTCTAGCCAACTGTAATCGATAGGGGTTTCTAAACTCTTAAACAAGATAAACCGACATAGTATTGTTTTAAATGGGGTAAATGAAATAATTTTGCCCAAAACTATTTTTGTATAGAAAAGAAATCATTTTCTGTGAAATATTATTGTATATGGATGCTTGGTTGTTAGGAAGTGATAATATTGAATTATTATCGTTGTTATATGGAAATAGAACAAGAAATAATGGTATAACCAAAGATTTGGAGATAAATTCATTAACAAATGAAATTTATAAATATGAATTGAAAGGATAAGGAAATAAAATTCATATACGAATGGAATTTGTAAATGTAAATTGTAAATGTGATTTATAATTGGAAATAGAATTCCAGAAAAATATTTGAAATAAAATTCATTAATGGAATAAAATTAGTAATGTGAATTTATAAATGAGTTTTATAAATGGAAATGAGATGCCAGAGTAATTGTTAAAAAGACTCTGGAATTTCTTTAAATTGTTATGGAATATAAATAAGTTGATAACTTATGAAATATTTGAAATTTGTTTGGAATAAGGTTCAAATTGAAAAGGAATGAATTTGTGAAATGGTTTCAAATGAAATGAATGTGAATATGGAATGCAAATTAAATTGAATGGAATCAACTGAAAATGAAATGGAATTAAAATAAATTGAGTTGGTATCAATTTAAAATTAGTTATAAACTAGAATGGATATTCTATTAAGTGAATATCGTCGAAATTTGCATAGAAACGATTGTCGTTTGACACAAACGAGATTGTATAAAATTCTTTGAGTTATTAAAAGAAAATAAAATTGATTTTTGAATCAATTGAAATGGATATGAATTCGTTTCGCTTAGAAATGAGTAGAATGTAAGAAAGTGAATTGTAAATCATTTGAATTGAATAAAAAAATGGTATGTGAATTAGATGAAAGCGATAAAATTGTATTGAAACCATATAAATTGCTTATGGGAATAATTTTGAGTGCATTGCTTATGAAAACTATGTGTTTGCTATTGAAAATAAGTGAAATGTTAATAGATTTCCTATATATGTCACTTACGTGTTTAAACTGAGTAAGTGCAGGTTTTTGGAAGCCGTTTGGCTGCATTGGTTGCGCGAAATGCTAATAAATAAGCCGCTTTGCTTAAAATGCTAATAAAGGTACGCCTACGCAATACAAAATAGGAAATATGAACTGTTTTTGTTTTCCGACCGAGTGGGTCGATGTATATATATTTATATCTATTGTAATTTTGCAAAAGCTCCTCCGTACAAAGGAGACTCCGCCAAAATTTTCTGAAAATTTTGGGAGTTAGAAATTTTTTTGAAAATTTGGAAAATTTTTGTTAACGGAAAATTGATTTTCAAATTGTAATGGAAATGTAAGAATTGAACTAGAAAAGGAATTTTTGGTTTTTGAAGATAAAATGAATTCAAATAGAATTGAAATTGTAAATTGAATTCAAATGGAATTGAAAATGCAAAGTTGAATGGAAATGAATATATAACTTTGTTAGTAAAGTGAAAATAAATATAAGGAGCATGTGAATACTTATGCTGAACTTAGGAAATGAATGGAGAAAATTCTTAAGTAAATGAGTATTTGGAATCCAATAAGTAAATTTGGACATTGTTGTTAAGTAAAGTATACAGGGATTGTAAAGGCTGTAAGAAAATGGAATTGGATTTTGATTTCGAAGGTAAATTTGAATTTCTCAACAAAAGGTATGTATTTAAAATTTCGGTATGAAATTTGATGAGTTTCTGATTTTGCCACTTGGCATTTTGTTTTATATTGGAATTTGGGAGTCCGTAGGGACATTTTGTAGTTGTACTGAGCTAGCCGCGCAAAGGAGACGTTGGCGAAATTTTTCGGCAACTTAGAGAGTTAGAAATTTTTTGAGAAATTTTGGGATAAATTAAAATTTGAATTCAAATTTAAGTTTGAATTGTGAAGTAAAATAAAGTTGTTTGAAAACTATTAAAGTGTTTGGAAGGTTAGTTAAAGTGATAATGGATCTTTAATAAAAACTGGTTGGTTTTGGTAAAATGATAAACGGGTATTGGAGCATTCTTCTTAACTTGTAATTTCGGGACGAAATTCTTTTAAGGGGGGAAGATTGTAACGACCCTGAATTTTTTATATTGGAAATTAGGATATTTAATTGATTTTAAATATCTGGAAGTTAGTTTAATTTGAAATTCGAAATATCAGAATGAATTTGGTAATTAAATTATTGAATTTAATTATTAAATCTGGGTAAAAATTTGAATCTTTAGTTTTAAGCTGATTAAAAATATTTTCAAGGCTTAGAAAATTTATATTGATAATATTGAAGATAATGGGACTTTCAGAATTTAATTTGAAACTGTTTTGTTCAGTTTTGAAATTTTGTTGTTTAAATTGAATTTAAAAATAGTCTTCCGAGGCACAGTCTCGGAATTCGACGAGACCAGTTCCATTGGATCCGTAATACTGTATTATTATCAGATTTCAATTTTCGTAATGTTTGGAGTGATCGTTTGGCTGTACGATAAGCAAACGCGCTGAAATTAAAACGAAATTTTAATATTATAACTGGTCCAAAAAGCTATCTTCTCCATACGATCGAATTTGGATTCGGAACCTTTTCCATTGCGTTCGGAATAGGCGTATAACATTATAAACGCCTAGAGGCATGCCTCGATAGGAGGTCAAGATTTTGAGATGCATTTATCGGAACGATTTGAATTTGAATTTAAATTGGATATTTGTATTAGTCCAACCATAGCTGTATTTCATTCACATCACAACTTTTTGCTTTCAAATCACTGTCTCCACTCGTACACGCCAACATCATCGTGTCTCCTTCCTCTTTAATTATTTACAGCCGAGCATTTGGAAAAAAATAAACTAAAACTTTTCTTCGTTTCAAATCAAAAAATGGCCGAGCTTTCATTCCCCCCCTCGTTCAAAAACAAACGACGACCTTCCCTTATCTTTCGAAAATCAAAACAAAGAAAAAAAGAGGGAGGGGGATTCTTGCGATCGATTCGCGATGGGGTGTCGCGATCTCGATCTCGTACGAGTAGCGCGCGTGCGCAGGCGTGAGGCGAGAGGGATCGCGAATTGAGATCTGGAATTTTTCTTCGCGTGGGTATCGAATTCACGGTGAGGTGGTGGTCCTTCTGGGCGACGAAGAGGAGAGCGGCTGGAGAGGCTTCAAGGCGAGGTGTTGACTTCGTGATGGTGGAGGCACTCTCGTGAACCAGTGCAGATCGAAGCTTGGGAGTGACCGATGTGGGAGAACTCGAGTCTGGGCTTGGGTTCTCGATACAGGGTTGATTTGGTAAGGTATATGTGTTAACAACCTATTTCCAAGTTTGAATCTAATTTAATGTTAATATAGGTATAAATATGTATGTACAGGAAATAAATTTTTATAACTCATAGTAGAGTCAAGTTATATATATATACAGTGAAAATTTATATGTGCAGTTTTTCAAATTTTATAAATTTATTCATGCAGAAAATTATTTACAGTAAGGTTTAAAATAATAACGAAATGAATATACTTGTTAAATTTATTCATGCAGAATATATACCTATCTTTATTTACTAATTTTATTTTTAAATAATAGAGATTAATTTATTGATTAACTTGTTAAATTTATTTTTAAGATTTTATGAAAAGGAATTTGTTTAAAATCAAACTATTAGTTTAAAATAAAATCATTGGATAATTAAAATTACCAAACAAAAAAAATTGGTTATTCGATTTTTTTCGAATATTAATGAATTGTATAATTGTTTATACAAGGTCTATAAATCGAGAAAACAATCTGGAACGGAAATGGATTGCAAAATAAAAAGCGAAGGTGAGATCTTCTCACTCAAAATGAAAATTTGATTTTGTAGTTATTGATTGATTGACTGTTTGGATGTGATAGTATATATAGTAATGTATAGCAATATATATATATATATATATTGGAATATGTATATATTGGAGTTATTGATTTCCCGCATTGTATAACGGATGAGACCCTATGCGCCGCATAATAGCGGATGATATTTTATAAATCCCATATACCGCGATATTCCACCTCGAAGTGGAATTGGTATTGTGCTAACATCTGTGGATGCTGGGAAACAGGTTGTAGGGATCCAACTGGATTCCTCAAATTATTTTAATTTGTTTCATATGTTGTATGAATTTGTTGCATATGCTGTGTGATGATTTATTTATAATCTGTGAATGATTATATTGATGATTGAATGTGTGAAGGCTAAAATTTAGCCGAATGTATTTTTGGTATCGTTGGATACCAGAAATAAATAAAATTGGATTTTTGAAATTAAAGTTGGAAATTTTAAGTGAATTCTTTTGAAAGAATTGGGTGAATTTAAAAGAAGGAATTTAAAAGCATAAAGTTTGATTTTTGAAATCTTATCGAATTATTTCCAAAATATGGGAAAAGATTTTTATAAATGGATTCTGAATAGTATTATTCGAAAGTTGAAAATTTTATTTAAAATGGAATTTTAAATGGTTTGGAAGAGATAAAGGAATTTATTTTTAAAAGTGATAAATTTGTTTGAAATCCAATTAATAAATGATTTGGTATTTGAAAATAGATCTTTGGGAAAACGATATGAAAATTGATTTGGTGTTGAATAAAAATGGATTTTGTGTTGAAATAAATTTGGAAATCGATTTGTAAAATGATTTGATAATTGGAAATAAATTTAGAAACCGATTTGCAAATGATTTGGTATTTGGAAATAAACTTAGAAATCAATTTGTAATTGATTTGGGGTTTGAAATGAAATTTGAAATCAATTTTGAATTTGATTTGGTGTTTGAAAGTGAATAATTGGAAATCGATTTGAAAATCATATATCGGTGAAAATTTGGAAATTTACATTCACAATGGAATTTGTAAAGAAAAAGGGAAATAAATAACATTCAAGAATTTTATTCCAAGAGTGAAATGTGATTTGAAATTTGTTTTCAAAGTGATAAAGTGTGGAAAATATATATCTTGTGAAGATATTTTGAAATTTAATAATTTGGGAAAATTATTTAAATTGGTTGATTGTTGTGAATGTTGTTGATAGTTAAATAACCGACTATCAATATTTTCCTTTGAAATGGCACTTGATTTGTTTTTAAAACAAACGCTCGTTATTCGGTTAAGCCGGGAGAGGACTTTGTGTCATATAACCCATTCCGAATAGTGATACGTCGTGAATGGATAACATTTGAAGACCGGTGTGAAGACCGGGTATTTTCGAAAATGAAAGGACAACCTGTCGAATGTCTCTGCACCGAGTTGCTCCGGTATAGAGATTTATATCACTCTTCTTGTGATGGGAAGTCCGGACGTGATTAGTGAATACCCGGATTGCAAGGGCTTCTTTGGAAGTGCCTTCGGTTTCGTTTGATCCCGGAACGAACTTGTATGGATGTGTGTCTGACGTTACACTTTGAGATGTAAAGCCGGTTCCTATCAAATACATTTCTGTTGGCGGCGGAGAATTTATTCTCTTAGCTTAACACCCTTCTCTGAGACGTACGAGCTCAGAGGTTATGTAGTTGATGGTTACTAGTGATACATTCCCAATTTGGTAATGTGGCATACGAAGTGATGTTGATCATTTGTTGATCAAAGCATGGCTTTGTGAAAAAGCGTAGCTTTGTGGACGAGTCTTCGTCGAGCCTCACAACCCGGTAATGGTCGAAACAGGAATGTTGCGGCAAGGTTTTTAAGGGTCGCGCCCCTAGGGTATGTCATTTCCTTCTGGATAAGAGGTGATATCATAGTATGGAGCCCAGATATTTTACCAATGTTGATGTTGCAAATTTATTATACTTTGTGGTTGTTGCTTTGTGGTTGAGGATCCTCGGATAAAGGTCAGTAACGACCGGGGAATGGCATACTTGTGTGTTAGTTACCTAGTTACAGCTGTACAGTGTGAGGTAGTGTCAGTGTGTTGGTTACCTAGTTACAGCTGTACAGCGTGAGGTAGCGTCGGCCTTGTGTTTGCAGAGATCCGGTTAGGTTCTCGGGGCGTCTTTCCAGAGGCGTTTTCATTTCGGTGTAAGGTAGTTCCTTTGCCTGACCATTTGTTCGAAATCCAAAGAAACAATACGCGCCCTGTACGGTTTTAGTTGTATAACCTACTATGGAATGTGGCGGTAACCTGCTATTGAACATGGTAGCTATAGTAGGCATAAGTGCGGAATGCATATGCTGGCTAAGATTAATTTTATACTTTCGAAATGGTTTCGACACAATGCACTAATGATAAAATTAAAAAGAATTTTGTGTATTAAGCATCTTTGACTATCATAAGGAGAAATCTCCTCCAATTCTGCGTTTGCATTGTGTGTGTGGCGAGAGGCCTTATGGTAGTTTCATTTTCCAAAAGCATTGCGAATTAATTTTATTTTCTTTGTGAAAATAACTGTCTTACGATCTCACACCAGTCACCATGACTGACCTGGAGTTTATTGTTCCCTTTCTAAACTCTGAGTGCCCATAATTTTCCACACGGGCAGCCTAGGGTTATGTTATCAGGATGTTCTGGATATTCTGGAGCTTTGGAGGCGAGCTGGATGGCGAGACATACTCCCGTACTTATTTATTTATTCCGCTGTGTATTCTGTATGAGGACAAGTTTATATAACTGTCCATTGTTGTATTGAGTTGTATATTGACTCTTATGATGTATATATAAACTGATATAGTTCTTTGTGATAAAGTTTATTTATTCATCTATTATATATTGTTCCTCTGCAAATGTGAGATCCTGATATTGTTCTGTTTCTGTTTTTCTGTTCTTTCTTTTCTTCTGTCTTCTTCTACCTCTTCTTTTTAACCCTAATGGTTCGGTTTTCCGGCATTCGATTGTGCGGCATTTGATAAAGTGGACGTATTAATGTCGACTTTCAAGCGTCGAAAGATCGTATCGTTACATAATTATATTAACACGGTTGGGATAAGGAGAGTTATGGTCACCTCCGCTTCATGAAGAGACATCAGAAACACAATTAGTTACAGTATTTATAGATGTTTAATATGGCAATATGAAATACGATTTCTATTCCAAATGTATTTTTCCTTATAGGAAATTATACTCTATATAATTTAATTCTTTGAGTTAGAGATATTTGATCCAAAGATCTCAACTGTAAATTAGTTACAATAGAAGGAAATGAATAGCCCGTAGTAAGTGGTTGAATGGAGCTTTGTATTTCAAACACTGTTATTGTATTAACAAAATATTGGGAGCATATAATATAACACTTGCTAGTGGATGCATCAAATTTTGAAAGATTACTTTCGTGTATGCCAAATATTATTTATAAAATAGTAACTATTTTCAGTTTTGACGAAAGTAAATGCAGTTTTGTTTTATTGTGAATATTATTAATATTCATTATAAAATAAATATGTGCATTGGCATTTCGATGATAATATTTGTTTTCATAATAATAGTGATGTGTTAACTAAAAGAAATACAGAAGCGTTTAAAATATTTAATAATTAATTTTGCTATTATAGACTAAGCCGTGTTTTTTGAGAAATAATTCTCTAATTGTATGATCACAAATCATACGGTATTTTTGAATTGTATCTCAAATGATTAAGGGCAAGACACCTATTCGGTGGGAGCAACAAAGGAGTTAATGAACCCTTCGGATTGATACATACAGATAATTGTAGTCCATGGTCCAATGATACCAAATCAGACCATTTTAAATCATTAGTCACTGATAAATTATCTTAGATACGAATATTTGTATATGAAATACAAGTTAGATATTTATGATAAGTTTATTGAATATAAAACAAAAGTAAAGAATATAACATGCAAATGACATAAGACAGTTCAATTTAATTGGATAAGTGAGTATTTTGGATAAGAGTTACAATAGTACCTAAAACAAAATAAAATTAACACTCAAAGTCACTCCTCCTTTTCTTTTGAGAAAAATGAGTGATCTTCACAAGGAGGAGAGCACTCATATAATTTTATTCTACACTATTGAGGTGCTGCCAACAAGGCTGGCAGATAGCAATACCCCCCCATACAAAAATAAAAAATAAAAACCCCCAAAAACCCAAACTACTAAAAAACAAATTTCAAGTCTTCCATGTCCGCCGAAACTCGCAAATCCAATATCAACACCTGTAACTGCTAAGATAAACTAAACAAGAAATGTGAAGCAGATCTATAAATATATATATACATATATAAATATGTGTGTATATATATAAATCTTTTATATACACAAAATAATACAAAGCAAGTATTAATTAACTAAACATCAACGAAAACGGCTGCCTATAGTTCACTATAACATGTAATTCATTAGCTACCACCCAAAATCAAATAACTCAGCTTATAATACAATACCAACGATCCAATGGCAAAAAATATATAAACTTTATAAAAACTAACTAATACACATTTAAAAACAGTTATATAACTATTGAAAACCGGAATAACTAAGGTAATAAGAAGCATCAAAATATTAGCCGCTAAATACACAGTAGAGACAATAGATACAATTAACTAACAGAACATTGAACAATAATAATATGATTTACTCTATAACCCTGAACCACAGCCAAAACAGAAGACAAATATTTTATCAAACTGCATATATAAAACACTACATATTTTCGAAACTTATAATAGGCTCACTAGACAGTAGTAACAATAATACAATATCAAAACGTTTATATAACTATTGAAAACTGGAATAACTAGGCAATAAGAAACATCAAAATACTGGAATAACTAGACAGTAGATACACAGTAGTGACAATGGATTCAATTAACTAATAGTATATTGATCAATAATAATATGACTTTAACCACGGCCGAAACAAAAAAAAACATTTTATCTAACTGCATGTATAAAACAAAAAATAGTATCAAAACATATAATAGGCTCAATATACAGTAGTGACAAAAAACACTCAGAATATATTTAGAACATAATAAATTATCAAACGCACAGTCAATATAGAAGTAACAAAGAATACCTGAAAGCTAAGATAAAGAACACTACCAATATTAGATTATAGAGAAGAATAGGCTCCCAATCCATCAAGCACAAAACTATTAACAGATGAAACCTAGACTTTATATGAAGCATGCATGAAACCAATCCATCAAGCCAAATATCATAATTAATGTACACATTAAAAATACACAAAAGAATAAAAGAAGAACTGCAATCTCAATTTGTTGCATTATAGGAAAGCAACAACATAGTAGAATTACACATATATCATATTAGAAAAACAAAAATCTGCTATTTTTCTTAGTATGAAGATTAATACCAGTACTACAGCTGAATATAATTCGAAAAATCAAGAAAATATAGCAGCTTTTAGTTTTCTTTTTAGTATAGAAACCTAACAGATTTTAGCATAGCAGTTATTAAATCCATTTATATAACTATTAGTTTTCCTAATCTTCTATGGGATGATACTATAGAAGTAAAAAACCATAACGACTACCTGTGCCAAGGAGATTACATAAATCAGTTAAAAAAATAATGTTAACTACCAGATTCATGAAGTGCAAATAAATGAAAAGCAAAACTATTATGTGTAACAATAATACACTAGTAAAAATTAAAAATTTCAAGCTAATAAAAATTATAAACCATTAAAAAGCCAGTCTTAGAAAAACCACAAATTGGAAATCCTTAAATTTTCAAATTTACAAGACTGAGTGATTTTTTTTTTGGAAGAAGGTACTTTAATAACAAATAGAAAACTCTTATATTTTCATAATATGCCTTGTTAAAACTTTGCAACCCCCTATCCTAAATGGGTACCTTGCAAGAAAAAAGAGTACATATTATGTCCATATATTAACAATACAACATAATATAGCTAATCCCAAGTTGCCAAATAGATGGAGGAGTAGAACAAATGGCGACGAACTCAAAACCATCCATATAGTCAACTTGGGGCTATAAACTATAGAGAAAACACAAAACAAACAAGGTCCAAAATAAAAACAAAAGAAAAATGAAACAAACTATGACATGTGGCCAACAGCGGACAAAGCAAAACTATAGAATAAAAACACCAAAGAAAATTCCAAACTCTCTGCTGTCTTCTAGAAGAAAGAGCCTTCCTTCATAAATTTATCAAAACCAGATCTGAAAAAAAAAATTCTTGCGAAAAAAGAAAATGGTGGACAGAAGGCTCGAGCTTCATGGAAAAAAAGGCATAAATAGCTCAACTACAACCACAAAAAATAGATGCAGGCTCAAGGAGGGTGAAATTTGTGACTTGAATCCAGCTCAATACCGAAGTTTTGTAATATAAGTTTAGGATGTGAACTTAATTTCTTTGTATCCAGTTTTTTGTTAATTAAATTCCTGCAATCTTGAATAATTATTATCCGAACTGCTACTGTTTACCAGGAGTAGCTGCCCCCGTTGTCTTGTGTTTATTCGTCTTTTTGTTTTTTCCTTTCAACTAATTTACTAGAATTATTTTGGTAAATTATTGAGACAAAGTTGAATCATTCTAATACTAATAAAGCTGTGTCATTTATTAATCACAACTGGAGTTATATTCATAATCTGGCTCAAGCTCCTTTTGGTAGGATCCTGATTATGTGGAATCCTTCCATTTTTTCCATTAACCCTATATGTGTACATAGGCAGTACATCCACTCTCAAATCATTCATATCTCATCTGCTTCTGAATTCTACCTAACAGTGGTTTATGCTGAAAATTGTGTTTCTCATAGACAATTGTTTCTTGATAAAATTCCTTGTATTCACACCTCTAACTCCCCTTGGCTCTGTATTGGTGACTGGAATTGCATGCAATTGTCTACTGACCAAAGTGGTGGTTCTCCACTTACTTATCAACATACTAGGCCTCTTAATAATTCCATTTATAATGCCCATCTTCTTCTTATTGCTTCCTCTGGATGTTTCTATACTTGGAATAACTCTAGCAGGTCTGGTAACAAAACTTTTTGCAAACTGGATAGGTCTTATCAAAATTTTGCCTTTGTGTTGAAGTGGCCTAAGCTTAATACCTTAATCCCCCTCCATCTTTATCTGACCACTCTCCTTTAATTATGGACTGGGGCATGGCCACTGAGAGAAGACACACCTCATTTTCATTCTTTAATAATTGGACTGATAATCCTGAATTTTTAAGTATTGTTGCTAACTCCTGGAATATGCAGGTTTTTGGTAATCCTATGTTCATTTTGTAGTCTAAGCTTAGGCATTTGAAGAACAAGTTAAGGAGTTGGGCGAAGGAAAATTATGGGAATGGAAATAGCATTTCTTCTTCTATTAGAGAAACTTTGATGCAGGTGCAGAGCAGTATCCTATCTGATCCTAATAATGCTATGTTTAATGAACAGGAAATTAATCTCAAACGCTACTTATCTATGGCTCTTGGGGAGGAGATCGAAATGGCAAAGCAGAAGGCCAAATTAAAATGGCAAATCCATGGGGATAAGAATTCTGCATTCTTTCATAATTCCTTAAAGATAAAACAAGTTTTGTCTAATATCAGTAATATTGTTGATATGGATGGGGATGCTTGCAATAATACTGGTGCTATTCAGGAAGATTTTCTGGCTTACTATAAGATCCTGCTTGGCAACTATGACATTCCTGATATTTCCATGCAATTATTCTCTCATGTTTCCCTTCCTGCCATTTCTAACAGTAATAAGGATCTTCTGATTAGAGAAATTTCTCCTAATTAAATTAAAGATACCATTTTCAATATGAAGGGTACTAGCAGCCCGGGGCCTGATGGCTTTAATGCTCACTTTTACAAAGTTACTTAGGAAATTATTGGGCATGATGTGACTAAGGTTGTCCTTAATTTCTTCAAACACAACAAGCTGTTAGCTGGTATTAATGCCACCAGACTTACTTTGGTTCCGAAGGCTCAGCAACCTTCTTCTGTTACCCAATTTAGACCCATTGTCTGCTGCAATGTTATATACAAAATCATCTCTAAAATTATGGCTGCTAGGATGAAGCATGTATTAGCTACCACCATTTCTTATAAACAAAGTGCTTTCCTTCCCCATAGAGATATTACTGATAATATTCTTCTATCCAATGAGCTATTGAGAGGCTATAACAGGATTAATATCACTTCCCGGTGTGTGATGAAACTTGATGTTCAAAAGGCGTATGACACTATTAGTTGGAAATCAATCATATATATTCTTTATAGAATGAACTTCCCTACCCCTTTTTTGGCCTGGATATTCACATGTATCTCTACTGTTAAATTTTCTATTAGTCGTAACGGTGATACCTTTGGTTATTTCCAAGCTACTCGTGGCATTAGGCAAGGGGATCCCATCTCTCCATACCTCTTTGTGTGTGTCATGGAATTATTCACTGGCCTTATCAACAATGCTATGGCTCTTAAACTTATTGACTATCATCCTCTATGTAAGAGCCTGAAAATATCTTCTATTCTCTTTGCTGATGATTTACTATTGTTCACTAAACCTAATGATAAGTCTATAAATGGTGTTATGAATGTTCTGAATAGTTTCAAACTATTAACTGGTTTGGACATTAATAGAAGCAAATCCAAGATCAAAATTGCAGGATTGGATGATAATCATAAGAGCATTATTACTGCTTTATCTGGATTATCTCCATTTGATGATAATGAGACTTATCTTGGTATGCCAATCTGCTCTTCTAAAATCAGAACTAGTCAATGTATGCAGTTGTTTGAAAGAATCACTGCTAGGTTATCTTCCTTGTCAGATTCCTCCTTATCTATGGCTGGTAGGTTAGTTGTGGTAAAATCTATTGCTTCTTCCATGTGCTTATACTATGCCAGAATATATATTTTACCTACCAAGCTCTTATCCATGATTAACTCCGCCTTAAATCATTTCCTTTGGCACGGTAATCCTTTTTCTAAGAAGTTGATCCCCATTGCCTTCAATTCTGTTTGTTGTCCTGTCAATTCTGGTGGTCTTGGCATTTTGGACATCAAGGAATGGAATAAGGCAACTCTTTCTACTAGAATTGATAAATTGATGAATAATGTTAATAATCTCTGGGCCTCTTGGTCTAGGATTAATTTAATCAAGAAGATGCATTTTTGGACTATGGATATACCTACGGATTGTAGCTGGGTTTGGAGGAATATCCTTAGAAGCAGGTCTGTGTTTCTTCCCATGTTTCAGAAATGTATTAAAGATGTTGATACATCCTTTTTGTTTGATCCTTGGTCTGCTCATGGCTGCGTTCTTGCTAATGTGATCAATTTTAATTTGAGGGTCTAGTCTGGGATCAATGATAATGCTAAGGTTAGCTCCTTCCAGTCTGATGGTTACATTAATATGCCTTACTCTAGCTCCTATGCTATCAGACAAGTGTGGGCTAAAATTCAGAACAATGTTTACTTTATGGATAACGTTCATGATTTATGGGCTGGGAAGAATCACTCTATTGCTACTGTTTATAAGTATATTACCAAGCCTAATCCTCTGGCCCGCTTCCCTTGGCATTCTAGAATTTGGAAGTCCAGTTCTATCCCTAAAGAAAATATCATGCTTTGGAAGGTGATTAGGAATGGTATTCATACTCTTGATAAGCTTAGGGATAGGAATCTGGTTATGTCTGCGACCTGTCTTTTATGTTGCAATGAGGATGAGAGTATTCGTCACCTCTTTTTTAACTGTCAGTACTCCTTTTTCATCTGGAAAAGAGTTTTGCGGTCTCTTAAGTTGCACAATCCTAGTTCGAACTCTTCTATTGAATGGTATAATATTTTTAAAGCTACTAGATGGAAGTCTAGAAAAAGTGTGTTATTGTTAAGGCTTCTTAAGAAATTTGTGTATTTTGTTTGGATGGAAAGAAACAATAGGGTGTTTTATGGTTCTTCTACCCCTAAACACATTTTGTTCCTTGCTATTGCTAAACACTTTAGGGTCTCTTGAGGTTCTTGCAGTGCTGTTAATTTTTGGTTGTTTGCTTGGGTCTTGTGGAGCTGCTTCGATTTTTCCTTCGTGTCTATAGTGGTTTGCTTCGTGTCATTTTGCTCTGTGTTGATGACTGTGGTTGGCTACTGTGGATCCTTCTTTGTGTCTTTTGCTGGCACCTTGGTGGTTTCCTTTAGATGTTTGAGTATTTGCAGCTTGGCTTGCTTGTATTCAGCTGGTTCCTTTGCTGCTTGGAGTCCTCTTGTACTTTCTTCTAGTCTTTCCTTGGTATTCTACGAAGTGTGGTTGCTTGGTGTTCTACCTTGGTTGCTTGGAGTCCTTGCTATTCCCTTCGGGCTATCTTTCTGGCTATATTTATTGTGTGCTTCTTGTTTTTTGGTCTTTCTTCTCTCCTGTTTTTCTCTATATTTCTTTATTTATGCTTGTAATCCTTTTTACTTGTTATAAATAAAAGGTAGGGGTCCTTTTAACCCCGCTGGCTTTGCCAAAAAAAATTACTAGAATATTCCATGCAGGGTTCTCAATTTTGTAGTAAACTATAATAGATCTTTAACTACAATAACATATATTTATATATCATAGTTTAAAAATCTACAAAGTATATAAGAATAAAATAAACAAGACCACTAGATATAAGGAGTATATAGCAATTAAAATAAATTAAATTCTAATACCGAAAATTAATTGTTAAGAGTTTCTATTAAATCCATCTATATAGCTATTTGTTTTCCTTATTTTCTATGGTATGGTACAAAATAAGTCAGTAAAATTATCAAACTAAAAAAACATTAAAAGATAATGTTAAACTACCAAATTCGTGAAGTACAAAAAATGAAAATTAAAATCTATTGAAAGTAAAAACAATACATCAGTAAAAATTAGAAATTTCAAGCTAATAAAATTATCAACCATCAAAAAACCAGTAATAAAAAACTAAATCATGGAGAACTATTAATATACTACTGAAAATTAAATAGAATTTATTAGAAACCATATCTTATAAAGCTTTACCTGAATCAACTAGAGTTGTGTCACAGAACAAACACAAGATCATTTGAACATAAGCATGAATTTCAAAACAATATAATACAACAGGGGAGAAAGCTTTTACTGCTTAATAAAAAAAATTAAGAAAAGTTAGAGTAAACTGAAAGACCTTAAGATATAAACTGAAAAACCTAAATTTTCAAACTTACAAGACAGAGTGAAAAATATTGTTGCAAACTGTAAGAGTTCTTTAAATATATTAACATATATTTATATTTCATAAGCTAAAAATCTACAAAATATTTTAGAATAGAATAAACAAGACCAATATATGTAAGGGGTATATAACAAATTATATTAAATTAAAATTATAATAAAGGCACGTAATTAAAGGAATTCCTAAAATGAATGTCCAAGAAATCTAAATTCAGACTTCTAGTGTTGTTACAATTATAATAAATAGATTTCCTAAAAGAATCTAAATGATATTTTGTTTTTCTAAGAATTTTTTTAAAATTTATATTTTTATTCAATTTATAACTAGGATTAGAGATCTAGTTAAAACAAAATATGGAAATATCATATATTACATGATCCAAATTTGAATTAGAATTATTAAATGTACGTTGATTCCTATCAAACCAAATATACCAACATATAATGGTGAAAATAGTATCTAGTAAAAATCTATTTGAACCCATATAAAGAAATCTAATATTATTCCAATATATCTTATATGTAATATAAGTAAAACTTATATTAAAATTGAAAAGACTTAAAGGTTTAACAAGAATATATTTAGTGTTATTACAATTAAAATATAGATGCAAAATATTCTCTTTTTCATTATTACAAAAATAACATTCTTTATCATTAAAAATATTTTTCTTTTTTAACAATTTGATAGTATTCAATTTTTTATGTAAAATTAACCACATATGCACTTTGGCTTTCGATGGAGCATTAGCTTTCCAATGTATTTAAATATATTCATTTTAATTCCTGAAAAATTAATAAATTTGTAAAAAGAATTAGATGTGTATTTTTTACAACTATCCGAACACCATATAATAATATCTTTCTCATTATCTATATTATAATATTCTAATTTAGCATATAATATTGCAAATTGAACAAAAGAAATACCAGTTAATGTACGGTTAAAATTAAAATCCCAAGGAAAATTTAAATTTGATTTCATCCCACTAATAATGTATCGATAAGGAGTAATCGAACCTTGTTGAATAAAGTACGTTTGGTAATGAGTGAAGTTGAGTTACTTCTTTTTATAAGGATATGTACTTAAAAATAAGCATATATATTAAATTTGATTTCATCTGAGCATAGTTTAGGAACTCATATGGGATATGAATTGCAAATAAACCTTAATACTAGATAGTTTAAGATGAGTGGTTGTCCAATTTACATTATGAACGTAAAATTCAAAAACTTAAAACTAGATCCATTTTATATAAGTCTATAGGTAGTTCATAAAATGTTTTGAATGCATATTCCATCCCACTAAGAAACAAATTGTTGCTTGAATACATACCACCTTCTTGCCAAAGGAATTTCTTATTAGAGAGATTAGTGGTAGTGTGATGACTTGGATACTGTTATCCACATATTTTATGACTACTATGTTAGAAGAATAATCAAGAGGAAAAAGAGTTATTAAGTCAACGAGATGATAAGAGCAATGAAAGAAAGTGCTACTACAAATATGCAAGCATCTAACATAAAGGTAGATGTCGAGCTCTTACTTGAAGATACTAAACCATAAGAGTTATTGAATCTAAAGGAAAGAAAGATGTCAAGATTTTATAGCCTAAAGAAATGGTTTTGAGCCTATGAATATAGAAATAGTTTCGAGGAGGTGATATCGAGTCTATAAAATGATAAAGTTGTTGGACTTGTAAATACAAGACATTTCAAGCATATAAAGAAGTGGGGATAGTGAGCTTCTACAACGGCAAAAGGATTGTGGAGCTACTACAATGAAGAACGTCACCAAATATGAAACAAAGAAAGGGAATACTGAACATATAACATTAAAGAAAAGATACCGAGTTTCTTGGAGATGCCAAATTTATAAATGGGCATGCATATCGAGCATGTGAGTAAGAAGTATGCCAAGCACGAAGATATTGAGCCTGTATCCAAAGGAGGACATCGAATATCTAATTACCAAGAGATGTTGAATCTCTAAAGGATGACGCACTGTTAAGGAGCATTGAACACCTAGTTACAAAGTGGGTATATCGAGTCTCTACGGCCCAAATGATGTCGAGCCTTTGCAACATAATGTTGTAGAGCATGAAACAAAGGAAGGGTACTATACCATCTAATGATGTCAAGCTTCTAACATGAAGTTATTATGCTTATAATGGTAATATCGAGCTGCTACAAGTACAAAAGACTATCAAATGGTGATGATTGGAGATGGCGAGCTTATATAAGCCTTTAGTATAACAAATGATATCAAATCTCAACAGCAAGAATAAGATGGTGCTGAATATTTAAGCATAAAGAAGTTGTCAAGTATTAACAGCACAAAGAAGGCGTTGAATATTAACAATACAAAAAAGGTATCGAGTATTGACAGTATAAAAAGGACAGCGAATATATAAGCTGGGAGGACACATGGAAGTCATCCCGCCTACCACTACCACTATAAATAGACCCCATCAGCCATTTAGATGGGGACGATTAATTCTTTTCTCTATTTCTAAAATTACAAGTTGTAAACCCTAAATTGATTTGGGGATTTCTTGATACAATAGTAATTTTTTGCACATAAAGACTTGGATAATAAACTTTGCATAGCATAATGCCTTTAATATATGTATCTTTGACTATTATTGAGAGAATGGATGCGCATATAGCTTATCCTTGGATTTAGACCTAAATTTTGACTTGCATATTGACAATTTGATCAAGGCCTCCACTTAAAGCCCTTGCCTAAATCAAAGTTCACCTCCCATAACGACTATCATGCCTGTTGACATATGAACAAAGGACTGTGACTTATGTGAATCGCCTATTTTCTCCATTAACAAACAATTAATGGACTATTGTACATTCATGTGACTTGCCTATTTTACCCTTGGACATATGACTCAAACTTTTAAACTACTTCATGACCATACTAAAAGTCCATGGGCATTATAGGGCCATTTCGATTAACATTGTCTTTTGCAAACGTCTCTAGTGTTGAGTCAATTTTTGGTTTAACATTTTGGTGCTAGAAGAAGGGCTCAAACATCTGGGTCATCATTTCCTTACTTTGAAAGCTAACAAAGCAATATTTTGTTTTTTGGAAAATAGTGAAGACTAAGAAAGTACAACAGTAAGTCCTGGAGGATAATGCCGCTTAGAAATTCAATTTAGAAAATACAGAGATTGTGTTAGTCGATGCTCAACACTTAAAATTGATCAGAAAGAGATAAAAGAATTAAATAGTGAAGATTTTAAAGGAATTATTTTGGGAATAAACAATGAATTTTGGAATAATTTATAACTAAAACTGAAGTTATCCTTGAGATGCATGTGAACAGAAATTATTTAAAAAGTGATTATTTCTGGGATTTGTTTGAGCTAGTGTACTTTTTAATACACACACACACACACATACATACATACATACATAGTTATAAAATATTTGAAGAATTGTTATAGAAGGGCATCTAAAATTTATATGTAAAAATGATGGTTTACTGGGAAGTTTAGTAAAAAGAAATTATTTTGGAATGGTAATATACATTCAATAATTGGTTATTTTTAAAACAAAAGGGAATTTGTTTTTCAAGGTGTTTGGATATATATGTTTAGAAGTGTTCAAATTGAATTATTATAAAAAAGAAAATTTTGGTATTTTGTTATATAAATGAATTTAGCAAATCGATATTTTAATGTTAAATATTAGAAAGATTATTATAAAAGAGAATTTCAAGTTGATTAATCGTTTCTTGATAGTAACATTTTAAAAGAAAAACTAAAAGTGAATAAGAGTTTTAGAATACTGATTTTCGAATTTCAAGTCATGGCTTTGGGAATTATTTCGAGTTGAAGATCCTTGTGGAAAGTGAGATTATGTAGGTTTTTGTTTAAAGGAACTTATAAATTATAAAAACTTCTTTAGTATTATCATTTTGAAACTATTATGAAGAGTTTTGAAGTTTATGAATTATTTTTGAAAGGCATTTAAGGAATTTGAAATTGAATAAATACTTAAAATATAGATTTTGTTGGAATTATATAAGAAGTTTTAAATAAAGGTTTGGAAGGGAATAGGACTTTATTATTTAAACCATATTTTTCTTTTCAAAATTAAATCAAAGGTTTTGAAAATGGAGATTTTGTTATAAAACCTTATGAATCAATAAATAATTGAAGTGTGTGATATGTGTGGAATTCTATATTGCATGATTTTTTGGGTAAATGGATTAGATTGCAAAAGTAAGTAAGAAAGAATGAAATCTTCCGAAGATCTAGAAGACGTAAACTTATATTTGCTAGATTTAACCAAAACGGTAAAAATAGGAAGAGAACTAGACGACAGTCTCCGATGAGAGCTTTCCCAACTCTTTTAATCCAACAAAGATGAGTTCGTTGGAGCTCACTCAGACATGGTCAGGATAGATCCAGCAATTGTGAGCTACGCTCTAAATACAGATCAAAATTTTGCCCTTGTTCGACAAAAGAAAAGCCAATTTGATAAGATTCAGGCTAATAAGGAATAAGTTGAAGGTTACTTGAGAATGGATTCATTAGAAAAGTATTTTTACTTCAAATGGCCAACTAATCCTATACCAGTTAAAGAGTCCAAAGGAAAAGGGAGAGCGTACGTCGATTACACTGATCTAAATAATGCATGCTCCAAAGATTGTTATCCTTTACCTAGAATAGATTCATTGATTGATGCTACAAGTGGACATAAGCTGTAATCTTTTATGAATACGATCTCAGAATATAATCAAATCCCCATGTTCAAATCAGATAAAGAAAACTCAGGTTTTGTAACAGATTAGGGAACTTACTATTACAAAATCATGCCCTTTGAGACGAAGAGTGCAGGGGGTACATATCAAAGGAAATATCGTCAATACTCCAAGAATTGAGGCCAATCCTGACCAAATAAAGATGACTAAGGGTAATGCAGAGCCAAAAACAAGTAAAGACTGTGATTGAACTAAATGAAAGGAAGACAGTTTTAAGTAGATTGACTCTTGCAGTCCAAGCTTACCAATCCCAACATGGTAATTAATATGACTTCTCAAGTCAAAGATATCCCCAAACCTTCATATTGGGTCAATTCCTAGAAGGGTTATTTTTGTTGCCCTCTAGCTTTTTGAAAAGCACTCTTTAAAGTTCCATGATTTCTTTAAATTTATTATCCAACCAAATAAGGTGGGATAATACAAACGACCCTTTATTTTGATAAAATATATTCATTTTCAAACCCTATTTATCCAAAAGAAAGAATTTTTGGAGTTTAATTACTATTGAATATTCCACTAATTTAAGAAAATTTACACATTACTATTTCAAAAGCAATTCGCAAAATAATATATAGTTTTCATCGTAATGGCCATAATTTTAATCCGAAAGATTTTTTGTGAAATCATCTTTAAAATTTTCTAAAAGGAAATTGCATATTACAAATATTGACCAAAAAAAGAGTGGCTAATCGCAAAAATAGCTTATGGGTTTTCAAGGCTAGAATTTGGATTTCGAACAATGGATACGGAATCCCTTACCTGTGGCATCAGATTTCTTTAACTGTTAAAATAGCTTTCAAGAACATGAAAGAGATAGAAGTCCTTATTGAAAACCATGGTTTTGAATAGTCAAAAGTACAAATTGATATGAAAGCAGGATTTTAATCTTCAAATCTCGAGTATCGATAATAATTTCTTATACGTAGAGAAAGGAAAATCCAATGCCATTAATGGATCACCTTATAGTTTCGGCACACTAATGTTTAAAGACGTTACTTCTACTTTAAAGAAGGAAAGATTCGAAAAGGGGGTAATTAACCACCATCATCAACGTATGGGAAATAAAGAGGAAATGGCAGCTGAGTAAATGAGCACTAACCTAACATCAAGGAGCATAGAAAAATTGAAATGATAGATATATATTACCATACCATGACCAAGAATAATCTTGCATCTATAATAAGCAGCTTAAGAGAAATGATTGGGGCTGTGAGAGGAAATTTAAAAAGGACCACAAAGCAAGTCAAGGCAAAATAGTTAATACGTTGAGACGAAATAATTTCTCTTTAACCTAACATTGCTCTAGCTCAAATCCGCAAACTTTTGATGGAATAGAAACCACTATTTGACTCAAAAGGAAGAAAAATTTAGGTAACAACCAATTATTCGTCCAACCAATCGGAGGTTAAATTGTTATTCAACACAATAATCTTTAAACACTACATTGACTTATACGTAAGAATGTTATCGGCTATGTAATTCAATCTAAACTCGGAAAGATCATCCGAAAATGAAATAGCCAAAGTCCTATCTTCAAAATATCAAATAATAACAAGGTAGTAGAACCAATATGGAATGTCCTAAATGACTATTGGATTTCAGCAAAGATTAACATCAACGGTACGTAGGTTCTAAGATATTGATTATTATAGACCGATCTTTACATAGCCTCAATATGGATTATCAACAAAGTTATTAATATATTCAAACGAATTATCCATAATGTTGGAAAAGAGAATCGGGTGGAAGAATTACCCTTGATATCATGAACTTATCAAAGAATCACATATATACCTATTCTTTGTCAAAAAGAAGGAAAATGAACCAAGAAGTTATAGCGGCAAAAACCTAAAAGGAACCACTCATATACAAATAGATAATCAATATGAAAACAATTGGATGACAACCATTGTTAAAATCTTGGTAGAAGGAAAACTACTAGAAGATAAAAGGAAGCTAGAAAGATAAGGCACCAAGCTCCAACTTTTATTATGATGGATGAAACACTTTATAAGAAAAGGATATCCGCTCTCATACTTAAGATGTGTTAGTCCGGAAAGTGGCACAAAATTGTTAAGAGAAGCCCATAAAGGGTTCTGTAACACCCCGTAAATTTATGTTAGTTAATTAGTTAATTAATTAGGCACCAAAAATGAAATTTGTGCAAACAGTGGAATTTGGCCATGAAACTTACATCATTGTGTTTGTAGTGATTTTCTGAGCAACTTTCATATTTGTAGTTTCGTAAATGGAGTTCAAACAAAAAAATTACAAACGTTTAAAGAAATCAAAATAAAAACAAATAAAAACGCAAGAAAGAAGAAATAAATATTATGTATATTCCTCTTTATATATGGTTCTAATATTATGTATATTCCTTTTTATATATGGTTCTCTTCTCAGATCTATGGTTCTAATATTATGAATATTCCTTTTTATATGTATGCCTTGAATTAAAAAGGGAGAGCGGTGAATCATAAGAATCAAATTCAGATCTGAAAGTTCGGAAAGCCTAAAACTGTGAGTTGGAAATTTATATAAATTATTTATAACACGATAATTTATCTCGTTGGATTTTGTTTGATTATTATGCGTAATTGAAAGATCTAGAGTTGTAGGCTTAAAATTTAATGTATAAAACATCACCTACATATTCTGTAAATTAGAAAAGATTGAATGGAAATGTTAGTACACCCAGATCTATAAATTTGTTCCAAGTTGTTGGTAGTTGAATATGAATTGAATGTGGAATTATTTTAGATCTACCAATTGGTTTATTGTAAAATTTATTTCAGTTCTATATTTGTATTGAAGGGTGTTAATATGAATTAATTTTTTCTAATTTCATTGAAATGAGAAAGTTTCTGTATCTTTAATCAGTTGAGTATGCAATCCATTCAAATTCCATAGATTTATCTAATCTTTTATTTATATTGAAAAGTGCGGTGTTTGAGTTGACAAGGAATATAACTAAAAAGGAAAAAAAGAGATGTGTAAGGTATGGAATTTCACTATGTAGTTTACACCGTCTAATTCGAAATAAAATGAGGATTTAATAATTTCTTGTAATTTAAACAATGCAAACCACTTATTTAGGTAAATTTATGAAAAATATAACAGGAAACGTTTTCAAATGGAAGGTTCTCACATATTAGACTACGAAGAAATATCCTAGTTAAGGATGAATGTAATTAGAATGATAGAAGAGAAATAAAAATAAATAAATGCATAATACATATATAACCGCGGTAAACCCAAAAAGGAGATCAGTATTAATACAACAAAAATGCGTATAAACATCCACGTTAAGAGGAATTAGAAATTTAAACTAAAAAGTACAATAAATGGTAATAGTTGGAAATAAAGGAAGAAAAGTTAAATAAATAAATAATGTGGAATAAATGAAATGAGAGTTATGAGAATTTAAATAGTTGAAAGGTTGTAACTCCAGAAACAAATAAGTATTGAATGACCAATGAATGAAATAAGAGTTATGAGAATTTAAATAGTCACAAACAAATAAAATGCACTAGTTAATGAAATGTATTAAAGTAATTATGAGGGAATAAGGAAAGGAATAAAGTGTGTAAGACACATAGAATAACAATAGATTTGTAATTTACTAGTGTAAATCTCTTAGGAAAAATAATTAATTATAGGGTTAATTCCTAATTAGAAACCTAATAAGGGGAAATCTTATATGGCCTCACTATTAAACGTGTAGGATGATATATGTATATATGTAGTATATATATAAGGTATGACTAAGTTATAAGGATGCAAGGTTAGTCCAAAGCTACATGGAAGTCTACCCAGTTGAATCTGACTACCAGCGGTATCGCTTTGCGGGCTAGTATGGGACATCGCCTATAATAAATAGCTCCAATGGATGCGAGTTTAGTCCCAATTATGTAGTGTAAATCTGCCTAGTCAATCTGGCTACCAATTCCTACAAATAGTCGAATTAATATGAGACATCACGATTGGGTTATGGGTCATAAGTTGTGTTATGGATACGATGGGTGAAATCCTTAAGAGAGGTCTGCTTCAGATTTGAGTTATTAAGTGGCTATGGTAGGGTCAACCTATTTCTTAAATGAAGTATTAAGTGACCTAATATGATTTCTTACGATGTCAGTTAAGGAGGACCATGTAGAGACCCGCCTTAGGGTTAGGTCTTTAATGACTGGGATCTGCCTATTTTGTAGGTCTTAAATGATCAGAGTCTGCCTATTGCCTAGTAGAAGAGGTAGTAAGTGGTTTGGAGTACTCCGTCCCACATCGTAGACGATAGTGCGTTAGAATTCCAAACTGGAATAGCCTTCGGACTTATAGAAGGAACTAACGATATAGCTGAAAGAGCGGTAGATGCACGGCAGTTAAATTAGGTGTTAGTAAACCGTGTGCAGAAGTTAAGCGGTCTCTAGGACTGATTAATTTAGAGTGAACATTGCATTTGGTATCAGAAGCTGACCCGCTTTGGGATTGGGGTATTAAATGGACGTTGGGTCTGCTTATTTCCTAGTTAAGAAGTATTAAGTGGTCAGAAATCTTTGGGTAGTGAAACGCTTAGAATTATATACATACGTATATATGCATATATATGTGTTTGTGTGTGTGTAGTTGTGCCTTCGGTAATGATAAGCATATCATACACACACATGTATTAATTAATTAAATAATAGACATACATTAAATAGAAGCCAAATCGTATAAGTTTATGTTATGGGTAATGTATGCAACTTTTCCAATCACCAGAACATTGTTCTGACCCCTCTGCTCATTAAACACACAGGATAGATTTAGAGGAATATGTCACTGGCATTGACGGAATGGTTGATGATGAGTTATTCCTTTTCATGCTCGATATTGGTGAGGTTTATGGATGTTTGTAGGATGCGGTTGATTCTGAAGTTGTAGCCTCGATTGGTATTTGATCTTGTTATCCTTTCTTTCCGCTATGAGCTTTAATTGATCGATCTCTAATATACTTATGTTTGTTATAGGTTACCAAAACCAACAGTCCATACCCTAATGGACTCGGGTTTCGATTTTGTTGAAATTCAAGCCCATTAAAGTGCGGGTTGTTACAAGGTCTATGGAGATCATTCTAATGGCATAAAATTGGCTAAAAAGGTTGCGAGGCAAGTTTCTATTGGCCTTACATGAATAATGACGCAATGAATTATGTAGAGAGATTTGAGAAATGTCAGAGATTTTCAACAATTCCGCATATGCCCACTAGTGAGTCAACCCCAATCTCAAGTCCATGGCCCTTTGATGTGTGGGGAATTGACTTAATTAGATAGTTGCCTATATTTAAGGGTGGAGCAAAGTTTGTAGTCATAGCTATCGACTACTTTATCAATGGGTAGAAGCAGAACCATTACCAAATATAACATTAGGGAAAGTACTAAAGTTTGTGATTAAGAACATAGTGACTTGGTCTGTAGCGACCCGTAGTTCTGTACCCTTTGAGTTGATAATAATTCACTCTTGTTCAACCCAAATTTGTACGAAAGAGCGAATAACTAGGGTAAGAAGGAGAAAACGATAGAACAAATAAGAACAACAATACACAGAATCTCACAAATGCAGCGGAAAAAAATATAATATATAATAACAGATTTTCAAACAAAAGAATCTGTAACTGTTTATAGTTACAATCATCAGAGTACAATAATCAATACATCAATCTGGATAATTATAATCACTTGTCCTCACACAGCGAAAGTATAAACCAAGTACGGAAATACGTCTCTGTCATCCAGCTCATCTCCAGAGTTCCATAGTATCCTATCCTGAATCTATAATACTCGGTCTGACCCGAGCATTATAATAAAATAACACCTGAGTCGGTCTGGAAAACTAACGTGAGAAAACACACTCAAATTGAATTATTAACTTTTATCAAGATCCTTTGAAAACAAAGGTATCTCGTAAAACCACGTCACACATAAACACGATGGGTTTTTACCTTACGATAACCAAAACAATTTTTATCAAAATCGTCTGATATTATAATAGTGTCTATAGAAAGTAAATAGAAAATAGCTGAAATGCTTGCATATTACGTTTCAGCGTAGTTGGGCACAATTAAAACCGTATGGCGCTTATTGGAGAATGGATTTCATACAATGACTAGGCACTAGGGTACCACCTATCACGGTACACATCTAGAAATATGTACCAAGGACCTCGCCGAGATCCCCTACAACACAAGACCGGCCCTATCCCTAACCTGGATAGAACCGAATATGTTATCACCCCGGGTGTTCCCACCCTTAAAAAAAATCGAGAGCTCACTTTTCCATGCACAACCATATCCATAATTTATATACATTTCCGAGGGTATCTAGAAAGGTGATAACATACCCTAATTGGGTGCGACCCACTTAGCCTTGCTGTATCTCTCCTGATTTTCAGTCATTCCGGTTGATGAGGCTGGAGGCTACGATTACCTTTCAAGAACAATTTCACTTAGAATGCTCATCGTCCTCCAATGATGATGTTCTTATAGCATTCGTCCATACAAGTTGTCCTGGGTCTGGACAAACCGAATCACCGTCTTTGCTATCTTCACGATATCCATTCGTAACGTTCAAACTGGATCAAAGTGGTTTTCGGATAATTAAACCTAATCCCGATCTCTTCGAAACGATTAACGAAATTGGCCAAAATTGATAGTCGGTTATTTGACTATCAATAAACATCCATAAGCAGTCACTAGGCCCTATATAAGTTTTCCAAAATATTTATTCCCAAAATATCTTTATAAGATTTATATATTCAAATCTCTTCCCGGATTTCAATATTTGAAACAATTTCAACACTTATCCATAACAGGATATTTCTGAATCATATCAATATTTAGAATATTTCTCTCAATTCCATTTATAATTTCAACACTTTGAAAATTATTTCTATAATAATAATCTCGAAGTTAAATACTTCCAAATCTTCCTCATCCAATAATTAGGAATATTTATAAGTATAATTCCTTTCAATCGTTTTATTTCCAATACTTAGGAAATAATCTATTTACTTCATATTCTCAAAATCCTTTACAAATTTTATTTGTAAATTCCTTAACACACTTCTAAAGAATTATATAAGTTTAGAGAATTCATTAATTTATTTCTCTTTAAAATTTCCAAAATCGATTATACTCGTCTATAATCTCAACTACCCATTTCTAACTTCCTTTTATGAATTTTAGTTCATTTTTGAAGTTTCTATATTTAAATACTTGGGAAATTTCCTTCAGTTCCCCAGAAGTTCACTATAAGATTTCTCTTATAAAACTCATCTCCGTTAGATAAACTCAGTTTACAAATCCCGAGAGAATTTATAATAAATTTTAATCATGTCAAAACTCTATATATATAATAAGTATTTTTAAAGAATAATAATTCATTTTAAAACATTTTTTAAGTAATTATTTAAAATATTAAAACACTTTAAATAAACATCGATTCATTTCCAATTCAATTTAAATAAAATCAATCGATTTACAAATGTAACGACTCGGATTTTTAGCCATTTGATTTTGGGGTAATTAACTGATTTAATTATTGGAATATTAATTTATATTAGTCGAATAGATAATTTTTATGACAAATAAAATATTTGAATATATATAAACTGATAAAAACTATATTTAATGTTGAATTATAAATTTCTGAATATGATAAATTTTATAGAAATATATATAAACCCTACCACTAAAATTCAAGGGTAGAATATCAATATATTTGTACATAGATATAAATATATACAAGTTAATGATGTTCAAGTCTATATATTAAGCATATAAGTGTGTATATATATATATATATGTATGTATGTATGCCATATGAAGTAATGTATATGTAAATAAGGAAGAATGTGTAAATATATATATATGACGATAAAATATACATAAGTATGTGTGTGTGTGTGTGTGTGTGTGTGTGTGTGTGTGTGTGTGTGTATATATATATATTCGTAAAAACATGGTATATGTAAATAAGTATATATATACATGAATGTATAAGCTTTATGATGGAAAACTTCAAACTTATGTGAATAGGTGTATGTAATAATGTATAAATGTAAATAGGTATAATAAAACACAGAGGTGGGCCTGCTGCATCTACTGACAATGTACATGCATTAATTCAACAACACGCTTCTAATCACAATATTTACTTAATTTTATAATTTATTAACAATTTAAATACTGAAAATGAGATTACATTTGAATATCATTTTCTATATGGATGTACAACTAACTATCAGTGCAATTCTCCACTATTTAATATGTGCACTTCCTATCTGGGTCTTACGTAATTAAAGTTCCTTTTCTAACTGGTATACCAACTTACTTTGGAATCATTGAGACACAAATATTTCGCAAATAAAAATAGTCCAAATACCAAATCTCACGCATCAGCCTAACACGGAAGCATACAACATCAATGACATCAGAACATGTACCATAAACCTGCAAACTCCTCCTCCTCCCAGATCTGCAATAAATCCACAAAGCTTAAGAGAAAAATGTTGGATCAATGAAAAATTACCATTGTAAAAGAATTCAACTACATAGCTTAACCGTTCATTTAAGAAACAAAATACACTCTAGTCATTAAAGGAAAAGTAACATGGCAGAATTCAATCAATAATCAATAATAATAATAATAATAATAATAAAAGTCATAGGTTAATTTACCCAACACACATTGGATGAAAATCCCAGTTTGAACGTTACAGAAGCAAGTTCACACATATTTGATTCTCTTTGTTAACTTTTGTGTTTATACACTCTCATACTTTATCTAATAAATTAAAGGATAACTTTTTTGGAAATATTTGATACTCTCGTATGCATTTGGATAATGTAAAGAACACTACACAGTCAATGATTGCCTTTTTGAACATAAATAACAAATACGAATCTATTAGTAATGCTTAGTGTGATAAAACTTACTTTTTTTTTCTAATGCTTACATAATTACGTTAATAGATTATGAAATCACGTCAGTGTCATAGTTCATTTTAGTATGTATTTTTTTATGTAGTTCTAAAGTTTGAAAATGTGGTTAGCTTTTAATAATAGTAACTGGAAGTAATAAAAGGAATTGTATTGGGAGAAAATCGAAAAGCATTTAAGACTGGAGCCCACTTAATGAGAAATAAATAGGCAACGATATATTTCCCATTTCTATGAGCAACTGAAATTTTTACAACCTGGATCCTAGAAATTCTTCTGCATTTTTATATAAATATGATAATAATTAACTGAACATTTTTCTAGGTATATGCGAACAAACTTCAAGGTAGCCAAACTTCACATCTGTCATTTTAAATCTATATGCTACAAAGTTGATGAACATTTATTACAACATACAGCAACAAAAGTTATCCATCGAGATTATATCTAACCAAAACAAAAGGATCAAAGTTATCAATCAATATCAGCAGATTAGGAAATAAAAATAAGCTTTTGATTATTTGATATCTTTATTGTGGAAACAATATCAGCAGATTAGGGAACAAAAAAAGACTAAATGTATCAATCAATAACACAAAATTATCAATCAATATATATCAGTAGAATGTAAGCAAGCTGGTCAGGTGAGAATAAACCACCAAAACAAAATTTGGTTGACATGTTTGATATCTTTTTTTCATTCATGGACATGAGATGTATATAAACAATAAAAGCAAATATTTTATTCTTTTTGTTCTAATTAATTGAGTTCTGATCAAAATCATTAACTGTGGAAAAAAGATTAAAAAAAAGGCAACATATAATAAATGTTGTGGAATAGAGATAACATACCTTGCATATTAGGATACTAAAAAAGAACGATTTGCATAATAATTTATTTTATTTACATAAATAATTACAAAGCCAATATTGCGCATACTCTTTATGTTTCTCCATCCACATCTCCACACCTCCAATACACATCTCCTCCTTCTGGTCCTCACATTAGACATCTTTTACTTGTTTTCCTTTTTCTAGAAAATATTACCTAAACATCTTTTATTTAATTTTAACCAACTATCAGTTCATTTCACTAAGTACTATAACAAAAGCATGCATTACTAATTTTTATGTTAGCCTCACCTTTCTGTTCTTTGCTTTCCTGTCTTTCTTCAAAATAATTCAATAATCATACATAATAAATAATAAAAATAAAAACTTATGTAGTCATTATATAATAAATAAATCACTCAATGCTTCACGCATATTTTAAGAACGACTAAGTCATACATAGGGAACAATTTTTATTTTACATTATCATAGTTCCACTTATGCGTTTCCAAACTTTCAAATGGGTGAAAATTCTACTTCCATCTTATTTAATTTTTTCAACTCTGTTTCAAACTCTTTAATGGCGTGCTAAAATATTTTCACAAAATCGTTATTTGTTTACTAATGAATTAAAACATGTATGTGTTTATTATTGATATAAACAACCCATATTGTCCCAATAGCCGATGTGGTTTCTGCCTGCTAACCGCACCACTCAGCTGCTGTCCCAATAGCCGATGTGGTGCAGCTTTTCACCTGTCCTATCTAGCTTTTGCTGCTATTTATTCATTTGTAGCTACTTTTCCAAGCCGAAGCACCGGTTTCTATCCCAATACTCAATGTTGCTACAGCTTGTCATAATTCAGCAGCCCAAGCACCAGTTCTGTAGCTTCTATTTTGAGCCTACCTGCTCCCGTTTCTACAAACACTGCCAGGAGTTTATGTTTTAGCAAACACGGTCTTAGTTTCAAATCTTTTCATTCACTTTACTTTGGGTTATGAGCTAAAGATGTATAACTTCTAATTACTTGCTCATAAATTCATTTTGATCAGCTACTTGTTGATCTGCATGTGTGTGTATCTTGTTTTGTTGGCCCACTTTGTTGTGTAGGGCCTATTCTTAAAATATTGCTATAACTCTGTTTTATTTATTAATAATATTTCTGAATGCACTCCTAGCTCTAAGGACCACTCATATGAAGTGTAAAAGATGATTATTATTTAGGGATGAATTAATAATTCTTTTAGTAAAATGCTATTCATTTTTAATCAGTAGTAAGTAAAATCATATAAATAATTTACATTGTGTGGTAAAAAAAGCATAATAAATCATAAATAGTATAATATAATTTTATGTTTAAACGAACTAAACCGTAAACTTTATAAAATAAACACCGAAGCTTCACAAATCGAACACTAAAGCAACATGTCATACATCAAAAATACCCATACTTACCGATGTAAGTATGATTAAGTAAGCTTAATATGTAAGAAGACAAAGCAAATGGCTAGAGGACCAAAACTGTAAGGACCCCAAATGATCATGCATGTGTATTTATGTAAATATACAATAACAAAAAACCATACTTGCTAATGCAGGTATGATCAGCACTCGACATGCAAGCAGGCAAAGCAAATGCCTAGGGGATCAAAATTGTGAGGAGCCCAACTGATTATGCATGTATATTTACATGATAATAGAATAGATCCGCCAACCCAAACTGCATACATGGGCCTTAAGTCTAATATAATTTTAGTAAGGTAAAGCATAAGTTAGTTATATAAAATATTTATCTTAAACTTGGCAGCATGGAACATTTTAGATATTTAGTCTCTCCTTGAATTCATTCATGCACCCTCTCACACAACTTTTGCTGTAAATGCAAAGGGATAAAATTATAAGAAATGCTTATATTCCTTTTAGATGTTTTTTAGCTATTGTTTTTATTTCAACAAATAAATAAATTATTATAAAAGATAAATACTGTTTTATGTAAACTGGATGAACTAATATTGTCTTGAGTATATAATACCAACTAATAAATTAAATGTTCAAGCACGATGTCTTTTGAGATTATTTATAAAACTAATATGTTACTCCATAATCTACATTCTACATGCATTCATTTACAACAAATATTGTTTTATATAAACTAGATAAACTATTTATATGCCTTAAAAGTAGTTGGTATTTGTCAAACTCAAAATAACTTAAAAGGTAAAATTATAAGAAATGCTTTTCTCATTCAGTCTGCACTAATATGTGTCCAATGCAGACCGTAGGAAATCCAAATATACATAATATTTTTTAGATGCTCGTGGTGGCAGGTCGTGGGCGAAGTAGTGTTTAAGGTGTTGGTTCGTTTGGCCTCGAGTTTGAGGCTAGTGTAATGTCGAGGAAGCGGATGGGGAGTGCGGTCCAGGGGGAGTTGGAAGAGGATGTGTTGGCGGTGCTCTGGGCATGATCGGTGGAGTGTGGTGACTCGTCGAGGCGTTTGTATTGAAGGGCTGTCATTTCCAGTTCTCGGCATGGTGATCGAATTCTCGAACGGTGGTTTCGCCGCAGTTTTACGTGTTTGAGTGGGGTGTGGTGGCCACACGTGATATGAGTGGATGGTCTACGGTCATGGAGCAACGATTTTGGGCGTGTGTACATGCACGGTGGTGTGCACGCAATGGTCAGAGGAAAAAGAAGGAAGAGAGGGAGGGAAGAACAAGAGGAAAGGAGGAAAGATTAAAGGGTGGGCCGTGTGTGTGTTTTTTTTTAATTGGGCCGGTCGAGTTTAGTTTATGGGTTGGCAAGTTTTCTTGAGTTAAACAATTCAAGTAATTGAACTAATCTTCATATTTAATAACCTTTCAATTCAAAACCTTGTTTCCCTTTTATTTAAAATCAAAATGACATGAGGATTTTCGCAATTTGTCTTATCAACTGGTATTTTAAATCTGTATTAATGTTATAATTTTTTTGTAATATAATAATTTATTACTTTGTAATGATTCAAGTAAATGAATAATCAAATTCTTAATTGATTAAATCTTAAGTTAATTAATAAATTAGTTATTAAATGAATTGTTAATATTAAATTAACTAATAATGAATTGTTTTATAATTTCCCTTAATTTAATATCAATTTGGATAAAAAATATAAGGATTTGATTTAATTTAAGTGGATTAAATTTTGATTATGAATTGTTTTAATATGAGTTGTTTATCGTTAAATTTGTTAATGGTCTATGCTTGGTTATTGCTCTCGGATATTATTTCAACTGTTCTTTGTCTGTGTCATTGGTAGCCAAACCAGTTAAAATGATAGAATAAACGTTGACACGTTATTTGAAATAAATATATGTAATAAACTCCCACATGTGAATATTGTCACCCTGGATATGAATCGTTACTTAAACGACAGGACCTTTAAAATTTATCATTTTGAGTTCGAAGAGACCGGGATCGGATATCAGTGTTATCGGGAACCACTTCGATTTGATAATAACTACGAACCCCTACAATTTTGATTATAGAGTCTAATATGCTGGAATTGAATAAATTTAATAAATTTGACCATTTTAAATAATAATTGTATCTAGAAATTATTATAATATCGATGGATTTCTGTAAAAGTGTCTTGGTTATAATCAGATAAAAACTCGCCGTGTTTATACGAGTTACCTTGGTTTCAAAATATTTTTCATAACTTAGGTATTTCAGATTAAGTGGGTTTACTCATGCTGGTTTCCAGCCTAACTCGGGTGTTACTTTATTGTAATGCTCGGGTCAGACCGAGTATTACAGTTTTCAGGTTACGACGCTTGGAGCTCAGGAGACGAGCTAGATGGCAGGGACGTATTGCACGTATTCGATTATATTTCGCTGTGTATTGTAGGCTGTATATTCAGCATTTAGGGACAAGTTATTATAATTGTCCAGATTTTATATGTGAGGATTGTATTCTGATAACTTGTATGTATATTAACTGTTACAGCTTTCCTTTGTATAAAATACTGTTGTAGTATATTATATTTTGTTCCACTGCGATGTGAGATTCTGTGTTGTTGTTGTTTTCTATTTTCTTCTTCTATCTCTTTTCTTCTTAAACCCTAACAACCTGATGTTTCCAGCACTCGATTGCTTGGCACTCTATACAGTGAACGTATTAGTGTCGATTTTTGGGGGTCGAAAATGCCCAGCCGTTACACGTGGTATAAGAGCTAAAGGTTAAGCGAGAACCTTGGCTCTGGTGGGGATTAATCATTAGAGATAGGGTCAGTAGTACCCTAAAATGAGTTGAGTGTATTATATATGAGGGTGTACTTGTTATTTTCTTATATAATGATTTTAAAAAAAAAATTATATAAGATTATATTTTGATATATATCAAGAAATAATTTTTCTAAATTATTATAGTATATTAAGGTGATTGGTTGTGATTATTATAATCAAGTAAGATTATAAAATTTAAGTGGTAATATATATATATATATATATATATATATATATATATAAAACCAAATAGAAATTTTGATAAGGATGAATTATGCAAATAAGTTAAGCTAGAAATAGACTTAAACCGGAATTTAAATCCTGGAAATTTCAAAGAGTTTTTCAAAGTGTTTTGAAAAGAAATAAGTTTATCCTGATTATATTTTATATATAGAAATAATCTTCCAGGAAATTATTATGGAATATATGGTGTGTTTGGCTTCTAGGTATGATAATATTGATTATTATCATAAATTGGTTGTTGTGTCTTAATAAAGGATGTTTATTACAGAATAAACAATGATAAAATATTGAAATGTTTTAAGGAAGAAAAATTATATAAGCTTAATTTATGAATACGACTTATAAATTAAAATGGATCTAAATTGTGAGGTTTTGAATCCAAGTCCTAGAAATTTTGAAATGTGTTTCAAGGCAATAGGTAATTTATATATTTTGATATGGAAATTCTTGTTTGAAAAACAAGAGTTGCTTTTAAAATTCCGAAGGAATTTGGTTTGGCTAGAAACCAAGGTTGGTTTAAAAAATTTAAAGGGTGATTTGGTATGTAAATGGGATATATATGCATATGTATGGTTTCAAAGTTGGTTTGAAATAAATACTGAGTGTTGAATTTTAGGAATCCCCCTGGAAATGAGAAGTATAACCCAAAGGAAAGTAAGTTTTTGAACATATAAGTGGGGAATGATATTGATAAGAAATTTAAATTTAGAAGGTAAAATTTAAATTGAACAAGTTTAAACGAATTGGGAATTAACCCAGGCAAGTTAAATAAGTTTTGAACTTATAACCCGAAGTTGAAAATTTCAAGGTGAAATTAAAATTTAACTTATGGAAGTTAAATGAATTAAAATTTTAACAGGATTTAAGTATGTATGAAGGATATCAAAACGATTTTTGAAAGAAAAAACGGTTTTCGAATTCTAGAAATTTAAAATGGACCAGATTATCAAATTAGTGGATTAAATTATAAAAAATGTCTGAGAACAAATAAAAGAATATTTGGAAATAAGAATAAAGATGAAATTCGACTATTCGAGGTTTTAATTATAGGTTAGGAAGTCCTACTAGAATCTAGTCCAAGTGGTAAGACATGGCAAAAGGAGAAGAATGGAAGGAAATGCGTAGGGAGCGAAGAGTAGTTACACGTAAGGCATGGGAAGAAGCAATAATGAAACATGAGAAACGGGTTAGGGAAAGGGCTAGACCTGGTCCATATGATAACGTCATATGCAATTGATGTCACAGTAAGGGACATTATGCAGCTAAGTGCAGTAAACCAAGAAAGGAAAAATGAAGAGGTCAAACGGTTTCGCTCTGAGATTTTATGCTTTAAGTGTCAAAAGAAAGGACATTTTCTAAACCATTTCCCTAAGGCAAGGAAGATAAAACGTAAACCCATGGCACCAGTCGACGGATCAACTATTTGCTACCATTGTAAAATGATGGGACACATCGCTAGAGATTGTCCCAAGAGATGGAAGAAAGAAAAAGTTGTGGAACGCCCCGCGGGAGGTGTGAAAATTATTCAGGAAGGCGGGAGTGTAAAATTCTTTTGTGGCAAATGTAATAAGTAGGGACACTCCGTTATGGATTGCATGGACGGGCTTGGCAAGTTGGTAGGAAGTCCTTAAGGAAGTTTTCACTAAGGATGCTAGGGCTCTGTTCTTCTCTAAACCCATAGGTAGTTGGTAAGGCATCTAGATTTATGACCTTTTGTAAAACCTTTTATGGGTAAATGTATGTAATGTTTGAACTCACTAGTGTTGCAGTCTATCGATGTTGTGAAATATTTTATAGAAATACGATCAATATAAAGTCACTTTTATATTGATTTGAACGAAAATTTATAATTACTTAATTACTAATGTGGGAATTGAAATTGATTTGAATTGGAAGATTGGGAATTGAATTAGTTTGACTTTGGAACTATTTTCAAATAAATTATTTTAAGATAAGCTGTTTTAAATCTATCAATATTCAATTTATTTTGATTTTCCAAGCTATTTTACTATACAAACCATTTTTAAAACCCAAACTATCTTATGTTAACTATTTAACTATTTTACAACTATTCAAGCTATTTTCTAAATTCAAACTGGTCAAAGTGGAAATTTTTTATATTTAAATCATGGATTTAAATATGAATTGGGATAAATTGAAGTATTAAATCGAATGGAAATTTGAAGCAATTCTGAATTGGAACTGGAATTGAGATATTAAGGCAAAAATGATTTGAGGTGAAATAGTACATTTTGAGTAAGTATGATGATTTTAAAATGAAGATTTAATAGTTACTATAACTGAAACTTACTCTATGAGAGCTAAGGAATGTAACAAATAACTTTGTAAAGAAGTCAAACTTGGAAATATTTGATTTGGCATAAATAAGATTATATATACTAGTTATATATTCAAACTCCCCTTATTGAATTTATAACCAGAAAGAAATAACCTTTGAAAGATAGTTAAAAAATACTAAATGGAGATATATAAGTATGAGGTGGACTCAGAAATTATTGATCCGAAAATTATTCGAGTTGAAAGGAATGATCTTATATGCATATGAAACTGAAATAGTTTTGGAACCCATTGATTTTAAAGACTTTTGATTTTGGCAGATAGTCAATTTTGGGAGTTGGGTAAACCAAATTTGAAAACTATCAATTTTGATGATATCGATTTTGTATAAATAAAGTTTATATATGGTACATATAAAGAGTATGATTTGAAAGGTACTATGTATATAGTATGATGTTTGAGACAAAAGTATGGAAATGCACCCCCATGAAGTCGAAACTTAGAGTAGGAGATCCACTGGGTGGTTCCGCCTAGGAATCCACAGGGTGGGTTCAATGAGAATTGGGATCCTAGAGGACGTCCGAACAAAACTTATGAGTCCTGGTGATCAATTGTTGGGTAGCTTAAGTCAAGTGGTGCTGATGCCTACAGTTACATTAGGTTTTGCTGTGATGGCAACATAACCTTTATGTAACTGCGATATATCGCAATTCCATGGCGTAAGTCGGGTGGCAGTGATTGCCTACAATCTACGTTTGATTTCGCTGGGAGACGACGTAACATCAGTAGATTGCGATCTATGTGGTTTGGTTCCATAGCGTAATTCAGGTGGCAATGAGTGCCTACAGTCTACATTAGGTTCACTGGGACAGTGACACAACCTTTGTGTAGCCTGCAATCTATGTGGTATAGTTTCGTTTGATAGCGTAATTCGAGGGGCGGTGATTTCCTACGGACTACTTACGGTTTTGTTGTGATAGCAACGCAACCTTGTTGTAGCTGCGATCTATGGTGTTCCCATGGCATAAGTCGAGAGGTGCGGATGCCTACGGTTTTCTTATGATTTCATCGGGATGGCGACACAATCATCGGGTTAACTGCGATCCATGGTGGGGAAGGGGGTGATACTTTCCATATCATTTTTGAAGAAGGATTTTCAAGTATTTTCACTGGATGTTGAAACGGGTCTACTAAGTACTTATAAATTTTCAGTCCTACGCCTGATCAACGGACAACTAAATTTTTGTAAGAACAAGGATGGACTTGTTTAGCCATCGAGTTATAAAAAAAATTTAAATATAAAACTAGCTTGGTAATACTTTATAATTTAAAGTGTATATATTTTTAAATTGTATAATAAAAGAGTGAGGAGTTAAAATGTTTAAAGATGATCAATTTAATAATATACATCAAAATTCAAATTATCGCTTCGTTCCTTTTCGAGGACGAAAAGTTCTAAAGGGGGAGGAATGTTACGACCTGGATTTTTAGCCATTTGATTTTGGGATAATTAACTGATTTATTTATTGGAATATTAATTTTTATTATTCGAATAGATAATTTTTCTGACAAATAAAATATCTGAATATATATAAACTGATAAAAACCATATTTAATGTTGAATTATAAATTTCCGGATATGATAAATTTTATAGAAATATATATAAACCCCACCATTAAAATTCAAGGGTAGAATATCCATATATTTGTACATAGATATAAATATATACAAGTTAATGATGTTCCAGTCTATATATACATATAAGCATATAGGTTTATATATATATGTATGTATGTATATATATATGTATATATGCCATATGAAGTAATGTATATGCAAATAGGGAAGAATGTGTAAATATATATATATATATATATATGACGATAAAATATACATAAATATATGTATGTATATATATGTATGTGTTGTGTAAAATAGCGAATAAGTAGATATATATATATTCGTAAAAACATGGTATATGTAAACAAGTATATATATATATACATGAATGTATAAGCTTTATGATGGAAAAACTTCAAACTTATGTGAATAGGTGTATGTAATTATGTATAAATGTAAATAGGTATAATAAAAATGTATATTGCATATGTATGCATATCTACATAAATATATAAAAGTGTTTATGGTGAAATAGTGTATAGAAAATACATATATACATATATGAAAGCATATGTATATGCATAAGGAGACATAATGATTAAAATACATCTAGTCAAGCATATAAGTAAATCAAGTCTTTCACTATAGTTTTCAAATCAACATAAGAAATCAAATCTGCATATAAAAGATCAAATCACTCAAAATAAAAAAAGTATGCAAATCCTGTACACTTCCATTCCTCATCCCTATATATATATATATATATATATATACATATGGCCGAACTTATCACTTGTTCATTTTGTTCAACTAAAAAATATATATAATAACAAAGGTCTGCCATTAAAACAAAGATCAAGTTAGGGATCATAAAGCAGGAGGGGGAAAAATAGGCAGCAGTGTGTCATCAACATAAAACTGTGAGTATAGCAACTTAATTTCTATTTTACAGGTTACTATGTAGGTGCGTTTATAACTGGAATATGAATGGATCATTAAGATATATCAAATATATATATATATATATATGTTATGTTGTGAGTATGTATATGTATGTGGGCACTGGACATAGTCAGATCAATCAAACCTGTAAACTCTCCTCTGTCTTTTTTTGTGGGTTAACCTTAACTTCAAAAAAACATAGCTTTACAACTACTTAGTTTTAGATCTTCACTTCCAAAAGGAAATTGTTTGTTTTTGGGTTTAAGTCATGTTAAAATTGTTCCATCATTTTTTTATCAAGCATGGATGAAGAAAATCCCATTCTACAGGAACAGGTCAACTAAAATAAAAAATTTGACTTCCATAATTTGATAAACGGATTATACAGTTAGGTCTGTCATGGAAAAATACGATTTTTAGGATGGGTTTAGGAGTTTTTCGTGTAGTGTGGAGGTGGATAAGGGGAGATGAACGGGATTTGGGTTTTTTCCAAATTCAGGCAATCTAGCTAATTTCGAGGCACGGAATTGGAAGGGGAGGAGCGTCGGGTGAAGAGCCATCGAGGAAAAATGGCGCAGGAATTTTTAGATGCTCGCGGTGGCAGGTCGTGGGTGAAGTAGGGTTTAAGGTGTTAGTTCGTTCGGCCTCGAGTTTGAGGCTAGTGTGATGTCGAGGAAGCGAATGGGGCGTGCAGTCCAGGGGGAGATGGAAGAGGATGTGTTGGCGGTTCTCCGGGCATGATTTGGCGGTGATCGGTGGAGTGTGGTGACTCGTCGAGGCGTTTGTATGGAAGGGCTGTCATTTCCAGTTCTCGGCATGGTGATCGAATTCTCGAACGGTGGTTTTGCCGCAGTTTTAAGTGTTTGAGTGGGGTGTGGTGGCTACACGTGATATGAGTGCATGGTCTACGGTCATGAAGCAACGATTTTGGGCGTGTGTACGTGCATGGTGGTGTGCATGCAATATTCAGAGGAAAAAGAAGGAAGAGAGGGAGGGAAGAACAGGAGGAAAGATTAAAGGGTGGGTCGTGTGTTTTTTTATTGGGTCGGTTGGGTTTAGTTTATGGGTTGGAAAGTTTTCTTGAGTTAAGCAATTGAAGTAATTGAACTAAACTTCATATTTAATAACCTTTCAATTCAAAACCTTGTTTCCCTTTTATTTAAAATCAAAACGACATGAGGACTTTCGCATTTGGTCTTATCAACTAGTATTTTAAATCTGGATTAATGTTATAAAATTTTTGTAGTATAAGAATTTATTACTTTGTAATGGTTCAAGTAAATGAATAACTAAATTCTTAATTGATTAAATCTTAAGTTAATTAACAAATTAGTTATTAAATGAATTATTAATATTAAATTAACAAATAATGAATTGTTTTATTATTTCCATTGATTTAATATCAATTTGGATTAAAAATATAAGGATTTGATTTAATTTAAGTGGATTAAATTCTGATTATGAATTGTTTTAATATGAGTTGTTATCTATGCTTGGTTATTGCTTTCAGATATTATTTCAACTATTATTTGTCTGTGTCATTGGTAGCCAAACCAGTTAAAATGATAGAATAAATGTTGACACATTATTTGAAATAAATATATGTAATAAACTCCCACATGTGAATATTGTCACCCTGGATATGAATCGTTACTTAAACGACTAGACCTTTAAAATTTATCATTTTGAGTTCGAAGAGACCGGGATCGGATATCAGTGTTATCCGGAACCACTTCAATTTGATAATAACTATGAACCCCTATAATTTTGACTGTAGAGTCTAATATGCTGGAATTGAATAAATTTAATAAATTTGACCATTTTAAATAAGTATTGTATCTAGACATTATTATAATATCGATGGATTTCTGTAAAAGTGTCTTGGTTATAATCAGATAAAAACTCGCCGTGTTTGTACGAGTTACCTTGGTTTCAAAAGATTTTTCATAACTTAGTTATTTCAGATTAAGTGGGTTTTACTCACGCTGGTTTCCAGGCTGACTTGGGTGTTACTTTATTTTAATGCTCGGGTCAGACCGAGTATTACAGTTTTCAGGTTAGGACGCATGGAGATCAGGAGACGAGCTGGATGACAGGGACGTATTGCACGTATTCGATTATATTCCACTGTGTATTGTAGGCTGTATATTCAGCATTTAGGGACAAGTTATTATAACTGCCAGATTTTATATGTGATGATTGTACTTTGATAACTTGTATGTATATTAACAGTTACAGCTTTCCTTTATATAGAATGTTGTTGTTGTATATTATATTTTGTTCCGCTACAATGTGAGATTATGTGTTGTTGTTTTCTGTTTTCTTCTTCTATCTCTTTCCTTCTTAAACCCTAACAACCTGGTGTTTCCGGCACTCGATTGCTTGGCACTCTATACAGTGAACGTATTAGTGTCGATTTTCGAGGGTCGAAACCTCTCGGCCGTTACAACAAAGCTTATTATAAAAATCAAAATATTATTTCAATTAATATTAGATACTTGAAAAATTCACTTCCGAAGTATTTCAATACTAACTAGTTTTAAATTACATTGTTTAATAAATAAAATTTTCCTTTTAAAAAAAATCAAACATAACTTCTTAATAAAAATATACTTTTAAAATCTCAATAACCAATTTCAATTTATAAATCCCTCTCGATTCATAACACCCCGATTTCTTTTTGATTCCCTAACCATTTTCGCTTTTCAAAATAAAATACACTAATTTTTCCCAAAACCTATTTTCATATCTCGATATAAATTCACACTGTGAATTATATTCCCAATTTCTCAACTGATATCATTTCCTTTATTTATAAACATCGTTTATAAAAAAATTTATAACTCATTTGGGTTTTACTTGTTTATAAAAATAATCTCATTTATAAAATTCCATTTTTGTAAATCCATTTCTTTATAAATTTCATTTATATTACCGATCTATTTTAAATATCGATTTCAACCCATTTTCATATTTTCCAGAATATCGTTTGAAAATCCATCGTTTAAAAATCTTCTATATAAATATTTTTTTGTAAATCTCTAACTAAAATATATTTTCCCCGAATAGTTAAGTACAACCCAAAAATCAATTTATCGTTTTATCCAAATCAATTTCCTTTAAAATAATCCAACTTCGATATAAATATTTTTATATCCAAAATCTCCATTTTAAATTCCTTCGAATTCCAAGAACAATATTACGGTATTTAAAATACTAAAATTCAGGCCAGTGCTACTTTAACATCCAATTATTCAAACACAACAATAATTTGTAACAGATTATTCTAACACATCATATATCATCATATATGAGAATTAAAATCAACATTTTTGAGGAATCCTGTTGGATCCCTCCAACCTGTTTTCCCGGCATCCACGGATGTTAATACAACATAAAAATACCAATCCCACTTCGAGGGGGATATCGCGGTATATAAGGTCATCTGCTATTATGCGGGGCGCATAGGGTCTCATCCGCTATAATGTGCGAGAATATCACTCCAACTACTAAACTACTAATATATACACTATTATATATATAATATATCATTCAACGAATAATAATTAATAACTTCAACCAAGCATCCAATAATTAATTTTAACTAATTAAAATTAAATTAGGCAATCCAAATGAGTGAGAATTTCTCACCTTGATTTTTAAATTGCCAAATATCCAGATTTTAAACTGTCTAAAATCCCAACTGACTCCGAAAAATCCCATGCCAATTTTATTGCGTGATATTCTTCGACATGATTTCGTTCATGCTCGTTTCACGCGATTCCAACCTCGTATTCGAAAATTATACAATTTATAAGTTTTTTTTCCAATTTATATATATAACCATCAAATCCTAAATTAAGGTAATTAACAACAATTATGTTATCAAACCAAATTACCCGATCACAACAGAAGGATCGACCCAGGTGCACGCGATCGAACGATATTAAAAATTTGATGAGTACACCAAGATTTCCATTGCCCGAAGCCCTATCGTTCACAGCATACGCCAAGGGATAGATCGAGCTTTCCTCCAGTGCCCAGTCGAATGCGACCCTCACCACCTCACATCGCTGCGCCTTGCCACTGAGTTGCCATCGCGATTCCCATACACGCACTAAAACCCTAACATCGCCCACGTCGAACCATCGCACGCAAACCAGAGTTTGCCAACCCTAATCGCGCCTTGCCTCAGCCACTTTGACCACCACCACTAGCCTGTGTCAGCCATCCATGAACACATCTCCCCCAAGTCGACAATGATCCCAATTCGCTATTTCAAAATCATCCCTCAAAACAAATCCCTAATCTAAAAATGAATCCCACCTTGTTCCAACGTCGCCGCGCCCATGTCGACCAGAGGGAATCACGACGAAGTCGCATTTATATATATATTCACTGAACGATTTGATTTCGTTTCTCTTTTTTTTTATATGAGAACTGTTATCGGCTTTGAGAGGCAGGAGGAAAAAGGAATAATCGCGATTTCAGTTCTTTAAATTTTTGGCATGCTTTTATCTTCGTCTATAGGTTACATTTTTAAAAAGGAGAGGGAACGATGAGAAGTTTGCGTGTAAAAGAGGGAAAAGCACGATCCAATGTGTTGTTGATTGAAAGAATAATGCTGATTGACTTAAACAAAAATTTAAAATATTATTATTTAGTTTCAAATGTCTTGTTTAAACCAGCTTAAAATTCTGAACTCCTATCGAGGCATGTCGCTAGGCATTTATAATGGTATACCCCTATTCCGAACACAATGGAAAAGGTTTCAAGTCCTAATTCGATCGTATGGAGAAGATAGCTTTTTGGATCCAATTATTATATTAAATTTCGATATTAATTCCAACGCGTTTTTATCCCGTACGATCAAACGATAACTCCAAACACTACGAAATTTGGAATTCGGTAATAATACACTATTATGGATCCAATGGAACTAGTTTCGTTAAATTCCGAGACTGTGCCCCAGATCGCTATTTAACGCGTCGATTAAATCGTCGATTTCCAAAATTTATGAAATCGCTCAAAATTTCAGTTTTAAAATCTTACTAACTAATTTCTAATTCAAATAGAATTTATACCAACATTAGAAATCTTTTTGACTTATAAACAACTCCAATTTCCAATTATTTAACGATTTTCAATTATAAATTCAACAATTAAATTTATTTAGTAAATCGCTATATTTGGAAATTTAAATTCATTTTAAAATTTTCAACCAACATCTTCATATTCAAAGTCAAATTATATTCCAAATCCATATTTAAAACCACTTAAATATTCAAAATCAAACGATGAAAAATTCTGGTCGTTGCATGGTCTATAATACCACATAAAATAATATTCGACAATGGAACTCAATTTGAAAGTGAGGAATTCACCAGATTTTGCAACAAGAGTGGAATAATCAAAGTTTTCCATCCATATCTCATCCCAAGGCTAATGGAGCTGCTGAAACTACTAACAAAACCATTAAGACTATCCTCAAGAAATGATTGGACAAAGCAAAAAGAAATTGGGTAGAAGAATTACCACTCGTGCTTTGGGCAGATCGAACTTCTACTAAGACCGCAACAAGACATACTCCATCTTCTTTGACATATGGATGAAAAGCAATGCTACCAATCGAAGTTGAAATGACATCCAATTGGAGGATTGCATATGTTTTCAATCACAATTAAAAGCTAAAAAAATAATCCATAGATTTGATCAATGAGTTAAGGGATGAAACGACCATATATACGGTCGAAAATCAACTAATGATATCAGAATACTATAACTCAAAAATTAAGGAAAGATCATTTAAAAAGGAGACTTGGTACTCCGAAAGGTCATGGAAGATACTAAAAATCTAGCAGATGGGCCGCTCGAACCAAATTGAAAGAACCCCCACTATCCATAAAGTAATCCCACCAAGGACTTGTCGATATGTTGACCTGATAGCAACATAATAGCAAGAACTTGAAATGTCGGACATTTGAGACCATATTTTCCTATAATGGATGAATAAAGAAATCGAAACAAGTATATATACGGAATCGATAATCAAAAGAAAGAAAGGAACCATGCAGAAATCAAAGCCTAAATCATCACCTATAAGGTGATAAGGATAAAAGGAGACCAATTGAAGCCTAAATCATCACCTATAAGGTAATAAGAGGAAAAGGAAAAGCTTTTGATCCCGCCACAAGGCCTAGCCAAAGAAACTCCTAGAGGGAGGTCAGAGCAGACCTTTGGTCCCGCCTATGATGGCCTGGCCAAAGCACTGCAAGCCTTCAGTCCTGCCTATGTGGGCTGGTCGGAGCACCTTCTAGAGGGAGGATGGAGTAAGCCTTTGGTCCAGCCTAAGATGGCCTGCCTAAAGCACTGACCAACCTTTGGTTCCGCCTATAAGGCTTGATCGAAGCGCCTCCTGGAGGGAGGATGGGTAAGACTTTGATTCTGCCTAAGATGGCTAACCAAATGCATCGACCAACCTAAATCATTACCTATAAGGTAATAAAGGGCTCAATTAAAGCCTAAATTATTACCTATAAGGTGATAAGGGCTGAAAGAGATTAATCAAAGCCTAAATCATCACATATAAGGTGATAAGGGGCAAAAGATACCAATCAAGGCCTAAATCATTACCTAAAATTTAATAAGGGGCAAAGGAAATCAATCAAACAAGTGTGACTTTTTCCTAAGAATGGATCAAAGCAATCTCCTAAAAGGAAGTGTAATCAAACATGACTAATCTGACACTAAGCTAAGAATAAGGCAACCTTCTAACAAAGGGATAAGAACTATCTATTCCTCAGAATTAAGGATCTCAACATCAAATATGGACATTAGAGAAGATGAGAATCTCTCGGTCAAAAATATTCTAGTGAATAACGAGATCTTCGTTATTCCTCAAATTTCCAGTCTCCTATTAGTTGAGGCTGGATGGATTTTCGGTCTTCTATTTAAATGAAATTATGGTATTATTACCAGATGGATTTCTAGTCTTCTATTCAAATGAAATTATGGTATTCATACCAAATAGGTTTTTAGTCTTCTTAAATAATGAATTCATGATCTTCTTGCCAAATGGATTTCTAGCCTTCTTATTAAAAGAAATTAAAATTTTCTTACCGGATGGATTTTTGGACTTCAAATTGGATAGCCTTCTGGTCTTCTTACCAATTGAATTTAAGATGGATTTCTGGTTTTCTTATTAAGTGAATTTATGGACTTCTTACCAGATGGATTTCTGATCTTCTTGCTAATTGAATCTATGGTTTTCTTCTCGAACGGATTTCCAGTCTCCTTGATTAAACTTGGCTTTGCATTAAAATACAAAAAGCTTCTTCATATGAAAAAGAAGACAAATTTATCCATGTCTTTACCAAATCCAAAAGGGTTTGTTTAAAATTTAGTTTTAAGTAAATAATGAAAGTCATCATCATTTACTTTATGTTTTTAAGGAGAACATGATTTAAAAGGGAATCTCATAGAAATTTAGAAAGGTGAGAAGATACTTGGTTTTACAATAAAATATAAAAAGCTTCTTTTATACAAGGAGGGGGAAAATGTTATCCACATACTTTCTGAGTACTATGTTAGAAGAATAATCAAGAGGAAAAAGAGTACTTAAGTCAACGAGATGATATAGGAGCAGTGAAAGATAATACAATTACAAATATGCAAGCATATAACATAAAAGTAGATGTCGAGCTCTTAGTTGAAGATATTAAGCCATAAGAGTTATCAAATCTAAAGGCAAGAAAAATATCAAGACTTTATAGCCTAAAGAAACGATATCGAGCCTATAAACATAGAAATAGTTTCAAGGAAGTGATATCGAGTCTATAAAATGATAAAGTTCACGGACCTGTAAATACAAGACATTTCAAGCTTATAAAGAAGTGGGGATAGTGAGCTTCTACAACGGTAGAAGGAATATCGAGCTACTACAATGAAGAACATCACCAAATATGTAACAAATAAAGGGGATACCGAACACATAACATTAAAGAAAGATATTGAGTTTCTAGGAGATGCCGAACTTATAAATAGGCAAGCATGTCGAGCATGTAAGTAAGAAGTGTGCTAGGCATGAAGATATTGAGCCTGTATCCAAAGGAGGGTATCGAACATCTAATTACCCAGAGATGTCAAATATCTAAAGGATGTCGCACTATTAAGGGGCATTAAACACCTAGTTACAAAGAGGGTATATCGAGTCTCTACGGCTCAAATGATGTCGAGCCTCTACAGCATAATATTGTAGAGCATGAAACAAAGAAAGAGTGTTGTACCACCTGAAGATGCCTAGCCTCTAACATGATGTTATTACGCTCATAATGGTAATATCGAGCTGCTACGAGTACGAAATACAATCAAATGGCGATGATCGGAGATGGCGAGCTTATACAAGCCTTTACTCAACTGATATCAAATCTATATAGAAAGAATAAGACGGTGCCAAAAAAATCTAAGCACAAAGAAGATGTCTAGTATTAACAACACAAAGAGGGTGTCAAGTATTAAAAATACAAAGAAGGTATCGAGTATTGACAGTACAAAGAGGATAGCGAATATATAAGCTAGGAGGACACGTGGTAGTCATCCCGCCTTCCGCTACCACTATAAATAAACACCCTCGGCCATTTAGATGGGAGGCGATTAATTCTTTTCTCTATTTCCCAAATTACAAATTTTAAACCTTAAATTTATTTGGGAATTTCTTGATACAATTGTAACTTTTTGCACATAAGGACTTGGACAGTAAACTTTTCATAGCATAACGCCTTTGACATATGTATCTTTGACTATTATTGTGAGAATGGCATGCATATAGCTTATCCTTAGACTTGACTTAAATTTGGATTCGCATATTGACATCAAGGCCACTTAAGCCATTGCCTAAATTAAAGTTCACCTTGCATAATGACTATCATGCATATTAACATATGAACAAAGGATGTGACTTATGTGAATCGCCTATTTTTGTCCATAACAAACAATTAATGGACAATTGCAAATTCATGTGACTTACCTATTTTACTCTTGGACATACGACTCGAACTTTTAAACAACTTCATGACCATACTAAAAGTCCATAGGCATTATAGGGCCATTCTAATTAATATTGTCTTATGCAAACATCTTTGGTGTTGAGCCAATTTTTGGTTTAACTAATACGGTCCAAGATTTATAACATAGTAATGATTATATAGATGATGTAAATTTAACCAAGCCTAAATGGGTATATCAACATTAGAATGTCTAATAAAAATACCCACACATTGAAAGAAACTTTGAGTTTCTAATTAATGTTTATAAAATGAATTGTTAGTCATAACAATCTCCTTAATTATGAACAAGCCATGAGAGCATTGACTCTACCATGTGGCACGATGCTTTAAATCAAAAATGGATTCCAATAAAGGAATCGGACCAGTCAGAAGCAGATTAAATGGGTGAATTTCAAAAAAGTTTCCATTTTGATTTTTGTTAGGTATATGAAGCCTAAATGGATTTTAGATCCAATAGAAAAGGCTTTAATGAAATCTTCATTTTATTCAATTTTTTTAAGTTTTTTTGTTTATAAATTTATCAAATATGCTTGTTTGTGTGAAGTGCACATGCTACAGATTAAAGTGTACATAGTTAATGGGTACGTATATAGGTGTTGAGATTTACACCGCAACAGACCCATTCACCCTTTACACATGCCTTTATCATACATGATATTGATTATATATATATTGTGACGCCCCACCTCTATACCCACGCTAACCAAGAACACTACGATGTAGTGCTGTCAATTAGCACGGAGAATAAGGCTATTGAGGAGCGACCATCCGCGTAACTTCTTTGTGCGAGCACCGATATGTCAGATAGAATAGAATGCATATCTTTTAAGGAGGAAATCCGACATACCGATACAAACACAAAGCTATCACACGGTGGCTATATATAATCTTCGGAAACAAATATAGAAATAAACGTAACACCAATCAGTCACAGACAATTCATATCACAAAGGCGGAAGAAGATATGAATAAATATACAACACATGAAAGTGTACATCAGAGTAGTGGTCAAATAAGATCCACAATAACACAAAAGAATAGATACAAGTGCTAGACAAAAGATTAGTTATACAACATGGAGTCTACATCTCAAATGTGTACAACCAAAAACTACTAAACTAAAGTAGTTAGCCAAAAGTCAGACGATGGTTCCAGATAGGAAGTCAAGAGGAAGCACCTGTAAAATCTCAGTCTGACCCGAGTATTATTTATAAGAAAATAATAAACGGATCAGTCTAGCTATAAATATCAGATGACATGATATAGAATAAATGATATGGCATAAACATGAAATAACCATAATAGCATACTACTATAAGTATGTAAATGAACATCAATAAGAAATAAATCGATATCACAAGAATCTTCTCAAAGATTAAAAGAATGTCATATTCTTAATTTAATTCACCAAGCCACAATAAATGACATACATATCGATGCCAACTGAAAAAGGTGGTGAAACATAAATCCCAGAAGTCAATAAATAGAAATCCAGAAATCACAAGAAAGAGGATGGCCAATCCCATAAACTAAACATCGACGCACCTAGAAAGGTTTGCCCTATGTAAAGTCTAGCATCGATACACCTAGAAAGACGTACCCCATGCAAAGTCGAACATCGACGCACCTAGAAAGATACGACCCATGCTCTAGCATCGACGCACCTAGAAAGATACGCCCCATGCATAAATAAACATCGACGCAACTAGAAAGATACGCCCCATAAAATGTCCAACATCGATGCACCTAGAAAGATACATCCCATGCAAAGTCGAACATCGACGCACCTGGAAAGATACGACCCATGCATAGACGAACATCGACGCACCTAAACAGATACGCCCCATGCCCCAACTTATTGAGCCGATTTCTCCACGAAGTAAATAAACATAGACGCACCTAAATAGGTACGACCCATGTTCTAGCATTGACGCACCTAGAAAGATACGCCCCATGCATAAATAAACATCGACGTATCTAGAAAGATACGACCCATGCGATAAATGAGATGAAGCTCAATAAAATGAGGTACAGTCCTTCATACGGACAAAGAGACATCGCACATTGCTAGTCTAAACCATAAAATGATCATCATCGATCACAAAGAAGTGTCGATTACACTAAGCTAGTAAATATAAGAGTTTAGCTTCATGTCCCATAACCACTTGCTTAACTCAAATATTTACGAACAGATTGTAGATCTGCACTAGAAAATTGTCACCAGAGTTTTAAATATGTGTGAATCGAAATCACACCAATGAGGTATAGACTAACCTTGAAGATAAAGAGATATGTGTGAATCGAAATCACACAAATGGTGTCTAGTCTAACCTCGCAAACAAAGAGACATCGCTCAATCGCTAGTCTAAATCAAAAAATGATCATCATCGATCATGAGGAAGTGTCAATTACACTAAGCTAGTAAATATAAGAGTTTAGCTTCATGTCCCATAACCACTTGCTTAACTCAAATATTTACGAACAAACTGTAGATCTCCACTAGAAAATTGTCACAAGAGGTTCAATCGAACAAGTCCAAAAATTAACCGACGAAGTAAACGCAAGCGTTTCATACCACTTGTTTTGCTAAGCCGTTTAATTATATTTTCTCATACGAATGAGGTAAAGGTTTGTATATACTAATAGATTGGAAAACGGTTTTAAGAAACGAGCTTTGATATTGAAAATAGAGTTGAAATCGTTTTAATGAAAGGGTTTTGATATTTACTACTAGTATAGAAAACCTTTATATTTTAAAGTGACAAATCACAGAAATGATTGTAAAAACAATCAATCATAAAAGTTCACATTCGAAGACGTGAATAAAATCCAAAGAAATCAATTCCCAAAACCATCAAAGTAAGAAGTTCTGATGAATGTTTTTCGGATAAGAAACAAAAATCCTGAATCAAATCCACATGTGCGCCCTTTTGAAGACAAGAAACAAAATGATTGTAGAAACCATCAATCATAAAAATTCACATTCGAAGACGTGAATCAAATCCAATTAAACCGATAAAGAATCCATCGAAGTGGATATTCAAAAATCCTGAAAAAGGAGTCATCAAAGTCATAATAAATGATAACAACAAATAGGGTTATCACGAAACGATTCAAATTGGAAATTCAATCCAAAAAGGCAAACTGGACTGAAACAGCAGGTTCAGTCGACTGAATAGAGTTTTCAGTCGACTGACCCTGTGCTTGGAAATTTTCCAGGTTCAGGAACCTTTTTGTTTCCAGGTTCAGTCGACTGAACAGAGAATTCAGTCGACTGAATCATGCCTGGAAACTTTCGGGTTCCAGGTTCAGTCGACTGAACAGAGAATTCAGTCGACTGAATCATGCCTGGGCTGTTTTTCAGCCTATACAAAATGAAGAGAAAACTCTTCCAAAACGCAACCGGATGAACATTGGCTCTAAGGGATTATGCCAAACAGCAACCCGGCCCTATGTGCTCCTCGGTGCATTACCAAAAGCATGATCAAACATCCATAAAAGGATTTTCACATAAATTTGACTTAGAAACCCAAAAATCGGAATATTCACAAAACCAATCCAAATCAAGAGCAAATGCACATGAAGAAGTGTTAGGAATTCATACCTAACAATCAAAGATAATTATAAACATAGATGTGAGGTAAAAATCTCACCTTTGAACCCAAATCAATGAAGAAGAAGCTTGAAAGCAATGGGAAGATCAACCACACTTCAATCCCAACTCAACAACCTTGAATCAAGGCTAAAAAGAGAAACACTTCCTAAGTTAGGTTTAGGAATTTCTGAAATTGATAAGAGAATGAGTTGGAGAAGAAGAAGGAGATGCTTACCAATGGGTTCTCTTTAAATTTGGAGCTAGAACTTGATTTGCAAATGGAAACTAGGGCTTGGGAATTCTAATTTCCCATTCCACTCACCATTGTTGCTCAAGAACTGAAATGAGGAGGAAGTGAGGGAGAATGGAGAGGAGTGGTTCAGATTTGGGGGTTAAGTTGGCTAGTGGGCTCAACCCAAAACCAAACCCAAAGTGCAAATGGTCAAATTTTTGACTAGCTCCAAACATATCAAAGTTTATACTCAAAAAGGTCGCAAACGGCATTTTGAACTCAATGGAAGTGGTCTCGAGTCCCAATTCGACTGTTTGCAAAAAGTAGCTTTTCGGACTATAATCCGACGATCGACGAAATATTTAAATAAAATATTTAAATATAAAATCGACAAATATGCGGGTTGTTACATATATATATATCACATTAGATGATTTTATGTAATTAAAATCAAGAATTAATATTAATATAAAAAAATCAATTAAAGGAAGGTTTAACCTCAAAAGTCACTGATTATACAGTATTTGATTTATAGATTTTAAATAAAACAACATACATACAATTCCAAATATAATATGTAAAATTGCAATTTAACATTTTTGGTTTAAAAACATATATTTATGAATATTATATTTATAATATATATATATATATATATGTCACTTTGTGTGTGTATAAGTTGGATTTAAAAGTAACGATCCAGGATAAGTTTTAATTTAAAAATGAATCTAGAATTTAGGAAAGTATTTGTGATAACCCGAATTTTTGAACATCTGATAGTTGAATAATTATCTAGTTTATGGATTGAACAGATAAGAATTTTGATAATAAAAGATATCTGGATATGTAAATGAATTTGAAAACAAAGGATACCTATGATATCCCAGAAAATTTCAAGCAAATTCAAATGTGATAATCTCTTCTATAAATTATTTAAAATTAGTAATATTGTTATTTATTTCAAAACAAATAATAATGATTGTTTATATAGAGATATAAATAGATTTTAAATAGGATTATTATTTTCAAATTGAATTTGTGTTTGTTTAAGATATATATATTTTTGTGTTGATTTTAAAGTGAATTTGAATTTGAATTTAGATTTAAATTTGAATTTAAATGGATATATATCTTGAAATTATTTTAGATATAAAACGTATGGATAAGTTTCTATTTAAGATAAGATTTTGTTTTCCTTAAAGAATATTATTTATATAAATTTAGAAAAGCATTTATTAATTTACAAATGTATTTATTAATTAGGAAAATTAATTTAAAAAGCTTTTAAATCTTTTAAAGATAAATAAAAATGAAATAATACAAGTGTAACTTTTTAAACCATATTAAATACACATGTAAGTTAATGAATAATAGGTAATGACAAGTGTTGGCATTTGAAACAAGTGTCAAAATTTATTTTTGTTTTCTTTAATTGTAAAATAAATCCTAAATACATTATATAAAAACTTGCATCTTCTTTTCTCATCTCTTTTCTAATTTTCATTTCTAAGTAACAAAGAAACTTCACCTAAAAAATTTTCCAAAACCAGAAATTCTTGAATCAAACCTGAAAACTCTTCACAAACCTAAAATCCTCTTGAATCAAAACTTTCCCAAACTCAAATCAAAACATTCCTCAGGTCAAAAATTTAAACCCTGAAATCTTTTTCAAATCAAAAGCCTGGAATGTTATGCCTGAAACCATTTTCAAATCTGTGAGCAAACAAAGCCTGTAATCTTTTCAAAGCTTGTAACCATTTTTAAGTTTATAATTTGCAAAGCAACCTGAAGAACATTGTCAGGCAATCTTCTCAACAGCATAAGCTTCAACTTGCAGTAATCAAAAGTCTTCAATTTCAAGTATTCTCTTCAGAAATTCAAAATCTTAAGTCTTCCAGTTTTCAATCTAGTTTTGAAGCCTCTGCCTCTTTAAATCAGTGAGTAAACTTGAAAAAAATATGTTATATTTTGCTCTAGCAGTGTGATGATCTTTTTAAGTACAAATTGATGATGTTTTGCATAAAATGATTTTAAGTATATATGTGTGTTAATATATATATATACATGTTTGGATCATGAAAAACAGGTCTCTGTTCAAAACTGAAAACTAGTGAGTAAAACCAACCTGTTAAACTAGAATCTATTGAGATAACTAGATATTTATGATTAATACTTGAAGTTTAAATGATGATAAGTGCTTGCATGGATGAAAATATTATTATATATATAATTATATGTGGAGATAGATGTGCATGTCTGGGAACAGGGAATGGATACTTCTGTTCATAATTTTCAGGTTTTAGAAACCAGATCTAAAATCTATAATATCCCACTAAAGCAAAATTTGACTTTAATCTCTGAATGAAAAGTATTGGTATGGGTATAACTTCATTTTTAAAAAATAGATTCAAGGGAAAATATTGGATAAACATTTTTAAAATGGAAATATACAGTGGGAATCAAAAATGGGTTAGAAATTGATTCAGCTTATTTCAGTTTTTGATTTTATAATCTGATACGTAGTGCAAAGTGACGAATTTAGGAGGAAAATTATGTTTTTTAGATAAGTAATTTGGGAGGAATTGCAAGTTGAACGACAGTTGGGTTTTGGCTATTTTCTAGTGATCGAGAGGTTTGGGTGGTCGGGATCATGGTGGATGATAGCGGTGGAATTGTCGAGCTTGGAAAAAATGTTCAGTGAATTTTTAGTTCACCGTGGCGGTGACAATTCGTCGGGGTAGGGTTTAAGGTTGTTTTGGTCGAGGTTGGGTAATTGGTTGTCATGTCGCCGTCGTAGCACCAGAGTTCACCGGTCATGGGGAGAATGAAGAGGGGTTTTCGGCGAACCCATAGGTGGATTATCGTAGATTCTGGTGGTCGGAGGAGTTTGGTCGAGGAGGTTCTGGTCGATCGATTTGTTCCAATTTGCTCGTTTTCGTTTTTGAGTTTATGCTTAGATTTGGTGATCGGGAATTGAAAGGGAAGGCCGTAGGCGACATGTCGAAGGTGATCTTGGAGGCTGGATCATCACCGATGATCGGTGCAGGTGTACGATGTGTCGGTGGTGTCAGTTTTATTGTTTGTGAGGTTTTCTTCGGGTTTGTCTCGGGGATAAGGGAAGATGGCTTGGGGTTGTTTTCGAGTACGTGAGCGAGTGTTTTAGGGTATAACAGTTTTTTTAAAAATTTAAACTAAATTTTAAAAAGAAAGAGGAAAGGAAGCTCGGGAAAAAAAGGGGAGAAATTCATGTACCTGTTCGAGTAAACCCAGAATTTCCTCGGGTAAAATGTTTATATACTCAAAGTTTTTAAGTTTAACCAAGTCAGGTTTAAAAATAATTATCTTAAACTATTTCAAGTAATAATAATTGATTAATTAATGTTTGTTAATTTAAGTTGAGAAATTTATTAATTAAGTTAATTCTCATTTATCTTTAAACTTAATTAATCATGTAATCAAATAGTTAATTAATTAAGATAAGTGTTTTAATTATTAATTTAACTTAAAGTTTAAGTTAGTCAATAATTATTGATTAATTTGATTCCAAGGTTTTTAAGTGAGATTTCAAATGATAATTAAGAAGATAGTTAAGATAAATAAATTATTATTTAATTAATAATTAAGGGGAAATTAATTAATAATTAAGGGATATAAGTTAATTAATTAGAGATTAATTAATTTGTAATTAAGATTATTAATTAAATAATTAGAGGTTATTAATTAATGATTAGAGATTAATAAATAATTAAATTTTTATTAATTAATAATTAAGGGTTTATTTATTTATAATTTAGGAATAATTTATTAAGTAATTAAAGATTAATTATAAATTGATTAATTAATAACTAAAGGATTATTAGCTAAAAATATATTTAATTAATGATTGATTAATTAAGGTTACTTAATCGAGGTATAATTAATCAAGGACGATTAATTAAGATAGAAATTAAGAAACATTAATTATTTGGATCGTAATTAATTAATGTTAAGTAAGCAGGATTAAGATAATCTAAGTAAATAAAGTTGGTGATTAAATTAATTGAAGATTAATTAAATTTATTAGATATTATATATCTAATAAATCTTGCGTATAGAGGGTTAAATGATTTTGGATGATTTGGATTGTTGTTGTCTCTAACGAGCGATTGAAATGTTTTGTGATATGGTTGGGTTGAACAGTGATATTGTGGTTATCTATCGAGATGAATTGATATGTTAAGTGACATCCTGAATTTAAGTTTGAATTGTATTTCATTTGAATAACTTGGGTTAAGATAACACTGGATTTGAAGAGACCGGGGTCGGATATTAGTAAATACCCGAAACCACTTCGATTTGAAATCTTCTATAATTCTTTATAGATTGATATGTGAAATCAATAGGTTGGATTGGGATAATATGGACCATATAACTAAGTTGGATACTTAGATATTGTTTTGTGAAAATAAGTGTTGACTATATAAGTTGTTTACTTGTAGTAAGTACGGGTTACCCCGGGTTTTAAATAAGTTCTATGCATTGGAATTTCATGTCAGATGAATTTACTCACGCTGGTTTCCAGCCTGACCCGGGTGTTACTTTGATGTAATGCTTGGGTCAGACCGAGTATTACAGATTTTCGGGTAAGGACGTTCTAGAGCTCAGGAAGTGAGCTGGATGGGTAGAACGTATGGAGTGTTTCCGCTGTGATATATTGTTTTATATCTAGGACAAGTTGATTTTAACTGTCTAGTGTTGTGTAATGGTTGTAACTCTGATGTATAAAAATGTAAATGTACTGATACAGTTCTTCTTTGTAAAACTGTTATTTTATTTGATATTATATTTTGATCCGCTGCGAATGTAAGATTCTATGTTTCATTCTGTTTCTTCTTTTATCTCTTTTCTTCTTTTCCTAACTATCTGGAATTTTCGGGATCGAAAATCTCAGGCCGTTACAGTATTTTTTAAACAATAAACTTAGAAGAGGAGAAAATAATTTGGAATTTACACTAACGTCCACTTGGAAATTTTGTACAAAAAAACTTTCATTATTACATGGGTAATATTCAAATGATTATGTCTAAAAGTTAATCATATAATTATGGAACTTAATCTTCAAGGAATAATAAATAATTAGCATAAACAATTCATCTACAATTGCATATATAAATTTTATAAAACTCTAAAATTGATCTAAATCAGAATTAACTTTCAAATTACTTATTTTAAAATAATAACACCCAAACAGAAGAAAAGGAATTAGATAAGTTTGACACATGTAAATTCATTATAAAAACAAATAGATCTAAACATTACATAAAATAACAACAAAATAAGCAAAAGTGACAAACAATCCAGTCAAATCAAGTTAAGATAAACATATATAAAAGGGGTAAAGAAAATATGTCGATATGAAATAAAATAATTCAATCGTCACATAATCAACTAAAATTAAAGATGATTTCAAAAGGATCAATTGAACACATGAATTATCTTACAAAATCCAAGCATATGAATAATATATATATATATATGTTAATTAAAGAATTACCTTGGTTATTGCCTATAAATCACACAGTGAAACAATGAATCAAAAGCTCCTAGACTCAATAGAATCGATCTCTGGAATTTGCAAGAATCAAGTGATATGAACCACCTTTTTTTAATTTGATTTTGATTTTTGAAATTTTTAGGCATGGGAGGTCATGAAAATTCAGCCATAGCATAGGAGGAAGAGGGAGAGAGCAATATACCAAATGACTGAACGAATGAAATCCCATAAAGGAGGCAACAAAAGATAATTAAAGATAGGGGCGATTCACCTTCCCTTAATTAAGTCTTAGCCCCAGCATTTCAATTTCAAATAGACTCCTCTTTTCCCCTTAATTATTAGCCATGTAAAGGAGAGAATAGTTCATAAAAAATTTCCAAACCTATTTAGTATTCAATCCATTCAAATCCAATTTAAATATTCTATCGATATCGTATATCGATACACGTATTTATAACTTTTATTTATGCGCTTTTTAAATACTAATGGTATTTAAAACAAATAAAATAAAATTTTAGTATTTAATATTTAACAAATATTAATTAGTTTAATTTATTTAAAAACTCACTAAGTAACTATTCTATTTAAATCCAGTTTAAATATTGTATCGACATCGTATATCGGTACACACATTTATAATTTATATACGCACTTTGTTAAACACTAGTGGCATTCAAATAAATCAACCAAAATTTAATAATTAATATTTTAAATATTAATTAATTAAATTAATTACAATGATTATAAATTAATTAAATCGTTTGGTTCATTTAAAGTATTCATTATTTCGGTTATGCGACTCAAAGATGTAAATTTACTCAGCGATTTAATGAATATTAACATTCACATGTCAATTTGGTTAGTAATGTGGCATTTTGGCTGAATTTATCACTTAAACGTCTTTTTCTATGAAATCTAATTTTACTTATTATAAGCGATACCCGATAGTAGCGATTATTTACACCAGTTCTCTTCGTCAACAGTCATTAGGACGTATGGAATTTGGTTTTGGTCAAAATTCCAATATTGTCCACATTCAACGTGAATAGTCTAAACAAAAAAATTCTTGATTCAATAAAAACAATTATTGTTAACCATACCGCTCTGGCCAAAGACTTTGACTTTAAGTTGAATATAGTTGACCGTAATACTAACCCCATATAACTAAGAGACGATTTCTCTTTTGAATAGTGTTTCACTTCCAATGCTTCTACTCAGACCCAACTATAGTCATTTGATGGATGTCATGTCACGATTTAACTATATTAAAAGTGAAGCACTGACATTAAAGTTCAATAGCATTCTCAAGTCGAGAGAACTACTTAACATCATTACTTTGAGATTCATTGTTTGACCTTATTTTATTAACCAACACAAAATTTTCAGGTAAGTCCTTCCATAATTATCCAATAACTATCAGTAAGTAACATCTTGGTGGCTCAAGCAACCATGAGTAATACACTATCCAATATTTGGAAAGCGCTGCATGCTTTAGTCTCAACGGATGTATCAATATCCCATCTCGAAACATCTTGACTAGGAATACTTAAAATAATATGTTATTTTAAATGTGACAAATTTATCATGATTATAACACATTTTAATTACTATCAACATAATATATTATTCAAGGATATTCTGTTTTGAATATTTAAATTACTTACTTAATTAACTATGTCACGATATAACAAGTATATAATAGAAAGAAAACACCTTTTATTTTGAACAAGATTGGTCATCGAGTTAGATATACGTAACAAATTACATAATTGCCTCTAAGGCATACCCCGAACTTTAGCATTCAAGTACATTGACAAAATCTAATTTTGATAATTGTACCCAAAAGGATATGATACATTGTTCGCAAGTGAGTTTTCCAGATGAAGATTAATGCCATTAGAATTATATAAAGCAGTGTTGAAAGGATATGACTTCACTGACTTCAAATATTGAAATTAATGGAGTAAATTCGTTTGTCAATATGCTTAAATTCATTTGGATTCTACTTGCAAATTATCGCATGATATAACTTACATTTGGCATATTAATGTTGAAACAGAACTTCTAAATGATGATTTAGGAGAAACAATTTGCATACAACAACCAATATGTCTCAAGTCAATGGAAGTGTTAACATGTTTTGTAGGTTTGGATATGATCCAAAAGCTGATACAATAATGACTTTCATCAAACATCAGAGTTGGGCATGTATTTTGATAGAGAAATCAAAAGGTTTAACTTCTGTCAAAATGCAGAGGAAATATGTGTCTATAGAAAATATATTAAAATACTAAATTATATCTAATATTATAAGTAAACAACATACTATCGATTCTTAACGATGTACCCATGTTAGAATTAGTTTTGTTTAGTTGTTTATTCCTTGATGAAGATTTTAAAGAAATATCTCTTATACTTGGTATAAGAGGATGTTGGGATTGTCCCAATCTATATACCCAAGCACCATATTTAAATGTTTAATGATGAACATATAATATAGACCACTTACGCATCGGCAATAAAGATCATCATGTATGTTATATCACGTGGTATGTTAGATCTTGCTCATACACTTGGGGTATTGATTAATATAAATATCTAAGGTAAATTCACTAAATGATAGTTCAAAGTGTTCAAGAGTATTTAAGAAACACTAGAGAATTGTTTATGGAAATAACAAACTCCTTATGAAGGAGTGTTCGGACTCAAATTTCATAAGTGACATCGAATATGGTAAGTCAAGCTTAAATTCATGTTAAACCTTAATTAAAGAGCTTTAAGATGGAAATTTTCAAACGATAGGTTATGGCATATTCAACTATAGAGGCTAAATACGTCGCCTTGAGTAGTACCGTAAAGAAAGCGGTATATGAGCTAGAAGTGTTCTCATCATTGAGAATCCAATAATGTAGTGATACCAATAATACAATGTTCATTGCAATGGGAACCAATAGCTTGATAAGTGGTCGAGATATGTTCTTCGTAATTAACATGTGATAAAAGAGTCTATCGATGATGGAGAAGTATAATCGAAAAGGAATTCAAAACAATAATATCATAAATCCATTTACTAAGGCCTCTTCAATCCATTTTAAGTTAGATAGATTGAAGATATGGACATGAGACGCCATAATTGTCCCCAAGGATAAGTGAGAAATTGATAGAGTTAAGGGTGCGTCTCAAGGGCAATTTACGCAACTTAACTCTTATAAGTGAATCTTATTCGAAATGATGTATGCATATGGTTTTATTTTCTTTTATGTATGTTGTTATATAGTGACATAAAAAATGAATTAATTTATGAGGAGTGTTTTATTAATTGTACTTACAAATGCGGTCATAACCATGAGTATTTTATGAGAAGTGTTTTATTAATTGTACTTACAAATGCGGTCATAACCATGAGTAATTTTTTGCCAAGGAAAGTAGGGATGGCTGGTACCTTACTAGATTTTATTATAATAAATGAAGATTACATGGAGAAAAGTGGAAAAAGGAAAAAACATATCATTGTAGAAAGATTAAAAAAGGAAAAAAGAACAAACATATAAAGCATACAATGACCCAACAATTAACTAGCCCAATATGGAGAAATCGAATAACAATTTAATGCCATCGTAAAAGGGGTTCTATCCTCGTTATTATCTCTCTAATCCATTAACTTTTTCTTCATCTTTTTTGTGATCTTTCTTCTAAGCGCAAGTGATGTGAATTGAGTACGGTTGAAAATCTGATCATTTCTTTTAGACCAAACATTTCTCAATGTCTTCTTAAGGAGTGTCGAGAGGGTAATAGATTTAGGACTTCGACAATGCATAGCTCAAAATAGCTTGTTCCATTCTACTAACCAGGTTTTTAACTAGGTAAAATTCAACCAGAAGTAGAAGGTCAAGACGAAGATGAAATGACTCAAGAACTTGGAAATACGCTTAGAAGGATTGGAGGATGGAACTTAGAAAATCTCAAGTCCACCAATAAAAAGCTCTCAGTACCAAGAGGTCCTCCCAATACCGAGAGGTTTATTTTGCCCTTTGGATCCCACTATCCTCTTATACTTTGTATATTCTTCCATCTAATCGACATCAAGTGCTTCTTTCAAAGAATAGACGAGCAAATCTCAGGATTGATGAAAAGAAAGAAAAGAAAGCAGGGTGATAAGAGTATTATCGGGAGAATCATCATGAACAACTCAAGGTTTATGGAAGATAGGAGAGAAACACTAGCAATGAGCATGGGGCTACAACTAAGAAAAGCTCTCGGTACCGAGAAGAACCTCTCGGTATCGAGAGGTCATTATGGCCAATTAGGCCAGTGCGCTCATAGGTGCCTCTCTGGGCTTGCTTCTAGACTTTAACTCAAGCGGGCTTCTGAACTTATACAATTGTTTCTCTAAAAATACCAGCCCTATAGCAACCAAAAGAGGACCTTGGACTCTGCTCCTTCTTCATCTCCTATCTCTCCCTCACAACAGTCACCTAGGTAGATACTATTAATAGTTCTAGGCTTAAGAACTCGGTCAATCCCTTATACTAGTGACTCTAATTCTCTTTCAAATCCATAATCAATAAAACTATAAAGTGGACATAGGCCAGAGATTGATGAACCACTATAAAAATCTTGCGCCTCTCTACTTTTCTATGCTTTTTTTATATTTTCTTGCTATTTTTACTAGATCTAATCCTATAGCAGGTCATATTTAAGAGCCATGCCACTTTTGGCATCAATATTTTGGTGCTTTCATCGAAAGAAGTAAATCCAAGGTTAGATCTAGCTAGTTATTATGTATTTGGGGAGATCTAATGGTTAGATCTAGAAGTTATGCTTAAGGAATTTGGAAGCTTGCTATCGAGAATCAATGGTGCCTAAAAGAGGAAGATCAATATCTGGAGCTATAATTGGTGGTGATGAAGGGAATGCTCACCAAGTTGAAATTAATAACCAAATAGCCTATACTGGGCTCATCTGCCCAACAGATGTGGTTAGAAGAATTGAATTCCATAAGATGCTATAGGAGTTAAACCAGAAGACGATGGATACTCAAAAAGCTTTGATGAATAAATGGAAGCTTTACTAACTTGAAAAACTAGGAGGAAGAGAAGGGAAACTTTACTTGGATCAGAACGATAAAATTCATCTGTTTTTGTCCAAAACAGAAGAGAAGGAAAGCAAAAACAGAGGGAAGGAGTTACTGGAATTGTTGGAAGACTTGCAAGAGGAAGCAGAAGTCTTCCCCTACAAGAAAACCACTCGGTGCCGAGTGGATACCTCTCAGTACCAAAAGGAATTTAAGAGAGGAAGGGGGACATACAATCGATGCTATGGAGTTTTTTGACTCTGAAGATGGCCTACAGCTTGATAGTGATGATTATGAGTTCAACGTTGAAGACAGAGTTCAAATAGCTGCAGCATAACCAACCACACATTGATGGAATATTGGAGGAGTGGCTCTCCCAAAGACCGGAGAAACTAGACGTTAGCAGGTAGGCCGAGATCGTTTGCGGATCCAAACTCTCGGTGCAGCCCTTAGTAGTCTACCTTCGGAGTATTGTGTCAAGTGATGAATATGTACCTGATATGGTTAAATGGTTGGTAAAGGAAAGCAAAGATAGGAAGTATGAGGAATAGGGTTCCGCACCAAGTAGAACTCCATTCACGGGAAATATCCTAAGAGAAGCGTGTCTTAGGAAGTTTACAATGCCAACAATGCCATCGTATAACAGAACTAGTGATCCTAGGCAGCACTTACTTAAGTATGGATGGCATATGGATGGTCCTAGGGTGACAGATGTTGTTTAGTACAGATGCTTTCCTATCTTCCTGGAAGAATTTACACCGATGTGGTTTGCTAGGCTCGCATCGAGAACTAGATTGACCCTAAATGAATTGGTTATCACTGGAAATTTGGATGTATTTGCTCGGATGCATTCAGATATCTGTAGGATATCACTGGAGATAGCATGTCATGCACTGCACACCGACCCAAAATTTACACAAATAAAGGAAAAAATGCACAGTTCGGGTCCAGAGTAATCCACTGCATTGAGGAAAGAAGTAGATAAATTGCACACTAATAGCTTCATCCTCGATGCTCTTTACCTAGAATGGATATCGAATCCTGTGTTAGTCAAGAAGCTGAATAGAAAATGGCGAGCGTGCATCAACTATTCAGACTTGAACAAAGCTTTCCCAAAGGATAGCTCTCCTCTTTACTTGCAATTAATCAACTCGTTGAGGGGACTGCAGGATGGGAATGTTATGTTCCGAGCCTAGGTCTGGAGTGACCCGCTGCTCTAGATGGTAACTATTATTATGACTACAATCTCATAAATATGGCCTAGCAACCTGCAGTGACACTTCTTCAATTGGACTATCTAAATTGCTTTCGCAAATAAGCCACTCAAGGACAATGGAGGTAATGCAACAAGATAGGACTTGCCACTTCTTCTACTTATGAATATGGTCAGCTTCTTGAACCAATGGAACTGTGTTCTTGTAAATACTCATGTGCTACGTGGCTAGTGGCACAGTCAAGAAAATTCTCCTTTGTCCTCAGATAGTGTATGGGGAGTGTGGACTCAAATCGCCAGGTCGGTAGCAAAAATCGACCCCTAACATTCTGAAAACCAGCTTGCTCGGAGATAGCAATGTCGGGAAAGTCCAAATTGACAGGTTGACGAGGAAAATCGACCCCTAACCTTCTGAGAATTAGCGTTGCTCGAAGATAGGCGACGTCGAGATGGACTAAACCGCTGGGTCGATGGGGAAAATCGACCCCCAACCTACCGAGAACCGGTGTTGCTCGGAGATAGGCGACGTCAGGAAGGTCCAAACCGCTGGGTCGATGAGGAAAATTGACCCTCAAGCTTCTAAAAACTGGTGTTTCTCGAAGATAGGTGACGACGGGAATGTCCAAGCCTTAACCTCTAAGAATCTAGCATTGCCCAAAGATAGGCAATGTTAGGGAGGAGAATTACAACCTTCGGGAATTTGTTGTTGCCCGGAGATAGGCGATGACGAGAAGGTTTCCCACATCAACCTTTAGGAATTCATTGTTGCCCAGAGATAGGTGACGACATGAAGGTTTCCCTATTCAACCTTCAAGAATTCATCGTTGTCCGGAGATAGGCGACGACAAGAAGGTTTCCCTATTTAACCAAATCCTCATGAATCTGATGTTGCTTGGAGACTGGCAACGTCAAGAAGGTAAAACTTCAACCTCTAAGAATCTGGCTTTGCCCGGAGATAGGCAACATTAGGAAAGTACTCTAACTTTCAAGAACCTAGCATTGCCTGGAGACTGGCAACGTCAGGAGGGAAAACTCGTACAAAGGTCGATCAGACAGTTCTACCTCGACTTGTAGGCATCATTTGCCGCCCAAAATTTGACGACGCTAAAGAAGTAATGCTCGAAATCATGCAATTAAACCGTCAACTCCCAAAAACAAGAATTGGTGTACAAACTAGGTTTCCACGACCATACTATCGGCCTAGCGGGATAGGCTTGGCTGAGGATGGGTGAGGGTAGTCGTGAAAAACCCAAGATAGGAATTATCGGACTCCCTTAATCCGAGATCAAGATGAGGAGAGCATAGACGGGATGGGAGAAATAAACAACTTTCCTTACAATCATTAACTTCGACTAATGCTTGAAACGGCAGTTGGGAAAACAGGCCCCATAAACAGGATTTGGTTCTCGCCAAGGATATATAAACAGGAAATAAATGTTACAATCATTGCTTCCCAATGATGGGGAGCAATGTAAAACTTGCCCTATTTGCGGTAATAATCGTCGAAGGAAACTCGACCAAATAGGAATAATTTTGCAGGGGTCAATTGGAGGAATCGATCCTACTAATAAGTACCTAGCATTTCCTGGAGACTGGAAACACCCGGAAGGAGAATTTCAACCCTCACGAATTTGGCATTGCCCGAAGATTGGAAACATTAAGGAAGACAGTGAATTTAGGTCAGTCGGATAGCTCGACCCAACCGGTCGAGATCGATTGGATAAATCAATCCCAACTTGCAGGAATTTGAGTTTCTTGACAGACAGCGTCAAGGAGAAACTCTTGGAATCAAATAATCAAAGTGCTAGTTTTCAGAGATGGAAACTATTATTCAATCGAATTTCAACGACAACGTGGCAATCGGGTGGGACTTGCTCGATCGGAGATAAAGCAAGGATGGTCGTGATGAATCAAAAGTGAGTGTTATCAAGCCTTCTCGATCCAGGATCAGGCTAGGGAAGGCACACTTAGACTAGGGGCAATCAGATGATTTGCTCTATAGTATCTTTGTCCCATCAATACCCAAAGTCTGGCATTTAGAATGACAAATCCCATGAATAGGGAGAAATACATAGTGAAGTCAAATGGAAAAGGAGACGAACACCACGACTGCTACTCCACAATAATTAGGAGCAGCGCAGACCTGGGATTACTCACTATTAACAATTGGTCGAAAGAAACTTAACCAAAAATAACCACATAGTTAGTTAAATGATAGTTTGGATTCACTAGACAAAGCACTTTGGTAGTTAAACAGGGCCGAGATCATAATGCAACCTATGAAATCACAGGAATATTATTTATATGCACAAAAATGTAGTAAATGAGCACATTGCATGGAAGCAGACATATATAATTGCAGTATAGGTAGTTATATATAAACAAAAATAGTGCATAAAGGCGTGGAAAAGTAAATTGAATAGAGATTTCAAGACAAAAAGAAATCTTTTCATTACTTCATCCTTTATGTACAAAATATAGCAGGGCCACTTCCACACAAACAAGGCATGTTTGACACATAGGAACAACAAAAGTATAGACCTAACAACATAGAACAAACCAAGTAACCACACCAATAAAATCCAAGCATCCTCTACTGGCTCTTCCCTCTCTTTCTACCCTTGCCATCAGGACGCGTCCTATGCTTCGGCTTCCCCTTGATTATCTTACCTTTGGGAGTTTCACCCTCGGTTTTGGTGGAAGGATCTTCAGATTTCTCAACAGGGACTTTGGAAGGCGTGGTCTTAGGTGGCCTAATCTTAATTGAGGGAAGATTGGATGTAGAGCTTGTAGGACTTGAAGATTTGGGCTTTGCGGTACCAAGCTCAAATTTCACCTTGATTTTCTCGAAATCAACCTTCAGTTTCTTCGCCAATGCTGTATGACCCGTAAGATCTGTAGCAATGGCAATCGTGATGTCTTCTTCTTGGGACACAGAAACTTCCTCCAGCCCTTCCAACGCTGTAATCTTTTGGGAATTAGAACCAGGCCTATAACTGAAAGGCAAGACCAGAGCGACAAGTCCCATGAGAACAAAAGTAAACGAAGTGAAGATAGATGTAGATCCAAGCCTTGAGTGATTGGAGGCAGAGGAGGCAAACGTGGTTGACCTACAAGTTAACAAGCAACATGGTAAAGATCAACGATGGATTCATGAGAGAACTGAAGCTTCTCAAAGAATGGTGAAATAAGAGATATACCTGAGCCTAGACTTTGCTCCATAGAGGATTTGACAAATTACCCCTCTTCAATCACATGTTCCTTAGATCGATCCGTGAATGGAGGAATGTCGGGTCTGATAAAAGTTGCTGCTTTAGAAGTTGGAATCACGTAGGTGGTTTCGGAGCTAACATCCTCGGATATGGGAATAATCACTACGGGCTCTTCGAATTCTGGAGTAAGTGATTCGTGCAGACCCAACAAACCTAGGTTTGTGTGAGCCTAAGAAATGGCAGCAGCATCCTCTATAGAAAGAATGGCATGTCCCTCTACAAGCTTTCAAATATCCTCGGCATCGAGGTACTTGACCATGAGCTCTTCTTCGGAGCAGTTGTCCCCGGACGCCGAAGTCATCGTAACACCTCTTCCCAGGCATTAGCGAGAGTCTCGTGATAAGCATCTCCCAACCACTTCAAATTCTTGTAGCATAGAAGTGTAAGGTTGAGATTCAGGTCCTCCCTTTCCTTAGCCCTGTATTCTTCAAGTTCCTTTAACTTGACCTTAGCGAACACGAGATCAACGTCAACATCTAGCTTGTCAACCTTCATGAGAGAAATTCATCGGTGAGTTTTTCTTTCTCCTCTCTCAACCTTTGCAATTTGGAGGTCTTCTCGCTAATAGTTTGGTCCTTAGCTTGTCTTATCCTTTTCAATGAGGGCCAGATCCCTCCCAGCAGCCTGCTTTTTCAGCTCGGCGCCCTCTTCATGAGTACCTCTTAGCTTATTTCGCATCACAGTCTTAGTGCATTTGTAAGCCCACTTCATCTCCTCCCTCAAACTGTTAAAACTGGCTTGAGCTTTAAGAGCCACGTCCCCCTCCCTCGTAACCTTCATCAATTCCTCCTCTAGTTCCTTAATGATTCAATCGAATGTCTCCTTTTTGGTATCGAAGGACTTAATGTTTGTATAGTTAATTTCATTGACTCTAGCAAGGGCCGAGCACAACTATTTCCACTTACACCCTCGGTCAATATGCATTTAGACATTCCGAGCATCTCTGACTGCTTGGGACATCTTCAATGTCCTGATCGAAGTTGACGCCATGCAAAAAAAGACTTGGAAATATGGCCTGCAGGCATGGCAGGCCAGGAGAAAGAGGAGTAATAGAAGCAGAAACCCCTTTAGAATAAGGGGAAGCAATAGTCATTAAGGATTAAGAAGCGGGAACCTATTGTTGAGAAGAAGTGTGCAATTCAATGCGCGATGGAACAACGCCCAAGAAGTGACATGATGATCGAACGATCCCCTTGGTCGTTACACGGGACCGGATGACAAACCCTCTTTGGCATCCCTTTTCCTCCTTTCCCTTACTCTTTCCCTTTCCCTGTCGGCCCGACGGGCATCATCCGCTTCCCGATCCTTCCTTCTTCGCCTTTCCTCATTGATCTCATGACAAACCTGATAGTTGAAGCGAGGCAGATAAGGATCGGGTGTCTTCCCTCTATAATCATCTCCGCTATGTGAAAGGCTCTATACCTATCATGACCCATGGAACCTAAAATAACAAAAGGATAGTATAAGAATTGGGACTTCAGAAAATGAAGGAATGCAAAGATGCGTTTTCATGATCCTAATGGTGTTTGTAGTGTCGATGATCACGCCTAAGAACTCTACAGACTGTGTTGGCAATGACGTAAAGATGGAGACTTGTCACTTTCATTGATATTAACTCTAGAAGAGAAATTGAAGTCAGGAGCTCCTTCGGCAAGAAGATCGGTCATAGAAATGTCAAAATCGCTCAAACTGGTAAATACATTACCAAGAACACAACTTTGAGGAGTTGTTTCACCTGAAGGCAATGTTGTTGGCCCCCCGGGAGCCTCAGGATTTTCAACAACAATTTTCTCCAGATGGGGAGAAGAAGGAAGCTAAGGTGCTTCAGGGGATGTCTCACCAAATGACTCGTCTACTTCTGCACTAGCATGGTAATTGTCGTCGTCGTCATTGACGCACTCTTCCTCCTTTTCAACTATTAGTTCCTTCCCTTCTCTCCTTCTGATTTCCTCACTTTCCTCGGGGATTGGCTATAGCCTAACCCCCTTATCTCCTTCTCTCGGGACATCACCAACAGTTGTCCCTTCAACTCCACTTTTTGTGGGCTCCTCTACATGTGCAGTACTCAATGGACCTTCAACCTCCCCTTGTAGAGTCTCGCTAGAACTGAGAGTATGATAGGTGGTTCAGGTGGGTTCTCTGAAGTTGCTTGAAGGAGTTGAATCAGGAAAAAAATCTGGTCTGGGGCAGCAAACCACACCGTCAGAGATTCTTGTTAGTTTATGAGATAAGTAGTGGTGCGGTGCTAAAATCTAACCTCCTTTAGATCATCCAAAGTTCTGGCATGCTCATTGCGAATGTCACGAGACGGAATGCTTATGTATAAGAAAATAGCGAGTTAAACACTTAGACAAAGTAAACCCAAGCATGGACTGAAGGAAAGGAACTCACTTCCAAACAGCCAAAGCATACTGAAGCCATATTAGCAGCACACAAAGAAGTACTCATTCTTAAAGCATGAGAGTTTGTTATGAAGGTACTCGATGACTTTACATCTACACCAAGCCTCAATTATCATATAGCAAGGGTCCTTCTACCATTGCTTGAAGTGCAGGAGGTAAGACAGCTCTTGGGAAGAGGGATCTTTGTTGAAGCGATCAATAAAGAGTACATATAGAGAGCTCAAGAGAGCACAACCATTCGGGTGGACCTAAGCCGAAGCCAACCCAATCTCTTGTAAAACCGTTCAAAGAAATGGATTGAAGGGGGAAGAGCGCCACCGAGACATATATATCTATTATAAGCCATGCATCCTAGAGGAGGGAGAAGGGCTCGTTCACCTTGTGTAGGTGTCGAACGTCATCCTCAGGGATTCCGTGCTGGCGACGGATATAATATAGCGTTTTCATGGAAATGACAGTCGGCATTTGGTTAGGTAAATCATTCAAGATTCTTAGACTAATGTATTCACTCAAAGGAAGAGGTTGATTTAGTAGTGGAACCACTAGAACAACTGCACTCTGTAACTCAGCCGAGATCAAACATCTGGGCTTGATAGGAACAGCCGATAAAGCCTAAGCTATAGAATACCCAGCTTCAGGAGGAGTAGACGTGACTTCACCGTCGTTGAAATGCGACGATCGATGAGTTATTCTAAGCAATAAAACTTGGCGTTGAACATGGTCAATTATGTTTTATATTAAATAACGAACCTGTATGACTAACGAATCCAAAGGATGTTGACGTGTGTTGACCAATCGAATTTCGATCGTTTACCGAGGTAAGTGAAAGTATAAATCTATGCAGTATGAGTCCAATGTCATGTACGCCACAAATGGATCATCCTATGTAGGTAGCTTGCTCGTGCTAGAAATTGAGCCACGTCATACGACGAAACTTTATATTGGAACTTAATATAGGAATTTTCACACCAAAAGCTTGCAGAAAGGATAGTAAACAGAGAGAATGTTCGTCTGAGGCATAGAACGATCTTCGGAGTGAAAACCTTGTCCTTAGCACAAAACTTTATAATGGAACTACCGTCCAGAGCGACGCATAAGCTTTTCTTTATAGAAACACTAAAAGTGCAGCAATAGGAAAAGCATAGTGATGAAATCATCCAATGCAACCATTCTCGAACAAGAGCCATCTCACGAGAATTTGAGTAGTGGATCATGATAGACCATGAGTTAATAGGAGTTAATCGTTGAGCATTGAGTGGAAACGACACAAGCATTCGCTAAGATTGAACCTGAGCTTTACCAATTCGAACCCGAGTCTAAACTTAACCAAACAACAATTGATCCCCACTAGCATTTACTCACATCATCTCCATGCTAACCGCCATGACATGAAAGCAATCACCAACCTTAATTGATTAGAGATTTGAATCGATGGAAAATCCTTTAAATGGATCGAGTGCCGAGTGCTTTGGAGATAACGATTCATGAGACTATCGATGGCGATGGCGACTTGGAAGCAGCGGCAATGGTTGGTTGAGCAATGTTGGTGGGATGGTCGGTGAAAGGGATCAAGTCATGAGAAAGTGGAAGAAGTCGATATTTCAAAGGTCTTGAGGCAAATTCTCTCGGTGCAAGGCAGAAGGAAAAGTGAAAAGATAAGAAAATTTTCCTAAGTCCTCAGCTTATATAAGATTTTAGGAAGATGAAAGGTCGTGGTACCGAGAGGAACCTCATGGTACCAAGAGGAATTTTCACCCTAAAAGCTTGCAAAAAGCACAATAAATAGAGAGCATGTTTGTCTGAGGCGTAAAACAGTCTCCAAAGTGAAGATCTTGTCCTTAGCATGAAGAATGGAATTTTAACAATGCACAACAGTTGAAGGAATGCCTATCAGACAAAAGCAACACTCCATAGCAATTCCTGGGCGACTAACTGGATTCACCGGATTACGAGTCATAATATCTTGTCTGATCCAGAGCATACTTTGTTTTCAACGAAAGCATACTCTAGGGGGGTAAGTGTTAACCAAGTTTTTAATCAAGCAAAATTCAACCATAAGTAGAAGGTCAAGACGAAGACATAGCGACTCAAGAACTTGGAAATATACTTAGAAGGATTGGAGGATGGAACTTAGAAAATCTCAAGTCCATTAGAGCAATAAAACGCTCTCAGTATGGAGAGGTCCTCTTGATACCAAGAGGTCTATTTTGCCCTTTAGATCCCACTATCCTCTAATGCTTCATATATATTTCTATCTAATGACATCAAGTGCTTCTCTTGAAGAATAGGGGACCAAATCTTAGGATTGATGAGAAGAAAGCAAAGAAAGCAGGGTAATAAGAGTATTATCGGCAGAATCATCGTAAACAACTCAAAGTCTATGGAAGATAGGAAAGCAACACTAGCAAAAAGCATGGGATTACAGCTAAGAAAAACTCTCGGTAGCAAGCGGACATTTTGGCTAATTGGGCCGGTGCGCTCATTGGTGCCTCTCTGGACTTGCTTCTGGACTTCAACTCAAGCGGGCTCCTAAACTTATATAGTTGTTTCTCTGTAAACACCAGCCCTATAGCAACTAAAAGAGGATCTTGGACTTTGCTCCTTCTTCATCTCCTATCTCTCCCTCACAATAGTCACCTAGGAAGATATTATTAGCAGTTCTAGGCTTAAGAACCTGTCAATCCGTTATACTAGTGACTCTAATTCTCTCTCAAATCCATAATCAAAAACTATAAAGTGGACATAGGCCAGAGATTGCCATACCAGTATAAAAATCTTGTATCTCTTTACTTTTCTATGTTTTTTCTACATTTTCTTGCTATTTCTACTAGATCTAATCTTACAACTGGTCATATTTGGGTGTTGCGCCACTTTTGGTGTCAACACATTCATCCGGTGAGATGTATAGAGCAGAATTTGTTTCCAAGAAAACGTGGGCACACTCAAAGAATAGGTGGGTGTTAGATTCTTGATCAACCCTATATAGCATGCGTATATCCTTGTCAATTATTCCTATAGTCTTAAGTTTGTTGAGGGTGTGTGAGGAGTTAGACATTACCTTCCATAGCATCACCTTATCATCCTCAGTGTCAAAAGAAGACTAGACTCTTTTGGACTAGCGAAAGGAAATTGTTCGATCATTTTCATTCAGGAGCTTGTAAACACCTAAATTATATGTACCTTATTTGGCAGGATCTAGTGTGTATGTAAATTGCATTAAGGAATAGTATTACATATAAAGAGAGGTCCAGAAAGTTCTAATAGTGGGAGAGCTTAGAGTTATGTAGCCATTATGAATGTATGAATTTGCTCTTGCATTATCAAGTATTCTAGTTTGAGCTTTAAGGCTATGATTTAGAACTTCATTGAGAGTAGTGCAAAAACATGACCATGGGGAATGCTAGAAATTTGAGTTGTTTGTGTTTGATGGCATGGTTCTAACGAGGAAAGAAAATTTCCTCTAAGTTTGATTGTATTTTTCCATAGACAACTGCAATTTTGTAGGATAGAAAGTTGTCAAATTTCCCTGTGTGCATGTAGTGATGTTTTAGCCAATTAATAAAAATTGAGTCTTTGTGTTGAAGGATATGGTTGAATATCTTTGAAGCAGTAGCATTGTTCCTAATACTAATATCAATAATTCCAAGACCACCTCGTGTTTTTGGTAACTTTTTTTTGCATATGCAATGGGTATTATTATTGTTTCAGCTAGGGTCTCCGTGCCATATGTTATGGTTGAATGCTCTTTTAATCGTGTTCACAATTTTAGCCAAGTGGATAAATGTGTAGACTAGAAGGTGGACATGGCTATACCCACAGAGTTGATTATGATGATCCTTCCTGGTAGGTTCAATTGATTATTAGGCCAATTGGTAAGTCTTTTAGTAATCTTCTCATACAGAGGCATACAAGATGCCACTGTGATTCTAGTGGAAATGAGTAGAAGCCCTAAATAGGTGGAGTTGTTAGGTATTTCATAGAATTGTAAGAGATGTATCATACTTTTAATGCAGTAGGCAGCCTTGCAATTAGCATGCTTGATTTGGACTTGTTTATAGTAGTCATCAATTTGAATTTATCCAGGGTATTGGTTAGGGACACCAGAGACTTAACATTTGGTATAGTGAAGACTATAATATCACCAACAAAACATGGGTTAATTATACAATGAAATTTACGCATAGGTTGTAGATCCATTTCTTTTTCAGCAGTTTCTTTAGTGAATAAGCGATTGAATAGTTCCATTAATGTGATAAATAATTAGTAGGCAAGGGATCACTTTGTTGTATTCCTTTATTTCCTTTGAAGTAACCATTAGGAGCACCATTGCAATTATTATAGTGTAAAGAAGATATGTATAGCATGATTCCATACAAGAAAAGGAAAGGGGAAAATCATTCTGGAAAGCATTGCAATTAGAGATTCCTAGTGTACACTATCAAAAGCCTTATGATTATCCAATTTAGCAAGCCATCTAGGGGAAAAGGAAGTCTAGAATTCCCTATCATGATTTCTTTAGTTTGAAAGATATTATCACTGATGCTTCTTGAACTCATGAAAGCTTGTTGTTTACGAGAAATAATTCTTTGTAGAACTACTTTCATTCTAGTTGATATCACTTTTGTAAAACACTTGTATATCACATTATAAAAGCCTATAGGTTTGTAGTCACTCACATTAGAGGGTTTTTCAATCTTAGGGATGAGTGCAATATTAGTGGAATTTTTGCCACTCAAAAGAATGCCAGTATTGAAAAAGTAGTGTGTGGCTATTAGAAAATCTTTAGAGACGGTGATCCAACACTTTATGAAGAAGTACACATTGAAACCATCAAGGCTATTGCAATAGCAACGGTTAGGGTTTAAACTAAATAAAGCATCCTTTATTTCATTGTCATTTATTTGCTTGATAAGATTGTAGCTTTCTTCAAAAGTTGGTTGAGGCATGACCATAGAGTTTTGAGAAGTCAATCCGTAGGGGGTTAGGTCTACCAAGAATATTTACAAAGTAGTTAATAAAAGCATGGGCAGCATCATCACTACTATTATGGGTTAACCCATTTAAGTTCTCTATACAGTGGATATTGTTCATATGCTATTTGGCTTTTAAATTTTGGTTGAAGTATTTTATGTTTTTGTCAGAAAATGTATATTTCATGTACTCCATATTTTCTCTTGCAGCACCATTTTCAAGCTAAAGGAAATGTTAAAGGTCTTTTTTAAATTCATGTTCCTTGTAACAACACGTATTTTACGTATCGAAGGATCATAAAATATTAATTTTTTATTTAGATTCGTATGATCCTATAATTTTGGAAATGACTACTAGTGACATTTTTCATCCTTTGAATTTTTGTCGAACAATTTTGATCTTGAAACTGTTCGTGGCCTATAACTTTTGATAGAAGCCAAATTGGGGTCTAAAACTACTTCCATTAGATCACGATAATGGTTTCTCTTTCCGTAGAGTGGTCATAATAGGAAAACAGACTTATCATTTGGGAGTTATGTCTTTTTGAAGTTTCACTTGATTTTGAACATCATAATAGGTAATTAGTGAGTTAATGGTTAGATCTAAAAGCCCATTTTGTGGTTAGCATGATGATGGAGCTAATGGGACTTCTCTCCACCATTTCACACCTCTTAAAAATAGAGAGAAAACTTCCATTAACCACTTCTTAATGAAATAGCCACTCTAAGCCTTACTTTAATTAGCAAAAACTTGTCATTAAGGAGGGGATTAGTGAGATTAGCACTTGGATTGATGATTTGCTATTGGAGATCACTTGGAGCTACTGTAGATTCTTGCATTTCGTGTATTTTTGGATTGCTTTGGATTTAGATGAGTGGTTAGGACCTCTTGCTTACTAATTAGTCATTATACACCTTAAAATGACGTTTTAAAATGATTTCTAAACTTTAAAATATGTTTTAAACCCTATTTAATCACATAAGTAAATTTTAAACGATTTGGAAAATATTTGTGAAAATCGTGTTATTATGGATCTCCTTATTCTTATGGATTCTCTTCTTTAGATTTAGGATTCACTTTGATGTGTATAGATATACGCTTGTTAGGATATATTGTATGTAATGTATGCTTGAAGTATGTTGGTCGAATTGTTGAAAACGCCGATTGAATCGTGATCTATTTATAGGAATAGGCTATGGATCAATGGCGATCCATAGAGGTTAATTCCTCCAAATGACGTGCGATCCACAGGGTAGATTAAAAGGACCATCTAAGTTACATTTCAATTTCCAAGTCATTTGGAGTTCTTTTGCTAGAGTTATTGACGATTGAATGGATCGATGGCGATTTAGGGACTGTGGATCGGTGGAAGATTGCTTCGAGGCATGCTCGTGTCATAGGATGGATCGCTTCGGGTCTTGGAAGGATTTGCTTCGAGTCGCGAGTGAAGATGGATGGGTCGTGTGATGGAGGTGAGAAAATCCTAAGTGATAGATCGATGGTGTGCTTGCTTCGAGTTTTGGTATGTTTACTTCGAGTCACGAGAGCTTACTTAGGGTAGGCCGATAGAGCAAAGAAGGGGGAAATTGGGATAAGACATTGATCAGTAGTTACGGATGGATACCAATCCATAAGGTACCAAATGGTGATGATGATGGTTCGGTGGAGGAAAGTTTTCACGTGGAAGAACACGGCCTGTCGTATTGAAGTGTGGGATCAGTAGTGAGATAGATCGGTGATGATGAATCAATGTCTCTTAGATCGGTAGTGATTGAAGACAAGGTTGCTTCGGGTTCTTCCTATGCCTTCTTCGAGACATGGTGGTGTTTGCTTTGAGTCTTGGGTGTGTTAACTCCGAGCTCGTGCCAACCCACACACCTAGCCAAATATAGCCAAGTGTCGGGTAGGTACTGAACCATAGGGTTCGGTTCCCATTTCGATGATGATGTGTGATTCGGCATTGATGATCCCATGATAGGAAGTGATGACTTTGACGATGGATAACTATACTTTAAAGGCGCATAGTTAGTGACTATGAGTCAGATTAATGGAACTGTTGGAGGAGGGTTACGAGACAAATGATATCATTCTATGACTAATGATGACTATCGGGAATAGTCTCAACCGCGACAACTTCAGCTGGGTATTGTAGGGACAGTTCTAAGATGCTATGCTATGAGTGACGTGTACAAAGGTATTGCTGATACTCAAGGGTTATCAAAGTACTCGTAAAGCGGGATATGCACTTGGGGCAAGATGCCCCTGGAGCGTGATGGCTCCTTATTTTCAGATAAGAGGTTTGTTACCTGGACTAATGTAATGGTTAGTCCAATTCCTGGCCTACTGAGTGGCATGGATTTGAGTACCATGAAACCAGGACATTGACTATCGTAAGGGGTAGTCAATTCCTTGAGTGTGATGGCTTAGGTGAGTTATAAAATATCCAACACATTGAGTAAGTGAATATGAGGATGGGTGATGGATGCTATGTTTGCTTAATTGCCTATCACCTTATGGATGTCACATGATGTAGATGTTATTAATGTAGATACTTGGACACCCTTTAGTACTTTGATGTGTAGTACACCCATGATGACTATGATGTAGAGTAGTGTATAACTTGTGTATGTGCTAACTCTGTGGATGCAATGACTAGTCAGGTATGATTTTCCATGCTATTTGTCCTAGTATATTTACTTTATATTATTTGAGATTTTCTATCGCTCACACCAGACTGCTGTCTGACTAGAGATTTTATGCTTTGCTTCCTATTATCTCGAGTACTCTTAAATGAGTAGATTGTGGATATCAATTCCGGTGAGCTCATGGAGCTAGATAAAGGACGGGCAGGAGGTCATACTCTCATATTATTACATTTACTTATTATGATTTTCTATTCCACTGCACACCACTATAGGGCTTGCTAGTGCCTTTATTATCTAGAGATAGTTCATTTATGAGTTATTGTTTGATGATAACTCTATCACTTATGTTGTATATTGTATGGATCTGAGTACTCTGATTTCTATGATTCATCCACTTATTACTGTCTTGCCCATTTTATCATTAAGATGTTTATTATTATATTTTATTCGATGCACTGTGAGATATAAGACAGTTTCTATGATGATTGATTTACTTTACTACAACCTTGACTATCCTCCTACATCGGTCGGGCATCGTTGCAGTGCACTATTCATGTATATTGGGTGTCGGTGGTGTAGGAGGTCATCACATTTAGTATTAGAGCTTAGGTTGCATATTTTAACCTAAAGGATATTGTGATCCAGTATAGATAGGGTAGGAGTTCTCACCTTAAACTGGATCGAGAGTATGTATATGTAAGAGAGCGCGTACTTGTTATATATTTTGGTGTTCAAAACTATAAAATAGTGTGTATATAGTATGAAGTCGCACTGCACACACGTGTATTATGTAAGCAGAATTCCCTACAGAGAGATTGACCGTCCTTATTATAAATTGAAGGATGAGTCGTCAAACAAGGAATGCTGCTAGGAACTCCGTCTCTGGAGTCGAAGAAGGAGCTGGCTCGGGAACTGCTAATCCCGACTTGCAGATGATGTTTAATACTATGATGCAGAACATGCTGCAGAATGTTCAAGTTACCGCTTTGAACTTTGTTCTTGACGGTGGTGTTCCCATGCATGCGCCCAAAGCCGATTTCACTAAGCTGAACAAAGACTTTGCTAGTCTAGATGGCAAACCATTGCAAGGAACAGAGTCAGCGATGGAAGTGTAGAATTGGCTTGATACCTGCGAAATAATTTTCGATGATATAGAGCTGAATGATTCTATGAAAAGGCGATTGATTTCCTGACAGCTTCGATGGCAAGCCATGAACTAGTGGAACACTATGAAGGTGGCCACTCCCGAAGACTAATTCACGTGGGATCAGTTCAAAGCCCAATTCAAAGAAAAGGTTATTTACGCAACTCAAATGTCAATCTTATTCCGTAAGTTTGCGGATCTTAAGCAAGGGTAATTGTCCGTCTCCGAGTACATTATTGAGTTCGATGCCTTGTCGAAGTATGTGATGCCCTTCGTTGACACTTCATTGGAGAAGAACAAGAAGTTCATCATTGGCTTAAATGACTACTTGGAATAGAAATTCATGGGTCACATTGATGAGACTTTTGAGATGATAGTCGAGAAGACCGAGGCATGAGAGTCTCTATCCAAAGGCAAAAACTGCTATTCCTAAAGAAGAGCCGAAGTGGCAATTGGGTGGGGGAGACAAGAAGAAGTAGAATAACAAGAAGAGGAAGCAATTTCAAGGTAAGGATGGCCAAAAAAAGAGAAAAGCTGTGGTGCTCTTCTACTAGTGTGGTGTTAAGGCCCATTGTAGTAGAAATTGCAAAGTTGAGAAGAAGAAATGTTATTATTGCAACAAGCTTGGGCATATTCAAAAGGACTGTCCAGAGCCATTGAGGCAGAAGTAGATGATGAAAGCATATGCCATCAACGCTGTCCCGACTTCATAGAGTGCTCCATCAGCGAAGGAGAAGGGGAAGAGCGTCATTATTCAAGGTATCATTTCCATTTATGATGTTCCCATATATGTTTTATTTGATACTAGGACCTCACATTCCTTCATATCTAGTGCCTTGTTAGGTATATTGGAATTAAGACCTGAAATTATTGACTGACCATTGATTGTGAAGAACCTTGTTGGAGTTTCTACTAGCCTATGTATATTTATCGTGGTTTGGACTTATCGAGTCATGGATGTTCTTTTGGTTGTGATTGCTTTTTTTGGGTTTCGTTGGGTTTGGTATTATATTGGGGATGGACTAGTTTCATAAATATATGGTGATGGTGGATTGTGAAAGGTCATTTGTGATGGTAGGGATAGATGATGGATGGAAGGTAGTATTTGGCTGCCTAGAAAACGATGATGTGTTGGTCAGTTCTCTCTATTCACTTGGTATCCCACATAATGAGTTGTCATAAGTGCCTATTGCTAGGGAGTATCTAGACGTATTCGAGGAGGTGACCGAACTTCCGCCACATAGAGAGATCGAGTTCGGTATTAGTTTAGTTAAAGATGCCAGACCGATAGTGATGCCTTTGAGGAGGATGGCACCTAGAGAGCAGTGGGAGCTTGAGCTGCAAGTGAATGACCTATTACGATGAGGGTTCATTTGTAGAAGTATTTCCAAGTGGGGAGTGCCCGTAATATTCTCCACTAAGGTGGATGGGTCCCTTAGATTGTGTGTTAATTACCATGAGCTAAATAATGCAATGAGGAAGATGTTAGTCCATGAGATGATGGTTTTGATGACAACAACCTTAGAATAGATTATAAAATATAAATACTAACATTACAAGTTTAGATATATATGTATATGCAGGATCTAACCATGCAGGTATCAAGAATGAAGACTGTACAGTATAGAGATTCAAGATATCGAGATAGAAAACTCATGAGTATCAAGATTATCAAGAGTTCAAGATTTCAAGGTTAAGTTTGTTTTATTAGGAATATTTGTTAAAACTCGTAGAAAAGCACTGGCATCTTAATATCCAATTTATTCGTGGAATGGAATCCACTTCGAGCACATTAAAGGGATGGAACCCTAAGTAGGATGGAACCTACGAAAATCTAGTGGGACATTGTTTTGTATCCACTAATTTTAATTCAAATGATTTTACAAAATTATCTTGTTTTCAAAATGATTTCAAAACTTTCCTTTTAAAAGATTCAAAACTCTCTATCCTGATTTTAAATAATTTTAGCCTCAAAAACATCTTTAATTTCAAAGTCAAATTACTCCTGATTTTAAACTATCTTCAAATAATATATTTAACTTTTAAATATTTATACATAGATTTAAATATAAAATTATATTTAAATTATGTATATATTGTTCTTTATATTTACTTATGAATTTCAACTAAAGTCAAGTATATTTATAAAGTTTAAAATAGTTTTTATATAAGATAAATGTTATTTTCAAAGAAATTCAAAACATCAAAAAAGGCTATGGGATGTCGACATGCCTATAGGTACCATGTCGACATGGTGTCAGTTTGATTCAAATTTCAAATTTCAAAAGAAGTGTCTATTCGCCATAACTCTTCATGAATGGTCATGGCTGTTGTTCTTCTATAAATAGGGCTCAGTTTCAATGAATTTTTAATCACTTTTTTCTGGTTTTCACTCCTCTTCTTCTTCCACATTTCTTAATACAAATTTATACCATTACTCTGCCGAAATCAACATCGAATCATACTCGATTACTTCTAGTTTGATTCTCCATCACTATCTCTACAAATTTCTCAGTGCTATTCAGAGTTATAGACTTCTTTGTAATCTATTAGCAAGAAAAGGTGTGATTGTAGCCTTAGAAATCAATCAAAAGAGAGAAGGTGTGATTGTAGCCCTGGAAATCAATTGGGTGAACTTGTTTCCCCGGAAATCAAGTATCTCTACCCAGAGGATTGTGATCCTGGAGGGTGTACCTCGTAGCCTTGAAACCGAGGGTTGTATTTGTAAGAATTATTTTTGAAAGGAAATCTATACTTGTGTTGTAGGACTGGATGTAGGGTAACTCCGAACCAGTATAAAATCCGGTGTGTTCTTTCCTTTACTGGTTTTATTTTATATTTGCATCTGTGTTTGATTCTGTGTTCATATCTGTGTCTGATTAGTGTATACATTGTTAATAAATTAAGATAAAGTCAAAAGGATTAACAAATTTCTTAAAACACTATTCACCCCCCTCTAGTGTTAATTCTAGCCTTAAGATCCTTAATCCGCATTCTCACATTTGGTATCAGAGCGAGGTTTTCAAAATCTGAATTTTGAAAAAGTTTTTTTTTAAATGGCTATTTTTAGGATTTTATTAACACTATTTTCATATGAATATGTCACAGAATCATCATGATATTTTTGTTTAAAACTATATTTAGTTATTTTGAAAAGTCACTTGATTCTTTAAAAAGTTATTTTGTTTTGCAGGAGAAGAATTATGTCTAATGACTATTGGTTAAAAGATTTCAGATAATCATTCATCGATCAAGAAGAACAAGTGGATATATATATTAGAAATCAACAAAGAAATGGGTACCATATCAATTAAAAACTTTGGGTTCTCATCTACAACTTGATTTGATACTGTACTTCTCTCCATCTGCTTCGCAATGTCACTGGTTTCGTGTGAATCCGTCAAGAAATGACCAAGTTATGGTCAAATGAAGTTTTGGTGAACAAAAAGAAAAAGAAGGCAAAACTATCAAAGGTATTCTTCAAAATTCATCCAGAGATTTGAGTATTTTATTCCCACTCCTTTTCAGATTGTAGTTCTTGTTCTCCCGGTCGTTTTGATGGGTGGATCATCAAATTCCGATCAAAATTTAGTGAGATATGACAGTTTGAAGTTGGCTATCCAAAACTGAAAAACTGTGTACGGGACCTTCTACATTTCTTCTACTGTTCGTCTTGTTGCATCACAATACCATCCAAATTCGACACCAAACTATTACTAGATCGTAGCCCTTGCCTTCCTCTTCGACTTGCTGCTGGTTTCATCCAATTCCGTTAAGAAACGAAGGAGATATGTCTTCTAGAAGTTTAATAGTACATAGAAAAACGGGAAGAAGATGAAGAGGTGGAATTTTTATGAAAAGTGGTGACCGTTGGGCCTATTTATAGTGGTTAAAGTGTCCATTCATTCAAAATTCGAATTCAAAGTTTTGGCGCCAAGTTGATCGATCTACTAAATCATATGTATCTTTTCCATACGGTCTTCAAATTCAGCAAATGAATATACTGCGATGATCAGAAAAACGAGCCCGTCGCAATAGAACAGATCTGGTTATCAAATTCGGAAAGATATAAATATGTGGTTCACGACAATGAAGGAACAGCAAAGTTAGAAAGATGGAGTGCAAAAATTGGTACGCTTTACTATTATTTCATCTTTATTGTTGCATTTAGGAATATATATATCTATGCATTTAGTTAGGTATAGAAATTTATCTCTTTTATAAGTTTTGATATTTTGGTCCATATATCGACACACCATAGTATAAATATCGTTATACAAGTCTAAATTTTTTAAAAAGTCTTTTAAAATGTGTTTTCTTTCAAATAAAATCTACAACTAATTTATTACAACTATACTAAGTAGAAAAGCATACATTCATTCATGATTTTAACTTTTCTAATGTTATTTTTACTTCTCATACTCTATTTATTTTAAGACACTAATTTTATATTTTTAAGAAATTAGTAGAATGAATTTAGAATGTTAAAATAAGGCTCTATTTATATATTTCTTCAATTAATAAGATTGCACCACATCACATGACCGGAATTTTAGATAGCATTTCTAAAATGCTCCTTTTCTTCTGTAATGTTTTGTAAGTACTGCAAATTCGTTTTTATAGCATTTTTGTGCTTTGAAACGCTATAGAGTTTCAGAAACTTTACACAGCATTTGGTAAAAGCTACAGTTTCTATTTTATAATGTTTTGAATATATTTTATTGCAAAAACTTTTTATAGCATTCTGTAAATGCTATCTTTTCTGTTTGAAATTTTTAATTATAAAAAAAGATGATATTTAAACTAAGTATTTTTTCTATTCTTTTTAGAGTTAAATTCTAACTTATATTAGAATATTTTAAAAGTAATTTCATTTTTAAAATATTTTTTAATAATTAATTAAATTTTTTAATGTAAGAAGCCTTAATGTAACACATGTTTATTTTAGTTTTTCAATCTTTATTATTTTATTTAATATTTCATTATGATATTTTTTTTTAAAATTTAAAAGATATTTAAACATGTTTCTAAAATATTTATACCATTAATAATTTAATATAAAGGTTTTAATTAGTAAGATAAGTATTTTATAAACATGGAAGTTTGGATTATAGTAATTAAATTAAAATAATTATTTTAAATAAATTAAATAAGTAGGCTATTAATCTTTATAAAAACCATATTTGATCATATATAGTATAAGTCCTTATTCCTTAGCATTTAATTTTGATATTAAGTTTGATTACTACTTTTCACGATTATGTTACAGTTTTAATACCATTTATTACCTTTAAACTATTGTCTTTACAACTATTTCAGTCTCATTCATTAGTTTCCTTAACTTAAGTCTAGTAATTGGTGTGTTTTACCTTTGTTTGGTTGAAGTGATTTATAATAAATAGTTTGATATATGTATACATACATACATATATAGATACACACATACACACACACACACACACACACACATATATATATATATATATGCTTGTCAACTAGATATTACTTGTCGCTCATGTTTATCTTATAGCCTGAACATCTCTTACCATAGTATATATATCATCGTATCATTTTGCAAATTATTTTACTTCATTGTCATTTTATTACATTTCATTATGCATTCTATTTCATATCACATTTCATTGCATATTAAATCATAAATTACAATGCATATCATAATCATTTGCATCACAAGTCGCACTTCATTTCGCATATTATCGCATGCTACATTGCATATGTTATACACTTCATACTGCTTTACAAACTACATATTACATACATGTATATATAACGAGTGTATTTTATTTAGAGGAGGTTGTAGTAATGTCTTATAATATAGGATTATTAGTTTTTGGTTGATTTGATTGACTTGATTGACTTGTTTGAATTGTTTGACTTGATTGACTTGTTTGATTTGATTGACTTGATTGACTTGTTTGACTTGATTGACTTGTTTGATTTGATTGACTTGATTGACTTGTTTGACTTGTTTGATTTGATTGACTTGATTGACTTGTTTGACTTGTTTGAATTGATTGATTTGTTTGACTTGTCTGACATAATTGGTTTTGATGTGTGTGTTGATTGTATTGTCTAAAATATATTTATACATATTTATTGAATAATTATAGTATAATTAAGTTAATATCTTTCACAATTCATTTACTATACTTTGTTCTAGTATTAGTTTAAGGGGGAGTCTTATAGTTAGTGGTTTAGAACTAAGTTTTAGTTTTAGATCTAAGTGTTGATTTTTTATGATAACACTATCATTATAATCACATGTCATAGAGTATTACATTAAGGGGGAGTTATATAGTTTAGAGATAGTTTTTGTTCATGACAAAGGGGGAGAAATATAAAATAGGGTAGTTAGGCATAAATTAAGGGGGAGTTATTAGGATAGAAGTAATATTTTATAAACAAAGGTTGTCATCATCAAAAAGGGGGAGATTGTTAGTCCATGAGATGATGGTTTTGATGACAACAACCTTAGAATAGCTTATAAATTATAAATACTAACATTACAAGTTTAGATATATATATATATATGTATATGCAGGATCTAACCATGCAGGTATCAAGAATGAAGACTGTAGAATATAGAGATTCAAGATATCGAGATAGAAGACTCATGAGTATCAAGATTATCAAGAGTTCAAGATTTCAAGGTTAAGTTTGTTTTATTAGGAATATTTGTTAAAACTCGTAGAAAAGCACTGGCGTCTTAATATCCAATTTATTCGTGGAATGGAATCCACTTCGAGCCCATTAAAGGGATGGAACCCTAAGTAGGATGGAACCTACGAAAATCTAGTGGGACATTGTTTTGTATCCACTAATTTTAATTCAAATGATTTTACAAAATTATCTTGTTATCAAAATGATTTCAAAACTTTCCTTTTAAAAGATTCAAAACTCTCTATCCTAATTTTAAATAATTTTAGCCTCAAAAACATCTTTAATTTCAAAGTCAAATTACTCCTGATTTTAAACTATCTTCAAATAATATATTTAAATTTTAAATATTTATACTTAGATTTAAATATAAAATTATAGTTAAATTATGTATATATTGTTCTTTATATTTACTTATGAATTTCAACTAAAGTCAAGTATATTTATAAAGTTTAAAATAGTTTTTATATAAGATAAATGTTATTTTCAAAGAAATTCAAAACATCAAAAAAGGCTGTGGGATGTCGACATGCCTATAGGTACCATGTCGACATGGTGTCAGTTTGATTCAAAATTCAAATTTCCAAAGAAGTGTCTATTCGCCATAACTCTTCATGAATGGTCATGGCTGTTGTTCTTCTATAAATAGGGGTCAGTTTCAACGAATTTTTAATCACTTTTTTCTGGTTTTCACTCCTCTTCTTCTTCCACATTTCTTAATACAAATTTATACCATTACTCTACCGAAATCAACATCGAATCATACTCGATTACTTCTAGTTTGATTCTCCATCATTATCTCTACAAAGTTCTCAGTGCTATTCAGAGTTATAGACTTCTTTGTAATCTATGAGCAAGAAAAGGTGTGATTTGTAGCATTGGAAATCAATCAAAAGAGAGAAGGTGTGATTGTAGCCCTGGATTGTGATTCTGGAGGGTGTACCTCGTAGCCTTGAAACCGAGGGTTGTATTTGTAAGAATTGTTTTTGAAAGGAAATCCTACTTGTGTTGCGGGACTGGATGTAGGGTAACTCCGAACCAGTATAAAATCCGGTGTGTTCTTTCCTTTACTGCTTTTACTTTATATTTGCATCTGTGTTTGATTATGTGTTCATATCTATGTCTGATTAGTGTATACATTGTTAATAAATTAAGATAAACTCAAAAAGATTAACAAATTTCTTAAAACACTATGCACCCCCCCCTCTAGTGTTAATTCTAGCCTTAAGATCCTTAATCCGCATTCTCACAGAAGAATAAGCATCCACTCTTACGTAGTTATGACTTGTTCGATCAGCTCCATGATGCTAGGGTATTTGCTCAGTTGGATCTCGCGATGGAATTTAACCAATTGAGAATAGCGAAGGAGATATGATGATTACAACATTTCATAGACCGTTAGGTTTCTAGGAGTGGTTGGTTATGCCATTTGGGCTAACCAACGTGTTAGCATTCTTTTTTGATCTCAGGAATTGTGTCTTCAGGGGTCAACTAAGTAAATTCATGCTTATGTTTTTCAATGATATTCTCGTCTACTCATGGACAGAGGAGGAACACAAGACGCATTTAAGGATCATGCTTGAGGTGTTGAAAGAGCATCGAATGAAAGTAAAATTTTGAAAGTGTAACTTCTGGAGGAGGGAAGTAAGATTCTTGGGTCACGTTGTTTCTGAGTAGGGCATTGCCGTATATCCTGCAAAAGTCGCAGCAATTCAAGATTAGACTAGAACAAAAAATGCTACGGATATGAGAAGTTTCTTGGACTTAGCTAGATATTATAGACGATTTATATAGGACTTCTCCAAAGTAACCGCACTGTTGACTCAGTTGATGAAAAAGAATCAAACTTTTACTTAGGATGTGAGATGTGAGCTTGCATTCGTGAATCTGAAAGAAAAGTTGACGAGTGTGCCAATATTAACTATTTCGAGTGGGAATGAAGAGATGACGGTATACATTGATGATTGTGGTAACGGATTGGAGGCTGTATTGATGCAAATGAGCAAAGTTGTTTCATATTCTAGTCGACAAGTGAAGCCACATGAGAAGAAATACCCGACCCATGATTTAGAGTTAGCAGCAATTATGTTTGCGCCAAAGATCTAGAGTCACCATCTTTTAAGAGAAAGGTTCGAGCTGTTCACCAACTGTAAATAATTGAGGTACCTCTTTTCGCCGAAGGATCTTGACCTTTGTCAACACTGATGGCTAGAGTTCCTAGCCTCCTATGACTTTGATATTTCATATACACCAGGGAAAAGGAATGCAAATGTCGATTCCTTGAGTAGGAGACATGCCAACTTGGAAGTTATGTTCCTAGAGTGGATGTAGTTAGAGTATATTGTTGGTTATGATTTCTGATCGAGATGCAAGCTAGAGCCATATATTTGGCTAGCTTGACTATCAGGTCTACTCTAATTGAGAGAATCGGTATGAGTTAGAGGCGTGATGCCAAATTAGCTAAGATTATTTCTAGGATTGAAGCTGGAGTAGAGTATGAAGAGATGAGATAGTGCGGACTTGACCGAGATGGTTGGCTTTATAAAGGCCGAAAATTATTTGTTCCTAATGTCGATGGGTCGAAGGATGAGTTGCTATGAGAGTATCATCATTCAAGATTGACTATCCATCCTAGTAGTAATAAGATGTACCACAATATGAAGTGGACCTATTATTGGGAATGGATGAAGAAAGATGTTGTGACATTCATCTCAAAATGCATGAACTGCCAGTTGGTTAAGGCAGAGCAGAAGAAGCCTAGTGGATTAACGCAACTGCTAGAAGTTCTCCAGTGGAAGTAGGAACAAATTTTTATGGATTTCATCGATGGGATGCTGAGGACTAGAGCAGGGTATGACAACGTTTGGGTCATTGTCGATCGGTTAACCAAGAGCATCGGATTTGTACCTATCAAGTCAAGTAGAACATCATCCAAACTGGTCGAATTGTATGTGAAGTGGATAGTACGATTCAATGGTGTGCCGAAGAGCATTGTAAGTGACCGAAACCTATTGTTCACTAGTGGGTTTTGGAAGAGCTTACAAGAGGCGATGGGGACAGAGCGACATCTAAGTACAGCTTATCATCCTTAAACTGACGGCTAGGCTGAGAGAGTGAATCGTATCTTAGAGGATCTTTTATGGTTTTTTATACTCGACTTTAGAGGCTTATGGGATGATTACTTATGTCTCGTTGAATTTGCATACAACAACAGTTATCAGTCCAACATCGGTGTGGCACCATTCGAGGCATTACATGGCCGATCATGCAACGCTGCTTCATGTTGGTGGGAAGCGGATGCAAAACTGATACTTGGGTCATATACGATTAGAGGAACCTCGACGAAGATTGAGATCATTCGACAACGGATGAAAGCTGCTCAAGACAGACAGAAGAGCTATGATGATAAGAGACATAGAGATTTAGAATTCTCTATCGGTGATATGGTATTTGTCAAGGTCTCTCTATTAAAGAATGTAATTTGGTTCGGTAGTAAAGGAAAATTGGCACTGAGACCTGTCGGTCCTTTTTTGATACTAGAGAGGATTGGGAGCCTTGCTTACAAAGTCGACTTACCTCAAAGAATGGTAGTAGTGCACAATGTGTTCCGGGTTTCTCACTTGTGGAAGTTTGTGCACGACTCAGGCATAACAATCGCACCGGATCAACTAGATGATATCGAGATTGAAACAGAGGCTTCGAGACCTCGTAGGCCTATTTGTATCGTTGGATATGATATGAAGCAGCTTAGGAGAAAGACAGTGAAGTTGGTGAAGGTTCAGTGGAGCGAAAGCATAGGCGATTGCACTTGGGAGAGCATGAGGATAGCTTATCCATAGCTCTTTACTTGGTGAGACTTTCTATTTATCGTTTTTACTTTCACTTATGATATCATGAATTATATCTTAGAATAGTATCCTACATGCTAGGATAGACTTGGATGTTTCCTTTTTCATTTGATTGTTGTGTATGCATATTTGATGTGATGGTTCCTTATGATTGTATATGGTCGTGAGGGATAACCATATTGATTTTGTTCGAAATTTCGAGGGCGAAATTCCTAAAGGTGGGAGAATGTAACGACCCATATTTTACGTATCGAATGACCATAAAATATTAATATTATTTTTTTCATTTTTATTTAGGATCAAACGATTCTATAACTTCGAGAAATGACTACTAGAGACATTTTTCATCCTTGGAATTTTTATCGAAAAATTTTGACCTTGAAAATATTATATGGCCTATAACTTTTGATAGGAGCTGAATTGGGGTCTAAAACCACTTCCATTAGATCAGGATAATGGTTTCTCTTTTTATAAAGTGGTCATAATTGAAAAACAGACTTATTGTTAGGGAGGTCTGACTGTTTGAAGTTTCATTTGATTTTGAACAGCTTAATGGGTAATTAGTGAGTTAATGGTTAAGCCTAAAAGCCCATTTTGAGATTAGCATGATGATAGGGATGATGGTACTTTCATCCATCATTTCACACTTCCCAAAAATAAAGAGAAAACCTCCATTAACCACTTCTTAGCCAAAAAGCCATCATATACTTTACTTAGCCAAAACTTGCTATTAAGGAGGGGATTAGCGAGATTAGCACTTGGATTAAAGATTTGAGTACCGTAAAAATGGGACGTTGATTATCGTGATGGGTAGTCAAGTCCTCGAGCATGATGGCTTAGGTGAGTTATCAAATATCCAACACACTGAGTAAGTGAATGTGAGGATGGGTGATGGATGCTATGTTTGCTTGATTGCTTATCACCACAGGGATGTCACATGATATAGATGTTATTGATGTAGATATTTGGTAACCCCTTAGTACTTTGATGTATAATACACCCATGATGACTATGATGTAGATTAGTGTATATCTTATGTATGTGCTAACTCTGTGGATGGAGGAACATGTTAGGTATGATTTTCCATACTATTTGTCCTAGTATATTGAATTTATAGTATTTGAGACTTTCTACCACCCATACCAGACTATTGTGTGACTTAGGATTTTATGCTTTGCATCTTATTATTATGTGTACTCTTAAATGAGTAAATTAAGGATATCAGGTCTGTTGCGCACATGTAGTTGGACGGAGGATGGGCAAGAGGTCATACTCTGATACAACTACATTTACTTATTATGATTTGCTATTCCACTACATAGCACTATAGAGCTTGCTAGTGCCTTTATTATCAAGATACATTTTTTTAGGCGTTATTATTGATGTATAACTCTATCACTTATGTTGTATACTGTATGTACTTAAGTACTCTGATTTATTTTGATTCATCCAGTTATTACTGCCTCGCTCGTTTTATATTTGAGATGTTTATTATTATTATTTTATTCGATGCATTATGAGATACATGATAGGAAAGCAGACTTACCGTTAGGGAGTTATGGTTTGAAGTTTCACTTGATTTTGAACAGCTTAATTGGTAATTAGTGAGTTCGTAACTAGGCCTAAAAGCCCATTACGGGATTAGCGTGATGATGGGGCTTTTGGGACTTCTCTCCATCATTTCACACCTCTCAAAAATATAGAGAAAACTTCCATTAACCACTTTTTAGCCAAAAAGCCACTCTAAACCTTATTTAAATTAGCCAAAATCTATCATTAAGAAGGAGACTAGTGAGATTAGCACTTGGATTGAATATTTGCTATTGGAGATCACTTGGTGCTGCTATGGATTCTTGGATTTCATGCATTTTGGATTTCTTTGGATTTAAGTGAGTGGTTAGGACCTCTCACTGACTAATTAGCCATTATACACCTTAAAATGATTTTGAAACTCTAAAATATGTTTTAAACCCTATTTAATCATATACATAAATTTCAAACGATTTGGAAAATATTATGAAATTCATATTCTTATGGATCTCCTTGTTCTCATGGATTCTCTTCTTTAGATTTAGGATTCACTTTGATGTGTATGGATATATGCTTGTTAGGATATATTGTATGTAATATATGCTTTAATGTATGTTTGTTGAACGGTTGAAAATCTCGATTGAATGGCGATTTAGTTATAAGAATAGGGTATGGAGTGCGATCCATAGCGTAGGTCAAGAAGGACCCCCTAAAGCTGCATTTCAAGTTTCAAGTTGTATGAAGTTTGTTTGCTCGAGTTATGGACAATTGAAAATGGATCAGTAGCGATTTGGAGACTATGGACTGGTGGAAGATTGCTACGGGACGTACTCATGTCATGGGATGGATTGCTTCGGGTCTTAGAAGGATTTTCTTCAGGTCGCGAGTAAAGATGGATCCATTATGTGACGAAAGTGAAAAAGTCTAAGTGATGGATCGGTAGTGTGCTTGCCTCAAGTATTGGGATGTTTGCTTTGAGTCATGAGAGCTTACTCGGGGTATAGGATGATGGAGCAAAGAATGAGGAAATTGGCCAAGGCATGGATGAGTAGCTATGGATGAGTATCGATCCATGGGGTACCAAATGGTGATGATGATGGTTCGGTATAGGAAAGTTTTCACGTGGAAGAACATGGCTTGTCGCATTGAAGTGTGGGAACAGTGGTGAGATGGAACGCTAATGATGAATTAGGGTCTGTTGGATCGGTAGTGATTGAAGACAAGGTTGCTTCGAGTTCTTCCTATGCTTGCTTCAAGACGTGGTGCCATTTTCTTCGAGTCTTAGGTGTGTTCACTTCGAGCTCATGCCAACCCACACACTTAGCCAAATATGGCCAACTATTGGGTCGGTACTGAACCATAGGATTTGGTGCCAGTTTCAACGATGACAACATGTGATTGGAAGTTGATGATCCCATGATGGGAAGTGATGGCTTCGATGATGGATAACTATACTTTGAAGGTGTAGAGTAGGTGACTATATGTCAGATTGAAGAAACTGCTGGAGGAGGGTTACGGGACAAATGATGACATTCTGCGGCTAATGATGGCTGTCGAGAATAGTTTCAACCACAACGACTTCAGATGGGTGTTATAAGGGCAGTTCCAAAACAAGCTCTGCTACAGATGACGTGTGCAAGGGGATTATTGATACTAAAGGTTTCTATAGTACTCGTAAAGAAGGTATGCACTTGGAGCATGATGGCTCCTTGTTTTCATATGAGAGGTTTGTTACCCTGGACTAACGTGTTCGTTAGTCTAGTTCCTGACCTATTGAGTGTCATGGATTTGAGTACCGTGAAACCGGGACATTGACTCTCGTGACAAGTAGTCAAGTCCTCAAGCGTGATGACTTGGGCAAGTTATCAAATATCCAACGCACTGAGTGAGTGAATGTGAGGATGGATGATGGATGCCATGTTTACTTGATTGCTTATCAGCTTAGGGATGTCACATGATGTAGATACTCTGACGTCCCTTAGTACTTTGATGTATAGTACACCCATGATGACTAAGGTGTAGAGTAGCAAGTATCTTATGTATGTGCTAACTCTGTGGATGCAGGGAAAGGTTATATATGATTTTCCATACTATTTGTCCTAGTATATTGACTTTATAGTATTTAAGATTTTCTACCACTCACACTAGATTGTTGTCTGACTCGGGATTTTATGCTTTGCTTCCTATTATTCAAGGTACTCTTAATTAGAGATATCAAGTCTGGTGAGCATGTGGAGCTAAATAGAAGATGGACAGGAGGTCATACTCTCGTATTACTACATTTACTTATTATGATTTTGTAACGACCCGTAATTTTCGATAATTAAAATTAGTTAATTTAATAAGGTTTTGTGATTTAATGTTGGAAGAAAAAAAATTGATTTAATAGTAAGAATATAACTGGAATGAAATGTAATAGTATTAATTTAAGGTAATTGATAACTGCTTTAAATTTAATTCCAATTAATTAAAATGATTAAAAAGTTATAATTGGTTATAGATTGTAAATTAATTGTAATAATGTGTGTATTAATTGGTAATTGGATTAAAAGAGTAATTGATAATTTAAATGTTGTATTAACAAATGAAATAGTATGTAAGAAATTGTAATTGAATAAAACTAATGGTGTATAAATAATTACAACATTTGTTGTAAATAATCAACTTATAAATGTGATTAAATTAAGCTAAAGGTGACAATTGTTATTTGTTACCTATTTGTTTTACTTATTGAAATAAAATTGGAAATAAATTGCAATAAATGTAATTAAATATTGCGTTAATGGAAATTAAGATGAAATTGGAGGATATTAATGTAATAAGATACATACCAAGGTTAACTATGTACATAGAGTAATGATTGATTAAATAAAGATATTGAAATCTAATTAAACCAATTTATTGGAAATAGAATATAATTAATTGGAATTTAATGTAATTAAATATTGTGGTTAATGTGTGAAAAGGCGTTAATTGTAGAAAATGAGGGTAACAAGAAAGAAACCTATATTAACAATTTCATAAGGTATTGGTTGATTTAATAGTAGGAGTGTAAATCAAAATAAAAGAATAAAAATGAATAAGTTTAGTAAAGGAGTAAACATATGTTTATTTATTTGAAATGTTTGGTAGCTGAAAGATTAATTGTAGAGATGAGAAACTATTATTTAGTAAGAAATGTGTAATTACCGTTTGTATCCAATAGTGTATAAATATGTTTAAATTACTATTAGATAGGAAATAATTGTTCTACTTCTCATTACATTCATTTAGTCCATTTTGAAACTTAATCAACTAAAATTAATGTAATTAAAAAAATTCAATTAATTAGAGAGAGAATGCTAAATTGTAAATTAATAGGTGTAATTAAAAGTAGCTTATGTTTTGTGAAAATATAAGGAAAGATTGATTTAATGAAAAGAACATTTACATCAAATAAAGTGAATGTTTCATTTGTGAATGTAGGTTTAATTTCATTAAAATAAAGAATAGAATGATTGATTTTAAAGGAAGAAATATATGTTTGTTGAACCGTGTTTTAGCTTACAGATTGATTACAAGAATATGAAAATAATCTATTTCAAAGTTATTTATTACTCTTGTGTATAAATAACAAATTTATAAACGTGTTTAAATAAACAATTGTTCTATTTTTTCATCCATTTTAGTTGTCTGTTTTGAAATTTAACTTTGTAAGTAATTACAATTAATGTAATTCAAATATTTCAATTAAAAGAAAAGAAAACGTTGATTGTAATTAATAGATTTAATAAAAGAAACGCACGTTTTGTGTTAAACAAAAAGGGCGTTTTAATGGAAATAAAAGATCGTTTTGGGAAAACCAAATTGAACGTTTTCATTTTTAAGGTAATTAAAAAAAATTATTATGCGTAGATAAAAACCTAAATGCGTACAAATTTGAATATTATTTGAGTTAATGAAGTTAATTTGGTTACGTTTCAAAAAAATTGAATTTCAAAGGGTTGTGCGATGTACATGGTCCCTCGTTTCTTTTGTTATTAATTGTTGCATGAATGTTTTAAAATAGTTATCTTATTATTAATACTTGATCCGTTCATTTCTCCTTCTATTTAATACCCGAGCCTAGACTTTTGAGTTGTATTTAATTCTTGCGACCTTATTTTCACGTATACAAAATTTTACTTTTATTTGGTTTGCAAACTTTCCCATTCCTACGTACATTTTGATATGCATTATTAATGCCTGGAGCTTTCGAAATAAAACGTGACATTTATTTTATCCCTCCACCTTCATTTCCTAATTATAAATAACCTGCAGCTAATTTCTTCATTTGCGTTTTGTTTCTCCTGACACCTCATATTCAAAAGCTCTTATTCTTGCAAATCCAAAAGCTTTCTTTTATGAAACATGATTTTTTTTTCATTTTTCCGTACACGTCCTGTCCACATCTTAGTTGTTCTTCAATCTTTTCCTTAAGCCTCATCTTCAGGGAAACGTAAGTATTAAAATTTGTTTATTTTTTTTATGCGTACTAATTATTATTTTAATAATATTTCTTATAACATGAATATCTTTTGCATATAAACTTTGATTCACGCATGATTTTTTCTGTTGGATTCATTTTTAAATTCCGGACAACATGAAATTAATTTAGTTGAATTTGGAGACTATTGAGTTTTTGTGCTTCTGTTTAGATTTTTATGGGCTAAAATCAAAGGTGAGTGTTTTAACCCACTCACAACTACTAAATTATCTTATGTTGGTTAAACTAAATTTATGATGTGAATAGAAATTGATTGATTGATGTTTGGTATATTTAAATTGTCATTCTAGTTAAATATGACTTTTATTGCATTTAATCGGCATTTAATTTAATATTAAATTTAAATTCATCAATTTATACTTGCTATTGATAATCAGTTAGCTATTGATGTTTATTGATTGATTTAGATGATGATTTTGATGGATGTTTGATTGTTGATATTGGATGACTGGATGTTATATTTTTATATTGTTATAACACTGCAAGTTCCCTATTGGTTGAAATGATACATACCCGAACGATATATAGATTAGGAAAAAATCGTTATGGGTTGAAATGATAGACTTGAGCGATTTTATGGATTTTATTTAATTCGGGATTGCGGTTTGAAATGATATATAACCGTAAATCTTTAAATTTCGGGTTGAAATGATAAATATCTGTATCACTTGACCATAGGGTAGGAAAATTATATACGGATACCGGATTGGTTAAATTAAATGATTTTTAATTCCTTAAATTTGGAATTCAGTTAACTGGCATTTTGAAATAGAAACTGATTTATATAAACTGAATTATTTTCGATAATCCAAGTATTATTGTTGAAATTAGAATTGATTTAATGAATTATTCAAAGGATTTAAATTTGAATTTCAAAGTTGAAGTGTCAAATATAAATGAATTTATCGGAATTGAGTTACTGAAAATGTTTGAATATAACTTTGAAATTTATTTTAAACTAATTTAAACTATTTTAATTAATTTAAACTATTTTAATCAATTTAAAACTAATTAATTTATTTTAATCTATTATAACCTATTTAATCTATTTTACCTATTTTAAACTAATTAAATTTATTTAATCTATTTTAAATCTATTTAATATAATTTAAATCTATTTAATCTATTTTAAATATATTTAATCTATTTAAAACCTACTTAATATAATTTGAATCTATTTAATCTATATTTAATTTATTTAAATCATTTTACATCTAATTAAATCTATATTTAACCTATTTAAATCATTTTAAAAATCTTATTAATCAAATTTAAATTTATTTAAACTATTTTTCTATTTTAAAACTATTTTAAATTATTTTGAAACTATTTATGATATCTAAACTATTTTCTAAAATTTCAAACTGTGTAAAGTTGAAGTATTTATATTTAAATCCTTGATGATGATACAACCTAAGTTGGAATTTGGAATTGATACCTTTTGTGAATTGACATATTTGAGTAAATATGATGATTTTGGAACTAGGATTTAAATAACCTATCTTACGATAAATTCAAAAGTGAATATGACTTTGAAAGTGAACATAGTTTTGAAAGTGAATATGATTTCGAAAGAGGTATGATTTGAAATCGAATATGATATTTTGATATAAATTGTGAATTGACTTTTTGAACTGTAAAAGAACCATCCGGTGTGAAATAAGCGTTTGGTTGTTAAAGAGACCGGGGTCGGATATTGTCATACTCTCTGCCAATACCGAAAACCACTTTAACAACTGTGTACGTGGTGGAGATTCCAGAAATGAAGTAGGATGGTTTGGTGAACGATTCTATAAGAGGTATTTACAAGACCCTGACTCTCGTGAGTCAGCTTGATGTGGCTAAAACAAGAGCTATACCGGACCAAGTGAGGTCATTCCTCCTATCGGGCACATTTCTTCGATACTATATTTTGACTTTGTGATTGTTTTGGTGGACACCCCTTGATTTTGATTATGGGAGTGTGTCCGAGGTGGACGGTAGTAGCTGCTATGCGTTACCACCAGTCCGGGAGTGCAATTGGTATATCTTCCCTGGGCATTGCCTCGCATGCCTTGTCGCATGCCATATTGCGCCTTCTACGAGTTTGGTTTGTACCATACCTATGGAGTGCCCTCTGATAGCCCTCTAGTTTACGGAGGAATTACTGTACTGTATAGACTATGGGAATATATATATAATGTGTTAAGGGGGATATGGGTAACGCCTTAACGCTATTTTAATACTTTACTTTACAGTAGACACTATTATAATAGCGTATTGTACTACATAGTAGATAGTTTAACGGATCCTTAGGAGGTGGAAATCCCGAACATCTCTTAAGTTATTGCACTCACGTTAGACACTGGATAGGAGATGTCAAACCTCGTAAACATCTCCGATGTTGTTACACTCATATTTATTTACTGTTGATTTAACTTACATAAGATCTTTTAGTTCTGACTCGAGTGTTTTGTCTTTTCAATTTGCTCGGGTCAGTCTGAGCTTTTCAGTTTATCGAAGACGGCCTTTTGGAGGATGAAGACGAAGATTTTGAACTAGTATTATTTATTATATTTATTCCACTGCATCATGTTGTTCCGCTGCATTTATTTATTATTTATTCTTGTTGTATGTAACTCTGATTTGTATTATAAAGGTTTAATCAATGTTATTTGTAAACAGCTTCATGAACTGTTTAGTTGATTATTATATTTTGTCATTCCATTGCGAGATTCTGTATTTGTTTTCTTTCTTTCTCTGCTTTTTCTTATTTACCCCATAACAATCTGCCCTTTTGAATGGTTTGAGTCCAACGTGTGTGTTTTCTTAAAACATCCAAAAAGGCAGGCCGTTACAGATTTTCTATTCTGTTACGCAATACTATAAGACTTGCTAGTGCCTTTATTATCTAGAGATAGTTTCTTTATGAGTTATTATTTGATGTATAACTCAATCACTTATGTTCTGTACTGTATGGATCTGAGTACTCTGATTTCTGTGATTCATCCAGTTATTAATGTCTCGCCTGTTTTATAATTGAAATGTTTATTATTGTATTTTATTCGATGCGCTGTGTGATATACAATAGGTTCTGTGATGATTGGTTTACTTTACTACAACCTTGACTATCGTCCTACTTCGACCAGACACCATTACAGCGCACTATACATGTATATTGGGTGTTGGTGGTGTAGGACGATTATCAAATTCTTAGTCAGAAAAATTTGATTTGTAGGGTTGCTTAGAAGGTTATCATGTGTAGAAGCAAGCAAAACCATAATGCTTTTTGATTTTTGAACTCCTCTCCCAATGTTGATCCTGCTCTAATCTGTCAAAGTCGTTCATAAGACCTTTGGGTTTTGTTGTAATTTGTAGATTCTGTACATAGGATTGCCAAAGTTTACTTAATCCAAGAATGCTGCAAGTCAATTTGAAAGTCAATATGTTCATCCTAGAAATTAAAAAAATTAAACCAAGGGAAGATTTTCTTGTTGTTCATGTCCCACTTAAGGATAGTAGGATCATGGTCATAAAGAGTTGGGGATGCAACAAAGGCAGCAAGGGAATGCTAGAGAGAAAAGGCTTCAAAATAAATGAAAGCATGGTCTAGTTTGCAATATGTTCTGGGTATGTTATGAGCTTTGTTGTTCCATGTAAAGATAAGTCCATAAGTACTGATAGACTTTAGGTTAGAGGTGGGTAGGCAATAAGCAAACGATATCATTATGTCTGTTGAGACTAATATATGTAACACTCTCCATACGATGGATGATGATTTAGTCATGATTGTTGGAGAAACTAAGGGGTTACTATTTGTGATTGTTTGAAAAAATCACATAACAACTTGGCGAGAGTCTTTTATATGTTAATACAACTAAGTCAAAATAGAAGATCTTATAGTACTGACGTATAGTAATCGTCTGACTTGGGGGTACCATCAATCTTAAGTAGCTAGACTATTATTTGATTATGGTTATACACTTAGCATGGAAACCTTGTTACAACCATAGTTAGATATCTGAACTGCTTGAAATGAAACACTACCTAAGAGAGTATTCATCTCCTTCATTGTAGAATGTTAATTCATCATAATTGGCAGTCAACTTGAAAGTCAAAAATATCTGGCCAGAGTAAACCGATTAATTGATAAATGTTATTAGATTAAGCTAAGGACTTTAAAGTTGTCTATGCAATTAAATAAGGCTATTTGTAGAGTTTCTGAGTATAGACAAAATTTTAGATAGCTAAGTGATATAATGATGACTAAAAGAATAAGTGTACAAAATGTCGTTGCTAGGGGTGAGCTAATTATAGATTTAAAATTGGATTTCCTCTAAATTATATGTAAGTGTTGAACTTGTGCTTAATACTTTATTTCAGCAAAGTCTGTACATGCTTCAGTATTTTTTTTAAATATTAACCGAGGACCGAGATCATTTTGGGGAGTCAACACAACCGCGTCATTAGTTATTTCCAAATTTGACCAATGTTAAAATTAATTTATAAATGTTATAAATTAATAATAAAACTAATAAAAATATTGTGTTAAAATTTTATGGCATTTCAAATTCTTTATTTAAAGCTTAAAATTGTTCAAAAAAGTATAAAAGTTATATGTCGGTTCGATTGAAAAATGAGCTTAAATAATACAATTAATTGATTGATTCTAATAGGAGTTAATAGGTATTTTGACGTGACAAAGTCAATAGGAGAGGTCGACCATATTAGAAAGAGGGTATGGAGAACTAGTCTTCTAGGGTTTGAGATAAAGGGGAAGATAATTTTATATCACTTTGGCTATAAATAGGTAGCCTCCATTTCATTTCTCCTTAGAAGGTGAATGGATATAGCTCTTGCCTCTATTGGACATTGGTAAGCCAAGGTGATAGCTTTGCAGCCTGTAACCAGGGAGAAGAACAAAGTGTTTGAGGAGGAAACAACCAACAAACAATGTGCTCGAGTGTCGGCCAAATTTCAAAGGTGGAAGTTACTAGTTCTTTTTTATATTATTCATTTATATGTATATTACCACCTCTATGCTTGCTATCACATATGTATATATTGTTGGATCTGGAATAATCTTCAGCAGGTGGAATGGGTGAATCAAAAAAAATTACTTAGGCCTTTAAAGTCTAACATTTACGGTAAATCAAATCTAGTTATTTTAAATAAAATGATATTTTATTTAATTTTCTTGATTTAAGTAATGTATGTTAATTAATTTAACATTTGTATATTATGAGTATATCAATATATACCTATGTGCATATATCTGGTGTGTGATGTGCAACATAGCAAATTATGCATAGTTAATGTATACATATATAAATGTTGGGATTTACATCTTTTAAGTACACATTCATCATTTGTGTATGTATTCATTGTCTCAAAACATCATTAACTATATATATATAGACACACACACAAAGATATATATATATATGCTTATGTACACATGTATGTATGTATATGTATATACATTTGAAAATATTTATTTATATCAAATAAAACAAAATGTTAAAGTATCCAACTTGATTTTGATTAAGTCACAAGGATTTAAATTCAAATCTTTAAAACATTTTTTGTTGTTTTAAATTTCAAATCCTGATCTTTAAAATATCAATTATAATATAGAATATTAACTTCAAGTCCCAATTTGTTGTTTTAAATGTAAAGCAGGTCTCTGTCTATAATTTTTTTTAAACAGGTCCCTACTCCTTTAACGTCACACCCGACCATAACCACCATCGTCTAACTCGTTTAATTCCAATCTTTTAAATACAATAACTTTTTATAGATTAATCAGATTTAAGAATCATTTTCACCACAAAACCACAAATTTAATAAACATTCTAGTGACATGTCGTTAATGTCTAAAAATAATTTTTTAATAGCAGTTTTAACTGATTTATGTAATGCAATTATTCTGTGTCACCACACTATGCAACTACATTTATATAATTGCTTTTATATTAGATGATAATAACTTTATACAATTATTTTTGCATTATAATAATGCAGTTATTATCTTCAACCTAATTGAAAGGAATTTGTTATTGAATTATGCAATATGCTTGCATTTGAATATTGTAATTGCACTTATTTGATGTGATAATAATTTTGATTGTATTTGATAATTTGTTCAAACTTAATGCAGTTATTATTTAATCACATTAAGAAAATGCAGCTATAATCTAACAACATTTTTTGAGTTAATTTAACAGCATTTGATTTATTAAATTCATTTATGTGAAGCAATAATATTTGTGCTATATTTAACAATTTTATTCAATCTAAGTGTAGTTATACGATGTATTAATAATTTTAACTGCATTAAGAAATTGCAATTATAATTTAACAACATGCTTTGAATCAATTTAACCACATTTGAAGATTTTTACTAAATTTATCCGATGTAGTAATAATTTTTATTACATTTGATAATTTTATTCAATCTTCATGCAGTTATAATTTGACTGCATTAAGAAAATGCAGGTATAATTTAACTGCATTTTTGAATTATGCATGGTCGCATTTAAATATTTGAATTGCATTTATATGATGCACTAACAATTTTGGTTGTATTTGATGATTTATTTGAACTTAATGTAGCTTAAGTTTAATTGCATTAAGCGAATGTAATTATTATTTAAATATGTTTCTTGAATTGTGCAGTTATGGTTGCATTTGAATATTCTAACTACATTTATGTGATGAATTAATTAGTTTGGTTACCTTTTATAATTTTATTCAATCTTATTGCAATTATTACTTAATCGCACTGAGAAAATGCAATTATAATTTTAACTGAAGACCAAATATGTGCTGGAACCATAAGTATTGGTTTTGATAATAATAACTGGGTAAATATTGGTAATGATGATCACATAGCTGGAAGAGTACAAGGAAAAAAAACTAAAAAAGTACAAGACAACCAGTAGTCAATGTTATAGTGTATCAAGTCATCAAATTAATTATTAAAGATCCTGTAGCAATTCCTTGAATTTTCTCTTCTAAAACTCTTTATTTTATTCCCTAAAGTTATTTTATAAATATTCTATTTTTGTTTCACAAGTTAAACGAGTTAAAACAATCTTTATAAAGGAGTTGGAACTTTGAAGAAGGGCATGATGAGGTATCCTTGTGAGTATGTCGACATACTAACGTTGAATGCAACTTTTCATTTCAAACGTACGAACACTTCCTTTCACCTTTCACAAAGGAAGATCAAGTTTGGAAGATTCTAAATTCAATTTCAAGTGAATGGAATCAAAAAACTTTAGCAATAGAAGAGGCTAATGATATAAGTCATATGAAAGTAGAAAGGTTAATGGGGAATTTAATGTCATACAAAGTTCAGTTGCAAGGAAGAAAGGAAAGCTAGGAAAATGAAAAGAAGTCGCTCGCTTTCAATGGTACAATAGATGAACAAAGATCAGACAACGACAATGAAGAGAGTATATATGGAAAGAAATTTCAAAAATTCTGAAATACAGAAAGGGGAGCAAGTTCAGAAGGATAGACAACAACAACTCTGGAAGTTCTATAAAGTGTTTCGAATGCAAAAATACTGGACTCTTAAAAGGGACTGCCCAACACTGCAGAAATCAAAGGACTCTTCAAACACATATTCAATCAAAAAGAGGAAAAGAGCGTTCACATCAACCTGGGATGATTCTGACACCACTTCAAGCAACACAAGTTCATATGCAGAAAATGCATATCATTGCTTTATGGAAGATGAGGAATAAAGCTCTAAATAATTCAATAACTCTAAACTTTACTTATTTTTTTACAGATAATTAGGAATATTCATGATAGTATATGCATATTTGAAGTTGTTATGAATTAAATAATATGATTAAAATAGAAATGACATTTGAACTAGATAATGATGTATGTAATAAAAATAAATTTAGATCTTTTATATGTGCATGTACATAATAAATATAAATAATTAAAATCTTGTTAAAACAAAGTTATAAATAGATTAATTAAAATATTGGATCAAAATTTGTTAAAATTAAAACAAATTTATTTTCATTAATATATAAATTGAAACAAGATATATATTTAAAATATTTATTTAAAGAAATATAAATTAAATAGAATATTTTAAACAATAAGATAAGAATAACAGTACATATAGATAATAGTTAGTTAATAAAAATATATCTGGTTAAATTGAGATAAGAATAAATGAATTGGATATTTCGGCATATATGTCGGCAAATAGGGATGACTATGTCGACATACTCATGTTGGAAATGGTACATCTTTTCAAATTTCGAACTTTTAAGTTCACTCTCATTTTTATAAATTCAAAATTTAAAAAGGCAGATTTATTGATTATCATATGCATATCTGATGCCTAATTATTCACTTTATCTCATTCATCCATTCACACATCGGTTTATTTCCAAATTCAAAATCAAATACAAATTTTATTCTCTCTTTTCTCTTTAAACAAATTGCTTCATCATCTTAAACCACTAGACTCTCCTCAAAAATTAGAAATCGACTTTAAAATGATGAGGAATTAATGAAAGCATTCATAGTTACAATGAATACGCTAATGTATTTTCTGATAGATTAGCAAACTTCAGTGATTTTCCTTCTTATGACGTAATTTCTCTTTGTATTAAAAATTGTATTTTTGGTTTAGTTGATTCTTCTCAAAATGGTTTTCTGTTATTCAAATCTTGTCAAAATATTTTATGAAAATTTAAACGGGAAATTTTATCATGGAAATGATGATCAAATTTAGAGTAGTGTAAAAGACACTATTATTATTGTGGATGCAAATTTACTGGTTGAAAATTTGAGTTGCAAAAATAGTGGCAATGACCTTTTGGGGGAAATTAATTATGAAAATAATGAAGTTTTACATGATTTGTTTGAAAATGATTTTGAAGTTGAATTTAAAGGGAAATTTTTTAGGCCAAAAGCAAGGCTTATAAGTTTGATTTTGCAACAAAGTATAACTCCCCAAATTAGAAATTATAACAATTTTACTTCGAGAATTTGCATGTTTTGTTTGAAATTATTTTTTGAAGTTGAATTAAAAGGGATAAATTTAGGCCTAAAGCAAGGCTTATGAGTTTGATTTTGCAAGAAGTAAAACACCCCGAACTCAGAATTATAACAATCTTACTTCGAGAGTTTGCAAAGCTTTGTTTTCAACTTTTGCAAAAAGGGATATAAATTAGGCACAAGTCATTCTTTTTGACTTTTTAGCCAAAGATGTTTCTAGGCATGGACATACACTTGATCATGGAGTGTATTTGAGAAAAAAAATATTACTTTAGATTTGATTTAAGTGAAGAATCCACTTCCAAAAGAAAGCCATTTGATAAGAATAATCTTTCTCTTATGCATATTCCATATGAATTTGTACCATATCAAACTCTTGTAGAAAAAAGAAAAGATTGGCTATGAAAGATATTTGGAAGAAATTATGGAATAAGAGTGTTAAACTGGAAAATGGCACAACATGCAAAAATGAATAGAAACTAAGAGATCTAGCTAAAATAGTAAATAAAACAAATAGTTTTTAAAGTGGTTCTGCAAATCTACGGCCCATGCCCACTGTATTATTACTGATTATGGGTTTTAGTCACAATTACAAAGGTTTGGCTAGTCTAACAACTTAGAATAGCTAAGAATAACTTCCTTTGTGACTAGGGATGAGTAGAGATAGAAGACGAAGAAAGAAACCACCAAAAGTCATTTTTCGAATGCCATAGGTGTTATATTTATATGGAAATCGTCCAACAGAATCGCCAAGTCTCAGTATACCAGGTCTAAATTCAGATCTGAGAATATAAGAAAGGAAGACGGAGCCCACAGAGTTAAAAATTCATCTCGATTCCGAGCAGAAGTGGTCTATACTGATCCGAAATTATAGGGGAAGGTTGTTTCATCTTCCTTCTGTTGGTTTTCTATCTTTAATCCATCATGCTCTGAGCATTTTTCTTTAGAACTCATGCTATTTCCAAGAGGTCCTGATATTTCTAGTACATGTCTTCTTTCCTTCATAACTTCCTTGGAGTTTTTCATAACTCCTTGAGAAATGGGCCCTATAACGATCACTCGAGTCAACTATCCATGAGTTATAACTTTAGAGTCCCACACGAGGCATAAAAAATGTTCAATACCGATCATAAAGTGATTGATATTGACATCTTTTTTTGCTCCATATTTCCTCCAACTTCTCCAAGTTTCTTCTATTAGACTTCCAAGCATATTTCTAAGTCTATGAATTGTTTCGTCTTCATCCTGTCATCCAGATTCGTTTGAAAGCTGCTTAGTTAAAAAGCCAGATAACACTTTCCTCCCAGAGTATGCTTCTATGGGAAATAAATCATGCTCTGGAACAAGGGTGGCCTAAACCATAGTCCATGCAGTCTGGTTGATTTTCCAGAGTAGGTTCAAAATGTTGTCTCCATTCCATGGATATCCATTCGACTACTTTATGTTGTAGAAGTACTATTCCCCATGGTAAGGATAAGATATACACTTTGGAGATCATTCCACGCCTTAGTAAGGTACGTATTTTCTCCGCGTCACTTTTCCTCCCTTTCACTTTTAGATTTGGGTTCAAAATTCAGCTCGGTACCGAGCTATTTTAATTGGTACCAAGTTGATTTGCTGAGTCAACTTGGTAATATAAGTAGTTGGGACTTAGAGGAATTCTCCTATTCACTTTCTCCTTGTTCTCGTGCCTGATAACTTCCCTTGTGTTGAATACTTGCGAGTTCTACTCCTTTATCCGCATCGATCACCTCCCACCATTCTGATCTCGCTGCCTTTCGAGAAGAATTTGGACCCAAGTTCCTTTCGACTCTAGATTTGAATCCATCTTCTTAAGGTGGGTCATATGAGTTTTTTGACATGGTGGCATGTGCGCACCATCTCATGTTGATCATGTTGCCGCCATCCACGGCCTAAAGTTGCTTATGGCCAATGGGGAGTTTATAGCTTTAACTTGTGATCAGTTAAGCCTTTAAACCATGAGCCTTGCCAAATCTATGTCTTTCTAAGCCCTATTCCGATTTGAACCCGAGGTAAACATGGAATGTACCAAAGTTTTGAGAATTCCGATTCAACTTCGAGCTAATCTCGTATTCTGACCAATCTTGCATCAAGTTAACTCCTGTTGCTCACGATTTTGTAAAGCCTTCATATTTCTATCCATTCAAATGTGTGAACTCACTTTTGTTAACAAGTAGTGATCACAAGTTATCGTTCTCGAGGTTGGTGAGAAGGTTCTCTTCCGAGGAATGGTCCTACTTAACGAGTTTTGGCATTCAAATGGTTCCATTGCATAGCATTTCTAATCATTACATTTCCTGTAATCTAGCAACAGAAACTTCCATGTCACTACGGACAGTGGTTTCATTATTGATTATCCAACGATAATGAGTAAGATCCGATGCATAGTTCCTTCGTGCGACGTCGCTCATTTTCCAGCATGAGCTGGCAATTTACACAAAATCCAAGTATTAATAAGAGATATTGAGATGCAACGATCACAAATTCAGAAAATACTATATCTGTGCAGTTAAAGCGCTCGACAGATTCAATGCGGTGGAGGTGCAAAAAGTCATAGCGCGGATATAGCGAGGACATAGCGGGATATAGCGGATGACTCTAAAATAGCATATAAAACTCGTACTTAATGTTTTTACAAATATATAAATGGTAATTAGGTAAAAAATTAACATTCAATTGAATTATAATTAATACATAAATAATTTTAAATAAAAACATGTGCGAATATATTGTAAATAAACGTAAAACTATTATATAACATAGTTGAATTTAGTAGAATATTAGAGTATTTTCATTTCTAAATATATATTAAAAATTCAACTAAATAAATTAATTTCATAATTTTTATAATGTATAAATGTCATTTTTAAATTCATTTCTTTTAAAGAAGATATAGCGAAAATAGCGGAATATAGTAGGAACAACGGGATATAGCGGAAATAGCGGGGCTTAAAGCGGAAAGGCTATATTTGAGGCTATGTGGAAAAATCATAGCGGTAGAAATCCGCTATGAGATATAGCAGGGTTATAGCGGAGTAACAGTAGGGCATTAACTGCATAGGACTATATTAAGATGAGATTGGATACTCCGAACTTCATGCTTGGAATAATCCCATTGGGAATTCGCCAAATATTGATGAGAAGATGACATGATAAGCAGAAAAAGACATCAAAATGATTGTGACCATATTTTTCAACATTGGATGAATAAAGCACCTTTTTTAGAAAATCTACATGGTTGGGAGTAAAATTCTCCTTAAACTTGGAAACTACCTTAAATGGTCAAAAGCCTTTGTTTGCACCAAGATGGCCAGGTCAAAGCGCCTCCTAGAGGCAGGTTAAAGTAATCCTTTATCCACGCCACGCTATGGCCAGGTTAAAGTATCTACAAGCCCTTAATTGCACCATGTTATGGCCAGATCAAGGCACCCGCTGGAAGGGGGACGTAGTAAGCCCTTGAATGTGCCACGCTATGGCCAGTTCAGGGCATCGACCAGCCTTCAATCCCGCCTATAAGGCCTGGATGGAGCACCTCTTGGAGGGAGGACGGAGTAAGCCATTGATCCACCATGCCATGGCCTGGTCAAGGCACTAGACAAGCCTTTAGTCCGGCATATAAGGCCTGGCTGGAGCGCCTTTTGGAGGGAGGACGGGTAAGTCCTTGGGTCCTGCTTGTAGATAAGATAACCAAGCGCATTGGACAACAACGGATTAAGTGTCCAAGCCCGAGGAGTGGCACACAAAGCATTAACAATATACGAAGCCTAAAGGATGGTGCATATCGAAAAAATCAGATACTTGGAACTAGAAAGATAACACAAAGCAAAAGATTCAAACAATCAAAGTCCAAAGAGTGGTGCAGACTAAAAGACTCAGATGAGAATTTCTAAACTTCCATTATTCACATAATGTTTTCTAAACTTTCCTACTTATTACGAGAAATGGATTTATGGTCTTCTATTATTTCTGGACGATAATTCCCAGAGTACTTTCATTATTAGATATGAATTTATGGCCTTTAGCTAATTTCCAGAAGATGATTTTTGGACTTCACTTATCAATACCCGAATCTGGGTTCTTCGCCTTTATTATGAATTTTTGGTCTTCCACTATATCCAGGAGATGATTTTTGGACTTCACTCATTAATACCTGAATCTGGGTTTCGGGTCTTTTGTTACTGATTTCAAATCTTATATTATGGACTTTTGGTCTTCTACTAATTTTTGGATCCCTCTTACTAATACCCGAATCTGGGTATCAGTTCTTCTACTATTAATTTCTGGACTCCTATTATTTATTCTCAAATAGGGATTCTTGGTCTTCTATGACTTATTTCCAGATGATGATTTCTGGACTTTTATTATTACCAGACGATTGTTCTTAGTCTTCTATCAATTATTTCCAAAAGATGGCATCTAGACTTCTATTATTATTTTCAGAAGAGGATTTCTAAACTTCTATTATTAATGCCAGATTTGGATTTCTAGTCCTCTATTATTAATTCCATAATTAAATTTCTGGTCTTTTATTAATATAACCATAGTCGAATTTCTGGTCTTATCTCATTATTACCAAAGTTGGATCTCGGGACTTCTATTATTGTCGAACAAGAATTTTTGGTCTTCGATCATTCCCAACTGCGAATTTCTCATCACTTATTATTTTCAAATGATGATCTATTAATTTCCATTATTCCTGGATTTAGATTTCTAGAATTCTATTATCAGAAATTCTAATACATCTTCAATAATATTATGAACAAACTATTGAACATATTTTTATATAGATTTCAAATTAATGATAAGAAATGTTATCTACTTCGTACTTTGCAAGAAAATAAGATTGATAAGGAAAATCGTTGAGGATGAAACAATGCAAAAGAGAATTCTTATATTTTTGTCCTAAAGAACAAAAGCTTCTTTCATACATGGGGGGCTAAATGTTAACCATAAAATTCACTTAAGAATAAAGGTATGAAAGAAGAAGGCTTCTAAAGGCATCGAAAGTAGGGTTCCGTAAGTGTTGAAAGAAGGCTTATGAAGGCATCAAAAGGAAGATTCCACAAGTGTTGACATGGCCCTTCCGCAAGCATCAAAGGCACTGCTCCTTCCGCATGCCGCATCCAATGATTGAGGCTTCTGCATCTGTTGATTGTTGGTGCTTCCGCACTTGTTGACTTAGGGATGTTCCCGCATTGATTGTTGTGAGGGCTGCCTTAAGTGTTGAGTTGGACTGACTCAAACATTGACTATCCCTTTTGTAACCATTGAAGAAGGTGCTTCCGTCAGGTTCGAAAGGGGTTTGGCAAGTACCATAAGGGGTTTCGCATGCATCAGTAGGACTTCCACAAGCATTGAAGTTACTTCCGAAGGCATTGAAGTAGCTTCCGAAGACATTGAAGTAGCTTCTGCAAACATCAGTGTAAGTGCTTCTGCATACATTGAAGGAAGGCCTTTGACAGAATTAACGAAGGGCTTCCACATAGGTCAGAGGGAAAGCTTCCACAAGAGTTGATTCAATAACCCAAAGTCATTCCTTTTGCATGAGATAACAAGCCGCATGTCAACCCTCCGCAACCACCAACCTTCAGTAGGGGTAGATTCCACTAGAACAAGCCTTTCGAAAGGGTTGAAGAGCTCCCTTCCACCAGCATTCAATGATCGAGCTTGCCATTAATATTCAGTTCATCGTCAAATCACTACGAAGCGGTGTTGAAGGTGAACACCTTGAACATCCACGAAGGCATTAATTGTTTTGAAAGCACCAACATCAAAAAATACATAGAATATAACCTTTCCAAAGCAAGTAGGATGAAAATCAATGTTATGCTCCATTGAAGCTATAATGCAATGGCATTACACTTTTTCAACATCAACATTTCACTTTTACAACATGATAAGAAGGCCACATGCCGAAAGCTATCAATCAAGACCATATTACATGATTACCATCTTCGTACAATGTCTATAATCGAAGATGGTGAAGATCATGCAAAAATAGAAGGAATGAAGTTGTTTACAACGGTTAATTCAAGAGGAATTGGTTCATTTTCCTTCATAAAGCTTCCAAAGCCTTCATATTCCTTTACAACTTCTATGGAGCTATTAGTCCCACATCGCGGGTTGAAGCAAGCTTATCCCTATCCTACTTCTATAAATATAGATATATCCCCTCATTAAAAGGGACCTTTAATTTCTCTCTCCCTCATACGGCTCCTCTTGTAATAGAATTAAAATATGAATAAAGAGGATGGCTTGAGCATATTCAAATTTTATCTACTTTATTCTTTTATATCTATGAATTTAAATTCAAACGGTTTCTTAATTTATTACAAACCTCAAGGGCATTTGTGGAAGTTCTACAAATAAGCTATATTGCACACTCATTTGAGGTGTTAATGATTTTTATTGTTAACAAAGAATATAAGATAATCATTGACCCATGGATGTAGGATTCCTTACCATCCAAACCAAGTAAATCTTTGTGTCCTTTACTTTTTGCATTTATTTCCTTGTTTTCAATACTAGATCTTGTTTGTTTTAAATTAGATTGATAGTTAATCTAGAATTGACATTTTAACAAATAGTTAAAGTGCATCTACCTAATTGTATAAGCTTAAGAAACATAATTACTTGATTTCAAGGCAAATTTTATATCAATTAGGTTTATTGATTCTAATTACGGAAATATACAGCACCATAAATACTTTGTAACTAAGTTGGTATTGTGAGACGAATAATCTCATCAATATTTTTGTACTAGAAGGAGGGAACCCTTCAGCGAAACCTTACTAAAAGAAAGAAAATCTCAACATCCTTGACTATCGCAATTCCTCTAATCTAGAAAATGCAACCTAAAAATTCTTCTACCCTCCCCTAATGGAAACGGACTACTTGGCCGCTAAAACGGTAATAAACTCCTCACGTCTTCATCTAAGCTTGCAAGCCTATCATAAAAATCACAATTGATCCTATACTCGAAGCCCGCAACATGTTTGCAACTCAAATCAACGATAGAATGACTGGGATTGATAAGTTCGAATCCTAGTATCTCGCTGCTAAGCAATCCAACTCCCATAACTCTAGAACACCATGCCAACGTTCTCCACCTATGTAACAAGCGCAGACAGCAACAGACATGACAATCTTATCAACGAGAATAGTGAGGTTGGTTTCCTAAGTTTGGACCCAGGGCCAAAAATAAAGCCCAAATTAACACCAAAATAAAAGCCAAGATAGCCAATATTAATCCCTTGCTACTTGAAAAGCATAGTAATCATGTTGTATAGACAGAAACAAGGCTACCCCAGTCAACAAAGGTGGATCATCATAAGTCGGTGACAAAGACGAGATACAGAAGCTTAAGCCCATATAGAGCCGTTAGCAGAGTTATGTCAGCATAACAATCAAGAAGGGAGGATGGAGGAAAGTTCTTTGTTATTTAGTGAAGCTATCATCGAGTCAGATTTCCTTAATAGTTTTAGAGCTGTTGCGATCGAAAAATATGATGGATTATCTAACCCAGATGATCATCTGTGTATGTTTGAGTACCACATGGACATCTTAAAGGTGGGTAGGCTGGCTTGTTGCAAATTATTTCCAATGTATCTCGCAGGAGTTGCTTCTAGATGGTTCAGGAGATACATTCTTGGGTGCAAATTTTAATCGATTTTTGTAGATAATTCGACGTTGTAAGAGACGTCTCCCCGGATCCCAACGCTCTGTCCTATGTCAAACAAAGGGATGATAAAAGCCTGCGTAGCTATACTAAGCATTTCAAGTCAGAATCAATGCGAATATGAGTTATAAGTGAAGAATCCTTATTCATGGCAACCTATTCTAGGGTTCACAAGACCATATTTATATGGGATAAAAATAGAAGGAAGCCCTACCAAATATGAAGGCCTTCAATGAAAGGGCCAGTATGTGCATACATACTAAGGAAGTAAGAGTAGCTAAAGGGATGCCTATGGAAAGAACTTCTACAGTTTAGAATGAGAGAAAATGGGGGTAGAAAATTACAACGACCCGCCCATAAAAAGACAAAGAGGATTCAACTATGCAACAAAAACCACACTGACACATACTCCAAGGCAAATCTACGAGATGGCCAGGACTGAGATAGCTTGTAATGTCCTAAACAAGTGAAAGAAACCTAAGCAAAATAAAGGTGGTGTTTACTATGGGTTCCATAGGGTGAATGACCATCACACTTACAACTGTCGTCATTTGAAGAACGAAATTCAAAGGTTTTCCAAAAGGGATACTTGACTACTTTTCAAAAAGACAATGTAGCTACCCTAGTGCAGAACCTAACACCAGACTCGCATATAAATCTAGTGAGAAACCCAGACACCCTCATCTCTTCAATCCATTGGGGGACTGCATCTTGTAGGAAAAAGGAAAAAAGTAGAGAAAGATACATCCAAGAAGCTCATGCTGAACATAGAATTATGTTCCATATTAAATAGAAAACCACCCCCGACATCACATTCACTTCAACGGATTCCATTGGGATTATTTTCCCACATCAGGACTCATGGTGATAACTATACAAATCTTCAACTGCACCATGAAGAAGGATTTTGTTGATTCAAGCAGTTCAGTGAATGTCATATTCAAATCTATGTACATAAGAAGAGACTTCCAGTTGAAGTTCTAAAGCCTAGCCTGGAGCCAATATGCAGCTTCAACAAATCATAGTTGCTTCAATTGGCATGGCCCGATTCCTTATCACAGCAGGAATGGTGTCATTACACAAATTTTTCTATGCAACTATTCTTATTATAGTCTAACAGTCTTCATAGAATTCTTTCTTCAAGAGACTGACATTGATCGATCTTGGAGCAATTATTTCCTAGAAAGATCTACTTATGAAGTTTCATATTGTAGTAGGAGTAGTAGTGTGAGAGGGGAACAATTATTTCCTAGAGAGTTCTATAATATAAAATCCTAGCAATAAAATTGTTACTGTTATCTCCCTTAATTCTTGTAATAATAAAAATGTAATTAATAATCCATTTCAAAGAACTACACCGGAGTCAAGATCTAAGGAAAATACTAAAACGGTCAATCTACAACCATAATATCTGCAAGGAAAGAGAAAGAGACTATCTGCACATTATAGGAACGGATGAATACAACTTAACAATTATGCAGTATTTATTTGACACTTCTCAGGATTAGGAAAGCGCGGCTTTATCAAGCTGTATAAAATAGAGATTAAAGTAGATCCACAAATAGAAATAAAGGAAAAGACCTAAAACCAGTGGATGATCTGAAAGATGTTCAAATGGACCCTTTGGATCCTACCAAAATAGTGAAGACTGGAAAAACTTTATGTGACGAGCTGCATTCAAAATAATTGCTTTTTTGAAGAGATCCTCTTATATTTTTAATTACTTAGGCTGTTTCAGATATGTTAGGGATCAATCCAATCATAATCTACCACGGTCTCAACATAGACCCAAATGCACATCCTGTGAGACAAAAATAGCACCCTAGATCAGGAAAGATACTACTCTCTTCATGAAGAAGTTAAAAAGTTGAAGGAAAATTGTTTCATTCGAGAACTATATTATCCAAAATGGGTAGCAAATCATGTCCTAGTGAATAAGTTTAATGGGAAGTGGAGAAACTTCATAGATTTCACAAACCTCAACAAAGATTTCCCCAAGGACAGTGCCTAGAATTGATCAGCTGGTCAATCCAACTAACGAACATGAATTGTTGATGTTCATGGATGCTTACTTAGATTACAGCCAAATAGGTATGTTTAAGACAGATCAGGAGCACACGAGTTTCATCACCAACAAGGGATTATACTATTACAAGGTGATTCCATTTGGATTAAAGAATGCAGGGGAAACATACCAAAGGCTAGTTAATATGATATTCACAGGTCAGTTTGGAAAGAATGTCAAAGTCTATGTCGACGATACGCTTGTAAAGTCTAAAGCAGCTTCTGACCATGTGAAAGATTTGGAAGAGACTTTCGTCGCAATAAGGCATTATCGAATGAAATCGAACCCTTTAAAGTATACCTTTGTAATTTAGTCAGGCAAATTCCTACGATACATTGTGAGTGCAAGATTAATAGAGGAAAATCCTAAAAAAATCGACGGCCCTAAGAAAATGAAAATCCCGAAAAAGCCTAAAGATGCTATGAGTTTGAACGGGAAGGTAATGGCCTTAAGCAAATTCATTTCTAAAGCCACTGTTAAGTGTGTTCGATTTTTCGGTCAAATCAAAAAAGCAGAAGTTTTGAATGGATAGAGGAATGTAAAGTGGTGTTTGAAGCATTAAAGGATTACTTTGCCAACCCTCAGGCTGTGAGCGTCGCAGTAGAACAAGAGGAAACGGGGGTGCAAAGGCCAATATATTTTACTAAAAAACGTTTGTTGGGAGCTGAACTAAACTACTCTTTGATAAAGAAGCTAGCTTATAACTTACAACTCATGGCCAGGAACTACGAGCCATACTTCCAAGCGCACCTCATCAAAGTGCTAATGGACAAGCCACTAATACAAATACTATAGAACTAGAAATGTTTGGTTGTCTGTTAAAGTGGGCCATCGAGCTATGTCGGTATGACATCTCCTACAGCCTATACAATGCGATCAAAGGTCAAGCCCCACTTGATTTCATAGTAGAATGCACAACACCAATGGCATAACAAGTTGAAGAAAAAACCCTTGTAGTTGTAGCAACTCCATTTTAATGGCATATCGAATGAAATGGGGGCAGGCATAGGATATGTACTTGTTACAACAAATTGACAAAAACTACACAGAGTAGTCCAATTAGAATTCAAAGCAACGAATAATGTCACAGAATACGAAGATCTCATTGTTGGGCTCAAGACAACATAGGTAATGAAAGTCACTCATATTAAAGTTCATAGTGATTCACAACTTGTTGTAAATCAAGTGCAGGGCAATTACCAAACTAAAGAACCAACTCTGGCTAAGCAGTGGAACTATCCAAAGAACTACTAGCTCAATTGAGCAGTTTGATATAAAGAAGGTTCCCAGAAAGGAAAATACCTCAACGGACTCTTTAGTCAAACTGGCAAGTACCAAAGTTGCACAAGAGATGAAGGCAGTTCCTATGGGATACTTAGACGAACCTAGCATTTCAAAAACAAATCAGTTCTTCGTGCTAACACGTCACTAAGCCATTAAGGGATCAAAATACAACAGGTCAGGACAAGCCACATATAATTCAGAATAATCGAACCTTTCCAACATTGCAATAAGAAGATACATAATCTCGGATGATCCGTGTTAAACATTTTTTATTGGAAGGAACCTTACCATTGGATAAGAATGTGGCAAGAAAGATTGGATACCAAGCCGCTTATTTTACGTTTTTTGATGGAGTAATCTATAAGAGAGGATGATCGACTCCCTACTTAAGATATGTCACCAAAGAGGAAGGGATTAGAGTCATGAGATAATTTCATATAGGATACTACAGGGACCGCACAAGAGGAACGAAGTTAGCTAAGAAAATATTAAGACAAGGCTACTTTTGGCTAACTATGCTAAGTAATGTGCATGAATTCATTCTAGATGCGATAGGTGTCAAAGGTGTGCTGATATCCTAAGATTATCATCAAATGAGCTTACTCTTATGACCATCCCATGGCCATTTAACATTTGGAAAACTGGTCTGATAGGTCCAATTCAGATGTCTAAAGGAGAACCAAGGTATGTTGTCGTAGCAGTAGATTACTTTACCAAATGGGTGGAAGCTAAACTGCTTGCAACTTTTAACTTCAAAAAAAATAGTTACTTCTATGGTTAGAAACACCATCACCAGATTTGGAATTCCACACAAAATAATTTCCTATAACGGTTCACAGTTTGAAAGTAAGGAGATTTTTGACCTTTGTGAGAAAAATAGCATGGTCAAAAGTTTATCCCTATAGCTTACCTATAGTCGAACCGGTAGGTCGAGGTGGTAAATAAAACAATAAAAAAGTTCCTCAAGAAAAGGCTCACTAAGGCTAAAGAAAAATAGGAAGAGGAGCTGCCCCTAGTCCTATTAACATATAGAACATCAACTAGACCAATGACAAAATTGGAAAGGACTATTAGTTGCTGAGACAGTTTCGAACGATGCATACTGTCTCTCCAGGCCAAAGAGGAACCTTGTCCCAAGAACATGGAATTCAGAACCCCTTTGACCATACTTTGTCTAATAGCTCTTTTGTAATGAAATGTATTATGCAAAGTTGTAATCATAAAATATCAATAAGATAATAAACTGGACATAAGGATATTAGACGGCCCGAACCAGTATAAAAATATGTTAGTCAATGTTACTTACAAACGAAACTCGAGTCATAATTGCATAACTCAGATTTTGAGCCAATACTACACTGGAAGTAGGGATATTGGACTTCCTGAGCCAGTATCAAAAAAATCATGTGCATGAATAAAAAAAGAGGTTATAAATATACGACCTAACTTCCCAGTCAAAAACACAATAATCTACGCCATAAACAAAGCAAATCATGCCAAGCACATGACATACCACAAACGCAAACACAAAATTCAAAAAAGAAGCCAATATAGCAAAAAGCCACATTCGGAATTAGGAGATGTAAAAAAAGGTCCAGGAAAAGCGACTCATGTAGACAAGTAAAGAAACAGCTCGAACATTTACATAAAGCACAAGAGGTAAACACACAATTCCTTATTGAATCTCTTTGTGAGTCATCATGAAATATTAGGTATAAAAAGAAGAAACACAACGAAGAGTATAGATATTTTTTGAACCCATGAACTACCGAATTACACGCTAATCAGACTATCTTCTAATGATAAGAGCTTCCTCCTCTTATGGGAAGTTTAGGTAGTAGAGGATGGGGGTTATCTCATTAGGATGACTGAAGAATGCTGGGGTGTGTTAACAACTGGAGGCATGGGATTGTAGTTAGCACCGTCCTAAGGATTTCCCGTTTCTTATCTTTTAAAAACATAATTGTTGCGGTTATATAAAAAACTCAGTTCAAGTTTTGGTAGGAAATGATTAAAAACATCGATCGCACGTCACATGACTATGTCAACTATAGCCCGCTCAACCCTCTTCTGGTGAAGTCCTCAGCTAAGACTGGTTGTATGGAGTCGAAAACCATAGGTAAAGAGGAGCAAGGATGCATGGTAGCCAAAGCTAGGCGCTGCACAGGGAATCGACCCATATACTAGGTCTTCAAGTTCGTTTATATGCTTAATAGCAACGCGTCATACGCGATCCAAGTCATCCAATACTTCCACTTTTGTTTTATTAGTCTTCTTTGGGAATGCACCAAATAACTTATAAGAACTTGAGCGCGCTTCCACTTCCTTTTCCTTCTTAGAACCTTCAAATCTCTTTTCATAAATAGTATTTCAATTCAACAACCTTGGATTGATAGTAGGCCGCCACCTTCCATTTTCATTCAGAGGCCACTTCACTATCCAAACCAAGAGGGGGCACGGGAACTACACCAGGTGCGGACATCTTAGGAGAAGCATAATCAATGGGAAGATTCTCTTCCTTATCAAGTTGCTTGGAAACTTGTTGGGACAGCTCCACAACATTTTTCTCAATTTTCTTAATCTTAGGTTTATAAGTAGCAGCATATAGCCCTTCAACCTCCTTCAGCATTTTCTCTAAATCAGCCTCCTTCTCATGCGAGGATTTCTGTGACGCCCCACCTCTATACTCACGCTAGCCAAGGACACTACGGGGTAATGCCATCGACTAGCACGAAGAATAAGGCTGTTGAGGAGCGACCATCTGTGTAATTGCTTTATGTGAGTACTGATATGTTAGATAGATGACATGCATTTCATTTCAATAAGAAATCTGACATATCAAATACAAACTCAAAGCTACTATACAGTGGCTAAGTGGCCTTCGGAAACAAATATAGAAATAAACATAAAACAAATCAGTCACAAACATTCATATCACAAAGGCGGAATAGATATGAATATATGTCATAAAAGTGTACATCAAAATAGTGGTCATATAAGATCCACTACATTACAAAAGAATAGATACAAGTGCTAGACAAAAGAATAAGTATACATCAAGGAGTCTCTATCTCGAATGTATAACAACAAAAACTACTAAGCTAGAGTAGTTAGCCAAAAGTTAGGTGACGAACCCTGATAAGAAGTCAAGCAGAAGCACCTAAAATACCTCGGTCTGACCTGAGTATTATTTAAGAAGAAATAATAAACGGATCAGTCTAGCTATAAATATCAGATAAAATGAGATAGGATAAGAGATATAACAAAAACATATGATAACAATAATGCCATACTATGACAAGTATACATAAGGTAACAACAAAAATCATACAATATCTCAAATATTCTCAATACTAAAAAGAATGTCATATTCTTTAAATTATTCACCAAAACACAAATATTGACAAAACATATCAATGCCAATCGCAAAAGTCGGTGAAACACAAGTTCTAGAAATCATCAACTAGAAATCCAGAAATCACAAAGGGGGAGGCCTATCACAAACGGGAGCATGAAAACTCACCAACACGTGCATCACAAACGGGTCGCTAACCCATGGTCGCTAACCATAGAGCCGGTGCCACGACGTAGTACAGTGAACGCCCGAGGAACCAAACTCAAATAATCCAGAACATCGACGTAGTACAGCGTTACGCCCGATGAACCAAACTCAAATAATCAGGCACAACGACGTAGTACAGCGAACGCCCAATGAACCTGAACACAAATAATATGGAACAACGACGTAGTACAACGAACACCCGATGAACCAAACTCAAATAATGCGGAACAACGACGTAGTACAGCGAACGCCCGATGAACCGAACTCCAATAAGCCGGAACAACGACGTAATATAGCGTTACGCCCGATGAACCGAACTCCACAAAACCATAGGTCGCTAGCCTATAAAAATGAGACGAAGCTCCATAAATCGGGGTACAGTCCCCTACGTGGACAAAGAGACATCGCAAATTGCTAGTCTAAACCATAAAATGATCAACATCGATCATCAAGAAGTGTCGATTGCACTAAGCTAGTAAATATAAGAGTTTAGCTTCATGTCCCATAACCACTAGCTTAACTTAAATATTTACGAACAAATTGTAGATTTCCACTCGAAAATTGTCACAAGAGTTCAATCGAACAAGTCCAAGAATTAACCGACGAAGTAAACGCAAGCGTTTCATACCACTTTTTTTACTAAGCCGTTTAATTAGATTTCTCATACGAATGAGGTAAAGGTTTGTATATACTAATAGATTGGAAAACGGTTTTAAAAGAGAGCTTTATATTTAAAATAGTGTCGAAATTGTTTTGATGAAAGAGTTTGAATATTTACTACCAGTATAGAAACCTTTGTATTTAGAAGTGACAAATCACAAAAATGATTGTAGAAACAATCAATCATCAAAGATTCACATACGAAGACGTGAATTAAATCCAAAGAAATCGATACCAAATCCATCAAAATGGATATTCCCAAAAATCCCGAAAAAGAAGTCATCAAGGTCGGTAAAAGTGATAACAACTAATCGGAGCAACTAAAATCGATAAACATTGGAAATCCACTCAAAACGGCCCAAAATAGGCAAAGTGAACAGTTCTAGACGTCTGGGGGGTTAATCCATACGTCTGGCCCTAGGTTCTGGCCCAAAATAGGCAAAACTGCACATTTCAGACGTCTGAAATTACCAACCAGATGTCTGAACCACTAACCAGACGTCTGGATGGATTTCCAGACGTCTGAATTTTGTCTCTGCCTTTTTGCGTTTTCTAGGGACCAATTTCAGACGTTTGGATTTCCAATCCAGACGTCTGAATTTCAATCCAGACGTCTGAAATTTCTTGGCAGGCAAAAATCAGTCTAGCCCTTTTCTATAGGCTCTTCGATACACCACCAAAACATGTCCAAACATTCAAGATAGGATTTTTAAAGATTTTGATTTCAAAACACCAAAATTGGAAAATTCACCAAATCAATTCAAATCAAAAGCAAATGAACATGAATAGAAGATAGGAATTCATACCTAACAACAATGAAAGTTATAAACATAGATGTGAGTTCAAGAACTCACCTTTAAACCCAAAAACACAAGAGAGAAACTATAGAGCAAGACAAGAACAATCACTCTTCAATTTTAACCCAAGAAGCTTCAATCTAAGCTCAAAAGAAAAACATTTCCCAAGTTAGGGTTTAGGAAATTCTGAAATTGAAGAGAGATAGAGATGGAGAAGATGAAGATGATGCTTACCTAACCTTCTCTTAGATTTTGGAGCTAGAACTTGAGTTTGCAAATGAATCTAGGGCTTGGAACTTCTAATTTCTCATTCCTCTCCCCATTTTTCTAAAGCTTGAAGTATTAGGAAATGATAGAAAGAATGAAGAGGAGAGGGGCTGAGTCAGGGTATTAGATGGGTTGATGGGCTGAAACCCAACCCAAAGCCCTAAATGAAAAATAGAAAAATTCACTCAACTCCAAACATATCGATGTTTATACTCAAAAAAGTTGTAAACGTCATTTTGGACTCAATGGAAGTGGTCTCGAGCCCCAATTCGACTATTTAAAAAAAGTAGTTATTTCGAACTTTAATCCGACTAACGATGCTATATTTAAATAAAACATTTAAATATTCAATCGTAAAATATGCGGGTTGTTACAATTTCAATTCAGTTTCAAACCCCTATATCTTTTCATTTGCAACGGCTAAGTCAGTTTGTTGCATGGTTATGCAATTGTGTTGGCGAAGTAAAGCTTCCTTCGCTTCTTGAAGCTCATGCGTCAAACTTTTGACATCAAGTTGCAGCCTTTCTCTTTCAAAGTCAAACCTAATATAATCGTTGTTTGTAAGCTCTAATTCGCCACCGACGTTTACGTGTGCCTCAGAAACACTAACTAGAGCAGGTCATTTGTCAGCAGAGCACCTAACCACGCATCACATAAGAGGTTAAATAATTAAACAAAGAGAAAGTCAAAGTGGTCACTAAGGTAAAATACAGAACGCATGAATCAACCGAGACAATTTTATTGAATTATACAATGTTACACAAAGTACATCACGCAAGCCAATCAACTACCTCCAATCAAGTCTATCTCAATACCATTTCAAGTGAGGGTGGTCTAAAGGAAGCGCTTCATGTCTAAGATTGACACCCCATTAACGTAGCACAAAATCACTCAACGCTTCTTTTTCTTTAACCGCCTGTGTGATCTTGGCTAGAAGCCCCTAAGCCTCCTCCTTTAACTGCGTAAATTCCTCATCCAACTCTTTCGCTCGTTTTTGGATCATATTGGTACTTATAGTAAGTCTTTCTATAGTACGAGGCTCTAGATGACTAATGGTTTTCTTCAAATATTCAATAGAAACATTCTCCTTATGCGATGATCAAGGGTAGCACTTTTTAAGATTTACGTTTCTTGCCTAACATAACACATGTTAAAAATATATATGTAAGCATCATAAGGCACAACTGACAAAGAGCGTAAACAACAAAACATGATGATAAATGACCAAGAACAAATTCTTACACAAGTTAAATGTGGTTAAAAGCTTCAAGACCTCCCTATCCAAAATAAAAAGTAAGAATATCAAAGTAGCCTAAACCTAGTACATACTTATGTTAGAACCATAAAAAATGTCAAGTATTTACTTCATCGAGAGCCAAGTCATCCGTAGCAATGTAAGGATCAGGGGCTGAACTAATATTAAGCACGGAAGTGACGATCTTTCTCAAAGCAGTATTATGTGAGGCGTCTTGTGCAGAAACAGAGATAGAGAAAGGTTCTACGTGATGAAACCCCCCTCCCCATTCAGCCTAGCAGTATTCTTGACATTTTTTAACAAGGCTAACATCATTTAAAAAATCCATGGTCACCTCTATGTCCATACAATCCATGCATTCAGCAAAAAACTGTCTTTATACTTATGCATAATGTCTTTTTACCTATGCATAAATCAAATAAAGAACATTGTAAGTAGTATTCTCAGCCGTCTTCACGGTGCAAGGCAATTTTCCCTCTAGTTCAGATATCTTTTGACTAGTCTCTTCTTCCACTTTTTTAAGTTTCTCTACAACCTCCTCGGCTTTTTTTTGTGTACCACAGCCTCAACAGCTTGTTGTTTAAACTTGGCTTCTCTCCTTTGGCATGAGTCAAGATCTAGCAAAGCCTTGCCAAGCTTAACTTTCATGTCACAAACTTCGTTTTCAAGCACCTTTACCGCCGTTTTAGATGCTACAGCGCACTTGTTAGGTTCCAATGCCATGGCAAGCTCCTGGAAAGAGACGGATGAAAAAAATGTGAATACCGCGTATAAACATATATACGTGTGTGTGTGTGTGTATAACAAACCAAACACGAAATAAAAGTGGGCAAATACTAACTTGGAAACCGAACCGAAGCAAGCTCATGAAGACTTCATCAGTGGAGAAGTTGGAAGAAGGCAGAGAAGCGGGAAGTATAGCAAAAAAGTCACCTATGAGGAGATGCCCTATTTGCTATACCAACTCAACGACGGCCCCTCCTTTGGTAAAAGCAAGAAGCGAGAAGGTGGAGCAGATGAGATAGGCTGCACTTGAACAAACAGGCATACGAGTAGAAATAGCCACATGGCAAGCAGGATCATAACGCCTCCCTTTTTTAGAGATATTTTCTATAGCGGCTAAGTCTTCTCCAGGCCTCTTTCTGTTCGAAACTTTCTTACTAGTATTCTTCATGCTAAAAGCCTTAAACATCTCAGACATTGTGCTTACGCAATAAAAAAACAAAAAAACAATTACAAAATCAATTAAACGAATAAGGTTGAAATGTTAGCCTAAAAAAGAAAATAATCGACAATTAGCAAAAATAAATAAACTTAGCCTGCTAAAAATATACCATTTAGAGCAGTAGGACCAAAAACATAAACGAAGATGGAGCAAGAAAAGCGATGTGGGTGCGTAGAAAGCGAAATTTGCACAAGAAAGATTCATCAAAAAGACAGGAGCCAATCGAACATCTTCACCAAGCGCTGGAGCATTTCTCCCTTCGAGCAATGAATAACTCCCTATTAGTTTTTGAAAAGTTGGGATAACCCGCTAAAGAAGAAGGACAATGTAAGTAAAAAAGTAATCTCTCGCCCCTAGAAAAAAATTGAATGAAAAGAAAAAAATAACAAGGGCAATAACAAGTTTTTGAAAAGTAGGAATAAGATCGTCCCGGTTGGAAACATATAAAAACTTATCAGCCCTCATTTGAGTATTACGAGGAAAAATAGAAAAGAGAGATTTCGTAGCTTGAACAAAATGGAACCCATCAACACCTGAGGAATTACGCTTATGAATGGAATATAGAAAAACTAGTTCGTGATAGGATGAAGAAGAATTAAGATATTCAGCATAAAGTATGTATGTGCTGATCAAGAGGAAGTAAGGGATGGGGGAAAGTTGAATTGGAGAAACGCCAACGATGTCCAACCATTCCTTGATAAAGGGATGAGGGGGAAAATACAAACCTCATCTAATGTATTTCGATGTTAGAGAAATATACCCTTCCAAGGGCAGATGTATGCGGCCAGAAGGGGCCGGGATCCTAAAGTCACGATCAGTAATCTCATACTGGGCTAGGATGAATTCAACTTGACTATTGCTACAAATAGCTGATATGAATTCACAAAAAGAAGAAGATTTTTGTCTAGAGAAGCAAGGAAGATCGTCAACTTCCATAGTCAACTAAAATTAAAAAAATGTATGTGTGCCACAACAAATTAGGACCAAAATGAATAAACGGTGAAAATTCCTTAGATCGATAGAGTAATAAAACAAGAGAAATCGCCGTAGACAATTGATCGAACGAATTAAGAGCATATGTGTGCACATGTAAAAATGTATTAAAAAAAAGAAAATTTCATAACCAAACACACAAATATAAAAAAAAATATAGAAGAATCGCTTACAAAATGGTAAGATCTTCAAGGGAAGATAAAATTAGCAGCACGGCAAAAGCATCAAACAATCTTGAAGGAAACGATACGCGGTAAGGAAAAAAGATTCAAGATACGGTAAAAGAGAGATGAAAAGAAAGATAAAAAATATATAGTTTACAAGAAACAATCATAACTACTGAATTCAAACGATACAACAAATCTAGACCACTAGATGTATAATTACAAACAAAGTATGGACAAAAATAGGAAGATTTTGTAAATCATAAAATGACTCGTCAAACAACAATAGAAGGGTATCTAATCCCATCATGTCATGTGAAAACATTAAATGCAAAAGACGGTTGACAAGACTATATAAAAAAAATGGATAAGAAATTGCAAGCCTATCCTAACATGCTTCAGTGCAGACTAGAGGGGTAAGTGTTACACCCATTTTTTCTTTAAGTAGGTCATTCCTGCATTATAAAGAAACCATGTAAGTTGTAAGATCCAACAATTCAATGCCTAAGGAAAGTATTCGCATGAGATCACACAAGTTACAGACTCAAACGAAAGCATCAGGCGAGAATTAAGCAAAGGTCAGCACGACCTAGAAAATAAACTGCATCAACAACTAAGCAAAGGTCAGCACGACCTAGAAAATAAACTGCATCAACAACAGACTGGCGCAACATGGACATGCAAGAGACAGCTTCAAAATTGAACTGCACAGTTGATCAAAAGTTCAGAGACATCCCATGGTTAATGCAAACCACAATTCCTCTATGACATCAAACTGCATCATCATGTTAAAAGCAAAGTGCACCGTCACCTCAAAAGCAGACTGCACTGTCTCATTGAAAGCAAATTGTGCCTACCTACTGAAGATAAACTGATCCCCTGCCATTGTCCAAACTGCGCCTAAGCAATAGCATTCGGCTTTAGCTATGATGCCACGTATCGGCCATGTAGAAGCAACCAAACAAGTAAATGCAAATAGTCCACAGGTCTGGCACGACTCACAAATCTAGCCTCAGAACTCCACATACCAAAAATAAAAACTTCGCGTCCAATATCAAATTCAAAATTCCCATCTACAGCCAAATTTTCCACCCAAAATAATTCAACATGCTTGTATCCATGTAAGCAATCTGTGCACAAATTGTCGGGCTAACGGATGGATAATACATGAAAAGATCCAATGATGGAGAAGCGCAAGACCATGATATCAGCAATCCGCGTAATGTCATAATACTATAAATAGAAGGACACCCTAGCAAAAAAGAGACTTTTGACGGTTTCTCTGAATTTGATACTAAAAAATACTTTTACTCTTTTTACCATTAAAAGCTGGTACTAAGAAGAAAGTAAGATAATAATTGATCTGTGACGTATGATTTCTTAACATCTGAACCATGTAAAATCTGTCTTTTACTTTTCTACATTTGTTTCCTTGTTTTCAGTACTAGAAATCGTTTTTTAATTAGATCAATAGTTAAGTTGAAATTGACATTTTAACAAACAGTTAAAGTGCACCACCTAATTGTATAAGCTTAAGCATCATAATTACTTCATTTCAAGGCAAATTTGATATCAATTAAGTTTACTGATTCCTAATTACAAAAGCAAACAACGCCATAATTACTTTGTAACTAAGTTGGTATTATGGGACGAAAAACCTTATTAACAACTTATTCTTTCATCTTCTCTAAACCACTCGAGATATGAATCCTTCAATTATCGACTACATATACAATCTTAAAAAGTCTACTTCAATACCATCTTCATCTTATAAGTTCCAAAATCTCATTTTCCATCAAATTTGGTTATTGCATAATTGCTAGCATTTATGCTTCCACTCTTTCCAGAATTGATCATAGATGCCTAATCTCAAAATTGGACATGAAACACTCTACCTTTGTGTATCCATCTTACCAAAGAATATTACTAAGTAATATTGCATGATAATACGGAGAATAAGCTGATATGGGCCGTCGCACGTGAATATTCCTTAGGCTAACAGTGGTACGTAATCAATTATTGTATAAATGTAACTTACAAATATATACACAGTATCGGTACAAAGCAATAAATATGTGTATTTTCAGAGCAGAACAATATACAATCACATAACAGATAGAGTACACGGAGTCACAAATGCAGCGATAAAATATAATACATCGCCATATATAAAAGTCACAGTGGATATACAAAATGATAGTCCCAAAAATCCCTTCTCTAACTAAACACATGACATGATTACATACGTATATCATATAACATCATACATATGAGGCTACAAAAATCCATATAGAATATGTAATACTACTATAACTAGCCTGAATGAGTCAAATTGTCTACTGCATATCTGGTCCTGCAATGTCTCGAACTGACCCGAGTATTATAAATAATATGCGGATCGGACTATGTCTAAAATAAAATATCAGCGGGATATATGATAATTTAGATCATGATATAAAAAGATATATTTCATAGATGGGAGTTTCTATCTCAATTGTGTATCATATCAACATATGCAATCATCACACATCAAAACATCAATATAAAGTATGGATAAAACAAATCATATCAAGCACACAATATCAATCCATATATGCATATAATATTGATCAACACCTTAATGTACTCTATAATATTCCATAAATATGTATAACAGACAAATACAGGGATTGACCATAAAATGGGACACATGGTGACAAGGATAGTCGTAGCTTATCATCACACACCATGGAACCAGACGGAAGACTGACTACGCGCCTGCTCCAAGAGTCTACACATGTGGTCGCCTGGCACTGCTTGTACAGTCTTTAGTTACCTCGACAGACATTGTGACCCAATGTCCATCGAATGCTAAACAACGCCAAGAATTTGTCATGACATGCCCTATGGTAAAAGACCGATGGCCTATGTGACACTAGAGCAATTAGCATCACACTACTATACACTACTAAAGAGGGTGTCACGGATCCGAGGTGTGACCCCATAATCAGACCGCCAGGATGGATACTAGCATTATCTGGTTCGTTCCTCCATGTATATTAGGAACACAAATGATAGACATCCATATAATATCTATATTGGCAGAGAGCCTTGCTCACCACATCGGTCATCGTCTCATATTCCCACATATGCTATACCATAGTATTACCACTAGGTCTGTCAACGAATACTTTTAGGTGCAGATAGTGCTATATCCATATAAGTATCCGAAATCATTTTTGGATATTGGATATCCACATCCGCGGATACGAACGGATGTCGAATAATTATCTTATCCGCTAAAGACCGATAAATCGAAAAACATAAATGTTTTAGTTTAGCAGAAACTTTTTTCAATCTCATTAAGTATTAAAGTGTTAAAAATAAACAAATATGATGATAATAAATAGTTTTGAGCAGATAATATGCATTTAGTGCATATAATATGAACTTCTAACTTAATAAAACAATAAATAAATACCTTTTATTGCATTAAAATACACATAACTTAAACTATAATCTAGAAAAGAACCGGACAGATAATTTTTGGATGCGGATGTCTTTGTAACCGCATCTGCATCCATTTTTCTGGATGTAGGATATTTATCTGCTTTTCGAATAAAGATACGGATAGATTTAGAATTTTTCAGGTACCTATTGACAGCCCAAATTACCACCATTGTCCCCTAAACCGACCTACGCCCGCCCCTAGATGATTTTATGGTTTTTGGTTTACATGAGAAGATGAAAATATGCTTCAGAAGATCATAACATTAGTATGAAAAGGGATACATATACATACATACTTTCATGCATACATACACACACACACACACATATATATACATACATATATGTACATATATATGTGTGTGTGTGAATGGGAAATCTATGGATCAAAAAATGTCTGGATTATCAAATTTTTTGGATTGGGCTTTTAGTGGGTAATTAAACCATATCTTAATGATAATTCCTTTTTATTTATTTGTATTTACTTTAAACAATTCTATACTCAACTTAACTCACTATAAAATCAAACAAAAATCATATTTGACTTCCTCAATATTCAACCAACATCTTATATATTTATAGACTTATTTTCTCCAAATTTTTATTTATTTCATTTAATTATTTTTTAATTACTTTTCAATCCCATTTAAAATTCATTTACCAAATTAATTCCAAATTCTTTTCAATAATTGATATAAAATTCTCCCCATATGAAAATAAATTTCTACACTCATTTGTTTTAATTATTATACTCTATAATAATATATATAACTATTTTATTTCAAATTAAAAATTCTTTAAATTTAAAATAGTTATAGTAATTATAAAAATTAATATTTATCACATTTTGATATTTTTCGTTCTTAACAAAAATATATTTCACCAAATTTCCAAATTATCCCTTATAATTTCACACTTTATTATTTTAAAACACATTGAATTAATTAAAATTTTATATTATAGAATCTCAATTAAATACTTCTTGACACCATGTTGTTACAAAACACTTGGCCCTAATATCAATATGCAGGGAAATTTATACTAGTACAAGGATCTAGCATGTCGACTAAACATTAATTGATTCAACAAGGGTAAACAATCTATCCAATCACCACATAAATCAAAATAATGAAAAATATAACATTAAAGATAAAGTGATATGACCTAACCTAACAACTATTTTATTCCTTTGGCCGGTTACTAGCGTGAGAAACGATCTAAATAAAGATTAAAAGATTACAAGACGTGGAGCAAACAACTTTAATCTTCAAATAGAGAAACTACAAGGATATGAGTAATTAATTTAATTGAAATCCCTAATTTTGGATAGGCAATAAAATTGGAGTTTAGTCCCTTCTTTGATTTCAACGTTGCAAATTTCTGGAAGGAGTAGAGACTACATAACTTAGGAACCGTTCGCTTTCTTTGCCACGCTTTCGTTCCCAACGCGTCGGACGTGTCGGATTCGTCTGACGCCGCAATGGTCCATTTCCCACAAATATACCGTTGTGTCGAATGGTGGGAATTGGTGCGTTTGTGTTACGATGCGTTCGACGTTTGGCCCCCGATGGCCACTCCTTCCTCTCTTCTCCTATATATTTCCTCCTTCCTCACCTCCAATCCGAGACTTCAAGTATTTTTACCCGCAAATCCGATTATCTTTTCAAGTATATTTTCATATTTTTTATATATTTTGTTCGTATCCATAACATATTTTTTTTGAAATTTTTTTGCTTACTTATGTAATTTTTAATTTTCAGAATGTCGCATGATTCGTCTGCTTCTGTTTCCTCTCAGCCTATCGTCTTATGAACGCCTGAAAGACTTTCGACTTTCATAGACTTGTGCTTGGAATTTTCGTCTAAAAGAAAGAGGTCCGTCAGCTCATTTTATGAGTTGGTAACAAGCGTTTTAAACGATAGAATGAATCTCAACTGGTCGGAGACAAAAATCAAGAACAAATCTGACAATCTGAAGCATACATGGGTTGACTGGGACAGACTACTACAGTTGGAAGGAGGTTTTTAGATTCCGGAGAACAATCACGTTGACGGTCCAGAAGAGTGGTGGAATACGACTACTCGAAGATACAAAAGATTCAAAAAACAGTCTGTATTCAGATATCCGGTAGCTCTTAACTCACCCACTCAACCTTTTACCACTGCTGCTACGGAATATTACTCCAATTGGGTAGTCGGTGACATCGACCCCCCTCCCGTTACTTAGCTGGCTAGGCACAATAGGCATGCCGAACAAGGCAGTTCGAGTAGGCATGACGCAGATGGTCGATTGTGAATACGGATTGTTTCAACAATGTCATACGGCGTTGTACAGTTTACTACCTCATATTACACATGTTCGATGGTGGAAGCTTATACTAATTTTTCGCAACAAAGTTACAAACTTGGATATCATGGAAAAAATGGGTGATGAAGAAGCAATGTGATTTATAATGTATTAGTTGGATTTGTTGCGTAGTCGTCGTCGTCATTATTAGTTTATTTTTTGGCATGTTTTTATATTTCTTTATATATTTGAATTTGAAAATGTTTTAGTTTATTTTAATAAAATTGCGCAATATATTTCTTGTTACTTGCAATTGTTAAACATATATTACACAAAAAAACAAACAATTAATTAACTATAAATTAATTAAATTAAACATCACATTTCGAATACTTCATTCGAATATCCATTTCGCATCACCAAACACGTTTCTCTTTCAACCAATTTCATCGCTCAAATACCACGCTCGCCTCGTAAAGAACGAACCCTTAAAAGATCAACGACCATAGGAAGAGAAGCTCTAAAAAAATCATGGTTGAAATAATCAAACCTAACCCAAAAGTCATCTACCTAGCATAAGACTCGAATAAATCAGAAATGTGAGCCGTTGACCTCTGGAGATCTAGAGGTCATCCAATCCCTCGAACCGGTGACCAAAGCGAATTTATTTCTCCAACAATCCATCACTGCCGCCCCAACAATTGAGCATTGGGTTCAACTTGTGCACTGCCTATTTCAACTTCCTGCTCCATTTTTCGCCAAACTTCAAACATTAATAATATTTTGAATCATAGCTCTGTTTTGCGAAATGTTTTGTTGTTGTGAATCTCTTGATCTCCTATTCAATTTAACATAAAATTTAGCATATATTTGAATTTGATTGCACAAACTCAACAAACAAAAGAGTATCAAAAAGATGATCAACAATTTTTCTTTATATATAACAAGAGTGATACTTCAATCAAGCAGAGCACTCATTATGATGGACCTCTACAATCTTCGTTTAAAGCGTCATATCTCTGACCACTTGAGCTAAAGATCTTAACGATAACCATCACTTTCATTTCAAATTATACACACACAAATCTTGACTTACTTTCTAATTCCCTCATCTATTCAAAATTTTATTTTTTCTCCTCAGTTTTATGTTATCAGCTATTCTTTTTATCTGAGTGTTGTCAAAAATGTACAAAATTTATTTCATTTTATTATTTTATTTATAATGTGAATCTAGAAAGAGGGGAAAAAAAAGGGGGACAAACTCCGTGACAAGCTAACCAGGTTACTTTTTCTTTAAAAAAACTCTGGGTGACCTGTAAACACCCATCACACACAACTACATTTTTTAATGCAAACACCTATTTCCAAAATGACACACTTATTGTTCCTTTTGCATTTATATTTCTCTCAACTCCCCCCATCTCCCTCTCTCTTTCTCTCTTTCTCATTTTTCAGCAATGGGAGGATGTTGTTGCAAAAAAGTAGTAGGAAAACAAGGGCTAAAACTGCAAGAACCATTGTTTCACGACGTCATCGAAGAAGCACACGTAAACTTAAAGGATTCTTCCAGTTTTGTATCCATGTTTTCTCAACAAGGATGGAAAGGTGTTAATCAAGATGCAATGACTGTCTTAGAGGTAAGGTAATTCATTGAACATATAAAATGTTATTCTAATACTATATATGTCTATATATGCACCAAGTATAACCAATGTTCGAATAAAAATTCATGAATGACAAACAGAAAACATACTGTGCAGGACTTTGGCAATGTAAATGGAAGAATATTTGCAGGAGTGTTTGATGGACATGGACCGTATGGTCATAGAGTTGCCGGCTACATTAGAGATAACCTGCCATTGAAGTTGGCTTCTAGTTTAGGTTCTAGTTTGCAAACGGATGATCAGTTATCTTCATGGAAAGCTACACTTTTGAATGTTTTCGATGAACTGGATAAGGAGCTCAAATGTCATGCTGCTATTGATTGCATTTGCAGTGGTACCACAGCTGTTACAATAGTTAAAGAGGTACTAATAAAAGTTTTATAATCATAAATGTATGTTATGATGTTATACTAATGCAAAAAGGACATGAGTTTGCAGAAAATCGTACCTGAATATTTTCTCTGAACTAACACTGAATATATATACATGAATAATATATCCAGAAGGAGCATTTGATGATTGCAAATCTAGGAGATTCGAGGGCTATTCTCTGCACTCGAGATGATAGTAACCTGCTTGTCCCAGTTCAGCTCACAGTTGATCTAAAGCCAAACCTCCCAAGTAAACTCACATTAAAACTTGGGTCTGTTTTTTATGTGGCTGTAAGAAAAACATATGCGTCAATGAATATGTAAAATAGGTCCATATTTTTTAAAATCGAAAAACACCAAGCAAACCGATGTTTTTCGGAAGCTAACTTGCGCTGTTCATAAAGTTTTTAAAATCTATTAAATTTGACAATGGTTAATTTATGTGTGTGTAGTTATCTGATAACAACACATACTTAAATAACAAGTATTCGTACTTACGAAAAGCAATAATTGAATTTTTAATTTTTGATAAACATTCCGGAAAGCTCAGGTTAGCTTGCGTTTTCGGTTTATCAAAAATAATGACATAATATACATTCATTATGGCGACGACCTTTCTTACCACATCAAAAATATGGATTTGATACTTAAAACCCCTCGGAACCTGTATTCCACCGATTCAGACCGGTAATACAAGACGTGTAAGTACTCAAACTAAATGTCTTTATCACCGTTGATTTAAAATAGGTGAAATAAAAAGAATAACGAGTTGGAGAGGAAGAGTTTTTGCACTAGATGAAGAACCAGATGTTTACAGAGTATGGTTGCCGGATGAAGACTCTCCGGGCCTTGCCATGGCCAGAGCTTTTGGAGATTTCTGCCTGAAAGAGTTTGGATTAATTTCAACTCCACAGATAACATACAGGAAACTATCTGAAAAGGACGAGTTTCTGGTTCTCGCAACAGATGGGGTAGGTTTATCATATGATTTAATCGGTCATTAAATTTTCATATCTTCCCCTTTTGAAACATTGCATCGGGGTTACATGAAGTTGTTTTTCGATTTTGGAAACTCTACAAGCAATCCATCTATATTTAATTATTAGTCCACATGTGGCATCCTTATCATAAACATTCATATTTCATACTAACAACTTGACTTGGTTATCTAGAGCGAAATGTTAAGTTTGGCATAATATCTTTTGTTTCTACCATACCTAATGATTGCAATGAAAACGTAACTGAAATAAACACAATAAAAGGGTGTTTTAATTTCTGAATAAAAGTAGTTTACATAGGAGAAATACATACATCGCTATGTAACAATAAATAAATAAAATAAAATCTTACAGAATAACTGAATGGCAAGTCAGAAACTTCATATAATTAATGGCATGCTTCTTGATACAGGCCAGCATGACTTTGTAGTTGGCACTTAATACACTGAGAAATTAAAGCCAATAATTGCACATGTAGTTGCAATACTGTCTTGATGTTACTCCAGTGCATGATATGCCACTAGAGACAAGGTATTTGCCTGTACAAAATATCAGTATAGACCTCACATATGTAACTGTGAGCTTAAGTGTATGGAATATAAATAAATAAAAACATGTTTATTTTTCCCCCTCATGTTACTCAATGTATTCCACATAATTAGACTTCTTAAATCTTAACTCCAATTTTCTGAAATAATGAAGACAATAGAGATAAATATGTCCAATAATTGCAAAGAAGGAATCACCAGTAGGAAACAAAATATATACCTACTCACCTTTTTTTGGATATATGAAGAAAACATGTTTGTAAATGCCACTTACATTTCATCAACCTAAAATTGTTCACCAAAACAGAAATAGTGAACAATGAACCCCAAGTGTTTGCGCTTATATATGAATCACCACTGATCATACATACATGTAATACAAATTATAGGTATGGGATGTGCTTTCAAATGAGGAAGTAGCAGAAACTGTCTATTCCACAACAAAACGCTCTGATGCTGCCAAGAACGTAGTGAAAAAAGCAATAAAATCATGGCGATCGAAATTCCCAACCTCAAAAGTCGATGATTGTGCAGTTATATGCATATATTTAAAACCTCCGCTGTTCTCACGTTCAACCAGGTCCTCATTCAGAACTCTATGTACCATGACTTCTTCATTTAGCGAGCCATCTTTCGGTGAAACCTTCAAAACAACAGAAAGCGAGGATCAGTTGGCAACTGGAAATGAGAAGTGGAGTGCACTTGAAGGGGTTTGTAGATCAAATTCAATAATGAGAATTCCCAGATTTGATGGTTTGGTTACTGCTTTGAGTTGGAAGAAGAAATATTTCAAGGTTTTAGAAGTAAACATGTGATGGTTAGGACGATGATATTGTTTAGTGGATTTGATAAGCAACAAGCATATCAGTTGTTGCGGGAGGGAATACTGTTTCAAAATCAAAATGTTCGTGCATCTTGCTATCTTTGTGCATGAGCATGTTGTCTTCCTGTCAAGTATCCAAAAATGATGATCTTGAAATTAATTAAATTGTTTGATTGAATACTTACAATCAATTTCTTCTTCAACAAACTGAGGTTAGCTGCCAAAGCCTGAGGTACAAACTGCGCTAAGATCTGAGAAAGTTACAACTTGCTTTGAACAGGTAATCTAAAACAGGAATGAGTTTAGTAAAATAAATTGACTATCTACAAATGCATTGAAACAAATGAATGAGTTTAAAAGGTTGATGTGCTTCAAACCATAATAAACCAATTACAAAATAATGCTAAATTAATTTTGATAAACCTGGCACTCTCTCATTTACAAAACAATTAACAGGAACATCGACGAAATATGAAAGCACAAAACAGGAAAGAAATGATATATCAACATTGTGATGATGAGTTTCTCTGGTTAGACACCATAACTTCACTTTAAAAGAAGTTAACATGATATATTTTGTAATCAAAATGATGAAATATGGGATTTCAGCATAATTATAGTGTCTTACTATCAGCACCAATGCTTTTGCTTGCGGCCACCATGTGATTTTATTTTTTTTGCTACGGCGAACAATCGCTGAAGCCAGCAGGGTTCGCACGGTGGTTGGCCGCCAACCATGGTGGCCGCAAGCAGAAACTTAGGTACCGATAGCATACACTAATTATATGATATGAAATGTGGCCCAACTAATACTAGTACAAGAAGCAACAAGCATCCGAACTCAAGCTACATGCAGCTAAGGGTACAGAGTAAAATAAACCATATAACAAGGGCTGATTAGGGAGAAGCAATGGTTGCAGTCTCCTTTCTTGTAGTCTGAGATGGGAGATTAAACCACGAAAATTCTCGTCTTCGTTGGACACGCTAACTGATCGACACCGGATCAAAATCACGCTCATGGGTTGCCTGTTCAATCAATCAACAAACAAAGTGTATACAACTTTCTTAAAAAATCACACCCAGTCAACCAGACACTAACTGCTCCTTTCAAATGACAAACTGAAACAGACTACTCTTTTTTTTTTTTAACACAATGCACCTAATTTTGACCAGACACTTGTTGCTTTCTTTTCCTTTGCCAATTATGTATGTAATGAAGCCTCGAATTACTGTGTTAGTACTATAACATGCCACGTATAACAGTGTATATTGATCCACCTTTTACAACACCATTTTTCCAAGAGGCCTAAGCTTAAAAGCCAGAACCTCGTAAAAGACCAACTTTTCTAAGAATAACGGTACAGTTTTACTTGTTCGGAATCTCGATGGGAACACAAACTGAGAGAAACACGTTTCAAAGTAAATGAAATATGTTTCTAAGTAGATAGGAAGTTTCCGATAAGCATCATAAAAAATTCAAATGAGTGCCGTTTTTTGAAATAAAATTAAATAAGCACGATACATGTAGTTAACTGAACAATCAAAACAACCAAACAATTACTACTATCTTTCTAGTTGTTAAAAATTTAACTCATTATACATACATACGTTACATAGATATACACACACATATACACATGTGTGTGCGCGTGTGCGCATATTATTTATTTATTTGATGGTTCGTGCTTTATTTTTTTGGTCAAAATTTCCCCTTTAAAATTTTTTTTAGTATGTTTGACAAATACACACATCTATGTGTGTGTGTTATATTTAGTGAAAGCACTGAAATAAAAAACAGGTAATAAGTAAATATTCTTATGACAGCCTATCATCCTTAGAAAAAATCTACTTTGAGTAATATTCAACCTTAGAACATGATCGCGCATTCATAAAAATTAAATGTCTTTTTTGTGAATTCTGTTAAGATAAATCAGTTGTTTTCTTCCATGAACTAAAAACATGATTTTCCGCTAATTGTATAATACGCTGTCACTTTTTGCCCAAACAAATTATGCAACAATCTCTCACACAGAGATTCCTTTGTTTTTAATCAATTGATACCATTTTCTAACTCTGTAGTACTATTATGGTTTGCAGATCCCACCTTTAACTCATGATGCAGCAGCAGCAGCAACCACCACATTTGCGTAATGGTTCTTGAGCAACACTTAAACAAAAAGTTAGTTTACTAGCCTAATTATCAAAAAATAATTGATTTAACTTCAAATACACGTGATTTTCAAGGTCTAAGCGCAAAGTCTTGCAATCCTCTATCAAAATTAAGTAATCAAAATGATTCACATGACATAACAACACCGTATCTTTCTCTATATAAAAACTTGAAAACAAAATAAAAATGAACCACAATTAAACAGTTACTGAGTTGGTTTACTAAAACAAACTAGTGGCGTAATCAGTGCGCTGCAAGTGATGATGTTGTAAAAAAATGTCAAAACTTAGACATTTTCAGTGATTTTTTTATTATGGTATGTGTCTTTGTGTGTATGCGTAACTTTGTTGCGTGAAGACAAATGAGGTATTTGTTGAATTCATTTACTTTTTTGTAGAGTATAATATTTATTATATGAATAAATAGTAATTACGTTGGTTTATATAATTTAAACTCCAATTAATTATTTTGTGTTAAGATATTAGTAAATTTGGAATCAAATTGTAGTTTAACTATTGGCAATCTTAATAATGCAAAGAATGTATGAGAACATATTGATGATGATAAATAAAGTAGTTAAGAATTTTGAAACTATTGATAACTTAAGTTAAAACATTTATGATGAGATTTTAACAAAGTAGACTTGAATATTAGTGTAAATAGAGTAACCTGGATGAAAATTTTAAATTTCGACGACCTTGAATGTAAAATAATCGAAGAAAGTTAAGGAGGGAAGAACAATTGGTCCAATTTTACTATTATTCAATAGATGTAATAAATGAATGAAAGATGAAACTATCCTTAAATAACATTGGTGATACTCGAACCCGCAACCTCTAACTACACACATACACATACGCACGAGTGCACAGACATACATATAGAGAGAGATGCAAAAAAAAAACAAGAAGAAGAATAGAGTCACGTCATCGAGGAATAGCCATCTATTATTACAACTAGTATAAATCGCACGTATGTGCATTTAATAACTAAATATTTATTTTTTACTAACAAAAATTGAACGAAAGGATGATGGTGGTAATCGATAATGAATTTCGTTGATGGTGGTCGGAAAGGGGATGATGGTGGATGCTGTAAATCGATGGTGTCTGTTGATGGATGATCGGAAAGGTATTTTCATAATTTTAAAAAGCACGATGAAAATCTTATTGATTGAATTTTCATTATTAATAGTAAAGACTGCTAAAAATTACATGTATTAATAGTAAAGACTGCTAAAAATTACATGTATGTGCTTTTAATAACTAAAGTATTTACTTGTTATTTAACAAAAATTGAATGGAAGGATAATGGTGGTGGAAGATGCAAATCGATAGTGAAATTCTGTTGATTGATGGTCGGAAAGGGGATGATGGTGTAGGCTGCAAACCGATGGTGTCCGTATGGTTGGAAATGGTATTTTCGGAATTTCAAAAAAGACACGATAGAAATCCCATTAATTGAATTTTGCGGAGAAATAAAGGTATAATAGGGACGGTAGGTCTAACTGAAAAATAAAGGAAACATTTTCGGGAGCCCCTTGAACCTCGCAGTTAAATTTACAAAAGATGCATGCTTTACCGTTAGAGCTGGTGATTCCTTACTGAAATGAACCATGTTAACTACTGGTGGAATCCTACGGGGATCAATGAGTGGATATTGGATAACGAATACACTTGTTAAATGTTGTTAACTATTAATTTTTAGGATGTAGTAGCTCGTGCTTTATCTATATAACCCTTATACTTCAGAATTGGGTAGTGTCATTCTGATATTTGCCTGGTGTCTGTGATTTCAATGAAGGAAACGTCTGCTATTAACACCAGGGGAATTAACAAACATGGCAAACAAATCCCTTCCATTTTCACTCTTTTTTATATCTACAATTTTTTATATTTTAAAAAGTCGATGATATGATGTTGAGACAATTAGTCACACGTCGTCCAAGATACATCTTTGTTAATGTATATAGAGATGAATCAACGGTTAGAAAGCTGTACAGAAAATTAGCATGCTACATGCCGCTTACTTGGATGACACGTACGAACATGAAGTTGATTTACGCATTTTTAAGAACATTTAATTTCAGCCCGTCAGATTCCAACTTACCCGCCTTCCCTTCAATTAAAAACACTACTACTATCAATATAATCAATATATATGGAAAAGGCATTTTTGGAATTTCAAAAAGACACGGTTGAAATTCTATTAATTGAATTTACATTATTAATAGTAGAGATATATATGTCATGCTTTAGCTCTACTAATTATATTAAAAAAAAAGAATGAACATGATTTAATGGCGTCCTTTTTAAAGTCTATAATTACTCTACCCAGTGATTTCCTATTATCACAAATACACAAATCTCTCGCCACCTTTTTAATACCTTCAATTATAAATTCGTCGACGGTGACACACATATACCATCGTGCTTGTCAATTTACCAGTCCAAGTAAAGCAAATCACTAAGAATTTTAATTGAAGTTTCTCATTGTTAAACAGACTCAATGTTTAATGCATAACATCTATAGATTTGTTGATTGTGGATGCAACTTTCTTTATTGATGCCAGTTTTTTAAACAGTTTTTTAAAGTCTATAATTACTCTACCCAGTGATTTCCTATTATCACAAATACACAAATCTCTCGCCACCTTTTTAATACCTTCAATTATAAATTCGTCGACGGTGACACACATATACCATCGTGCTTGTCAATTTACCAGTCCAAGTAAAGCAAATCACTAAGAATTTTAATTGAAGTTTCTCATTGTTAAACAGACTCAATGTTTAATGCATAACATCTATAGATTTGTTGATTGTGGATGCAACTTTCTTTATTGATGCCAGTTTTTTAAACAATTTCTTAGTGTGTATAAGGCGGTATTGTTTTTATCCTCAAATCTCAGCCTTCTCAGATAGAGTTATATACATTGTCACTACAACTCTATATTAATGCAACTCATTTCGAGTGGCAAAACTCTTAAACAGTGACACACGCACGCGCGCACACATATGTGTGTGTATTTGTGCACGCATATTTGGAGTTCCAATAGAAGTTCGTTTTGGTACTACATCAAAATTTCGATACATTTCTACGTTATATGATTATGTTTAATGTTAAACGGAGTCAATATCAAGTAAAGATTTAAAACCCATCACAGAATCATCGATTATTATTCATTTAAGCAAATTTTGGTAATCATTTTTATATTCATTATTGATATAATCCATCCTTTGAGTCTGTTTAGGATTTTACTATCATGATTTTGCCAAGCTTTCAAATCTTGGATTTTAGACACAATCTCGAGCTGACATTTCGGTCTATATCTCGGGTTGAAATCTTAAGATCTCGAGCAAGAAGGGTGTCAAACAATTGAAAATCATGTTTGAAATCTCGTCTCGTTCAAATGCAGAAAGCGGATATTGGGTGAGGTCATGGGCGAGATGAAGGAGATTTAAAACTCCTGATTTTGCACCTTAAAAAATCAAGTTATCGGGTGTACTAGAAAGTTATAGAGTTTTGGATAGGAGGGAGAACTCGCTATTCATAATACTAATACTACTTTTGCATACACTTGGAAAAAATCAGACCTTAAATGACTTTCGGGCATGCGAAAGCTTTCTCAATGTATATCTTTAGCCAAAGACTGTTTTTCCTCTTTTTGACATGTCTTTCTTGTGGCAAGTCAAAACACATAAAAAATGGACATTTTTGGGGATCATGTGAGACTCATATATAGATCGTGTATGTTCGTTTTTGTGGTATTGAACTATTGATTTACCAGAAATATCACAGTAAGTGCAGCATGTCTTCATGAGCATTACTCACATAAGCACAACATCTCAATTTTCACATGCTGCATTATTTGTCATAACTTGAGTCACCCTCACCATCACATGTACTAAGACGACCCTTATCGCCATACATATGGAAGGACATTCCAGAATCCACAATTCACTAATGATTTCCGATCTTTAATAGCAGATTAGATAGGTACATTATCCTTATCACCATCTTTCTATGCATTTTTGTGCAATGCTACTATTCTAGAATTATTACCCAATTTGTTCTTCTTTAACACAAAATCCGAATATCCTCTTTATATCCATTGTTAATATCACCGTGCATTCACAATCTCTTCCGCCTTTTCCATCATGATTCTACACCCTCAAAGAATCATGTTGCCCAATGAAACAGATATAACCAATGTTCCAATACATATCACACAAACATAATATTTCAATTTGCACATGTTGCATCATTTCCCCTAAATTTAGATCATACTCCTTACCATCATCGGTAATGGCATACCATTGTCCGCTGTTATATGGGAAGGACGCTTCAGATTATACATTATTCACTCATGAATCTATAATGCACATGGTAGCAGTATGTCATACTCATCACCTCCACTTGTTATTTTTAGTGCAACACTAGACAGTCTCTTTCTGATCCAATTTCAGATGCTTAACATAACCAAGCATCTTGCGATTTTTAAAAGAAGAATATAGATTATAGAAGCATGGTATAACATGAATTAACAATACAAAAACAAGAATATATCTAAACAAGTACTAGAAGAAAACAAACCGATGGGAAAAAGAACAAATTCAGTATATTGTTTGCATCAAAATTTTCTTTATTAAGAACACGATTATAGGTATAACTAATATTTAGAGATGACAAAATAATCTACAACTCAATGTTTTGATCTAATAGATGACACATACACCATCTTTCTATGACCTATAAATTAAAATTTATCAAGCAACGCAGAAATGATTTCTAGTAATCCATTGTTGCTTTGTGTGTCCCCATATGCTCAACTATATCACGGCCATTCACTACTATCAAACAATTAAGATGAATGATGTTGATTTGATTGTGGGCATGGGAACACATCAACTTGTGGATAGAGGAACCGGTGTGATTGTTTTCCAAAGCAATTCACCGTTTTCTTCAATTCTATTCACTGGAATTTGATGTGAAAACATTGACATAAACGCCCTTGAAAATCGACGAAACTTAAAGAACCCATCTTGGACATCTCTCTTGTAAATTCCTCCTCCACCCTTGGCTAAAACTAAACTACAAACACAAAGTCCATCTTCCTCCGAAAAATCTGATACAACCTCGACAAATTTATACTCAAAATCATTGCATGTTTCATCAAAATCAGAATAAACTGCCCAAACTTCACCATTTCTCGGAAAAATCTTATAAAATTCACCTTCTTTTTTGTATTCAATCTTATGGCTGAAACATGAATATTCCCTTAGAACCGCTAAATTAGAGAATTTAAAGACTCCACAACCCAAATTGATCTTTTGTGCAGCAAGCATAACATCTTCAGATAAAATGGCTTCAAAAAACAAAGGTGTGATTCCTATCATGACAGGTTCAATAGGAATAATATTATCAATTCTAGCATAAAATCTGGGAACGCCATTAGGCTCTTCGGACAATGCCCATATCTCACCTAAGCTCAAAACCCTAACAACACCACCTTCCTCGTCAATTGCATTTGAAAAAACTGTGTTTACCTTTCTCTTCCTCCTGTTCAGATTGTGAAGATGGTGTTTCTCGCAGAGGAGACTTCCTTCAAAGCGCCGGAGGCGGCAACGCCATTTCTTTCCAACGTGTTTAATGCATCGGTCGCTGTCTTCGGGGAGTGCTTCTTCTGTTTTGATGGTCTTCGCGGATCCTTTTCCTTTTCGAATCCTTTTTTGGATCTTCTTAACGGGTTTTGAGTTTTCCAAGCTTAGATTATGGAGATGATCCTTTTTGCAGCGGAGACTGCGCTGAGAGTGGCATTGCTTTTCTCTCTTGTTGATTCGATTGCAGTGGATCGGGAGAGAATTTGACTTCGATGCCGCCATGGCCTGGGAGAATAGAGTGTTAAGATGGGTTTTAGGTTTAGGAAAATCAATGGGGGTTTTTATAAATTGACCCATTCGTCTTCTAAATTTGAACCTTCCATTAAAGAGAGTTCCGCAATTAATTATTTATTTAATAATATTTTGAAAATAAGCCATAGAATACGTTTTGCAGTTTTGCTGCTTTACACCAAAATATTTCGGTTAAAATGACAAATATAGACTGAAGATGTGGGACATTCCCCTGAATTTCGAAGTTAAAGAGCCACAGTTTTTATGTACATTGCATTTGTCGGCAAACTGTATATTTTGTCGCTGCAGCCTCATTCACGTTTTTATGCACGAGTGATATGGCATGCGCTTTGTGCATGATGATGAAATGCATTTCACGTGTGATTTTTTTTATTCAAATTGTATATGTTTAACTCCATCGAAAAAATATGATTTGCACAAATGTTTAACTGTATTTTTACGTTGAAATGATATGCAATTAGTTTTAATTTTACTTTTTAATTGCAACATCTATATCTATGCTAGTTTAAATTTTTATTTCTATTATTAATTAATAAAAATAAATTTATTTTTTTATTAGTTTGGATTTTTATTTCTATCATCAATTAATAAAAGACGACTTTAAAAAAAAGTATTATTTGTTAGATCCTATTTTTAAGTGATATTACGATTTCGATAATATCCATATAAGAACGTTTTGAATTGGTAAATGAAACTTATCTGTTAGATCATATATTTAAGTGATATTAATATTTAATAATATTTGTAGAGAACATTTTTGATAGTTCACGTTGATATCGAAAAAGTGTGACATCAAAGGTATTACAACTATTATTAAAGATCTTTATCATAAAATGAACGATCATGCTCAATTAAACTATGAAACACGCTTTACCCACAAATTATTGTTGTTGTTATACCAAAGAGTAGTCAATCATTTTGAGGACATGGCTTGTATTACAATTTATTTGATGGTCAAACAATGTACCTTTTTTTTCAACATCTGGTTAACGCATAATTCTATATATCTTTTTGGTTAGAACTTAAGACAATTAACATGGAATTTTGATGTGATTTGAAAACCGAACGTAGATATAATTACAATTATGCTAACTAATTCTCTATTTTCTTAGCATTAAAAGAAACTTCTATTTTATTGTGTATAAAATTAAATATTTGAGAGTATGTATTCTTGCTTCTCCATCAATCTGATTACATATACCGGTTTCTCCTTTATTATTGCAAAAATTTTGCAACCATCCCATTCAATTGATTTTATTCATTTACTTATCAATCATATTTATTTCATACGAGCGTTACGGCACGCGCTTCGCGCGTGATGAAGAATACTGAATTGTTTTTTTACAAATTATATTTATTTAATATGTTCAAAAGAAAATATTTTCCACATATATTTAATCATATTTTTGTGTTGAATCATATGTAGGTAATTTGAAATTTTATTTCTAAGTTGCAATATCTAATTTCTTGTGAGTTTAAATTTTTATTTATATTATTAATTAATAGAAAATAAATTTGTAAAGTAGTTTATTTGTTATCCTATTTTTAAGTGATATTAATACTTAGTAAATATTTGTAGAGGAAATTTTGAATTTGTAAAAGAAGCTTAATTGTTAGATCCTAATTTTAAGCGATGCTAAATTTTAATAATATCAACATATAAGGGCAATTTTGGAAGTTTGCGCTTCCAAACCAACTATTAATAAAGATAATTAAATGCTATGTGTCCATCCATTTTTTCAAATTCATTGAAATTCCCTAATTTCTTTCATTGAGATTAAATGCTATGGTCTCCTCTCGTGCATATGGTGTTTTTTCGTTTCCTCCCAAATAATCTTGAATCATCATTTGCTTTTTCCATATTAATAAAATTCATCACATCATTGTAAATTTATTTTTTTTCCAAAAAATTTAACCTTAATTTTAGTACATCAATATATCTCATGGTGCTATTAATTTCAAATTTACATCGGATTCAAATTTCATTTTATTACAAATTTCACTCTATATTTTTTATTACAAATTCATTTGCTAACATTTTTTTTGCAAATTTCATTTTAGTAAACTTTGTACAGCTATTTGCTTTTATCTCGTTTACTTACCAATCACATCTATACTATATTATTATTAGTGAGTTGAATTTCAAGCTCACACAGGCCCCCTTGAAATTTGGCAACTGAACAGTCGCATTTTTAATTTCTTTATATTCCAAACTTTAAAATGTGATAACTTTTTCTACATTGATTGGATTTAAGAATCGTTTTCACTATTAAATCTCACATTTAATTTGCTTTCCAATGATATCCATTGTTGATAGCTAAAAATAAATTTTTTAAAATCATGATTTTATATAGCAGCTTTAATTGCACAATTATTTTGTGTCACCGCTGTGTACCGCGTTTCTGTAACATCATTATTATGATGATCACAAACATTACATAGTAGTTTTACCTAGATTATTATAATGTATTTATTATCTTTTAACATATTTGAAAGGAATATTTTTTTTGAATTATACAATTATGGTTGCCTTTGAATATTGTAACTACATTACGTAATAAAGTAATAATCTTGATTGTGTTTGATAGTATTCAAACTTAGTGCAGTTATAATTTAACCCCATCAAAAAATGGTGTAATAATTTATAGGCATTTTTTGAATTAATTTAACTACGTTAGCATTTTTTTATTACATTTACTATTGATGATTTTGACTATATTTGATAATTTTATTCAATTTTAAAACAGTTATAAATTAATGAAATTAAGAAAATGCAATTATAATTTACCAGCAAGTTTTGGGTAAATTTAACTATATTTGAAGATTTTTAACCACATTTATGTGATAACGTAATAAATTTGGCTACATTTCAGGAATTTATTCAATCTTAATACAATTAAAATTTAACTACATTAATAAAATGCAGTTATAATTTAATGACAATTTTGAATTATGCATGGTAGAAATTGAATATTTCAGCTATATTTATGTGATGCGGTAATAATTTTGGTTGTACATGATGATTTATTCGAGCTTACTGTAGTTAAAATTTAAATGCATTAAGCAAAAGCGGTTATTATTTTGCAGTATTTTTGGAATTAAGCAATTATTGTTTTTGAATATTTTAACTGCATTTGTGTGATGCAATACTAATTTAGCTGTAGTAATAATTTTGTTTGATGTTAACGATAGTTATTTAACCGCATTATGAAAATATAATTTAAAAATGAATTTTGATTTTTGATAGCTTGAGATGATTAAATAATGACTTCACATAATTAATGCTTGATTCAACCTGCAGCTCAGCGTTTAATACATTGCTTCCAGGTTTGATGACATAATTTGGCTAAGTTTACTCAATTTCGTTTACAATTACGATGATCAATAATACAATAAGCATATAAGTTGTTGTATTCGGGCTTAAGGTAGATGCACAGTTTAAGTGCTAGGTCAAAACATGTGTTGTAGTGAGAATAATGTTGATAACCATCTAAAAGAGTTTATTTTTTATTTTTTGCAGTAAATTCTAAAATCACTTGCACCACCACCATCGGAAAACTTCTAGAAAACAATTGATGAATGTATCTTTGTATAGATGATTATGTAGTCATGGTTTGATTATTAGATATAGTTAATAGGTCAGACGAGCAGTGAGAGAATTTAGTAATAATACTGCATCAATGACACTTTTGCCTTTTTTGGCTGCAGGTACAAATACTGTGACAACCGCCCATGACCCCTACACCGAATCTAGAGATAGAGCGCTGTAAAGTGTGCCAGGCGACCATGGACGATTGTCAAGGTAAGATTAAAACAACAGGATCTATCGTATTACTCACAGCGCATGGACAAAATACAATAGAACATATGTATAGTGAAGCTTTACAGAATAAAATGACATCATATAAAACTCCATAATAGTTGAATACAAGCATCCACATAGTCAATACATCCAGCCTCACTACATAACTCTCAGAGAATACAAAACAGCGGAAAAATCCAGTACATATAAGAAGATAATATGCAACCCTCTAGCTCGTCTTCGATATCAGCATCGTGAGAAGAGAACAGCACCTGTCACCTGCTACCTAGTCTGCCCGTCCCAAAATGGACGAACAGCCCAAGGCAATAAGAATTAAAACATAAAGCCTTGAGTCAGACAACAGTCTTAGTGAGCAGTAAATTAACTAACAACATACCAAAAGAGCATAAAGGAAAAGGAATAGGGATACAACCCTCCCACTCCAACCTCATTCTACAGTGATAGCCCCCAGACACACACTAAGCAGAAGCAAACATAGCAGAGCATACAATTTAAGGTAAAGCAATTGTCACTCGAGTCAAGAGCGATGTTTTCCAAGTACAAATCCCAAGGTCTAAAACCAAGGTCAGATAAGCACCCAGGAAATACCGCTCTTGAGACCGAATGATGATACAACCAAACATCCATGACTCGGCTATCACTGTTATCATTGTTGCGATATCACCGTTAATTGAATGACCGGCACATTCTTTCAGCCGTCCGTCAAGGGCTAATGGTAACCCCGGTTCTAGACATAACTCCCGCACGTCATCGTGACCCGTGCCTAGGATTATCGAATCTACCCAGAGTACTCGACCATCAACTTAGTCTTTTGGGCGTCCCCATGTACTCTTGCTTAGAGCATGCTAGAACCTTCAACAACGATGAGATCTCAACCTCCTAGTCATCCTCCTCGACGACTATTGCCATACTAGCTCAAGCGCCTCTCGAGCATCCATTATCCTCAACTCGAATCATATCACCGAGTTATCAACATGCTTGGAATGATCCCGCCTGGATTAGACCAAGTCTTCATCATATGATTGCCTCGCTTCATAACATCCTCGCGAAGCTTCATCTCAACATCACATCATCAAATCTATGCATAAGAGCTTCATCATCCCGCTACATATGCCCCGAGCAGCTTTCCCAATCCAAGAGCCTTTCCTTTAGCTTTTGAATCACCTTTGGTCTAAATCTAATCATCAATCATCTAGTTCATAACAATCAATCAAATCAAACATCAATCCAAGCAATCAAGCATTCAAATATGATCTAAGTAGACAATTATAACAATAATGGCATTATCGTAATTAAAGAGTTGAAAGTCCAATAAGCATGAAAACATGTATTATATCTCTACAAACTTGATGAATGAACTTGCATAGGTTAACATATGATAAAATGGATACAACATCATCATGAACAATGGATCTATATGGATCTACACATAGGATGAAGAAAATGCATGGAAATCTCTATTTTAACACCAAAACGAGCCAACAATCCGATATACTCCTTTGGATCCGTGTGAGAGATAATCACCACTCACCAAATCACCTAAACAATCCAAAAGATATCAACTTCAGATCTGGACAGCGAAGAACTAAGCTAGATCCGACAAGATCTCACTTCAAACGATGAAATCTCTCTTGAAAAGATGAAGATCTTCAATCTAAGCTCTTGAATCTTTAATCTTGATCTTCGATTTGGATGGATGGAAGCACTAGATTAGAGTGGAGAAAAGAAGTGAAGAAGTGTAGAAGTCGAGCTCTCAAAATGGCAGCACTTCGTCGCTTCAAAATCCGGATCCCAAAAAGTGAGAACAACCCCTCCTATTTATAGCTGAAAACTGCCTGAGTCGTAACTCGGCTATCTCCTTAAGTCGTTGCCGACCTAACATATGCCGACCTACGACCTAAAAACCCCCACGACTTAACAGAGCCTCCGACCTAACCCTTAGCCAACAACTCCGACCTAACAGATACGCGCGCCTCAACTCCTACGATCTAACACTTCTGCGCATACGACCTAACTATTAAGTCGACCTACGACTTAACACATACTTCGACCTAACACTTAGACGAAACCCAGCGACCTACGACTTAACAGGTTACGACCTAATTCCTTAAGCCTCCACGCGACCTAACACTTAGCCTAACTCCTAAGGTCGCCAACTTGTTAACTCCTTAGGTCCTTAGGTCGCCAACACTAGGTCGCTAACTCGGCAACTACTAGGTCGCTAACTCGGCAACTACTAGGTCGCTAACTCGGCAACTACTAGGTCGCTAACTCGGCAACTACTAGGTCGCTAACTCGGCAACTGCTAGGTCGCTAACTCGGCAACTGCTAGGTCGCTAACTCGGCAACTACTAGGTCGCTAACTCGGCAACTGCTAGGTCGCTAACTCGGCAACTACTAGGTCGCTAACTTTCCCAGCCGACCTAACACTTAACAAAACTTAGGTCGCTCACAACATTCTCTTAGGTCGTTGCCGACCTAACTCTACCCCAGAATACTTAGGTCGCCTACTACTCTTAAGTCGGTCAGTCTTTAGGTCGTTAACTCGCCCTGCCGACCTAATTACTTAACCAAATCCTAGGTTGCACAATTTTATAGGTCGCTCCAACTAACCCACGACCTAACACTAACTCGCAAGTCCTTAACTCGGTCACGACTTAGCTCTTAGGTCGTCCACGACCTAGGACTTAGACAAATTTCCCCAAAAATCTGAAATGACTTAAAATTGCAAAAATTCCAGATTTGACGAACTTTTCGATCCGTGAAAAATACGGGTCGTTACATTCTCTCCCCCTTAGGAATTTCGCCCCCGAAATTCCAAGCAAACAAAGCAATCAAAGACTATTCTGTACGCCTACCATCCATAGCAATCAACAAACAATGCATCCAATTCTAACTTAGCGTACAGAATTCTAAAACTTAGAACAAGTTACAATATCGCGAGATGAGACGACACCTTAGGGCCATACCTTGAAGAGTTCAGGATGAGCTGCTTTCATCCTCTCTTCCACCTCCCACGTACAGTCGTTATCATCATCACTCCATTGTATCTTGAGCAACTTAACTACCTTCCTCCTAAGCTGTTTCGTGTCGGTTTCCACAACACGAAGTGGCTTACGAGGTCTTCTATCAACTGGATCAACTTCAAAGTCTTCATAGCTATCAGCAGAAACCACCGTACTCGAGTCGTGCACATACTTCCGTAGATACGATACGTGAAAAACATTGTGCACACTCGACATTTTCTCTGGTAACTCCAATCTGTAAGCGAGCTTTCCAATTCGCTCGATAATCGGGAATGGTCCAACAAATCTCGGAGTCAATTTTCCTTTCTTCCCGAATCGAATAACATTCTTCAGTGGAGAAATCTTCACAAAAACCATATCTCCAACGTCGAATTCCAAATCCTTACGACGTTTATCGGCATAACTTTTCTGACGGTCTTGGGCTGCCTTCATCCGTTGCCGAATGATCTCTATGCAATCCGAAGTCTGTCGAATCATCTCTGGCCCAAGCATCAGCTTTTCTCCAGTTTCCAACCAACATGTCGGAGAGTTACACGGTCTTCCATACAATGCCTCATATGGTGCCATACCAATGCTTGACTGGTAACTGTTGTTGTACGCAAACTCCACCAAATGAAGGTGATCTTCCCATGATCCTCCGAAATCCAAAACACAAGCTCTGAGGAGATCTTCCAAAACTCGGTTGACTCTCTCAGTCTGACCATCTGTTTGAGGGTGATAAGCTGTACTCAAACACAACTCGGTTCCCAAGACTTCCTGGAAGCTCTTCCAAAATCCACTAGTGAACAATGGGTCTCGATCGCTCACTATACTCTTCGGAACACCATGGAATCGAACTATCCACTTCACATACAACTCAGCCAACTTTGATGCAGTCCTAGTCGATCGAACAGGAATGAATCGTGCACTCTTAGTCAGACGATCCACAATGACCCAAATCCCTTCATTTCCCGTTCTGGTTCTAGGCAATCCATCAATAAAATCCATCGACACTTGTTCCCACTTCCATGTAGGAACTTCTAAGGGTTGAAGCAATCCACTTGGCTTCTTCTGTTCAGCCTTTACCAACTGACAGTTCATACACTTGGAAATGAAATCTCCAACATCCTTCTTCATGCCTTCCCAGTAGTAGGTTCTCTTCATATCCCGATACATCTTATTTCCACCTGGATGAATTGTCAACTTCGAGTGATGACTTTCCTTCAGAACTTCACTCCTCAATTCATCTATATCGGGAACCACTAGTCGTCCTTGCTTTCGAAGCCAACCTTCTCTATCGACCTCGAATCCTTTATCCTTTTCTGGCTCCAATCCAGATTCCAATTCACGGATAATCTTGACAAGCTTATCATCTCGCTTTTGACTCTCGCAAATCCTTTCCACAAGAGTCGGTCTTATCGATAAGTTTGCCAACATTTCAGGTTCCAATTCGCATCCAGGCCTGAAGTCAAATCCAGCTAAATACTCGAGACTCTTCCATTCAGAAAACATGGCTCCCAATCCTGCATGTCTTCGACTTAACGCATCAGCCACTGCGTTACCTTTTCCCGGAGTATAAGCTATACCAAAATCATACGATGCCAAAAACTCTAGCCAACGTTGCTGCCGAAGATTCAAATCCTTCTGGGAGAAAAGATACTTCAACGACTTATGATCCGTAAACAACTCGAATCGAACCCCCAACAGATAATGCCTCCACATCTTCAGAGCAAATACAATCGCCGCTAACTCCAAGTCATGAGTTGGGTAATTCCTTTCATGCGGCTTCAGTTGTCGACTGGCATACGCAACAACTTTATCCTTCTGCATCAGCACTGCTCCAAGTCCAGTACCACATGCATCGGTGTAAACCACCATCTCATCATTCCCACTTGGAATAGTCAAAACAGGAGCACTCGTCAATCGCTCTTTCATGATTCCGAAAGCTTGCTCACACTTAGCATCCCAACTGAACACTTGGTTCTTCTTCGTCAATCCTGTTAACGGTGCAGCTATCTTGGAGAAGTCTTTGATAAACCGTCGATAATATCCTGCTAATCCAAGAAAACTCCTCACATCAGATGCATTCTTAGGTCTAACCCAATCCTGGATTGCTGCCACCTTAGCGGGATCAACCGCTATTCCATTTCCAGAAATCACATGGCCTAAGAACCTCACTTCACTCTTCCAGAAGTGACACTTCGAAAACTTAGCCTTCAGCTGATGTTTCCGTAAGATCTCCAAAACAATACGCAAGTGCGTCTTGTGCTCTTCTTCCGTTCTGGAATAAATCAGAATATCATCCACGAACACAAGTACGAACTTGTTCAACTGATCTCTGAACACTCTATTCATAAGATCCACAAAATATGCTGGCGCGTTAGTCAATCCAAATGGCATTACCAGCCACTCAAAGAAACCGGATGGTGTCCTAAAAGCAGTCTTCGACACACTATCCTTTGCCACTCTCAACTGGTGAAATCCCGTTGCCAAATCCATCTGAGAAAACACTTTAGCTTCGTGAAGCTGATCAAACAAGTCATCTATTCTCGGTAATGGATACTTGTTCTTCTTAGTCACCTTATTCAGCTCACGATAATCGACGCACAATCTCAACGACCCATCTGCCTTGGTTGCAAACACAACTGGTGCACCCCACTCGGACACACTACGCCGAATGAATCCTTTCTGCAAAAGATCATCAACTTGCACCCTCAACTCCTGCTGTTCCCTAGGCGCCATCCGCCTAAGAGGCATCACAACAGGTCTGGCTCCTTCAACTAGATCTATACGAAACTCGATCTCTCTATGCGGCGGCAACCCTTTGACTTCGTCAAAGACATCCTCGAATCCATTAGCGATCGGTACTGATGACAGTCCATCCCGTGGAACAACTAGCGAATACATGAAGCTCATGAAGACGCCTTCTTCATGCTTACATCGTATCACAATCTTTCGCCCCTCCACATTCTCGACTGTCACTTCCAACCTTTCGCAATCAACCTTAGCCGCATACTTCCTAAGCCAGTCCATACCCAAGATAATTCCGAACCCCGTAAAGTTCAGAACAAAGCAATCACAAACAAAAGAGCAACCATGACTCGACACAACTAGACCACGGCATAACATACACAAACAAGACGAACCCCCAACTGGATTAGTCACTACCAATGGCCTATCAACAATATCCGGCTTCAAACCTAACCGGCCTACTAGTTCATTACAAACAAATGAATGCGACGCTCCAGTATCAAACAAAACTCTAACTGGAACACCACATAGGAAAAGAGTACCTTGAACAACCACACTCTTTCCCTTTTCTTCAGCAGTAGGAGCTTTCGAAGACGACGGAACAGCTCCCAAGGCATAGGCTTGCACAATCTGCCTGTCCTTCCTTGGTTCTGGACAATTCTTCCTGAAATGCCCCGGCTTGTCACAGTTGTGACACTTCATCGGTGCCTTCGGATTCTTACAATCCTTAGAGAAATGGCCCTTCTGCTGACAATTGTAGCAAGTTACCTCGCCTTTCGGCTTCTTCTGGCCATCCTTACCCTTCTGCTGCTGCTGCTTCCTCTTCTGGTTTCCACCCTGCTGTGGTTTAGATTCTCCCTTGGTAACAGCAACAACAGGTCCTTCCTTAGGAAACAGACTCTCATGCCTAAGAGCTTTCTCCACAAGCTTCTCAAATGAATCGTCCAAATGATCCACCAACTGTCTCCCAAGATAACTATCCAAGCCGGTCACAAACTTCTCATTCTTCTGATAAGCAGATTCAATATACGACCGGGCATACTTGGACAAAGCTTCGAACTCAGAAACATACTCAAGAACAGATCTTCCACCCTGCTTGAGCTCTACAAACTTCTTGAACAGAACAGACTTCTGAGATGTAGAAATGAACTTAGCTTCAAATCTAGCTTGGAATTGCTCCCAAGTAATCTCTTCCTCCGCAGTATCGATGGTGATAGAATTCCACCAATCAGAGGCTCTCCCTTGAAGCTGCCTTGATGCCAACTTCCTCTTAGTTGCATCATCAATTCCCAAATCACCAAAGATCCTTCTACAAGCATCTATCCACCTCTGGACCTCAATGGTAGATTCTGTTCCCAAGAAAACCTTCCCTCCAAGAGCAGTATAATCCTTGCACAGCTTAGCAAAATCCACTGGTTTCGGAGTTTGGACTTGAACTCCAACATCAACTGCCGCCCCCGGAACTGGTATCCTTCTCATGATCGAAGTCATCATAGCTTCGAACATGGCTGCATAATCAGCAGTCTCTTCAGTAGCACGACCTCCCCTAGCAGCTGGTCTCCCTCTTCGACTCATTCTCAATATCTATAAGAAGGAATGATTAGAACATCTAGAGAATCAACTGCATAAAGGACTCAAATTCTACTAAGCCACTATATTATATATAGTAATCATCCATCAAAATACAATTACGTCTCTCATACGTAGTTACGACAGCGAGCGTTGGGTAAAATCGATTAACCAATGCTCTGATACCAAATGTGACAACCGCCCATGACCCCTACACCGAATCTAGAGATAGAGCGCTGTAAAGTGTGCCAGGCGACCATGGACGATTGTCAAGGTAAGATTAAAACAACAGGATCTATCGTATTACTCACAGCGCATGGACAAAATACAATAGAACATATGTATAGTGAAGCTTTACAGAATAAAATGACATCATATAAAACTCCATAATAGTTGAATACAAGCATCCACATAGTCAATACATCCAGCCTCACTACATAACTCTCAGAGAATACAAAACAGCGGAAAAATCCAGTACATATAAGAAGATAATATGCAACCCTCTAGCTCGTCTTCGATATCAGCATCGTGAGAAGAGAACAGCACCTGTCACCTGCTACCTAGTCTGCCCGTCCCAAAATGGACGAACAGCCCAAGGCAATAAGAATTAAAACATAAAGCCTTGAGTCAGACAACAGTCTTAGTGAGCAGTAAATTAACTAACAACATACCAAAAGAGCATAAAGGAAAAGGAATAGGGATACAACCCTCCCACTCCAACCTCATTCTACAGTGATAGCCCCCAGACACACACTAAGCAGAAGCAAACATAGCAGAGCATACAATTTAAGGTAAAGCAATTGTCACTCGAGTCAAGAGCGATGTTTTCCAAGTACAAATCCCAAGGTCTAAAACCAAGGTCAGATAAGCACCCAGGAAATACCGCTCTTGAGACCGAATGATGATACAACCAAACATCCATGACTCGGCTATCACTGTTATCATTGTTGCGATATCACCGTTAATTGAATGACCGGCACATTCTTTCAGCCGTCCGTCAAGGGCTAATGGTAACCCCGGTTCTAGACATAACTCCCGCACGTCATCGTGACCCGTGCCTAGGATTATCGAATCTACCCAGAGTACTCGACCATCAACTTAGTCTTTTGGGCGTCCCCATGTACTCTTGCTTAGAGCATGCTAGAACCTTCAACAACGATGAGATCTCAACCTCCTAGTCATCCTCCTCGACGACTATTGCCATACTAGCTCAAGCGCCTCTCGAGCATCCATTATCCTCAACTCGAATCATATCACCGAGTTATCAACATGCTTGGAATGATCCCGCCTGGATTAGACCAAGTCTTCATCATATGATTGCCTCGCTTCATAACATCCTCGCGAAGCTTCATCTCAACATCACATCATCAAATCTATGCATAAGAGCTTCATCATCCCGCTACATATGCCCCGAGCAGCTTTCCCAATCCAAGAGCCTTTCCTTTAGCTTTTGAATCACCTTTGGTCTAAATCTAATCATCAATCATCTAGTTCATAACAATCAATCAAATCAAACATCAATCCAAGCAATCAAGCATTCAAATATGATCTAAGTAGACAATTATAACAATAATGGCATTATCGTAATTAAAGAGTTGAAAGTCCAATAAGCATGAAAACATGTATTATATCTCTACAAACTTGATGAATGAACTTGCATAGGTTAACATATGATAAAATGGATACAACATCATCATGAACAATGGATCTATATGGATCTACACATAGGATGAAGAAAATGCATGGAAATCTCTATTTTAACACCAAAACGAGCCAACAATCCGATATACTCCTTTGGATCCGTGTGAGAGATAATCACCACTCACCAAATCACCTAAACAATCCAAAAGATATCAACTTCAGATCTGGACAGCGAAGAACTAAGCTAGATCCGACAAGATCTCACTTCAAACGATGAAATCTCTCTTGAAAAGATGAAGATCTTCAATCTAAGCTCTTGAATCTTTAATCTTGATCTTCGATTTGGATGGATGGAAGCACTAGATTAGAGTGGAGAAAAGAAGTGAAGAAGTGTAGAAGTCGAGCTCTCAAAATGGCAGCACTTCGTCGCTTCAAAATCCGGATCCCAAAAAGTGAGAACAACCCCTCCTATTTATAGCTGAAAACTGCCTGAGTCGTAACTCGGCTATCTCCTTAAGTCGTTGCCGACCTAACATATGCCGACCTACGACCTAAAAACCCCCACGACTTAACAGAGCCTCCGACCTAACCCTTAGCCAACAACTCCGACCTAACAGATACGCGCGCCTCAACTCCTACGATCTAACACTTCTGCGCATACGACCTAACTATTAAGTCGACCTACGACTTAACACATACTTCGACCTAACACTTAGACGAAACCCAGCGACCTACGACTTAACAGGTTACGACCTAATTCCTTAAGCCTCCACGCGACCTAACACTTAGCCTAACTCCTAAGGTCGCCAACTTGTTAACTCCTTAGGTCCTTAGGTCGCCAACACTAGGTCGCTAACTCGGCAACTACTAGGTCGCTAACTCGGCAACTACTAGGTCGCTAACTCGGCAACTACTAGGTCGCTAACTCGGCAACTACTAGGTCGCTAACTCGGCAACTACTAGGTCGCTAACTCGGCAACTACTAGGTCGCTAACTCGGCAACTGCTAGGTCGCTAACTCGGCAACTACTAGGTCGCTAACTCGGCAACTACTAGGTCGCTAACTCGGCAACTGCTAGGTCGCTAACTCGGCAACTACTAGGTCGCTAACTTTCCCAGCCGACCTAACACTTAACAAAACTTAGGTCGCTCACAACATTCTCTTAGGTCGTTGCCGACCTAACTCTACCCCAGAATACTTAGGTCGCCTACTACTCTTAAGTCGGTCAGTCTTTAGGTCGTTAACTCGCCCTGCCGACCTAATTACTTAACCAAATCCTAGGTTGCACAATTTTATAGGTCGCTCCAACTAACCCACGACCTAACACTAACTCGCAAGTCCTTAACTCGGTCACGACTTAGCTCTTAGGTCGTCCACGACCTAGGACTTAGACAAATTTCCCCAAAAATCTGAAATGACTTAAAATTGCAAAAATTCCAGATTTGACGAACTTTTCGATCCGTGAAAAATACGGGTCGTTACAAATACCTTCAATGATTAAAATAATTGACTGATGTAATGCATCTATTAAGGCCAAGAAAACATCACCTATTTGCGCTCAAGCCAATATCATACACGCGTTGCTAGCAGTTATTTCTGAAGCTAAAAAATGAATGGACTTCTCACAATTGTTCTCTTCTGTATGTTTTGGATATTTTCAAATATTGGTTACTGCGACCAGCTGTATGCCGTGTTTTGTACCCTGCATCGACATAGATCAGATTCGGTGAACAATAGTAATTTATATTGGAACCCATGTTATTTTCTTATTGCATCATCATTTCTATTTCAATTGAATCTTCTGTTTTACTACTTTTCCCCTGTACTACATTTGTTGCTTTTTTCTTTTTTCTTTTGCTCCCTTTTTTCAGCTGTTGACAAATACTTTTCCTGACTGTTTACAAATTTCATCCTATTACTATATTTCTCCCCATTGCAAAAAACTTTTGTTACTCTTATTTAATTGAATCGAACCGCACTGTGTCTTTGTGTCTGCAGTTCACAGTGAATACTTCAACTATATCTATGCACATTGAAGCAGCTGTGTAATTGCAAAAGCAACAACATTGGTGTTATATGCCACAGTGAATATATCTATGCATTAGCGGATAAATTTTTACCACATTATCCTCTAAATAGTCTGTGAACTTTAACATATTCACTGTAATTGTTTTGTTCGATTTTAATTGTGATTATCATAACCAAATATATCTATGTATTCTTTATCCTACCAAATTGTTATTCATGATGTATCACTATCGTTCAACAATGTTTTTTCATTACCATCGTATTAAATTTCTTATACATTTGGATATGACCTATGCAACAACAATATTTTTTCAACATCCGTGTGTGAAGCACGGGTTCGCACTAGTTTATCTATACTATATTATTATTAGTGAGTTGAATTTCAAGCTCACACAAGCCCCCTTGATATTTGGCAACTGAACAGTCCCATTTTTAATTTCTTTATATTCCAAACTTTAAAATGTGATAACTTTTTCTACATTGATTGGATTTAAGAATCGTTTTCACTATTAAATCTCAAATTTAATTTTCTTTCCAATGATATCCATTGTTGATAGCTAAAAATAAATTTTTTAAAATCATAATTTTATATAGCAGCTTTAATTGCACAATTATTTTGTGTCACCGCTGTGTACCGCGTTTCTGTAACATCATTATTATGATGATCATAAACATTACATAGTAGTTTTACCTAGATTATTATAATGTATTTATTATCTTTTAACATATTTGAAAGGAATATTTTTTTTGAATTATACAATTATGGTTGCCTTTGAATATTGTAACAACATTACGTAATAAAGTAATAATCTTGATTGTGTTTGATAGTATTCAAACTTAGTGCAGTTATAATTTAACCCCATCAAAAAATGGTGTAATAATTTATAGGCATTTTTTGAATTAATTTAACTACGTTAGCATTTTTTTTATTGCATTTACTATTGATGATTTTGACTATATTTGATAATTTTATTCAATTTTAAAACAGTTATAAATTAATGAAATTAAGAAAATGCAATTATAATTTACCAGCAAGTTTTGGGTAAATTTAACTATATTTGAAGATTTTTAACCACATTTATGTGATAACGTAATAAATTTGGCTACATTTCAGGAATTTATTCAATCTTAATACAATTAAAATTTAACTACATTAATAAAATGCAGTTATAATTTAATGACAATTTTGAATTATGCATGGTAGAAATTGAATATTTCAGCTATATTTATGTGATGCGGTAATAATTTTGATTGTACATGATGATTTATTCGAGCTTACTGTAGTTAAAATTTAAATGCATTAAGCAAAAGCGGTTATTATTTTGCAGTATTTTTGGAATTAAGCAATTATTGTTTTTGAATATTTTAACTGCATTTGTGTGATGCAATACTAATTTAGCTGTAGTAATAATTTTGTTTGATGTTAACGATAGTTATTTAACCGCATTATGAAAATATAATTTAAAAATGAATTTTGATTTTTGATAGCTTGAGATGATAAATAATGACTTCACATAATTAATGCTTGATTCAACCGTGCAGCTCAGCATTTAATACATTGCTTCCAGGTTTGATGACATAATTTGGCTAAGTTTACTCAATTTCGTTTACAATTACGATGATCAATAATACAATAAGCATATAAGTTGTTGTATTCGGGCTTAAGGTAGATGCACAGTTTAAGTGCTGGGTCAAAACATGTGTTGTAGTGAGAATAATGTTGATAACCATCTAAAAGAGTTTATTTTTTATCTTTTGCAGTAAATTCTAAATCACTTGCACCACCACCGTCGGAAAACTTCTAGAAAACAATTGATGAATGTATCTTTGTATAGATGATTATGTAGTCATGGTTTGATTATTAGATATAGTTAATAGGTCAGACGAGCAGTGAGAGAATTTAGTAATAATACTGCATCAATGACACTTTTGCCTTTTTTGGCTGCAGGTACAAATACCTTCAATGATTAAAATAATTGACTGATGTAATGCATCTATTAAGGCCAAGAAAACATCACCTATTTGCACTCAAGCCAATATCATACACGCGTTGCTAGCAGTTATTTCTGAGGCTAAAAAATGAATGGACTTCTCATAATTGTTCTCTTCTGTATGTTTTGGATATTTTCAAATATTGGTTACTACGACCAGCTGTATGTCGTGTTTTGTACCCTGCATCGACATAGATCATATTTGGTGAACAATAGTAATTTATATTGGAACCCATGTTATTTTCTTATTGCATCATCATTTCTATTTCAATTGAATCTTCTATTTTACTACTTTTCCCCTGTACTACATTTGTTGCTTTTTTCTTTTTTCTTTTGCTCCCTTTTTTCAGCTATTGACAAATACTTTTCCTGACTGTTTACAAATTTCATCCTATTACTATACTTCTCCCCATTGCAAAAAACTTTTGTTACTCTTATTTAATTGAATCGAACCGCACTGTGTCTTTGTGTCTGCAGTTCACAGTGAATACTTCAACTATATCTATGCACATTGAAGCAGCTGTGTAATTGCAAAAGCAACAACATTAGCGTTATATGCCACAGTGAATATATCTATGCATTAGCGGATAAATTTTTAACACATTATCCTCTAAATAGTCTGTGAACTTTAACATATTCACTGTAATTTTTTTGTTCGATTTTAATTGTGATTATCATAACCAAATATATCTATGTATTCTTTATCCTACCAAATTGTTATTCATGATGTAACACTATCGTTCAACAATGTTTTTTCATTACCACCGTATTAAATTTCTTATACATTTGGATATGACCTATGAAACAACAATACTTTTTCAACATCCGTGTGTGAAGCACGGGTTCGCACTAGTTTATTCCATATAATTAAATGTTATAGTCCATCCATTTTTTTCAAATTCACTGAAATTTGAATTCAGTTACTTCCATGATTACTTTCATTAATAAAACGTCGGTGGTCTCTTTTGATGCATATGGCGTTCTTTTAATTCCTCCCAAATAATCTTGAATCATCATTTGGATTTTTATCTCATGGTATTATTAATTTCAGATTTATATTGTATTTATATCTCTTTTGATGCATATGGTGCTCTTTCAATTCCTCCCAAATTTAACCCCAGTTTTAGTACATCAACATACCTCATGGTATTATTAATTTCAGATTTATATTGGATTCAGATTTCATTTTGTTACAAATTTCACTCTATATTTTTCCCTAGCTATTTTTAGTCTATTTTTAATATACTTAATTTATAATCTATTATATAAAAAAGAGAATATTTGACTCTTAATATTCTCTTTCCACACTTTTTCTCAACATGCATGTATTCTTACTTCTCAACAATTTCAATGATTATTTACATTTACACCTATAATTCTATTTTCATACATCCTAGATTTGATCACACAATACAATTAATGTCTATAGCATGCAATGGTAAGATTAATAATATTATTAATATCTTTATATGGAACGTGATATCTATTCAATTATATATATATTATATCTACTCGGTTATATAATTATAAAAAGTTTAGTCCCTAACTAGTTTTATTCTTATTTTCCATCTACTACAATCCTACATTCACTATATCGTTATTTTTATACATCTAAGACATTTCTCTATTGGATCAAGCTTGATCTATAGTGGATAAAATGGGTGAACTACCAAAAAAAATCCCTAATTGGATCTTAGTGGGTTTATAAAGTCTAATGAGTTTTACTAGATCCAATCTAGTTGTTTAAATAAAATCAAATTTTATTTAATTTATTGATTTAATTAATTATTATATTTTAAAAAAATTAATGTTTATCTAATTCTGAGTATATCAAAATATACTTATGTGTATATGAAGTATATATGCAACATAGCAATGTGTACATTGTTAATGTATACTTTTTTAAATGTTGAGATTTACATCTACAATGTATATATTCGCCATTTATATATGTTATTGGTTGTCTCAAAACATTATACTACACACACACACACATATATACATGTATAAAATTTGACATTCGTTATATATTAAAAAAATAAAATTTTAAAATATCTAGTTAGAATTTGACCAAGCCAATGAAATTCAAATTTAAAATTTAATATCTAAAATATTAAACTAAGATTTGGTAATATATTTTAAAATTTAAATATAGATCTTAAAATATCAGATAAAATATCTTTTAATTAATTGGAATTAACATATTTATACAAAAAATCTATAGTCAAGGTTAATTTTTTTAAATCAATAAAACTATTTAAGATAGCATAAACGGATTAGTAGGCGTATTTTGTTACAAAATAAACATACCAACGTATATATGCATATATTTTCTTTTCCGCCAAAAAATTAACATTTTATAAAATCGCAAACTCATTATATTATTGTTTTATATTATATATATACACATATGTATATATGTATATATATATTACTAAAAGTAACATGGTCTAATTAAAATATAAATATATTTACTACATTAATAATATCATTCGGCAAAAATAGGATTTTTTAAGGACGAATAGAGTTTAATATACATACTTCAATTTATAAACATATTTAATATATATATATATATGAATTTGATTTTAAAATTAACAAGCAATGATTTAAAGTTGTTAAATTTAATTACAATGATTCAAAAATATAAAATGTAATATATATATAATATGTATGGCCGAAATGAATTTGATTATAATGTTTTTTAAACTACGAATGAAAACAAATTACATCATATAAATAAATTACTTAATATAGTCAATAAACAATTGATAATACAGATGAGACGAACAATGCATATATAAAATTATTCTATGAGGTTAGCTAATATATAATTGTAAAAGTGAGATTATACCTGAAGAGAATGTCCTTTGTTTAAATAAAATCAAATTTTATTTAATTTATCTATTTAATTAATTATTATAAAATAACTTATTGTTTATGTAGTTTTGAGTATATCAAAATATACTCATGTGTATATGAAGTGCATGTGCAACATAGCAACATGTGCATAATTAATTTATACGTTTGTAAATGCTGAGAGTTCCATCTATAATGCATATATTCGTAGTTTATATATGTATTAGTTGTCTCCAAACACACAGAGACACACACACACATATATTATATAACTCACAACTGTTATATAGTACAAAATAAAATTATAAAATACATAGTTAGAATTTGACCAAGTTGATAAAATTCAAATTCCAAATTTAATATCTAAAATACCAAACTAAGACCTAGTAAAATAATTTACGATTAAATACATACCTCTAAAATATCGGTTAAAATATCTTTTAATTTATTGTAATGAATATATTTATAAAAATAATTTTATAGTCAAATTTTTTATAAATACATAAAAGTATTTAAGATAGCATAGACAAATTAAGATGTGCATTTTGTTATAAGACAAATATTTAAATATATATGTATGTATATTTTCTTTTTGGCCAAAATAATTAATATTTTTTATAAAATCCAAAAACTCATTTTATTATCATTATTATTATTATATATATATATAGTGACAACCCACACCTCCCGACACACTAGTCCAAAGTCTGTGGTGACTTTCGAACATGCATCCGTGCCGAGAAATATGATATGTCGGTTTTTTTTAAATATATTAGAGACTAAAGTTATATAGATATGATCTAAGATATTTCTATGCTTTCAGATATCACAGTGGAAGGAAATAAAATATAAATATAATAAATAACCATCTCAGAAAGTACCTCAAAAACATAGTCTCGAAAAAACAATACGTAGTCAAATCCAGAGTACATAGAAATACAATACATAGTCTAATAAAATAATAAGTACTGAACAAGATAAATAGTTACACGAAGAGTAATATAAAATGACAAGCAACTCCAATGATGAGCTCGCCTCTCCACATATTGATCATGGGCCTATCAACTGTTGCCTTGTCCTCCTATGGTGAGGAAAAAGAAAGGAAAAAGGGTGGGTCAGACAAAAGTATGGGGAACGAGTACATTATTAATATACGGTGATCACATGCAGTTGACTTTAATAATACTCTATGTGACCTAGGGTGTTCTACAAGTGTCTCTGAACTAATAGGTTTCTTTACTTAAGGAGTTTAACTAAATACATCCCTACACTAGGTACTTGTACAGGCTCATATTTAGGATCGAACCTCTAAACAATACTGATCGGCTAATAGCTACTGGAACTATTCTACATAGGATTGCCTTACTATTTCTACCATGGGACTAAGTTTCCCACAACTACGGATACCCGTACCCCCCTTATGCATTGAGGGGTAGCCCACAATGCCGATTCACCAAAGTGTTTCATCATTTGTATCCATGTCCACCTCTCGGTCATAACATAAGTCTCTTATTGCATGCATCGGGATCCAACAACAACATAGTATCACATTGTGTTAGAATCCATGAATACTAAGGAACTCCCATTGTGCTGGGCCCACACACTTCATCAGGCATCAGTCGGTGCTATGCGTCCACCGTAGAACCTCCCGTGAATTCCATTTACAATAGAATTGCCTCTAGTTGAATATCAACCCCTACTGGATAAATAACATTTAAGCAGCTTCACAACTTCCCAGTGTCATCACATAGGAAACTAGCTTCTCTACTCCTAATATCTATACATTTTATACACACACGCCCATACACACACAAAAACAAACATGCTAATACCTTTATTTAAAATAAATAAACCTATTCCTTAGGCCAAGGTTGAAGTTACGCTTTTGGAACGCCTATCGGTCAATCATTATACAATGGGGCAGTCGACCACTTGCTATCGACCGCTCCAAGTAGTGAGGTCGATTGGTCGCAGGTAAATTTTAGGTTAGGGTTTTCTGTTTATGTTGATTTCAATTAATTATTGTTTAATTATGTCCATTCTCTAATTTTTAGCAATAGCTTACAGTTTCATGTTTAACAATTTCTGTGAATTTAAAGTAGTGTTTGTTCAACTTCTAAGCTGCTTAAATTTCACATTAATCAATTTAATATTGGGTTCAACATCAATATCATCAAGCTACATTAACAGTATAAGAATTTCTACTTGATTACAAAGGGGTTTAACCAGGATTAATCTCTATATTAACAAGATTATACCAACATGATTTATAATTTAATTTCAGGTTAAGCCAATATAGTTTTCCAATTTAATTTCTACCAACCTAGATTAGATAGTGTATGTTAAAATTAACTACAAATAATCATCTTATTAAACATGCGCCTACTCATCTCAAATATAAGTCTTCCTTCAAATTTTCATCTAGAATCCCTCCCTTGTTCGTTAGTTGTTCGCCTAATTTGATCTTCTTGGATTTCTCTAATTTATTCTTATTTATTGTGAAGAATTTTAGAAGTGGAGGAGAAGAGAATTCGATAGAGTTTTGGTATACTGATAAATTTCTAATGAATTAGGGTTTAAGTTAGTTTTGTATTTATAGGAGTTTTGAATTACCCTTGACCTTTAATTAGCCCTAAGAGAAACTTCGGCTTCATCCTGAATGTTAAAAAATTACTTTGGACCAAGTAAAAATATTTCGTTCAATCTGGGCCGTTGGCCGCTCAAATTCACCATTCAGGATCATCAACCGGTCAGCCGCTAGGTTGGGACCGATCAACTGCACCTATCGACTGACGACTCCCTAGGGTGTCGATCAGTGGAGCTATTTATTTATGGATAGTTCAAATTTCCTTACTTATGTGTTTAATTAAATCATTTTCAAATTTTAAAATGTCTATAACTTCTCCATACTTGCTTCGATTTCAAAGTGTTATATATGAAAATTGTCTAAAAAATTGCTACGAACACATCAATGTAAGATTCGTATTCAAGTTCAAACATTTGCAAAAATTTTCCTATTATATTTTAAATTTAGATCTTTTATTAACTTCTCTCTTAAATCTTTGGGGTGTTACATTCTTTCCCTTCTAAAAAAAGGATTTCATCCTCAAAATCTCCAAGGATGGAAAAATGTAACTCATGCGTACAATAATTAATAACTACAACCATCTACTCATCCATTATCCACTAGAAATCATTGTCCTTGGTTAAAATTCTAATGTAATGTGTACATGCAAGCGTGGAATGCATATGAACCTATGTTAATGCAAAGAGTAGGCAGTCTGTTGATTTAGTCGACCTTCTAAAATGCAAGTGCTTATGTCATGTATCCAAATGCATGCAACATCCTAGGTAAATGTACTTGCAATTCTACATGTATACACAATCATTCAATCCCTATATAGCAACTATATGCATATAACTTAGTAAAATAAACAAGTGATGATGATGTGAGTGTGTGTGTTAACTAGAGGATATACTTACCTAAGTGTGGAAAAACTAATCCAACAAATACATCCGCTAGAATCCATCATCCAAAACATGTCCTAATGACATATTCGCAACCAATACTAACATCCAATGGTCCCTATCTACGGGGTATACCAAGGTAGAACCTAAAAAAACACAAGTGACCTATACTTAATTATCTAAAGTGGAAACGTATCAAAAAAGAGTTGTATGTAGGAAGCTCGAATATTCTCCTTAGGCTCTAATATACTCTATGTTGGGTCGTCGCTCCACTAAACTTTAACAAGCTTAATAACCTTATTATAGAGTCGCTTTGTCCATGCTCAAGGATGTAAGTGGGTGCATGACGAATAAGTGACTCCCTTTCTATTTCCACCTTCTCTAGCTGACTCGGATCGACTACGGTAGTTGTATCATGTACGCACTTCCGCAAGTGTGATACATGGAAAATGTCGTATACTCCCACTGATTTATCAATAAGCTCTATCCTATAAGCTAACTTCTCAACTCTACCAATAATAATAAAAATCCATACAAACTTATGTGCTAAGGTTCCCAAACTACTAAATCTCATAACGTGCCTAAGTAGTGAGACCTTCACAAACACCATGTCGCCCCACTACGAACTCCAACTCCATGCATCTCTTGTTAACGTAAGATTTCTGCCTATCTTGTTCAGTTTTCATCCTCCTACGGAACAAGTCTACCTTCTCTGATGTCTCCCTTGTCATGTCCAGCCTAATAATAGTCCTATATATAGTGTGCCGTCAACACGACGGTGATTTATAGGGCCTACCATACAACGCCTCGAATGGTGTCATCCCAAAACTTGCTTGATAGCTATTATTATTGGTGAACTCCACTAGTGGCAAGTGATCCTCCCAAGAGCCTCCAAAATCCAATATGCACATCTAAAGTAAGTCCTCCAACATATAGTTCACTCTCTTCATCTGTTCATCCATCTACGGGTAATAAGCGATACCCAAACTCAATTTGGTGCCTAAAGCTTCCCATAGACTCCTCCAAAACTCATTGGTGAAAAGTGAATCTCGATCGCTAATTATACTAGAAGTAACTCCATGTAACATAATGGTCTCTCTCATGTATAGTGTCGCCAAAGACATCGTGGTCCTTGTAATCTTCATAGGAATAAAATGAGTGCATTTGGTCAGTTGATCAACCATGACCAAAATACTCTCATTCCCTCCCTACTTCCAGGTAGTTCGTCAATGAAGTCCATAAAAAAGCTCTCCCACTTCCACTGTGGAATATCCAACGGTTGTGAAATTCCTCCCGGATTCTTCTATTCCACCTTTAATCTTTGGCAAGTCATACATCGGGCCACATACTCTGCTATATGTCTCTACATACCCAGCAAATAAAAGGCAATCTTCATGTCATGGTACATTTTGTCCCCATTGGGTTGAATCATTATCCTTGAACGATGAGACTTAGCTAGTACCATGTCAGTCAACTCCATAGTGAGAGGAACACATAATCTACCATTTCTTTGTAACTATCCCTTGGAGTCAATGGTACAATGCCTCAAATGACTCAACTGCTCTTCACTACCAAACATCTCAAAGATATTTAATAGCTCGTTGTCTTGCTTCTGACCTGATACTATGTGGTATGTAAGTGTAGGCTGTATGTCCAAAGCTACTAACAATCCTGAAGTAATATCTAACAATGGTCGGAAGTCGAACATACAAATGAACTCCAAATGCTTCCACTCCAAAAACATAGAATCCAAAACTGCATGGTTCCTACTCATGGCATCGTCTACAACATTACTCTTGCTTGGAGTATAGGAGATATCGAAGTCATATGATGTTAGGAACTCCATCCACCTTTACTTCCTTAGGTTCAAATCTTTATGGGAGAATAAATACTTCAAAGACTTAAAAATCGTATATAACTCAAACCGTTCTCCTAAAAGTTAGTACCTCCATGACTTGAGTGCAAAGACAATGGCTGCTAGCACAAGATCATGGGTAGGGTAGTTTCTCTCGTGGACCTTCAACAATCGACTAGCGTAGCTCACTACTCTCACTTCCTACATCAAGATCGCGCCAACCCTGTACCACAAGCATCAATATATACTTTGAATGCCTTTGTACCATCAGGTAATACTAAAATATGTACATTAGTCAGTGCCTCTTTCAGCTTAATAAAAGCATCCTCACACTTCGCGTCCCATGAGAAAACTGAATTCTTTTTGGTAACGCAGGTCAGAGGGTAGAGATCGTTGTAAAGTCCTTAATGAGCTTCCTATATAAGTCCGCCAAACCAAGAAAACTCCTCACTTTCATGGCATTCTTCGGCACATGCCAATCCTGAACTACAACAACTCTACAAGGATCGATCGCCATCCTACTTTCTGAGTCAATGTGTTCCTAAAAGCATACCTCCTCGCATCAATAGTGATACTTAGAAAACTTCGCCTTTAACTTATTGCTCATAGAGTGTATTGAGAACTTCTTCCAAATTCAATCCATGCTCCTCCTCACTCCTCGAACAGACCAAAATGTCATCCACAAATACCATAATGAACTTATTAGGAAATCCTCTGAAAACTCGGCTCATCGAATCAACAAAGTAGGTGGGTACATTGGTCGGTATGAAGGGCATGACTAACCACTATAAAGTCAATCGCTTGTGCGAAAAGCATCTTCTGAATACTACAAGCAACTGGTGGAATTCGGTAGCTAAATCAATCTAAGAGAACAGTTTCACTTCAATCAACTGATCAAAGAGATCGTCTATGCAGGGCAATGGATAATGATTTTCCTTTTTCAGTTTATTCAGATCCCTATAATCAACGCAAAGCCTTAGAGAATCATCCGCCTTGATGGCAAATATGACCAGTACTCTACACTCTGAAATACCCTCCTAATGAAGCCCTTCTCCAATTTTTCACTTGCTTGTTCAGCTCGCGTCTCTCCTTAGGAGCCATATGCCTCAAAGATAAGGCAATAGATCTGGCATTGTCCATTACATAAATTCGATACTTGATCTCCCTTTGGTGTAGGAGACCGGTACCTCGAAAAAGATAGCGAGGTAACCTCTAACTATAGGCACTAAATCTAACTCATCATGTGATAAGTCCAACGAATACAGGTAACTCAACATAACTAAACCTCTAGGATTGCAATAAACCTCTAGATGATGCCCACTACAAGTACCCAACCTAACAACCCTTCTATCATAATCTAGTATCACTGGTGTTGGTTTGCTTGAATAGTGGTACTCATTGGTGTTGGTTTGCTTAAAGTTTTATCCATTTTCAATTGATGTAATAAATCGTTACAATATTTTTCTTGGTGAATAAAATTCCATTTTCTAGTTGTTTTATTTGTAATCCTAAGAAGAAATTTAATTCTCCCATGCGTGACATTTCAAATTCATTTGTCATAATATTTGAAAAATCATTACATAGTTTTTCGTTGGTTGAACCAAAGATGATATCATCAACATAAATTTGTAAAACTAAAATATCGTCATTTTCTCTTTTAATGAATAAAGTTGTATCTATTTTTCCTATATGAAAACTAGATGTTACTAGGTGATTTTTAAGACGTTCGTACCATGCACGAGGTGCTTGTTTTAATCCATATACTGCTTTATGTAATTTAAAAACATGATCGGGATAATTTTCATGAACAAAAAGCGGTGGTTGTTCGACGTATACATTTTCTTTGATAAAACCATTCAAAAAGGCACTTTTGACATCCATTTGAAATAATTTAAAATTATTATGAGTTGCAAAAGAGAGTAAAGTACGAATGGCTTCTAATCTTGCTACCGGTGCAAAAGTTTCATCGTAATCTATGCCTTCTTCTTGATTGTAGCCCTGAGCCACTAGTCGTGCTTTATTTCTAACAATATTTCCATTTTCATCCGCCTTGTTTTTAAATACCCATTTTGTTCCTATTACTGATTGATTTTCAGGTCTTGGTACTAATTCCCATACGTTATTACATTCAAATTGATGTAATTCTTCTTGCATAGCTATTATCCAAAAATTATCATTTGAGGCTTCTTTATAATTCTTTGGTTCAAAGTTTGATACAAATGCTATATGACTTATTTGATTGAGTTGATTTCTAGTAACTCTTGAATTAAGATCTCCAATAATATTATCTATTGGATGATTCTTAAGAATCCTATGAGATGATAAAATAGTGTTATTTTGTATATTGGCTTACTAGAATTGGTTGAATTTGTTGGTGTAATAATTTCTTCTTCATCATTAGTCTGTTGTTTGAAAGGATTTTCGTCGAACGAGACATGTAAACTCTCTTCTATAGTATTATTCTTTTTATTAAAAATTCTATATGCCTTGCTACGATCTGAATACCCAACAAAGATACCTTCATCGGCTTTTGGATCAAATTTTCCTAATTTATCTTTTGTATTTAATATAAAACATTTTGAGCCAAAAGTTTTAAAGTATGATACTTTAGGTTTTTACCAAAAAATATTTCAAAACAAGTTTGTTTTTTCATTGGACGAATAGTTACTCGATTCAGTACATAACAGGATGTAGCAATAGCTTCGGCCCAAAAGTGTTTTGGTAATCCGCTACTATTTAATAATGTTCGAGCGCATTCTTGTAATGTACGATTTTTTCTTTCTACGACACCATTTTGTTTGGGTGTACGAGGAAAAGAAAAATTATGAGTTATCCCTTTTTTATTGCAAAAATTTGAAAAAAGATCATTTTCGAATTCTCCTCCATGATCACTTCTAATATTTTTAATTTTCAGATTCATTTGAGTTTTAATTCGTTTTGCAAATATTTTAAACATACCAAAAGTATCGCTTTTATGTTTTAGAAATAAAGTCCATGTATATCTTGAAAAATCATCGACTATTACGAAAACATATTTGTTATGATTAATAGATCTTATTTGTGTTGGACCAAATAAATCTAAATGTAATAATTCTAATGGTTGTTTTGTAGAAATATTATTTTTAGATTTAAACGAGCTTTTCTTTAGTTTACCAATTTGACAATCGTCGCATAAATTTTCTACTTTGTAACTTATTTTAGGTAACCCTCTTACTAATTCATGTTTAGCTAACTTATTAATATTCTTAAAATTAATATGACAAAATCGTTTATGCCATAACCATGGATCATCATGTTTGGCAGTTAAGCATAAGTTTGAATTTTTATTAATATTCATATTTAATACATAAATATTTTTGTTTCTAAAACCTTCAAAAATGAGTTGTTTGTTATTATCTAAAATATTACATCTATCTTTTTCAAAATTTATTTGAAACCCTTTATCACATAATTGACCAATGCTTAACAAGTTGTGTTTTAAATTTTCTACTAGTAAAACATTTGTAATAATAGGAGAGTTAGATATACCAGAGTTGATGACTTCTCCAATTCCTATGACAAATCCCTTTGAATTGTCTCCAAATGTTACCGTTCCACCATCGATGTATGTTATATTTGATAACATTTTTGAATTTCCGGTCATATGTTTGGAGCAACCGCTATCTAGTATCCATTTCTCCTTATTTTTTATTTTGGGTACCTGCAAGATAAAAAATGTTTTAATTGGTACCCATATATTTGATTAGGGTCCTAATTGTTAGCAGAAGGTAGCCACACCCAAGATGGTTTGGTACCTTTATAAATATAGTTTTTATTATAGACTACACTTTCTAAGTAATTACTGATATGCTTTTGTCTAATCAAATTATTATTTGTTTTAGGAACCCAAATTTCCATATTTTTGGTATTCAACTTTTGTTTAGATAAACTTCTAGTTTCTATATAATTAATATTTTTAGCATTATTTTCCTTTTGTTTAGAACATTTTTTAAATCCTATTCCATTTCTATTACCTGATGGTTTTGATGTTTTGATAAGATTTTCCAAATCTTGTTTTCCTTTGTTGAATTTTGATACATTATTGGTAATTTTATCTAATTTTTCTTTTAATTCTCTATTTTCTGTTTTCAATAATTCAATACTATTTTTAAGATCAACATTTTCTTTTACTAGAGTAATATTCTCACTTTCTATCACATTATTTCTTAATTTTTCTTGAGATATTTCAAGTTCTTTTTCTAAAATAGTTTTTTCATCTTTCAACATTCCTACTTCAAGTTCTAATCTATTTACTTTTACTATATATTCTTTGTTCAATTTTTTAATTTGTCTAAATTTATCATCTAATTCTATGTTAAGTTCAAGTAATTCTTCATAGCTAAGTTCCGGACATACCTCATCATTTTGTGCCATAAAGCATACATTAGCTTGCTCTCCGTCACTATCGCTTTCACTTTCTGAAGATGAAGAATCAGTGTCATCCCATGTTACTTTGAAAGCTTTCTTCTTTTTGAAATTTTCAGATCTGCTCTTCTTTTTATCATTGTTAAGCTTTGGGCAATCCTTTTTCATGTGTCCGTATTGATCACATTCATAACACTTAATTTGAGATAGATTTGTTGAGTTGGTCTTTCCTTCTTTTTGAAACTTGGTCATTTTTCTAAATTTCTTGAATCTATTATAGTCTTTGGCAATAAATACTATCTCGTCTTCATCTAAATCTGAGTCATCATTCTTTATTGATGGAAATGCTATGTTCTTCTTTTCCGAATTTAATTCTTTACGTGCCTGCAAATTAGCTTCATAGGACATCAAATTTCCTATCAACTCTTCAACTTTGAGAGTCGAAAGATCGTTAGCTTCTTCAATAGCTAATACCTTTCTTTCCCAATCAGGTGTTAAAGAGTTGAGTATTCGAGAAACTAAATCAAAATCAGTAAACTTAACTCCTAATGCCATCAGATCATGTTGAATAGTTTGAAATCTAGAATACATGTCTACTATAGTTTCATTTTAAATGATGAAAATTGGTTTTGTAAGATTGAAATTTTAGTTTGTTTAACCTTTGTTGTACCTTCATGTGTAATTTGTAAGGTACGCCAAATATCAAATGCAGTTGTACATAACATGACACGTGAAAATTCATTTTTGTCAAGTGAGCAAAACAAAACATTCATAGCTTTAGCATTATTTGATGCTAAGGTCTTTTGTGCATCAGTCCATGTGTTCATAGCAGTAGTTGGAGCTTCATATTTATCTTGAGTGGCTGACCAAATTTCTAAACCATTAGCTTCCATAAAAATTCTCATACGTGTTGACCAATATGAATAATTAGAGCCATTAAAAAGTGGGGGTCGTGCTGTGGATTGTCCTTCTTGAAAAATACTTTCCATATTAGAATGATTTAAAAAACGTGTTACTGTTCTTTTAAACGAACCTTGCTCTGATACCAATTGAAAGTCTATATGAGTGGATCGTATAGGATATATGCAAGTATAAACAGCTAACTATATAATATAACTTGATAAACGATAGTAGCAAAGTAAATGAAAATAATCACACCGGTATTTTATACTGGTTCGGACCTCCCGTCCTATGTCCAGTCCCGAAGCTCCTCTTCGGAATTTCCTTTCAACTAATCCTCACTTGACCCGAAGGAACAGGTTTACAATTGCAGAGTTTCTTTGTCAAGAATGTGTTCTATAACACGGATGTTGACTATTGAGTACAAATGCTTCCAATATATATATATATATATCTATCTAGAGAATATCTGAATGAGGAGTTCTGTATATATGGAAGAGTTAAATACATGTAGTTGATTGCTTATAGATCAGGAATAAATCAGAGTACAAGAGATAAGAGCGTAAGTGAGTAAGGTAATATCTTCTCTTGAATTCCTGATGCTATTTATAGTGATGAAGAGTCTCTATGTGTAGTTGCCTTCATTAACAATCGTTGTATAGTTGCTCCTGTTGGTGATGAAGAGTTGCAGTGAAGAGGAGTGGATGTGTCTCTTTGGATGTGACAGTTGGAGTTTGAAATTACACAGTCGAGCCCATTTTCAGACGTCTGGAAAGTGACCTCAGACGTCTGACCTTCATATGTTTTTTTGTGTCTGGTAGCATTTCAGACGTCTGAGTATATAATCCAGACGTCTGGTCTTTACTTCTGTTTTATGTCTGGATGTATGGCAGACGTCTGAGTTCAGAATCAGACATCTGGTTTCTTCTGAGTTTGTGAACCAGAGAACTTAACCAGACGTCTGGTCTGTGCACTCAGACGTCTGGATTGGTGCATGTTGCTTTTCTTGTGTCTGTATCACTTCTTATCCGATTCTCTCGACTTGTAGCCTCTTGATACTTCTTTTGAGTCTTGTTCTTGTCTTTTTGGTGATGTTTCTATATCAACTTCCTGTATATGTATATTTGTTTTCCATTGCATAGTTGTGATCATCGAAACCAAGGAATTGATTTCCTAACACTCATAATCGCTATCCAATCCATGCCTAAAATCAACTCAAACCCAGAAAATCCTAAGAAAAATGCATGCAATCGCATTCGGCCCTAAAATAAATAATTTTAAACCCCTACATATCATAGACAAATAAGTCGATCCTCCAATGTGGTTTGATACTACTACAGGGTCTGTAACTTACTAGCGTCTAATTGTAATTCATCTACAAGTCTATTGGAAATAAAAAAGTGTGATGCCCCAGTATCAAATAAGGTACGAATGGATAAAATAATTAGAGCCAACACACCTTAAATCATGACCTTTTCCCCTTGTCCATTACTAGATGTGCACTCTAGCTAGGAAATGTGTCCAGTGCATAAGCTGGAACTACATAGGTAGAGGTCGTCGGAGGTGTTGGACACTCCAGCTTTATGTGCCCGAATTGATTGCAATTATAACACTTAATCCTTGGACTTTGCGCCTTGCACTCCTTAGAAAGTGTCTTTTCTTACCACATCTCCTACACTTAATATCTTAGCTCTTATTTTTTTCCCTTGGGTTTCATTCCTCCCTTGCGATGATTCTACTACGGTGTTTTTCCTTCAAACTTCTCGGATTTTTCCTTCTCTTCCTCCTTGGAGATGGTAGTCAGCAAGGTCATCTCTCCCAGACCTTCATAAGTCACACCCATGAGAATATGACTAAGAGCCAAACCTTAAAAAAGTTTGGTTCAGCCCCTTCATGAACTTCAAATCCTTCTTGTGAGGGGTATTAATCAGCTCCATCCCAAATCTAGCCAACTCGTTAAACTGATTGACATACTCTTTCACTGACTTCTCCTTTTGCTTTAGATGGATAAACTTTTACTATATTCCTTCTTCAACTCTAGAAAAAAATTTAATCTCAAAACGTCTCCTAAACTCTCCCCAAGTGATACCTCTCTAATCAGTCTCTATTACCACTACCTCCAACCAATTCAGGGCCTCTCCTTGTAAATGCCAAGTAGCAAGCTGTCTCCTTACCTCGTTAGTAAGACCAATCAATCTAAAAATTCTCTCACAAGAATGAATTCATGTCCTCAAATCCACATATAACTTGGCCCCCACGTCAGTTTCCCTCGTAGGCTTGCAAAGTCCTTACATAACTAAGCAAAATTGGCGATAGGTCAACGAGTGGGTACTGCACCTAGTGCTCGCTCTATGGGTCCTCTATTAGGGTTAATCTTGGCTTGTCCCCTCGCTTGAAGATACCGATGGAAATAAATTGGGATGTTCACACCCGGAATCTTAGCCGAGTTGCCGGGGCCAGAATCGCTCATCTTCTATCTACGATTTAGGAATTTATTTGCAACTTTTCACAAATGGCATTGCAAGAATACTAGAAAGAGTTATTCACTTTATACTTAAACAAAAACTTTTGAAAAGATTTTATCCATACGTATGTACATACACACACACTTCGGAAACTCAATTGAAAACCTTTTGAAAAACATTTTGAAAACATTTTCTTTTCGAAAAACCTTTTCAACTATGTTCTCTTAATACACACCTAATCCTTAAGGAATTTCGAACCTAGGCTCCAATACCAACTATGATACCTCACACCTCCCGACACTCCAATCAAAAGCCTAGGGTGACTTAAAGACTCGCTATTGGTGTCAAGAAATATAAGCTGTCATGGTTTCTTTAACATTTCATAGGCTAAAGATATACAGATATGATCTAAGACATTACTACACTTTCAGATCTCACAATGAAAGGCAATAAAATATAATAGTAAATAACTATCTCAGAAAATATCTCAAAACACATTCTCAGAAAATAGCATGTAGTCAAATCTGAAATACATAGAAATACGATACATAGTCCGATAAAATACCAAGTACTGAATAAAATAAAGAGTTACCTGTAACGACCTGCCATTTCAAACCATTCGAATCGACAATAATCCACACATGCCTAACTTGAATTGCTTAAAACAACAGATTATTAAATTATATTTGGAAAAACTTAGCATATACAGTAAATAAATCAATCACAGAATCATAGACACAGAGTAATATAACAATAAGCAGCAGAAATAGATAAATAGTAGTTCATGAAGCTACTATAGAACATCAGAGTCTAAAGTAAAATACAACAGAAATCCAATATATAGAAGTCTCAATACAAAAGCAAATGACAAGTTTGAACATAAACAATTGGAAATAACTGAAAATTGAATAGATAAAGATAGATCATCAAGCAAAACTCCAAGCTCTAAAGGTGAGTTTCAAATGATGTGACACTCAGTCTGACCCGAGCATAAAGCAAAACACAAAACACTCGAGTCAGGATTAACATTATTATGCAAGTAAATCAACTCAAGTGAAATGTCCAATTGAATGCAAATAACTTAAAGGATGTTTGGGATTCCTATCCTCTAAGGATCTGTGGAACTATCTACATACATAATACAATACGCTAGATAGATAATGTCTACAGTAAAGTAAAATATTAAAATAGCATTAAGGTGTTATCCATATCCCCTTAACACATTTTTATATAAATATCATAGTCTATACAGATACTGTAAGCTCCACCAAACCGGTGGGATACTCAGTGAGCACTCCATAGGTACGATACAAACCAAACTCGTAATGGGATCGATAAGGCATGTGACAAGGCATGCGAGGCAATGCCCAAGGTAGGATACTACCATTTTGCAGAACCGGACTGGTGGTAACGCATAACAGCTACTACCGCCCACCTCGAGACACACTCCCATAATCAAAGGTGCACCCAATCAAATCACAAAGTAATAGATATGGTATCTAAGAAGCATGCTTGATCGGAGGTGCGACCTCACTTGGCCCTGGTATAGCTCATGTTTTAGTCACATCAAGCTGACCCGAGGGGATCAGAGCTGCGTTCATACCTCATACAAAATCGTTCACCAAACCATCCTACTTTGTTCTGGATTCTCCACCATGTGCACGGTTGTTAAAGTGGTTTTCGGTATTGGTAGAGAGTATGACAATATCTGATCCCGGTCTCTTTAATAACCAAACGCTTATTTCACACCGTGGTCATTTTTACATTTCAAGTAGTTCATACTTAATGTCAAAATATCATATTCATTTCAAAATCATATCACTTTCGAAACCATTATTTACTTTTGAAATCATTATTCACTTTAAATCATAACAGTTCCAACTTAAACAGTTTGAATATTGGAATGGTTATACATTAAAAATAGTTTATATTTAAAAATGGGTTATAGATTAAAAATAGTTTATATATTAAAAATAGTTTATATATTAAAAAGAGTTTATATCGAATATAGTTTCAAATTAGAATTGTTTCTTTCAATTTCACAAATCTATACAAATCAACTTTAGTTCCAAAATTCAATTTAAATCAAACTCAGTTCAACAATTTCAATTAAAAAGGTTAAAGGTTCAATTCAAATTCTCATTAAATCTTTTTTAATTTATATCGATTTCAAATCTAGGTTTGAACTACAAATTTAAACCACTTCCAATTCAATAGGTTTTAAAGTTTAAATATTCAAACAATTTACAATAACTCAATTTGATAAATTTCATTTATATTTCAAAATTCAAGTTTAATTTTATTTAAATTTGAAAATATTCACTTAATCATTTTTAATAACATTTAAATAAAATCTCAAATTACAAATTTAAATCAAAATCAAATATACAATTTCAGTTTTATTTAAATTTGAAAATATTCATTTAATCACCTTTAATAAAAAAATCCAGTTATCAAGTTATAAAAGTCATATCTTTAAAATCTCAAAATTAATAAGTTACAAATCAATTTTATTTAAATACAATTCTTAAAAAAATAAAATTTCAAATCAATTTCAATTCATCTTTCCAACCTTAATTTATTAAAGTTATTACAAAATCCATTTTTAAAATATTAATATAATTTTAAATAAATCTTAAACATAATATATCTCTTTATCAAATTAAGTTTTATTAAATTAAATTTTATTATATTAATTATTATTAAATTAAATCTTATTTATTAAATATATTTTATTTTGTATTAAATCTTATTTTATATATTTAAAAATAATAAAATTGTAAGTAAATCTTAAAATTTACATTTTTATAACTTAACTTATAATTTAAAAATTTCCAAAAACATATAATTTTAAAAATCTAAATTTTACACATATATTAAAATTAAAATCCTTATATTATATTTAAAAATCAATATTTATTAAAACCCATCTATTTCCTTTCAAAACTTTGGAAATCATTTTTTTCAAAATAGACCAATAGTGTCCATATATAGTTTTCTATCCTATGGTCAAGTGGTACGGATATTATCATTTCAATCCGCAATAACTTAAATTTACAGATATATATCATTTAAACCCGCAATCCCAAAATTAAAAATCAATAAAATAGCTTGGGTTTATCATTTCAACCCATAACGATTTTCCCTAATCTATAAGATTGTACGGGTATGTATCATTTCAACCTATAGGGATTTTCCTAACTAGCAGGGAACTTGCAGAGTGAGAACAATAGAATAATATTATAAAATTACATACATATCAATAGCAGACATATATCATAATTAACAATTAAAATATAATATATACAACAGGTTATGGTGTCATATATCAATTAACATAGGTGAACAAATGCAAATAATAACATATTTTAACAATTTAATCGCTAATCAATTTTAATTAACAACATATTTCAATCGTCATTTCATGTGAAATAAATTTACTAAACATAAGAATGTTAATCGTGAGTGATCACTCACCATTCGAGGCTATGGAAATAATGACAGCGAAGAGAGTGACACGCACACGGATATGCGATAAAGCTAGAAAACTGTTGCTGAATGAATCCGGACAGCCGTAGAACAATGCAAAGCTACGAACAACTGTTGAAATACGGACAACAAGCACACAAGGCAAATCAAAGCGAGCGAACAAAGCAAATAACTGGAATCTGAGAATCAATATATATATATATATATATATATGAAATATGCATACTCTTTTTATAAAAAAGAGGAATGCTAGGGTTTTCGGCCTGAGAGGAGTAGAAGCACGGCTGTGCTGTGGCAGTGGGTTGGAAGGAGGTCGGAGGAAGGCGGAGGCGGGTCGCGTGCTCTGGTCGGAGGAATGGTGGTGGGCTTGGCAGTTGGAGGTGCTAAGGTGGGTGAGGGCTTGGCAGGGTGGCTGTCACGACAGGTTGCCAAAGAGGGAAGGATGGCTGGAAGGCGTTGAGCGCTCGGTGATGGGCGGAGGAGGGTTTTGATGCAAGGTTGGAGGGGGGGTCTATTGTGCTCGCTCGAGGGGACTGGTGCGTGTGAGGGGAGCAAGGTGAGGGGTGGTCGAACTGGCGAGAGAAGTGGGGGCTGATAGTGGAAGGGGTGCTATGACGGATGAGAAGGCTGAGGTAGTGGATTTCGAAAGGCTGCAAATGAAGGGTGGACGAGTTGATGCAGTCGGTGATGAAGGGAGGGCTGTTGAGTTTTGTGCTATGAAAGGAACGACGGGCAATGGTTGGAGAGTGGTGTGCTCGGTTGTGGAAGGCATAGATAGGTGGTCGGAGGAGAAGAAGGTGGAGAGCGGTGGCGATCTGGTAGGAAGGCAGGGTCGTAGGCGGCAGGGAGGGTGTAGAGTGGTCAGGAAAAACGAGAGGGTGAGCAGGCTTCTCAACAAAATATAAGCTGCAAGCTTACATTTTTTTATTATAGAGCAGAACGAAGAGAAAGGAAATATATTGAAATGGAACCAAAAGACAATGGAACGAACCAGGAAATATTATTGAAACCAAGGAAAAGCAAAAGTCAATCGTTGAATTCAGCGAATATTAATAGCCAGAGTTGAATTTCAGAGAATAATAAAAGCAAATGGCCATTTGTTTTCTTACGATGGGTAAATGAACGGCCATATGGAAACAAAAAAACTCAAATGCGGAACCGACACGGCTAATCGTTTTGCAGATTTCGCAGTGTACCAGATCCCGAAATGCACAAATGAATATACTGCGAAGATCGGCACGACGAGACGAACAGAATGATACACAGATATGAGCGACATGACCTACCTATCAAAACTCGATTTTCGCTGCCAAACTGCTACTAAAACGCCGAGAATAATATAACGGAACTAGAGCAGTCCAAATTTGGCGAAACAAAATATAACGTCTTACTCAGAAAATGATTTACATTTTTCTTATATAAAAATATTCAAATTTCAAAAATATTTTATTTCAATCAAATTAACTGATTTTAAATTTAAATTGAAACTTCACAACTGAATAAACTTACATATTTTCCAATGAAAATATGACACTTGCTACATTTAAATAGACGTATCCCAAATATCAAATTTTCATTTCAAAAATTTTATTGTTTTATTTTCATGAAAAATTTAGTTAATTACGTTATTTAAAATCGTTAAAATTTCCGGGTCGTTACACTCTGCCCCACTTAAAACCTTTCGTCCTCGAAAAGGAATAGGATAGGAGAATAGAAGCAACAGAAAGGAAAGATAGATTCGAAATACACAGTACCAGATACAACAATTAATTCAAAACCATTCAAATTTTATTCACATAGTATATTTCCTTTAATGACAATATCACTAATTAACCCTTCAACAAATTTATTTAAGTTTAATATTAACATTCCATATTTTATTTATAACTTAAGTTCATATTTATTTACTTAAATAGCATTCTATTTTTATTATTCAATTTATTTCACTTAACATATCTTGCAACATAGATTCAATGTATAAACATTTATTATAACCACTCAATTTTTATTTATAAATTCCCTTAACAGAATTTCATTTTTTGACATCTTATTACTTACCTTTATATTGTATATTATTTAATTACATGTTCTCATTACATTCAAACTTTTTTTCAGGTAAGTTTTATTAATGTTTCCGAATGTAATTGAGCACTATACAAATTTACCTTTTATATACAACAATTCTATTAAGCAAAAATTTAGTTTGAACATTTCATTACTTAAGTTTTCTCTTATATAACCTTCAATTACATATTCACATTACATTTAACTTTTTGAATATTTCAGGTAAGTTATTTATGTTTTAGAATGCAATTGAGTATTATACAAATAAATTTTATCCTAGTTCAACTGTTTCAAGTTGTTTTAATTCCATTTCTCATTTTAGGCACTCCAATTATTCAATTTTTTTGCTTCATTTCACTAATTGAAAACCATCACTTAACATAAACCTTAAGAGTTAAATTTTCGGCTTCACTTCAAACCATTTTGAAATAAATATATACATACATACATGCATATATATATATATATATTATACATCAAATCATATTCAAGAAGTTCAAATCAAATCTATTTTCCAAAACAAAAGTGTAGCAAAGCTACTAAGTGGTCTCCCCACATTGAGACTCAAAAATGAATGTCGATGATGCTGCAGTCATCATCGAAATTATTTTCCAACGACATAAGAGGTGAGTACTGACTTACTTCTTTTAAAATACTTTGGAAATAATCTCCATTCAAAAAGACTTTCAAATAATTTTTATTTCAAAGCTTTGAAAACCAAAATTTGAAAAGCACCAAAAAATTAGTTCTCAAATCCTTAATTTAAATTCATTTCATTTGCAAATCAAATTTATAAACCATGTTTTTAAAAATTTCATCTCCTTATAACATACAACAATAGTTAACGGTTTAGGAATGTTGACAAAACAATAAATGATAATCTAGTACTATCATTTCTAACAACCAATTCATTTAACTATCCAATTTCAAAAATTATACTTTTATATATAAAATTTAATCATACATAAAATTATTTCATTTATCAATTTCGAAAACAATATTGTGTCAGTTTGCTATGTTCAAGTGTTTTGAAATTCCTATCAATAGCGTTAGCTAGACGAATCGATCGAAACCCAAAATTCAAACTTAACAACTCAAACAACACATTATAAAACATTTTTAGATCAATTACAAATACGCTCCCTCATAGGATGATTCAAAAATGTATTTTAGAACAAGGATAAGGATTCAATTTAGAGGGACCCTAATCAAAGAGAATTCTAACTAAGAAGATAGTCTCAAAAGGAAGATAAGATAATTAAATTACAAAAAAGGAAAGATGGATAGACTTATATTAATCACGGCGACCTTAACCGGGTCAACCGAGACTCCATTTTTAGAAACAATGTGCCCAAGGATCGGACTTCATCCCTCCAGAAATGGCATTTAGAAAATTTGGCTTTCAACTGATGACTCCTAAGAGTTTGGAGAACATAGCTCAAATGTGGCTCATGTTCCATCTCAGACTTACAAAAGATGAGAATATCATCAACAAAATGGGGACAAACTTGTTGAGAACATCGCGGAAAACACGATTCATGAGTTCATCGAAGAAGGCAGGAGCATTAGTTAATCCAAAGAGCATGACTAACCGTAAATGGAAACCATTCTCCGTTCGGAAAGCTGTCTTGGGAATGCTCTCCTCAGCTACACGAAGCTGGTGAAACCGGTAGCAAGATCGAGCTCTAGGAATAAGATTGATGCAGAATTCAATTCCCCCATAGGAGGTAGAGAAGTGACTTCACCAAGAACATCAGGATAATCCCTGACTATCGGGGTGGAGTCGAGATCACTAGGCCGACATCAAGCAAAAAGATAAAACTGCCTGCATAATCCTGAGGAAATCAACATTCGATCACAGGAGAATTACCCTGGTCGTCCACTAAAGAAACGGTTCGGGCTTAGCAAGAAATAACAGCGTCATAACGCTTTAACCAATCACCCCCAAGTAAGATATCAAATGCATCAAAACCGAGGATATATAAATCTCCGGTGAATCGACGCTATTATAAAGGAGTTTCACCCCTGTACAAATCATACTAAGGTTGGCGGAACCGCCGATGGGATTAGTCACACATAAGGATGAAGTTGCCAATTGAGGTTGCAAGATATGCTCTAATTTATTACAGAGATCAACAGAAATAAAGCAATGGAATGCTCCAGTATCAAGAAGAACACGAACAGGAAAAGACAATAATGGATTTTATAACAAAGGTAAAGTTCCAATATTCAAAAGAAATCCAAATCAAAGAGGATCCTAACAAAGAATTTCAAGCTCGAACGAAGATGATTCTACAATTAATTTTACTCATTCTAGGGTATTACCACCCTATCTCTAATGAATTTTTACTCCTATGCTTAGTTTTGCCCAAACCAGAGCTCTGATACCACATGTAACGACTTGCCGTTTCGAACCATTCAAATCAACCATAATCCACACCTGTGCAGTTAATGCCCCGCTATAACCCTGCTATATCTCGTAGCGGATTTCTACCGCTACGATATTTTCATATAGCCCCAAATATAGCCTTTCTGCTTTAATCCCCGCCATTTCCGCTATATCCCGTTATTCCCGCTATATTCCGCTGCTTCCGCTATATCGTTTTTTAAAGAAATGACATTTATACATTATAAAAATTATGAAATTAATTTATTTAATTGAATTTTTAATATATTTTCAGAAATGAAAATACTCTAATATTCTACCAAATTCAATTACTTTATATAATAGTTTTATGTTTATTTATAGTATCGCACATGTTTTTATTTAAAATTATTTATGTATTAATTATGATTCAATTAAATGTTAATTTTTCATTTAATTAACATTTATATATTTGTAAAAACATTAAATACGAGTTTTATATGCTATTTTAGAGTCATCCGCTATATCCCGCTATATCCTCGCTATATCCCCGCTATGACTTTTTGTACCTCCGCCGCATTGAATCTGCTGGGCGCTTTAACTGCATAGATCCACACAAGTCTGACTTGAATTGCTCAAAACAACAGATTGTTAATTTATGTTTGGCAAAGCCTAGCATATACATTAAATAAATCAATCACGGAATCACAGACACAGAGTAATATAACAATAAGCAGCGGAAATAGATAAATAGTAGTTCGTGAAGCTACAATAGAACATCAGAGTCTAAAGTAAAATACAACAGATTTCCAATATATAGAAGCCTCAATACAAAAGCAAATGACAAGTTTGAACATAAACAACTGGAAATAACTAAAAACTGAATAGATAAAGATAGATCTTCAAGGAAAACTCCAAGCTCCAAAGGCAAGTCTGAAATGCTGTGACACTTAGTCTGACCCGAGCATATAGAAAAACACAAAACACTCAAGTCAGGATTAACATTTTTATGCAAGTAAATCAACTCAAGTGAAATGTCCAAGTGAAATGCAAATAACTTAAAGGAAGTTTGGGATTCCCATCCTCTAAGAATCCATGGAACTATCTACATACATAATACAATACGCTACATAGATAATGTCTACAGTAAAGTAACATATTAAAATAGCATTAATGCGTTACCCATATCCCCCTTAACACATTTTTATATAAATATCATAGTCTATACAGATACTGTAAGCTCCACCAAACCGGTGGGTTACTCAGTGAGCACTCCATAGGTATGATACAAACCAAACTCGTAATGGGCTCGATAAGACATGTGACAAGGCACGCGAGGCAATGCCCAGTGTTGGATACTACCGTTTTGCAAAACCGGGCTGGTGGTAACGCATAGCAGCTACTACCACCCACCTCGAGACACACTCTCATAATCAAAAGTGCACTCAATCAAATCACAAAGTAATAGATATGGTATCGAAGAAGCATGCTCGATCGATCGGAGGTGCGACCTCACTTGGCCCAGGTATAGCTCCTGTTTTAGTCACATCAAGCTGACCCGAGGGGATCAGGGTTGCGTTCATACCTCATACAGAATCGTTGGCCAAATCATCATACTTCGTTCTGGATTCTCCACCACGTGTACAGTTGTTAAAGTGGTTTATGGTATTGGCAGAGAGTATGACAATATCCGATCCTGGTCTCTTTTACAACTAAACGCTTATTTCACACCATGGTTATTTTTACATTTCAAATAGTTCATACTTCATACTTCATATCAAAATATCATATTCATTTCAAAATCATATCACTTTCAAAACCATTATTTACTTTCGAAATCATTATTCACTTTAAATTATAACAGTTCCAACTCAAAAGGTTTGAATATTGAAAGTAGTATATATATTGGAATAGTTATACATTAAAAATAGTTTATATTTAAAAATGGGTTATAGAGTTTATATATTAAAAATAGGTTATATATTAAAAAGAGTTTATATCGAATATAGTTTCAAATTAGAATTGTTTCTTCCAAATTCACAAATCTTTTCAAATCAGTTTTAGTTCCAAAATTCAATTTAAATCAATCTCAGTTCAACAATTTCAATTAAAAAGGTTAAAGGTTCAATTCAAATTCTCATCAAACCACTTTTAATTTATATCGATTTCAAATCCAGGTTTGAACTACAAATTTAAACCACTTTCAATTTAATAGGTTTCAAAGTTTAAATATTAAAACAATTTACAATAACTCAATTTGATAAATTTCATTTATATTTCAAAATTCAACTTTAATTTTATTTAAATTTGAAAATATTCATTTAATCATTTTTAATAACATTTAAATAAAATCTCAAATTACAAATTTAAATCAAAATCAAATATACAATTTCAGTTTTATTTAAATTTGAAAATATTCATTTAATCACCTTTAATGAAAAATCAAGTTCTTAAGTTATAAAAATCATATCTTTAAAATCTCAAAATTAATAAGTTTCAAATCAATTTTTATTTAAATACAATTCTTAAACAAATAAAATTTCAAATCAATTTCAATTCATCTTTCCAACCTTAATTTATTAAAGTTATTACAAAATCCATTTTTAATATATTAATATAATTTTAAATAAATATTTAAACATAATATATCTCTTTATCAAATTAAGTATTATTAAATTAAATTTTATTATATTAATTATTATTAAATTAAATCTTATTTATTAAATATATTTTATGTTGTGTTAAATCTTATTTTATATATTTAAAATAATAAAATTATAAGTAAAATCTTAAAATATACATTTTTAAAACTTAACTTATAATTTAAAATTTTCCAAAAACATATAATTTTAAAAATCTAAATTTTACACACATATATTAAAATAAAAATCCTTATATTATATTAAAAAATCAATATTTATTAAAACCCATCTATTTCCTTTCAAAACTTTGGAAATCATTTTTTTCAAAATAGACCAACGGTGTCCATATATAGTTTTATATCCTATGGTCAAGCGGTACAGATATTTATCATTTCAATCCACAATAATTTAAATTTACGGGTATATATCATTTCAACCCGCAATTCCAAAATTCAAAATCAATAAATTTACTTGGGTTTATCATTTCAACCCATAATGATTTTCCCTAATCTATAAGATCGTTCAGGTATGTATCATTTCAACCCATAGGGATTTTCTTAACTAGCTGGAAACTTGCAGAGTGAGAACAATAGAATAATATTATAAAATGACATACATATCAATAACAGGCATATATCATAATTAACAATTTAAATATAATATATACAACAGGTTATAATGTCATATATCAATTAACATAGGTGAACAAATGCAAATAATAACATATCATATTTAATAATTAAATCACTAATCAATTCTAATTAACAACATATTTCAATCGTCATTTTATGTGAAATAAATTTACTAAATATAAGAATGTTAATCTTGAGTGATCGCTCACCTTTCGAGGCTGTGGAAATAATGATAGCGAAGAGAGTGACATAGACACGCACATGGATAAGCGACAAAGCTAGAAAGCTGCTGTTGAACGAATTCAGACAGTAGTAGAACAATGCAAAGCTGCGAACAACTGTTGAAATATGGACGGCGATCACATAAGGCAAAGAAAAGCGAGCGAACAAAGCAAATAACTTGAATATGAGAATCATATATATATACACACATATGAAATATATATATATATATATATACATATGAAATATATATACTCTTTTTAAAAAAAGAGGAATGCTAGGGTTTTTGGCCTAAGAGGAGTAGAAGCACAGCTGTGTTGTGGCAGCGGATTGGAAGGAGGTCGGAGGAAGGCGGAGGTGGTTCGCGTGCTCTGGTCGGAGGAAAGGTGGTTGGCTCGGCAGTTGGAGGTGCTAAGGTGGGTGAGGGCGCGGCAGGGTGGCTATCACGGCAGTTTGCTAAAGAGGAAAGGTGTAACGACCCGAAATTTTCGATCCCGAAAATTCCAGATAGTTATGAAAAAGAAGAAAAAGATAGAAGAGAAGAAACAGAAACACAACACAGATCCTCACATTCGCAGCGGATAAAATATAATATGAAATAATAACAGTTTACAAAAGAATACTATATCTGTCAATTTACATTTTATAATACATCAGAGTTACTCTCATACACAACACTGAGCATATACGAATCAAATATCTCAGATAAACAAAAATAATAGTCACAGCGGAATCACTCCATACGTCCTGCCATCCAGTACTTCTCCTGAGCTCCAGAACGTCCTTACCTGAAAATCTGTAATACTCGGTCTGACCCGAGCATTACATCAAAGTAACACCCGGGTCAGGCTGGAAACCAGCGTGAGTAAACCCATCTAACATGGAATACCACATCATAAAACTACATAAAACCCGGGGTAACTCGTATCAATTTACAAATTCACAATTTGTTATAAACATCACTCATTTTACACATCAATTTCTAAGTACCAAAAACTTAGATTAAATGGTCCAATTCACTTAAATCATTCCATACTAGCCTATTGGTTACATATATCAATCTATAAAGAATCGAAGTGGTTTTCGGGTATTTACCAATACCCGACTCCGGTCTCTTTGAATTCAATATGATCCAAGTGAAACACAATTCAAACTTTAATTAATTACTTCAATCACCCTTAATCCTGCTTACTTAACGTTAATTAATTAATTAATTACAATCACCCTTAGCTCCTTAATTAATTATATTAATCCTTTAATTAATTACACCAAGTAATTTATCATTATTACTTCTCCTAAATAATTAACCCTTAATTGCTTTCCCTCAAATTAATCTCTATAATTAATTATCCATATTAATTATTATTCTTTAATTAATCACTTGATTTCATTTCTGAAATTAAGTTTAAGTTGATTCACAAATTTAGACTAAACAAATCACATAGCTTCTTAAGTCAAATGTTATAGAAACATATATTCATATTAAAGAATTTGATTTAAGAAACAGTCTTAAAACCTGATTTATTGAATTCCCAAAGGTGATTATTTTACAAATTTTAAAGTTTAAACCCCGCTCCAAATAAACCCAGACAAATTCTTGTGAAATAATTTCTTTGAAAGCCGGTTAACATTTTCCTTTTCTTTTTTTTCTTTTTCTAACTTTTATTACTTTCTAAATCATTATTAAGATCTCATTAATAAATCTTAAATCACTTATTATTACATATGATACAAAGCATATAAATTTTTATATTAACTACTTAATAACTAAGTTTAAATAAACTTAAGAACCAACTAAATTAACAACATATTTATTTAACTTCTAAATCCAACAGTTAAACAAAAACATTGATTACATATTCATTTTAGACCTGATAGGAAATTTGATTTTACTTGGATTTTAAACTGTAGAGATTTTCCTCGAGATCAATTCGATAGTACTCGACCCAGACCCAAATCAAACCCATTATTCTATACTAATCGTTGATTTAAATTAACCGATAAAATACTGGTGAACTATCGAAGGCAACCCGCCACTGACTCGAGTAGAACATCGAGTAACCCCTTCTTCTCAGATTCCAGACTTCCTCTTCTCCTTTTTTCTCCTCCTCCTAAGTACTACCCTGTCCTACACGAGCACAACCGCGTGCACCTGCACACAACCCCGCCTCACTGGAGCACGTCGCCGTCCCTATCCACAAACCACCTCTGACCTACTAAATCACCAGATCACCACAACATCGCTCGATCACTCCCACATCGAAATCCGAACCTCTAAAACTCCCCCATAGGAGAGAGACTTCCATATCTCTACTTCGTTCTTCACGCTCTGGTCACTGGAACCCCCAAGATTTTGCCAACGTCATGTCCAGACCTTCCCCGGCCTTCACCCAAATTTGCGTGACACTCGATCAATCCACGGTGCCGAAAACACGAATTTAACAGAGCCCAGAAAAACACGATTCCAAACCCTATATTCGAATCGACCCCAAAATTCTTGCATTGAATAATTTTTTTAGCATTTTTCTTGTGATAATACGTCTTCAATCTTGCTTCATAATAAATTTTAGCAATTAAAATGTAACAACCTTGCTCTACTCACTCTGTTCAGACTAAAGGTTGGAGATGAACTGGCCATGGCAAAAGAAGCATTCTCAGAGTAGCAGGAAGCATAAGGAGGACATGACAACAACTCAACAAAAAAAGGAAAAGAAAGTAAATACTGCAGTGGGAAATTGAAGACTCTGGATTGCTGAAGACTTGTGCACGTGCACACCAGGATTCTGTGCACCTGATTCTGGAAACTTATTGTTTGATATTGTTGAGTTAATAGTTTGTAATCAATTATGAGCTGGCATGTTTTTGGCATATAGCCGTTAGAAAAATCAAGTATAAATACCTATGCAATGTATTGAACAAGATATGAATAACAGAATTTTATTGCTTCTTCTTCAAAAAACTGCAGTTTACATTTTTATATGATCTTTCATTCTTTCTCTTCTCACTCTCTCTATTTTACAATTCTTACACTTCTGCCCTATCTAATCTTCTCTTCCTAATCTGTTGTCTTCACTCTTGCTTCTTTACCTTCTTTTCATCATCCATAAGCCTCTGCAAACTCCACCCATTCTTTAACTTTCTGCTGTGTTGACCACCTCACCTTCATATCTTCATCTCCCCTGAAGCCACCTGATCATATAAGAATGGTTACCCCACCTGAAGCACAAGAACATCACAAATTGGTATCAGAGCCTGAGGCTGGGCTAACCTCTGACAACCAGCCAGGATCACTCATCACAAATTCTCCTGTTGGCCAAGAAACCACTTCACAAAATCAAGAAGGCAATTGGATTAGAAGACAGGAAGAAATCAATAATAGAAACAACTATTCATTGAGAAAATTAGAGGCAACCACACAAGGATTGGATCATGCTACAAAAGAACTCTGCACAAAATTCGAAGGGATACATAATGTATTATCTGCTTTGGCCTTGGATATTCAACAACTAAAAATCCAGAATGCAACAGTACCTTCCCCATCCACAACACCAAACAATCTTCAAGGGATTCTTGCACCCAATCCCCATCAACCATCTTCTTCCTCTCACAACCACCAACCGAATCCAAGAAACATCACCTCTGGTTCCGACCACCATGTTACACACCCAGTACCACAGCAGCACCTCCCTATCCATCACCATAACCAGCCAACCCATCAAGAAAATAATTCTTGGAACAAGAACTCACCCTTTCCAAATCTGAAGTTAGACTGTCCTATATATACTGGGGATGACATGGTCTACGAATGGATCAACCAGGTGGAGCAATACTTCAGATTCCACCAAACAGAAGAATGTTACTGGGTAGAAATTTCTTCTTTCTACTTAAAAAAAGATGCATTAAAATGGTATAATTGGTTTACCAAGAATATCCCCAATCCAGAATCATGGCCAGTATTTAAAGAAGAGATATTGGTAAGATTCAGTCCAGAAGAAATGGAAAGACCCTATGAAACCATAGCCAAACTCAAACAACAGACTACTGTTTCAGCTTATCTATCCAAATTTGAAGGGTTGCAAACTACTATTGAAAAATTACCACCTAGATTCCTGCTGGACAGATTTGTTGGTGGACTTAAAGAAGAAATAAAATATGATGTTCTTACCTCTAGACCAGTGGACTTCAAGGAAGCAGTCTCTTTAGCCAAAATGTTTGAAGGTGTGCTGAATCAAACCAAGAAAGGAAACAAAGTAATTCGAGCAGTATCCAAAGGAAATCATAACCAGATTGTCCCTTATTCAAAGCCGCAGAATAGCAATTCTAAATCCAAAGAATGGGATCCTAACTACCTGGAAGGATTGGCAAGAAGCAAAGGATTAACTCCTAATCAATTAATTGAAATGAGAAGACAAAATATTTGCTATGGTTGTAAAGAAAAATGGCACAAAGGACACAAGTGCAAAAGCCCACAAATTCATGTGTTAGAAGGGATGATGACATTTGATGAGCTTGATGATAATGAAGAACTGACCACAGAAGATGAGGATGAAGTTCACAGTGAAGAAACAATCCAAGAAACACATGCTATCACCTTGCAAGCCATGTGTGGCATACCAGCCCTTTCTACCCTCAAAATACAAGGACATATCAAGGGGAAACCAGTCCAAATTTTAATAGACTCGGGATCAACTCATAGTTTCATTGATGAGTCCCTCGTCAAGAAATTAAAACTTCAGATAGATGAATCTAAAATCTATGAAGTAATGGTTGCTAATGGAGAAAAACTCCAAGGCTCTGGCATTTGTCATAATGTTCTTTTAAGGTGCCAAGGTTGCAAAATGCCAGTGGATCTATTGATCCTACCTTTAGAAGGTTGTCAAGTTATTCTGGGTGCTCAATGGATGAAGGATCTAGGAGAAGTTACATTGAATTTAGAGAAGCTACAAGTTAAGTTTGTTTATAACAAAAAAACTTACATCTGGCAGGGAATGAATCAGCAAGACATCAAAGTAGTAGACAAGAAGACCATGAGCAAGGAAAACTGCCAAAATCAGATTACCATGATGCTTTACTCCTCAGAAATAACTCCTATTGAAATTTATAATTCTGAAATTCATCCTACCATAGCAAAGCTCCTTCAAAAATATCCTGAAATAACCAACAGTGAATCAATTCTCCCACCCAAGAGACCATAAGATCATCATATACCACTGGTTCAGGAAGCAAAGCCAGTCTGCTTAAGACCATACAGGCACTCTCATCATATCAAAAACGAGCTGGAAAAAATCATTAAAGAAATGCTGGACACTGGAATCATTCGACATAGCTACAGCCCATACTCTTCGCCTGTGGTAATGGTGAGGAAAAAAGATGGCACTTGGAGACTATGCATTGACTATAGGAGTCTCAATTCTCTCACCATAAAAGATAAGTTTCCTATTCCTTTAATAGATGAATTATTTGATGAATTGCATGGGTCAAAATATTTTTCTAAGCTTGATCTCAAATCTGGATATCACCAAATTAGAGTTTATGAGCAAGACATTCACAAAACTACTTTTAAAACCCATGAAGGGCATTATGAGTTCATAGTTATGCCTTTTGGTTTAGTCAATGCACCTTCCACATTTCAATCTCTCATGAACAGCATATTTAAACCATATTTGAGAAAATTTGTGCTAGTCTTTTTTGATGATATTCTAATCTTCAGCCAGACCATGTCTGAGCATGTGAAGCACTTAGAATTAACATTTCAGGTACTACAAGCAAACCAGTTGGTTATCAAGCTATCTAAATGCAGCTTTGCCAAGGAAACTATTGAATATTTAGGGCACACCATATCACAGCAAGGAGTTGCAGTTGACCAAGGCAAAGTAAAAGCAATTATGGAATGGCCACTGCCAACAACTTTGAAAGCACTAAGAGGATTTTTAGGCCTCTCTGGTTATTACAGAAAATTCATAAAGAATTATGGCATTATTGCAAGACCACTCACCAACATGCTCAAGAAAAATTCATTTACTTGGTCTGAAGATGCTAAACAGGCATTTGAGCAACTCAAGAAGAGTTTGGCAAATCCACCTATATTATCAATGCCAGATTTTTCCAAACCCTTTGTTCTTGAGTGTGATGCCAGTGGACTGGGCATTGGTGCTGTTTTACTCCAGGAAGGAAGACCCATAGCCTATCTAAGTAAAGCTCTACAAGGAAAGAATTTATCACTATCTACATATGAAAAAGAACTATTAGCCATCATCATTGCCACCAAGAAATGGACCCAGTATCTCCTAGGAAGGCAATTTGTTATAAAAACAGATCACCAAAGCTTAAAGTATTTGTTGACACAAAAGTTACACACAGGAATTAAAAAAAAATGGTTGGCCAAATTACATGGCTTTGATTACAAGGTTGAATATAAAAGTGGCAAGGAAAATATCATAGCTGATGCCTTATCTCGAAGAGAAGGTCTTATCACTGAAGAGGTACAAGCAATTTCCATAGTTCAGACCCCATGGCTAAGGGAACTAAAAACTACTCTATCCACTTCCAGTTGGTATCAACAATTAATTACCAAAATAGAGAACAAAGAAATGCATGAAGGCAAATATAAGTTGGTGGATAACCTGGTATTTTACAAAGGAAAATTGCTGATTGACCATCACCTAAACGATCTAATAAACAATCTTATTGAGGAACACCACTCTACTCCCCTTGGTGGGCACACAGGAATCAAAGGAACCATGAAGAAAATCAAGCAAGTATTCTACTGGAAACAACTCAGAAAAACTGTGGAAAAATATGTCAAAGAATGTGACCAATGTCAGAGGAATAAACATGAAAATGTGCTAACCCCTGGACTGCTAAACCCTCTACCTATACCAGAAAAAATTTGGGAAGATGTGTCTATGGACTTCATCACTTGCTTACCCAAAAGTCACAAGTACACTGTCATCTACGTGGTGGTAGATAGGCTAAGCAAATATGCACACTTCTTTCCCCTATCTCATCCTTACACAGCCAAAGAGGTGGCAAGAATATTTTTTGATGGTGTCTTTAAGCTACATGGAATGCCAAAATCAATTGTAAGTGACAGGGATGCAATATTCACAAGTACATTTTGGCAAGAAATCTTTAAATTACAAGGATGCAAGCTAAAATTAAGCTCGGCATATCACCCTCAAAGTGATGGTCAAACTGAGATTGTAAATAAAATTTTAGAAGGATATCTAAGGTGCTTTGTGTGTCATAAACCACATGAATGGTTTGATTGGCTATCTCTAGCAGAATTTTGGTACAACACTTCCTGGAAATCATCCACTAATACCACTCCCTATAATGCTGTCTACGGCATAAACCCACCTACCTTACTCTCATATGTACCTAATACTGCTAAGGTGGAACAAGTTGAAAGAGCACTGTTCAGCAGAGATATCATACTGGAATTCCTTAAAGACAGTTTAAAGCTCTCACAAGAAAGAATGAGGAAGTATGCTAATTTAAGAAGATCTGAAAGAAGTTTTCAAGAAGGAGATTGGGTGTACTTAAAATTACAACCATATAGACAAATAACAGCTCGAGATCATAAGACACACAAATTATCTCCTAGATATTATGGACCTTATCAAATTGAATCCAGAATTGGTGAAGTGGCGTACAAGCTAAAGCTCCCTGAACAATCCAGAATACACCCTGTGTTCCATGTTTCACAGCTGAAAAAAAAAGTGGGTAACCAGTTAATAATACAAGAAGACATACCTAGCTTTGAAGTAGAAGAAGTGATGGAACCAGATCTGATTTTAGAAAGAAGGATGATTCCCAGAAATGGAAAGGCAGTGGTCCAGATCTTGATAAAATGGAAAGGCAGAGGTGAAGAAGAAGCTACTTGGGAAGATTATTGGCCTATAATTCGAAAATTCCCTACTTTAGACCTTGGGACAAGGTCAACTCTTGAAGAGGAAGGGAATTGTAACAACCTTGCTCTACTCACTCTGTTCAGACTAAAGGTTGGAGATGAACTGGCCATGGCAAAAGAAGCATTCTCAGAGCAGCAGGAAGCAGAAGGAGGACATGACAACAACTCAACAAAAAAAGGAAAAGAAAGTAAATACTGCAGTGGGAAATTGAAGACTCTGGATTGCTGAAGACTTGTGCACGTGCACACCAGGATTCTGTGCACCTGATTCTGGAAACTTATTGTTTGATATTGTTGAGTTAATAGTTTGTAATCAATTATGAGCTGGCATGTTTTTGGCATATAGCCGTTAGAAAAATCAAGTATAAATACCTATGCAATGTATTGAACAAGATATGAATAACAGAATTTTATTGCTTCTTCTTCAAAAAACTGCAGTTTACATTTTTATATGATCTTTCATTCTTTCTCTTCTCACTCTCTCTATTTTACAATTCTTACACTTCTGCCCTATCTAATCTTCTCTTCCTAATCTGTTGTCTTCACTCTTGCTTCTTTACCTTCTTTTCATCATCCATAAGCCTCTGCAAACTCCACCCATTCTTTAACTTTCTGCTGTGTTGACCACCTCACCTTCATATCTTCATCTCCCCTGAAGCCACCTGATCATATAAGAATGGTTACCCCACCTGAAGCACAAGAACATCACATAAAATTTATCCACTCAACAGATATTGACAAAAATATAACTTTTGTTTATTTCCAAACTGCACCTTAAATATTTAATTAAAAATCATTGTTTTCATTCTAAAAATCCTAACTTTGTATGTTAATTCAAGATATGTGATCAAATTTTCAAATTAACACATTCGAATTTTAACCCTTTTGATTTCATTTTACTGTAACTTGAATAAACAGTATATATATCATACTGTTAAACTTCAATCAAGTTTCCAGAACTTGATTTTGGATAAACAACTTACATTAGCATCAACACCTAAGTTTTAAAATATTTATATGAAGAAGTGTTTAAAATTTTCTCTGCTTTTGTTTGTTCAGAAACCTGAAATACTGAAGAACAGCCATATAAATTCCCAGAACTATAGAAATACTCAGAACTGCTTGATAAAAAAAACATCAAAGCAAATACCATTTGTAAGTTAAATATACAAGTTTAAATTTGAAAACAGTAAGTTTACTCACAGTGAAACTTTGAACAGAGAGACAGAGTTTTGAAATATGCCACTTCACTTAAAAACTGCAAGTTTTAAATTGATTTTGATCTGCTTTTGTTTGAGTTGGATTTTGCTTTTAAACAGCAGAGTTGTTTTCTTTTTGAGTTTCTTTTAGGAATTGAAAGATGAAATAAAATGGGTATGAGGTTTGAATTTGTTTCAACCTCTGTAAACCTGGAGCAGAACAATTTTTCTTGTTCCTAGACTTGCATACCACATTTCCATATATTCATATACATGCAAGCAAATTTTTATATCAAAACTTAAATGATCATTTTATACAGATCAAAATACAGGTATGTTTTTTTTTTTGAAATGTTTAAAGAGCAGTTTTACTCACCTGAAAACTTTGAATAGAGAACAATTCTGAAAGTTACAACTGCCTTGGGTCTTGACTTGTCTTGATCTTCTTGTTTGTTTTGATTAGTTGCTGAGTTTAGCTTCTAGATCTGCTACCTTTTTTTTTTCTTTATTCAGGTTGATGAATCGAAAAGGATTAAGGATGATATATATAAAAGCAAGGTATGAACATATTAGTTTTCTGGTATACGATTTGTATTGTACTGGAAAAAGATTTTTATGAGGGTTGATGCAAATTTTAGCAGCTGATATGATATATATTGTGGGCTGCATTAAATTTCATTGTCCTTTATAGATATTTATTCCTTTTTGTTCATACTTATCCTTTATTGTTGAATGTACTGGAATGTATTTTTTCCTTCTTTTGCAAGCTTATAAACATATATCTTGTTTCTTATGTTACATATATTCATTTATGTTAATATCATATGCTTGTGTTGTACTTAAAATTGTTATAGTTATTTATACACTTGTTTTTATTCATATTCATTTCCATTTGTATTTTAGCCATCAACATTTAAATTATATACATAAGTTTTATTTACATTTAATATTTATATTTTATATTGATAGACTTTGATTTTATTTCAAACGGTATCATTCATATATATTTATTTATCAGATGTTAACAAGGTAAGCATTTTAATTCAATTATATAAGGTAGATTTTATTTTAAATTTCCAAATCAAATCTTCCCTTTCAAAATTCAAACTTAAATAAATGATGGCAAATATTTCCAAAAGCATTAACTTTTTAAAATGATAAGCCCACCTTTTTATTTAATTGGATTAAGTATTTATTAAAATAAAATTGCCAAAATACCGGGTCATCACAAAAGGATGGTTGGAAGGCGTTGAGCGCTCGGTTATGGGCGGAGGCGGAGGCGGAGGCGGAGGCGGAGGAGGATTTTGATGCGAGGTTGGAGGGGGAAGGTCTGTTGTGCTCACTGGAAGGGACTGCTGCGTGTGAGGGGAGCAAGGTGAGGGGTGGTCGAACTGGTGAGAGAAGTGGCGGCTGACAGTGGAAGGGGTGTTGTGGCAGATGAGAAGGCTGAGGTGGTAGGTTTCAGAAGGCTGCAAATGAAGGGTGGACAGCTGATGCGGTCGGTGATGAAGGGAGGGTTTGGGTTTTGAGCCGTGAAGGAACGGCAGGCAATGGTTGGAGAGTGGCGTGCTCAGTGGCGGAAGGCAGAGAAAGGTGGTCGGAGGAGAAGAAGGTGGAGAGCGGTGGCGATCTGGTTGGAGGGCCGGGTCGTAGGCGGTAGGGGGGTGTAAAGTGGTCGAGAAAAATGAGAGGGTTAGCAGGCTTCTCAACAAAATATAAGCAAGCTTACATTTTTTTTATTATAGAGCAGAACGAAGAGAGAGGAAATATATTGAAATGGAACCAAAAGAAAATGGAACGAACCAGGAAATATTATTGAAACCAGGGAAAAGCAAAATTCAATCGTTGAATTCAGCGAATATTAATAGCCAGAGTTGAATTTTAGTGAATAATAAAAGCAAATGGTCATTTGTTTTCTTGCGATGGGTAAATTAATGGCCATATGGAAACAAAAAAAACTCAAATGCAGAATCAACACGGCTAATCGTTTCGCAGATTTCGCCGTGTACTGGACGCCGAAATGCACAAATGAATATATTGCGGAGATCAGCACAACGAGACGAACATAATGGTACACAGATACGAGCGACACGACCTACCTATCAAAACTCGATTTCGCTGCCAAAATGCTGCTAAACACCGAAAATAATATAAACAGAATTAGAGCAGTCCAAATTTAGCGAAACGAAATATAACTTCTTACTCAGAAAATGATTTACATTTTTCTTATATGAAAATATTCAGATTTCAAAAATATTTTATTTCAATCAAATTAACTGATTTTTAATTTAAATTGAAATTTCACAACTGAATAAACTTACATATTTTCCAATGAAAATCTAACACTTGCTATGTTTAAATAGACGTATCCCAAATATCAAATTTTCACTTCAAAAATTTCATTGTTTTATTTTCATGAAAAATTTAGTTAATTACGTTATTTAAAATCGTTAAAATTTCCGGGTCGTTACATTACATGAAGAGTAATATAAAACGATAAGCAACTCCAATGATGAGCTCGCCTCTCTACATACTAATCTTGGGCCTATCAATGTTGCCATGTCCTTTGTGGTGGGGAAAAGAAAGAAAAAGGGGTGGGTCAGACAAAATTCTGGTGAATGAGTACACATGTTAAAAAATGGTGATCACATACAGTTGACTTTAATAATGCTCTATGTGACCTAGGGTGTTCTACAAGTATTCGTGAAATAATAGGTTCCTTTACTTAAGGGGTTTAACTAAATACACACCTACACTAGCTACTTGTGCAATCTCATAGTTAGGATCGAGCAACTGATCGAACCTCTATACAATGCCAATCAGGTAATAGTGTGATATCCCGGAAATTTGGGACAATATCAATTTAATAATCTGTTTAAATAATTAAATTGATTTGATAATCTTTGATAATAAATGTTTGAATTGGTTTAATAATCTGATTAAATGAATATTTAATTAGTGCATTTTACTAATAAAATGATTTCTATTTATAATATATATATAATTGTATATATATTAATAGATAAGCTTGGGTTTGTAATTTAATAAATAAATAAAATCTTGTTTTAAATTTCAAATATATATATTGATAGTTTGGAAATTTTGATAATTTAATATTAGCTTTTCAAAGCTATTTAAACAAATAATTGTATGGTTTTAAATAAGATTAATAATAAAGTTTATTTTATTTTCTTTTTGAAATATTGCTTAATAAATAAGATTTAAGAGTGTATATATATATAAGTTTAAAATACAATATTAATAGTGTATTGTTTTATATATATAGATATAAATAGACTTTAGTAAAATAAGATTTGTTATTTCAAATTGAATATGTTCTTATAAATTGACTTTAAATTGGATTTTAAAAATATAATTTGAATTTGAATTTAGATTTAATTTTGAAATTCAAAAGAGGTAAGATTCAAATAGTTTTGGATTTCAAAATATATGTAAACTTGTATTTATAATAATTAGTTTTGTTTCTTTATAATTAATATATATACATAAGTATTTAATAAATAAAGAAAGGCTTTTTATTTACATTTAAATAAATACAAATTACTTAAAAATACAAGTGTTATCATATTAAGGCTTGTTTAAACATGTGTACAATAATAAAACAATAAGAATGACAAATGTCAAAGTCTTGCATTTTTGTTTTTCTTTTATGTGAATAAATCATTTTTACCTATATATGCATCTATTTCTCATCTACATTTCTTTCCTATTCTTTTTTTCAAAACTCAAGAAACTTTCAGCCTGCAATAAAATTCTCAAAACCAAATCTGAACTCATTTCTCTCCTCATAAACAAATTAGTAATCAAACATTCCTCTCCACCAAATCTGTAATTCAAATCCTCCTCTCAAAACAATCTGTAATTAAACAAATCCTCAAACCAAAATCTGTAATAAATCTGCAATTCATTCTCATCATCTAAAACCTGGAATCAAAGACCTGTAATGCATTTTCCAAAATCAAAACAAAAGCCTGCATTTGTAAATCTGAGAACAACAAACCTGCATTTTCTTCAAATCTGGAAGCATGTTCAATCAGGGCACTTCTGCATGCAACTACAACATTTTCAAACTAATGCTAGCATTCCAGTTTTCAAGTTTAAAAGGTTTTAAAGTTCAAAGGAGCATTTCAGTTTAAAGGCTTTTCAAAAACTGTTTCAAAAAGGGGAAGTTTTGTTCTTCATCTTCAAACCTGTGAGTAACATCACTAACTAATGATTAAGTATATAATTCGATTGAAATGCTTATCTCTGAAATATGATGTCTGTGTGTATATTCTAAGTGTATCTCTGTGCATGTATGTATATATAGTTTGGTGTGCATGTATGTTAACTGTGAAAGCTCTGTTCCCAATTTCAAGTTCAAAGTTTTAATTTAAATTCTGTATCTCTTAATCTAGTCACTATTTTGATTTAAATAATAAACAATAATTGATTGTTTTATCATAGATTAGAATTTAGATTTTTTTTTAAGTAGAATAAAAAGGAAAGTGCTTTGGAAATAAAAGTAGAATAGGAAATATTGAATTTTGTTAAAATTCGAACTTCGTAATTTAATGATTCAGGCATATGATCTGGATCCTTGTTTAAAATCATGAATTTTAAAAGAGAAATCACCATTTTTAGCATTAAGTTGAGCGAGCAGTTCGAACTTGAACAGAAATTGGGTTTTTAGTTGTCTCTGGTGATCTATGGGTTCGGAGACGTCGTGGTTCTCAATGGAGATGCAAGAATGATCAGAGAATATGAGAATAATATCAGAAGTGATAATAATTCACTGTGGCGATGGGAATTGTTTGGAAAGGCCTGTAAACCTAATTTTGGGCATGGTCAAGATTTTGGTCTTCGCGGCTGCTCTGGTGGATCGAGCTCCACCAGATTTTGGGAAATTGAAGGGGAGACGTGGGCGAAGTTGTTGCCGGAAGCTCAGATGTTCAGGCGATCGGAGAAAAGAATTCGAGCGTTTTTCCAGGCTTTGGTTTGGTCCAAGTTATTGCTCGAGTGATCGATTTTGATTTCGAATGATGATCGGAGTTCTGATGGTCGTGTGCTGGTTTATGGTTGATCGTCGACATGTAGGGATCATCGTGGATGGTCGGAGTAGGCTGGTTGAATGGTGCATGTGCACAGTGTACATTTGGACATTGGTGAAGTTTGGTTTTGGTAGAGGGATTGTACTCGAGAGGATCGCGTGAGTGACTCGAAGCATGGAGGATACGACTCGAAGTTATTTAGATAAGGCTCGGGTAGATTTTGTTCTACAGTTTTTAAACCTGACAGAGTTTCAAATTTTAAAATGAGTTTTAAAAAGGGTAAAGCAGGATTTAAAATAAGTTTTAAATCAAATTTGAAAGTGTGGATTCAAATTTAAATTGTATCTTTGTTTGAAATAAATAAGTTTATAAATTTTAATGTTTTAACAAATTAAAATGTTTTAAGGTATATTTAAAAAGAGTTTGAATTTTAAAAGAATTGGTTTAAAAATCTTATAAACTTCTTTTATAAATGTTAAGTGTTTCCTTAACATTTGGATTTAAAAGGTTTTGTAAATCTGATTTAAAATTGGTTAAAAGTTAAATCTGAAATCTATTTTAAAATCTTTAATTTAAAATGAATCAAAAGAAGTTTAGAAGTGAATGGTTTTAACTTGAAATGTTTTAAGCCTTTTTGTTAATAATAATTATAGTGGTTATAAAGGCTAATCTTTATTTTAAAGATTAAGTAAGATTTAATGATTTTGGTTCATTAAATTAATAAGTAATTTTAAGAATAATTTAATAATTTAATTAATTAATGATTTAGTGTTAATTAATTAATTAATTAGGATTATAAGTAAATTAATCAAGTGTTAATTAATTTGGGATTAAGAATCATTTATTTAGATAAGTATAGATTTTAATAAATGATTAGAAATTTATTTATCAAGTGATTAAAGGTTTATTTAGCAATTAATTAAGTAATAGAGTTAAATTAATTGGTAATTAAGAATTTATTAAGTTGTAATTTATAAATAGTTGATTAAAGTTTAATTACTTAGGAAGTAGTTAAAGAATTGTTAATAATTAATGAAAGATCATTAATTAGGGATTATTAGATAATTAATTAATTAATTAATTAACATGATTAAATTTGATAATCAATTAGATTAATTAGTTAATATGAAAATGGGTTAAGTATAATTACTTAATGGAAGTAATTAAGGTAATTAATTACTTAAGGTAATTAATTAAATAAATTTGATTAAGTTAAATTAATTAATTAAATTAATTTAAGATAATCATTTAGAGATATGATAAATATAATTACTTAAATGTAATTAGTGAAGTGTAATTACTTAGAAAAATAATTAAAGTTAATTAGTGAATGTAATTAACTAAAGATGGTTTAATGAAAGTAATTTGAGTTTAATTACTTTGTATAATTAATCAAAGGATTAATTGAGATAATTAATTAAAGGAGTAATTAATTAAGTGAAGTAATTAAGAGTAGTTAATTACTGAATGGGATAAATCAAGACTGATTAATAAATGTGGTTTAGCAAAGTTTAATTACTTAATGTAATTAATTTAAATGGAATAATTAATTTAAAGAAATAATTAAGGATAATTAATAATGTAATTAAGGGTTGATTAATTTAATTTAATTAATCAAAAATAAGTGATTAAAGTAATTAATTAATTGTAATTAATTAAGGATTAAGATAATTAAGTATAATTAATTAATTAATGAAGTAATTAAAGATTAATTACTGAATGGTTTAAGATAATTAATTTGTGAAATTAATTAAGTATTAATTACTTAAAGTAATTAAAGGATTATTAATCAGGAATGATTAATTAAGATGGATACTTAGAGTAATGATTAATTAATTGGTTTAATTAATAATTAAGTAAGCAGGATTTATAGAATGAAGTAATTAATTTAATTCACTTTAAATTAATTAGAGATGATATAAATCATTACTTAAGGGTGAATGAATGATATTGAATGCTTTGCATTGTTGATATCTCTGATAAGAGATGTGCTGATCTATGATATAGATGTTTGGTTGGATTGAAATGATAATATGAATTATCTGTTTGGATGATAATGTAGATTATCTATTGTGAATTATCTATCTTTGTGTATATAGATAAGAATTGAATTGTTTTAACTTTAAAACAACTTGGCCTTAAAAGATACGTTTTGGATTTCGATGAGACCGGGATCGGGTTTCCGTATACCGGGATTCCAGGTCTGGAGACCCGAATACCACATCGATCCAAATTTACGATAGGTCGTGAATCTCAAGTGAAGATGAAGATTCAGAGTGCAAGGGTTATTGTCGTTAACTCTGAGGGTGATTCCAAAACGAGTGTAACGAGATAATGCCTTCGGTTTCGTTCGAACCCGGAACGAACTTGTATGGATTGAATGCTTTCAGCACATCGTCAGGCGGACGATGAGCATTCTAAGTGATATGTTCTGATTAAAGGTAATCGTAACCTCAAGCCTCATCAACCGGGAATGGCTAAAACAGGGGAGGTGCAGCAAGGCTTCGTGGGTAGCACCCACTGAGAGCAAGATAGATCCCTGTCTAGAGGTCCCTTTTCTTTTTATTCGGCTTAGTGTGTGGTTGGTCGCGCCAACTACGGGGTTATCTTGTTCGGAATTATCCAGTAAGGGATGGTTCCGGCTTTGTGTTGCAGGGGAGCGGGCGTACTCCTCGGTACGGTGATCTAGGCCACGTACTGTGACGGGCGGTACCCCAGTAGCCCTGCCATTGTATGGAATCCAAACTCCAATAAGTGCCGTACGTATTAGTTGTGCCCAACTATGTTGGAATGTGAGATGTAAGCATTTCAGCTATTTCATATTTATTTGAAAACCCTAGACCCTATTATAATATAACTGGATTTCCTATCAAATGTTTTGGTTAGCGTAAGGTAAAAACTTACCCATGTTTATTTGTGGGGAGTCTTACGTGATACCTTTTCTTTCTAAAGGTTTTGAAGTTAAGCAAGTTTAACCTGTTACTCACACCAGACCCATGTCTGACCCAAGTTGTTTATTTCTGTTTTATAAACTCTTGGGTACTCAAATTTTTACGAGTAGCCAAGGGATTCAGGTTTAGCTTTGACGAATATTCTGGAGGAGCAATGGAGCAGGAGGCTTCGGCGTTCGTAGATATAGTATTCCGCTGTGTTGATATCTGTGATAGTGTCTTGTCTTGTATTTGAGTTGTAATGTCTAGACAGATGTTTATAACTGTCTAGTAAGTGATGTATATGTTGTATAACTCTGATAAGTGTTGTATACTATGTAATAGTTTATGTTATTAATATAATTTATTCGTTCCGCTGTGAGATCGTTGTTGTTGTTTCTTTCTTTCTTCTCTTCTTTTCTATCTTCTACCCCTTTCTTTCTTATTAATGATTCGTCATTCTGTAGAATGAGGGGCGGGTCGTGACAAATAGCAACTAGAACTATTCTACATAAGATCGCCCTACCGTTTCCACCATGGAACTAAGTTTCCCACAACCACGGCTACCTATACCCATACCCCATTACGCATTGAGGGGTTTTCACAATGCTGACCCATTGAAGTGTCTCGTCGTCTGCATCCGTGTCCACCTCTCAATGGTATAATTTTCTATTATTGCATGCGTCGGAATCCAACAATAACACAACATTCCATCGTGTCTGAATCTGTGAATACCAAGGAACTCACATTCTTTTGGACTCACACACTTCATCAGACATCAGTCAATGCTGCGCGTCCACCATAAAACCTTATGTGAGTGCCATCTGTGATAAAATCGCCCCAAGTAGAATATTGATCCTTATAGAATAAATAACATTTAACCAGCTTTGCAACATCCTAGCGTTACCTCATAGGGAACTAGTTTCCCTACTCCTAATATCCATTTATATTTTCTATATATATATATATGTATATATACTAATACCTTTATTTAAAATAAATAAACTTAGGCCTTAGGCTGGGGTTCAAGTTTTGCTTTTGGAAAGCCTACCGGTCAGCCACTATGTACTGGGGCGGTCGACCTCTTGTTGTCGACCGCTCCAAGTAGTGCGGTTGACCGGTCGTAGGTAAATTTTAGGTTTGGATTTTCTATTTACATTAATTTCAATTAATTATTATTTAATTTTGTTCGTTCTTTAATTTTTAGCATAGCTAACAGTTTTGTGTTTAACAATTCCTATGAATTTAAAGTGGTGTTTGTTCAACTTCTAATCTGCTTAAATTTCATAGTAATTAATTTAACCTAGGATTCAACATTAATATCATAAAGTTGTATTAACACATTATAAGAATTTTACTTGATTATAAAGGTGTTTAACTAGGATTAATCTCTATATTAACAAGATTATATCGACATGATTTATCATTTAATTTCAGGTTTAAACAACATTATTTCCAATATAATTTCTAGCAACCTAGATCAGATAGGGTATTAAAATTAATTACAAATTATCATCTTATTAAAAATGTGTTCACTCACCTCAAATCCAAATCTTCCTTCGAATTTCCATCAAGAACCCCTTCCCCGTTCATTATGTGCTCACCTGATTTGAACTTCTTGGATTCCTCTAATTTATTCTTGTTATTTTGAAGAATTTTATAAGTGGAGGAGGAGAATATGGCAGAGTTTTGGTTTACTGAAAAATTTCTAATGAAATACGGTTTAGGTTAGCTTTGTATTTATAGGGTTGTAAATTACCCTTGACCGTTGATTAACCCTAAGAGAATCTTTAACTTCATCCTAAACATTAGAAAATAACTTTGCGACCAAGTATCAATCCGGGCCAATGGCCACTCAGATTCACTAATCAGGATCATCAACTGATCGGTTGCTAAGTTGGGATTGGTCGACCATTACTTGTCGATTGACAACCCCTCAAGGTATCAACTGTTGGAGCTATTTATTTATGGATAGTTTAAATTTCCTTAGTTATTTGTTTAATTAATTTCATTTTCAAATTTTAAAAGGTTTATAACTTCTCCATATTAGCTTTGATTTTAAAGTGCTATATATAAAAACTATCTGGAAAATCCCTATGAACTCATCGGTGTAAGTTTCGTAGCCAAAACCAGACATTTGTAAAAATTTCATTTTTGCCTCTGCTATATTTTAAATTCATTTCTTTTATTAAATTATCTCTTTAATTTTTTGAGTGTTATATAGTGATATATATATAACTAAAAGCAACATGTCTAATTAAAATATAAATATATTTACTATATTAATAATATTAATCGAAAAACATATTATTTTTTAATGCCTAATGCAATCTAGTCCACTTAATTTAATTTATAAATATATTCTAAAAATAATATAAATTAATGAATTTGATTTTAAAATTAACAAGTAATGATTTATTTATTTTTAAATTTATTTACAATGACTAAAAATATATAAAATATATCATATAATTGTTATGGTCAAATGAATTTGATTGTAAAGTTTTTTTTAAACTACGAATGAAAGCAAATTACATCATATAAATTAATTACTTAACATAGTCACTAAGCAGTTGATGACATTGGTGAGATAATCAATGCATATATAGAATTGTTTCAAGAGACTAGCTCTTATATAATTGTAAAAGTGAGATTATACCTGAAGATATTTCCCTTGAGTGCACCTTTTTTGATGAGATCTCCTAGATTCTGAAAGAACCAATCACCAGACCTTGGAACAGTCCAGAGTACCACTTGTATTTATTTTATATTTATGTATTTTAATCTAAAGGAAGCACGACTATGGTCGTAGATACTAGGGAGTATGACCACAACATGGGAGGAAGCAAGAGCGAAAAAGTATGGCTTTAGCTTGGTATAAATAGAGAAGGAGATAAATTCTCCTCCTTTTACTCTTTTTCTTTTTACCAGGTTTCCACATTTGGATTTGAATTCAAACCAATAACCCTTACATATCAACCTATGGCTGGCTACATATAATGGACAATATGAGCCACTAAAAAATCAAGATCCGTTTAGTAATTAATATCATTTAAGTCGTATTTAAATGCACATCGATATCGTATATTGATATATACATATACACATTTTATATACGCAACCAACTAATTACTAATGTCATCCGGAAAATGCTAATAGCATCCATTATATCAAATAATTAATTAATCATATTTCATAAATATTAATTAATTTATAAAAATTATAAATCAGTTGAATCATGTGGTATATCAGAGAAATCAACAACGTGGTTGTGGGACTCGTAGGATAAATTCAATCAGCGATTAGTATCGCACAATTTGAATATTAACATTCATACATCACGTTAGTTAGTGGTATGAAATTTTGGCCGAATTTATCGTTTATAAGTCATAACCGGTTTAACCCAGTTTTATAATTTAAGAGGTACCTTTGAGTAACACTTATTTATACACGTTCTCTTTGTCAATACTATACTTTAGGATGTATGAAATTTTGTTATGGTCAATATTCAATATATCCATATTAAACTCGATTAGTCTACAAATAAATCCTTAGTTTGATAGTAACATTTATTATTAATTACTATTAACTGTTATACTCTGGTTAGAGATTTTGACTTTCAGTTGACCACAGTTGACCGTGATACTAAGCACATATAAGCGAGGAGATGAATTCTCTATTGAATAGCATTTCACTCCCTATGCTTCCACTCAGATTCAATAATAGTCGCTCAATGGTCGTCATGCTATGGTTTAACTATAATCTAAGTGGAGTGTCATACTGAGATTTCCTGTTTGGCCTACTTGTTATTAACTAATGGAAAGCTCTCGGGTGAGTCATTCAATGGTTATCTAATAACTATGAGTATGTAATCCATTGGTTCCCCTAGAAGTCATGAGTAATACATTGCCCAACATTTGGATAGTGTTACGTACTCCGGTCTTAATGGATGCATCAATATTCTTTCTTGAAGCATCTTGACTAGGAATATATAAAATAACATGTTATTCTATATTTTCATAATTTTCTCATGATTACAACTCTTTTTAACAATTATCACAAGACTTATTATTTAAGGATTTTTTAATTAATTTACTTTAACTTAATTATATCAGAATATAACAAAGTAATAGAAATTAAATACCTTTATTACGAACAAGATTGGCCATAGAGTTAGATTATATAACCAATTACATAACTTCCCCTAGGGAATACCTCTAACTCTCCCAATCCCACTTGCACTTGTGATAAATTATGGAAAGTTGGTCCCATTCCTTCGATCTGTTTTCTCAAAACTGCTCGAGATAATCTGTTACTGAACAAATGTGCTATATTGTTGTAACATCCCCTATCTAGAGGCCCAAAACTAAGCGCTACAGATGCTGCAGTCATCTATAGTATTAGCTTCTGACGAATAAGTATGGCTATGTTAATGGTATCTATAATATCAGAAGCACTTGATATGAAACAAAACACAGATTTCAAAACTACATTTATTCATTAAATTTCAAAAAAGATGTTCCATATTCTTAATACATAATCCCAATACATTCCCAAGCGCAGATTAAATATACTTATTACAAAATACGCCGAGAGCGGTATATGAGGATACACCCTTGGATAATCAAAGTCGTATAGTCATAATTTACTTAGTAAAAACACAGTGGAAATACAACTAAATATAAAACTACAACCCCTAAATAGCTATCTGTTAGCCTCCCGCTTGCCTTCGTTAGCCTTATTCGTCATCCTACTAAAACCTGAAATGACCTTAACCCCTCAGCCTACTAAAATCAATTTTAAGCACACGAGTGTTTAAGGGAAAGACATAAACTTCGAGTCAGACATAAAGCCTGGTGTGAATAATACTATACATCCCGGTTAATAATGTTAAGTGAGACCATGCCACTTAGCGGAACAGATTTCCCCTCACTAACATCCTTTTAAAACATATCTTTGCAAAACCTTTTCCTGTAACCAAAACTTGTTAAATACTGTAAAGCATCATTATGTAAACATACATGAATATCAGGTAATAAATGAACTATCTTTTCAAACACATAAGTTTTGTTTGGCTAACTTCTAACCTTTGGCTGACTCGGGCCTACCAGACAATAATAAAAATATTAATCTAACACCTGTTAGATACTTCTCTTCTGGATGGTCTATCCTTAACTATCTATTAAATACTTTCTTTTGGACGGTCTGTCCCTAACTTAATCATCTCCTAGGTCTACCTAATCCTAATGGTTTTTCGGGCTCACCAATAACCTATCTGTATACAAACATATATTCCTTTCGGTGTGTAATCATAATTTTAGTCTTAACTATGACCAAGCCCTACATACTGGAATTTTGGAAACCAATTAGCAGGGACAAATAGATAATGTATAGGGCACGACCCTATACCAGTCCCATCTAGTATTCTAATATCTGATTTATTTTCACTTAGGGATTCCTTCCCCAAATTTTCCTTGAAAACCTTTTCAAAATGATTTAAAACCTTTAAATCAAACTCACACAAGGAAAAAATATATATAATCTCCATGCTTTACTCAAAATCACTTTTCCATGATATATATATATATATACTTTATTCAAACCTTAGTTGATGAAAACATTTAAGCATTTGAAAGTACTCCTTTTGATTATATTGAAAGTAAACCAAGTAAAACCCTTTATGTATCTAGGCCGAAAGGCCAAAACTTTTCCTTTCAAAACCATACTTCTAACCCTTTCGAAACCTTTGAAATCTTTCCTTTTGAAAGCAATAAAACCTTAGACATCTTATCTTAAAGCACTTAAAACCATTTCCTTAGAAAACCTTGGAAAAACCTTCCATTTCAACCCTTCGAAACCATCAGAAAATAGTACCTTTCGACTCCTTCGAAACTCTTTGTAGAACCAACCCTTCAAAACCAATTTAAGTACCTTTCGACTACTTCAAAACCCATTAGGGACCGCCCATTCGAAACCAGTTTAAATACCTTTCGACTCCTTCAAAACACATTGGGGACCACCCCTTCGAAACCAATTTAAATACCTTTCGAAAGCATTAAACTTTTAAAAACTTAAACCTTTTAAAAGCTCTTTGAGTTTAATCAAAACATGTGGAAAAACCTCTGTCAAAATCATATATTCATCTCTTTCGAAACCACTGGGTTATACTTCAATTAGAATAAAATAGGGTAAAAACATCCAAGTCGAAACCTTTTTCCTAAGAAAGAAGTAATGGTGTCGAAACCATCCCTTCGAAAGCATGGGAGAAGTGACTGATTTTAAAAGACAAGTTTACCTTTTGAAACCATTGACTTCGAAAGAAAGAAAGACGGCAGTTAGGGGTTTCGACCCCTTCGAAAGCATTGGTTAAAACAAAAGAATGTAACCAAGTAAAAAATCTTTATTTTAAATATTTTACCCAGTCGAAAGCAACTAAGTCGAAACCATCTCTTTTGAAAGCAAAGCAGGCGTTACCTTTGGTTTATAAAACAAACATACTCCACCCTCTTCGGAACCTAAGGTTTCGACCAAGTGCCCCTTCACCTTTGTCCAATACGCTATGTACCAAGTAGCTTGATACCATGCACATTGGTTTCGAAACCAAAGATGGCGAAAGGTCTGGGTCGGAACCTCCTGTGTCGAAAGTGGTTGTGCATGCTAAAAGAATGATTTTCTTGTTTTTAACTTAAAAGAGAAAACTTATCAACTAACATGCCCGTGTTTGTCAAATTCTTATTGGTTACTAAATACTTTTTAGAAAAGTGATGTCGATAATTTTATAAATAAACAATGATTTTTATTTTATAAAAGGCCCCTTCTCCTTAATTAAATATATAAAACATTTAAGCCCCATACCTTAAATAATTTTATATATTCATCAAAACACTTAGGAAAAATCTGGAAAAATTCCAAAAAATCAATTTTGATATGTTTACGAACATATATAAATTTCAAACCCAAATAATTATTTATTTAACCGTAAATAATTTATAACCAATAAATCATTTTCTTTACTAGAAAATTAATATAAAATCCACATTAATTCAGAAAACTATGAAAATTGAAGCCCATTACTAAAATATCATTTCTGATCTACATTTAAATTTTAAGGTATTTGTATGTCATTTAATAGGGTTTTCATATCAACATATCATAAAAATTACTATGAACATGTATAAATCATCAACATGTATATATAAACATTTAATCTTCTAAAACATGGCATATTCAACAAAATAATTTTGGATCTAACTAAAAACCAAAAACTATAAGAAAATGGGATGTAGTAATCATTCACCTTAGCTTGAGATTAAGGATTTGAGATTTGAATAGCTTTTGATTTAGTTAATCTTCTTCCTCTAGTTCTCTAAAATGGTGGCCAACCTCTAAGTTTTTTTTAAAATGAGAATAAATGAGAGAATGCACGGCTAAGGGGTTTAGGGTGTTAGAATGCCCATCTTCCTATTTTATCCCTCCTCCACTACATTTTAGTTTATCTTAGTTCATTCATTTTCTAAGGCACAACTAACCCTTGATTAAAATCAATTCTCAATCCCCTAATCAACAAATTATTCTATTTTATTTAACTAATTAAATATCCTATATAATGTTATAAAAATATGGGGTGTTATAATTGTCTTAATTATCCTCATTAATTAATACCCCTCTATCACTGGTAAACTAAGTTTATCATGTGGAATTTTTCGGAGTATGTGTCTTAACTATTTATGAGGTTTGGGTTCTTTATGATCTATACCATGGCATTGTTATCACATAACAATGTTATTAGATTCTCAACATTTGGAATCACCCTTAGCTTAGTTATAAATTTGTACATTTATACGAATTACAATATTATTCAAGGCGATGTACTTAGCTTTTTGGTTGAATCAGCCATAACCTTTCATTTGGAAGGATTCAAGCTGAAAGCTCTTTAACTAAGATTAAACATGAAATTAGAATTGATGTACTATACTTTATATCACTTATAAAGTTTGTTCTGAGTACCCTTCACAAAGAGTTTATTATTTCTATAAACAATTCTCTAGTATTTCATAAATACCCAAGAATACCCTTAACTATCATTTAATGATCTTACTTTGGATTTGAACTCGCTTGATGTACCAATTACACAAGTGGTTAGCGATACAATAGACAATATTGAATATATAATAATTCCTATTGCTGACACTTAAGGAATTTATCTTGTATGCTCCATATTAAACACCTTAATATGGCGTCTGTGTATATCATTGGGACTATCCCAACACACTTTTATATTGTAATGACCCAAAAATTTAACGTTGTTAATACTAAACCAATTAAAAATGGATTTTCAATTGAAATATAGAATGGGTATCATATTAAAAACTGTGAAGGTCTTCCCAAGATGATTAGTTTGATATATAATGTTGATATTTTTGGAGTTACCTTTTGCGATATAGAGACATTATAGTGTTTAAACGGCATATGTAGCAATTTCAAGCTAAAATAGATAAATAGCTCGTAACCTAACTAACAACTATATAAGTAAGACTATAAAACTCTAACCATCAACTCTATTATTAATTTTCTTTCCTAATCTTGAAAATTTTCTTAATTATCTACTAATGGTGGATAATTATCGCTAATCCAAAATTGATTTAAAATTCAAAGTGTCCAAACCCCTACATATTATATATCTTTGCGAAGCTCTTGATGAATGGAGTCGACGGATGGCATCCATTTGTCAAAAAGCACATGAGTTGATCAGAGTTTAGGGTCAAAGTTATGGTTGGTGAAATCAAAAAAGGGAATTTGGATGTTTCCTATTTGAGCGATGATTTGAGAAACTAGCGATTGGAATTGGTGGCACTCATGGCATGGAGGTGCTTGGCAGCAGTGGCAATGGCTAATTCGGCCTGAGATGGTTGGATTTCTTGAATTAGGGTTCGAAAACCCTACTTGTTTGATGGCGGCGACATTCTAATTCGATGACCGAAGTTGGCATTTAGGTGATGGTTTGGTAGAGGACATCAGCGCTAGACTAAGACTGGTGATGGCATGGCGAACGATAGTCAAAGCCGGTTGAATTTCTTTACAAAAGAAGGCGACTATCGACATTGTATGGTTTCGGTTTGTAGTGTCCGTGTATGCATACAGAGAGAAAATACATACATTATACTTTTTATTCTTATTATTAAATTGCAATAATGACTTATATCTTCTAACCTCCATATTTTCTACTAACGAACTCCAATTCATGCATGGTTTCTTCTGTTGGACTCGTGGCGAAATTCTGGATGATATGGCATCAGATTTGCTGAGTTTGGAGACTGTTGGATAAAGAACATTGGTATGGTTTATATAATTTAATTAATTGAAATTATAATTATAAATTAGATATCTATCTATGAAAAATGATAATTGTTGATATGTGTTGTGATATATTGATAATAGTTTGGGTATTATGAATATTTGGATATGTTGTGTCTCGTTGGTAGTTCGTTGTTGACTATTATATTATTGAATGTAATTAATTGAAATGAGATGGATGAAATTGTGTATAAGGGGAGAATTAGGTAAATAAATGATAAATGAGTTTATTTACAGTTTTTCTTCAATATTTGTAAATAATAGTGGTTTAATAACATTACTAAATTTCTTCCATTCTGGGAAATTCATAAACAATAACAAAAAAATATTTTAAACTAAAATTGGAAAGACTATTATTATTTAAATAAAATGAGTTTACATAAATGATAATATGACTTTTGTGATTGCATCTTTTGAGATAAATAGTAATAAACTGGTTCTGTGGAATATTAAAGAGATTTAATATGTATACTATAATTTTGATGTAAAATGATAATATTATTGGTTTGAAAGGTATTTTTGATAAAAATTGGATGTTTGAAGAGAGTTGAAGTAATGAGCTTATTGCGAAATATTTTGAATTATATTACCATTCATGAAGAATTATTATCGTTTTGAGATAACTGAAAGGTGCTTTTAAAACAAACAATAATAAAACAATTTTATACTTAAAAGGATGATGGGTGCAAATATATTATTTAGAAGACTAATTAATTGTCAGTGTAACTATCACATATATTTGATGTTTGATGACGGTATTGCATTTGGACGAGTATGTGATATTTTACCATTATTGCTACTAGACAATGTGTGACGCCCCACCACTATACCCACGCTAGCCAAGGACACTACGGGGTAACGCCGTCAGCTAGCACGAAGAATAAGGCCGTTGAGGAGCGACCATCTGTGTAATTGCTTTGTGCGAGTACCGATATGTCAGATAATATAACTTGCATTTCGTATCAAGAGGAAACCCGACATATCAAATACAAACTCAAAGCTACCACACAGTGGCTATGAGGACTTCAGAAACAAATATAGAAATAAACATAAGACAAATCAGTCACAGATATTCATATCACAAAGGCGGAATCAGATATGAATATATCACATAAAAGTGTACATAAAAATAGTGGTCATAGAAGATCCACTACATCACAAAAGAATAGATACAAGTGCTAGACAAAAGAATAATTGTACATCAAGGAGTCTCTATCTCAAATGTATAATAGCAAAAACTACTAATCTAAAGTAGTTAGCCAAAAGTCAGGTGAAGGACCCTGATAAGAAGTCAAGCAGGAGCACCTGAAATATCTCGGTCTGACCCGAGTATTATTTTAAGAATAAAATAATAAACGGATCAGTCTAGCTATAAATATCAGATAAAAATGAGATAGGATAAGTGATATGTCTAAAACGTATGATAACAATAATGCCATACTATGACAAGTAGACATCGAATAACAAAAAAAATCATACAAAATCTCAAATCATCTCAAAACACCATAAAGAATCACATTCTTTAAATTATTCACCAAAACACAAATATTGATAGAGCTTATCAATGTCAATCGCAAAATTCGGTGAAACACAAATACTAGAAATCATCAACTAGAAATCCAGAAACGCAAATGGAACGTTATTCCATAAAATGAGCCGGATCTCCTCCAAACAGGGTATAGTCCCCCATTGCGGACTATGAGTCAAAGCTCCTGCAAATGAGCCGAAGCTCCTCCAAATGAGCCGAAGCTCCTCCAAACAGGGTATAGTCCCCCATTGCGGACTATGAGTCGAAACTCCTCCAAATGAGCCGAAGCTCCTCCAAACAGGGTATAGTCCCCCATTGTGGACCATGAGTCGAAACTCGTCCAAATGAGCCGAAGCTCCTCCAAACGAGCCGAAGCTCAACAAAACGGGGTATAGTCCCCCACGTGGACAAGAGACATCACACATCACTAGTCTATATCATAAAATGATCATCATCGATCATCAAGAAGTGTCGATTACACTAAGTTAGTAAATATAAGAGTTTAGCTTCATGTCCCATAACCATTAGCTTAACTTAAATATTTACGAACATATTGTAGATTTCCACTCGAAAATTGTCACAAGAGTTCAATCGAACAAGTCCAAGAATTAACCGACGAAGTAAACGCAAGCGTTTCATACCACTTGTTTTACTAAGCCGTTTAATTAGATTTCTCATACGAATGAGGTAAAGGTTTGTATATACTAATAGATTAGAAAACGGTTTTAAGAGAGAGCTTTATATTTAAAATAGTGTCGAAATCGTTTTGATGAAAGAGTTTGATATTTACTACTAGTATAGAAACCTTTGTATTTAGAAGTGACAAATCACAATAATGATTGTAGAAACAATCAATCACCAAAGATTCACATACGAAGACGTGAATTAAATCCAAAGAAACTGATACCAAATCCATCAAAAATGGATATTCCCAAAAATCCAGAAAAAGAAGTCATCAAAGTCGATAAAAGTGATAACAACTAATCGGATCAACAAAAATCGATAAACATTGGAAATTCATTCAAGAAATAAGCAAATAGGCAAAACTGTGCATTTCCAGACGTCTGAGGGGTTAATACAGACGTTTGGATTTGGTCTCTAGAAATATTCCAGAAAACCAACCAGACGTCTGAAATCTCAAATCAGATGTCTGACCCCCTTTTCAGACGTTTGAAATCAGTCACTGCCATTTTAATTTTTCTGCCATTTCTTCTTTTTCTCCAAATTGCAAAATTAGACGTCTGAACCTATATTTCTGACATCTGGATGCTTGAGCTGGGCAACAATTTGCCTAGGCCAAAGTGGCCAAAACGTATCGGAAGCGATCGGACGAGCAATGACGACTAAGGATTTACGCCATGCGACAACCCAGCCTTAAAGGCTCTTCGATACACCCCGAATATCAATGTCCAAATATCCATAGAGATAATTTCATAAAATTGGACCAAAACACCAAAATTTGGAAAATTCACAAAATCAATTCAAATCAAAAGCAAATGAATATACACAAATGTTAGGAATTCATACCTAACAATAATGATAGCTATAGACGTAGATGTGAGTTAAAGAACTCACCTTTTAAACTCAAAACACAAGAGAGAAGCTATAGAGCAAAGCAAGAACAATCACTCTTCAATTTTAACCCAAGAAGCTTCAATTTAAGCTCAAAAGAAAAACATTTCCTAAGTTAGGGTTTAGGAAATATCTGAAATTGAAGAGGAAATGAGACGGAGAAGATGAAGAGGATGCTTACCTAAGCTTCTCTTAGATTTTGGAGCTAGAACTTGAGTTTGCAAATGAATCTAGGGCTTAGGAATTTCTAATTCCTCTTCTCTTCCCCCATTTTTACTTAAGCTTGAATGTATTAGGAAAATGTGAATGAAATGAGAAGAGGGGCCGAGTTAGGATATTAAGATGGGTTAGTGGGCTGAAACCCAAACCCAAAGTAGAAAATAGCAAATTCTACTCAACTCCAAACATATCGATGTTTATACTCAAAAAAGTTATAAACACTATTTTGGACTCAATGGATGTGGTCTCGATTCCCAATTCGACTGTTTACAAAAAGTAGCTTTTCGGACTTTGATCTGTTTAACGATGCTATATTTAAATAAAACATTTAATTAATATACAATTGTAAAATATGCGGGTTGTTACAGACTCCCCTCCTTAAAGAAATTGCAACCTCGCAATAATTAAGAGGAAAATAAAGAGTAACAACCATAAAAGCATATCAACACAAAAGACAATTTGAAATAAGAAGTTCACCATAAAGAGCACGAAAGAGTAAGTCCGGATGTGTTTGCTCGATGAATTCTCAGGGTTCCCAAGAGAAATCCTTAGGATTTGAGGACCATTGAACTTTCATAAGAAAACATCTTTGTTTCGAAGGCGTTTAACCTCCGAAGCAATGATACGAATAGAATGTTGCTCATAAGTCAAATTTGTTGAAACTTTAATTTCTTCAATTACACCGGGCTCACGAATAGAATTAGAATCCCTAAGGTATTTCCGTAGTTGAGAGACGTGGAAAACATCATGAATAGCAGAAAATTGAGCCGGTAATAAAAAGGCGATAAGCCACGGAACTAATACGTTCGGTGATGGGAAATGGACCAACATATCGAGGTGCTAATTTTCCCGATCGACTGAAACGCACAACACCCTTCATGGGTGAAACACAAATGAACACCAATAAAATTCGGACCTAAAACCAGCTTCTCACCGGCTTTAAGCCAACACGAAAGAAATTGGCACGGCCTTCCGTAGAGTGCCTCGAAAGATGCCATACCAATACTAGATTGGAAGCTATTATTGGAAGAAAACTCTACAAGAGGAATATGATCTTCCCAACTTCCACCAAAATCAAGAACACATGCATGAAGGAGATCTTCAAGAGTTTGATTCACACACTCGGTTTGTCCATCGGACTGAGGACGATAAGCGGTGCTAAAATTAAGCTTTGTTCCCAAAGCTTTTGAAGGCCTTACCAAAATCCACTAGTAAAATAATGGATCACGATCGCTAATAATAGAAGTAGGAACTCCATGCAAATTTAACAATTTCTTTGACATAGAGTTTAGCCAAAAGAGGTACGGTCCAAAAGACAAGGATGAGCCTCAAGGCTACACAAAACAAGAGATGAACATAAATTGGATTCACGATCTCGAATCTCACAAGTGGATAAAGTCTCGAGATCATTCCATTCGGATATCATCATTGAAACAACTGCTTGTTGCTTTCGGCTAAGGGCGTCGGCAACACGATTACCCTTTTCCGGAGTACAAAGAATATCAAGATCATAAGATGTAAGGAACTCAAGCCAACGTTGTTGATGAAAATTAAGTTCCTTTTGAGAAAATAAATATTTCAAAGATTTATGATCGGTGTAGAGAATAAATTTCTCTCCCAAAAGATAATGTTGCCAAATTCTAAGAGCGAAAACAATAGCCGCGAGCACTAGATCATGAATGGCATATCTAGTTTCGACAAGCTTCAATTGTCAAGAAGCATAAGTGATAACACATTCCCTTTGCAAGAGAATGACACCCAAACCAATACGACTAGCATCGGTACAAACAATAAAGTCTTGGTTTCCTTCGGGAATCGCAAGAATAAAAGCATCAGAAAGGAGTTCTTTTAATTGAACCTCTTTTCCGAAAAGCTAAGACATTCAAAATTATAATTAACTTTATGTAATCATCTTTTTAGAAAAATGTACTTTTTTACAAGACAATTTATTGTGTCTGACTGTCTCATCATAGCGTTTAGGAGATTCCTATCGATAACGTTGATCAAGCGCATCGACCAGAATTCTTAAAGCACTCAATGGGCAAAACAACACAAAATCATCTTCTATGTGATAAACATGTCTCTTATAAAATTAACAAATATTCTTTGCTTGTTTTAAGAACAAAATCCAATCATACTTATAAATATCTTATTAAAAAGATTTGCAAATTTTAAAATTGTTGTTTTCATCCATAATCAATAAATACAAGGATGGGTTCATCAAGATATTCGTAGAATACTCGATTCATAAGATGGATGAAATAAGGTAGAAGGTTCGTCAAACCGGATGACATAACGAACCACTCACAAGAATCATAACGAGTGCGGAATGCGGTAAGTAGAATGCTACCCTCCACAACTCGTAGCTTATGAAAACCAGTGGCAAGGTCGAGCTAAAAAGACCTTAGCACCACACAATAGATTGCTTAGGTGATAATCCTAAGACAAACTCAAAAATACTGGAAAATTCACAACCTACTTGAGTGAGAGAAATAATATTTTCCTCATCAAGTGGGTTTAAAGAATAAAATGATGTCACCAAATTAGGAATCAAAATCAATAAGAAAAATAGAAATCTGCTTAACAGATTGAGGATGTCGAAGATAGATAGTCCGCTTGGGACATAGGATATGGGCTTCAAAATGATTAAGCCAATCCTATCTCAAAAAATCAATTCCGAAGCCTAAGTAACGCATAACATGTAAATCAGCTCGGAAAGAATAATCACATAAAATAATCTCGACATCTTTCACAAAGCAAACTGGATGTTGCGGATCCACCATTCGGATTCGCAATTCTCAGTGAAGTCATCAAGCCCATAATATTTAAAGAAAAAGTATCAACAAGTTCTTTTTATATATATAGTAGGACACACCCGTATCAAAAGAAATCAAATAGGAAGATCACGAAATAAAATAATGTCATCAAGGATAGAAGGAGAATTACTTTGACCACGAGAAGTGTTACTAGGTGCATGCATAACATTCAGCTCTCCCTCTCTCTTACTTTGAAGTTTGGGACATGAAGATATATAATGATCCAAACTTTTGCAATAGTGGCAAGAAATAGGCCTTGGACACCTATTTATATAGTGGTCCTTAGAGCCACAATTGTAGCACTCTCCACGATTAGGGATTGGAGTCTTTGCTACCGAAGTTACTTGCTTCACTTTCTTATTGGGATTAGGACTTTCGAACTTAATAAAGGGATGCCTCTTCTTGTTGATGTTGAAGTTCTGTTTGGCACTCACAACTTCAACATCACTTTCTCTATCGGCCTCTTCAAGTCAAAGAGAGATATCTACAAGCTGATCGAAAGATACTTCCAGTTTTAGAAGTAAAGGTTTTTTAAGGTTCTTATTCAACCCATAGACGAACCTCTGATTTTTCTTCAATGGGGTATTAATATATTCGACCCCATATTTAGAGAGAGATTCAAAAGATGCGACGTAATCCGTCACAGAAGATTCACCTTGAACAAGGTCAATAAAGCGTCGGGCTAAAGTTACCTTTTCAGCCTCCGGCACAAACTTCAATTCGAACCTTTCCCGGAATTGCTCCCAAGTAAGATCCGCTTCAATAATTTCTGAAATCAAAAGCTCATACCAATCTAATGCTCTTTCTTGGAGCATGCTAGAAGCCACTTGGACTCGAAGTGAATCAATAAGATCCATGCGGGAAAAGATGCGATCGCATGATCTAAGCCAAGCTTGGATTTCTATAACGTTTTCGGATCCCTTGAATGGCCTTCCACCCAAAGCGGTATAATCTCTACACAAGCGTGCAAACCCGGATTTAGGGTGAGTAGGCGCTGGAACGGGTCCGGCAGCTTGGGCATTGTTCACAAGATCTAAAAGTTGTTGAGCTGACATAAATACTCCATCCCGAGGAGTAGCACTGGATTGACCGGCGCTGGGACGGCCTGGTCTAACCATCTCTCTTCTTTAAGAAAGAAAGAAGAGGAAAAAAGGTTATTCACAAAATGAATATCAAACAAACTTGATTGATAAAACAAGGCATCATAAAAAGAGATAGGATAGAACGGTACGACGACTCGAATTAAATCCTATGGCACGATTCCTAAGAAAGACTTAGGACAATGATGCTTGCTAGATTATTCTACATTGTTTCAAAGTTTGGCTCTGATACCAAGCTGTGATGCTCCACCTCTATACTCACGCTAGCCAAGGACACTACGGGGTAATGTCGTCAGCTAGCGCGAAGAATAAGGCTGTTGAGGAGCGACCATCTGTGTAATTGCTTTGTGCGAGTACCGATATGTCGGATAATATAACTTACATTTCGTATCAAGAGGAAACCCGACATATCAAATACAAACTCAAAGCTACCACATAGTGGCTATGAGGACTTCGGAAACAAATATAGAAATAAACATAACACAAATCAGTCACAGATATTCATATCACAAAGGCGAAATCAGATATGAATATATCACATAAAAGTGTACATCAAAATAGTGGTCATGGAAGGTCCACTACATCACAATACAAGTGCTAAAAAAAGAATAATTATACATCAAGGAGTCTCTATCTCAAATGTATAATAACAAAAACTACTAATCTAAAGTAGTTAGCCAAAAGTCAGGTGAAGGACCCTGATAAGAAGTCAAGCAGGAGACCTGAAATATCTCGGTCTGACCCGAGTATTATTTTAAGAAGAAAATAATAAACGGATCAGTATAGCTATAAATATCAGATAAAAATGAGATAGGATAAGAGATAAGACTAAAACGTATGATCACAATAATGCCATACTATGACAAGTAGACATCGAATAACAACAAAAATCTTACAAAATCTCAAATCATCTCAAAACACCAAAAAGAATCACATTCTTTAAATTATTCACCAAAACACAAATATTGATAGAGCTTATCAATGTAAATCGCAAATTTCGGTGAAACACAAATACTAGAAATCATCAACTAGAAATCCAGAAACGCAAATGGAACGCTATTCATAAAATGAGCCGGATCTCCTCCAAACAGGGTATAGTCCCCCATTGCGGACTATGAGTCAAAGCTCCTCCAAATGAGCCGAAGCTCCTCCAAATGAGCCGAAGCTCCTCCAAACAGGGTATAGTCCCCCATTGCGGATGATTCGAAACTCCTCCAAACAGGGTATAGTCCCTCATTGCGGATGATTTGAAACTCCTCCAAACAGGGTATAGTCCCCCATTGCGGACTATGAGTCGAAACTCCTCCAAATGAGCCGAAGCTCCTCTAAATGAGCCGAAGCTCAACAGAACGGGGTATAGTCCCCCACGCGGACAAAGAGACATCGCACATCGCTAGTCTAAATCATAAAATGATCATCTTTGATCATCAAGAAGTGTCGATTACACTAAGCTAGTAAATATAAGAGTTTAGCTTCATGTCCTATAACCACTAGCTTAACTTAAATATTTACGAACATATTGTAGATTTCCACTCGAAAATTGTCACAAGAGTTCAATCGAACAAGTCCAAGAATTAACCGACGAAGTAAACACAAGCGTTTCATACGACTTGTGTTACTAAGCCGTTTAATTAGATTTCTCATACGAATGAGGTAAAAGTTTGTATATACTAATAGATTAGAAAACGGTTTTAAGAGAGAGCTTTATATTTAAAATAGTGTCGAAATCGTTTTGATGAAAGAGTTTGATATTTACTACTAGTATAGAAACCTTTGTATTTAGAAGTGACAAATCACAATAATGATTGTAGAAACAATCAATCACCAAAGATTCACATACGAAGACGTGAATTAAATCCAAAGAAACTGATACCAAATCCATCAAAAATGGATATTCCCAAAAATCCAGAAAAAGAAGTCATCAAAGTCGATAAAAGTGATAACAACTAATCGGATCAACAAAAATCGATAAACATTGGAAATTCATTCAAGAAATAAGCAAATAGGCAAAACTGTGCATTTCCAGACGTCTGAGGGGTTAATCCAGACGTTTGGATTTGGTCTCTGGAAATATTCCAGAAAACCAACCAGATGTCTGAAATCTCAAACCATACGTCTGACCCCCTTTTCAGACGTCTGAAATCAGTCACTGCCATTTTAATTTTTCTACCGTTTCTTCTTTTTCTCCAGATTGCAAAACCAGACGTCTGAACCTATATTTTAGACGTCTGGATGCCTGGGCTGGGCAACAATTTGCCTAGGCCAAAGTGGCCAAAACATATCGGAAGCGATCGGACGAGCAACGGCGACTAAGGATTTACGCCAAGCGACAACCCAGCCTTAAAGGCTCTTCGATACACCCCGAATATCAATGTCCAAATATCCATAGAAGGATTTTCATAAAATTAGACCAAAACACCGAAATTTGGAAAATTCACCAAATCAATTCAAATCAAAAGCAAATGAATATACACAAATGTTAGGAATTCATACCTAACAACAATGATAGCTATAGACGTAGATGTGAGTTAAAGAACTCACCTTTTAAACTCAAAACACAAGAGAGAAGCTATAGAGCAAGGCAAGAACAATCACTCTTCAATTTTAACCCAAGAAGCTTCAATCTAAGCTCAAAAGAAAAACATTTCCTAAGTTAGGGTTTAGGAAATTTCTGAAATTGAAGAGGAAATGAGACGGAGAAGATGAAGAGGATGCTTACCTAAGCTTCTTTTTGATTTTGGAGCTAGAACTTGAGTTTGCAAATGAATCTAGGGCTTAGGAATTTCTAATTCCTCTTCTCTTCCCCCATTTTTACTTAAGCTTGAATGTATTAGGAAAATGGGAATGAAATGAGTAGAGGGGATGAGTTAGGATATTAAGATGGGTTAGTGGGCTGAAACCCAAACCTAAATCCCAAGTAGAAAAATAGCAAATTCTACTCAACTCCAAACATATCGATGTTTATACTCAAAAAAGTTGTAAACACCATTTTGGACTCAATGGAAGTGGCCTCGTGTCCCAATTCGACTGTTTACAAAAAGTAGATTTTCAGACTTTAATCCGATTAACGATGCTATATTTAAATAAAACATTTAAATATACAATCGTAAAATATGCGGGTTGTTACACAATGGCTAGTCAATTATAGTTTTTTGATAGTGAGTGTTGTGTTACCAATGGTGGTTGGATTAGTACACATTTTATGATATTGATGTTATATTATTATTATAGAGTGATTAATATACACTGGATAATTTATACTTACATTGGTGATGTATCATTATAGTTGATAATTAATAATGTATGTAGATATATTTATGTTGTTGTTTCCTTATTTGATGATTTGGGTTGAGAATGAATATTGTTCTTGTTTAGTGGCTATGTTTTTTTTCTCGTTGTTGCCCCATATGATTTGTTATGATGGATAAGTATAATACTATTTTTTTTATTCTACTATTACCAATGGATGCAATGGTAACAAGGTTTTTATGTATTAACAAATATTTGGATGTAAGAGAAGAGCATGAAATAGAACTACGTAGACTTAATTACCCAAACTGGGTATGTAGGCAGTCTTTTCCTCTACAATAGCTATCAAGCCAGTAACTATAGTGTACAGGATTAGGCGTAGTCCAAACATAGTTGAAACCTTTTCCCCTTTTATTATATGTATATTTGTGTATTTGAAAGTTTGCAGGTTGAAGTAAAGAATGGAACAAAGCATTTGGAATAGGCCACATCCACGGTATGATTTGATATATATCTTGTTTTGTAATTGTATAGTTGTGGTTGTAAATTAAATATTTTAATGTATTGAGATGAATTTTATCAAATGTTAAAATTTGTGTAATATTTAATTATTGAAATGATATTTCTATTTAAATTCCTCTGTGAGGTTTTCCCTTTTTGTTCGTTATTTTAGTCTTTTAATTTTATATATTCATGGTCCACTATCCTTTATCTGGATTTTGTTATAAGCATATTTCGACATTATTTATAATTGAATTTAGATATTATAAATTTTGGATCGTCACACTTGTATCAGAGCTTGGGTTTGGCGATTCGCAGAGCCTTAGGTGGGTCTAAACCAATCAGAGAAATTATTTTTACCTTTGATCGGGTTATAATATAAATGAGAGCATCTAATTGAAAATTCTGTGCTTTGTGTGTAGGGGTTTGTTTGTTTAACTATTATTATATCATCCTCAAATGATATTTATTTATGATGACCATCGTATGAAGATAAATAAAGTAGGAGTGGTGTAGGATGAATACTTACAAAGGGGGTTAAGTGTTTTATAACCCAAGTGACCACACTTGATGTTAAACTAATTGAAACCCGACCTTGATAAGATGAAAACACTTTTATTTTTAAGTGAACAATCTTTATTTGGAAAATTTATGAAATATATATTCCAATTTTTTAAAGATATTTTATTAAAAAGGGGAAATGCCTATTTCTAACATAAAGTGATTTAAATAAAGTATTTAATTTAATTAAATAAAATATTTTTATGAAGGTATATTTGTAAGAAAGAATAAATATTATGAAAATATTTTATTTAGAAGTATTATAATAAAAGGGTGTTTTAATTAGATATTGGAAGTTAAATCCAGCCTTTGAAGAAAAAGTTTTAGTGTGGGAAAATTTGTTCGTTTTTGAAACACCTTTAGGAAAGTATTTTTATAATGGTAGTATGGTTTGGAAACACTTTGCTAATAAAGAGAGATTTTATCTACGGGAAGACAAATTTTTGTGGAAAAGTGTTCTATTTGAAAATATTTTATAAAAACCATATATTAGTTAAAAGTATTTTATTTTGAAAGAAATGTTTTAATGGGAACATCTTAGCTACAATTGATTTAATTTGGGTATGTCTTTTGAAGAAAGGTGGGTATATTTTGAAAAGTGTGTTGCAATCGCATTTTTGATTTATAATACCTTGTAAAAATATCATTATTTTGGAAAAGAATATTTTTGGTAATAAATACTTTAAAACATATTCTAAAAGGTTTGGAAAATATTTGTTTAAAAAGATGCTTTAAGAGAGAAAACTATTTTAATGATAGTAAAAAAATAAAATGTTTTTATTAAAGATACCGTGTTGGGGAGTATCTAGTGAGAGCTCTTATTTTTAAAAACAGAGTGTTTTATCGAAAAATTATTTACAGTGAATATTAAAGGATCGGAGAAGATTTATTTTAAAGATACCTTATAAGAAGGTTATTCCCATGAAGAGGTATTTTATTTGGAAAGAATTGTTTCCTCAAAAGAAATATTTGAAAATAATATAGTGGAAATATTTTTAGTTGGGAAATCGTTTTATTGGTTGAAATAATTGAAAGTAATTGATGGAAATATCTTTACTTGAGAAGCATCTTTGCATGTAAAAATTATTGTAAAATATTTATTTGAGAAGAAAACTTTTATCAAAGGAGTACGTTCAATATTAGGAAACTTTTATCTGAAAATTGTTTTTTTAAAAGATTTTCACTAAAATGGGTATTGTTCGATAGATAATGTTTTGAAAAGAAAAAAAAATTGTACAAAGAGTATTGTTTTGAAAAAGATACAAGTTAAAATTGTTTTATTAAGGATATATTTGGAGATATAGTATTGAAACAATGTGTTATAAAATATATAGTTTTGCAATACCTTTAGAAAATATTTTACTAAGAAGGGAATGGTCTTGAAAAGTAAATAGTTGAAAAAGTAAAATATTTAGTTGAATAATAGACTTTGAAGGTGTTTGTTAAAAATGTTTTCTATTAAAACGATGTTTTATTTGGGAATTTTAACTGAGAATTATAAAACCAGACTTTGTAACATGGAGTGTGAGATGATGTGGGTAAGATGAGTTTGAATTTTTCCAGCTCCCATTATGACGATGTTACTTTTATGACTATTGTGTGCATTTTCCCTAATGAGCTGTAAAGAAATCTAGTTATTCCCTAGTATGAGCTTTAAGGAAATCTAGTTATTCCCTAGTATGCATAGAGTTAGGATATGAAGAAGGGGCTGTATGTTTTGTTGTTTGGGGATAGTCACCTTGTTGGTTATATTTGTTTACTTTGGAGAAATATTTCGTATTGCATTGTTGTTTTTTAAATTAGTTGCAAATAAAATAATTGAGCTGCTTATTTACGTATGTTTACTTATCAATTTATGATGTGTTCATTTGAATTAATTTCTTATGATTGTTTCATGTTGTTAATTTCTTGTTTTACCAGGTTTGATTTTAGCTATTTATCTGTTTAATTCTTTTGATTGATGTCCACCTTTTAATTCATGCCATGCTTGCCAGGACTAATCTCTTTTGCTTGTAGTTGATTATTTGTTTGCTTGTCGTCCGCTTGTTTTGATTGGCTGTTGTTTGTTCGGTTGTTTACTTGTTCACTTGCTTGCTTGATTAGCATATTGTAATTATTTATACCTTATTTGACTAAGAAATGCGAAGGTTCCATAAAGATGAGTAATAGTGGTTAGTGACTAAAAGCTTGATGAATGCTATTGAGGAATCAAGGATAGGTAGGAGGTCCATTATACGGGATTTTAAAAATATGCATTTCGAAAATCTATTTTTGGCTTTCATAAATATTTTAAAACAAAGAGTTTCTATTACAAAGGACAATTTGATTTCTTATATAACACAATGTTTTCTTAAAATTATTTTTAGTTGTTTTTTAATGATTGAAAATATTTTGAGAACTTATTTTATAAATTAATAGAGTATAGTTAGAAAAACTAGACCTTTTAATTTAAAGGGAGTTGGAAGCTTTGATTTGAAAAGAAAAGTGTTTTGGTAAATGTTTTACTTTTATGATGTATTGGAACTCTCCTTACCAGCAGGTCCCTCTTTGGTATTATGGATGGGTTATCCTAGTTATTAGATTGAGAAATCACTATGGAAGATGGAACGAGGACGAGTTCAAGGAAGGTAGCTTGTAAGTAGAACGAGGAAGGGTTCTACCATGGAAAATGGAATGAGGATGAGTCCGAGGAAACAAGCTCGTGGGTAGAATAAGGAAGGTACTACCATGGAAAGTGGAATGATGAAGGGTTCTACTATAGAAAATAGAATGAGGAAGGGTTCTATTATGCGAAAATGGAAATAAATGGAGTGAGGAAAGGCTTAGATACGTATGCAAAGGGATCATTGATACTCGGAGTGTTTTCTTGTATACTTGTATGTAGGGGAATTGTGAGGAACTGTAACACCTCGTAAAATTAACGATAATCAATAAACATATAATAAAGCACAAAAAATGAAATTTGAGCAAACATTGGAATTTGGTCACAAAACTTACACCTTGCATTCGTTGCAATTTTTTAAGCAACTTTTATATTTGGACTTTCACGATCGGATCTCAAACGAAAAAGTTATTAGGGTTTGAAGTTTTCGAAGCGAAAATAATTAAATACACAAAAGGAAATAAATAAACATTAATTTCAGGACCCCACCGGTTGGCCCCCACCATGGGCCGGTCGACCGCCTATAGGGGAGCGGTCGACTGGTTCGATCATGACAGTTAGGGTTTGAAACATGACCAACATCAAGGATTTAATTATTTTAATATAACGGTTACTATTGATTCGTGCGCCTATTAATAAAGGCCTAACCCCTCACTTCTCTCAACATATTTTCCAATCCAAGCAGCATATATATATATTATTTTAGAATTTTTAGAAGAAGTTTAGAAGAGAAAATGGTAGAATATATATACAAACATATACAAAAAAAATTAGAGAACGGTGGATAATAAAAGAAAAGAAGGGAAGACGTGAATTAATACTATTGAGAAAGGTAAATTTCAATTTATATTCTCCTTAACCTCCAATCTCTTCCCGGATCTGTAATTCTTATTATATGTATATATTTGTTATACATATTCTTTTGGGTTTGAATAGAAAAAGGAGTCATGCAAAGGAGTGGATTTAGATCTTGAGATATGGAAAGCGTAAAAAGTGAGTAGGAAATTATAAAGTTTATTTATAACATTGAAATTTATCCCTTTAAATTCTTATTTCATTATTATGCCTAAATAAGATCTGATGAATTGTAGGCATAAAATAATGTATAGGATCATCTCCTACATATCAATAAAATAAATAATTGAAATAGGAATAGTACAAACAACCTAATCTAGAAATTTGAATTTAGTCCTATATATTTATTATTGTAGAAGTTTGTAAAGTTTATTCAGATTTATGAATGGGTTGCTGTTAGCCATAAAATCCACTCAAGAGCAGAAGTATGAAAGAAGGTTAATGAGAGTGAGGTTTCGACGAAGTAACAGGCATGGGATTCGAAATAGGTCAGCTTCTAAGGTTTTGAAGGAGTCGAAGGCACCAGCTTCGCTTACAGTGTGAAGGCTTTCGATTCAGATGGAAACAGGAATACCCTTCCGCCACTTTCAACCTTTGACATAGATAAATAAGCAAAGATAGCTTCAAAACCCCTTTCGAAGGCAATGAGCGATAATCTCCCATATGTGAGCCAAACATTTCGAAACTAAAGGTTTCGCCCTTATCACAACCCTTTTGAAAGTATTTCCAAACCTTTCGAACCGGTCAAGGCCAATGATATTAGGGGAAAGTTCCATCTCAATTATCAGGCATGCATCCGAAAGCTACTCAACATCATCGAAACCATTAGTACTTCAACATCTTCGAAACCAATATGGATAATCTTCCGACAGAGTCGGAAGCTCCTGTCTTACTCCCAATGACAATAAGGAAACACAAAGGAAAAAGCGCATCTGGAGACCTTTCGATAGCGTCGAAAGGTGTTTTGGAGGAAGCAGTGAAAGATACACTCAAAACAAAGGTGAAGGGTTGACAAGGACCCTTTTGACTCAGTCGAAAGGTTTGGAAGCGCAAGGGTAAATCAGAAAGCACAAAAGAGACACCTTTCGACAGCGTCGAAAAGAGACATGGCCTTTTGACCAAGTCGAAAGGCCTGAAGCAGCTTATGAATAGAGACCTTTCAACTGAGTTGAGAGCTCGAGCGCGGAAGGGGGGCCGACCTGCATCTATAAATAAGACCCAAAGGGTCTAGTTTTGGGGACCGAATTCTGGAATCCCGAATTCATTTCTTCTACTCCACTATCTTAGCTGCAATTAAATCTTCTAGAAAACCTAAATGAAATTGGGGAGAAAGCTCTATTACTTGTAACTCATTTTGGATTATTAATGAAGGAGGGATGGCTTGTTCAATAAGGATTTTGATGACGAGGAAGATCATTTAGATCATTAGCTTGTCTAATGACTAATTGCACATGATTCTAACCTATTCTCTTAACTTCTTTTTGTCTATGCAATGCGTAGAATCGACTTGGGTATATACAGTCGAAACACATCATCATCAAAACCAACAATGAAAATAAGATGATGATAGGGTTTTGGCAATGATGAGTTTATGAAGTTGGGGAATATCCATGTCGATCTTATACATGAAAACAAAGTGGAGCTTAGATAGTTACAAGTTGAAATCATTTCGAAAGAATGAGGCCCCTCTCGACCTAGTCGAAAGGGCTGTTTCGATGGGATCCCAATTTGTAATTGACTAAAAATGAATTAGAGAGGAACTCATTCGAAAGGGATTTATCCCCAACTTCATCTGAGACCCTTTCGAAGAGGTGCCCCAACACTAGAAGCGAAACCATGGAGTCATTAGCGGCTATGTCACATTAGTGAAACAAGCGTACCTTTCGACATGATCGAAAGGGGATCAGAACAAGACCTTTTGACATGATCGAAAGGAATGAATAACATAAACGATCAGTCACTTCTGACTTACTCAAAGGATATGTTTCGCGCATGATACTATTTCCTTAGCTACCACTCCTAAACTAATTTTTTGAAGACTTTCGACTAAGTCAACCTGGTCAAAAGGAAGCTAAACTCTTTAGATCCTTTCGATTAAGTTACCCTGGTCGAAAGGTATGTTATAAAGGAAGAGATCATTTCAATAACTTGGTTTCGTTTGAGTTTAAATACCTTTCACATAGCATCGAGGATGTTGAAAAGTTTTCTTGTTAACATTTTTGGTTCTAGAAGGAGGGGTGAACCTCTGACCTTGTCATCATATTACAGACTAATTGTAGCTCATTTGCCTTGTGTAGGAAAACTGAGATCAAAACGATTAAGTGGAATTGAGGAAGGAGTTATCCACACCACCACTCTGGAGGAGAATATAGCTCCATCTTTTAATTTGGATGGGGTTGTTCCTGGACAGACTTCGTCACCAACGCAACAAGACGAGAATACAGCTAAAATCAAATACTTGGAACAACAGTTGCAGGAGATGCAAGAGCTGCTCAAAATGGTCCTATCTCAAAAATCTTCAAAAAAATCGAAATTAACTCACGGGGAAGAGGTGGTCTCCCCCAGGACGAATCTAAAAGCTAACTCAAATGAATATAAAAACAAAGTGGATCTAACGTCCTCAAAGAAAAAAGAAAGCCTCCAATCAAAAGCTAACCATCAGAAAAGAGTTCTTGACAAGTCGCTGGAACAATCTGGAAATTCAACATCAAAGGAGTATTTACGAACCAGAAAAATTATGGCAATGTCGAGGCTTATCTAAAAGATGTTGCTGAAAAGGAGATAAAAGATGCTATAAATTCGAAAGGGAAGAGAACAATGGATGAGAATGTTAATGACAATGAAAGAGTGCCACCCTTCACTGATGAGATCATGGCTATAGTCATACCGCTATATGTAAAGATTCCATCAATGAAATATCATGGGGTTACAGACCTGGATGATCATCTGATGGATTTGATAGAAAAATGGACTTGTACAATGCATCTGGAGCTGACAGATGCCGATTGTTCCCAGTTACTCTACAGGAAACAACAGAAAAATGATATGGGCAATAACGGGGAAAACCATATACTCATGGAAGTAGTTCTCTTATGAATTCTCTGCCCAATTCTGTATTTGAAAAGATCCCATGATCGACTACACAGTTTTAGCCAATATAAAATAAAGACAGGGAGAGTCCTGTGGAGATTACCTGAGGAGATTCAATGTTGAAGCTTTAAAAACCAAAGGCATGAACGATCGAGACAAACTTATAGCAGTTCATTCTGGCTTGATTGAAAACACCCCCTTTTTGGAAGCAACTCTTTGTTAACGGCTGCAAAAACTTACAAGACTTCCATATCCAAGCTGACAAGTTCATCCAAATGGATGAGCTTTACTATGCTAAGAAGAAAACTATCCTCAAGAAAGAAGGTGGAGATTTGGCCAAGACTGTGGCCATAAAAGAACAAGATAGGTAGAGCCAATCGCTAACACGTTCGTTTTAAACAAGCCACTGTCTTACGTGTATGTCGTAGCCAAGGAAAGAGTCAACTTTTCGACCTCCTTTAAAGCCAAGAACAACCCTGAGCAGAAAAAGGGTGGAGAGTATTGCACTTATCACAAAGCCAATGGCCACAAAACTGACAAGTGCAGGGTTCTGGCTGGAATCTCCAAAAGCTGAACCGTGAGGGTCATTTGAAGGAGTATGTTCAAGATCAACAAAAAACTCAGCGAACAGGGTATGGTCAACAGAAATGCTCAGGCAATGCTGTAAACATGTTGGAAGATGAGGACCCCCTAAGCTTGAGCCCACCAATCAACAGAATTGACGTGATCCACGGTGGGCCGCATCTAGTAGGAAACAACAAGGGAGCCCGAAGCAGGTACATTAAAGAAGTAAAAGAAGGGATCTACTCTGTCCAAGAGGAACCTCCAACGAAGAACCCACATCTCAACATTCAGATGCCTAACCTTCTTGTCACTCCAAAAGAGCTAAGAAAAGGTGTTCTCCATCCTCATAATGATCCTTTGATGATTACTGCACAAATTGGATTATCTATCATCTTTAAAATTCTGGTTAACACGGGCAGTGCAGTCAATGTAATCTTCAAGCATGCCTTTGATTAGATGAACATTCCTAAAGACAAACTGGAGCCAAGCATGGAGCCCATATTTGGATTCAACAATAAAGGATCAACTCCAGTGGGATAGATAAAGCTGCTCATACAAATGGGGTGCCGCAAATCTGCAGAACCTTCGAAACTATCTTTGTGATAATCAATCAACCCTCATACTACAACGCCTTCTTTGGCAGGCTAGCTCTTGACGAGATAGATGCATTCGTCTCCCCGAAATATCTCATGGTAAAATTCTTGACAAAAATAGGAAGGGGAACTGTCCGAGGAGAGCAATTTAGCTCTCAAGAAATATAATTTGTTACTCTTGATCAGTATAAAAGGGAGTATTCTACTTACTTTGATTCTTCTACTATTTTATAGCCTTCAGATGATGGATATTCACATCCTCGAAGCAAGGATTAAAATTAATAAATCTAACAAACATATATATTAAAGGTACATTCCTTCCAGAGGTAAGAGAAAGAGAGTTGATGCAAACTCAGCAGAAGAAAACCCTATAGTCATAGAATTCGATTGTCGAGGGGAAACGAAAAGGATAAAACCTATGGAGGATCTTGAGGAAGCTTACATAGATTCAGATGATGTTACTAAAGTAGTCAAAGTGGGAAAAAATCACAATGGAGACTTAAAGAAGGATTTGATACAGTTTCTCAAAGTCAACAAAAACGTATTTGCCTGGTCACATTCTGATATGGCGGGAATTGATCCAATGGTCATGTGTCATACACTCAACATCAGTCCAAGAGAAACCTCCTCAAGGCAGAAAAAGAGAGAATTGTACAAGGTACGATCGTATGCTTTAAAAGAAGAGGTTAACAGACTCCTTGAGAACGGATTTATCCAGGAAATATACTATCCTAAGTGGTTAGCCAACCTTGTTCTAGTAAAGAAATCAAATGGGAAATGGAGAACATTCATTAACTACATAGACCTAAACAAAGCATGTCCAAAGTGCTTCCCACTGCCGCAAATAGATCAGCTAGTAGATGCGACAAGCGGGCACAAGTTGTTGTCTCTTATGGATGCCTATTCAAGATACAACCAGATACCAACGTTCAAGCTAGATGAGGAGCATACCAGCTTTACAACTGAGTAAGGAATATATTGCTACAAGGCAATGCCATTTGGGCTAAAGAATGCAGGGGCAACCTATCAAAGATTGGTTAATCGAATGTTTAAAGAACAAAAATTGGCCGAAACATGGAGGTTTATGTATACAATATGTTGGTAAAGTCTGCGAGCCCAAGAATCATCATAAAGATTTAGAGGAAATGTTCAGGATATTGCGAAAATATCAAATGAAATTAAACCCACAAAAGTGTTCTTTTGTAGTCTATTCTGGAAAGTTTTTAGGCTATCTTGTAAGTGCCCAGGGGATCGAAGCAAGCCCTGATCAATTTCAAGCCATTAAGGACATGGCTGAACCCAAAACCAGCAAGGAGGTGATGTGTTTAAATGAAAGGGTAGCTGCCCTAAGTATATTCATTTCTAAAGCAACCGATAAGTGTATACCCTTCTTTGATGTAATTAAGAAGAAGAAGAACTTCGAATAGGGAGAAGATTGTAGGCAAGCCTTTCAGGAATTGAAAAGCCATTTGGAAAAACCACCGATACTTTCCAGTCCTGAGAACGGAGAAATCTTATACATATATATGGAAGTCTCAGAATATGCAATCAGCTCAGTATTAATTAGAGAAGGGAGTGGGGCACAACATCTAGTATATTATATAAGTAGACGGTTAAAAGATGTAGAGGTTTGATACCCAGTTATAGAAAAGTTAGCCTATTGCTTAATTCTCATAGCTTGAAAGCTTAGAGCATACATTCAGGCACATCTGATCAGGGTATTGACTAATCCCCCCTAAAGCAAGTATTTAGTAAACCAGAAACTTCAGGAAGATTGGTAAAATGGGGGATCGAGCTCAGTCAATATGATATAGAGTTTCAACCAAGAGCCGCAATCAAGGGACAAGCATTAGCAGACTTTGTGAATGAGTGCACTAGCTTTATTAAGAAGCAATCAGAGACATAGAAAGATCATTAGCCCATGTGGCAATTGTTCATTGATGGTGCATCAAATGAACAAGGGGCTGGTGCGGGATATGTAATCATAACGCCAGATGGACACCGTTTGCATTATGCCATGAAATTGGGATTCCCCGCAACAAATAACGTGGTAGAGTATGAATCTATGGTAGCGGAATTAACCTTAGAGTTGGAACTCAAGATTCCACGAATATAGATCTTTAGTGATTCTCGTCTAATGGTGAACCAAGTAAAATAGGTATACCAAAAAAGGACCCCAAGCTAGTGAAGAAGATACTAAGAATGCTTGCCTTGTTTGAAGATTTCTCGATACACCAAGTCCCAAGGGCAGAAAATTCATAGGCCGATTCCCTAGCAAAACTGGCAAGCTCAAAGGGAGCCCCAGAGATACGTATTGTCCCAGTGGGGTATCAGGAAATTCCAAGTATTGAAAAGGAAGCATCTGAATAGGGGAAGGAATTGCTAGTTCAGAAAAGGTCCCAAGTTAAATCATAGGGGGAAGTGAGAAGAGAAAGTGGTAAAGAAATATCAGATGAAAGGGTTGACCAACAAAGATCAAGTAACATATATGATGACACATGGATGTCACCCATTGTTGATACCTTGTTAAAGGAGTACTCCCATCTGACAAAGGAGAAGCAAGGAAAATTAAGGGACAAGCTCCAAACTTTATAATTATGGATGGAATCCTCCATAAAAAGGGATATTCTCTTCCCTATCTAAGATGTGTGAGCATGAATGATGGAATAAAATTAATGGCTGAAGCACATGAAGGGTTCTACGGTGATCATTCAAATGGAATTAAGTTGGCAAAGAAAATAATGAGGCAGGGATTTTATTGGCCGCATATGGTAAGCCAAGCTATCGAATATGTGAAAAAATGCGAAAAGTGTCAAAAATATTCAAAGATTCCAAGATTGCCCCCAAGTCCATTGACTCCCACAACAAGTCCATGGCCCTTTGATGTATGGGGATAGATTTAATCGGCCCATTTCCAATTTCAAAAGGAGGGGCAAAGTATGCTGTAGTTTCCATAGACTATTTCACCAAATGGGTTGAAGCGGAGCCGCTTCCAAAGATTACTACTGGAAAGGTGCTCAAATTCGTTATCAAGAATATCATAACTAGATTTGGAATTCCTCAGAAGATAATTTCTGACAATGGGACACAATTTAAGAGTGAAGAATTCTCCCGCTTCTACCACAAGAATGAATCATTAAAAAAAGTTCATCAGTCGCACATCCAAAGCGAATGGGGCAGTTGAGGTAGCGAACAAAACCATAAAGACAATTCTAAAAAAACGATCAAACAAGGCAAATGGAAAATGGGTAGAAGAATAACCACTTGTGTTGTGGGCTTATCGAACGTCCACTAAAACGAAAATGGGACATACTCCCTATTCTTTGACATATGGGTGTGAGGCGATGTTACCAATTGAGATTGAGATACCCTCACATCAAAGAATCGCCTATGCATTCGATAAAAGTCAAGAGCTGAAAAGAGAATCCTTAGATTTGATACATGAATTGAGGGATGAAGTAGCAGTAAGAACAACTGAGTATCAAAGAAGAATCTCAAGGTACTACAATTTAAGAGTAAGAACTCGGTCATTTCACAAGGGGGATTTGGTACTCCGAAGAGTGATGGAAAATACCAGAAATCCCACAGATGGACCCTTGAGACCAAACTGGGAAGGACCATTAATCATTTGCAAAGTAATCCCTTTGGGAGGTTACAAATTGTGTCGACCAAATGACAACATGGTTCCAAGAACATGGAATGCCGAACATTTGAGGCTATATTTTTCGAAATTGAATGAATAAAGCATCTCTCTCTTCATAAAGAAAATCTATATGGTTGGGAGTGAAATGCTCCTTATATTTGGATACTGCCTAAGATGGTAGTTTACCTAAGATGGTAGAACAGCCTTTGTCCACGCCAAGTTGGCCAGGGAAGAGCACCTCATAGAGGGAGGGCGAGTAAGCCTTTGGCTACGCCATAAGATGTGCAGGTTAAAGCACTAAACAAGCCCTTGACCGCGCCTCTAGTCAGGTCAAGGAACCTCCTGGAGGGAGGACGGAGTAAGCCTTTATCCAAGCCATAAGATGGTCAGGGTAAAGCACCGAACAAGCCCTTATCCATGCCACACTATGGCTAGGGTAAGGCCCCCCTAGAGGGAGGATGAAGTAAGCCTTTATCCATGCCATAAGATGGCAAAGGTAAAGCACCGAACAAGCCCATGTTTGCGCTACACAAGAGCCAGAGCATGGTGCCTCCTGGAGGGAGGTTTGGTAAGTCCTTGGTTCCAGCCTCTAAGATATGCTAACCAAGAGCATTGGACAGCGATGGAATAAGGTGTCCAGGCCTAAGAAGAGGCCGCTCAAACATTGGACTAAGACGTCCAGGCCCAAGAAGAGGCCCATAAAACAACGGACTAAGATGTCTAGGCCCAAAAAAAGGCCCATCAAGCAACGGACTAACATGTCCAAGCCTAAGAGGAGGCTCATCAAATAACGGTCTGAGACATCCAAGCCCAAGAGGAGGCTCATCAAATAAAAGACTGAGATGTTCATGCCCAATAAGGCCTATATCCAATTACGGACTAAAAAATCCTAGTTCAAGAGGCAACCAATCAAATTACTTCTATACAAGATCTGAAGGGTTCATGCATCAAAGGAGTAGGACAAAGCTCCACTTATTAACGTCTGAATCTGGGTTTTGGGACTCTCATATTTGAATATCATCCATTAATACCCAAATCTGGGTTTCGGGACATTCATTTCAGTACTTCGTTTACTAATACCCGAATCTGGGGTTTGGGTCTTTATCAATCACTAACTATCTTTATTATACCCTAATCTGGGTTTCAAGATATTATTAGTCACTTACGATCTTTATACCCGAATCTGGGATTTGGGATTATTGTTTGATTTTGCCTTAATGCCCTAATCTGGGTTTGTGGCTTTTGTTATGAAGACAATTTTCATGTACTTCTAGTTGTCTAACATATGCCCTAATCTGGGTAGAGGATTTTTATCTTGACAAAAATTATAATGGATGTCTACTTACATAACATATGCCCTAATCTTGGCCGAAGATTCTTTTTATAAAGATAATTATCCGACATATGCCCTGATCTGGGCATGGATCTTGATATGAAGACAAAATTTACTAATTTTTGGTTAATTTTCCATAAAAACCCAAATCTGGATTTAGAAAGGCCACTCGGAAGACTACTTTTGGATATTGTTATCTGGATTCTGGATGTTTCATTATCAACTTCTAAATTTCGTGACTTAATACCCTAATCTGGGTTAAATTTCATTATTTCCTAATCTCTATCAAATCCCAAACTTGCAGTATAAAGTAATATAGTTGAGATTGCTATAGACAATCGGAAATTTTGAGCCGCTCTTCTAAACGCCTAAATTAAAGTTGATGTTTTATAACTCTAAATGATGCTCACCAACATCCGAATGAAAACTTCAGGATCATTCAAATTTCTAGGAAAATTTCCAGTTACATATTAGAATGGATGAGTTAGAAGGGCTTTTTTCTGAAAATAAATCATAGCTCCTATTTGTAGCTATTGGCTGTTTACACATGGAGTTCGTAACCTACATCTATTATATGCATTAATAGTTATAGATTACAAGTTTCATATCCGTTGAATCAGGATTATGATCAACTAACTGTCCAAATATGAAAACATTAATATGTTGATCTATTACTAAACAAATGTAAGTATGATGATGAGCTAACAACAACAAATATCACTTACTATGAATTTTGCAAGAAAAATAAAATTATGGAGAGTAAGAGAGTAAGAGAGATAAGAAATTTTCATTTTAAAGAACAAAAGCTTCTTTCATATAGGGGGCAAAATGTTAGCCATAATATCCACTCAAGAGTAGAAGTATGGAAGAAGGTTAATGAGAGTGCGGTTTCGACAAAGTAACAGGCATGGGATTCGACAAAGGTCATAAGAAGGCGTTTCGAAGGCATTACTAAGGTTTCGAAGGAGTCGAAGGCACCAACTGCTCTTATAGTGTGAAGGCTTTCGATTCAGATGGAAACAAGAATACCCTTCCGCCACTTTCAACCTTTCGACACAAATAAATAAGCAAAGACAGCTTCGAAACCCTTTTCGAAGGCAATGAGCGATAATCTCCCATATGTGCGCCAAACCTTTCGAAACTAAAGGTTTCGCCCTTATCACAACCCTTTCAGAAGTATTTCCAAACCTTTCGAACCGATCAAGGCCAATGATATTTGGGGAAAGTTCCACCTCAATTCTCATGCATGCATTCGAAAGCTACTCAACATCATCAAAACAATTAGTACTTCAACATCTTCGAAACCCATATGGATAACCTTTTGACAAAGTCAGAGGCTCCTGTCTTATTCCCGGTGACAACAAGGAAACATGAAGGAAAAAGCGCATCTAGAGACCTTCCGACAGCGTCGAAAGGTGTCCTGGAGGAAGTAGTGAAAAGAGATACTCAAAACTCAAAAAAGGCGAAGGGTTGACTAAGGACCCTTTCGACTTAGTCGAAAGGTCTAGAAGCGCAAGGGTAAATCAGAAAGAACAAAAGAGATGCTTTTTGATAGCATTGAAAGGAGACATGGCCTTTCGACCAAGTCGAAAGGCTGAAACAGCTTATAAATAGAGACCTTTCGACCAAGTCAAGAGCATAAGCGCGGAAGGGGGGCCGATCTACATCTATAAATAAGACCTAAGGGGTACAGTTTTGGGGAGGAATTCTGGAATCCTGAATTCATTTCTTCTACTCCACTCTGTTAGCTGCAATTAAATCCTCTAGAGGCCCTAAATCAAATTGAAGAGAAAGATTTATTTCTTGTAACTCATTTTGGATTATTAATAAAGGAGGGATGGCTTGTTCAATAAGGATTTTGATGACGAGGAAGATCATTTAGATCATTAGCTAGTCTAATAATCAATTGCACATGATTCTAACCCATTCTCTTAACTTCTTTTTGTCTATGCAATGCATAGGATCGACTTTTGTATATACAGTCGAAATACATCATCATCGAAACCAACAATGAAAATAAGAACGATGATGTGGTTTCAACAATGATGAGTTTACGAAGTTAGGGAATATCCAGGTCGATCTTATACATGAAAACAAAGTGTTACAAGTTGAATTCGTTTCGAAAGAATGGGGCCCCTCTCAACCTAGTCGAAAGGAGCATTTCAATGGGATCCTAGTTTGTAATTGACTAACAATGAATTAGATAGGAACTCATTCGAAAGGGATTTATCCCTAACTTCATCTAAGACACTTTCGAAGGGCTACCCTAAGACCAGAAGCGAAACCATGGAGTCGTGAGCAGCAATGTCACATTTGTGAACAAGCATACCTTTCGACATGATCGGAAGGGGGTCGGAACAAGACCTTTCGACATGATCAAAAGGAATGAAAAAATTAAACGATCAGTCACTTCTGACTCACTCAAAGGAAAGGTTTCGCGCATGATACTATTTCCTTAGCTTGCACTCCCGAACTAATTTTTTAAAGAATTTCGACTAAGTCAACCTGGTCGAGAGGAAGAGCTAAAATCTTTAGACCCTTTCGATTAAGTTACCCTGGTCGAAAGGTAGGGCTACCGCCTAAATCCCTTTCGACTAAGTCAATCTAGTCAAAAGGTATGTTACGAAGGAAGAGATCATTTCAATAACTTCGTTTCATTTGAGTTTAAATACCTTTCACATAGCATCAGGGATGTTGATAAGTTTTCTTGTTAACAGTTGCAAAATTTGGTTGCCTTATTTGAATTGGAATGTGAATTTCTATGTTTTGATTTATTTGGAGCAGGTTCCATGTAGTTCCCATAAATTAACCAATTCTAAAATATGCATAAATGCATGTTGTTTGAATTAGTAAGGGATATACCAAAAGGGGAAAGAGAAGTGTAAGATATGGATATTCTTTTTCACTACTTACACCGCTTGTTTCTATAAAAGAAAAGAAATAATTCCTTGTGATTCAAACAAATCAAAGATAGACCTTTTGGTTAATTTATGAAAAATTATAATGGTAATCCTTTATAGAAGGATGACTTTGATAAATTAAAATATGGAAAAGAATATTCTAGTTTAGAAATTAATAATTAGAAATAAAAATAAACATATGCATGCAAGCGCTCGCGCACGCACACACAAACACACACACATGCATAATCACGCTTAACATTCAAAAATGGAAATATACCTATAAATGGCATAATTTATGACTTTATATGTTTTATTTATTAATCGCGTAATGATTAACAGATTAGGATTTATGGACATTAACTACAAGTTTCGTGGATAACAAATTTGTGATTAATAGAGAGCTAAAAAGGAATTAATAGACACTAATTAGGGAATTTAATATGACATTTATGGAGTAACTGAATAGATATATTATATGGATTTTGAAACAGGTAAATAGAGGGATTTAATGATGATTGATTAGAGATTATCCAATTTTGACATTAATGACTAATTATTATGGGTAATAGGCATTTATTAGACATTATAAGAAAACCAAAGCCTAAGCTTATAAATTAAAAATAATAATGTAGTGCAAGTATTAATACTATTAAATATGCGTATAGAGCCATATAATTTTCATAGTAGGAAATTATATAGCTTTAAATTATACGTTTAGGGCAAATGTGAATTAGTGGGCCTAGCCCAGCACATAAACTTTGGGTGGTAGGTTTGGTTTAGTGGATTGGGATGCGAGATCAGTAGAGTTACACAATAGAAGTATGTCATTCACCTAGAGGCTACCAGCAGTTGTTTATACTTACTACTGATGTGGGACATCTCCAACCATAAGACCTATGGGGAAGGGATATACAAAGGATGTAGGACCTGCTTTTGCGATGGAGGCATTAAGTAGCTATTATAGGGTCTGCCTCCTACCTATTTAGGAAGTAGTAAATGGTCAGGGTTAGCAGTTAGGCATGATAGTAGATATCTCAAGATGGGTCTTTTTCAGGTTTGAGGTATTAAATAACTATTATAGGATCTTCCTTTCCCATAAAGAAGTATTAAGTGGCCTGAGGAGATTCCGTGCACTATCAGCTAGATAATACCGGAGAGGAGTCCGCCTTGGGATAGTTAGTAAATAATAGAGACCTGCCTAAAATATAAGTATTAAATGGTCAAGGTCTACCTAGTTTCCATTAAAAAGGTATTAAGTGGCTTGAGTATTATTTCTTACATTGTTAGGACATGATTAACAATAGTTGCGTGGGATTGGGAGCAACTTTTGGCCTAAAGTTGAAGGTAAGTTGTAGAGTTGAAATGCATTACTAATATGTCAATTATATTATGAATCCCCATTTAGGTGTCATCAACATATGTAGCTAGGATCGACCGACTAGCAGTTATGTTGCAAGGGCCTGCTTCGGAGACTTGAAATATTAAGTGGCGGAGTTTTCTTAATAGTGAAATGTTTAGATAAATACGAAAACACACACACACAGGTATATATATATAGCGATACCTTAGAGAATGTTAGGTTAGGCATATCGTACGCGCACACAAGATTTAATAGATTAGCCGTAAATAATATATATAAAATTTAAATGGAAATCGATTGGCATAAATTAAATGTATGGTAAAGAATGTAATTTTCCAATCACTTGAATGTTGTTCTGACCTCCCTTATCATAACAACCCACAAGTTAGGTTTAAAAGGACAGGTTATTAGTGCAAGATGGGAACATCAAATGATGAAGTCTTCTCTTTCATGCTTGACATGGACAAGGCGACTAAATATCTAAGGAATGATATTCCAAGATGGTATCCTTAGTCAATACATATGTTATATTATGTTTTTCAATTCTGCTATGAGTTTATATTGATCGCACTCTGATATACTTGTGTTTATTATAGATTACCAAAACCAACAATCCGTACCCTAATGGATTTGGGTTTCGATTTATTCGAAATTTGGGCATATTAAGATGCGGGTTGTTACATTTGGTATCAAAGTTTTGGTTAGTCGATCATAGGAATTAGGATACACTTAGAGAGCGTATTTGTATTTTTACCTATAACTATGTATATTATTATATGCCTAACTTTATAAATTTCGACTATAGATGTAGTTGTGATCATATTTCGAAAGGATGGTGAAGCGATTATGAGTTGAAAAAAATATGGTTAAAATTTTTCTCCTACCCCGATTACCTCATGGGGCAGAGGTCATATCATAAGAAGTGGACCAAGAAGAGCAAGAGCACGACATATAGAAGAATCTCGGAGGCTGATCATACTTGGCTTCTTTGTTGGGCCTAGACTACCTTATGACCGAGGATTTTGATGGATTGACAATTGAAGACTTGCATCTCATCCAGACCAATGGGAAATAAGAACCTATATGTTGCAAGCATCTAGAAGTAAGGAATGATAGGACTAGAGCAAGACGTGAAGAAGGAGTGGAGCAAGTTCCCACAAGAAGGTGTGAACTAATTACCATAAAAAGATAAGCTGGATTTTTAATGGAGATGAGTTAAGCATGTATGGAAAGAAGGAGAATCCAAAAGGAATGACAATTAAAGTCCATTTCTAAGTCCAACCTCATGTGAAAGAATTTAATAAAATACTTTTTGATAATTCCTTGAAATGTTTTGAGTGAGTTTTTCAAAGGAGTTATTAGAAAGTTGTTATTTTGGAAAAAAATGGAAATTCATAATTTGTACATTTATTGAATCAAAAGTTTCTCATTTAAAGGTTTTTGAGAAAAGGGTTTTTCATTTTTAGTTTACAATCAATTGATTCGACAAGTTTAGATTTATAGATTTTTGGTAAAGGGATATTTCGTTTTTGAAATAAATGTAAAATAGAGTAAAGATTGAGGTCGATGATTTTTCCTATTGTGTAAATTGGGAATTTCCATTTTTAAATTTCTTTCTAAGGGGTGGATAAATGGAAATGGTACTTGATTCAAATGGGGTATAGAAAGCAGAAGGGTAAGAATGCCCAATAATTTAGATAGAATATAATATAGTAAAGAAATAATAGGAATATGATAGGAAAATGGAAAAATTCCATGGATACGTAGTAATTGCGTATAACGACCCGAAAAATAGAGCTTACTAACTAAAAGAGATCAGTGAACTTTGATTTGAGGATTTAAAATGTTAAATTAGGATTTTTAATTTGATTTGAAGATTTTTGAGAGTAAAATCAAATTTTAAACATTACATAAATGGTTTAAATATGAAATACATTATTTATTTGGGTTCAGAATATTTTATGGGATTTATAAGGCTAAGGAATAAATTATTTTGTATTTGGCTTTTAAATCGAGAGTTTTAGAAGTAAATTGTTTTAAATCAGAATTTTTGTTGAATTAGTTAAAAATTTATTTAAATAATAAGATGAGAGGTTTATAAACATGTTTATTATTTTTTTATTTTCATAATTGGACTTTAGTGGAAAAAAATCGATCAAGAAGTTTTTTACTTGAAGAAAGAGAGAAAATGAGACTAAAAGGGGGGAATTTGGCTAAGTGTGGTTCATGGACTAAGCCTATTGTCATTTACGAAGACCACCCCTTCAATAAAACAATCCCACCGACCCCTCTTCCTCATTCATTGAAAAGAAATTCACGTTCAAAACTTAGCATGTTCTCTTAGCTCAATGAAGCCCTAAGTGAAAAGTCCACTCATTTTAATTCCAATAAATTCAAGAAGAATTAAACATAAGCTCTATAGACCAATTACATCTTTTAGAACAATCAAATTTGGTTTTGTTGTGATTTTGATTTGCATAGACTCTTGATTTTGTGAATTATAAAGGTTGTTAAGGAGTCTTGCTGTTTAGAGAGTTAGTAGCAAGGTTTAGAGGAGGGAAAGCAAACTCCTTTAAATAATGTGAGTTCTCCTCACAACTACAACCAATATGGGATTAGAGAATTCAAGTATTGCTTATTTGAGAGTGGTGGAAATCGAATGCCTCAACCCTGTGAATATCAATTTTTGTGAGTTTGATATTTTTAAAATCTGAAAATGAGATGGCCATGTCTTTTGATCCGCACGTCAGAATTAGATGATTTTTTTTAGCTCAAGCTAAGGTTATCATCTTTAACTTTCATATTTTGAGTTTTACAAGATTTTGGACCTTAAAGGGTCTAATTGGATTTTTAAGCCGCATCCCTGTGGAATTTAAATATACTCAAAGTTTTGTAATTTCAAGACCTGACAATGAAATGGCCATATCTATTGATCCGTAAGTCGGAGTTAGGTGATTATTTTATTGTTTTCAAGCTAAGGTTACCATATTTAACTTTCATGTATTTAGTTTTTCAAGATTTTAGAATTTAAAAGGTCTAATTGGCTTTTTAAGCCGCAACCCAGTGGAATTTAAACATACTCAGAGTTTTGTAATTTCAAGACCTGAAATTAAATGGCTATATCTTTTGATTTGTAAGTCGAAATTAGGTGGTTCTTTTTTTGAATTCAAGATAAGGTTACCATCTTTAATTTTCATGCTTTGTGTTTTATAAAATTTTGAGATTTAAATTGTCAGAATGGCAACCGAACGCCTTAGCCCGGTCAATATCAATTTTCTGAGTTTGATATTTTAAAACTTGAAAATGAAATCGCTATATCTTTTGATCCGTACGTTGGAAATAAGTGATTCTTTTTCAAGCTCAAGCTAAAGTTATTTTCTTCAACTTTCGTTTTACCAAATTTTGAGTTTTAAGGGGTCGAAATGGCTAAATATGTCGCAGCCCTGATATTAAATGCCTTTTCATAATGTTTATATATATATAATTATTCATAAATTTTGATTATTTTCTTTCTATGAGATAAGAATTGATTATAAACGGATTAGAATTATCAACTAGTTATGGGACAGTAGCTAAATCTAGTCCAGATATTCTCATGACTTATCGAATAGAGAAATGAGTGAAATTCACTAACTTTTAGTAAATATTCGAATACGCCAGATATTTATGGGACGTTCGGCTGATATTCGATTAATTACTATTGGATGTGTTTGCATTTATGGATGGTATTCTACTTGGGGAGTTTGGCATTTAGAGCGGATAGAACCCTAGACGATCATAGTCCAAACCTTTGCCGATTTGATATCAGAATTTATGTTTTGTTAGGCAAGTCCATTTAGTTTTCTGATGACTTGTTCATGATTATGAGACATGCCTGTCTAGTTTCCGGTGGCCCCCATCTTACATGAGTTGTAGCCCATTTAGATTTCCACTAGCTACATACCCATCGATCTTGTTGGTCCATCTAGATTTTTGGTGACCGGTAGTTTTGGACTAGTAAGTACGTCAAGTTTTCCGGTGCACTCATGAAATCTACGTAGTGAGTCTCTGGTTGAGGTCTTGTCCTGCTGCACTTTGATCGAGATGGGAGACTATCAATATAGTTTTTGTTTAGTGTTCGAGTAATCATTCTCGTTGTTCATCGAAGCATCTTGGATTTGATATTGGTTTATTGCTTCGATAATTTTGAGATGATTTCCACCATATTTTGAGATGATAGTCCATCAAAGACTTGATATTGTTTATGATATGGTGATTTGCTTTATGCCTTGCGTATGATTGTTTTGAGCATATTATTGTTCTCTTTTGATGCATGTCATATTATTATGATTTATTATCATATTTGTCACCCTTTTGATTAGTTATATTCTGACTCGTTTGTTATATTTTTATATAATACTTGGGTCAGGCCGAGACATGCAGGTAGAAGGGCTTAGCTTTTGGACTTGGGCTAGTAAATGTTAGATGTGTTATACTTTTGTGATAGATGCATGTATATTTTGGCTAGCTAGTATGATTTGATGGTGTTATATTATTATGCTATTATGTGAGCCTAGACTTGTATTTTGTAGACTCGGTACTATGTTATGGCATTTACCCTTTCGCGTGATCTGTGATATTTGTTATATTTTTATTGCTCTAGCTATATTGGCCTTCATGTTATTGATTTGTGCCGATACTGTTCACGTCATTTTATTATTTGTTGAGGTATATAAGACATGTCAATATTAGCCCAAAGTAATTTCATGAGGGTCGCTTCTTTTAAAATCTTATTCTCTGGATTAGCATATGATAGTATTCATGATATTCTTTGTTAATCTCGGTATAAAAGGCGGGGTGTTAGAGCTTGGTATCAGAGCCTAGTTAGAATAATGTAAAGTATGATTTTTCATAGATCTTGACCTAGTATGGTCTAGTATCCTATCCCCTTGGTTGCGTGGTAGATAGATATTATTATTATCTATTAGTGGTAAGAATAAAAGTGATTATTGGGTGATCATTAGGTCGTACTTTGTTTTATTCTTAGAATATTAGTATATTATTATTATTTTATTGGATGCTAATTTGGAGCTCCCTTGAGCAGTTAGTTATATGGCTCGAGGTGGACCTACAGTTCGTCCTACTCCTGCCGAACCGTCTAATGGTCCCTATGGGGAGGATATTACTTTATCTATCGAGCAATAGAGGAGTCTCGTTGAGACTGTGCATACTTCAGCTACACCTTGGGATCCTTCTACCACCGGTTCAGTCTTTACTCGCCTTTGTGGCGATTATGTGAAGTTAGGTGGCAAGCCATTTAAGGGTACTGAGAGTATCATTGATGTTCAGGCTTGAATGCGGACTAATGAGAGGATCTTTTCCCACATGTCTTAGGCAGATAATCAGAAGGTGCAAGTTGCTTCTAGCCAGTTTCAGGAGCGTGCCTTGGACTGCTACAATCTCCTTATTGTAGAGGTTGATGAGTCTCAATTGGCATGTGCTAAATTCAAGTCCAAATTTGAAGCTAAGTTCATGCCTGAAGCAGAAATGGAAGAGATGGCTAGCAACTTTATAAGTCTTAAGCAGGGTCAGCTATTAGTTTCATAGTATGTTGCTACATTCGAGTCTCTTTTGAAGTATGGTTTAGAGTTTTTTAGCACTTCTCAGAAGAAGAACTAAAGGTTTGTGAATGGTTTGAAGAAGTCTTTGAAGACTATTCTTTTGTCTAAGTTGTATGCATCTTTTGAGAAGGTAGTTGATATTGCTCTTCGCCTTGAAATTGCGGAGAAAGAATGTGATCATGAGGCACCTCAAGCTAAGAAGGAGTTTAAACATAAGAGGAAGAACCATTTTGGAAGGGTAAAGGAAAGTTGCAAGCCAAGAAGGGAAAGAAAGAAGGTGGTTCCAAGAGTCATGATATAAGTTAAGTCGTATGCTTTAATTGTGGAGCTAAAAGCCATTATTCCCGGGAATGTGGCAAGCCATGTGCACCTCCCTCGGTTCGATCACACTATTACTGTAAGAAGGAAGGCCACGAGAGAGATTCATGTCCTGTTCTTGCAAGGAAAGGGAAGTTAAATGTTGCTAAGGCTCCAAAAGCTCCACCTCAGCAGTCAGGTATGATTTCTTCTATTCTAGAAGGAATTATCATGTTTATAGATAGGCGAATACGAGTTCTTTTCGACATAGGCGCCTCGCATTCGTTCATGTCAAAAGAGCTCATTGATGCATGTGATTTGAATGTTGTTTTCTTAGTTTCTTCTCTAAGGATTGCGAATTCGATTGGCAAGTCCACGACCCTTAGCTTGATTTGTAGAGGTATTTAGATTATTTTGTGTGATGTATCTTTTGTGGCTGATTTGCATGTAATGGCATATCTGGGCTACGGAATTATTTTAGGCATAGATTGGGCTTTCTTCACATGATGCTCATATTCTATGTCGTGAAAGAATTATTAATCTTAAGCATCCTCAAAGTGGAGGGTATATTTCTTTAGCACTTAAAGATAAAGGTCCAAGCCCAAGGGTTTCCTTATATGCTATTGAATCTTCATATAAAAAGGAGATAACACGGATTCACATCGTTGCAGAGTTTGTTGATGCCTTTGAGCCCATTTCTGATCTTCCTCCTAAGCGGGCTATTGAGTTCAGAATTGATCCAGTTCTTGGAGCTCAACCTTTTAGTCGTCCTTCCACGAGGATGTCGGCTACGAAAAATGAAGAGTTGAGGAAGCAGTTGACAGAGCTTGAGAGTAAGAAGCTTATCAGATCTAGTAGCTCTCATGGGGCACTGCCGTAGTGTTTGTGAAGAAGGCAGATGGTTCCCTTAGGTTATGTATCGATTACGGAAGCTTAATGAGGTCTCAATCAAGAACTGCTATCCATTTCCTCACATTGATGATATGTTTGATCAGCTAAGTGGTGCTAGAGTCTTTTCTCAACTGGACCTAGCCACTGGTTTTCATTAGCTTCGCGTCGTAGAGGATAATATTCCTTTAACTTCTTTCAGGACTAGATATGGGTCTTATGAGTGGCTTATTATGCCATTTGGTTTGACCAATGCTCCCGCATATTTTGTTGACTTGATGAATCGGGTTTTCAAAGATTATCATGATAGATTTGTGCTCGTGTTCATAGATGATATTCTTGTTTATTCAAGGACAGAAGAAGAGCACGAGGAGCATCTTAGAATTGTGTTGGAGACATTGAGGAATTGAAGGCTAAGTTCTCTAAGTTCCATTTTTGGCAAAAGCAGGTGAAATTTCTTGGATATATAGTTTCTAGTAATGGGATTTCTGTTGATCCATCAAAGATTGAAGCCATTATGAGTTGGAAGAGGCCTGAGAGCGTGATGGTGGTTCGAAGGTTCCTTGGTCTAGCAGGTTATTATCGCCGATTTATCAGGGATATTCTCCAAGATTGCTTTGCCTCTTACTACCCTGACTAGAAAGGGAGTGAAATTCTTATGGTCTGATGCTTGTGAGTCAGCTTTTCAAAAGCTGAAGGATTTCCTTACGCATGCACTAGTTCTTATTGTTTCGGAAGGGAATAAGGATCTTGTTGTTTATACTGATGCATGTGGTTCTGGTTTAGGTGCTATATTGATGCAGAAGAACAGAGTGGTTGCTTATGCCTCTCGACAGCTTAGGCCGAATGAGGTTAGGTATGCCACACATGATCCTGAGTTGGCGGCCATTTTTTTTGCTTTGAAGATTTAGCGCCATTATCTGTTGGGCAAGAGATTTATTCTTTACACTGATCATAAGTCCCTGAAGTATTTACTTTCATAGAAGGAGCTCAATATGAGACAACAAAGGTGGTTGGAGTTCCTTGCTGCATATGATGTGGATATTCGGTATACTCCAGGGAAAGGTAATCGTGTAGCGGACGCCTTCAGTAGAAAGCATCAAGCTGTAGTTTCTTTGATGATTATGGAATGGAATGATCTAGAGATTCTTTCTCATTGTGATATTAGAATAGATGTTCTGATGGAGATTTGGGATTTATGCTAGCTAGTCTTAAGGCACATCCATCTATTTTGGACCACATTGTTGCAGCACAAAAGCAGGATCCCCATCTTGTTGAGATTTATCAAAGGTGTTCCAATAGCAGTTGTGATGTGATGCCCGATTATGAGATTGATGCTAGAGATTTTTTGTAGAGACAGGGTATGCTTGTTGTTCCAAATGTTGATAGTCTCTGTAAAGATATTTTGGAGGAGTGCCATTGTTCTCAATAAACCATCCATCTCGGTAATAGTAAGATGTATGCCGATATGAAGCATCTCTACTATTGGGAAGGCATGAAGCGAGATGTAGGAGAGTTGGTGAAGAGGTGTATGATGTGTCAGCTTGTGAAAGCTGAACATCAGAGACCAAGTGGTATTCTCCAACCTTTAGATGTCCCTTTTTGGAAGTGGGACCATGTAAATGTGGACTTAGATTAATGGAGTTCATATTTATTTATTTATTTTTCTTTTGTAAACTGATCAAGTAATGGTCACTTAAACTTCTTTTCAGGTATTTATGGATTTTGTGGATGGTCTTCCTTGTTCGAGGAATGGGCATGATAGAATTTGGGTTATAATGGACCGGTTGACTAAGTTAGCTCATTTTTTTCCAGTTAAGTCAACCCGAACCGCTCCATATTTGGCCAAAATTTATGTCAAAGAGATTGTGAGGTTGCATGGCGTTCCCAGTGCCATCATTAGTGATCAAGATCCATTATTCACAAGAGGATTTTGGAAGAGCCTTCAGACTGCATTGGGTACAAAGATCAACCTTAGCACAACTTACCATCCTTAGACCGATGGTCAGACTGAGAGGGTAAACAGAGTATTGGAAGATTTGCTCCGTGCTTGTATGCTTGATTTTGGAGGTAGCTGGGAGGATCATATTCATCGTAGAGTTTGCTTATAATAACAGCTATCATTCTAGCATCGGTATGGCTCCTTTTGAAGCCTTGTATGGGAGGCTGTGCCGACTACCTTCATGTTGGCTTGAAACAGGAGATAGATTTGTGCTTGGGCCTGATTCTATTAGAGAAGCTTCTAAGAAGATTGAGATTATTAGGAAACAGATGAAAGAGTTCCAGGATCGTCAGAATTCCTATGCGGATGTGCTTAGGAAATATTTAGAGTTTACCATAGAGGATTTGATGTTTGTGAAGATATCTCCGATGAAAGGAGTGGCGTGTTTCAGTCGCACAGGGAAATTATCTCCCAGATGCATTGGTCCTTTCCCTATTACTGAGCAAATGGGTAGTGTGGCATATCATGTAGCTTTTCTTGATCATCTTTCGATAATTCTTGATGTGTTCCATGTTTCTCAGCTTCGAAAGTATGTTAGAAATCCCGATATGGTTGTAGGCTTAGAGAGATTGTAGATCTCGAGATTTCTCGAGAATTGACTTATGTCCAGAAGCCGATTTAGATTTCGGCGATGGAGACGAGGAGACTTAGGAGCAAGGAAGTTCCGCTCGTAAAGGTCCAATGGTCAGAGAATCCCAAGGATGCACTTGGGAAACTCATGAGTACATGGAGCGGACATATCCTAAGTTATTTCCAACGGCATGAGTAAGGTGGCTTTTCCTTTTTCATGAGTTATGGTTGTTTGCTTGCACAGTCGCTAAATTTTAGATGGATGCAATGCTAGTGTAGCATGTTATGGATTCCTCTTTAATGAGAAATTGCGAGGATGCAATTTTCTTAAGCGAGGCATCTGCAACAACCCGGAAAATAAAGCTTACCAATTAAAAGAGGTCAATGAATTTTGATTTGAGGATCTAAAATGTTAAATTTGGGATTTTTAATTTGATTTGGAGATTTTTGAGAGTAAAATCAATTCTTAAACATTAAATAAATGGTTTAAATATGAAACATTATTCATTTGGGTCTAGAATATTTTTATGGGATTTATAAGGCTAAGGAATAAATTATTTTATGTTTGGCTTATAAATCAGGAGTTTTATAAGTAAATTGTTTTAAATTAGAATTTTTGTTGAATCAGTTAAAAATTGATTTAAATAATAATATAAGAGGTTTACTAACATGTTATTTATTTTTTTATTTTCATAATTGGAATTTAGTGGAAAAAAATCAATCAAGAAGTTTTACTTGAAGAAAAGAGAAAATAAGACTAAAAGGGGGAAATTTGGCTAAATGTGGTTCATGGACTAAACCCATTATCATTTATGAAGACTATCCCTTCAATAAGACACTCTCATCTATCCTTCTTCCTCATTCATAGCAAAGAAATCCAATTTCAAAACTTAGCATGCTCTCTTTGCTCCATGAAGCCCTAAGTGAAAATTTCACTCATTTTAAATAAATTCCAATAAATTCTAGAAAAATTAAAGGTAAGCTCAATAGACCCAATTACATCCTTTAGAAAAATCAAAATTTGGTTTTGTTGCGATTTTGATTTGCATGGATTCTTGATTTGTGAATTATGTAGGTTATTGAGGAGTCTTGGTGTTTAGAGAGTTAGCAGCAAGGTTTAGAGGAGGGAAAGCAAACTACTTCTTTGAATAAGTTGAGTTCTCCTCACAACTACAACTAATATGGGATTAGGGAATTCAAGTATTGCTTTTTTGAGAGTGGTGGCAATCGAACGCCTCAGCCATGTGAATATCAGTTTTCTGAGTTTGATATTTTTAAAATCTGAAAATGAAAAATGTTCATATCTTTTGATCCGTAAGTCGAGATTATGCGATTCTTTTTTTGAATTCAATCTATCGTTACTATATATAATATTCATGTTCTAAGTTTTACAAAATTCTGGAGTTTAAAGGGTCTAATTGGCTTTTTAAGCCGTAGCCCTATGGAATTTAAATATACTCAGATTTTTGTAATTTCAAGACCAGATATCTTTTGATCCATAAGTCGGAATTAGGTGATTATCTTTTTGAATTCAAGCTTAGGTGTGACGCCCCACCTCTATGCTCATAATAACAAAGAGTATTAAAAGGAATACTGTCTGTTATTATGAAGAATAAGGCTGGATAGGAGCGGCCATCCGTAGTTGGTCTTACACTAGTATTGGTTACCTCGATAGGAGTGATATATATTTTTCATTTTTCATCTCTCATTTATTTACTCCCATCGACATACCCAATTCCAGTATAAAACGAACTACGATGGTTCATAATAGTTTAGGACAATATATATAATAATAACACAGATATAAAAGATGCGGAACACAGATAACAAAAGTCTCATATATATATATATATATAACTGATGTCAGTTACAATACATTTGACACGATACATATGATACAACTACAACTGTCTACTCTGGAAGTTATATATACAAGTACATTATCTACTAATATACATGAATACATATCATCCTAAATCAGATACACTGACTACTACAAAATGACGAAGACTACTTCAAAAGATGTGAAAAGACTTCATAGCTCAAACATCAACCCAAAGCAAGATATCTACAACCTGAAATAACTCGGGTCTGACCCGAGTATTAAATTCAAAAGAAAATAATACACGGGTCAATCTAATTCAAACTCAGTTATTAATGCACAAAAGCAATAATAATCAAATATCAAATAGACGACAGTCACAGAAATCTCGTATATCCAACTCCTCGATAAGAGAATCGGATAACGGCAGATATAACACTAAACAGTGTTAAACAACAAATCAGCAATCCAAATCATCAACAAGGATAAATAAAAGATTATCAATGAAGATAATATGAAAACCCCAGAATTGCCTAAACAGCAATTAACAACAAAATCTAATTATTAAATAATAATTAGAAACTCATAATATAATTATCAAATAGATAATTAGACAAATCTCAAAATGATCAAATCAATTTTCTGTGTGGCTGCAGTACACGCATGCGTGCACTACCTCGCCACCACAGTAAGTCAAAACTGCAAAGGTCAAGTCACGCTAGCATGACTCAACACAACTGCAACAAAATGAACTCAAGAATTAGACTCAAATCCAATTGTACAATGAAACAGTGAAACAACAATGGTGCAACAAATGATGAAGTCAGTGCCAATAGTAAATGACAACAACTCAATCAATATGATATGCAATGCACAACATACGTGAGGTTCAAGTTCAAAACTATCAAATAGAAGATGATAGCAGTGGTTCAGTAGACCACCTGAACCCAACCCAATATGCGTATACAACTGCAAACAAGAACAATGCACAAAGGAGTGCAAGGGCAATAAAACAAGTGACACTGCAAGCACAATCACAACAATAAAAGGACTCAACAACATCAAATTGCATAGAAGAATCAGTACACAACAGAGGCACAAGGCAGTTGTACCAAAACAAATGCAACAGTAAAAAGAAACAACTCAGAAATGTTCAAGGACCAAGACATGTCGAAGCAAACAATGTCAAAGTCTTGTAAACAAAGAATTTAGCATTTATACAAACCCCAGTTTCACCAAATCCAGGAACTAACAATTTCACAAAAAAAAAACAAATGACCAAAGTATGAAAACAATGGACCAGTTCAATATGAACTAGCTTGAATGAGTCGAAATGCAGACAGTACAAAACCAAGCCCAAAACGAACTAATACAAATCAATGCCACAACCTGAAATTGGACAGTGCACCTATGATAAGGCAACATAGCCAGGCATCACGAATAACAAAATACAAGGCAGTGCCAACCGTGGAACAACAAAGCACAGAGGCTACAAGTGCGAGCTAAACAAAGCAAGGCTACTACAAAGAACAACAGCAATCAAACTCAAGTGCAGTGCAACCACAAGTGTAGATTCAACAACATATGCATACACACATACAATTGTATGTATGCACATATATGAAGACACACAGAAATAATCAAGCAGGGAATTTCAAATTAAACAGAGAAGCCGAAGTCATAGCATAAAGTGCACACGAGTTCAAAAGTCATGGAACGACAATCGAACAAGTTAAGCATGCTACAGAGATGAACAAGCATGCCAATAAAATGAACAACACAAAGAACTAACAAATGCTTCACAATTCAAAACAGCAGAAAGACACAAGCACTGCTGAGATTCGCAGTGCAAAATCATGTACAAGCCGAGATGTGCACTTGAACAAAATACTAGGTTTTACAATCCTATACTTTCGAGTAACATCATCGGAAAATTCATAGATTCGAACGCAAGTAAGAAGGCATAGAAGCAAATCAAAATTCAAGTTAATGCCGACGCCAACCAAAAAATGCTCAAAACATTTGCAGTTCAAATCAAACTATACCAAAGTTGCAGATATCAGCAACTATTCAAAGCCGTGGTGGTCACGCTAAAAACAGTAATTAAAGTCGAACAATATATACGAATTGAAGAAGTCAGATAAATCTCAAGCAAACAAACGAAATTGAACGGCGAGTAAAACGAATCGACAAATTCAACAATGATTCAAACTCTATAACCTAAGCTTTGAATTAGATGTGAGTAGAACTCACCTTTGTTCGGTCGAGAATTTGAAGTCGAACTCGATCAAGAGGAGGAGCCACGAAAATTCAAATTGATCAAAGAAAGGAACTGAAGCATCAACAATAAATTCGACAGAGCGGCGCCTTCAAATTTCTCAAGCCCTAATTTGGACAAGCGAACGAACGAAGAAAATCGTGGCTGCCATTTTTTCTTTCTTTCATTTGTTTTAGGGTTTCGCTAAAAAATGAATGGGTTGGGGAACGAACGACACTGATAACCATCTCGGCAACACAATAGAACTTGGGCTAGATTCAATTGAAAGCCCACAAAATCCTTAACCAATCAATAAAAGGATGTCAACTGAATAAAATTCCAAATAACAATTCACGAACAGTTTAATCATCATTTGACGATAACTTATTGTTACTAAATCCCGGGTTGTTACATTAGGTTACCATATATAACTTTCCTGTTTTGAATTTAACAAGATTTTAATGGGTCTAATTGGCTTTTTAAGCCGCAACCCTGTGGAATTTAAATATACTCGGAGTTTTATAAATTTTGAGATTTAGATTTTTGAAATGGCAATCGAATGCCTTAGCCCTGTGAATATCAATTTCATGAGTTTGATATTTTTAAAACCTGAAAATGAAATCTCCATATCTCTTGATCCGTACATCAGAAACAAGTAATTCATTTTTTGAATTCAAGCTAAAGTCATTGTCTTCAACTTTCATGCTTTAAGTGTTAGCAAATTTTGAGTTTTAAAGGGTCGAAATAGCTAAATATGTCGTATCCCTAAGATTAAATGCCTTTTTATAATGTTTTTATATATACAATTATTCGTAAATTTTTATTATTTTCATTCTAAGAGGTAAGAATTGATTATAAACGGATTAGAATTATCAATTGGTTATGGGACGGTAGTTAAATATAGTCTGGATATTCTCATGACTTGTCGAATATAGAAATTAGTGAAATTCACTAACTTTTAGTAAATATTCGAATAACATCAGATATTTATGGGATGTTCGGTCGATGTTCGATTAATTACTATTGGAAGTGTTTGACATTTATGGATGGTGTTCTGCTTGGGGAGTTTGGCTTTTAGAGCTGATAGATCCCCAAGCGATCACGGTCCAAACCCATGCCAATATGATATCGGAATTTATGTTTTGATAGGCAAGTCCGTTTAGTTTTCCAGTTTTTTATTCATGATTATGTGATGTGCCCATCTGGTTTTCCAGTGGCCCCCGTCTTATATGAGTTGTAGCCCATTTAGATTTCCGGTGGCCACATACCCATCGATCTTGTTGGTTCGTCTGGATTTCCGGTGACCGGTAGTTTTGGACTAGTGAGTGTGTATATTTTTTCGGTGCACTCAAGAAATGTACGTAGCGAGCCTTTGATTGAGGTCTCGTCCTATGCGCTTTGATCGAGATAGAAGACTATCATTATAGTTTTGTTTAGTGTTCGGGTAATCATTCCCGTTGTTCATTGAAGCACCTTGGTTTAATATTGGTTTATGGCTTCGATAATTTTGAGATGATTTTTTCCACTATATTTTGAGATGATAGTCTGTCAAGGACTTGATATGGTTTATGATATGGTGATTTGCTTTATGCCTTGTGTATGATTGCTTTGAGCATATTGTTGTTCTCTTTTGATGCATGTCATATTATTATTATTTATTATCATATCTTTCACCGTTTTGATTAGTTGTAGTCTGACTGGTTTGTTAAATTTTTATATAATGCTCGGGTCAGGCCGAGACCATGCAGGTAGCATGGTTTAGCTTTTGGACTTGGGCTAGCAGATGTTAGATGTGTTATACTTTTGTGATAAATGCATGTATATTTTGGCTAGCTAGTATGATTTGATGGTGTTGTATTATCATGCTATTATGTGAGCCTAAATTTGTATTTTGTAGACTCACTACTATGTTATGACATTTATCCTTTCGTGGTGATCTATGATATATCTCTAATATCTGTTATGTTTTTATTGTTCTGGCTATATTGGCCTTTGTGTTATTGCTTCGTGCCGATACTGTTCACGTCATTTTATTATTTGTTGAGGTATATGAGACGTGTTAGTATATACCAAAGTAATTTCATGAGGATTGCTCCTTTCAACACCTTATTCTCCGATTGGCATATGATATTATTGATAATATTCTTTGTTAATCTGGGTATAAAAGGTAGGACGTTACATTGCGCATATACTTTAGATAAACACTTAGATAGACGTTGCAATTGCGCATATCTTTTAGAAGTCCCCTCTTATGCTATGAAAATCTTCGTCACAAGTAGAAACGAAGATAACATAAGTACAGGAAAATGATAGGATGAAAGTTATCATTGTCTATTCCACTTTTCATTATTTAAAGTTATAGACAATATTTTTGAAAAAAAATGGTTTGGTATGATAATTGAGTTTTTGAATGTTTTGAGTTATAAATCCTACTCTTAAAAGAAGTAAATATTTATTGTAGAATGTCCTTAAAAGGTAAAATCAATTAGAAAAGAGAAAATTTTCATGGTTCCTTTCTAGAACTAAGTAATTTATGAATTTGATAAAAAAGTTTCTAAGTTTATATTTTTAAATATAAATAATTTTGGATTTGGTACTTCATGATTGTGAAATTTAGCTTTATAAAAAATGGTGAGAACCAAAACTATTTTAATATAAAGTAGATAGGGATCAATACCTAGGTAAGATGAGTTTAACGTTTTAGGGTATGAATAAAATAGCTGCAAATACTCATAGGGTAGCAACAAGGAATCCCCATTGAATATAAGGAATGTTGATATGCAACTAGGAATATTTTATTATAGATGTATGGACTCCATAAGAAGACCTACAAGGGAATGGTGAGGGGTACCAAAGTACAATTTTGCGAGTCCTACGGTATACTCGCATGATGGATCAAGGATATAGAGGAAGTAAATACCAAAGTCTAAGGATACTGTCATGAGATTTTAGTAGGATGGTTGAAGAAGAGAGTACTAAGTGTTAAAAACATATCAAGGATGAAGAAGACAAGATAGATAGTAGGGAAGTTATTCCACCAAACAAAACTTTCAATGCATGGGTCTAAATGTGCATAGTCATACTTCTTGCCCATTGCGGTGTGGGAATGCAAAATTTATCCCATAATTGGATATAATGATTGAAGTAATGGATAGACTGCAATTCTAAGAAGGAGAATTAAGGAAAGTGATCATGGTAGAAAGGTATATTAGAAATGTCCATCCTAACTTAGTAAGGAGTGTTAGGGCCACAACACATTAACCCCAGTTGATGATGAAGTGCGGCTTCCAACAATTTTCTTTTAGGGTTTTTAGGTTGTAATCACCCGATGTCTCCCTTCAAATTTAGAAAAAATGTATGATATGGTATGAGATATATTCCTATTTTATCACCGTGTTTATTTAATGGATGGGATGGGACCGATATGTGTGTGTGTGTTATGAAATAGTGTAAATAATGAAATCTCATATGGGCACTTAACTAACGATCAAATGTAGGTAAGACTGTAAGTTTATAAAATAATTGGGAAATTAAGTTAGCAACTTGGAATTAAAAATACTTAGATCGCAAAACTTTAGAAGTTTGGAACAAATAGATTTTAGCAAGTGGTGCAAAGGGAAAGGTCATTGCGGAATCATGGGTCACTATCCCTATACCTTAAAAGCTAAAATTTATGAATACACTTGTAGGTAGTTTTATGTTTTAAAGTAAAAGGAAAGAACATGTTCCCCCAAAATCTAAGATCAATTGCATAATACTAGGGTCGATCATATGCATTAACTCATTGACTGAGTCTTGATCTCGTTAAGATATGGTTTGATTTGTTTTTAAGGATAAAGCGGTAAATGTTTTGAAAAAAAATTACGTTCAAAGCTTTGGTGTTTTTGTTTAAATTCTTTTGAAAAGTTGATTTCTAAGTATTTGAAAGTTATGAAATGGTGGTGGTATATTTAGAAGTGATATGAAATACTTTCAAAAGGGGATTTGGGAATTTAATGATTGTTCGATAAATTGTTTTGGAAGTAATTTTAAAAGTGGTAGAACGTTTTGGAGAACAAAATGTTGGATAAATTTTGTATAAGGAATTTCAAGTAATTTGGAAAAGTTGGTGTAAGTTTTAAAAAGTTGAGTTCAATGCTTTTGAAAGATTTTGTTCAAGTGCTTTAAAGAAAAGTAAATAATTGTTAATAAATCAAAATATGATGTTTGAATGCTTTTTGGAATTCAATTCTCCTAAATGTTTTACAGGTTAAAATTTTTTCTACAAATTTTGTTTAAAAGTTTTCTTTTGAAATGATAAAATTTATGTTTTCCAAATGCCACATACTAGCATAAGGAGCTTTGATGTGTTAGTAAGTATGAGTTTTAGCATTCGACAAGGGCGACAATATACAAAACAAAGATAATAATAAGGGAAAATGTTGTTTTACCTTTGTAATTTCTATTTTCATACCTTGTTGGTAGTAAATAAAAACTTGTGCTTAGAAAATTACGCTTTAACATCTAAAATAAACCTCCTTATGCAAATTGTACTTGGAAAAGCTAGAAATAATATCAGAGGTAGAAGAGAAGGTTCCAAGTTCCAACAGAATAAGTATCCAAAAGGAGGGTGGAAATGCAAGATTTTCCATTTAAATTCCTTTTCCGGCGTAGGATTAAAGATTTAAAAATCTAAATTTTCAAAATTTTTGGAAGTTAAAAATTGTATGCTAGGTTTTGTATGGTAAGGATTGGATGCAAAATTGGTTGAACCCTGTGCAGTTAAAGCGCTCTATCGCTCCATTGCGTTTGAGGTGCGAAAAGTTGTAGCGGAGATATATCGGGGATATAGCAGGATATAGCGGACAACTTTAAAAAGAGGAATGATGAACATTCTACATTAAAAATAGGAACAAGTATTACTTATTATTTCCCACCAAGCAAAACAAGTTATAATAAAGTAAAGATAAATACAGTTGACACTTAAAAAGTTAGAACTAGTTATAATAACCAACCGCGTATATCATTGTTACATAAACTTTGAAGTTACCATAAAACATAAAAGCAAGACATCAACCAAATTCTTATTTATAGGAAAGAGGGATATAGCGGGGAAACAAAATTGGGGATATAGCGGATTATTGCCCCCAATATCGGGGTTAATAGCGGATCCGCTATATTGGGCCGCTTTATAGGAATATCGTTGCCCCAAAAGTCCGCTACGGGATATATCGGCGATATATCGGGGCAATATCGGGGAATTGACTGCACAGGTTGAACCATACTCCTACTCGCAGGAGTGTGGAAATTTTTATGTGGAAAAGGATTTTTGAAAACTTGCATACATATAGAACTGCTAGTATATCTAGGTTATTTGCATCATATTTTCAAAATGTCTTTAAAAGAAAGCATACATATTGGAGGCGCCAATTTAGAGTCATTATGCATTCATGTTTTATATGTTGTGATACAACATGCACTTGTACACGTTTGACTGCAAAATTGGTTGTACACCAATTGGGTGGATAGCTTAGATTGATTGTGAGCTATGTTACAGATTCAACCACTAGGGAATTTCGGGGACAAAATTCTTTTAAAGGGGATGAATGTAACGCCTCGTAAAATTAGTGATAATTAATAAATAATTAATAAAGCTTCAAAAATTGAATTTGAGGAAACGTTCTAATTTGGCCATGAAACTTACACCATTGTGTCCATGCTGATTTTCTAGGCAACTTTCATATTTGAAGTTTCGCGATCGGAGCTCAAACGAAAAAGTTATTAACATTTAACATTTTGAAGCGAAAATAATTAAAAATGAAAAAAGAAAATAAATAAACATTATTTTTGAGACCCCGCCGGTCGACCCAGACCGTGGGCCGGTCGACGTCCTATAAGGGAGCGTCGACCAGTTCGAACACGATGGCTAGGATTTGGACCATTGCCAATGGCCCGGATTTAATTATCTTAATTTAATGGTTACGATTGATTCATGCGCTTATAAATAGTGGCATAACTTCTCACTTCTTTTCTCATATTTTCCAATCCAAGCAGCGAAGCTCTACCATTTTCTCTTCTCCACCACTTCTAAAAATTATAAAATATTATATATGTACACAAATCGGAGAAGGGTGGAAAATAAAAGAGAAGAAGAGAAAAGGCTAAACAATACTGCAGAAAAAGGTAAATTTCAATCTACATTCAACTTAACCTCCATTCTCTTCTTAGATATGTAAATAATATGTATATACCTTGTTATACATATCCTTTTGGATTGGAATGGAAAAAGGAGTCAAGTAAAGGATTGGATTTAGATTTGGAGATTTGAAGAGCTTAAAAGGTGAGAGGAAATTATATTATTTATTTATAACATTGGAATTTATCTTGTTGAATTTTTATTTTATTATTATGCCTAAATAAGATCTGATGAATTGTAGGCTTAAACAAGCGTATAGGATTATCACCTACATATTCAATAAAATAGGTAATTGGAATAGGAATAGTATGAGCAACTTAGTCTGGAAATTTGTATTTAGTCCAAAATATTTATTATTGCAGAAGGATTGTAAAGTTTATTCCAAATCTGTAATTGGGTTGTAAATTAGGTTGTCTATTTGAATTGGAATGTGAATTTCTATGTTTTGATTTTTTTGGAGTGGGTTTCATGTAATTTCCATAAATTATCCAATTCTAAAATATGTGTAAATATCGCATCATTTGAATTAACAAAGGATATACCAAAAATGAAAAGAGATATTTAAGATATGAATATTCTTTAACGTAGTTTACACTGTCTATTTCGGTAAAAGGAAAAAAATTCTTGTAATTCAAATGAAGCAAAAATATCATTTTTAGTTAATTTATGGAAAATTATATAATCTTTTTGTAAAGGATAGCTTTGATAAATTAAAATGTGGAAAGAAATGTTCTAGTTTAAAATTAATAGTTAGAAATAAATACACACACACACACACACATACACATACATACACGTTTAATCGTTCTTAACGTCCAAAAATGAAAAAATATATATAAATAATGCAACTGTATACGTTCTAATTATTAACAGCAAAATAATTAACGGACTAGGATTTATGGACATTAATTACAAATTTAACGGGGAATCAATTTGGTTTTAATATAGATTTAAATAGGAATCAAATGAGGACCGACTAGGAAATTTAATATGACACTATGAAGGAATTAAGTAGACATAATAAGTGGATTTTGAAAATGATAAATAGATTAAAGGGATTAAATAAGGATTAATTGGAGATTATCCAATTTTGACATTAAATGATTAATTATTACGGATAATAGACATTTATTAAACATTATAGGGAAACCAAAGCTTAAACGTATAAATTAGGAATAATAACATAGCGAATAAATAAGTATTAATACTACTAAATATGCGTAAAAAGCAATATAATTTTCATAGTAGGAAATTATATAACTTAAAATTATACATTTGGAGCAAGCAGAATTAGTGGGTTGGGATATGAGGTCAGTAGACTCCGCCCTTCACATAGAGGCTACCGGTAGTTGTGTATACTTACTATTAACATAATACATCTCCAACCATAAGACCCGTGGGTAAGAGATATACGCAGGATGTAAGATTTGCTTTGGCGACGAAGGTATTAAGTAGCTGTTATAGTGTCCGCCTCCTCCCTATTTTGGAAGTAGTAAATGGTCGGGGTTAGCAGTTAGGCATATAGTGGATATCTCAGGGTGGGTCCGCTTCGGGTTTGAAATATTAAGTAGCTATTATATGGTCCGCCTCTCCTATAAAGAAGTATTAAGTTGCCTGAGGAGATTCCAAGCAATGTTAGCTAGATAGTATCGGACATGAGTCAGCCTTGGTACATGTAGTAAATGGCGGGGACCTGCCTATAATATAGGTATGAAATGGTCAGAGTTTACCTAGTTCCCATTGAAAAGGTATTAAGTGGCTTGGGTACGATCTCTTACATTATTAGGACATGATTGACGGTAGTTGTGTGGACTGCAAATGACTTTTGGCCTAAAGTTGAAGTTAAGTTGTAGAGTTGTGATGCATTAGTAACATGTCAATTATATTATGAAGCCTTATCTAGGTGTCATCAGTCTCTATAGCTTGGATCGATTGACTAGTGGTTATGTTGCAAGTGCTCACTTCAGGGACTTGAAGTATTAATTGGCCAGGGTTTCGGGTTAGTGTTTGGATAAATATGAATATACGTGTGTATGTGTATATATATATATATATATAGTGAGAATGTTAGGTTAGGCATATCATACATGTGCATAAGATTTAACAGATTAGTCGTAAATAATAGACATAACATTTAAATGGAAATCAATTGGCATAAATTAATGGTATGGGTTTTTCCAGTCATCAGAACATTGTTCTGTCCCTCTTCATTATAACAACCCACATGTTAGGTTTAAAATGACCGGCTATTGGTGCAAGACGGGAATAGCAGATGAGGAAGTGTTCTCTTTTATGCTCAATATGGACAAGGTGACTAAATATCTAATGAATGATATTCCAAGTTAGAAGCCTTAGTCAATACATATGTTATAATATATTTTTCAATTCCGTTATGAGTTTATATCGATGCACTCTGATATACTTTTATTTATCATAGGTTACCAAAACCAATGATCCATACCCTAATGGACTTGGGTTTAAATTTATTCAAAATTCGGGCCTATTAAGATGCGGGTTGTTATAGGAAGCTCACTAGGTACTTGGATGGCTACCCCGAATTGTTGAAGGGATCCATTTACTCTGGATCGAGGAAGGGATCTAGTATCAGCTTTGGGCTGATGTTCGGGTACACATAACCGGGATCTTTTCATTAATCCCTAGAAGGTGAAAGGTCATATCAGTTATCATACATCCAATGCATGCAAGTGATGCAAGTATCGATGTAGTTACAACACAAGTGGATGACCAATCATCGGTAGAGTGTAGCCATGACTAGACACATATCATTTTGAAGATGTGACCATATGTAGGTACAGATGAAATTTTGGAAGGTATAGGTATGAGATGGTATGCCAATTATCTGAAGAATGAGACTATAAAGGAAATCATCAACAATTTGAGGTTATGCATATTACGACGGGTGTACAATTAGCATAGAAGTTAACACACATGTGTTATTAGTTGATAGGTTAGTATGATAACGATACCACATTATTATGAATATGTGTGTTAATTTGAGTGTGCTATGCTGATTTTTAATTCATTTATTTGCACATGCATGTTTGGATCAACCTATGTTTTGTTATGGACTTTGATTATAGTCAATTATGCTTGAATTATTAAAATGCATGAGATATGGGTTAATCTATGATTGAGATTGTTTTATCTTTTGTTAATGGAGTGTTATTTTTAGATACTGTAGTTGGATTGTACAATTGAGGAAGTGCATGTGTTATTACAGTATGTATATGTAGAAAATTGAATGCATTATTGTGAATGAATTGTATTATGTTATGATTGATGGCGTTATATGGTCGTTATCCGTTGTTTTTATAAGTAGTTAATTTGTGATTGATATGTTTCCCGACATTTTTAGTTAAGTCCATGATGAGGCTTATTAATTTGGTTGAAGGTTGTATTTGGGGAATTGCGAGGGTGCAATTCTTTTAATGGGGAGACTGTAATGACCTAAAAATTTAACGCTATTAATATCAAAACAATTAAAAATGGATTTTTTATTAAAAGGTAAGTTGGGTATCATATTTATAACCATTGCAAAGGCCTTCCCAAGCAAATCAGTTTAATATATAATGTTAATATATTTGGAGTTAACTTACGAAATAGAGGCATTATAGTGTTCAAATAGTGTACGTAGCTGTTTCGGGCCAAACTGGATACACACCCCATAAACCAGTCTAACTACTATACAAGTAAGGTTACAAAACCCTAGCCATCACCTTTATCATTAATTTTCTTCCTAATATGCTAATGGCGGATAATAATCTCTAATCAAAAATTGATTTAAAATTCAAAGTGTCCAAACCCCTACATAGTATATATCATTTCCAAACTCTTGACGAATGGAGTCGACATGTGGTGTTAGTTTGTTTGAAAAGCGCATGAGTTGATCATAATTTGTGGTCAAAGTTCTGGTTGGCAAAACCAAAAGAGTCCACTATCCTCAATATCTCAATTAGTTGTATGCATATTTCGACGTTGTTTATATTTGAATTTAGATGTTAAAATAGCGGGTCGTCACGTATACCAATTATAAAAGATGTCATTTTCAATTCTAGTATCGAGAATTAAATAACCAAACTAAGACTGATTTAAATAGGTACATCATTAACAATTAGTAATGTATTTTTTACTTATAGTTTTAAAATATTTTAGTACCTTTAATATTCTTTCTTACGGGCATAAGCTTCCTCTGCATTTTGACTGAAAATAAACTTTTAGATTTCACTGTTGACATATTTGCTCAATTCTAATATTTGTTGAACGATATTTTAGTACTAGTTCTTGGATTCTATCCAAAACCCAAAAATGTAGTTATTTCTCGCACTAAAATGCAGGCACTTTGGTTATTATATGCAAACGATCTATTATAAATCATTATATAGAAATTTGGGTTTCAACATATATGTACCAAAACTCAAAGTCAAATCGGGTGATAATTTTTTGAGTAAAATTTGTATTAGCTTTAGCACTGACAAATCTAGTATGTTAATTTTAATATTTGATACGGTGTTTTTCTTATCAATATTGCTTACTATATCCCAACTGCATTGGTATTCTTCTTGAAGACACATTTATGGCTGATGGATCATATCCCTTCGGGGAAACTATCAAAATCACATTTTGATAATGTATTTGGAATATATTCTAGATTTGCGCATCATGCCATATGGTAGAGTCAATACTCACAAAGGCTTGTTAACAACTAAGGAAATTCTTATCTCGACAGTAATGTGAAATTCAAAATTTCTCTTTAATGTGCGAATGTTCTTATTAGACATTCTAACGAGTCATGTCTATTCTGACATGGTTAATTCCATTTCATCTTATGTGATCAGTTTATCTTTGGATCATATCAAATCCATCTTACTATTAATTATTCTAACAGAACTTCCTTCCCCATGAAGTTGATTTTTCTTGAAAAAATAGTTGCTCTCAGTATGACAGAATAGGTGTATGATATTGATCTAGTTTTGAACTTATGGACTTATGTTCATAGCCTAAATTTGTCACCAAACATTGGTTGTTCCCAAACTCCTTTAGGGTGTTCCATACAAGATTCCTCATAAGAAAATATTATGTGTAGCTTCTTAACTCAAACAACCTGTCAATTCCTTGCCCTAGGGTATGTAAGGATTTCTTATCAATTTTTATCTTGTACGATCTTGTAAACTTTGCTTTAGATAAAATTAAATTTAACTATGTACTTATTCTTAAGTACACATCCTCATATAAGAAGTTAACTCAACTTCACTCATCATTAATCATAATTTGTCTACAAAATTCAGTTAATCCTCATGGATACATCATTATGTATCATAGGGAGGAGTGACTTTTGATTGAATTTTATTTATCTATTATGTATTTTTGGAACTCTTCCAATAAACTCACTTATGCAATCAAATTGAATTCCTTTATTTCCTTTGCATGCTGGGTTTTCTACTCCCATTTTATATTTAACAAACTTATAATAAATATAACACTTATGTATTAGATGCACATGTTCATTTTAGTGATAATTCATTTGTGAATTTAGCAAGGTAAGTGGATCTGTTTTGGTGTCATTAGACTTTTAACTACAAATATATATATATATATATATATATATATATGTGTGTGTGTGTGTGTCAATTTGAAGGGTTCAACAACTCTTTTGTTGCTCCACTAAATGGGAGCTTTAATACAATTCATTAGTACCATATGATTCGTAATCATATGATTATAGAATTATTTGTCAAAGTTATGACTTAGTCTATAGTTCCAAAATTGATTATAAATTTTTTAGATACTTATGTATTTATATAGTTAATGCATCATTTTTTATGAAACAAACACCATCATTATAAATTTATCTTATAATGAATATTCATGAAATTCTTATTGGAATAAAACTATATCTATTTTCAGTCAATGCTAAAAAACAATTATTATTTCATAATAATACTTGATATATTTACGAAGGAAATCTTTCATAATGTGATGCATATAGTAATAAGTGTCGTATGGTATGCTCCATCCATTTTCACTATTGCAATAATAGCTTATGAAATACGAGGGTCCATTTAACCACTTACTATGGGATTTTATTTCATTTACTATAACTAGTTTATAGTTGAGATTGTCAAATTAATTATCTTAGTACTCAAAGAAGTAAAAAAAAGTTCGTATATGAAAATGCATTTGGAATATAAATTACATTTCTCTTCTCGTATTAAGTATCTACTAGTATTTTATACAATTCTTGTTTATGATGTCTCTTCATTAGGCCGAGGTGATCGTTCACTCTTTTCATCCTAACCGTGGCTATGTTACATCTTCTCTTGGGCATTCTCTTTCCTTTCTAAATGGTCAAACCATTCAAAAGGAAACCTCGACATGACTGCACCAAACTCTTTACAAAAGTGTATTTGGTCATCCTTAACATTTAAGCATATCAATTAAGTTGCATTTTACGTAAATTGATCAAACTGACATTTCAATAATCACATTCCATGGTCTATCTTGTAGCTCTTGGTCTAGTGCTACACTAACACATCAAGATCCTTATAGGTCTTAAATTGACAACATGCCAAATATTTATTATGTGTATTTTATATTTCTATTTAAATCTTAATTCAGTTCATTTGTATATTTTAACTGATATATATTTTATCAAATATACTTGTTGCATAAATTTATGGAAGTAGATTTGTAACGACCTGCCTTTTTGAACCCTAGAAGTCGACACTAATACATCCACGATATTCACGTGCCGAATAACTAAGTGCCAAAAAGACAGATTGTTAGGGGAAAAAAGAGATAGAAGATAGAAGAAACTAAACAATCATATAATCTCACAACGTAATGAAATAATATATATTAATCAACTTAGTACTTTACAAAGTCATTTACAAAATGATACATCAATGCCATACTAAAACAATTTCTAACCTAGGACATTTATAACAGTCTGTCCTTACATAACTGATACAAGATACATATAATACCATGGGAACAAAAAAAAACTAACTATCGGTGAAGCCTCCTGCTCCAAGCACCTCCAAAATGCATCCGTAGAAAACCTGAACTACTTGGTTGCTCGTAAAAATTTGAGCAGCCAAGAGTTTTAGGAAAAAAACTCCGGGTCAGACATGGGTTTGGTGCAAGTAAACTTAAAGAAATTGAATTATTACTTTTAAAACTCTTTTAAAATCAAAGGTATCTCGTAAGACCACGCCGCACATAAGCATGGACAAGTTTTTACCTTACGATGACCAAAAACACTTTTATATAAAAATCCAGTGATATTATAATAATGTCTAAGGGTTCAAAGTAAAATATTAAAATAGCTGGAATGCTTGCATCTCACATTCCAACATATTTGGTATACAACTAAAACCGTACAGCGCTTATTGGAGAATGCATTCCATACAATGACTTGGTACGGGGGTACCACCTATCACTGTACACATCTAGAAAATGTACCAAGACCTTGCCTGGATCCCCTACCAACACAAGACCGGCCTATCTCTTACTGGATAGTACCGAATATGTCATCATCTCGGTTGCTCTGCAATCCTTTTTATCGAGATGTCATGCACAACCAATCCATAATATGTAGATGTATCTAGAAGGGTGACAACATACCCTAATGGGTGCGACCCACTTAGCCTTGCAGCATCTCCCCTAATTTTCAGTCATTCCCGGTTGATGAGGCTTGAGGGTACGTTTTACCTTTTTGAATAGAAATCCCACTTGGAATGCTAACACCACCTTCCAGGCATCAATGCAATGCTAGCATTTATCCATAAAATTTGTCTAGGATAAGGACAAACCGAAGGCACTACTTCTACTACATCCATTTTGGAATCACCCTCAGGAGTAGTAGCAAGCAGCCCTTGCACTTCAATGCCTCATCTTAGATTCCATATTCTTCAAGCTGTCTTCAGTTTGAAACGCTTGAGTTGGATCAAAGTGGTTTTCGGATAACAAATCCGATCCTGGTTTCTTCGAAACAACTTTCGATAATTTTCAGCAAACTCAACCCTGGTTCTTTAGGAAATAAGCAGATAAAAGATAAGAGCGAGTTCACCTCCTAACCGTAAGTGGATGGATTTCCTTATCATTTATCCTAGAAGAACGAAACGAATTTATACGTACAGTAGCACTACCGACGGTAACTATACCATATAATTTCTGCGTTTCTCCTAGATATTTCCAAAGTTACGTTTTGGTCCAGATTTGGTAATTGGTTACTTAACTATCAAACAAACTAACAATCAAACATTAATTCAATTCCATATGGGATCCTCTAAGTCTTTATTAATTAATCTTTAATTAATAAAATCACTTTATAAAACTTTATCAAAGGATCTTTTCTAAAACACTTTTCCCAAACCCCTTACATCCCTTTTACTTGAAAAACAATATAAACATTTACCAAAACATTTGGAAAATTCTCCCTTCTCACATTACATATTAAATGGCTAAACCATTCCCTTTTCAAAACACCACTTACTATAAAACTCGTTCACTTTATAAATCCCATTCACTTATTCCTTATAAAAATTCTTTTATAAGTTCACTTCATATTTTAAACCTCTTTATAATTTTTCAAACTTGATTTAAAACGTCTTTCAAAAATATCTAAAATGATTTGTAAATATCTTTCTACTTTTACAACTATTTAAAAATCTTCCTTCATAATTCCTTTATAGAATCTCCTTTATAAAATATCATTTTCGAGATATCGTTTGTAAATCACTTTAGGTAAAACCTTTTATTTAATAAACCCCTTTTTAAAAACAAGATATTATTTAAAAATAAATTTATAAAATAATAATAAAATTTTAAAATCATTTATAACCTTTACACCCAAACTGATTAAAGAATTAAGGCTAATTCAAAAACATACTTTAGTAAATTTGAAAAGAGGCTTAGCAATCCCAGTGGTACTAATTTAAGTTACCATTCAATTTTCATTTGAATTCACTTAACAGTTATTTACATAGATCAACATATATGTAAATACAATCATATCCAAATCAAGGAGTAACATGTCAATATGAACTAACTAGCATATACATATCCAAATAACATAATAGCAGGGTGATGATTTGTCCTGCTAACAGATGTCCGAACAATTCATAGCAAAATGGTGATTTATTCTGCTAACACATGTCTACACAACAAACAAAGAAACAATTTATAGTAGAGTGTGGATTTATTTTGCTAACACATGTCAAAACAATCTAACAAACAAACAATCAATTTATAGCAGAACGGAGATTTATTCTGCTAACACATGTCCAAATAACCCAACCATCTACATTACAAATCATTCACAGTTATATGGTTTCTTAATGGTATCAATATTTGAATCACTTGTATTCAAAACCATTTTTGAAAAAGAAGTACCTTTGAATCATTTTACTTTTGAAAACCAAAGGATTTAAAACTTTTAAACCCTTAATTAAAAGTTAAATCCTTATTTAAATCATAATTAATTGTAATTGAATCTTAACTTAATTTAGTTAAATAGTTAAATAATAATTAACTATTAATTAAACCCAAATCAATCCTTTATTAGACATTAAATAATTAATTAAACCTTCATTAATAATTAAATGTTAATTAATCTCAATTAATTAATTAAATAATATTTAGTTAAGCTTAAACAATAAAGCAAACCTTTAATAAATATTTATTATAAATTAAATCTTTAATCAAATAATTAAACCCTTGATTAATAGTAAATCCTATATTTAATTAATGATAAATTAAATATAAATAATTTACTTAACCCATACTTAATTAGCTTAATTAATAATTAATTAAAATAAATCTTAACTTTAAAAGATAATTAACTAAGAACTAATCTTTATTTAATTAAAGTTAATAAACCATGTTAACATTTAATTAATTATCAATTACTAAAACCTAATTAATTAATAATTAATTATTAAATCCTTAATTAACATTTAAGAACAATGTTATTTAGTTTATAAAATATTCACAAAACAATTTGAAGTATAAAAACCAAACTTTGCAAAAATCAAAATTTTAAGCGAACTACATCCATAGCGACTATCGCTATGGATACCCGTAAGCTTTAACTTGTTTCTATCCTTCTTTTGAAAACTTTACCTTAAAGCTCACTAACTTTATAAAAACAAAAATAAGTATTTAAAACTAAAACAAGTTTAAATCTAACCAAATATTTGATTTTTAAAAACTAAAACCATAACTTTCTTACACAAGATTCCAAATTCTTCAATACCCTACAAAGGTACCAACTTCTTCTTAGCTTATACATTACATACCCTAGTCCATACACAACCATAATATCCAGGATAATATCATACCACAAACATAAGAAAGATGTAACAACCCTGTATTTTACAATTATTTTTAAATTGAATTTCTGGATTTAAAATCTTTATTTTATTTATGAAAAAGAATAAATTTTGTTATTTTTAATATAAATTTTGATTTTGATGTCAATTAGAATTCCAAACATAAATAAATTGATTATTTCCAGAAAATATGAATTTTTGTCAATATAGTCAAACCTTGACTTTTAAATTTAAATTTTAAATATTTGAAAATTTGAATTTTATCTTTTATTATGGAAGTAAATAAAATTTTAAGAACAATGCTTTTTGTTTCGTTGAAATCTGATTTATTATGTAAAAGTTATTCCCTTTTAACTATTGTGTGTAATTTGCTGTATTTAACAAAATGGTTTATTTTAATTATATAAATAATATTTTATTTGGTCATGTAATGTTCTAATTTATATTTATATGGGTAATATAACATGTTATGAATATATTTTGGTTTTAAAACATTTTAAAAAGTGTTATTGACATTTTCAAATGTCAGTTGTATTCTGTTTATAAATTTTAATTCCTAGTTTCAAATAATTAAAGTAATTCTTTATTTAACTTTATATTTTCCTAAGAACATATTTATTCTCATTCCTACTTTATTTTGTTTCTCATTTATTTTATTTATTTGAAATTTTTTTTTTAAAGTGAAATAGAAAGTTTATAAGGATAGTGATATTTTATTTGTAATTTTCATGTCCTGTTTCCAATTTTTTAAACATTTTATTTAGTTCTTTTTCTATTTTCCCTAAATAAAATTATTTATTTCACTTTGAAAATGTTTTAAAAATCATTTTATTTCAAATTTTGTTTTAGAATATTTTTAAAATGAAGTAAACAATTTTCCAAAATCAATGGTGATTTATTTGTAATTTCTGGACACTGTTTCAATTTTTAAGCAATTTCTGTAATTCTTTCTCTATTTCCTTTAAATTATTTATTTATTTTTGTTTCATATTACTTTGTTTCAGTTGTAAAAGATATTTCTGAGTTTATTTTGTTTTATTAAAATTTAAAAGAAAAGGAAATACCAAAGGTTTAAAAAGCTTTCAAAACTTAAGTCTTTTCACTTTCTAGACTTTTTAATTTCACAACTCCTCATTCATTCTTGAATTTGGCCGTACATTACATTGTTTAGCCATGAGTTTTATCTCACTTTCACGTGAAAAAATTATTCTTTATCATCTCCATTCACGGCTAAGCAAAAATAATGGGTAATGGCCTCCTCTCTTCTCTCTTTTCTTCTTCCTTTTTCTATTGTTTTGCTTGATTTTTGCCTTGCTTCTCTTGCTTTGCTTGGCCTAACACCTCCACCATCTTGTGACGCCCCACCTCTATACTCACAATAGAAAAGGTTATTATAAGGAATAACGTCTGCTATTGCGAAGAATAAGGCTTGTTAGAAGCGACCATCCGTAAGTTATGCCTTAGACGAGTATTGATTACATCAATAGGAGTTGTATAAATTACTCCCAAAGATATATATTCAATCCAAATCTAAAACGAAACTACGGTGGCTTAAGAAAAATTCAGAACAATTTATAATAACAATAACACAGATAGTATAATCACATCAGAACAGAAATATCAAATATATAGCGGAAGACTAGTCTGGAATACATGCTACAACAATCGATAGTTCACATGAACCGATACATATACATATACATCAATAAATACATAAGATGAGGACTAATAAACCAAAAGAACTCCTCGAAGGCTAGACAAAAGATGATGCGAAATCCCAAAAGCTGAAGCTGCTACTGAATCAGAGATAGAGATTACCCTGAAATGACTCGGTCTGACCCGAGTATTATTTAAAAGAAAATAATAAACGGATCAGTCTAATTTATTCTCTGAAATAAGTGAATGATAAATGTCACTTAAACAAATAATTATAGTCTCGAATGAGACTATACAGCATAAATAATCAGCATAGTTTAAATGAAGAAATCTCAATTTAAACTCCATCAAAATCAGTTTTCAAATTCACAATTGAATTTAAAACAGCAATACGCAAATTTATAACCTCATTTGAGATTATACTCAAACTCAACTTCCAAATTCATAATTGAATTCAAAGCCGCAATTCGCAAAATCCAGAAATCAAAATAGTTAACTAGAAAAATCAACAGTCGCAAAATCTAGAAATCAAAACAAGATAACTAGAAAAATCAACATAAAAGAAGTGGATCGATCCCAACAGATGGCGAGTTTTAGCTACGCCGCACGTGCATCTCAGATGGCCGAAGCCTACCAAGTACTATAAATTTTGGCGCCCATCAGATGACCCGAAGGTCCGCAGAGTGACCCGAAGGTCTAGTACTGGTAATTGACCCGAAGGTCCATCAGATGACCCGAAGGTCCGCAGAGTGGCTCGAAAGCCCAACAAAATCATCAGAATCATCAAACAGCAGATGTTTCAATTAACGAGTCCGGAATTAACCGAAATAGTAAAAGTATGGTTCCATACTCCGTTCTTTTGCTAAATCGTTTAAATCTCTTCATCGTTTCCTTGAAAGTGCAAAATTGTGTATTTTAAATAAATAACATTTTACGTTCTCAAACGGACAAGTCCGGAATTAAGCGAATCACTAAAAGTGAGGGTTCATAGTCCTCAATTTTGCTGAAGCGTTTAAATCGCTTCCTCATTCTTTTGAAAGCGTAAACTGTAAAATTTTGAAAACAATTTTATTTTTAAAACGATTTTTAAAACACGTGATTAAAACAGCAACAACTGTAGCAATTTCGACGAGGAAATTGCGCTTCACAAAACACCGTAAAAATGGATATCAAATCAGCGTTGCGGAATAACCGCTTAAAAATTCACTTTAAATTGACGGTTACTGAAGTTAAAATAACAGTGATTTTTTTATTCGTCAAAAATGTCATCAAAACAACACGCTTCAAAAATATAATACCGGCGTAAAAATTCCGTTATAAAAATAACGACAATAAAAATACGTTTCAAAACGTAATACCGGTTCAACGTAAATTAAATAGTGGACTGCACCACTATATTTTTATCAAAATATTTTGCACTGTCACGGCGTACGCTTTTAAAACATTTTTGCTCCAAAAATGAAATGCACTTTTCACCGGTGTATGCACTAATATACGCAAGGACAAGGTAAATAAATAAATGACCTGGGCAACTTCTACACGCAAGAAAGAAATAAAAACAAAGCTTGTTTCCAATATATGTGACCTGTCATTACTTAATTCACAAATATGGCCTAAAAGAAGTGTCCAGATTTGCATATTTCTTTTTCTTCCTTTTGAATACTTCATTGAAGAAGTTAAACCTGAATATTAATTGGGGTCACGCATGCACTTTTAAATGAAATCATGCATGAAGATTGAAACTTGAATACTTGCTTTCATTTGCATGCCTACCCAAGTAATGATACACATGCATGCATAAACGTGAATTTCAATATGCCTGAATATTCCGATTTCACATACACTGAAGCTAAAGAAGTTGAATAATTGCTAGGCAACTTCACCCATTTGCACACGTGAAAATGCAAGGCTCTACACTAAAATTTGACACATATTAAAAAGCACGAAACAGACAAAAGAAATGAGTGTCAGGCAATACAAACCGAAACACGGCAGGGGACCGAGCATGTGTATAAAGCAACGAATATACATGTCATGTAGAAATCAGGACCGAGACCTTGCAAACTGAAACATGGTAGTGGACAGACAGAGCATGTGTATGAAACAACTAAATGAATATATATACATGCGTGAACATTTAAGTGGAGTGAAACCAACAGGAGAGTTTTCTGCACTCACGAAATAAAATGGATCAGATGATAAAGCATTTATTTGGACACGCACATTAATTACACGCAGGTATGAAGTGGACCAAAAGTTGCATGCGCTCACGAGTATACATTCAAAAGAAAGGTGACACCTTTGCACGCAAAAGATGAAATAAACAAAAGTGCCGGGCAACTTAGTTTGTACGCAAAAATAAAGTAGCGAATAAAATTAGAAATGTGAGTTTTGTACTCACCTTACATTGTTTCAAAACCGGTTAGCAATTAGGAACCAAAGGAAGCAAGAAATTGAAACCGCCATTACTGGCTTGCATTGTACATAAGCATTAAATGTAGACGTGCTTTAATAAATAAAAGGACACGGCTACAACTTTGAACCAAGAAAACGTGCAAGACATCTAAAATGATGATGGCAGCCCATACAACTTTTCAACTTAGCTTTAGCAAATATGTGACAGCAAAGCCAAGGAAAATGTTCCAACTTGCCTTACAATATAGTGTTTTCAGCAAAGAAAAAAATGCATTTTCTTTTTTGTTTAAAAATGGGCCATTTCTATACCATGTGAAAGGCATTCGAAGTCATTTTTCTACTAACGTTGCAAACGTCTACCTCTCATGTTCAACTTATTATGAAATCATTTTTTGCATAGCAATTTTTTTTTTCAAATTCTATTTAAAATATTTATTACAACGGTAATAAAATCACGGTCGTTACACATCTCCTCCACCGACCACCACCACTTCCTTCCCCACATCATACACGACCAAAACCCTTCCTCCTCTGACCAGCAAGTGCCATGACCATTTCAATAGGAACTTGATGAGTCGACCCGCCTACACGTCTTGCTTTTACTGATGCAAATCCACAAAAACATTGTTAAAACTCCTTAAAAAAGCATGCCTAGCCACCTAGTCTTCATCACCATCACCTTAGATGACCTTGGCCACCTCCTATTGCTCCACCACCACCTTGACACAACCCTAAACATCACCTCCTACCTCTGTCCAGACCTGTACATGAAATGTCTGAACCAAGATGGGACATAGACCGAACCAAAGGTGACCCAAAACTCCTCTATGTTGCCTAGACCCTTCACATTCCTATGTTGTAACTCCTCCACATCTTTAGCCATGATAGCCGTACATTATAGGACCCAAACCTGAGCCAAAGCCACACCAAAACCTGACCTAAAACACCCCCTAGGCCGTGCAAAAGAATAGAGAAAGCAAGGCAAAAGTCGTTGCATTCATCTCTTTTATTTCCTTTTTATTTCAAAGTTATTTCATATCTAGTTGTATTGAAATTGTGTTTGTTTTGATGTTTGTTTTGGATTGTAACACAAGAGTTGTAGCTTGGATTCGCTCTCCACTCAAATCAAAAATCATGCTATTGTGTTTTGGAATCCGTTGTGTCATTTGAATTGATATCTCCAGTGCAAAGAGGTGAGTAATTCTCACCAGACGATGTGTACTTATATAACTAGTAAACTGACACCATTTGAATCTGTAAAATTTATATCATCCTGTTATAACTGTTATATTATGATTATATGATGTTCACCCCTATTGTACACATGTTATATCACCTGTTATTGTTATATGTTGTTAACTGTTCATTTATATCTGTTTATCACACTGCAAGTTCCCTGTTAGTATAGAAATCACTATGGGTTGAAATGATACATACCCGAACGGACTTTAGAATAGGGAAAGATCGTTATGGGCTGAAATGATAAGCCTGAGCGACCTTTAATAAACTTTATTTACTTGGGATTGCAGGTTTGAAATGATAAAACTCGGATTTTCTTTGTAAACTAAGGATTGAAATGATATATATCCGTATCACTTGACCTAGGCTAGAAAATTTTATACAGACCCGTAGTTTATATATTTTTCTAAAATTTTTAAAATATTTTAAAAATGTAAATATTATGATATTTTGATTTAAATTTTATTAAAAATTATTTCTATTAAATATTTGTGATTTTCTACAAATTAAATAAGTGAATTAAGTAAATGGTGAAGTAGAATTTGAAATATAAGCTAATTTTGGAATTTATGATTTTGTTTATAAATGGAATTTATGTAAGGTAAGGTAATATGACAAATTTGATTTAAAAGATGAATTTAATGATCTTTATTAAGTAATAATAATTTTTTTTAAAGTGTTAATGATTTTGTATAAATTAAGATATGAAATAAATGAATATTTAAGCTGAATTTGGAAATATAACTTAAATTGAATTTTTTGGAATTTGTTTAAAAGTGAAATTCTAATTAAGTAAAATAAATGGAAATAAGTTATATTTTGTAAATTTAAACTTAGTTGTTAAGTTAAGAATTTAATTAAAGAAATGAAAATTTAATTGTTTATTTAATTTGATTTTTTGTATGGAAATTTGACTTTATAAAATCATAGAAATAATGGTATTTAAATGATTGTTTTTAAAATGTGAAAATATATGATTTCATAAGTTAAAATGATTTATATTAAAAGTTAATTATGTGTGAAATTGTAAATAAAACTCTGAATTTGATTTGACATCATTTTTGAAATGTAATGTAAAAGATATTACAGCATTTTTAAAATGCTGTAGTTGTTTTAAATGAACTAAAAGACTAATTTGAACTAAAGGTTATTATAGCACTTTGTAAGTGCTATAATTGTTTAATTTAACCAAAGTTTACTTGAAATTAAAAGAAACCTATTACAGCATTTAAGTGCTGTCTTTTGTTAATGAACTGTTTTTAAACATAACATTTCGTAGCATTTTCTAAGTGCTGCGAAAGTTGAATTTTTTTGTTTAATAAATTCAAATGAATAAATGATCTTTGAAAAAGGTTAAATTTTGGAAATCAAATATTTAATTATTAAATATAATGAATTGACTTTAAATGATTTAAATGGAATAGTTGATTTGGGAATACAACTATTTTGAAATGTGATTAAATGGTATTTAAATTTAAATTAAATAAATGATGTTTTGAAATGACATTTTGATATTTTGAAATGAATTTGAAATGATATTAAATATTGGAATGAATAATTGAAGTTTATATTAGTATGAAAAATATTTGGTTTACTTGTAATTTGAATCTATTTAAAAGATATTGGACTTATGAAATATAGGATATTAAAGCTTTGGAATTTATTTTATAATTTGAATAGTTATTTTGTGGATTAGATCTATATTTGAAATCTATAAGATTTGAAATGGTCTATGGAAATTTAATTGAAATAAATGATTGAATTGAATTGAAACTTTGGAAATTGAATACTTGATTTGAAATATAATACTTAAACTTTTAAATGAATTTAAATGAATTAAATTGTTGGAATATAAATTATTTAAAGGTGACTTGAAATGATAATAAATGAATGATATCTTTGAATTTAAAAGGGTATTTAAAGTTGAATATTTGGATTTGAACTCAAATGATGATTTGAAATGAAATTTTGAAAAGATATGATATTTTGATATATTAAAAATGATTTGAAATGAAGTTTTTGAAAGGATATGATATTTTGATATATTGAAATGATTTGAAATGAAGTTTTGAAATGATATGATATTTTAAATATATTGAAATGGTTTGGAATTGATTTAATCTTTATTTTGATAAAGATTTGGATTTGAAATGATATTCTATTTTGAAGTATAAAATATTATTTTAAAATTATAACCACGAGTTATAATAACGATTGGTTGTTAAAGAGACCGGGATCGGATATGGACATACTCTCTGTTGATACCGAAAACCACTTTGACAACTGTGTGCCGTGTCACCTACCATATCGAGCTTTACTACGAGTTTCTATTTGTGTCGTACCTATGGAGTATCTTCTCATAGCCTTGCGAGGTATGCAGGTACTGTGTAGACTATTGGCATATTACGTGTTAAGGTGGAAAATGTAAAGCCTTAACGCTATTTAAAAGTATGTTTATTTTATGATTAGACATTATTATAATAATAGCGAATATTACTACATAGTAGATAGTTTAACGGATCCTTAAAGGATGGGCGATCCCAAGCAACCTTTATTACAGTTCACTTGAGTTGGTTTACATTATATAAGTATATATTGTCCTGACTCGAGGTTTTTGTATTTTGCTTTACGCTCGGGTCAGCCTGAGTTATTCACAGATTTGGATTTCCACTCTCTTGGAGATTTGAATCGCTGGAGATTATCTACTTGTCTTGTCCTATCTATTTCAGTTTCGTTGTTCTACTCAGCTTGTACTTGGTTATTTTATTGAGACTTCTGTTGTACTCTATTTCTTTTGTTATATCTTATGTAACTCTGATATATTTATGTAGTAGCTTCATGAACTACTATTTCTTTTACTTCCGCTGCATTATTTTACTCTGTGTTTGTGATCTGTGATTATATTTATTTACTGTATATTCTAAGATTTGCCAAATTTTATTTACAACGCTGTATTTTGAGCAATTCAAGTCCGACATGTGCAGATGCGAATGGTTGAAAATATCGGGTCATTACACAAGATCTAATCTTTAACTATTTAGACTTCACATTCAAGTCTAATGTCCTTACATATCGAAGCAACAAGTGTGTGTGTACATGATAAATTAACCAATACCAATCGTCACATCACATAATATATTAACTAACATAAAAGTAAAAAATTTCCCAAAAATTCATAGTTTACTCACCAGAAATTCTTTGAAAACTTGACACACTTTGAAATTCGGAAAGCTTGGAAAACCACAAACTCTACTAAAAAATAGGTCAACTTCTAGTCTACTTTTGGACCTTTTTCTCTCGGATTTTGGTAAAGTGTTCAAAAGTAAAGTTTTAGTTAATTCTTTTCTCTATCATTACCAAAAAAAGAATCACTCAATTTGAATAATTTTTTAGGAAGTTATGACCGAAACAACAAGAGGTATGTTCAGACTTGAATTTCTGAGTCCGAAAACACTCTACAAAAAAAAGGAATTTGGCTTATCTGTGCTCAAAATTTGAAAAAGTGATATAAAATAGAATTTTAACTACTAGAATTTAATATGCTTTAAAAAAATGAAAATCTTAATTTGGTGAAGCAGGAGCAAGTTATGGCCGAATGAAATGTGGTAAAAATGGAGGAATTTTGAAACTGAAAAGAGGAGTTTTAAACAAGTTTCTACTAAGATTTTAAATGGAAAGGAAAGAATTTTATAACTTCGAACATGTAAGAGAAGCCATTAAAATTACCTTAGAGCTTATGAATTTAGAAAATGGAAGAGAAAAAATGACAAAATGGAAAAAGAATTTGGAAAAAAATTGTTTTTATATTATGCAAACAAGCGAGATTACCAAAATACCCTTGTACTTACCCACGTCTCATTACACGCCACCTCACCCATGCATCCATCCATGTCCCCTCCTAACACTACATGCATATATGAATATGAGTACCTGAGATTGTCATTATGTCATTTAGTGTCTCTAATGACATGACTTTTAATATTTTAGTTGCCAATGTGTCACATCGATGATTATCTTAACTTAATTAAGTTTGTTAACCTTAATATACATTATTAATCCCACATTATATACTTAGTATATATGTGCACATATATACAAAAGTGTACACAACATTACAAACAATTTTATACGATGAAACGTCGAAAATTCGAAAACAGTTTCCGATCACATCTTCTATTTTTCATTGAAGTGTATATTTTTGTAAAAAAAATTTAAAAACTATTTTGCCGTTATTATTTATTATTAAAAAGAGTTTTATTTCATTATAAAACCACTTATTTGAATATTTAAAATTAATTAAATATTTTCAAATCAAAGCAGTGAAATTCTGGGTCGTTACATTCTTCTCCCTTAAAAGAATTTCGTCCCTGAAATTTCACCTCATGACCTATCACAGAAACCACTTAACACTATACATCAGTCCATATGATGTACACGGATCATTCTTATACAAAATCTGATTCAATCACAACTCAAATACATTACTTTAATTTAGAACTAGTATCGCTTACCCGATTCCACTACAACAAAACTAGTTTTTAACGGCTTATATTCTCAGCGTTCCCGTATGTAATACTATTTTTTTTCAAATGAATTATTTTTCATACAAATGTTAACATATCATTCAGCTTCCAGGTTACTACCCTAAACATTTATGGCCACCTTTCTAATTATTACACTGTAAAAATGAACTACTTTCCCTCGTCTTATTTTCTCTTATTTTCATTTCCCTCGTTAGTTAGTCTCATCCTGCCCTAATCCCTTTTCTTCACTTTCAACGTGCCCTAATTCCTCATTATCTAATTTCGTCGTACTTTAGTTCACTTGTTCAGGTACTTTAATTTATTCTATTCTAATTCATCTTGTTTTTATTGATGTTTAGATTTGATAATCTCGTACTAATTTATTTTTCATTGGAAGGTTGACTATAGAAGTCTTCTTTCGATTCAAACTTTGATTCATACTTCAATTCATACATTTTGGTTCATATGTGGATTTTTAAGTTTTGATTCAGACTTCGATCTCACTGAGGTATGGTAAGTTGAACTGCTTTTCATACACTTTTTTGTTAGGTTCTATGATGATTGCTTAATGAAGCCTAGTTCCTCTTAAAATTTATACTTCTAGAAGTTTTGGAGTAAGTTAGAACTTAAAAATTACAGAAATATAAAGTTCTTAAATGATTATTATTGAAAATACTTTGTCACTTAAAAGATTCACTACTCATTAGTTTAGTTGTTGACTTTTGCATGTGTTGATTATAGCGTGTATTATTTAACGAATATGCCTTAGTCCAAGGTTATCTGAATCTATGATACTATTTTTTCATATGGGTTGAGGAATGATGAATGTTAATTCTTGTAGTAGTGTGATATGAGAGGAATCATTCCTGGATGAATTCATTAGTTTCCGATAATGGTGAGTTGCCTAATCAGCTTCTAATGAACTGGTTTAGACTATTAAATTTGTTTTCGCTGTGAAGTGATTAACATGATTGGATTTTAATTACATTAATTGGAAATTTTTTTCCCCAAAGAGTATATTTTGAAATATTGTTTGTCTAATTTGTTACCATTTGACATATAGTTGAAGTATATGCTAGACCTTCCCATAAAGAGTTTGTCATATACAAACTTAAACCATTTATAGTTTAAAACTAAAGCATCACTTAACTCATTGTGTAATATATGAGCCAGAAACAATTTTATTGAGTCAAGGAAAAATAATTCTTGGTTTTTTAAAAGTTCAATTAAGCATTTTGTAGCAAAATCTTGGGATCATGGTTTATAGTTAAGGAACACGGACCAAGGCATAAGATATTATATGTGCTATACATGCTACGGGATCTGAGTTTGTAATTCAATAATATAATTGATATTTTAAAAATCGTCATCAGTACTATAACCTTTGTAGATATTTATTCTGTTTAATCTTTTGTCCAATTATCCAACCCAAGCAAATTACAAAATGCGCCAAACACTAGAATGGTTTATGAACTAAATTTACTAGTCACATTTTTTTCACTGAACCACTAATCATGTTAGTACATGGTTTTGAACTGAATTCACCAATCATATTAGTATAGGCTTGGTCTTCATATAGTTGTATCAACCATATATCGAATTGAACTGTTATTACTTGGAAGTCCCAGTCTCATTAAGGTATAATCATGATACAAAATAACAAAATTTCTAAAATACACAGCCCTAATAATCACTATAACTTTGCATAAGTAGCTTGTACTTGAGCATGTTCCATTTACACTTGATGACTAGAGGCTACTCAGTGATGGTTTGAACATTGTTATATGAGAATCCATTCAAGTTTGCTTATTTTACATATTCTTCTTTATGCGTGAATATATAACTACATTCTATGTGATTGTGATTGTAGTTAAGACTTATGTATGTCAGTCCTGTATGTCACTTATTGTTGTGTGCATGGAACCAGAAATTACTGTAAATATTAAGTAATATGATTAAATTTAAATAAATTATGCATGAAAAAGAACATATATTATATAGTGGATCAACATATTCAAGAAGTACATATAATAAATGAATATACTATATACATAGTTTCTTCTAATCATTATGTAATGAATTTTTATAGAATTATCATGACCGTTAGGCCACAAATTTATTAAGTGACCCGATATTTCTTAATTGCATCAATTAGACAAAAATCATTGTAGGTTTGAAATTGAATTTGGACAAGAGGACTGAATTTTATTCTTATTAAGTAGTTATGGTCCCATCATTGATTGAGGACAGTTATAACAACTGTTTAAGAAAGTCAACTTGCTTAGACTTACTAAGAAAGTTGACTTGCTTGGACTTATTAAGTAGTTATTTTCCCATCATTTTGTTCTAACTAACCAAAGCTAATGCTTGTTATATTCTTAATTCAAAGTTTATTGTCTAATTGGTTAGCTCAAGCCTAATTATGTCTTTTCTCTTAGATGTACTGATAATAAATCCATGTATATTCTTTAATTAGTTATATGTACTTGCAATTTGCATACTTCATAATAGGCCAAAACGACGACTATAAGATTTTGGAAGGGTATTGCTTATTCTCACATTGTCACTATGGGTAGCTTGTTGAATGCTCGGTTTTAAAGCTTCGAAACAAAAATAAGTAGTAGTAGCAATTATAATAATAACAACAATAATAATTATTTCTGTTGCATTGGGGAAGTAGTTTTTTGGTTGGATTCTAGTATAAAGTGTGAGTGACCTGTATAACGTGACTTTCTTTTTTTCTCTTTTTGTGAGAAAAAGAAAAAGAAAAAACAAGAAGGGAAATCAAATAGTGAAGAAATTCTCATTCTACTGTGAGAAATATAAAATGGTACATTGATTTGAAGTAGATGTATTTACATGAATTATTATCAATATAAATGATAACTTACATAAGTTGTCAGAAATTTCATTAATTGAAGACAGATGTGGTAATGAGAAACGTACAAGTTTAAATGCAGAGATATAACAGAAAACAAAGATAACAACCTAACATACACAAGTTGCTTAAAAATCCAAAATACTTGTTGTTGCTTGTAATAACTTAATGCCACTTAAACTTATTATACTTTTCAGTTATTTTTCTTTTTTACATAGAGTTGGAATGAGACAGATGCATGCTAGGGTATAAAAACCCAAGAAAAGGCTAATTTTTTTTAGAACATTAGGTGTGGGGGAAAGTTATTTTTTTTAGAACATTAGGCATGGCGCTTTTCTTTTTATTGTGCTCCTATATTGACCTTAATTATCATGTATTACATAGATAGAAAAACCTACAATATCAAGTTATGTAACTATGTCAAAATAGGTTTCACATATAGGTTGCCTTGTCCTAGAGAAACATACTTTGGAATTTCAAAGTTTAAAGAGGGTATATAAGAGAAAGGAAAAAAATAACTTATATGCTATATTTTTTTTCATAAAGTTTACTGCCTTTGGCTTATTCAACTACAGTAACAAGTAGTGTAACTTTTACTCTCGTCTGTTTCATTCCCTTACCCCAAAGGAAAGAGGAAAAATAGTATTAAATGTGCCTATATATTAAAAGCTTTAGTTTATTTTCAAACCCTTAAATATTTGGGTTAAGTTTTAGAAATCAATACCGTTTGAAATATAAACTTGATAAAAACTAGTAGGAGGTCGTGAATAGCCAAGAATCTTGTATATGGTTTCTGTCTATTTGTGTTAGGCTTTTGAATGTTATAGTCAGCTTACCATATATGAAACCATGATAAGGACCACTTGTTATTTATGTGTCATCAATAAGATTGTAAATTAACACAAGATTAATCTTTTTTTGAGTGGTTGGTGTTGTATTAATACCTTCGGTGTTGACAAGAATGTGCATAAAGACTTCTGAAATGTTGCTTGAATCATACAAACATCGCATGATATTTTGATTCAATGCCCCTTTTAAACACTATTAAAACTCATTCAAAGACCACTCATTGCAAATCTACTGTCATTTTCAATGTATGTATTCACTTCATTAACAGTTTTTAGACAAATATGGTCTAAATTAAAAAAAAATACATTGCTTGAATATTAGTCGGTGAGCATCAGTTATTTTCTTCAAGAGGTGTAGTCTCTATGTTGCTCTTATGTTGTATGTTATAATTTATTTACTTTGGTTACCATTTTGATGAATGTTGCAATCTAGATTTAAACCAGAAGAGTGGCGAATGCCAAAAAAATGAAATGAAATGGAACCTAGCTATTGGTATAATTAGTCATTGGATAATTTTCTGAATGCAGTTACCAAATTTTTAATCTCATAACATGTATTAGTATATACTTCTTTGTGTTATTAAAGATGAAGTATAACACACTCTTTACTGGTGATAGCTTGGGTTCAAACTTGAAACCCTGTTAAAATTCTTCGTAGGCCATCTTTTTCGGTATTTTTACAAAGAATGGCAACTAGCTATAGCAAAAATAATATCTTGATCCACCAAAACAAAAATTAACTAATTTGATTTGTTTAGCCATTCCTGTAACCTATTTTGCAGCCATTGGCAATACCCATCATCATGTATTTCTCATAATCTTTTATGTAAACATATGCATATATTTGGATTAACATCTCCATTGTATTCAAGTAATTTTCTCATGGCCATGTATTATTATTATTGCAGTTGTTGGAAATGACGTCAAAAATAGTGGCAATGCAATTGATGAGGGCTGTTGTTGGTGGGGATAAGGCCAGCTACAATTGGTATGTGATGCACCATTTTCTCGTCTGGTCTCACAAAACTTTGTCATCGAATGTGGTGATATTTTTTAATTCAGTATGGATGGTTTTTTGTGATATTAAACTATTTTCATATTTAATCTTCCTAAGTGAATGTGGTGATTTTGGAACCATTGGATTTGGTACTGATTTAAAATCAAATAATGTTAACTATTGGATGGGTTTTATTGGTATATAATCCCATTAAACTTAAGTATATTTGGTATATAATCCCATTGCAGAACAGTACATAAAGCCAGAAATATAAATTCAAACTAAGTCAACAGTTCTTTGCAAAGGTTGATATCATAATATTCTGCTCTTGCAGAACACAAAATATCAAAATTGCTTCAATAAGAACAAAGAGAATTTGGAAATCGCACAATTATTATTGTTTGGGTCCAATTTAGGGTGATTTCCTTGTGCTATTTTCAATTATCAAACACTATAAATCATTTTAAATAGTATCGGGAAAACTTCATGGTTTATCAATACTATGTTAGAAAAGCTTGATACAAATTGGCTCAATGAATCCAATAATGTTAATGATTTATAGAAAGCATTTATTGAATAATTCACACTTTGCTCCTTAATAGTATATCAAGGTTGATGTCATAATAATTCACACCTGTTCCTTAATAGCATTTATAGAAAGCTTGATACAAATTATATACTCTCACTTGTATTACCTTGACATCTGTATGGTACTAATATATCACAAATTGTCAATGAAATTTGCTGGGATCATATATTACCTTGACATATGTACAAGTGTTTTGAAAATGTAGTTGCAGGCCTGATTTAGGGGGCATGCTTGCTAGGAAATCCCTTAGGGGAATCATCCTCAACTGTGAAGGCTAACTGCAGGCACAATTTAGTTACATGGATATGTAAGTGTACACGTATGAAGCTACCTCTTTTTAAATGCATGATTCATTTCAAGTATCATTTGGCAGCAAACGTTGTAGTTTTACTTACAATTTTATTTTCTGTGAACAAGTGTAAAAAAACTCATGCATGTAAGAATAGAACTCAAGGAAAATACTTGCAGTCAATCACTATGAATGCTCAAGAAATGGTAGCAAACCACAATTTAATTCACATAACTGAGGACTACAACCACAGAAATTTATAACAAACTACATTAATTGCTAAAAAGTTATTTAATAATGATTGTTTTATAGGTCAAGTTTCAGTATTATGTGCAGAGTCAAATGCTCAATATAGCACGAAAGTAGAAATGACATCCAAACAAAATTGCAACAAAGTGAGTAATTTTCAAGCCTATAATTTTCTAGTTTCCTATCGAACATCTATTCTTTTATTGAATGATGGTTTTTATGCTGTTGGAAACTTAAAATATTATATGATCTTTTTCTACTAATAGAATTGATCAGCTATACAAGTTTAGAATCAACATATGCATTGTAATTACAGATGAAACAAAGTAGACTATGGTTTACTGATATAAATTCTCTGTTGAATTTTATTTTTCTTCTGTAGTCGATGACCTCCTCAAGTATATTTATGCCTTTGCAACTGAGAGGACACATTAGATTTTTCTATATAATTTATATTGCATACATCAAATATATTAGAATTTATCTAACATAACAAAATTTTATGAAATTTAACTAAGCTAACTAAATTATATATCAGAGGCGCACCGTATCAAATGTATTATGGTGTACATGACCATATGAATCCATGTTTTCAACTTAAGTACATCAGTCATCTCTTTACACTCAAATACGTAATTATCCTAAAATAAGCTTTTATGTTTCATAGTTCTATCCCCGTCTTATCCTCTAATTAATGTAGTATGCGATGTCAGTGCTTGTAGGGTTTATTTTTTATAATGAATTTGCTTGATTTTTCTTTCTTTGCTCATGGTTTCTTTCTCGAATACAACTTGGGTCATAACATGAAACATGTGATTAATTTGAACAATAGACTCTTCATACATTGCCTATCTCTTAGACTACCAGTTTTGAAAGCTAATTGGTAGCTTATAGATTGGGTCTCTTATAACACATTGGAAATTCAAAATGCAAGTAGATCTCACAATGTTGCTTCATCAAGTAAGCGTGAGCTCTCCTCTTCATATCCCAAGCTAAATAAAAGGGTTCTTTGAGTAAAAACAAAAAGAAAATTTTGTTTTTATGGTCAAAAATTCATTCATCTCGGCTATTCGACAAGAAAAAGAAAAAACCCACTCAGTGGCTTTCTTTGTCGTATGGATTAGACCAGCTATTGACTTTCGTGCGGGTCGGAACTTACCCGACAAGGAATTTCGCTACCTTAGGACCGTTATAGTTACGGCCGCCGTTCACCGGGGCTTCGGTCGCCGGCTCCCCTGTCATCAGGTCACCAACTTCCTTGACCTTCCGGCACTGGGCAGGCGTCAGCCCCTATGTCTCTTATCCCTAGGGGGTCTTCCTCCACTAGCAGGGTTTTTCGGAAAACTCCTCAAAATGAATTCGACCGCGGAAACGTTCTGATGTGATCGGAAATTAGTCAGATATTTTATTTCTGTTACATTATTAGAATAGACCATAAATCCTATTTAATCATTGGTTGAGAATAAACATTGGGAAACGATCTTTCAAGTGACCTATTGGAACAGGAAAGACTAAACGAGCGTAGCGGGAGAACGGCTACTTATTATCTTGTCCACCACATAACATATGCATTTTAACATAATAGGTGCACTTAGTATGATGTTGGCCGATGATGATGTACATGTGAGCATCGGTCTGTCAGTCAGTTGCCTTCCTTAATAACTATTTGCTCCAACTAAATTTGAAATGTTTATATAACCAATTGTATTTTTATTTATTTTTCTTCAAAGCAGCTACTTAGCACACCCCACTTCAAAACCTCGAGTTTATATTGGGTGCATGAAGTCTGGGCTAGTTCCTTCAAAACAGTACAATCTGAAAAACTTCACATGTTATTTTCTTCTTATACACAACAATAATTTACAAATCACTGTTCTTTTCTTTTCTTTAAATGCAGCGGCATCAAATATTATGAACCAGAACATTGGAAATTCAGACAAGTAGGAAACAAGTACTTCAGACATGCAACGGGACAACTATATGCGATATCCAAAGATTTGGCTACATATATATCAGTAAATAGGTTAGTGTTTTGTAGAATATGGTTCTTCTATTCTAGCTTCTTTTTTTCGGAAAAAAATAAATAAACAAAAATAAACTGTAGATTGATGTTCTAATAGTTGACATTGATTGCTGTAGGTTTAAACAGTCCAAAAAACCACCAAAAAGCATTCCTGAATTCCATTAAAAAAAGTCTATGTAAAGGTCAAAAGTAATCGATAAACTTCTGTTTTGGTCTTTAACCACAACTTGGTCCAATTCCTGCCTCGAATCCACATTATGTTTTTATGATTATTTTTTTGTCAATTAAGTTTAGTTTATTTTATTATGTAGAAATTTACTGCACAAGTATGCCAATGAGGATGTATCTTTAATTCTTGGTTCATAGGTCTCGACGTTGAGCACATCGATGAGAGGAGCCTATGCTGTGGGACACCACCAGGTAATATTTGCTTACATTCCTGAATTCCTGATTTCCATTAAAAAAGTCTATGTAAAGGTAAAAAATAATCGATAAACTTCTGTACTGGTCTTTCACCACAACTTGGTCCAATGTGAATATGGCTTTCAGTTATGAAGCATGCTTTTGGTTCATATGAAGAGAAGTTCAATGCTTTATACAGCAACATACACAAATAAATACATTAAATAAAATATGACTTTCAGTATGTTTCTTATCATCACAGGAACCTATCTTCAAATTATACTAGTTTCATCTTAAAAACTGTCATATTTATGTTTCCATAAGGAAGAATAATTATATAATATATATATATATGTCGTTTTCACCGAATGAGTTCCTGAATCTTGACTTGTTTTGAGGAAATAATTATATTATATATATAATCAATTTAACTGAGTCTCAGTTTCAAGAACTGAGTCCAACTTAAAAACCGAGTCTAATTTTTGAAAACCGACTACACCTATATTAGTATACTGAGAGGACCACTTAGTTAACAACATCAACGACTAGTTTACGTGATTTATAAACAGACCACTTCATACGTCGATAATATGCAGCTTGATTTTACTCCAAGTAAATTACCGAGTTCGTTTATTATTTTTTACTCTACTTCACTTGTAAATGCTACTTGATTTTATGGCATTTTGTATACTTTGTATTAGTCAATCGCCTAACGAAATAATGTGATGAATATTTAGTGTTTGCATTATGAATCCGATTTAACTTTGTGTGCACTTTTTTGATGAATTGATTCTCAAGCATTACTTTTTCTTTAAAGGTAGATAGATGACTGTGATGCAAAAAAAGGTTGCAACGAGTTATGGATCGAAGTTATTTTTGCTGCTAGAACTACTTTTTGGTTTTAACGTATGTACTACTTGCTTTTGTTTTGCTATTGCTACTTGTTCTATATTTTGTTTATGAACTATTGATGATGAACTATTTATGTTTGGTGTAAGAATATTGTGTATTTTGATTATGAAATTTCATACGTTGGTTATCAAATATGTGTCCAAAATGTGGTATTGATACAATATGTTGATTTTGAAATGTGGTATTGATATAATATGCTAATTTTGAAATGTGGTATATATACACATTTTGACTGATGTTTACTGAAATGGAATTTACAGAAAAGTAGAAAAAGCCTAATTGACTTAGCTTTGTATACAATTTAATGGCCTTTTTAAAATGTTGTTAAAACATTCCAAAGCATTTTTTAAAACTCCGTTGAATGTTTTAACGGCGTTTTAAAAATGCCGTTGAATTGTTTTAACAGCGTTTTTTAAAAATGCCGTTAAATTAGACCAAACGCTGTTAAATGATTTCAAACACCAGGGAAACGCTGTAAAAAAGGACATTTAACAGCGTTTATTCCTTGTCATTGTATATCTTTGACATATAACTGCATGTCGATATACAGCGTATGTAAAAACCCTGTTAATAGCTTTTATAGCGTTTTTGAAACGCTGTTAAAGGTCCTGTTTGTTGTAGTGTTCTCTAGTGTGGACTCTAATTAGGCTCCTTGATTAGGAACCTTTATTCTCCTTACATAGTTGTAACTACGATAGAAAACCGTGTCTCATACTAAGAATCTTCATCAAATGCTCGCCGTCAAAAATTGAATAATAGATCCTTGTTTGGAACCGGTGCAAACACCTCAAAGTCATATACTCGAATTTTAGATCAACTATATGAGAAGAAGAAATGATCTACATTCAACTTACACACTTACTTAGTTAGTTCTCCCTAATACCAATTCTATTCCCACTAAATTATTTATGAAAACATTTCATAAACAACTCTTGGTTTTAACTTGGATAACACTTTACTACATCCTAAGGGTATATACCCCTATCTGATTCCACTATTCCATTTTGAATTCATCTCCTTAAGAAAACTCAAGATCCAAATACCCGGTCTTTATTCAAAAACTTTTCAAAATGAAACTCTATATTTTAAATCATACAAATATATCGATATAACCCGAGTAACTCCAAAAGGATACTGAGGAATTGGGTACTACCAAACAGTATCATACACTTCGTTACCAAGAAGGGTAATACTCAAGAGAAGTGCTTACCATCCGAACACATCTCTTCCCTAAATTTTAAGTTATTTTCGAGCCACTCAAACTAGTTAACTTAAAAAAAATTCTTTTATTTCAAAATCCCATTTTTGAAACAATACTTTACAGTTTCCAACAAAACATTTATCACCAACTTACTTTGGATTCGTTCGGGTTGAATTCGTTTGGATTGTAAAATGATAAAGAGAATAATTTACTAAGCGCATGACAAAGTTTGCCTAGGCAAACATCCAATCGTCACTTAGAAGATTATTCCGATCATCACAAAACAATCACAACTCATTCCCCACTTAAATTTCATTCTCAAAATTTCAAATTTTAAATAAAATTGCTTTCAAATACTATTATTATTTTTCAAAATATTGAAAAATCATTTTCCAAAGCATTAGGTTTTAGGTTCTCAAGTTTTCGACCTAAATTCTTTTTAATTAAAAAGACACATTCTTATTAATCCATTTCCAAGTATTTATTTCCAAATATCCTAACCTCTTTTTTTATAAACACCTTTTAATTCAAATTTACCCCCACATTAACATCAAACGCCTTTTAGTCTAATTGTGAAACTAAATTCATAAGGTGTTCATTCCAATGTTTACCTATTTCTATTTACCCAACTCAAATCTTAAAAAGGGAAAGATAACTATACGCACTAACAATAGTCAATGCTCAAACTGGACGAGCATGACTAAACAAACCCTACATGATAATAATAAAATATTATTATCTCTTAGCAAAAACACCTAAAAAATACCTTACTTTTTTTTGAAAATCATTCTTTTATATATAAAATATATTTTTAGGTAAAATTATTTCACTTACCCAATTTCCCAAACAATACTATGTCGATTTGCCTAGTTCAAGTGTTTAGAAACCCCTATCGATATGGGTGTACCTTTCGTATCGACCAGAATTCATAAGACACTTAACCGATAAATCAACATAATACAAAAAAAATTATATCACTAACAAATACACACTCTTATGTAATACACTCAAACTCATAATAAGGCATTCCATTACCTTATCTCTTAATGAGTTACCCCACCAAAGCCAAGGTTCTCGCTTAACCTTGCGCTCTGATACCACATGTAACGACCTGCCTTTTCGAACCCTAGAAGTCAACACTAATACATTCACGATATTCACGTGCCGAACAACTAAGTGCTGAAAAGACAGATTATTAAAGGAAAAAAAGAGATAGAAGATAGAACAAACTAAACAATCACAGAATCTCACAATGCAATGAAATAATATATATATTAATCAACATAGTACTTTACAAAGTCATTTACAAAATGATACATCAGAGTCATACTAAAACAATTTCTAACCTAGGACACTTATATCAGCCTGTCCTTACATAACTGATAAAAGATACATATAATACAGCGGAAACAAAAAAAATAATAACTAACTATTGGTGAAGCCTCCTGCTCCAAGCTCCTCCAAAATGCATCTGTAGGAAACCTGAACTACTTGGCTGCTCGTAAAAATGTGAGCAGCCAAATGTTTTAGGAAAGAAAATAAAAATCCAGGTCAGACATGGGTTGGTGTGATTAAACTCAAAGCAACTGAATTATTACTTTTAACACTCTTTTAAAATCAAAGGTATCTCGTAAGAACATGTCGTAAATAAACACAGACGAGTTTCTACCTTACGATAACCAAAACACTTTTATATAAAAATCCAGTGATATTATAATAATATTTATGGGGTCAAAGTAAAATATTAAAATAGCTGGAATGTTGCATCTCACATTCCAACATATTTGGCATACAACTAAAACCATACAACAATTATTGGAGAGTAGATTCCATACAATGACTAGGCACTGGGATACCACCTATCATAGTACACGTCTAGAAAATTTACCGAGGACCTCACTTGGATCCCCTGCCAACACAATACCGGCCTACCCCTTACTGGATAGTACCAAATATGTCATCATCCCGATTGCTTTGCAATCCTTTTTATTGAGATCTCATGCACAAACAATCCATAATTTGTAGATGTATCTAGAAGGGTGACAACATACCCTAATGGGTGCGACCCACTTAGCCTTGCTGCATCTCTCCTGATTTTCATTCATTCCCGGTTGATAAGGTTTGAGGCTACGTTTTACCTTTTTGAATAGCAATCCCACTTGGAATGCTAACACTGCCATCATGGTATCAATGCAATGCTAGCATTCATCCATACAAGTTGTCCAAGGTAATGAAAAACCGAAGGCACTACTTCTACTACATCCATTTTGGAATCACCCTCAGGACTAGTAGCAAGCATCCCTTGCACTTCAATGCTCCATCTTCGATTCCATATTCTTCAAGATGTCTTCAGTTCGAAATGCTAGAGTTGGATCAAAGTGGTTTTCAAATAACAGATCTGATCCCGGTCTCTTCGAAATAACTTTTGATAATTTCCGGCAAACTCAAACCGGGTTCTTTTTGAAATAAGTAGATAAAAGATAAGAGCGAAGTTCACCTCCTAACCGTTAGTGGACGGATTTTCTTTTCGTTTATCCTAGAATTACAAAACGAATTTATACATAGGGTATAGCACCATCGATGGTAACTTTACCATATATTTCCGTATTTCTCCTAGATATTTCCAAAGTTACGTTTTGGTCCAGATTTGATAGTTGGTTACTTAACTATCAAATAAACTAACAATCGAACATTGATTCAATTCCATATGGGATCCTCTAAGCCTTTATTAATTAATCTTTAATTAATAAAATCACTTTATAAAACTTTATCAAAGGATCTTTTCTAAAACACTTTTCCCAAACCCCTTACATCTCTTTTACTTGGAAAATAATATAAACATTTACCAAAAAGATTTGTAAAATTTTCTTGTAACAACCCACATATTTTACGATTATATATATATATATATATATATATTTTTAAATGTTTTATTTAAATATAGCATTGTTATTTGAATTTAAAGTCTAAAATATGACTTTTTGTAAACAGTCGAATCCAGACTCGAGACCACTTCCATTGATTTTAAAACGACATTTACAACATGTTTGAGTATAAACATCGATATGTTTGGAGTTGATTAGGATTTTGGTATTTTCATTTGGGCTTTGGGTTGGGTTCTAGCCCATTAACCCAATAATAGAACCCAAACTCTTCTACCAAATACCCTAACTCCTCTCCCCTTCATTCATTTTACTCATAATAATTCCTAACACTCAAGCTAAAGGAAAAATGGGAGAAAGAGAGGAGATTAGAAATTCCTAAGCCCTAGTTCTCTTAGGAAATTCAAGTTCTAGTTCTAAAATCAAAGAGAAGCTTAGGTAGGCATCCTCTTCATCTTCTCCATCTCGATCTCTCTTCAATTTTCAGAATTTCCTATAACCTAACTTAGGAAAAACTTTGCCTTTGATAATAGATTGAAGATTCTAGAGGTGTAGTGAAGAGGAATCGGTCTTGCTTTGTTTTAGAGCTTCTCAATTGTTGTTTTTGAGTTGAAAGGTGAGATTTTGAACTCACATCTATGTCTACAACTTTCATTGTTGTTAGGTATGAATTCCAAATATCTATTTCATGTCAAATTGCTTTTAATTTGAATTGATTTTGTGAATTTCCCAATTTTTGGTTTTGAAGTAAAAATTTGTGAAATTCCTACTATGGATGTTTGGACATGTATTTGGGGTGTATCGAAGAGCCTATAGGGCTGGGTTGTCGCTTGGCATAAATCCCTAGCCTCCGTCGCTCGTCCGATCGCTTTCGAATTGATTTGGCCATTAATGGCCTAGGCAAACTGTTGCCTAGTACAGGCAACCAAATGTCTGGTTGTTCTATCCAAACGTCTGGTTAGGGTACCAGAGAAAAAAAAGAGATACGGCAGAAGAAAAAAGGGAAGAGCCCTTGACCAGACAACTGGTTAGACTATACCAGACGTCTGGGGGGGTTCTGGAAAAAAAGGGGAAAAAGAAAAGGAAAATGGCAAAACCCCAGGTTAGACGTCTGGCCGAACCAACCAGACGTCTGGTCTTGTTGATTTTTTCCCATTTTGCCTATTTTTGTGCGAATTTCCATTTTCTTATCGATTTTTGTTGATCTGATTAGTTGTTGTCATTTATTATCGACTTTGACGACTTCTTTTCTGGATTTTTGGGAATATCCATTTGATGGATTTGATATCGATTTTCATGGTTTTAATTCACGTTTTCGAATGTGGATTTTTGGTGATAGATTGTTTTTACAATCATTTTTGTGATTTGTCACTTTAAAATACAAAGATTTTTATACTAGTAGTAATTACTCAAACTCTTTCCCAAAAATGATTTCAACATTACTTTTAATACAAAGCTTGTTTTCAAAACCGTTTTCCAATCTATCAGTATATACAAACCTTTACCTCATTCGTATGAGAAATATAATTAAACGACTTAGCAAAACAAGCGGTATGAAACACTTGCGTTTACTTCGTCGGTTAATTCTTGGACTTGTTCGATTGAAATCTCATAACAATCTTCGAGTGGAAATCTACAATTTGTTCGTAAATATTTAAGTTAAGCCGGTGGTTATGGGACATGAAGCTAAATTCATTTATTTACTAGCTTAATGTAATTTACACTTCTTATTGATCAATGAAGATCATTTGGGATTTTGACTAGCAATGTGCGATGTCTCTTTTTCCGCATGGGGGACTATACCCCGTTCTGTAGAGCTTTGTCTCATTTTTATGTGCCAACGACCCATGGTTTTTAACCATTTTATTGAGTTTGATTCATCGGGCATATCACTATACTACGTCGTTGTTCCGGCTTATTTGAGTTTCAGGTTCATCGGGCGTATCGCTGTACTACATCGTTGTTCTAGATTATTTGAGTTTCTGGTTCTTCGGACGTATCGTTGTACTACGTCGTTGCACCGGCTCTATGGGTTAGTGACCCATAGGATAGCATCTCATTTGTGATACACGTTTTGGTGAGTTTTCATGCTCCCGTTTGTGATAGGCCTCCCCCTTTATGTTTTCTAGATTTCTAATTATTGATTTCTTAGAATTTATGTTTCACCAATTTTTGCGATTTGCATTGATATATTTTGTCAATATTTGAGGTTTGATGAATAAGCTAAAGAATATGATATTCTTTTTGATGTATGAGGATATTTGAGATATTGTATGATTTTTTTTGTTATCAAATGTATACTTATCACAGTATGACATTATTGTTATCATATATTTTTGTCGTATCTCTTATCCTACCTCATCTTGTATGATATTTATAGCTAGATTGATCCGTTTATTATTTTTCTTCTTAAATAATACTCGGGTCAGACCGAGGTGTTTCAGGTGCTTCCACTTGACTTCTTAGCAGGGACTAGCTTTTGACTTTTGGCTAACTACTTTAGCTTAGTAGTTTTTGTTTTTATACATTCGAGATAGAGACTCCTTGATGTATACATATTCTTTTGTCTAGCACTTGTACCTATTCTTTTGTGATGTAGTGAACCTTGTATGACCACTACTTTGATGTACACTTCTATGTGATATATTCATATCTGTTTCTGCCTTAGTGATATGAATATCTATGACTGATTTGTGTTATGCTTATTTTATATTTGTTTCCGAAGGCCTCATAGCCACTGTGTAGTAGATTTGAGTTTGGATTGGACATGTTGGATTTTCTCTTGAAATGAAATGCATGATATACTATCTGACATATCGATTCTCGCTCAAATCAATTATAAAGTTGGTCGCTCCTCAACAACCTTATTCTTTGTACTAATTGACGGCATTACCCAATAGTGTCCTTGGTTAGTGTGAGTATAGAAATGGGGCGTCACAGCTTGGTATCAGAGCCAAACTTCGTAACAATGTAGAATAATCTAGCAAGGATCATTGTCCTAAGTCTCTATTTGGAATCGTGCTTTAGGATTTAATTCAAGTCATAGGACCCGTTCTATCCTATTTTCTTTTATGATGCCTTGTTTTATCAATCAAGTTTGTTTGATATTGATTCTGAGAATAACCTTTTTCCTCTTCTTTCTTTCTTTGTTAAAGGAGAGAAATGGTTAGACCTGGCTGTCCCAGCACCGGTCAATCCAGTGCTACTCCTCAAGAAGGCGTATTCATGTCTGCCCAACAGCTTTTGGATCTTGTAAAGAATGCCCAAGCTGCCGGACCCATTCCAGAGCCTACTCATCCTAAATCCGGGTTTGCACGCTTATGCAGTGATTATACCGATTTGGGTGGAAGACCATTCAAGGGTCCCAAAAGCGTTATAGAAGTCCAAGCTTGGCTTAGAACATGCGATCGCATCTTTTCTCGCATGAATCTTGTGGATATACATCGAGTCCAAGTAGCTTCTAGCGTGCTCTAAGAGAGAGCATTAGATTGGTATGAGCTTTTGGTTTCTAAAATTATTGAAGCGGATCTTACTTGGGAGCAATTCTGGGAAAGGTTCGAGTTAAAGTTTGTGCTGGAAGCTGAAAAAGTAACTTTAGCTCGATGCTTTATTGACCTTGTTCAAGGTGAATCTTCTGTGACAGATTATGTCGCATCTTTTGAATCCCTCTCCAAATATGAGGTCGAGTATATTAATACCCCATTGAAGAAAAATCCGAGGTTCATCTATGGGTTGAATAAGAACCTCAAAAAGCCTTTACTTCTGAAACTAGAAGTGCCTTTCGATCAACTTGTAGATATCGCTCTTCGACTTGAAGAGGCCGATAAAGAAAGTTATGTTGAAGTTGTGGGTACTAAGAAGAACTTCAACAACAACAAGAAGAGACAATTCAATAGTAAATTCAATGGCCGTAATCCCAACAAGAAAGGGAAGAAAGCAACTTCGGTAGCGAAAACTCCTACCTCTAGTCATGAACAATGCTACAATTGTGGTTCTAAGAACCATTATGCAAATAAGTGTCCGAAACCCCTTTATTGTCGCTATTGCAAAAGTTCGAGTCATCTTATATCTTCATGTCCCCTACTTCAAAATAGGAGAGAGGACAGCTGAATGTTGTGCAAGCCCCTAGCAACACTTCTCCTGGTCAAGGTATCCTCATTCTTTACTTGATGGTATTATTATGTTTCATGATCATCCTATTCGAGTTCTTTTTGATATGGGTGCATCTCACTCTTTTATATCAAAGGAACTTGTTGATACTTTGTCTTTAAATGTTATTGGCTTGATGACTTCACTGAGAATTGCAAATCCGGTTGGTGGATCCGCAACACTCAGTTTATTTTGTAAGGATGTTGAAATTATTCTATGTGATTATGCTTTCCATGCCGATTTGCATGTTATGCGTTACTTAGGTTTCAGAATGATTTTGGGTATGGATTGGCTTAATTGTTATGAAGCCCACATCCTATGTCCCAAGAGGACTATCCACCTACGACATCCTCAATCTGTTAAGTAGATTTCTATTGTTCTTAAAGATTCAGATTCCAATTCGGTAGCATTCTTATATTCTCTAAATCCACATGATGACGATAATGATGATGAGGAAGATGTCATTTCCCTCATTCACGTTGTTCGTGAATTTCCTGATATATTTGTGCCGTTTTAGGATTACCCCCTAAGCGAGCAATTGAGTTCAGAATTAATCTAATCCTTGTAGCTCTACCTATCACTCTTCCTCCTTATCGTATGTCCAATAAGGAAAATGAGGAGATGCATAAACAATTATCCGAATTGGAAGCAAAACAGTTTATTCGATCTAATTCCTCTCCTTGGGGAGCTTCAGCTATCTTTGTGAAGAAATCCGATGGTACACTTAGGCTTTGCGTTGACTACCGCAAGCTTAATGATCTCACCATCAAGAATAAATATCCCTTACCTTGGATTGATGATCTATTCGATCAACTTAGCGGTGCTAGAGTCTTTTCACAGTTAGACTTAGCAACAGGTTTTCATCAGCTTCGAATTGCAGAGGATAGTATTCCTTTGATGTCGTTCCGAACTCGTTATGGATCTTATGTATGGCTTGTTATGCCATTTGGTTTAACGAATGCTCCAGCCTATTTCGTTTACCTTATGAATCGAGTTTTCAAAGACTTCCTTGATCGATTTGTTCTCATCTTTATCGATGATATTCTTGTTTATTCTAAAACCGAGAAAGAGCATGAAAAACATCTTCGGATTATGTTGGAAACTCTTAGGAGCAATCAATTGAAAGCAAAATTTTCTAAGTGCCACTTTGGGCAATCCCGTTTGAAATTTTTAGAACATATTATTTCTAAATCCTGAATTTTCATGGATCCTTCAAAAATTGAAGCAATTCAAAATTGAAAGAGACCGGAGAGTGTGACGGAAATTCGTAGCTTTCCTGGATTGGCGGGCTATTACCGTTGGTTCATAAAAGACCTTTCTAAAATTTCCGTGCCTCGTACTAGTTTGACAAAGAAGGGAGTTAAGTACATTTGGTCAGACAAATGTGAAGCTACTTTCCAGAAATTAAAAGAACTCATTTCCGATGCTCCTATTCTTGTGATTCCCGAAGGGAACCAAGACTTGATTGTTTATACCGATGCTAGTCGTATTGGTTTGAGAGCCGTTCTCATGCAAACGGAGCGTATTATCGCTTATGCTTATAGGCAATTAAAGCCTGCCGAGACTATATATTCCACTCATGATTTAGAGCTCGCGGCCATTGTTTTCGCCCTTAGAATTTGGCGTCATTATCTTTTGAGAGAGAAATATGTTCTCTACACCTATCATAAATCTTTGAAGTATTTGTTCTCTCAAAAGGAACTTAATTTGTGTCAACAATGTTGGCTCGAATTCCTTGCATCTTATGATCCTGATATTCTTTATACTCTCGGAAAGGGAAATCGTGTTGCGGATGCCTTTAGTCGTAAGTAACAAGTAGTTGTTTCCATAATGATATCTGAATGGAATGATCTCGAGACTTTGTTCACTTGTGAGATTCGAGATCGTGAATCCGATTCATGTTCATCTCTTGTTTTATGTCGCCTTGAGGCTCATCCTTCTCTTTTAGACCGCATCCTTGAAGCTCAAAAGCAAGATTCCGAATTGGCTCTTCTTAGCCAAAGTTGTAGGGATAAAAATAAGGTTGATGGTTTGAAAGACTTTGATATTGATGCTCGCGGAGGCATTCGAAAATTTGGTGGACTTATTGTGCCTAATATTAGTGATCTCCGTAAAGACATTTTAGAAGATTCTCATCGTTCTAAATTTACCATTCATCCCGGTAGTAGTAAAATGTACGCGGACATGAAGCGACTTTATTATTGGGATGGAATGAAATCTTAAATTGCTAACTTCATTAAGCGTTGCATGACTTGCCAACTCATAAAGGCCGAGCATCAAAGGCCCGGTGGGTTATTGTAACCTTTAGACATTCCCGTTTAGAAGTGGGATCAAGTTTCCATGGACTTTACTTACGGTCTTCCCCGTTCTCGTTTGGATCATGATAGTCTGTGGGTGATTGTAGATAGACTTACAAAATCCGCCCATTTTATTCCCGTTCAGTCCAACCGGACCGTACCTCTTTTGGCCAAACTCTATGTTAAAGAAATTGTTAAATTGCATGGAGTTCCTACTTCTATTGTTAGCGATCGTGGTCCATTACTTACCAGTGGATTTTGGAAGGGTCTTCAAAAAGCTTTGGGAACAAAGCTTAATTTTAGCACCGCTTATCATCCTCAGTCCGATGGACAAACAGAGCGTGTGAATCAAACTCTTGAAGATCTCCTTCGTGCATGTGTTCTTGATTTTGGTGGAAGTTGAGAAGATCATATTTCTCTTGTTGAGTTTTCCTATAATAATAGCTTCCAATCTAGTATTGGTATGGCACCTTTCAAGGCACTCTACAGAAGGCCATGTCGATTTCCTTCGTGTTGTCTTGAAGCCAGTGAGAAGCTAGTTTTAGGTCCAGATTTTATTCGTGATGCCGTAGAAAAGATTGACTTTATTCGTCATAGGATGAAAGAAGCTCAAAGTAGACAAAAATCCTATGCCGATAACCGAAGAAGGAATTTGGAATTTTCTGTGGGAGATTTGGTATTCATTCGTGTTTCACCTATGAAGGGTGTTGTGCGTTTCAGTCGATCGGGAAAATTAGCACCTCGATATATTGGCCAATTTCCCATCACCGAACGCATTGGTTTCGTGGCTTATCACATTTTATTACCGATTCAATTTTCCGCTATTCATGACGTATTTCATGTCTCTCAACTACGGAAATGCCTTAAAAATTCCGATTCAATTCTTGAGCCCGGTGTTATTGAAGAAATTGAAGTTTCATCTAATTTTACTTATGAGCAACATCCTATTCGTATCATTGCTTCAGAGATTAAATGCCTTCGAAATAAAGATGTTCTGCTTATGAAAGTTCAATGGTTCGCAAATCCTAAGGATTGTTCTTGGGAATCCAGAGAATTCATCGAGCGATTATATCCAGACTTACTCTCTCATGCTCCTTAAGGTGAACTTCTCACTTCAAAATTTTCTTTTGTATTGTTATGCCTTAGAATGGTTGTTACTCTTAATTTTCTTCTTAAAGTATTGCGAGGATGCAATTTCTTTAAGGAGGGGAGTCTGTAACAACCCGCATATTTTACGATTATATATATATATATATTTAAATGTTTTATTTAAATATAGCATCGTTATTTGAATTTAAAGTCCGAAATGTGACTTTTTGTAAACAGTTGAATCCGGACTCGAGACCACTTCCATTGATTTTAAAATGGTATTTACAACATGTTTGAGTATAAACATCGATATGTTTGGAGTTGATTAGGATTTTGGTACATTTGGGCTTTGGGTTGGGTTCTAGCCCATTAACCCAATAATAGAACCCAAACTCTTCTACCAAATACCCTAACTCCTCTCCCCTTCATTCATTTTACTCATAATAATTCCTAACACTCAAGCTAAAGGAAAAATGGGAGAAAGAGAGGAGATTAGAAATTCCTAAGCCCTAGTTCTCTTAGGAAATTCAAGTTCTAGTTCTAAAATCAAAGAGAAGCTTAGGTAGGCATCCTCTTCATCTTCTCCATCTCGATCTCTCTTCAATTTTCAGAATTTCCTATAACCTAACTTAGGAAAAACTTTGCCTTTGATAATAGATTGAATATTCTAGAGATGTAGTGAAGAGGAATTGGTCTTGCTTTGTTTTAGAGCTTCTCAATTGTTGTTTTTGAGTTGAAAGGTGAGTTTTTGAACTCACATCTATGTCTTTAGCTTTCATTGTTGTTAGGTATGAATTCCTAACATCTATTTCATATCCAATTGCTTTTGTTTGAATTGATTTGGTGAATTTCCCAATTTTTGGTTTTGAAGTCAAAATTTGTGAAATTCCTACTATGGATGTTTGGACATGTATTTGGGGTGTATCGAAGAGCCTATAGGGCTGGATTGTCGCTTGGCATAAATCCCTAGCCTCCGTCGCTCGTCTGATCGCTTCCGAATTGATTTGGCCATCAATGGCCTAGGCAAACTGTTTCCCAGTACAGGCAACCAGACGTTGGTTGGTCTATCCAGACGTCTGGTTAAGGTACCAGAGAAAAAAAGAGGTACGGCAGAAGAAAAAAGGGCAGAGCCCTTGACCAGACGTCTGGTTAGACTATACCAGACGTCTGGGAGGGGTTCTGGAAAAAAAGGGGAAAATGAAAACAAAAATGGCAGAACCCTAGGTCAGACGTCTGGCTGAACCAACCAGACGTCTGGTCCTGTTGGTTTTTGCCCATTTTGGCTATTTTTGTGCGAATTTCCATTTTCTTATCGATTTTTGTTGCCCTGATTAGTTGTTGTTAATTATTATCGACTTTGATGACTTCTTTTCTAGATTTTTGGGAATATCCATTTGATGGATTTGATATCGATTTTCATGGTTTTAATTCACGTCGTCGAATGTGGATTTTTGGTGATAGATTGCTTTTACAACCATTTCTATGATTTGTCACTTTAAAATACAAAGGTTTTTATACTAGTAGTAATTACTCAAACTCTTTCACAAAAATAATTTCAACATTACTTTTAATACAAATCTTGTTTTTAAAACCATTTTCCAATCTATTAGTATATACAAACCTTTACCTCATTCGTATGAGAAATATAATTAAAAGATTTAGAAAAACAAGTGGTATGAAATGCCTGCGTTTACTTCGTCGGTTAATTCTTGGACTTGTTCGATTGAAATCTCGTGACAATCTTCGAGTGGAAATCTACAATTTGTTCGTAAATATTTAAGTTAAGCCAGTGGTAATGGGACATGAAGCTAAATTCATTTATTTACTAGCTTAGTGTAATTTACACTTCTTATTAATCAATGAAGATTATTTGGGATTTTGACTAGCAATGTGCGATGTCTCTTTGTCCGCATGGGGGACTATACCCTATTCTATGCTTCATCTCATTTTTATGGGCTAACGACCCATGGTCTTTTAACTGTTTTATTAAGTTCGGTTCATCGGGCGAATCGCTGTACTACGTCGTTGTTCCGACTTATTTGAGTTTCAGGTTCATCGGGCGTATCGCTGTGCTACGTCGTTGTTCCAGATTATTTGAGTTTCAAGTTCTTCGGACGTATCGTTGTACTACGTCGTTGCACAGGCTCTATGGGTTAGCGACCCATGGGATAGCATCTCGTTTGTGATACACGTGTTGGTGAGTTTTCATGCTCCTGTTTGTGATAGGCCTCCTCTTTTGTGTTTTCTGGATTTCTAATTATTGATTTCTAGAATTTGTGTTTCATCAATTTTTGCAATTTGCATTGATATATTTTATCAATATTTGAGATTTGGTGAATAAGGTAAAGAATATGATATTCTTTTTGGTGTATGAGGAGATTTGAGATATTGTATGATTTTTGTTATTATCAAATGTATACTTGTCACAGTATGGCATTATTGTTATCATATATTTTTGTCGTATCTCTTATCCTACCTCATCTTGTATGATATTTATAGCTAGACTGATCCTTATTATTTTTCTTCTTAAATAATACTCGGGTCAGACCGAGGTGTTTCAAGTGCTTCCACTTGACTTCTTAGCAGGGACTAGCTTCTGACTTTTGGCTAACTACTTTAGCTTAGTAGTTTTTGTTTTTACGAGATAGAGACTCCTTGATGTATACATATTCTTTTGTCTAGCACTTGTACCTATTCTTTTGTGATGTAGTGGATCTTGTATGACCACTATTTTGATGTACACTTCTATGTGTTATATTCATATCTGTTTCCGCCTTAGTGATATGAATATCTGTGACTGATTCGTGTTATGCTTATTTTATATTTGTTTTCGAAGGCCACATAGCCACTGTGTAGTAGATTTAAGTTTGGATTGGATATGTCGAATTTTCTCTTGAAATTAAATTCATGATATACTATCTGACATATCGTTTCTCGCTCAAATCAATTATAAAATTGGTCGCTCCTCAACAGCCTTATTCTTCGTACTAATTGACGGCATTACCCAGTAATGTCCTTGGTTAGTGTAAGTATAGAGGTGGGGCGTCACATTTCTCTTCTCACGTTCCATATTAAATGGCCAAACCATTCCCTTTTCAAAACATCACTTACTATAAAACTCGTTCACTTTATAAAGCCCATTCACTTATTCCTTATAAAAATTCTTTTATAAGTTCACTTCACATTTCAAACCTCTTTACAATTTTTCAAACTTGATTTAAAACGTCTTTCAAAAATATCTAAAATGATTTATAAAATCTTTTTATATTTTTACAACTATTTAAAAATCTTCCTTCATAATTCCTTTATAGAATCTCCTTTATAAAATATCATTTTCAAGATATCATTTGTAAATCACTTTAGGTAAAACCTTTTATTTAATTAACCCCTTTTTAAAAACAAGATATTATTTAAAAATAACTTTATAAAATAAATAAAATTTATAAATCATTTATAACCTTTACACCCAAATTGATTAAAGAATTAAAGCTAATTCAAAAACATACTTTAGTAAATTCAAAAAGAGGCTTAGCAATCTCAATGGTACTAATTTAAGTTACTATTCAGTTTCCATTTCAATTCACTTAACAGTTATTTACATAGATCAACATATATGTAAATACACTCATATCCAAATCAAGGAATAACATGTCAATATGAACTAACAAGCATGTAAATATCCAAATAACATAATAACAGGGTGATGATTTATCCTACTGTAACGACCCGGAATTTTGGTAATTAGTTTTGAACATTTAATTTATTTTTAAATGTTGAATTTTAATTATAAATTGATTTTGAACATGGAAGAATCAATAAAATAGTTAAGATTTCAAATATAGCGATTTAATGGATTGGCTGAATAGTAAATTAATAATTGAAAATTGGGATAATATGTGAATTGGGAATAAATGGACATGAAAACGATTTCTAAAATTTATTTAAATCCTATTTGGATTAGAACTATAATATGGACTTTTGAATGAAATCAAAAGTCGATAAGTTAGAAATTGGAAATTTATATATTAATTTAATAGTGAAAATTTATATATGGAAATAATGTAAATAATTGAATTTTGATTTAATATAAATCTGAATGATTTCTAATACGAATATAAATTCTATTTGAATTATAATGAAGTTAGTAAGTTCTAAAAATTTGAAAATTTTAAAAGATTTCGACGATTTTGAAAATCGCTCGATTAAATCCACGCGTTAAAATAGCCTTCTGAGGCACAATCTTGGAATTCGACGAAACCAGTTCCATTGGATCTACAATAGTGTATTTTTATCGGATTTCAAATTTCGTAGCATTTGGAGTTACCGTTTGGTCGTACGGGATGGAAACGCATTAAAATGAATATCGAAAATTTAATATTTTAATTCGATTCAAAATGCTATCTTTCACATACGATCGAATTAGGCCCCGAAACTTGTTCCATTGTGTTCGAAATAGGGTTAAAACATTATAAACGCCAGGCGGCACGTCTCGTTTGGAGTTCGTTTGAAAAAACATGAAAATTTTGAAATATATTAATAAAATAATGTTGTATACGTATATAAATACGTGCAAAACAGTAAACCCTAGCCGGTGTTAAACGTAGCTACCACATTTTCGTTCACTGGCCGAAACACTCTGATCTACTTCCCTCGATTTCTCCTAATCTATCAACAATTATCAAAAGTTTTCAACTACAAAGTTGTAAAGCGCATTGAGATCTATCGATCCAACGGTGGATCTTAGTTATCGTCGTCGTTTGGAGCTAGAAAATGGTCGTGGAGGTCACGAGGTCGTGCATATTTTTCTGAGCAAAGGAGAGGTCAAGTTCAACTAGGTTTAGGGTGGAGGTGTAGCTCGTGAGGGGCGTTCGTTTGGCAGTCACTGATTATCATCTAGATGATCAAAAGAAGGCAGTGATCAAATCATTAGATGATGAAGATGGGTTCGAACAACCCTGAAACGATGGACGAAGGGAAAGAGGGAAATTAACATGCGACCTTGATTTCCTTAAGCATTTCCAACATGCCCGATTATCTGAGGTTAAAATAGAAAAAATAAAAAGATTTTTATTATATAAATTTATATTGAAAATTTATAAAATGCATATCTTCTCCGTACGTGCTCAAAATTGGATGAAACAAGCGGTGCCGGAATCGCAGCGACGAGCACTACGCTATGGAGCAGATCCGTAATCGATCGGAGCTAACGAAAATTTTAGGTTAAATCGAACGTGTTCGATTTAATTTAAAATTTGAGTGTTTGGCGAATTAAAAATCAAGGTGAGTTAATCTCACTCAATTTTGGACTGCTGGCTTTAATTTTAAATAGATAAAATTAATTTATGATTGATTGGTTAAATTGATGCAATTTTTATCAGTTGAATGTGATATTATATATAGTAGTATATATATATATTGGAGTGATTGATATTCCCGCATATATATATAGCGGATGAGACCCTTTGCGCCCCGCATAATAGCGGATGACCGTATATACCGCGATATTCCACCTCGAAGCAAAATTGGTACTTTTATGTTGTGCTAACATCTGTGGATGCAGGAAATAGGTTAGAGGGATCCAACTGGATTCCTCAAAAATGTTGAATATAATTTCATATATAGTGATATATGTTTTGTTGGAATAATTTATGATAGATTACCGTGGGATTTATATTGATTGGATGCTAGGGTTGTTTGGCCTTGATTTTTGGTACTTTAAATTTCCAATAAAAAATATGGTTTATATTTGGAAGAATTTAAAAAAGGGTTTTGAAGTAAAATGGTTATAAAAATTTTTGGGGTAATTAATTGGATAAAATAAATGGTTTGGAAATTTGTACTTAACAAATTCGAGATATTGTAGATAGGGATTTGGAATAAATTATATAAAGGGTTTTTAAATAATAAGTTTTTAAGTGGCACTTGTTTAAAAATAAAGGATGTTTAAAAATAAAGGATGTTTAAAAATCGAGATTTTTAAATAAATTGGGAGAATAGAAGTGAATTCGGAAATAAGTATAAAATTGGTTATACTGGAGTTCAAGTAAGATTTTCCAAATTTACGGAGTGAAATTGGAATCGAGAAATTGGGCTTGTTTTAAAAAAAGGATTTTTTTAATTATTAGCTAAGTAACTTAAAAAGTGTTAAAATATTCTGGAAATTAGTTATTTAATTATTTTAAAGTTTTTAAAACATATTTAAATATAAATTAGATACCTGATAAAGATTGTTAAAGATTTATTATTTAAAAATTAGTCAACATTGTTGTTTTAAAAAGATGAATTATTAAATATTAATATAGCTTTGTATAATAACTTTTGATTAAGTATATTTTGCCTGGATTTAACTTGGAAATTTATTTTAGAAACTTATAAACATTATTTTGAGATAATTATTAAATAAAGTTTTTTTTAAGTAACGGTATACTCGCGTGGCTTATTCGGAGGCAGTGAGTGCCTGAAGTTAAGTCTTGGATTTCTCTAGAATAGAGACGTAATCATTGAGCCGTGATCCATGGTTTGATACCACAGTGGTGCTTTCCACATTATTTTAAAAGGGTTTTCAAATATTTTTGGAAAGATACTTTGTGAATATACTGAATTCGATAAGACAGGTACATGACCTTTAATAAAGAGTTTTAATTTATTTAAAATATGAATTAAATAAGATTTGATGTTATCAGTGGAAAATGGAATATTTGGTTGAATTGATTGTTTATTTAATAGTTAAATAACCGACCATCAAATCTGGACCCAAATATAACTTTGTAAATAACTGGAAGAAGTACGGGGAATATATGGTACAGTTACCGTTCGAGGTGCTATACTGTACGTGTAAACTCGTTTGTTTACTTCTAGGACATTCATAAGGAAATCCGTCCATAATGGTTAGCAGGTGATCTCTGATCTTATTTTCGTCTGTTTATTTTCCAAAGAACTAGGGTTGAGTTTACCGGAAATAGCGAACGTTGTTTCGAAGAGACCAGGATCAGATTTGTTATCCGAAAACCACTTCGATCCAACGAGAACGTTTTCGATATGAAGACAAGAGCATGGAGTCGAAGATGGAGCAGTGAAGTGCAAGGGCTAATCGCTACTAAACTTGAGGGTGATTCAAAAATGGATGTAGTAGGAATAGTGCCTTCGGTTCCGTTTGGACGGAACATACTTGTATGGATGAATGCTATCAGAACATTGTCATTGGAAGACAATGAGCATTCTAAGTGAATATTCTTAAAAAGTTAATCGTAGCATATAGCCTCATCAACCGAGAATGACTGAAAATCAGGGGAGATGCAGCAAGGCTAAGTGGGTCGCACCCAAGTAGGGTATGTTTATCACCCGTCTAGATAGATATTATTTTATTACTATGATGTATGGAAGGAGCTCGAAAGAGGGTAGGAACACCCGACATGATAGCATATTCGGTCTATCCAGGTTAGAGATAGTCCGGTCTTGTGTAGTAGGGGATCCTGGCGTGGTCCTATGTACAGTGTTTCTAGACATGTACTGTGACAGGTGGTACCCCAGTGCCTAGTCATTTAGTTGGAACCCATTCTCCAATAAGCACCGTACGGTTTTGATTGTGCCCAACTATGCTGGAACGTGAGATGCAAGCATTTTAGCTATTTGAATAAGTATTTGTACTTAGACACTATTATAATATTAGAGGATTTTGATATGAAATGTTTTGGTTATCGTAAGGTAAAAAACCATCGTGTTTATGTGTGACGTGAACCTTTGATTTTCAAAGGATTTTGAAAACTTTAATAATCCAAATTGAGTGTGTTTTCTCACGCTGGTTTTCCAGACTGACTCGGGTGTTATTTTATTATAATGCTCGGGTCAGGCCGAGTATTACAGGTTCAAGTTAGGATGTTATGGAGCTCAGGAGACGAGCTGGAGACCGAGACGTATTCTCGTACTTGTTTATTCCGCTGCAGTGTTTTTTTGAAATTACCAGCAATGTGTGAGGGCAGGTTGTTATAACTGTCCAGGCTGGTAATTATTGATTTGTGTACTCTGATGTGTGATGTGTATATTACAGCTTTTGATTTGTGTAAAGTACTATTCATACTGTATGTTGTTCAGTCCACTATGAGATTCTGTTTTGTTTAGTTTCTTCTTCTTCTAGCTACTTTCTTTTCCCCCAACAATCTGTCTTTTCGGCACTCGATCGTTCGGCATGTTATACGATGAGCATATTTATGTCGATTTTCGAGGGTCGAAAGGGCGGGTCGTCACACCTGCTAACAGATGTCCAAACATTTTAACCAGTTTATAGTAGAATAGTGATTTATTCTACTAACACATGTCCAGACAAACAACCAAACAATTTATAGCAGAACTGGGATTTATTCTGTTAACATATGTCCAAACAACCCATCAAACAAAAAATCAAATTATAGCAGAACGGGGATTTATTCTGCTAACACATGTCCAAATAACCCAACCATCAACATTATAACTCATTCACAATTATATGGTTTCTTAATGGTATTGACACTTGAATCACTTGTATTCAAACCATCTTTGAAAAAGATGTTCTGTTGAACCATTTTACTTTTGAAAACCAAAGGATTTAAAACTTTTAAACTGTTTTAAAAATAATTAATTAAAATTTAAATCCTTATTTAAATTATAATTAATTGTAATTGAATCTTAAGTTAATTTGGTTAAATAGTTAAACAATAATTAACGATTAAATAAACACAAATTAATCCTTTATTAATCATTAAATAATTAATTAAACCGTCATTAATAATTAAATGTTAATTAATCTCAATTAATTAATTAAATAATATTTAATTAAACTTAAACAATAAAGTAAACCTTTAATAAATAATTTATTATAAATTAAATCTTTAATCAAATAATTAAACCCTTGATTAATAACTAATCCTATATTTAATTATTGATAAATTAAATATAAATAATTTACTTAACCCATACTTAATTAACTTAATTAATAATTAATTAAAATAAATCTTAACTTTAAAAGATAATTAATTAAGAACTAATCTTTATTTAATTAAAGTTAATAAACCTTGTAAACATTTAATTAATTACCAATTACTAAAACCTAATTAATTAACAGTTAATTATTAAATCCTTAATTAACTTTTAAAAACATTAATATTTTGTTTATAATATATTCACAAAACAATTTGAAGTATAAAAACCAAACTTTGCAAAAATCGAAATTTTAAGCGAACTGCATCCATAGCGACTATCGCTATGGATACCCATAAGCTTTAACTTGTTTCTATCCTTCTTTTAAAAACTTTACCTTAAAGCTAACTAACTTTCTAAAAACAAAAATAAGTATTTTGAATTAAAACAAGCTTAAATCTAACCAAATATTCGATTTTAAATACTAAAACCATAACTTTCTTACACAAGATTCCTAATTCTCCAATACCCTACAAAGGTACCAACTTCTTCTTAGCTTATACATTACATACCCAAGTCCACACACAACCATAACATCCAGGATAATATCATACCACAAACATAAGCAAGATCTAATTTTTAACCTTTTAGACTTCACATTCAAGTCTAATGTCCTTACATATCGAAGCAACAAGTGTGTGTATATATATAACCATCACATGTTAAATTAACCAATACTAACATCACACCACACAATATATTAACTAACATAAAAGTAAAAACTTTCTCAAAAATTCATAGTTTACTCATCGGATATCCTTTAAAAACCTGACACACTTTGAAATTCGGGAAGCTTGGAAAACCACAAACTCTACTCAAAAATAGGTCAACTTCTAGTCTACTTTTGGACCTTTTTCTCTTGGATTTTGGTAAAGTGTAAAAAGGAAAGTTTTAGATAATTCTTTCCTCTATCATTACAACAAAATAATGACTCAATTTGAATAATTATTGAGGAAGTTATGGCCGAAACAATAAGAGGTATTTTCGGACTTGAATTTCTGAGTCCGAAAACACTCTGCAAAAAATGGAATTTTGGCCTATCTATGCTCAATTGAAGAAGTGATCTAAAAGAGAATTTTAGCTACTGGGATTTAATATGCTTTTAAAAAAGGAAAATCTTAATTTGGTGAAGCATGGATTAAGTTATTACCGAATGAAATGGGGTAAAAATGAAGAATTTTGAAATTGAAAAGAGGAGTTTTAAACAAGTTTCTACTAAGATTTTAAATGGATAAGAAAGATTTTTATAACTTAGAACATGTAAGAGAAGCCATTAAAATTACCTTATAGCTTATGAAATTAGAAAACGGAAGAGAGAAAATGGAAAAAGAATTTGGAGAAAAAATTGTTTTTATAATATGCAAACAAGTGAGATTACCAAAATACCCTTGTACTTTACCCTCCTCTCATTACACGCCAGCTCACCCATGCATGCATCCATGTCTCCTCCTAATACTACATGTGTTTATGAATATAAGTACCAGAGGTTGCCATTATGTTATTTCGTCTCTCTAATGACATGACTTTTAATATTTTAGTTGCCAATGTGTCACATCGATATTATCTTAACTTAATTAAGTTTGTTAACCTTAATATACATTATTAATCCCACATTATATACTTAGTATACATGTGCATATATACACAAAAGTGTACACAACATTACAAACAACTTTGTATGATGAAACATCGAAAATTTGGAAAATAATTTCCGGTCATATTTTCTGTTTTTTCATCGAATTATATATTTTTGTAAACAAAATTTAAAAACTATTTCACCATTATTATTTATTATTAAAAAGAGTTTAATTTTCATTATAAAACCACTTATTTGAATATTTAAAATTAAATATTCGCAAATCAAAGAAGTGAAATTCCGGGTCGTTACGAAATTATTTTAACTTTATATAGCATGTGTTATTATAATATTAGTGTTAGATCTAGGCTAGTTAGAAGAGGGTAAATAAGATAGTTTTCAAAAAAATTCGTTAATTTAGATCTTGTTGGGCTTAATAAGGTCTAAATTGATTTTAGATCTAATCTAAAATTCGATTTAAATAAAACCATATTTAATTTAATTAACTGATTTGAATAAATGATGGATATATTAAATATGTTATATATAGTTTATGAGTATATCACAATATACTCGTGTGTATATAATGTGCACATGCAACAAGATATGGATTACATGGTTAAATATATACATAGATAGATGCTGGGATTTATATCTACTATGTATACACTTTACTTCTACATATATATTAACTGCTTGAATAAAACACTTCATAGGTAAAAATATGTGTGTGTATATGTATATAAATACCTACGTTTATGTATACTATCAAAAATATAAATAAAAATATTTACAAACAAATATAAAACAATATTTGACTTAGTCGTCAATTTAAAATTTCAAATTCAAAACATATAGTTTGACTTAGTAAACAAGGTTCAAATTTAAAGCCAATTCTAAAATTTAAAATTTGAATTTTCAAAATATCATTATTTGTAGTTTATGACATTTTAATGATATACATATGTATTAATAAAATTAAAATTTGAATTTGAAAATAAATATGTTTTAAAAGATATACATATAAATATTTCCATTAATTAATTATAGTTATATAATATGAAAGTATATATATTAAATATAAATATATATAATTATTATATAAATGTGTAAACTCAAAATTTTTATATGTATATAATTTCGACCATAAATTTTTTTAAACCGATAATGAATATTTTATTATTCATAAAGTGTAATTTCAAAAACATTGTATTTAATTATATAATATGTGTATATTTATATTATATAAATTACTATGGTCGAAAGTAAAATTTAATTTGATTTTTATACTAAATTTCTAAAAGATTTTAATAAAATATATAACTTACAAATATATAAGTTTAAAATCATAGTATTATGTTTAATCAATCAAACACTATTATATACATTATAAAAATACATAAATAAAAATAAATGAAAAATTCGTTTTTTAATTATGGTCCAAAACATTTTACACAAAATATATTTTTATTAATTATACCAATACTATGATGAATCACATACATTGTAACTATTATATAATTAAATTGATATAAATTGGTGGGCTACAACATATTTAAAAAATGATAAACGATATATTTGATCTGCAATGATTATATATATATATATAATTAAATTTATAAGTAAGTTATACTTTGGAGATGAGGTCGTAGAAATGAATGTTAATCTAATTAGACATCTTGGATCGATTAGATCTACACTAATCTTTGCAAGAGATATGTAACGACTCGTCTTTTCGACCCTCAAAAGCCTGCATTTAATACATCAACGATATTAGAATGCCGAGAATCCAAGTGTCGGAAAGGCATATTGTTAGGGTAAAAATAAAATAAAGAATAGGAAAAACATAATCTCACAGTGGAATGATCACGTATAATATAACAAAGATAGTAAAAACCGTCTCTAAAATACATGGTATATCAGAGTCAAAAACAAACCTCATCAGCTTGGAAAATTATAATTTCCTGACCTTACAATTGCTGATGGGTAGACATAGTAATACAGTGGAAAATAAAAATACTACGGTAGGTGAATAGCTTTCTCCATGAACTCCATGTCTAACCAACGACAACTTGGAAATATACTCAGTCTAACCTAAGCATTATAATTATCCGGATCAGTTTGGAAAACCAACTGAGAAAACCTAAGTCATACAATAAATATATAACTATTGGTAAGACCATGCCACAAATCATGGAATGGGATTTCACCATATAAGAACAACATCCAACCCTAAGATAATGGACAAACATCAGAAACCAATCCAAATATAAGAAATGGACACAGATAAGATCAAAATCCAAACTTGAAAGAACGGACAAAAATAATTAAACATAGAGAAGGGCACAAGGCACTTCTAGATGCAAATAAGAAGAGATTAATTCCAAGGTTCGCATCAAAACAAGGAGAATGAATTTATCCAATATGACTAGGAGGCTGTGCTCTCTACAAAGAAAGTATACCTCTAGATAAAATATACTTGAGAGCCCACACCAAACATGCAACGCCTCTCCATATAGATGTGAATATACCCTAATGGGTGCGACCCACATGGCTTGTCTCCCACTCGATCTTTTGTTTTAATTATCTCTGGTGATGGATACCATTGCTCAAAACGAGCTACAAATCGTCTTAGATTGATGAAGCACAAAGAAGGATATCAAAATCTATAATTAAGAAATTCACTATCGGAAACAAAATTGTACTATCCTAGGAAAAACAATGAAGCCTGACAAGTTAGGGCATTGTTGCTTCCTATCTTGACTCGATAGCATTCTTAACTCCAAGAATTGCAAGAGTTTAAATGCCCCAATCATCTTGAATTAAAGAACATAAAAAATTCAAAATGAATAATATTGTCTCTCTAAAAAAGTCCCCTGCAAAGCAATGGTTATTTATGTCATTCGCTTTCAAGCAGGAATTCAAATCCGAACAAATAATTAAACAACAATATATAAACTATCATCTAAGCATTCAACAATAATTTATCGCAATATAGATAATATATAGTTTACTTAGAGGTGAGTTAACTCACCAAAATTTCAGTTAACACTTTCGCGTTCCAGTTCGATCTAAAATCAAATGGCGTTCAACTATAGCTCTAAATTTCACTTGCTTTAAACTTAACGAAATCAATTCTAGTGCGTAAATAACACTCCAATAGGTGCAACATAAAAGCTGGAGCGTTGATGGACCTCATATAGAGAAGATACTGATTTTATAAGTTTGAGATTAATTAAATTAATTAATTACTTAATCAAACTTTAATTACCCTTAAATATCCATCTCTCCTAAATTACTAATCTCTCTCCTATACATGAAATAGTGCACACACACTATGGCCATGCACAAATGCACATTGATACAGAGAACCACTATATGATTCCACGAACCGACAATGCCACAGACTTTCTCTTTGCGAGTGCTATGCCCTAGTCACCACCATACTATGCTCAGTCGCCTCCCTTGATTCACGACTGAAACACCCTTAACATGGCTTTAAAAAGTCTTGACTTCCCTGATGCCATTGGACTATTAATCGATTGTAAAGACCGGAATTTTATCGCTTTGATTTGTAAATATTTAATTAATTTTAAATACTCAAATAATAGGTTTTATATTTAAAATAAAACTCTTTTTAAAAATAAATAATGATGATGAAATAGTTTTTCAAATTTGTTTACAAAAATGTTTAGTTCGAAGAAACAATGAAAATGTGAACGGAATTCGTTTTCCGAATTTTTGATATTTCGTCGGCTAAAGATTGTCAGAAATGTCATAACACATCTGTACACACATGCATAAATTTATAAATTATTTTAGACATGTCAATTGCATATGAATATGTATGTGTACTTATATATATATATATGTATGTATATATATATAGACATACTCAAAAAGATAAGATTTATTATTTTATAAAATTAAGTTAAACATATTTCAATACATAAAGATGAAACATAAGTATATAGCATTAAAATCATGTTGGCCTGGACATGATGGGGTGGTAACTCATGATGGGTGCATGTAACATGGTAGGGTGGAAGGGTAGTGAGGTGGCATGCTAGAAGAGGAGGGTATGTACTTAAAGGTTAGATTGGTAATTTAATGCGTGTCTTAGTATAAATACTCATTTTCATAAATTTTATTCATTTTTTTTCTCATTCTCTTTTCACTTGGAAAATTTCCTAAAGCTTGAGCATTCTTTAATGGCTTCCATTCATTATTTTAAGTTGAAAAATCCAAGTTTAAACTTTTAAAATGATTTCAAACTTGTTCAGTCTCCCTCTTTTCATTTTAATAACTTCTCCATTTTCTTTCTACTTCATTCGGCCATAACTTCCTCCATACTACACCAAATTAAAATTTTATTTTTTTCAAACCATGTAAATTTTATTGGCTACAACTTTTATTTACACAACTTTTTCAAATTTCGAATATTTTTTGGTCAAAATTGCATTTCTTTTTGACCCATTTTTGGACCTATATTATCAAGACCGAAAATACCACTCCTTCTTTTGACCATATCTCTCTAAAAAAATCGAAATTGAGTAATTCTTTTATTAAAATTGTAGAAAAAATAATTTTCTAAAACTTTTCTTTTTTTACTTATCTAAATTTAGAAAGTAAGATGGCCAAAAATCAAGGTGAAAATGACCCATTCCGAGTGATTTTTGTGTGGTTTTCCAAGCTTTACAAGTTCTAAAGCATTTCAAGTTTTCAAAGATTTTTGGTAAGTAAACTTTCAATTTTTGGAAAGATGTTTCCTTTGCTTATATGATGGCATTTATATATGATGTTAATGTTTGGATTATGATATGGTTTGGATGTATATGTATGTGATAGTTTCTGTTTAGGCATTAGACTTGAATCGATGGATTAAAGGGATGTGTTTGATTTTAAAGTTTCAACGACCTGCCTTTTTGGACGCTTTAAGCAGACACACACGTCAAATTCAAACCATTCAAAAGGGTAGATTGTTATGGGGTAAATAAGAAAACGAGAAAGAAATAAAAAAATACAGAATCTCGCAGCGAAATGACAAAATATAATAATCAAATAACAGTTCATGAAGCTGTTTACAAAACATTTGATTATACTTATACAACACAGAATCAGAGTTACACATATCAGAGATAAATACATAAATGTAGCGGATCAACATGATGCAGTGGAATAAAAATAATAAATAATAATAGTACAAATCTTCGTCTTCGTCCTCCATCAATAAGGTCTTCAACCCTGAAATGCTCAGGCTAACCCGAGCGAATTGAAAAGACAAAACACTCGAGTCAGAACTAAAAGATCTTATGTAAGTTAAAATAACGGTAAATAAATATGAGTGGAACGTCATCAGAGATGTTTACGGGGTTTGAAATCTCCTATCCAGTGTCTAACGTGAGTGCAGTAACTTAAGAGATGTTTGGGATTCACATCTCCTAAGGATCCGTTAAACTATCAACTATGTAGTACAATACGCTATTATAATATGTCTACATTAAGATAAACTATTAAAATATCGTTAAGGCGTTACATTTTCCCCCTTAACACATTTTTATATATTCCCATAGTCTATACAATACCGTAATCCCGCCCGTACTGGACGTCGTCAGAGGGCACTCCATAGGTATGGTACAAAACAAACTCGTAGTGGTTTCGATAGGGTAGGTGACACGGCACAACTAGGCAATGCCAGGGTAGATATACCAATTACACTTCCGGACTGGTGGTAACGCATAGCAACTACTACCGCCCACCTCGAAACACACTCCCAAATCAAAAATCGAGGGTGGCCACCAAATCAATCGCAAAGTCAGAATATAGTATCGAAGGAGTGTGCCCGATCGGAGGAATGATCTCACTTGGCCCATCAATTGCTCCTGTTTTAGCCACCTTAAGCTAACTTATGGGAGTCAAGTCCACGTATATACCTCATATAGGATCGTCGCCAACCATCCTACTTCATTCTAGAATCTCCACCGCATACACAGTTGTCAAAGTGGTTTTCGGTATTGGCAGAGAGTATAACAATATCTGATCCTCGTCTCTTTAACAACCAATCGCTTATTACACACCAGATGGTTCTTTTACATTTCCAAAATCATTTCATAATTAATTTCAAAATATCATATTCAATTCAAATCATATTCACCTTTTGAAATCATATCACATTTTAAATCATAGTTCAAAATTATTCCTTTCAGAAGTCATATTTCCAAAATAGGCTAAACTCTCATTTCAAAATATCATATTAAACCAAATATGTTATTTAATACCCAACTTAGGTTATAACATCATTAACCATATTCACTTAAAAAAAATCGAGAATTTGAATATAACCCATCCATTTTACTTAGTTTGGAATTTAGAAGAAAATAGTTTTAAATAGTTATAAATAGTTATTATAGATTTAAAATAGATTAAATATAATTAAAATAGAAGAAATAGCTTTAAAATTGATTAATTAGATTTAAAATAAGTTAAAACAGGTTAAATAGTTTAAATAAATTAAATGGTTTTAAAATAGGTTAAAATGATTTAATATAATTAATATAGGTTAAAATAGTTTAATACTTTGAAATCTTAATAATTAGAAATTTTGAAATAATATATTTTTAAAACAGTTTATATTAAGACATGAATTTGGAATTAATATCAAATTAAACTATTCATTTCATTTCAACACCTTTGGACCATTTTCAATTTCCAAGTCAACAAACCAAATTCTAAACCTTTCAATTTCAAAATATTTCAAAGTTATTTTCAAACAACTTCAATAACTTAATTTTGATAGAATTTCATTTATGCTTAAAAGTTTAACTTTAAACTTCCAATTTAATTTCTGAAAGCAATTCCTTTAAACCAATTCACATTTCAACACAAAACTTGATTTTCCAATAATACTTCAATTTATATACATCAAAATTTATTTCAAGATATCATTTAACTAATTCAAAAATTAAGAAGTTCAAAATCATTAAATTTAACCAATCTGGTGTCCGTATATAATTTTCTACCCTAGGGTCAAGTGATACAGATATATATATCATTTCAATCCGCAATTTAAAATGTTACGGTTATATATCATTTCAAACCGCAATCCCGAATTAATAATAAAATCCATAAAATCGCTCGAGTCTATCATTTCAACCCATAACGATTTTTCCTTAATCTATAGATCATTCGGGTATGTATCATTTCAACCCATAGTGAACTTGCAGTTTATAACGATATAAAATAAAACATCCATTCATCTAATATCAACAATCAACATCCATTACAAACATCATCCAAATTAATCAATAAATATCAATATAGAACTGATAATCAATAACAGGTATTTAACTGGCAACTGATATTCAATAATGAATTAAATAAAGATTTAATTCAAATAAATTCAAATTAACTAAGATGATGATTTAAAATATACCAAACAGTCATAAATAAATTTCTAATCATATCATAAATTTAATTTAACAAACATAAGAAATTTTAGAAGTTGTGAGTGGGTTAAAACACTCACCTTTGAATTTCAATCGATTTGAAATCCAAATAAAGGCCCAAAATTCAACGGTCTCAGAATTCATCCAAACAAGCATCAATGTTCGGAATTTCGATATGATCCTAACAAAACAAACCGCGCGTGAATCCGAGCTCGTATGAAAAAGTTATGATAATTAGAATATTGAAAAATTCTGGTCCTAGGTCGACTTCGGGTTCAACTTTGGTCCGCCGCCTCAAATCCCCGGTGCTTGCTCTGAGTTTTTTCCAAAACGACCTGAGACCCGAGTCATTTTCTTCCTGACCCAAAGTTTCTGCAGGGTTTTTGCCTCTGAAACCCAAAGCGCGACCCGAAGTTGCTACAAATCCGCATTTTTTTCTCTTTTTTTTTTTTGAAATTGAAATTAGGTTTTGGAATTTGGGAATTAGGTTTGATGAGGGAGGAAGAAGATGTACATACAGAAATAATGATATGAGAAAAAACTAGGGTTTATAAAAGCCTATATATAGGCAGGGTTGGATTGAAACGACTACGCGACCCAAAAACCCCGTTCTGACCCCGAAATGAAAATAGGTCATCCCATATATCAAAATAGATGTTTTCGATGGTTTTAAACTCAATGGAACATGTTTCAGGTCCTAATTCCATCGTATGAATAAGTAAGCTTAAAATCAGCTTATTTCAAATTAATTTCAATTAAATTTATTTCTAGGCATTTTGAGCCCGTACAATCAAACGACAATTCCGATCGCTACGAAACTTGAAATCCTACAATAATTTACCGTTACGGATCCGATGAAATTTGTTTCATCGAAATTCGAGACAGTTGCCAAAATGGCTATTTTTACATTAATTAAATAAATTAATATTAAATTAATTTATCACCTTTTAATTCAATATTTATAAACTAGCAGATTTTTATCATTTTTGATCCCTTAGATATTTATAATAACTAAAAGCAAATTCACATATCAACTTAGTGTTAATTATTTCAATAAATACAGTGTTCAAATGTCAACTGATTTTAATCCAATTAAATAATTAATTACAAATTAATTCCAATAAATTTGATTTTATTTGATTCCAAACTTAATATTCAATCAATTATTACTCAACTAACATAGTTAACATTGTTTTATATTTCATTACATTAATATCTTCCAATTTTCATCTTTTATTTGTATTAATTACTATATTTCAATTATATTGGAATTTTGTTAATTTTACACATTAATTAAAATTTAAAAATCTCAATTAATTATTTCCTCTTGGTTTCATTCTTTTTATTACATCAATTATCATATTATGAATAGAATTTACATTGGTTACATCTTATTGAATCAACATTCTTCACTTACCAATTTAATCCACATTAACTGCAATAATTAAGTGAATTAATTGCAATTGATTCCAAATTAAACTTAACAAACTAATAAAATAGGTAACGTACAATAATTGTTTCCATTAACTCTTAATCACACTTTTATAAGTTTATTATTTACAAACCAATATTATAATTACTTACATAACATTGGTTTTACTCAATTACCATTTATTACAAACTATTTCAATAATTTATTCAATATTTATATTAGTTCTCTTATATTCAATTTATAACCAAGTGTAACATTTAACTTATTTCAATTAATTGGGTTTTCACGAAAGTCGTTAATAATTAACTTAAATTAATATGGTTACAATTTCATTCCAATTATTATTTTCCTTAATAAATCACAAATTTTAATTTCTTCCAACATTAACTTACAATATCTTATTAAATTAACTATTTTTAATTGTCGAAATTTATGGGTCGTTACACTCTCCCCCACTCAAAACTATTCATCCCCAAAAAGGAAAAAGAAGGGAAAAGAAGGAATTAAGAAAATCAATATCTTATTCAAAATGTTTATACTTATAGACAAATAAATTTTACAAAATTAAATAATTTTGTAACGACCCAGAATTTTGACCAAATTAAATTGAGAATATTTAATTAATTTTAAATATTTGAACGATGATTTAATTTGAATTCCAGATATAACTTTGATATTTGCGATTAAACTTTAAAAAATTAATCTAGTGAATGTTGAATAAAAATTTGTATCTTCGATTTTAAGCCGAAGAAAAATATTTCAAAAGCTTTTAAAATTCGAATTGATAATACCGAAGATAATCGAACTTTCAGAATTGAAATTTAAACTGTTTCGTTCAGTTTTGAAATTTAATTGTTTGAACCGATATTTAAAAATAGTTATTTTTCAAACAGTCTCGGAATTCGACGAAACCAGTTCCATTGGGTCCGTAATATTGTATTATTACCGGATTTCAAGTTTCGTGTTTTTCGGAGTTATTCTGTGAGCACATGACACGTAAACGCGTTGAGATTCGTATCAAAAACAAAATTTAAATTTAATAATAATAAACAAAAAGAAAAGGGGCACGTTCAAATCCACGTTCACGACCTTACCTCCACCATACCTTCGTACCTCTCCTCCCCTCTTTTAAAATCAAACGAAATCAAATGACAGCCGAAGTCTCCCTCCTCGTTATAAAACCCAAATCCACGGAATTTCCTTCCCCATTTCCAGTTCAAAAGAAACGACATCGACTCTCCCATTCAAGCGAATCAATGGCGACCGATTGGGGGGGGGAGACTCGCGACTGGTGCTCACGTGCGAGCGCGGTGGTGCTTGGGGCGCGCGCGTGCGCAGGCGCGCGTGGGCGTAGGCTCGAAGGCGAGAAAGCCATCGACTCGCGACTGAAGTAGGGGTTTCAAGTAGGCGCGGCGATTGATGGCGTTCGATCTGGAGGCGAACGCGGCAGCAGCAGCGAGCAGGCGATGGTTAGGGTTCGCGCGCAGGCACTTGGAGAGGCGTACGCGAAGGATAAGGCGGGGACGACAAGGCTTTGGGTTCGCGTGGAGGCAGAGCGGGCTCGAGCTCGTGATCAACATCAGTGGCGTGCGAGTTTGTTCAAGCGATGGTCGCAGTGACGAGATGTGCGTTTGAGCATCTCGATTTTTTTCCAAGCAGTGAGGTATAACTGTTAATCTGGATTTATTTAAACAAATATTCATATGTAAATATAGAAAAAAGGAGATTCCAATTCAGTTTAAAGGTTTACAGTATATATATATATATCTTCATTTAAATATATAGATAAAAATAAATATATTTTCATTTAAAAGGGTATTGATTTGAAACGGTTTGAAGATAACAAAATGTAGCAATATATTTGTTTAGTTAACTTATTTAAAATTTATTTTAATTACTAAAGGATTATTTAAAAGGACGTTGTTATAAAAATAAAAATAGAAGAAAAATCTATATAAATTATCTTCAAAGAAAAAGTACAGTAGATATTTATATATGATTTTGGATTAAACGAAACTATCAGTGCAGTAAACTATTTTTGTTGCAAACTGAAAATAAAATATATATACAGAAGCAGAAAGAAGAAAATTTAGTTTTTAAAAATTTATTTGTAGTTAAATAAAATTATTAAAAGAGAAATTTGTTAATTTAAAACAATTGAAAACGAAAATTAATTGTTCAGTCGATTCGAATATTAACAAATTGTATAAATTATTTATACAAGGTATAAAGCAAGAAAAATCGAGCCGAAAAGGAAATAGATGGCAAATTAAAAAGCTAAGGTGAGATTTTCTCACTCGAAGGAAATTTGATTTTACAGTTATTATTGATTGATGATTGCTATTGGATGTGATATTAGGTATAATAGGATATATCTATATATAGCAATATATACATATTGGCATATGTATATATTGGATTTGATGATTTCCCGCCTCGTATAGCGGATGAGACCCTATTGCGCCGTTAGTAAGCGGATTTTTATAAAACCCATATACCGCGATAATTCCGTACTGGAGCGGAATTGGTATTGTGCTAACGTCTTTGGATGCAGGGAAACAGGTTGGAGGGATCCAACTGGACCCCTCATATTGATTGAATTTATTTATACTGTGATATGAATCTGTGAATGATTATATTGATGTTATTGATCATATCGATGTCTGGAAATTGTTTGAAAGCTATAGATTTAGCTGAATGGATGTTTGATATCATTGGATTCCAAAAATAAACGAAATTGAATTTTTGAAATTCAAATAGAAAATTTTAAGTAAATAAATTTTTAGAAATTGAATAAATTCGAAGAAAAAAATTTAAAAGTATAAAAGCTGATTTTTATAATCTTATTGAATAAATTCCAGAATAAAGTGAAAATGCTAAATAAATGGATTTCATAAAACAATGATTATAAATTAAAGAATTTAATTTAAATGTGGATTTTTAAATAGATTGAAAGAGATAAAGAAATTTATTTTCTTTAAAAGGAATTTATTTAGAAAAGAAATAAGTGGGAAGTCCAATTAGAAATTTAATTGCAAATTGAAACGAATTTGGAAAAAAAAAATGAAATTTATAGATGTATAAATTGTGAAGTTAAAAAGAATGAAATTTATAGATGTATAAATCGGGAAGTTAAAATGAATGAAATTGTAGAATAGAAGATTTATAAGAAATTAACTTATAGATTGGATTTTTGCCTTCAAATGAAATATTGATCAAATTTGTTAATAAAGGAGATTTACAAATCGAAGTTGTTATAAAGTAGGAATAGAATTTAAAAACGTTGTTTTATAAATTCGAAATCAATTGAATTTGATAAATTTAAATAATAGAAGGGTATTAAAGTAGATATATTCGCGATTTTGGATAGCGAATTTCTATTGAAATGAAAATGTGTAGAAATGATTGGAATTGGGTTAAATGAAGTATATTCACGATTTTGGACAGTGAATATATTTTTAAGTGAAAATGGTTATGTTTGGGAAAGCGATATTATAAATGGAGTTAATTGTTTTAAAAGATGTTTTAAAATGTGTTAAATATCGAAACCATAGATTTCAACATTTATTGTTGAAATAGACGTTTTCGAAAAATAAGGAAAATATGGACTATAACACTGTTGTTATAGTAAATGATTTTCGAAAGAAAATGTTTTATATAGTATTGGGATTTATATATACCCATCTTAATTCCGAATCCCTATACTATTGATTTCGAGTCGTCGTAACGATGTTTTACGCAACATTCGTTTTGACTCAAATAGATGTTAAAAGAATGTTTTCCTTAAAGAATGAATATATACTTAATTTGATTTAAGTATATCGAATATTTTCAAATGTTGAAAATAAATAGATTCGTGAAACACTTATTTTTAAATAAGTATGGAATTGCTTTTCCAATATGAAGTGAACGTTTGAGAATTTATCTTTGTAAAGGTAAATTGAAATTGAATATTTGAAAACGATTGAAAATCGTATATCAGTAGATATTTTTGAAATATAAATTCACTATGGAATTTATAAAGGAAAGGGAAACTGTTTAGAAAAATAAATATTGATTTATTTTCGAAGTGTGGAAATTTTATATCTAGTAAAGATATTTTTGAAGATGAAATAATTTGGGAAAATTATTTGGAATCTGATGATGTTGCGCATCTTTATTGATAGTTAAATAACCGACTATCAATAATTACCTTTAGATAGGTATTTGTTGTGAATTGGATGAATTTGAATGCCACACTTATTTTTGAATAATCGCTCACTATTCGGGTTAGCCGGGAAAGGACCATGGGGTCGTATAACCCATTCCGAATATGTGATACGTCGTTATGAATTGCATTTGAAGACCGGTGTTGAAGACCGGATATTTTTGAAAACGGAAGGATTACCGTCGAGTTACTCTACATCGGCTGATCTCCGGTTTAGAGGTTTTTATCACCCTTAGTGACGGGAAGTCCTGACGTGATTGAAAATTATCCGGATATGCAAGGGCTTCGTGAGAAGTGCCTTCGGTTCTGTTCGATCCCGGAACAGACTTGTATGGATTGTGTGTCTGACGTTACAATTTGAGATATAAAGCTGATTTCTTTCAAATACATTTCTGTTGGTGGCGGAGAATTTATTCTCTTAGCTTAACACCCTTCTCTGAGACGTACGAGCTCAGAGGTTATGTAGTTGAAATTTATCAGCGATATATCCCAATTTGGTAACGTGGCATACTGAGTGTTGCTGTGAAATGATCAGTGTTTGATCATTTGTGATATGATCATTTGTTTGATCTTATATCTTTGTGATCATAGGTTGATCATTTTTATTGGACCCAAAGCAGGGCTTTGTAGAAAGCGTAGCTTTGTGGACGAGACTTCGTCGAGCCTCACACCCTGGAAATGGTTGAAACAGGAAGGATGCGGCAAGGTTCTAGGGAGTAGCGCCCCTTAGTGTATGTCATTCCTTCTGGATAAAGGTGGTATCATGGTATGGAGCCCAGATACTTAACCTCTGTGGTTGCTGCAAAAAAAAAATTTATTTCTTTGTGGTTGTTGCGAATCGGGGATCCTCGGGAAGATCGGTGACGATCGGGGGATGGCATACGCGTGTCAGTAGTTACCTATTTTTGCAGAGGTAACCCGGCCTTGTGTTGGCAGAGATCCGGTTAGGTTCTCGGGTCGTCTATTCCAGGGACGTACCCATCGTGGAAAAGGAAGTTCCTTAGCCTGACCATTTGTTGGAAATCCAAAGAAACAATACGACACTTGTACGGTATTAGTTGTAGAACCTGCCATTCACTTATGGTGGTCACCACTGTTTGGATGGTAGCTATAGTAGGCATAGTTCGGAATGTCTATGCTGGCTAAGATTAATATTATACTTTCGAAATGATTTCTACACTATGCACTAATAATAATATCAAAAAGAATTTGATTTTTTTTTGCGTAGTAAGCATCTTTGACTATCATAAGAAGAAATCTCCTCCAATTCTGCGTTTGCATTGTGTGTGTGGTGGGAGGTCTTATGGTAGTTTCATTTTCCAAAAGCATTGCGAATTTGTTTTATTTTCTTTGTGAAAAATAACTGTTTTACGATCTCACACCAGTCACCATGACTGACTCGGAGTTTATTGTTCCCTTCTAAACTCTGGGTGCCCACCAATTTCCACACGGGCAGCCTAGAGTTATGTTATCAGGATATTCTGGATATTCTGGAGCTTGGAGATAAGCTGGATGACGAGACGTAGTATTTGTATCTGATATTATTTATTCCGCTGTGTATTCTGTATGAGGACAAGTTATATAACTGTCCATTTTTGTATGGAGTTGTATATTGACTCTGTTGATGTATGTATAAACTGATATAGTTCTTTGTTTTAAAAGACTAGTGTTTATCTATTATATATTGTTCCGCTGCGATGTGTAAGATTCTGATATTGTTTCTGTTTCTGATGTTGTGCTGTTGTTCTTCTTTTCTTTTCTTTTTCTTCTATCTTTTCTTCTATTTCTTTTTCTTAAAACCCTCACTATTGGAGTTTCCGGCACTCGATTTCTCGGCAATCGATAAAGTGAGTATCGATGTCGAATTTTCGAAAGTCGAAAATTTCGGTATGTGACAAAGTGGTATCAGAGCATATGGTTAAGCGACAACCCTGCTCTGTTGGGTGTTACTCATTAGAGATAGAGTCAGTAGTACTCTAGAATGAGTTGAGTGTAATAATAGATATGAGCGCGTATTTGTTAGTGAATATAAAATTGTTTTATATTGTGATGATTGGTTTGTTGAGTGGTATATGGATTCTGGTCGGTATTGTCCGTACAACTCTATCGATAGGGATCTCTAAACACTTGAATAGAACAATTCGGCACAGTATTGTTTTAAATAGGGTGAATGAAATAATTTTACCCAAAACTATTTTTGTATAGAAAAGAAATGATTTTCTGTGAATTATTATAGTATATGGTTGCATGGATGTTAGAAGTGATGATGTTGAAATGTTATCATTATTATCATTGAAATTAAACAAGAAATTGAAATCCTAACTCCAAAGTTAAGAAATAAAATTCACATACAAATGAAATTAAGGAATGTAAATTATAAATGTGATTTGTAATTTGAAACGGGATTCCAGAGAAGTTTTTGGAAATGTTTTGAAAAGAATTTGAAAATTTTGGAAATTTGGAAGTTTAAATCTTTTTTGATTTGAAAATGAATTTCAAAGGTTTTGGAAAGTATTCTAAAGAGATGAAAGCTCTAAACTCTTTTCGGTCGCTAGAAAATAACTTCGATGATGACCGCGGCATCATTGGTGTTCATTTTCGGGTTTCCAAAAGAGAAATTGCTGCCAAATTGTTTTAAATGAAAGTTGTTTCGAGAATTTGGATTTTGTTTTAGAAAATTCAAAAGATAAATTTGAATTGTTTTCAAAATGGTTTTGAAAGGTTGAAAAGACTCTGGAATACTTTATAAGAATATTTACGGAATATTATTGAATTGATAACTTATACAAATAGAAATTGTTAATGTAAAATATGTAAATGTAATTGGAATTAAAGTTCATTAACAAATGAAATCTATAAATGTGAATTGAAAGTATAAGGAAATAAATTCATATATGAATAAAAATTTTGAATATGAATTGTAAATATGATTTACAAATGAAAATAGAATTCAAAAAGGATAATTGAAGATAAAATTCATAATGGAATGAAATTGTGAATATGAATTTATAATTGAAAATAGAATTCTAATGGAATGAAATTAGTAAGGTGAATGTATCAATGATCTTATAAATCGAAATGTAAGTAAGTCGAAGACTTATAGAATATTTGAAATTTGATTTGGAAATCAGATTCGAATTGGAAATGAAAGAATTAGTGAATAAGTTTCAGAATGAATAAATAAATTTGAATTTGTAAACAAGTTGATGACTTATACAATTTGAAAGGTTGATAGAATAAATTTAACTTAAAGGATGAAGTTAAATGAATATAAGTACAAGTGAATCAATTAAATGAAATTGAAAGTTGAAATTCATTTCGAATTCGTAAGCAAATGAATTGAATTGAATAATGTAAATTGAAAGATGAATTAAAATTCATATGTTATTGGAAACCCAGTTTAGTATAAGTAGTCTATATTGAAATTTTTGTAATGGAATTTGCATAATGAATATATGTAACTAGATATTATGGCTAGTAGGATATACAGGTGTAAATGAATTGGGATTTTGATTTCGAAGATAATTTGAATTGCTCGAAAAGGTATGTATTTAAATTTGAATATGAGATTTGATGACTTATTTCTCTAGCCGCTTGGCTTTTTCTTTTTCTTTTTGAAATCTGAGAGTCCGTAGGGACGTTTTGTAGTCGTGCCGTATTAGCCGCGCAAAGGAGACGCGGGCGAATTTTTTTGAAAATCTCGAGTGTTAGAAAATTTTTGAGAAAATTTTGAAAGTTTGAAATTTGAATTTAAACTTAAATTTGAATTGTTAAGGTAAACAATGTCGTTTGAAACTTATAATTGAAGTTGGAAAAGTTAGTCGAATTAATAACGAATCTTTAGTAGAAAGATTTGTTTTGATAAATTGATAAAACTATTGGATTGTGAAAAATAGTAGACGAGTTAAGGACCATTTTTCCTAACTTGTAATTTCGAGGACGAAATTCTTTTAAGGAGGGAAGTCTGTAACGACCCAGAATTTTGACCAAATTAAATTGAGAATATTTAATTAATTTTAAATATTTGAACGATGATTTAATTTGAATTCCGGATATAACTTTGATATTTGCGATTAAACTTTAAAAAATTAATCTAGTGAATGTTGAATAAAAATTTGTATCTTCGATTTTAAGCCGAAGAAAAATATTTCAAAAGCTTTTAAAATTCGAATTGATAATACCGAAGATAATCGAAATTTCAGAATTGATATTTAAACTGTTTCGTTCAGTTTTGAAATTTAATTGTTTGAACCGATATTTAAAAATAGTTATTTTTCAAACAGTCTCGGAATTCGACGAAACCAGTTCCATTGGGTCCGTAATATTGTATTATTACCGGATTTCAAGTTTCGTGTTTTTCGGAGTTATTCTGTGAGCACATGACACGTAAACGCGTTGAGATTCGTATCGAAAACAAAATTTAAATTTAATAATAATAAACAAAAAGAAAAGGGGCACGTTCAAATCCACGTTCACGACCTTACCTCCACCATACCTTCGTACCTCTCCTCCCCTCTTTTAAAATCAAACGAAATCAAATGACAGCCGAAGTCTCCCTCCTCGTTATAAAACCCAAATCCACGGAATTTCCTTCCCCATTTCCAGTTCAAAAGAAACGACATCGACTCTCCCATTCAAGCGAATCAATGGCGACCGATTGGGGGGGGGAGACTCGCGACTGGTGCTCACGTGCGAGCGCGGTGGTGCTTGGGGCGCGCGCGTGCGCAGGCGCGCGTGGGCGTAGGCTCGAAGGCGAGAAAGCCATCGACTCGCGACTGAAGTAGGGGTTTCAAGTAGGCACGGCGATTGATGGCGTTCGATCTGGAGGCGAACGCGGCAGCAGCAGCGAGCAGGCGATGGTTAGGGTTCGCGCGCAGGCACTTGGAGAGGCGTACGCGAAGGATAAGGCGGGGACGACAAGGCTTTGGGTTCGCGTGGAGGCAGAGCGGGCTCGAGCTCGTGATCAACATCAGTGGCGTGCGAGTTTGTTCAAGCGATGGTCGCAGTGACGAGATGTGCGTTTGAGCATCTCGATTTTTTTCCAAGCAGTGAGGTATAAATGTTAATCTGGATTTATTTAAACAAATATTCATATGTAAATATAGAAAAAAGGAGATTCCAATTCAGTTTAAAGGTTTACAGTATATATATATATATCTTTATTTAAATATATAGATAAAAATAAAATATTTTCATTTAAAAGGGTATTGATTTTAAACGGTTTGAAGATAACAAAATGTAGCAATATATTTGTTTAGTTAACTTATTTAAAATTTATTTTAATTACTAAAGGATTATTTAAAAGGACGTTGTTATAAAAATAAAAATAGAAGAAAAATCTATATAAATTATCTTCAAAGAAAAAGTACAGTAGATATTTATATATGATTTTGGATTAAACGAAACTATCAGTGCAGTAAACTATTTTTGTTGCAAACTGAAAATAAAATATATATACAGAAGCAGAAAGAAGAAAATTTAGTTTTTAAAAATTTATTTGTAGTTAAATAAAATTATTAAAAGAGAAATTTGTTAATTTAAAACAATTGAAAACGAAAATTAATTGTTCAGTCGATTCGAATATTAACAAATTGTATAAATTATTTATACAAGGTATAAAGCAAGAAAAATCGAGCCGAAAAGGAAATGGATGGCAAATTAAAAAGCTAAGGTGAGATTTTCTCACTCGAAGGAAATTTGATTTTACAGTTATTATTGATTGATGATTGCTATTGGATGTGATATTAGGTATAATAGGATATATCTATATATAGCAATATATACATATTGGCATATGTATATATTGGATTTGATGATTTCCCGCCTCGTATAGCGGATGAGACCCTATTGCGCCGTTAGTAAGCGGATTTTTATAAAACCCATATACCGCGATAATTCCGTACTGGAGCGGAATTGGTATTGTGCTAACGTCTTTGGATGCAGGGAAACAGGTTGGAGGGATCCAACTGGACCCCTCATATTGATTGAATTTATTTATACTGTGATATGAATCTGTGAATGATTATATTGATGTTATTGATCATATCGATGTCTGGAAATTGTTTGAAAGCTATAGATTTAGCTGAATGGATGTTTGATATCATTGGATTCCAAAAATAAACGAAATTGAATTTTTGAAATTCAAATAGAAAATTTTAAGTAAATAAATTTTTAGAAATTGAATAAATTCGAAGAAAAAAATTTAAAAGTATAAAAGCTGATTTTTATAATCTTATTGAATAAATTCCAGAATAAAGTGAAAATGCTAAATAAATGGATTTCATAAAACAGTGATTATAAATTGAAGAATTTAATTTAAATGTGGATTTTTAAATAGATTGAAAGAGATAAAGAAATTTATTTTCTTTAAAAGGAATTTATTTAGAAAAGAAATAAGTGGGAAGTCCAATTAGAAATTTAATTGCAAATTGAAACGAATTTGAAAAAAAAAAATGAAATTTATAGATGTATAAATTGTGAAGTTAAAAAGAATGAAATTTATAGATGTATAAATCGGGAAGTTAAAATGAATGAAATTGTAGAATAGAAGATTTATAAGAAATTAACTTATAGATTGGATTTTTGCCTTCAAATGAAATATTGATCAAATTTGTTAATAAAGGAGATTTACAAATCGAAGTTGTTATAAAGTAGGAATAGAATTTAAAAACGTTGTTTTATAAATTCGAAATCAATTGAATTTGATAAATTTAAATAATAGAAGGGTATTAAAGTAGATATATTCGCGATTTTGGATAGCGAATTTCTATTGAAATGAAAATGTGTAGAAATGATTGGAATTGGGTTAAATGAAGTATATTCACGATTTTGGACAGTGAATATATTTTTAAGTGAAAATGGTTATGTTTGGGAAAGCGATATTATAAATGGAGTTAATTGTTTTAAAAGATGTTTTAAAACGTGTTAAATATCGAAACCATAGATTTCAACATTTATTGTTGAAATAGACGTTTTCGAAAAATAAGGAAAATATGGACTATAACACTGTTGTTATAGTAAATGATTTTCGAAAGAAAATGTTTTATATAGTATTGGGATTTATATATACCCATCTTAATTCCGAATCCCTATACTATTGATTTCGAGTCGTCGTAACGATGTTTTACGCAACATTCGTTTTGACTCAAATAGATGTTAAAAGAATGTTTTCCTTAAAGAATGAATATATACTTAATTTGATTTAAGTATATCGAATATTTTCAAATGTTGAAAATAAATAGATTCGTGAAACACTTATTTTTAAATAAGTATGGAATTGCTTTTCCAATATGAAGTGAACGTTTGAGAATTTATCTTTGTAAAGGTAAATTGAAATTGAATATTTGAAAACGATTGAAAATCGTATATCAGTAGATATTTTTGAAATATAAATTCACTATGGAATTTATAAAGGAAAGGGAAACTGTTTAGAAAAATAAATATTGATTTATTTTCGAAGTGTGGAAATTTTATATCTAGTAAAGATATTTTTGAAGATGAAATAATTTGGGAAAATTATTTGGAATCTGATGATGTTGCGCATCTTTATTGATAGTTAAATAACCGACTATCAATAATTACCTTTAGATAGGTATTTGTTGTGAATTGGATGAATTTGAATGCCACACTTATTTTTGAATAATCGCTCACTATTCGGGTTAGCCGGGAAAGGACCATGGGGTCGTATAACCCATTCCGAATATGTGATACGTCGTTATGAATTGCATTTGAAGACCGGTGTTGAAGACCGGATATTTTTGAAAACGGAAGGATTACCTTCGAGTTACTCTACATCGGCTGATCTCCGGTTTAGAGGTTTTTATCACCCTTAGTGACGGGAAGTCCTGACGTGATTGAAAATTATCCGGATATGCAAGGGCTTCGTGAGAAGTGCCTTCGGTTCTGTTCGATCCCGGAACAGACTTGTATGGATTGTGTGTCTGACGTTACAATTTGAGATATAAAGCTGATTTCTTTCAAATACATTTCTGTTGGTGGCGGAGAATTTATTCTCTTAGCTTAACACCCTTCTCTGAGACGTACGAGCTCAGAGGTTATGTAGTTGAAATTTATCAGCGATATATCCCAATTTGGTAACGTGGCATACTGAGTGTTGCTGTGAAATGATCAGTGTTTGATCATTTGTGATATGATCATTTGTTTGATCTTATATCTTTGTGATCATAGGTTGATCATTTTTATTGGACCCAAAGCAGGGCTTTGTAGAAAGCGTAGCTTTGTGGACGAGACTTCGTCGAGCCTCACACCCTGGAAATGGTTGAAACAGGAAGGATGCGGCAAGGTTCTAGGGAGTAGCGCCCCTTAGTGTATGTCATTCCTTCTGGATAAAGGTGGTATCATGGTATGGAGCCCAGATACTTAACCTCTGTGGTTGCTGCAAAAAAAAAATTTATTTCTTTGTGGTTGTTGCGAATCGGGGATCCTCGGGAAGATCGGTGACGATCGGGGGATGGCATACGCGTGTCAGTAGTTACCTATTTTTGCAGAGGTAACCCGGCCTTGTGTTGGCAGAGATCCGGTTAGGTTCTCGGGTCGTCTATTCCAGGGACGTACCCATCGTGGAAAAGGAAGTTCCTTAGCCTGACCATTTGTTGGAAATCCAAAGAAACAATACGACACTTGTACGGTATTAGTTGTAGAACCTGCCATTCACTTATGGTGGTCACCACTGTTTGGATGGTAGCTATAGTAGGCATAGTTCGGAATGTCTATGCTGGCTAAGATTAATATTATACTTTCGAAATGATTTCTACACTATGCACTAATAATAATATCAAAAAGAATTTGATTTTTTTTTGCGTAGTAAGCATCTTTGACTATCATAAGAAGAAATCTCCTCCAATTCTGCGTTTGCATTGTGTGTGTGGTGGGAGGTCTTATGGTAGTTTCATTTTCCAAAAGCATTGCGAATTTGTTTTATTTTCTTTGTGAAAAATAACTGTTTTACGATCTCACACCAGTCACCATGACTGACTCGGAGTTTATTGTTCCCTTCTAAACTCTGGGTGCCCACCAATTTCCACACGGGCAGCCTAGAGTTATGTTATCAGGATATTCTGGATATTCTGGAGCTTGGAGATAAGCTGGATGACGAGACGTAGTATTTGTATCTGATATTATTTATTCCGCTGTGTATTCTGTATGAGGACAAGTTATATAACTGTCCATTTTTGTATGGAGTTGTATATTGACTCTGTTGATGTATGTATAAACTGATATAGTTCTTTGTTTTAAAAGACTAGTGTTTATCTATTATATATTGTTCCGCTGCGATGTGTAAGATTCTGATATTGTTTCTGTTTCTGATGTTGTGCTGTTGTTCTTCTTTTCTTTTCTTTTTCTTCTATCTTTTCTTCTATTTCTTTTTCTTAAAACCCTCACTATTGGAGTTTCCGGCACTCGATTTCTCGGCAATCGATAAAGTGAGTATCGATGTCGAATTTTCGAAAGTCGAAAATTTCGGTATGTGACAAATTTAAATAAAATTTATCAATTTTTAAGCAATTAAATCCTTTTATACTCAAACTAATAAAATTTGGAAAACATTTCTCAAAATTTTCGAAGTCCAAAATTTTCGAAAAATTTCGGCAGAGTCTCCTTTGTACGGAGAGGTCTGGGAGAAATAATAATATAAATAAAATAATATATATCACCAAATTTCAAAAATAATATATCCCAACAGTGGGAAAAATATAATATCGCTAGAAAACCATAATCCGAGAACATACCAATTTGTCGGGCAAACAACGCTTATTTTTATGAAACCAAAAGCAGTAGCAATTGCTTCCATAACCTGTATTTCACTTTTATAATCCAAAGAAGTTAATAATTATATAAGAGTAATATTTATATTACTTCAAATTTATAACAAACAAATCATAACAACATTCACTTGCAAACAACATACAATCATCACAAGGAATCAAAGTAATTAACCATTCACCCATAGCAAGTAAAATAAATGGTTTGTTCGGGTTTAGACACTTCAATCGTACAGAATGATAAATAACTACTAAGTATACAGTACACTCAACAGTCTTAGATAAAACTCAATAGATTATCCATACATCCAAACAATTAAAAGTACCTTTACCCAAACAACCCATAAACCAAAAAACATCAAATTCCAAACATTATTCCGGTTTTATTCTTATTAGTTTCTTTTCACAAGATTTGTTGTTCATTTTTCTTCATTAAATGATTACTTCCTTAAATTTTTCATTTACTTCTCACCAAATTTTATTCCTATTTATTCATTCAGCACTTAATTCCATTTATTTGTATTCATTTACTCACATATGTTATTTACATTTTTCTTACATATGTGACTCATATATAGTTATTTAACATGTGTAAATCAGTTCTTAAAGTACTATATAGCTTTCCCTGTAATTACATTCACATTCATTCATTCAATATTTATTTCATTTTTTATTTATTCATTACTTCCAAAAATTAAATTTTCATTTCCATATAGTGCAAATTTTATTTTTTCGTTTTGTTACATTCATTTCTTACATAAGTTATGTCCATTCAATTGTTAAAAAAAGATCAATGAATTCATTGTTCAAGTATTTTCATACATTTTATTACAGTATAGCTCCCATTAATTTATATACCTGATTTCAGTTAGATATTAATATTCATTAGCGCATAAATTCATTCTCAAGTTTCTTACTCTTAAATTTACATTCATTATTCTTATATAATGTCATTGAACATTAAATCTGTTTTCTGAATCCTTTTTAACAATTTCTGAAGTTCTAGCCATTAAATGTTAATATAGTATTCTTTTTAATTATTCACTTTAATTATCAATAGCTTCAAAACATTAACTTAAGTTTATAATCTTTTACTTACAATACTCACTTTTCCATTACATTTGATTTAGTAGCAGTTCAATTATAACTCAAGTTTATGATAATTATAATATCCAAAATTCTTATTTATAAAAGAAATTACATTGAACACTTTCACTGCTTAGGTTTTTCTTGTATAATATTCCATTACATGTTCTTGTTAACATTACAACTTTTAATATTTGGTAAGTTATACATATATGTTTTTAAGAATGCAATTGAATGTTACACAAGTTTATCTTATTTATTTTAATTAGCAAAATGTTCAGTAGTTTCACTTCTCATTTTCATATCCTTTTTATTTACAGGTTACAATTTCCAAATTTCTTACATATTTCATTTATAACTTAGCATTTACTTTGTTATTTTCATTTAGAAGTTCCAATTATTAAATAGTTAAAATTCCATTTCATTACAATAATTGAAGTCTCTAATTTATAGAAATTTAAGAACTAAATGCCGGGTTCCATTTCAAATCATTTAAATATAATATATATATATATATATATATATATATATGTGTGTGTGTGTGTGTGTGTGTATACTCATAACTCCCATATTCAATCATATTTAAACTTTGAAATTTATATTTATTTATCAAAATAAATCTATAGTAAAACTACTACAATGGCCTTCTCACTTTGAAACTCGAAAATGAATGTCGATGATGCGTGCACTCATCACCGAAATTATTTTCCAACGACAGAGAGGGGAGTACAGAACTTATTTCCTTCCAAAATTCTCCTTTAAACACTTCTTTCAAATTATATTGAAATATTTATATCAGAAAATACTTCCAAATAATACTAATATATTCCAAAATCCTTTGAAAGAAATTTTCAGAATCCCGGAACTTTAAGTTCTAAAATTTCCAATTTATATTTATTTTATTTACAAATCTTATTTCTCAACCAATATTTATAAATCTCACTACCTAACAACAAATGTATTACAACCAAATATATCATTTATAAAATTTATTATTTTATATACAAAAATATATAATAGGCAAAATTATTTCATTTACCTATACTTAAAACAAATATTGTGTCGGTCTGTCCTATTAAGTGTTTAGAAACCCCTATCGATGTCATAGCGTCCTATGCACCAACTAGAATTGATAGATACAATACGGAACAAATTAACACAATACAAAAACCTTTTTATAACACTAACAAATACGCTCTCTCATATATATACACTCAGCAACACATTCTAGGGTATGACTACCCTATGTTGTATGAGTCAGACCCCACAAAGCTAAGGTTATCGCTAAACCTGGCTCTGTTACCAACTATAACAACCTGCCTTTTTGGACGCTTTAAGCGGACACACACGTCAAACTCAAACCATTCAAAATAGTAGATTGTTATGGGGTAAATAAGAAAAAGAGAAAGAAATAAAACAAATACAGAATCTCGCAGCGGAATGACAAAATATAATAATCAAATAACAGTTCATGAAGCTGTTTATAAAACATTTGATTATACTTATACAACACAGAATCATAGTTACACATATCAGAGATAAATACATAAATGCAGTGGAACAACATGATGTAGTGGAATAAAAATAATAAATAATAATAGTACAAATCTTCGTCTTCGTCCTCCAACAATAAGGTCTTTAACCCTGAAATGCTCAGGAAGACCCAAGCGAATTGAAAAGACAAAACACTCGAGTCAGAACTAAAAGATCTTATGTAAGTTAAAATAATGGTAAATAAACATGAGTGGAATGGCATCAGAGATGTTTACGGGGTTTGACATGTGACGACCGCCCATGACCCCTGCACCGAATCTAGAGATAGTACGTTGTAAAGTGCGCCAGGCGACCATGGACGATTGTCAGGGTAGATTGAAAACAACAGAATCTATCGTATTACTCACAGCGCATGGACAAAATACAATAGAACATATGTATAGTGAAGCTTTACAGAACAAAATGACATCATATAAAAACTTCATAATAGTTGAATACAAGCATCCAAATAGTCAATACATCAAGCCTCACTACATATCTCTCAGAGAATACAAAACAGCGGAATATCCAGTACATATAAGAAGATAATATGCAACCCTCCAGCTCGTCTTCGATATCAGCATCGTGAGAAGAGAACGGCACCTGTCACCTGCTACCTAGTCTGCCCGTCCCAAAAATGGACGAACAGCCCAAGGCAATAAGAATTAAAACATAAAGCCTTGAGTCAGACAACAGTCTTAGTGAACAGTAAATTAACTAACAACATACCAAAAGAGCATAAAGGAAAAGGAATAGGAATACAACCCTCCCACTCCAACCTCATTCTACAGTGATAGCCCCCAGACACACACTAAGCAGAAGCAAACATAGCAGAGCTTACAATTTAAAATAAAGCTACTATCACTCAAGTCAAGGGCGATGTTTTCCAAGTACCAAGGCCTAAATCAGATAAGCACCCAGAAAATACCGCTCTTGAGTCTGAATGACGATACAACCAAACATCCATGACTCTGGCTATCACTGTTATCATTGCTTCGATATCACCGTGAATTGAATGACCGGCACATTCTTTCAGCCGTCCGTCAAGGGCTAATGAAAACCCCGGTTCTAGACATAACTCCCGCACGTCGTCGCAGCCCGTGCCTAGGACTATCGAATCTGCCCAGAATACTCGACCATCAACAGTTGGCCGTTGGGACTATCGAATCTGCCCAAACGTACTCTTGCTTAGAGCATGCTAGAACCTTCAACAACGATGCCATCCAAGCCTCCTAGTCATCCTCCTCGACGACTATTCTCATATCCATTCATTATCCTCAACTCGAATCATATCACCGAGTTATCAACATGCTTGGAATGATCCCGTCTGGATTAGACCAAGTCTTCATCACATGATTGCCTCGCTTCATTACATCCTCGCAAAGCCTCATCTCAACATCACATCATTGAATCTATGCATAAGAGCTTCATCATTCCGCTACATATGCCACGAGCAGCTTTCCCAATTCAAGAGCCTTTCCCTTGGATTTTGAATCGTCTTCGGTCTAAATCTAATCATCAATCATCTAGTTCATAACAATCAATCAAATCAAACATCAATCCAAACAATCAAGCATTCAAATATGATCTAAGTAGACAATTATAACAATAATGGCATTTTCGTAATTAAAGAGTTGAAAGTCCAATAAGCATGAAAACATGGATTATATCTCTACAAACTTGATGAATGAACTTGCATAGGCTAACTTATGATAAAATGGATGTAACATCATCATGAACAATGGATCTATATGGATCTACACATAGGATGAAGAAAATGCATGGAAATCACTATTTTAACACCAAATCGAGCCAACAATCCGATATACTCCTTTGGATCCGTGTGAGAGATAATCACCACTCACCAAATCACCTAACCAATCTCTAATCAGCACGCTTCAGATCTGGGCAGCAAAGGATCAAGCTTGATCTATCACGAATCCGCTTCAAATGAAGAAATCTCTCTTGAAAAGATGAAGATCTTCAATCTAAGCTCTTGAATCTTCAATCTTGATCTTCGATTTGGATGGAAGGAAGCACTAGATTAGAGTGGAGAAAAGAAGTGAAGAAGTGTAGAAGTCGAGCTCTCAAAATGGCAGCACTTCGTCGCTTCAAAATCCGGATCCCAAAAATGAAGAGAAGCTCTCCTATTTATAGCAGAAAATACCTTAAGTCGTAACTCGGCTATCTTCTTAAGTCGCTGCCGACTTAACACTTATGCCGACCTACGACTCAACAACCCCCTACGACTTAACCAAGCTACGAGTCAACACACGCTTCTACGACTTAATCCTCATCTGTCTACGACTCACGATAAAACAGCCATCTCCTAAGTCGTATACGACTTATAGCATCTTCCGACTCAACACAAAGGCTACGACTCATCAAATAACTGGTACGACTCAACCACTAAGTCGGTTGCGACTTAACACTTCGTCTATATGACTTAACGACTTAACAACCTGCTGGGATACGACTTAGCTGGTTAGACGAGACAACTCATTCTACGACTTATTAGTTAACTTGGTCACGACTTATACTTGGCAGAAGATACGACTCATCACATCTATGCTTCTACGACTTAACATAGCAGCTCTGCCGATCTACCAGGATAAGACTCAACTCCTAAGTCGTCCAGGTCTTAAGTCGACCACTACCTTAACTCGTCAGCCGACTTAACACTTAACTCAAAACCTTAAGTCGTCTACAATAACATAAGTCGGTCACTTCCTTAGGTTGTCTATCCCTTAACTCGGCAACGACTTACAACCTTCGACTTAACACTTGCCGAGTTAACCTCAACCTACTAACCTAGCCCAGCTACGACTTATCTCCTTAGGTCGTCGCCGACTCACCCCTTAAGTCCTTAACTCACCCAGACTCATCACTAACTCGTCCAGAACCCATAAGTCGGCTACGACTTAGGACTTAACAAAAAAAATTCTTCCCAAAATCTGAAACAATCTAAAATGTTGAAAATTCCAGATTTGAACGAACTTTTCGATCCGTAAAAATACGGGTCGTTACATTCTCTCCCCCTTAGGAATTTCGCCCCCGAAATTCCAAGCAATCAAAAACTATTCTGTACGCCTACCATCCGTAGCAATCAACAGACCATGCATCCAATTCTAACTTAGCGTACAGAATTCTAAAATTAGGACAAGTTACAATATCGCGAGATGACACGACACCTTAGGGCCATACCTTGAAGAGTTCAGGATGAGCTGCCTTCATCCTCTCTTCCACCTCCCACGTACAGTCGTTATCATCGTCACTCCATTGTATCTTGAGCAACTTAACTACCTTCCTCCTAAGCTGTTTCGTGTCGGTTTCAACAACACGAAGCGGCTTACGAGGTCTTCTATCAACTGGAACAACTTCAAAATCTTCACAGCTATCAGCAGAAACCACCGTATTCGAGTCGTGCACATACTTCCGTAGATATGATACGTGAAAAACATTGTGCACACCCGTCATCTTCTCTGGTAACTCCAATCTATAAGCGAGCTTTCCAATTCGCTCGATGATCGGGAATGGTCCAACAAATCTCGGCGTCAATTTTCCTTTCTTCCCGAATCGAATAACATTCTTCAGTGGAGAAATCTTCACAAAAACCATATCTCCTGCGTCGAATTCCAAATCCTTTCGACGCTTATCAGCATAACTCTTTTGACGGTCTTGGGCTTCCTTCATTCGTTGCCGAATGATTTCTATACAATCTGAAGTCTAACGAATCATCTCTGGCCCAAGCATCAGCTTTTCTCCAGTTTCCAACCAACATGTTGGAGAGTTACACGGTCTTCCATACAATGCCTCATACGGTGCCATACCAATGCTTGACTGGTAACTGTTGTTGTACGCAAACTCCACCAAATGAAGTGATCTTCCCATGATCCTCCGAAATCCAAAACACAAGCTCTGAGGAGATCTTCCAAAACTCGGTTAACTCTCTCGGTCTGACCATCCGTCTGAGGGTGATAAGCTGCACTCAAACACAACTCGGTTCCCAAAACTTCCCGGAAGCTCTTCCAAAATCCACTAGTGAACAATGGATCTCGATCGCTCACTATACTCTTCGGAATACCATGGAATCGGACTATCCACTTAACATACAACTCAGCCAACTTTGATGCAGTCCTAGTTGTTCGAACAGGAATGAATCGTGCACTCTTAGTCAGACGATCTACAATGACCCAAATTCCTTCATTCCCCATTCTGGTTCTAGGCAATCCATCGATAAAATCCATCGACACTTGTTCCCACTTCCATGTAGGAACTTCTAATGGCTGAAGCAATCCACTTGGCTTCTTCTGTTCGGCTTTTACCAACTGGCAGTTCATACATTTGGAACTAAAATTTCCAACATCCTTCTTCATACCTTCCCAGTAGTAGGTTCTCTTCATATCCCGATACATCTTATTTCCACCTGGATGAATTGTCAACTTCGAGTGATGACTTTCCTTCAGAACTTCACTCCTCAATTCATCTATATCGGGAACAACTAGTCGTCCTTGCTTCCGAAGCCAACCCTCTCGATCGACCTCGAATCCTTTATCCTTTTCTGGATCCAATCCAGATTCTAATTCACGGATAATCTTGACAAGCTTATCATCTCGCTTTTGGCTCTCACCAATCCTTTCCACAAGAGTGGGTCTTATTGATAAGTTTGCCAATATCTCAGGTTCCAATTCGCATCTAGGCCTGAAGTCAAATCCAGCTAAATACTCGAGACTCTTCCATTCTGAAAACATGGCTCCTAATCCTGCATGTCTTCGACTTAACGCATCTGCCACTGCGTTACCTTTTCCCGGAGTATAAGCTATACCAAAATCATATGATGCTAAAAACTCTAGCCAACGTTGCTGCCGAAGATTCAAATCCTTTTGGGAGAAAAGATACTTCAACGACTTATGATCTGTAAACAACTCAAATCTAACTCCCAATAGATAATGTCTCCACATCTTTAGAGCAAAAACAATCGCCGCTAACTCCAAATCATGAGTCGGGTAATTCCTTTCATGCGGCTTCAGTTGTCGACTGGCATACGCAACAACTTTATCCTTCTGCATCAGCACTGCTCCAAGTCCAGTACCACATGCGTCGGTGTAAACCACCATCTCATCATTCCCACTAGGAATAGTCAAAACAGGAGCACTCGTCAATCGCTCTTTCAGGATTCCGAAAGCTTGCTCACACTTAGCATCCCAACTGAACACTTGGTTCTTCTTTGTCAATCCTGTTAACGGTGCAGCCACCTTGGAAAAGTCTTTGATAAACCGTCGATAATATCCTGCTAATCCAAGAAAACTTCTCACATCAGATGCATTCTTAGGTCTAACCCAATCCTGGATTGCTGCCACCTTAGCGGGATCAACCGCTATTCCATTTCCAGAAATCACATGGCCTAAGAACCTCACTTCACTCTTCCAGAAGTGACACTTCGAAAACTTAGCCTTCAGTTGATGTTTTCGCAAGATTTCCAAAACAATACGCAAGTGCGTCTTGTGCTCTTCTTCAGTTCTGGAATAAATCAGAATATCATCCACGAACACAAGTACGAACTTGTTCAACTGATCTCTGAACACTCTATTCATAAGATCCACAAAATATGCTGGCGCGTTAGTCAATCCAAACGGCATTACCAACCACTCAAAGAAACCAGATGGTGTCCGAAAAGCAGTTTTCGGCACACTATCTTTAGCCACTCTCAACTGGTGAAATCCCGTTGCCAAATCCATCTGAGAAAACACCTTAGCCTCGTGAAGCTGATCAAACAAGTCATCTATTCTCGGCAATGGATACTTGTTCTTCTTAGTCACCTTATTCAGCTCACGATAATCCACAAATAACCTCAACGACCCATCTGCCTTGGTTGCGAACACAACTGGTGCACCCCACTCGGACACACTACGCCGAATGAATCCTTTCTGTAAAAGATCATCAACTTGCACCCTCAACTCTTGCTGTTCCCTAGGTGCCAACCGCCTTAGAGGCATCACAACAGGTCTGGCTCCTTCAACTAGATCTATACGAAACTCGATCTCTCTATGCGGCGGCAACCCTTTGACTTCGTCAAAGACATCCTCGAATCCATTTGCGATTGGCACTAAAGACAGTCCATCCCGTGGAACAACTAGCGAATACATGAAGCTCATGAAGACGCCTTCCTCATGCTTACATCGTATCACAATCTTTCGCCCCTCCACATTCTCGACTGTCACCTCCAGCCTCTCACAATCAACCTTAGCCGCATACTTCCTAAGCCAGTCCATACTCAAAATAATTCCGAACCCCGCAAAGTTCAGAACAAAACAATCACAAACAAAAGAGCAACCATGACTCGATACAACTAGACCACGGCATAACATACACAGACAAGACGAACCCCCAACTGGATTAGTCACAACCAATGGCCTATCAACAATATCCGGTTCCAAACCTAACCGGCTTACGAGTTCATTACAAACAAATGAATGCGATGCTCCAGTATCAAACAGAACTCTAACTGGAACACCACATAGGAAAAGAGTACCTTGAACAACCACACTCTTTCCTTTCTCTTCAGCAGTAGGAGCTTTTGAAGACGACGGAACAGCTCCCAAAGCATAAGCTTGCACAATCTGCTTATCTCTTCTCGGTTCTGGACAATTCTTCCTGAAATGTCCCGGCTTGTCACAGTTGTGACACTTCATCGGTGCCTTCGGATTCTTACAATCCTTAGAGAAATGGCCCTTCTGCTGACAATTGTAGCAAGTCACCTCGCCTTTCGGCTTCTTCTGGCCATCCTTACCCTCTTGCTGCTGCTGCTTCCTCTTCTGGTTTCCACCCTGCTGTGGTTTAGATTCTCCCTTGGTCACAGCAACAACAGATCCTTCCTTAGGAAACAGACTCTCATGCCTAAGAGCTTTCTCCACGAGCTTCTCAAATGAATCGTCCAAATGATCCACCAACTGTCTCCCAAGATAACTATCCAAGCCGGTCACGAAGTTCTCATTCTTCTGGTAAGAAGACTCAATATATGACCGGGCATACTTGGACAAAGCTTCAAACTCAGAAACATACTCAAGAACAGATCTTCCACCCTGCTTGAGCTCTACAAACTTCTTGAACAGAACGGACTTCTGAGCTGTAGAAATGAACTTAGCTTCAAATCTGACTTGGAATTGCTTCCAAGTAATCTCTTCTTCCGGAGTAGTGATGGTAATAGAGTTCCACCAATCAGAAGCTCTCCCTTGAAGCTGCCTTGATGCCAACTTCCTCTTAGTTGCATCATCAATTCCCAAATCACCAAAGATCCTTCTACAAGCATCTATCCATCTCTGGACTTCGATAGTTGGTTCTGTTCCCAAGAAAACCTTCCCTCCAAGAGCAGTATAATCCTTGCACAGCTTAGCAAAATCCACTGGTTTCGGAGTTTGGACTTGAACTCCAACATCAACTGCTGCCCCCGGAACTGGTATCCTTCTCATGATCGAAGTCATCATAGCTTCGAACATGGCTGCATAATCAGCAGTCTCTTCAGTAGCACGGCCTTCCCTAGCAGCTGGTCTCCCTCTTCGACTCATTCTCAATATCTATAAAAAGGAATGATTAGAAAATCTAGAGAAACAACTGCATAAAGGACTCAACTCTACTAAGCTACTATATTATATATAGTATTCATCCATCAAAATACAATTACGTCTCTCATACGTGGTTACTACAGCGAGCGTTGGGTAAAATCGATTAACCAATGCTCTGATACCAAATGTGACGACCGCCCATGACCCCTGCACCGAATCTAGAGATAGTACGCTGTAAAGTGCGCCAGGCGACCATGGACGATTGTCAGGGTAGATTGAAAACAACAGAATCTATCGTATTACTCACATCGCATGGACAAAATACAATAGAACATATGTATAGTGAAGCTTTACAGAACAAAATGACATCATATAAAAACTTCATAATAGTTGAATACAAGCATCCAAATAGTCAATACATCAAGCCTCACTACATATCTCTCAGAGAATACAAAACAGCGGAATATCCAGTACATATAAGAAGATAATATGCAACCCTCCAGCTCGTCTTCGATATCAGCATCGTGAGAAGAGAACGGCACCTGTCACCTGCTACCTAGTCTGCCCGTCCCAAAAATGGACGAACAGCCCAAGGTAATAAGAATTAAAACATAAAGCCTTGAGTCAGACAACAGTCTTAGTGAACAGTAAATTAACTAACAACATACCAAAAGAGCATAAAGGAAAAGGAATAGGAATACAACCCTCCCACTCCAACCTCATTCTACAGTGATAGCCCCCAGACACACACTAAGCAGAAGCAAACATAGCAGAGCTTACAATTTAAAATAAAGCTACTATCACTCGAGTCAAGGGCGATGTTTTCCAAGTACCAAGGCCTAAATCAGATAAGCACCCAGAAAATACCGCTCTTGAGTCTGAATGACGATACAACCAAACATCCATGACTCTAGCTATCACTGTTATCATTGCTTCGATATCACCGTGAATTGAATGACCGGCACATTCTTTCAGCCGTCCGTCAAGGGCTAATGAAAACCCCGGTTCTAGACATAACTCCCGCACGTCGTCGCAGCCCGTGCCTAGGACTATCGAATCTGCCCAGAGTACTCGACCATCAACAGTTGGCCGTTGGGACTATCGAATCTGCCCAAACGTACTCTTGCTTAGAGCATGTTAGAACCTTCAACAACGATGCCATCCAAGCCTCCTAGTCATCCTCCTCGACGACTATTCTCATATCCATTCATTATCCTCAACTCGAATCATATCACCGAGTTATCAACATGCTTGGAATGATCCCGTCTGGATTAGACCAAGTCTTCATCACATGATTGCCTCGCTTCATTACATCCTTGCAAAGCCTCATCTCAACATCACATCATTGAATCTATGCATAAGAGCTTCATCATTCCGCTACATATGCCACGAGCAGCTTTCCCAATTCAAGAGCCTTTCCCTTGGCTTTTGAATCGTCTTCGGTCTAAATCTAATCATCAATCATCTAGTTCATAACAATCAATCAAATCAAACATCAATCCAAACAATCAAGCATTCAAATATGATCTAAGTAGACAATTATAACAATAATGGCATTTTCGTAATTAAAGAGTTGAAAGTCCAATAAGCATGAAAACATGGATTATATCTCTACAAACTTGATGAATGAACTTGCATAGGCTAACTTATGATAAAATGGATGTAACATCATCATGAACAATGGATCTATATGGATCTACACATAGGATGAAGAAAATGCATGGAAATCACTATTTTAACACCAAATCGAGCCAACAATCCGATATACTCCTTTGGATCCGTGTGAGAGATAATCACCACTCACCAAATCACCTAACCAATCTCTAATCAACACGCTTCAGATCTGGGCAGCAAAGGATCAAGCTTGATCTATCACGAATCCGCTTCAAACGAAGAAATCTCTCTTGAAAAGATGAAGATCTTCAATCTAAGCTCTTGAATCTTCAATCTTGATCTTCGATTTGGATGGAAGGAAGCACTAGATTAGAGTGGAGAAAAGAAGTGAAGAAGTGTAGAAGTCGAGCTCTCAAAATGGCAGCACTTCGTCGCTTCAAAATCCGGATCCCAAAAATGAAGAGAAGCTCTCCTATTTATAGCAGAAAATACCTTAAGTCATAACTCGGCTATCTTCTTAAGTCGCTGCCGACTTAACACTTATGCCGACCTACGACTCAACAACCCCCTACGACTTAACCAAGCTACGAATCAACACACGCTTCTACGACTTAATCCTCATCTGTCTACGACTCACGATAAAACAGCCATCTCCTAAGTCGTATACGACTTATAGCATCTTCCGACTCAACACAAAGGCTACGACTCATCAAATAACTGGTACGACTCAACCACTAAGTCGGTTGCGACTTAACACTTCGTCTATATGACTTAACGACTTAACAACCTGCTGGGATACGACTTAGCTGGTTAGACGAGACAACTCATTCTACGACTTATTAGTTAACTTGGTCACGACTTATACTTGGCAGAAGATACGACTCATCACATCTATGCTTCTACGACTTAACATAGCAGCTCTGCCGATCTACCAGGATAAGACTCAACTCCTAAGTCGTCCAGGTCTTAAGTCGACCACTACCTTAACTCGTCAGCCGACTTAACACTTAACTCAAAACCTTAAGTCGTCTACAATAACATAAGTCGGTCACTTCCTTAGGTTGTCTATCCCTTAACTCGGCAATGACTTACAACCTTCGACTTAACACTTGCCGAGTTAACCTCAACCTACTAACCTAGCCCAGCTACGACTTATCTCCTTAGGTCGTCGCCGACTCACCCCTTAAGTCCTTAACTCACCCAGACTCATCACTAACTCGTCCAGAACCCATAAGTCGGCTACGACTTAGGACTTAACAAAAAAAATTCTTCCCAAAATCTGAAACAATCTAAAATGTTGAAAATTCCAGATTTGAACGAACTTTTCGATCCGTAAAAATACGGGTCGTTACATGACATCTCCTATCCAGTGTCTAACGTGAGTGCAGTAACTTAAGAGATGTTCAGGATTCACATCTCCTAAGGATCCGTTAAACTATCTACTATGTAGTACAATACGCTATTATAATATGTCTACAGTAAGATAAACTATTAAAATAGCGTTAAGGCGTTACATTTTCCCCCTTAACACATTTTTATATATTCCCATAGTCTATACAGTACGGTAATCCCACCCGTACTAGAAGTCGTCAGAGGGCACTCCATAGGTATGGTACAAAACAAACTCGTAGTGGTCTCGATAGGGTAGGTGACACAGCACAACTAGGCAATGCCAAGGTAGATATTCCAATTACACTTCCGCACTAGTGGTAACACATAGCAGCTACTACCGCCCACCTCGGAACACACTCCCAAATCAAAAATTGAAGGTGGCCACCAAATCAATCGTAAAGTCAGAATATAGTATCGAAGGAGTGTGCCCGATCGGAGGAAGGACCTCACTTGGTCCGTCAATTGCTCCTGTTTTAGCCACCTTAAGCTAACTCATGGGAGTCAGGTCCACGTATATACCTTATATAGGACGTCGCCAACCATCCTACTTCATTCTGGAATCTCCACCGTGTACATAGTTATCAAAGTGGTTTTCGACATTGGCAGAGGGTATGACAATATCCGATCCCGGTCTCTTTAACAACCAATCGCTTATTACACACCTGATGGTTCTTTTACATTTCCAAAATCATTTCATAATTGATATCAAAATATCATATTCAATTCAAATCATATCATTTTCGAAATCATTACTTACTTTCGAAATCATATTCACCTTTTGAAATCATATCACATTTGAAATCATAGTTCGAAATTATATTTCCTTTCAAAAGTCATATTTCCAAAATAGGCTAAACTCTCATTTCAAAATATCATATTAAACCAAATATGTTATTTAATTCCCAACTTAGGTTATAAAATCATTAACCATATTCACTTAAAAAATCGAGAATTTGAATATAACCCATCCATTTTACTTAGTTTGGAATTTAAAAGAAAATAGTTTTAAATAGTTAATACAGATTTATAATATATTAAATATAATTAAAATAGATGAAATAACTTTAAAATAGATTAATTAGATTTAAATAAGTTAAAAAAGGTTAATTAGTTTAAATAAATTAAATGGTTTAAAATAGGTTAAAATGATTTAATATAATTAATACAGGTTAAAATAGTTTAATACTTTGAAATCTTAATAATTAGAAATTTTGAAATAATATATTTTTAAAACAGTTTATATTAAAACATGAATTAGGAATTAATACAAAATTAAACTATTCATTTCATTTCAACACCTTTGGACCTTTTCAATTACCAAGTCAACAAACCAAATTCTAAACCTTTCAATTTCAAAATATTTCAAAGTTATTTTCAAACAACTTTAATAACTTAATTTTGATAGAATTTCATTTATGCTTAAAAGTTCAACTTTAAACTTCCAATTTAATTTCTTAAAGCAATTCCTTTAAACCAATTCACATTTCAACATAAAACTTGATTTTCCAATAATACTTCAATTTATATACATCAAATTTTATTTCAAGATATCATTAATTAATTCAAAAATTAAGAAGTTCAAAATCATTAAATTTAAACAATCCGGTTTCCGTATATAATTTTCTACCCTAGGGTCAAGTGATATATCATTTCAATCCGCAATTTAAAATGTTACATTTATATATCATTTCAAACCGCAATTCCAAATTAATAATAAAATCCATAAAATCGCTCGAGTCTATCATTTCAACCCATAACGATTTTCCCTAATCTATAGATCATTCGGGTATGTATCATTTCAACCCATAGTGAACTTGCATTTTATAACGATATAAAATAAAACATCCAGTCATCCAATATCAACAATCAACATCCATTACAAACATCATCCAAATCAATCAATAAATATCAATATAGAACTGATAATCAATAACAGGTATTTAACTAGCAATTTATATTCAATAATAAATTAAATAAAGATTTAATTCAAATAAATTCAAATTAACTAAGATGATGATTCAAAATATACCAAACAGTCTTAAATAAATTTCTAATCACATCATAAATTTAATTTAACAAACATAAGAAATTTTAGAAGTTATGAGTGGGTTAAAACACTCACCTTTGAATTTAAATCGATTTGAAATCCAAATAAAGGCCCAAAATTCCATCTCAGAATTCGTCCAAACCAGTGTCAAAATGTTCGGAATTTCGATATGATCCTAACAAAACAAACCGCGCGTGAATCCGAGTTTGTATGAAAAAGTTATGATAATTAGAATATTGAAAAATTCTGATCCTGGGTCGACTTCGGGTTCAACTTCGGTCCGCCGCCTTAAATCCCCGGTGCTTGCTCTGAGTTTTTGCCAAAACGACCCGAGACCTGAGTTATTTTCTTCCTGACCTGAAGTTGCTGCAGGGATTTTGCCTCTGAAACCCGAAGCGCGACCCGAAGTTGCTACAGATCCGCATTTTTTTTCTGTTTTTTTTGTAAATTGAAATTATGTTTTGGAATTTGGGAATTAGGTTTGATGAAGGAGGAAGAAGATGTATGTACAGAAATAATGATATGAGAAACAATTAGGGTTTATAACAGCCTATATATAGGCAGGGCTGGATCGAAACGACTATACGACCCAAAAAGCCCGTTCTGACCTCGAAACGAAAATAGGTCATCCCATATATCAAAATAGACGATTTCGATGGTTTTAAACTCAATGGAACATGTTTCAGGTCCTAATTCCATCGTATGAAGAAGTTAGCTTAAAATCAGCTTATTTCAAATTGATTTAAATTAAATTTATTTCTAGGCGTTTCGAGCCCGTACGATCAAACGACAAGTCCGATCGCTACGAAACTTGAAATCCTATAATAATTTACCGTTATGGATCCGATGAAACTAGTTTCGTCGAAATCCGAGACAGTTGCCAAAATGGCTATTTTTACATTAATTAAATAAATTAATATTAAATTAATTTATCACCTTTTAATTCAATATTTATAAACTAGCAGATTTTTATCATTTTTGATGCATTAGATATTTATAATAACTAAAAGCAAATTCACATATCAATTTAGTGTTAATTATTTCAATAAATACAGTGTTCAAATGTCAACTAATATTAATCCAATTAATTACAAATTAAATCCAATAAATTTGATTTTATTTTATTCCAAACTTAATATTCAATCAATTATTACTCAACTAACATAGTTAACATTGTTTTATATTTCATTACATTAATATCTTCCAATTTTCATCTTTTATTTGTATTAATTACTATATTTCAATTATATTGGAATTTTGTCAATTTTACACATTAATTAAAATTTAAAAATCTCAATTAATTATTTCCTCTTGGTTTCATTCTTTTTATTACATCAATTATCATATTATGAATAGAATTTACATTGGTTACATCATATTGAATCAACATTCTTCATTTACCAATTTAATCCACATTAACTGCAATAATTAAGTGAATTAGTTGCAATTGATTCCAAATTAAACTTAACAAACTAATAAAATAGGTAACGTACAATAATTGTTTCCATTAACTCTTAATCACACTTTTATAAGTTTATTATTTACAAACCAATATTATAATTACTTACATAACACTGGTTTTACTCAATTACCATTTATTACAAACTATTTCAATAATTTATTCAATATTTATATTAGATCTCTTATATTCAATTTATAACCAAGCGTAACATTTAACTTATTTCGATTAATTGGGTTTTCATGAAAGTCGTTAATAATTAACTTAAATTAATATGGTTACAATTTCATTCCAATTATTATTTTCCTTAATAAATCACAAATTTTAATTTCTTCCTATAGTAACTTACAATATCTTATTAAATTAACTATTTTTAATTATCGAAATTTATGGGTCGTTACAAAAGTTGTAATCTTATTTATGTGATAGTCGTAAAAATGGTGTGTGTTGTAAACATGTTTATATGGTGTATGCTAGATAGCATCTTATTTGTAAAAGTGATATGAAATTCCTTATGGAAACTATAGTAAATAATTTTAAATCAAAAGCTTAAGTTTTAAAATTTTGTTTTCTTCAATTTGAAAAAAAGTTAGTAAACTTTAAGGTGAAGTTTTGAAAGAAAAGATAAAAACAAGTTGAGGTTATGAGTATTCATAGCGATAGTCGCTATGGATGCAATTTCGCTTGAAAATCCGATTTTTGCAAAATTTGGTTTTATTAACTTTAAGTGTTTTTGAAAGGTTTTATATACTTAATAATAAAGTTTTTATTAAGTAAATTAAGTTTTTAATGATTAAATTTTCATTAATTAAGTTTTAATGATTAATAATTAATTAAGATTAAATAGAGTTTATTAGTTACAATTAAGTAAGATTAGTTATTAATTAATTATCTTTTAAAGATAGGACTAATTTTAATTAATTATTAATTAAGTAAGATTAATTTTTAATTAAATATGATTTAAGTATATGATTTATTTTTAATTAATTACTAATTAACTATAAGGTAAATTATTTAAATAAATCAATTATTTAATTACTTTTAATTAATTAAGGCTTTAATTTAAAGTAAATTATTTAGTTTAGTTTATTATTTAAGTTTAATTAAAGGTTATTTTATTGATTAAATGAGATTAATTGATATTTAATTATCAATGAAGGTTTGAATTATTATTTAATAATTAACAAAGGATTAATTAAGGTTAATTTATCTATATGATAGTTAATTATTGTTTAATTATTTACTGAAGGTTTAATTATTTCTTGATTTATAATTAAATTAAGTTAATAATTAATTAAGATTAATTACGATTTAAATAAGGGTTTAACTTGTAAATTATTATTTAAAATGGAGTTTTAAATTTTAAATTCTGTGTTTTCAAAGAATCAAATTGTTTTAAAGGCACTTCTCTTTCAAAGATGGTTTTGAATACAAGGAATTCAAATGTTGGTACTATTAAGTAGACAAATGATTATGAATGAGTTACGATGTGATTATTTATAATTGTATAGATATCTATTAGTAGAATAAAACATCATTCTGCTAAATTGTAAATTGTTTGATTGGACATCTAATAGCGAAATAAATCCCCGTTCTTCCATAAATTGATTGTTTGATTGTGTGGACATTTGATATTAGAATAAATTCCCGTTCTGCTATAAATTGATTGAATTGTTTGGACACCTATTTAGCAGGACAAATCACAATCCTACTACTATTGTTATTTGAACATATGTATGCTAGTTAGTTCATATTGACATGTTATTCCCTGATTTGGATATGAAATGTATTTACATATATGTTGACTTATGTAAATAAATTGTTGAATGACTTGAAAGTGAGATTGAAATTAAATGATAACTTAAATTTGTACCATTGGTTTTATTAAGCCTCATTTTGAATTTATAAAGTATGATTTTGTACTTACTTCAATTCTTTAATCAATTTTGGGGATTAAAGTTTATAAATGATTTTCAAGTTATATAATTGTTTTATAATGATATTTATAAATAATAATTTGTTTATAAAAAACAGGTATTACTAAATAAAAGGGTTTGTTTAAAGTGATTTTCAAAGGATGTTTTATGAATTATACTTTTAATGGATTTTTCTTTAATAATATTTATAAAAAGAGTTTTCGAAATAGTGAAATGATTTTTAGAGATTTGCAAAAAGGTTTTATAATTTAACTTGAAGAATTTTAAAAGTGAGTTATAAATTTATTTGGAAAATTTATAAGTTATTTTAAATATGAAGTGAGCTTTTAAAAAGGAAACTTTGTATAAAGGAAAAGTGGATTTGCTTTTATCGGAAGCAATGTTTATTTCTTTGGCCATTTAATATGGAATTTGGAAAGAAGGAAACTTTTGTAAAGTTTGGTAAATGTGCTTATACCATTGAGATAAGTATATAAATGTTTTCCCAAGTATAAATGGGATATAAAGGGTTTGAGAATAGTGTTTTGTAAAGACATTTTGATCAAATGTTTATAAAGTGAGGTTAATTAATTAAACATTATATAAGGCTTAGTGGATTCCATATGGAATTAAATCAATGTTTGATTGTTTGTTTATTTGACAGTTAGATAACCGACTATCAGAATATGGACCAAAATGTAACTTTGGAAATATCTAGGAGAAACACTAAAATTATATGGTACAGTTACTGTTAGCGGTGCTATATTATATGTATAAATTTGTTTTGTTCTTCTAGGACAAATGATAAGGAAATCCCTGCACTAATGGTTAGGAGGTGATCTCCGCTCTTATTTTTGTCTGCTTATTTCCTAAAGAACCGGGGTTGAGTTTACCTGAAATTTTCGAAAGTTGTTTCGAAGAGACCGGGATCAGAAATGTTATCCAAAAGCACAATGATCCAACCCAAGCGTTTCGAACTGAAGACATCTTGAAGAGTATGGAATCAACGAAGGAGTTTTTAAGCGCAAGGGCTACTTGCTACAAATCTTGAGGGTGATTCCAAAATGGGTGTAGTAGAGGTAGTGCCTTTGGTTTCGTTCAGTCCCAGTGCGAACTTGTATGGATGAATGCTAGCATTGCATTGGTGCCTGGAGGACAGTATACCATTCTAAGTGGGAAGTGCTAAATAAAAGTAAAACATAGCCTCTAGCCTCATTAACCAGAAAATGACAAAAATTGTGCATGCATCAGCGCTAAGTGGGTCGCTCCCATCAAGGTATGGTTATTCCAAATCTAGATCACTTACTGTCTACTCATGTAGGCTTTAGGGTCCAAGGTGGGGTGATCATATTTGGTACTACTAGTTAAGTGGTAGGACAGTCCTGTGTGGCAGGGGTACAAGATGTTCTTGTCAGACCCCGGTGCATTATATCTAGAGATGTACCATCAGAATCTAGTTCCTTACCTTGTCAAAGTATGGAATCCAATCTCCAATACGTGCCTTTATAGTTTTGATTGTAAAACCTAGTATATTGTAATTTAATTAATGTAACAATTTTGGCTATGATTAATAAGTATTTGTACTCTAGATATTATTAATATCATTGGATTTTCTATAAAAAAATATTTAGGTTATCGTAAAGTAAAAACCCATCTGTATTTATGTGCGGCGTGGTCTTACAAGATACCTTTGATTTTAAAACGGTTTTAAACATAATAATTTAGTTGTTTGAGTTTACTCACACCAGACCCATGTTTGACCCGGAGTTTTTTTTCTTCCTAAAACTCTTGGGTGCTTAAATTTTTATGGGCAGCCAAGTAGTTAACGTTTTCCACAGATGCATTTTGGAGGAGCTTAGAGCAGGAGATTTCATCGATAGCTATTTATCATCTTGTTTCCGCTGAATTATATGTATTTGTATCAATTAGGTAGGGAAAGACTGTTATAACTATCCAAGGATAGAATTGTATTAATATGACTCTGATGTATCATATTTGAAAAGACTTTGTAAAGTATTATGTTGATTAATATATGTTATTCCATTGCACTGTGAGATTCTGTGATTGTTTAGTTTCTTCTATCTTCTATTTTCTTTCTTCTCACCCCTAATGAACTGTCCTTCGAACACTTAAATGATCGTCATATGAATACCATAGATGTATTAGTGTGTGAGTCTCAACAAGAAATGAACATCGACACCTTTTTTTGCCTTACGCGTCCTCCATCTCCATCCAAAGCTAACCCTAGCTCGCTTTGCAAACGTCGATCACCACAAAGTATTGATGCACCCAATTTTGAGCTTATGGATTCGAAGCCCTAGCTCATAAGAACTCAACGGATCCAACATCGTCTATTTTCGTTAAGTGAAACTCTAGATTAAATTAAAAGTTTACGGCAGCCATCATTTTCTTGGTTACAGGAAAATGAAATTGAAATGAAGAAAGAAGAAAAGTGAGGAAAGGGTTATACGTGGGAGGTTTTATATTATTAAATGTTTTGATTTACGATGCTTCACTACCCATTATTACGTTTGCGTACGGACCACGAATGGCACAAATAAAAATACCATCGTGCACAACAATGGGACGTAATCCCAAAACAACAATAAAATACACTGGCTATCCTATTCTAAGAAATTTCAAAAATACCAATGTTTTTGCAAAATAAGTCAAATGATAATTTAAATATTTTCTAAATAAAAAATTATGAGAAAAATCATATATATTCATTTAAAAATACATCATTAAAAATCAAGTCATTTTATTAACAATTGATTTTCTTGTTATTTATTTGAACTATTTATTATTGTAAATAAATTGACAAAATTAGTTCATTATTATTATTAATTAAAAAAAGTAGAATAAGGCTATTAAATCCATTTAGGTAATATTTAATTCATATTTAAATAATCCATATATTTGAATATAAGTTATGTATATTTTTCTGGGATGTTACATTCTCCCTACTTAAAAGAATTTCATCCTCAAAATTCTCAAAGGAAGAAAATGTCCTCTCACCCTTAAGGCTTTAAAGTTCCTTATATTATGGAAAATTTTGTTACAAATTGCCACAACTGGTCTAAATCAACAAAGAAAATAAAATCCCAAAAGTGGCCTCCCATATCTAGGGCATAAAATCATCTATAACAACCCGACTTTTTAACCCTTGAATGTCGACTTTGAATACGTCCAAGGTATTCGTGTGTCGAGTACCCAAGTGCCGAAAAAACAGAAAGTTAGGGAAAATAAAAGAAGATGAAATAGAACAAGGAAGAAGAGAACACAACATCAGAATCATACAATGGAACGATAATATATAATATCAAAAGATTAGTACAAAGGGTTACTCCGAATACAAAAATATCAGAGTTATGAAACCTATGTACTATCATCGGCAAGGATAGTTATAACTGCATGTCCTCACAATGATAATATATACAACACAACAATGCAGCATAATTAATAATTCTACGGTAAGTAATCATCCAGCTTCTCTCCATAAGCTATGAAGCGTCCATAGCTAAATCTGGAAACATACACAGGGCTGATCCGAGCATTATAAGAAAATAACACGCAGATCAGTCTGGTAAACCAGCGTAAGGAACTCAAGAAATAAGAGTGACATATAATAGCACGTTTTTGAGACTATACGGATTACTATAATTGTTTTTCCCTCAAATGAAATTAATTATTCATTATGTTTAACATATAGTGATACGATAGATAATGTCTAGTGTGTAGCATATAAATTATATAAAATGGCTGCTTTGTGAACGCCACGACAACAACAAGTATACAATCAATATCGTTAAGGCAGCTCGCATATGGATTTTTCCATAGAGATCTCCTTATTCTGGCCGCATCCAAACTTTATGACAAGGATAAAAAACTACCTTCCGAACATCTTATATCTCTGGATAGGATATACACTAAGGTAAACATAACTAGACCATCTTCGATGTATGGTCAGTGTCATATCAACTCTCGCTAGCGATAATCGATAAGCATCTCTAGATATGAAGTTGATACACCCTTAAGGTCAGCTAAACTCCCCTGGCCATGCCCCTTCTTTGTTTTCTATCATTTTCCCGATGTCGAGGCGCATTTGTCACACGAGTCTTTATCACTCCAAAAACCACGAATCCCCAATTGGATTCCTTCACCTCGAACAGATCATGAATCACTACATGGATTCGAGCATCTCGAATAGATTTTGAACCTCGACATAGGTTCCTTGCATAAGTTCTTCAACGAATGCTAATGTCGTTGTCTCTTTTGGAATACTCCTCAAGATAGACAGTCCCCCACGATAGCATCGCTCAAAATGTTAACGTTGACCTTTCCCTTGGACTTAAAATTAGGATAGACAATTCAACTCCATAACATTCCACTTCACAACCACTTCCAGAAAATAGATCTCTTACATTGTTCTGAAATGGTTATGGGTTTGAGTCATCTCATATAAGTACACTTTCCCTAATTACCGAACACTCTAAAACTAATCGATGAATTTTTGGTTAACTCAATTTCGATTCTCTCAGAAGTAAGTGAAAGCTAGAGACATTTCCTATCAATACTCCATCCCAAGGTTCTTATTGGTATGAAATTGTGATGCCTTTAAATAACTTTTTAAGTCATATTCGTTCGAGTTCGATAGTCGACTAATCGACTGTCTAGTCAAAAAATTACTTATACATATCAATATTCTTATACTTAACTCATTTTTGACATTTCAACTTAAGCATTCCTCATCCAAGAGTGAAGCCAAGTAAGTTAGAGCACTGGTTGCATCAAAGCATTACCTAAACACTTCATTCTTGAATCTTACAAATAGATAAGTCTACCTCGTCGGCTTTTAGTGTTAAGTATAGTATTAATGATTTCCATAAATAAATTAGAAATCAACATGATTATCATGTTTTCAACATTTTCTGATTTACTATTCCTTGGTCATGTAGGAAGTCGGTAGTTTAGATCTTTATTGCTCCATCCCTACTCGAACATCAATCTTAACTCTCACAAATAGATTAGCCATACTTCTTGGCTTTTAGTGTTAAGCATGGTTATTTACTTTTCAACAAGTAATTAAACAATTAAACATTTGCCACCAAGAAATTACTAGTCCCTTTTTAAAACTTTTGTTCATACTTTCAAAACACTTTATAAAATGATATATATACATATCATAATTTATTTACCAAAACTTGATATGTAAATAAATTAGTCAAAAGATATTTTATTACATAAGATATAAAATAGTCAATATATTTTCTAAAAACCTACATATACTTAAAAAAAATTAAAATACTTTATAATACTTATAATAGGTTAAACATTTACTCAAAGTATTACTTGACAATAACAACTTTACAATTTCCTTAAAAACTTGGAAAAAGAAGTTTTTATTACAAATTACTCTTCTTTAAAAATTTACAACTAATTATTAAAATTAATAAATATCTCAAACCACTTTTTAAATACTCTAATACGAGTTAGTAAATGTTTGTAGAAAGAATGAAGCAAAATACTCAAATTTAAATATCTTTTCAAACTTTTAAATCCAAAATTCAAGGGTAAACGGTGCGGTTTTGCACAAGTGAAGTTTTGGGTACTTTTTGAGATGTTACTTAACAGAAATAAAAATACATATAAAGCATTATACATATGGTGAGAAACCCCTAAGGACCTCTCTACAAAGTTCCGTAGAAATAGCCAAAAATTAGACAATTCCTAACTGCATCTATAATGATTATCGTTATAAGTGTAGTTTCAAATCCGAGTCCAATCTAAACCAAAGTCCATTTATAACCTATGTGCTTTGTTTCAAGGTCTTGTCATAAATCATACCATTTTGTTCAAGTCTATTCCAAGTCCATAGACTTGAATCACATATGATTCATGTTTTCAAAACAAGAATCAAACCAGTGTTTTTAATAATGTCAATAATAATTCAACAATTTAAACACAATCAAAACACAATCAAAACACACCATATATATGTAATATTTTCCATTCAAAGAGGTGTGTTAACTTACGTTTAACCCAACAACAACCAAGATCCAAGCTAACAAAGTCCAACTGTAACGACCCAGCATTTTAATCATTGGAATTTGAAATACTTAATTAATTTTAAATATTGAAAATTTTTATTTTACAAATTCAAACAGCTTAAACATCAAATACAGGGATTTATTATGAATAAATGGATTTAGAAGATTGTTTGAATTCGATTTTAAATAATAAATGGTTTTACACTTTAATTTATAATTAACGTAATTAGAATAGTTTTAATAGTAATTCGTTTTAATTAACGTGTGAAAATAGACATCCGGGGCGCTGTCTTGAATTTTGACGAAACTAGTGCTATTGGATCCGTAATAGTGAATTATTATAGGTTAACAAAATTTTCGGCTATCAGATGAACCTTTTAGCCATGCAAGCTCGAAACGCGTAGAAATTAACTACAAGAATTTAAACTAATATAATTTGATTTTGAAAGTTAATTTCTGTATATGATGGAATCGGCCGCAATACCAATTTCGTTGTATTTAGAATATAGTTATTTAGTGTAGAACACCAGGCGGCATGCCTCGATTGGAGTTCAAAAATTTAAAGCGTGAATAGTGTTAGGTTATTTTTCTATAAAAGGACCTCAACATCCTTCATTTTGCAAAACCCCAAATTAAATAACGCAACCGCCATTTCCCAATCTCCACGATCGAATGGCCATAGTTCATCCAAGCCACCAGAGGTCATATCGGCCTTCAACCTCAACTACAAAGTTACTCACCGGGGATGAGACGTGAAGGTCGGTCAGTTGGATGGTCGTAAATGGTGGCATAACGGTGGAGATTAGGGTTTGAATAGCATTGGGTTTTTTGGGGTTTTCTCGGCGGTCAGGCGAAGAATGGCGACGAGGCAGTCGTCTTCGAGCTCATCTTGGTTGGGGCTATCGATGGTGAGATTGCGCCAGCCTATGGAGGGCCAGGGATAGCGATGGTGGATGAAGTAGCATGACATCGAAGTTTAAAAGGAGCGCAACCTGGGTTGTTGAACAATGGAGGGAAGGTAATTAACGTCTAAAACTTAATTTATTTATGTTAGCTAAATTTAAATAATCTCCAAGCGATGATATCTACGTCATCACATTGGATTTTTCAAATTCGGAGCTTGTAGGAATTTCAAGGAAAATTGAACGTTATTCGATTTTGAAGTTCAAAAGTGTTAGTCCCTAAGGAGTTGGTTTTGATGACAACAACCTTACTTAGAACTAGATTATAAAATATATAATACTAACATTATTGTGTAGATATATATAGATATGTTTGCAGGTACTAAAGAATGAAGAACTGTATAGTATAAAGATTCAAGATCAAAGATTGAAGATATCAAGATTCAAGAGTCATGAGTATCAAGAATTTCAAGAGTTCAAGCTTCCAAGATAAGTTATATAGTTAGGAATATTGTTAAAACTCATAGAAAGGCACTGACATCTTAAAATCTATTTTATTCGTGGAATGGAATCCACTTCGTGCTTGTTAAAGGGATGGAACCCTAAGTAGGATTGAACCTACGAAAAATCTAGTGGAACATCTTTTTGTATCCACTTACTTTTATTTCAAAATGATTTTCAAAATATATATAGCTTGTTTTTCAAAATGATTTTCAAAATATATATAGCTTGTTTTTCAAAATGATTTTAAATATTCCTGTTTAAAAACCAAAATCATCTGTCCTGGTTTTTCAATATATTTTAGCCTAAAAAATATCCTTAGTTTTAAATATTCTTAATCCACATTCTAACAATTAGTATCGGAGCGAGGTTTTCAAAAGTTTCATTATCTGAATTTTGAAAATTTTCAAAATGGCTACTAACACTATTACTGCTATTACCATCAACACTAGTTCATTTGTAGAAGGTCAGTCTACTACAAGACAACCACTTTTTAATGGTAGTAACTATGCATATTGGGCATGTAGGATGAAAATATATTTACAATCTATAGGACTAGACACTTGGAATGTCACACAGACAGAATATTCTGTACCCACAACTGCTTTTGCTCAGTGGACTGCTGATCAAAAGACTGTTGCACAGAATAATTCTAAAGCTATGAATATCTTGTTTTGTTCACTTGATAGGAATGAATTTAATAGAGTGTCAGTTTGTAAGTCTGCATATGAAATCTGGAAAACTTTGCAAGTTGCTCATGAAGGAACAAGCAAAGTTAAACAGACAAAAATCTCCATGCTCACAAATCAGTTTCAATTATTCAAAATGAATCCTAATGAGTCTATTCCAGATATGTATAGGAGATTCCAAGATATTGTCCACTCTCTAATATCATTGGGAAAATTATTCTCCGAAGAAGATCAAGTCAGAAAAATCCTAAACTCTCTTACTCCAGAATGGGATCAAAAGACACTCGCAATCGAAGAAGCAAATGACATCAGCATCTTAAAGATTGAAGAATTGATCGGAAACCTAATGTCGTTTGAAGTTCAAATGCTTGGGAGAAGAGAAAGCAAGGCATCAGAAAAGAAATCAATTGCAGTCAGTGCACTAATAGAAGGATCAAATTCAGACAGCGATAATGATGAAGAGATTGCTTTTATGACCAAGAATTTTCGAAAATTCCTGAAGTACAGAAAATTGAATAGTTCCAAGAGAAACAATTTTAAGAATTTTGGTAATCAGACTACAGTACCAAACTTTATCAAATGCTTCAACTGTGACGAACCAGGTCATATCAAAAGAGACTGTCCACATCCAGATAAGCAAAACCCTCCTACAAACAATGATTCTGCAAAGAAACGGAAACGTGCATTCACTGCTACTCTAGATGACTCTGACTCATCCTCCAGCGATGATGAACAAAAGAAAGATAATTCAAATCTGTGTTTCACAGTAATTCTCGATTTAGTCGATACCAAAGACACGGACTCTGAAAAAGTTACACGTTTATAATACATTGGCTGAAATTGCATGCTTGAATTGATTGATTGATTGGTTGTTTTTGAATTGATGTGTCGTTTGAATTTTAAAATTTTTATTATATTTATTTTTAATAATATTATAATATTTTATGAGTCTTAGTAATATTCCAGATATTATATAGACATTAAAATAATAGATATATATATATAAATATTACATTATATAAAAGTATCTAGTCATCAAAATTTACGGATACCTGTCGACATGGGTCCATCCCTACCTATTGACATGGTACAGAAAATTTGAAATTCAAATTTTGAATTCAAATGCTTGTATTTTCCTCCACTCTTTCACACCATTCGAGACTCTGAAAGGACACTTTTTGACCAGAGAAACTGTCCATTTAATTTCTATTTATTTACTATCATTTATCTCATCTTTTCACTTAACTTTTCAAATTCAAACTCTTTCTTCATAACTCAAGCTCTCTTCTCTCTACATCAATGGCCTCCTCAAGTACTCCATCAACTATGAGACTTTCCAAAACCTTAAAAGAACACCTCTTTTATGATCCGGAAGCAATCAAAGCCTATATTGGCTATGATAATTATGGAAAAGTTCATCCCAGAAAGTTTGCAATTTTCCGCGATTACGCTTCTTATGAAATCGATTCTCTTTGTGTTAGCAACATCATTTTAAGTCTTGTTGACGATTCTCAAAATGATTATGTATGCTACCCAAATCTTGTGAAAATGTTTTATGCAAATCTTAATCGTGGCTTTTATCAAGGAAACGATGATGAAATTTGGAGTAGTGTAAAAGGCACTCAAATTGTTTTAAATTATGATGTTTTGGGAGCGATTCTAAATTGTAAGTGTACGGGTATGGATCTTTCAAATTTCAATTTTAATGAAAGTGATCGTGAGACTTTCCACCATATTTTTGAAATTGATGAAAACTTTGATTTTATAAACCGCAATTTTCGTCCAAAAGCAAAAATTGTGAGCCTTCTTTTGCAACACACTTTGACCCCGAGATCGGGAAGTTTTAATAATCCTACTTCAAAAGTTTGTAAAGCTCTTTTCGCTCTTTTTGGAAACTATGATATTAATTGGGCTCAAGTTATTTTGGATGAATTTCGGCCTAAAAACTTGGAAATGGGAGAAAAGATTTTATATCATGGAATTTACCTTACTAGAATTTTCAACTATTTTGGAGTGAATTTTAAAGGAGAGGAATTCATTTCTAGAAAAGTTTTCAATCATTCCAATATCTCACTTATGAAAATTCCATACATCTTTCAACCTTATGAATCCCTTATGGAAAAGGAAGAGCGTTTAGCTCACGAAGAAATGGAAGAAGGAGAGGAATAAGAAGAAGAAGGGGATGAAATGGATATTGAAGAAGAAGAGGAAGGTGAAACATCTCTTGAAAGTATTGATTACACCTCCAAACCAACCAACAAGATGATTATCCAAAACCAAAAGATAATTATGGAAAATCAACGGACACTTAAGAGATCCGTTAGTAAAAAGTTGGATAAAATGTCTTCTAAGATGAACAAGTTCTTCTCAAAAGTCAGCAAGAAGTTTAACCTTTCATCATCCTCATCATCCTCCAATTAGATCTATCTTTTCATACCTTGTCATAGTTGTTTAAGTTTGTTTTAAGTTTGAATGTTATTGTATTTCATGTTGTTTAATCCATGTATCATTCCAGTTTGAATTAATGTTGAAGTTCTATCTGTTATCTAGCTTATTTCATCTCTAGAATAACTGTTAATATGATATATATACATAAATATATATATATATATATACACATTTATTCAAAATAAAAAACAAGTCAATTAAACACAGATGACCCTATCGACAACCCCCAAAGGCACCCTGTCGAAATGCTTAAAATCTGAAGTGTCTTTTCATTTTAATTTTTGAATTTTAAATAACTAACTTGTATCTATTCATTTCAAACGAAATTTACACCTATAAATACCTGTTCTCTTCCAGAAATCTTTACTCAAAATCATTACTTATCTATTCTATCTATATTTCTTCTCTTTTTCACAAAAATGGCCGATCCTATTCACAATTTATATGAAAATCTTGAAAAAACTCTTAAATCCTTCAAGAATATTCTCTCTATCATTCTCCATAATCAGCGTCACTTAGAATTGAGTCAAATGCAGATGATCAAGGAGCAAGAAAGGATTTCAAAGTAATTCGATGGATGATTTCCTCCCTGCACAAGGATGATAATGAAGCACATCCTCCCGTTTCTCTCTCTGTTGATAATGAGAATTGGGATGCCATCAAACAAGACCCTATCTTTGGAGAAGAAGGATGGGTTGATGTTCCTCGTAATATGTGATTAACTTTGTTTAATTTTTATTTGTTTGCTTGCTTAATTAGGATTTGGTTAGATTTGCTTGAATTTGACTTAGTATGGATTGATATTATGTATGTAAAATATAACATACATATGATTAGTATTAATAATATATGATCTTTTAAGTTATCATGATTATCAGTTTAACTATCTATTTTTATAATAAAAACTCCATTATGAATAAATAAATTGTGTTCTCTTATTCGTATATTCTCTTATCTTTTGAATAAATAGTTTAGTAGTTAGGAAAAGTAGTTATTAAGAGTTTAGTTTAAAGTTAAGTATTGATTATGTATGATAACACTATCATTATAATCACAAGTAATGTAGTCTTAGTTTCAGGGGGAGTTATATAGAGTTATATAGAGTTATATAGAGTTATAATTAGGGAGTTATATGGTTTTTGTTGATGACAAAGGGGGAGAAGTATAAAATAGGATAGTTAGGCATAGATTAAGGGGGAGTTATTAGAAGTATTAGGATAGAAGTGATATTTTATAAACAAAGGTTGTCATCATCAAAAAGGGGGAGATTGTTAGTCCTTGAGGAGTTGGTTTTGATGATAACAACCTTACTTAGAATTAGATTATAAAATATATAATACTAAAATTATTGTAGATATATATAGATATGTTTGCAGGTACTAAAGAATGAAGAACTGTATAGTATAAAGATTCAAGATCAAAGATTGAAGATACCAAGATTCAAGACTCATGAGTATCAAGAATTTCAAGAGTTCAAGCTTCCAAGATAAGTTATATAGTTAGGAATATTATTAAAACTCATAGAAAGGCACTGACATCTTAAAATCTATTTTAATCGTGGAATGGAATCCACTTCATGCTCGTTAAAGGGATGGAACCCTAAGTACGAAAAATCTAGTGGAACATCTTTTTGTATCCACTTACTTTTATTTCAAAATGATTTTCAAAATATATATAGCTTGTTTTTCAAAATGATTTTCAAAATATATATAGCTTGTTTTTCAAAATGATTTTAAATATTCCTGTTTAAAAACCAAAATCACTGTCCTGGTTTTTCAATATATTTTAGCCTAAAAAATATCCTTAGTTTTAAATATCCTTAATCCGCATTCTAACAAAAAGAAGCGCGTCAGCTTTGGCGGGTTATAAAGTGAGTTAAACTCACCTCTCTGGCCCATTATGTCTTATATAAGTGTGGATATTTCTATTTATGCTTGTTGTTGATCATTTGGATGATTTACTACTTTATCAGTTGGTTTTGATTTATCCCTGCCCTTGGAGCGGATGACCTTTTTATATATACCAGCCTAATAGAGGATGACCCATATTATATGATTGTATACTATATGTGATGCAGGAGGATTGGTTGGAGGGATCCAATAGGATTCCCCACCACTGTTGATTTTACTTTTAGTATATATTGTGATATAAGATTTATTGGATTCCATATTTGATGACATGGACATGATTTTGCTTATTTACTGCTATAGTAGCAATTAGCCTTATTTTTAATATTTTGAAATACTATAAAATGAAGATTTTGATTTAAAAATATTTTAAAGTGATTTTAAAAAAATATATATGTTTTTAATAATTATTGTTGAATTATTAAAGGAAGGAGTTTATATTAAATAAAATAAAAGTATGATTTTTTGTGTTATAAACTGATAATTTGTGAAATATGTTAAATAGAGATTTTTGAACTATATTATAATGGTTTTAAAAACTTAATAAATAAGTCCATCTTTTATTATAAAGGAAATAAAGTTAAAAAAGAAGATAGAAATGGTTTGAAACAAATATTTCTAAAATGGTTTATATAAAAGATTTATGAAAATAATATTTTACAACATAAAGTAATAGATTTATAAATAGAGTTTTATAAATATTAAAAATGGATTTGTAATTGATATTTGGCAAATAGATTTATAAATAGGATTTCATAAATAAGTGAGATTTATAAAGGAATGGATTTATAAATAGGATGTTACAAATAAAGAGATTTTATAAAGAGTAGTTTTATAAAATAGAAAGAAGATTTATAAACATATTTTTACAAACATGGAAATGATTTTATTGAGATTTGGATATGGATTTTTATTGTGACGACCCTGAATTTTTGACATTTGAAATAGAAATATTTAATTTATTTTAAATATTTGGAAGATAGTTTAACTGGAATTTCAAATATCAGAATGAATTTGGCAATAAAAGTATTGAATTTAATAAATTGAATTTGGGTAAAATATTGTATCTTCAGTTTTTAGCTTGTTAAAAATAATTTGAAGTCTTGTAAAATCTATATTGATAATACTAAAGGTAATAGAACTTTTAAAATTAAATTTGAAAGTGTTTTGTTCAGTTTTGAATTTATATCGTTTAAATCGATATTTAAAAATAGCCTTCCGAGGCATAGTCGGATTTCGACGAAACTAGTTCCATTGGATCCGTAATATTGCATTATTATTGGATTTTAATTTTCGTAACATTCGGAGTTCTCGTGTGATCGTACGATAAGCAAACGCGCTGAAAATTAAATTGAAAATTTAATGTTTTAATTGGTCCAAAAAAGCTATCTTCTCCATACGATCGAATTAGACCTCGAAACCTTTTCCATTGTGTGACGCCCCACCTCTATACCCACGCTAACCAAGGTCACTACGATGTAGTGCTGTCAATTAGCGCGGAGAATAAGGCTGTGGAGGAGCGACCATCCATGTAACTTCTTTGTGCGAGCACCGATACGTCAGATAGAATAGAATGCATATCTTTTAAGGAGGAAATCCGACATACCGATACAAACACAAAGCTATCACACGGTGGCTATATATAATCTTCGGAAAACAAACATAGAAATAATCATAACATAAATCAGTCACAGACATCCATATCACAAAGGCGGAAGAAGATATGAATAAATATATAACACATGAAAGTGTACATCAGAGTAGTGGTCAGAAAGATCCACGATAATACAAAAGAATAGCATCACGTGCTATACAAAAGAATAAGTACACAACATAGAGTCTATATCTCAAAGGTGTACATCCAAAAACTACAATCTATGTAGTTAGCCAAAAGTCAGAAATATCCTGAAGAGAAGTCAAGCAGAAGCACCTGTAACATCTTGGTCTGACCCGAGTATTATTTATAAGAAAATAATAAACGGATCAGTCTAACTATAAATATCAGATGATATGGTATAAAGTAAATGGCATGACATGAACATGAAATAACTATTACGACATACTACTATAAGTATGTAAATGATAATCAACAAAAGATTAATCAATATCACAAGAATCTTCTCAAAGATAAGGTAGGGTATCATACCCTAAACTTGTATTCATAACAAGTCAATAACACATGAATTCACCAATGCACAAAAACAGATATCATATCAATGAAAATCATGAAAGTTGGTGAAGCACAAAATTCCAGAAATCATCATCAGAAATCCAGAAAACACATAAAAATAGGGGGGAGGCCTAACACATGAATGGGAGCATGAAAACTCACCTACGCGTAAACACATGACGAGAAGCTATCTCATGGAAGCTATCCATTAAATTTTCACACAGGAATGGCCCGAAGACCGTAGGGTGCTACCCTAGAAATGTGATGGCGAAACATCACATAATCGGGGTATAGTCTCCCACGTAGACAAAGAGACATCGCTCAATCGCTAGTCTAAATCACAAAAAATGATCGTCATGATCATAAGGAAGTGTCAATCACACCAAGCTAGTAAATATATGAGTTTAGCTTCATGTCCCATAACCACTTGCTTAACTTAAATATTTACGAACAAGCTGTAAATCTTCACTAGGAAATTGTCACAAAAAGGGTTCAATCGAACAAGTCCAAGAGCTAACCGACGAAGTGAACGCAAGCGTTTCATACCACTCGTTTTACTAAGTCGTTTAAGTCGATTTCTCATTCGAGTGAAGTAAAGGCTTGTATATACTAGTAGATTGAAAATCGGTTTGAGAAAATGAACTTTTGATATTTAAAATAGTGTTGAAATCGCTTTGATGAAAGAGTTTTGATATTTACTATTAGTATTGAAACCTTCATATATCTTTAAAGTGACAAGTCATAAAACGATAGTAGAACAAATCAATTCACGTTCGAAGACGTGAGTAAAGTCCAAAGAAGTCAATCCCAAAACCATCAAAGTAGAAATTCTGATAAATGTTTTTCAGACGAGATTGCCTACGCAGAGTAATACGGTACGACCTAGTGAAGGCAAGCGGTCCAGCGACCTAAGGAAAAATAGGTCATACGACCTAAGGAAATCGCGAACTAAAAAGACCAAGTGTAAGGTCGGCGACGACCTACGACTTACAGAGTCCTGCGACCTAAGTGGGATGCGACTTAGTGGGGCATAGGTCGGAGACGACCTACGACTTAAGGTCAAGCGACCTAAGGTAAATGGTCCAACGACCTAACTCGAACGACCTAGAGGGTCGAACGACTTAACTGGAGGATAAGTCGGAGACGACCTACGAGATATACTGGCCGACCTAACTCGAGCGACTTAAAGACTTAGCAGGGTCGAGCGACTTACGAGCTACGACCTAAGGTGACGAGAGCGTTAGGTCGGAGACGACCTAACACTTGACTCGCGAACGACTTATGGAAAAGAAGCTTAGGTCGGAGACGACCTACGAGATAAGCCAGTGCGAGCGACCTAAAGTTTGCCTGGGGAATTATAGGTCGGCAACGACCTAACGTTTTGCCTGGAGATTATAGGTCGGCAACGACCTAAGACTTAACAAAATTCGAGCGACTTAGTGATTTGCCTTGGAATTTTAGGTCGGCAACGACCTAAGACTTAAAGCTGTTTCGACTTACGACCTATTTCCCTGCGACCTAAGCCAGAACGACCTAAGCACGCAAGAGACCTAAGTCCTAACTCGTGAACGACATAAGAAAGTGGAGACTTTTCAACACGCGAGCTAACAGCCTGGACGACCTAAGGAGGGCAGAACGACCTAGGGCCAGAATTTGCAAACAGCACTGAAACTTGAGTTTCTCACCAATTCAATCCAAACCAGTTGCAAACATTAATGCTAAAGTGATAGGAAGTCATTTCCAACAACCCAATGACAGTTATAGACGAGATGTGAGATTAAAAATCTCACCTTTTCCACGAAATTGATGTTGGAGAGCTTAAGAACAAAGCAAGAATCAACCCCTAGCTTGAATCTATGTTCTTCACCTTGAAGTCGGAGTTTGATGCTGAATTCACTAAAGATCTCGAGCTTGGAATTTTAATTTCTCTTTCCCTCCACCATTTTTGAAGAAGCTTGAAGTATTTGATGAAGTGATGAAGAGAAGAGGGAGTTGGGCTGAGTTAAGAAGGTGTAGTCCCAACCAAAGTTACAAGTGGGAAAAGTGACGAAAATTTCACTATCTCCAAACATATCGAAGTTTACACTCAAAAAGATCGCAAACGTCATTTTGAACTCAATGGGGGTGGTCTCGAGTCCTAATTTGACCGTATGCAAAAAGTAGCTTTTCGGACTAACATCCGACTAACGATAAAATATTTAAATATAAAATCGATAGATATGCGGGTTGTTACACATTGTGTTCAAAATAGGGGTTTAACATTATAAACGCCTAGCGGTAAGTCTCGATAGGAGATCGAGATTTTGAGTTGCGTAATGTGAACAATTTAAATTTCGAATTTAAATTTAAAATATAATATATATGTTTAATATAATAATTTTCACCAGGAAAATTTAACACGTTGCTTGCCTCTTCAACCATGTGTTCAACCGGATAAACACGCGTCTCTTTCTATCATAGTCCAGCATTTTAAAGGTATAAATTAATTTATTTTCGAACGAAAACTATCTCTTTTCATCCAAATAGATAATTGCGGATTCAAATCGAAACGAGAAAAAAAATATCTCAGCCAAGATTCAACAAAAAATATAGTCAATGCCGAACAACTTTGTCTCCTTCTGTTCAAACCAATTGCGCAATTCTTCCATACCAGTTCGAACAAATATTAATCAATTGCTTTCCCTCATAAATCGAAATTGACAAGCCGAGTTCGTTCGAATGAAAACAATGGCGGCGAAGTTATTGGAAATCAATATGAAAATTGATTTGGTGTTTGAATGAAAATTGATTTGGTGTTTGGAAATAAATTTTGAAATCAATTCGAAATTTGATTTGGTATCGAAATAAATTTTGGAAATCAATTTGGAATTTGATTTGGTGTTTGAAAGTGAATATTTGGAAATCGATTTGAAAATCGTATATCAATGGATATTTGAAAATGTAACTTCGTAATAGGAATTTATAAAGGAAATGGGAATTTGTTTTAAAAATAAATGTTGGTTTATTTTTAAAGTGTGGAAAGAAAATTTACAGATTTGGAATGTAAATTAAAATAAATCGAGAAGGGTTTATTAATTGGTTTAAATGGACCATTTTGAAATGGAAAGTGTATTTTCCCTGGAAAGCCGAGTATGTTTGCAAAGTAGCTTTTAAATATAAATATAAAGTTCTAAAGTGGTTTGTAAAAGAAAGTTTGTTAAGAAAGTATTTTCGTAAATTGTTTCTAAATCTTTAAAGTAAAGACTTATTTAATTAATTATAGAAGTGATTATTTAAAGATTTAATTGATATAAGATTTAGAAAATGGTTATTTAAATAATTGTACTCTATCTAATAATTTTATTTTAAAAATTATTTGGACTTGAGTTTTATATGAGATATTAGTATAATATTTCATAACTACTATATTAAAATAAAGTGTTTTAAAATATAGTTTTTATTTTAAATGTTTCCAAGTATATTTTGGATAAGTGATTTAAATTATTCGGACTTGGCGGATTTTCAGTGGAAATGAATAATATCGGGAATTTTATTCCGCAAGTGAAAAATGATTTGAAATTCGTTTTCAAAAAGGTTGAAATGTGAAAATATATCTTGCGAAGATATTTTGAAAATAAATAATTTGGTGGGAAATTATTTAAATCTGATGATTGTTGTGAATATTGTTTGATAGTTAAATAACCAACTATTAGTATAAACAATTTGCGAAATTATTGAGGCTTGATGATTGTTGTGAATGGTGCTTGATAGTTAAATAACCGACTATCAATATTGGCCTTTGAAATGGCACTTGAATTTGTTTTCAAAACAAGCGCTCATTATTCGGTTAAGCCGAGAGAGGACTTTATGTCATAAAACCCATTCCGAATAATGATACGACGAAATGGGATTGCATTTGAAGATGGTGTTGAAGACCGGTATTTTCGAAAATGAAAGGATTACCTATCGAATGACTCTGCACCGAGTTGCTCCGGTATAGAGATTTATATCACCTTTTGTGATGGGGAGTTCGGACGTGATTAGTGAATATCCGGATTGTAAGGGCTTCTTTTGAAGTGCCTTCGGTTCTGTTCGAACCCGAAATAGACTTGTATGGATGTATGTATGATGTAATACTTTGAGATGTAAAGCTGGTTTCTATCAAATACATTTCTGTTGGTGATGGAGAATTCATTCTCTTAGCTTAACACCCTTCTCTGAGACGTACGAGCTCAGAGGTTATGTAGTTGATGTTTACTAGTGATACATTCCCAATTTGGTAATGTGACATATGAAGTGCTGCTGATCATTTGTTGATCAAAGCATGGCTTTTGTGAACAGCGTAGCTTTATGGACGAGACTTCGTCGAGCCTCACACTTCGGAAATGGTCGAAACAGGAAGGATGCAGCAAGGTTATGGGGGTCGAGCCCCTAGGGGTATGTACATTTTCTTCTGGATAAAAAGTGATATCATGGTATGGAGCCTAGATATTTACTTATGTTGATGAATTTGAAAGTGGTATCAAGGTATGGAGCCCAGATACTTTACTTGTTGTGTTGTTGGAATCGAGGCCTCGGATTAAAGGTTGGTTACGACCGGGGGATGGCATACTCGGGTTACTTTCGGGCAGGGGTAATCCGGCTTTGTGTTGGCAGAGAGCCAGGGTGGTTCTCGGGGCTTCCCTCTAGAGGCGTTCCCATTCGGTAAGGAAGTTCCTTAGCCTGACCATTTGTTGGAAATCCAAAGAAACAATACACGCCCTGTACGGTTTTAGTTGTATAACCTGCCATGGAATATGGCGGTAACCTGCTATTGAACATGGTAGCTATAGTAGGCATAAGTGTGAAATGTCTATGCTGGCTAAGATTAATATTATACTTTCGAAATGTTTTCCACACTAGGCACTAATGATAATATTAAAAAGATTTTGCGTATCAAGCATGTTTGACTATCATAAGGAGAAATCTCCTCCAATTCTGCGTTTGCATTGTGTGTGTGCGGGGAGGCCTTATGGTAGTTTCATTTTCCAAAAGCATTGCGGATTTCTTTTGTGCAAATAACTGTTTTAAGATCTCACACCAGTCCCATGGATGACCTGGAGTTTATTGTTCCCTTTCTAAACTCTGGGTGCCCATAATTTTCCACACGGGCATCCTAGAGTCAGGTTATCAATTGGATCTGGATGGATTGCTGTAGATCTCAAGAGGCAAGCTGGATGGCGAGGCATATCTCCGTATATTATTATCATTCCGCTGTGTATCAAATCATATGGGCATGTTATTATAAGTGCCGGTGTTGTGTGTTGTTGTTGTAAACTCTGATGATGTATGTATAAACTGATATAGTTCTTTGTTTTAAAGATTAGTCATTTATCTATTATATATTGTTCTGCTGCGAATTGTGAGATTCTGATATTGTTTCTGTTGCTTCTTTCTTTCTTCTTCTTCTACCTCTTTCTTCTTTAACCCTAATGATTTGGTTTCCCGGCATTTGATACAGTGGGCGTATTGATGTCGATTTTCAGAAGTCGAAAAATTGGGTCGTTACAGAGTGGTACCAGAGCAATTGGTTAAGCGACAACCTTGGCTCTGGTGGGGATTACTCATTAGAGATAGAGTCAGTAGTACTCTAAAATGAGTGTGAGTGTAATAATAGATATGAGCGTGTGTTTGTTAGTGAATATAAAAAAATTGTTTTGTATTGTGTTGATTTTTCGGTTGATTGTTTATAGATTCTGGTCGGAGCAGTCTAGCTAACTGTATCGATAGGGGTTTCTAAACTCTTAAACAAGATAAACCGACACAGTATTGTTTTAAAATAGGGTAAATGAGATAATTTTACCCAAACTATTTTTGTATAGAAAAGAAATAATTTTTTGTAAATTATTATAGTATATGGTTGCTTGATTGCTAGGGAGTGATAATATTAAATTATTATAATTGTTATATGAAAATTTAATAATAAAATTGAAATCATAATCAAAGGATAAGAAAATAAATTCATTAATAGAATGAAATTTGAATATGAATTACAAATGGGACTTGTAAATGTAAATTGTAAATGTAATTTATAATTGAAAATGAAATAGAATTCCAAAGAAATATTTGGAAGAAAAGGATTAAAATTTTTTGAAATTATGGAAAACTGGGGTTGGTTTTGGAAATTTAAAAGATAATTTGAATTGATTTTAAAGATGACTTTGAAATGTTGGAAAGACTCTGGAACCCTATTTAAAATATTTATGGGATTAATAAATCAGTTGATAACTTATACAATTTGAATTTTTATAGAATGAATTTAACTTAAAGAATGGAGTTAAATTAAAGTAAGTATAAGCAAATCAATTAAATGAAGTGAATTTAAAGAAAAGTCTAAGGAGACTAAGTGAAATGATTACTTAAATAAAATTTATTAAGTTGAATATAAATTTGGGGTTAAGACAAATGAATTGGAATTGAGTTTGAATTATGGAAATAAATTTCTGAATGAATGAATGAATTTACAATTGCAAGTAAATGAAATTGAAACTGAATGTTGAAATTCATTTTGAATTTGTAAGTAAATGAAAATTTGTCAAGTGGACTAAATGTTGAAATGAAAATTAGTAAGTAAAACTAATTAAAGGAATGACAAATTTAATATGGTTTGAAATGAATTGAATTCAATATTTAAAAATAAAAGGTAAATTGAATTCATATGGAATTTGAAATCCAGTTTAAATATAAGTAGATATTAACTGAGGTGGCAAATTGAAAATAAATATAAGAAGTATGTAAATACTTATATTGAACTTAAGAAATAAATGGTGAAATTATTAAGTAAAATTTGGAGTTGAGGAAATATTCTAAGTTAATATGTGAATGAAAATTAAACTGGAAATTGTAAAATGGCGATTGTGAATAAGTGTATAGTGAATGAAAATAAATGTGAATAAAAGAAAAGGAAATTGACATAGCTAATAATCAATTAAAGAAAAATACGTGGGATGTACGTATATTATTTTATTCGCATAGCGATTCGATCTAGAGTCGAGCACATAATTTCGAGATAGTTATATCGATCCGAGTTAGGATTTTTCACTCGATTTTCGAAGACGAACCTAGATATGGATTTTTGGTTGATCTGGAAATTCTCTATCATAGTTTATGGCTATGCAATGAGAATGACGGTTTCTGATCAAGAAACCAGATCTGAGTCCGCACTAGGAAGTCGGGTGGACGATACTAGTTTGGAAGTGAAATTGTGTGATCGAGTGAGCAATCGAATTTGGTATTGCGTACGAATGATGTAAGTACATCATACGGATTTGAATGAAATAAATATTCAAACTTTTGTAAATAAATGTGCAAAATGATTTATGTGTAATTGAAAATTGTTGCTAAGAGATACACAGGTGTGTTAAAGGAAAAGGAAATTGGGATTTTGATTTCGAAGATAAATTTGAATTGCTCGAAAAGGGTAAGTATTTAAATTTCAGTATGAAATTTGATGACTTTCTTGTCTAGCCGCTTGGCCTTTTGTTTTCTTTTGAAATATGGGGGCCTATTGTGGCATTTTGTAGTCGTATCGAGCTAACTGCGCAAAAGAGACGCTGGCGAAATTTTTCAAAAATTTAGGGAGTTAGAAAAATTTTGAGAAAATTTTGAAAATTTAAAATTTGAATTTAAATTTAAATTTGAATTGTGAAGTAAATAAAATGGTTTGGAAGTTAAGGAAGATTTTGGAAAGTTAGTTGAAATGATAATAGATCTTTAATGAAAAAGATTTGTTTTGGCAAAATTGATAAAACTGTTTGGTTTTGGGAAAATGATAACGGGTTGAGGATCATTCTTCTTAATTAGTAATTTCGCAACAAAATTCTTTTAAGGGGGAAGAATGTGACGACCCTGAATTTTGGACATTTGAAATAGAATTATTTAATTGATTTTAAATATCTGGAAGATAGTTTACTAGAATTTCAAATATCAGAATGAATTTGGCAATAAAAGTATTGAATTTAATAAATTGAATTTGGGTAAAATAATCTATCTTCAGTTTTTAGCTTGTTAAAAATAATTTGAAGTCTTGTAAAATCTATATTGATAATACTGAAGGTAATAGAACTTTTAAAATTGATTTTGAAAGTGTTTTGTTCAGTTTTGAATTTATATCGTTTAAATCGATATTTAAAAATAGCCTTCCGAGGCACAGTCTCGGATTTCGACGTAACCAATTCCATTGGATCCGTAATATTGTATTATTATTGGATTTCAATTTTCGTAACATTCAGAGTTGCCGTGTGATCGTACGATAAGCAAACGCGCTGAAATTTAAATTGAAAATTTAATGTTTTAATTGGTCCAAAAAGCTATCTTCTCCATACGATCGAATTAGACCTCGAAACCTTTTCCATTGTGTTCCAAATAGGTGTTTAACATTATAAATGCCTAGCGGCACGTCTCGATAGGAGATCGAGATTTTGAGTTGCGTAATGTGAACAATTTAAAATTCGAATTTAGATTTAAAATATAATATATATGTTTAATATAATAATTTTCACCAGGCAAATTTAACACGTTGCTTGCCTCTTCAACCACGTGTTCAACCGGATAAACACGCGTCTCTTTCTGTCATAGTCCAGCATTTTAAAGGTATAATCTAATTTATTTTCGAACGAAAACTATCTCTTTTCGTTCAAATAGATAATGGCGGATAAAATCGAAACGAGAAAAAAAATATCCCAGCCAAGATTCAAAAAAAAAATAGTCAATGCCGAACAACTTCTTCTCCTTCTATTCAAACCAATGGCGCAATTTCTTCCATACCAGTTCAAACAAATCTAAATCAATTGCTTTCCATCATAAATCGAAATTGACAAGCCGAGTTCGTTCGAATGAAAACGATGGCGGCGAAGTTAGTGGGTCGCCTGAGTGAGGGCGGCGATGGAATCGATCACGATCCAACCTAGAGCTCACGTGGATGTTTAGGGGTAGCGACGTGGTAGTAGAATCGGTTGCAGCCAGAGAGGGAGCTCGAAGATTGGGGTTCGTCGATCGACGCTGGGCAGTGGTTCGCGCGCGAGGCCGAAGCGATGGGGCTCATTCGCGATGGCGTTTGTGAGTCTAGAGTCGAAGTAGTGGGGCTCTGATCGAATGCTGGGGGATGGAGCGCGCGCGTAGGCGACGATTGGGAAGGTCGCGGTTGTCAACGATGGTGGTAGCCTGAGTTTGAGATTTTGCAGTAAGGTCTTAAACTGTGAAGAAACAAGATTGGAATGGGAAATGGGTTGCAAAACAAAAGCAAAGGTGAGATCTTCTCACTCACTTGATTTGCCTAGTTAATTTAAATGGTTTATTTAAATTATTGGATGTGCTTGGATGAAAATTACTATCAATTGTATTGAAATAGACCCTATGCGCCGCATAATAGCGGATGAAAAACCCATATACCGCGATATTCCACCTCGAAGTGGAATTGGTATTATATATATATATATATATATATATTTGGAGTGATTGATTTCCCGCATTATATAGCGGATGAGACCCTATGCGCCGCATAATAGCGGATGATATTATATAATCCCATATACCGCGATATTCCACCTCGAAGTGGAATTGGTATTGTGCTAACATATGTGGATGCAGGGAAACAGGTTGGAGGGATCCAACTGGATTCCTCACATTGTTGAATTTATTTGTTGTGATGTGATAATCTATGAATGATTATATTGGTGTGAATGATTATATTGATGATTGAAATTTATTTGAAGGCTATGATTTAGCCGAATATATTTTTGGTATCGTATGATACTAGAAATAAATAAAAAATAAAATTTGGATTTTGGAAATTAAAGTAGAAATTTGGAGTAAATTAATTTTGGAAAATTGGATAAATTTAAAGGAAGAAATTTAAAAGTATAAAGGTTGATTTTTTTGTAATCTTATCAAATTAATTCCAAAATATGGAGAAAAGATTTTCAATAAATGGATTTTGAGTAATATTGTTTAAAAGTTGAAGAATTTATTTAAAATTCAAATTTTAAAAAGTTTGGGAGAAATAAAGGAATTTATTTTAAAAGGAAATAAATTTTTAGAAATCAATTTGATAATTGATTTGGTATTAATAAATCTTTGGGAAATCAATATGAAAATTTATTTGGTGTTTGAATGAAAATTGATTTGGTGTTTGAAAATAAATTTAGAAATCAATTCGAAATTTGATTTGGTATTGAAATAAATTTTGGAAATCAATTTGGAATTTGATTTGGTGTTTGAAAGTGAATATTTGGAAATTGATTTGAAAATCGTATATCAATGGATATTTGAAATGTAACTTCACAATGGGAATATATAAAGGAAAGGGGAATTTGTTTTAAAAATAAATGTTGGTTTACTTTTAAAGTGTGGAAAGAAAATTTACAGATTTGGAATGTAAATTAAAATAAATCGAGAAGGGTTTATTAATTGGTTTAAATGGACCATTTTGAAATGGAAAGTGTATTTTCCCTGGAAAGCCGAGTATGTTTGCAAAGTAGCTTTTAAATATAAATATAAAGTTCTAAAGTGGTTTGTAAAAGAATGTTTGTTAAGAAAGTATTTTCGTAAATTGTTTCTAAATCTTTAAAGTAAAGACTTATTTAATTATTATAGAAGTGATTATTTAAAGATTTAATTGATATAAGATTTAGAAAATGGTTATTTAAATAATTATACTCTATCTAATAATTTTATTTTAAAAAATTATTTGGACTTGAGTTTTATATGAGATATTAGTATAATATTTCATAACTACTATTTTAAAATAAAGTGTTTTAAAATATAGTTTTTATTTTAAATTATTTCCAAGTATATTTTGGATAAGTGATTTAAATTATTCGTACTTGGCGGATAATCAGTGGAAATGAATAATATCGGGAATTTTATTCCGCGAGTGAAAAATGATTTGAAATTCGTTTTCAAAAAGGTTGAATGTGAAAATATATCTTGCGAAGATATTTTGAAAATAAATAATTTTGTGGGAAAATTATTTAAATCTGATGATTGTTGTGAATATTGTTCGATAGTTAAATAACCAACTATCAGTATAAACAATTTGGGAAATTATTGAGGCTTGATGATTGTTGTGAATGGTGCTTGATAGTTAAATAACCGACTATCAGTATTGGCCTTTGAAATGGCACTTGAAATTGTTTTCAAAACAAGCGCTCATTATTCGGTTAAGCCAGGAGAGGACTTTATGTCATAAAACCCATTCCGAATAATGATACGATGAAATGGGATTGCATTTGAAGATGGTGTTGAAGACCGGTATTTTCGAAAACGAAAGGATTACCTGTCGAATGACTCTGCACCGAGTTGCTCCGGTATAGAGATTTATATCACCCTTTGTGATGGGGAGTCTGGACGTGATTAGTGAATATCCGAATTGCAAGGGCTTCTTTTGAAGTGCCTTCGGTTCTGTTCGAACCCGGAACAGACTTGTATGGATGTATGTCTGACGTTATACTTTGAGATGTAAAGCTGGTTTCTATCAAATACATTTCTGTTGGTAGCAGAGAATTTATTCTCTTAGCTTAACACCCTTCTCTGAGACGTATGAGCTCAGAGGTTATTTAGTTGATGGTTACTAGTGATACATTCCCAATTTGGTAATGTGACATATGAAGTGCTGCTAATCATTTGTTGATCGAAGCATGGCTTTTGTGAAAAGCGTAGCTTTGTGGACGAGACTTCATCGAGCCTCACACCTCGGAAATGGTCGAAACAGGAAGGATGCAGCAAGGTTATGGGGGACGAGCCCCTAAGGGTATGCACATTTTCTTCTGGATAAAAAGTGATATCATGGTATGGAGCCTAGATATTTACTTATGTTGATGAATTTGAAAGCGGTATCATGGTATGGAGCCCAGATACTTTACTTGTTGTGTTTTTGGAATCGAGGCCTCGGATTAAAGGTTGGTTACGACCGGGGGATGGCATACTCGGGTTACTTCCGGGCAGGGGTAATCCGGCTTTGTGTTGGCAGAGAGCCAGGGTGGTTCTCGGGGCGTCCTTCTAGAGGCGTTCCCATTCGGTAAAGAAGTTCCTTAGCCTGACCATTTGTTGGAAATCCAAAGAAACAATACGTGCCCTGTACGGTTTTAGTTGTATAACCTTCCATGGAATGTGGCGGTAACCTGCTATTGAACATGGTAGCTATAGTAGGCATAAGTGCGAAATGTCTATGCTGGCTAAGATTAATATTATACTTTCGAAATGTTTTCCACACTAGGCACTAATGATAATATTAAAAAGATTTTGTGTATCAAGCATGTTTGACTATCATAAGGAGAAATCTCCTCCAATTCTGCGTTTGCATTGTGTGTGTGGGGGGAGGCCTTATGGTAGTTTCATTTTCCAAAAGCATTGCGGATTTCTTTTGTGCAAATAACTGTTTTAAGATCTCACACTAGTCCCATGACTGACCTGGAGTTTATTGTTCCCTTTCTAAACTTTGGGTGCCCATAATTTTCCACACGGGCAGCCTAGAGTCAGGTTATCAATTGGATCTGGATGGATTGCTGTAGAGCTCAAGAGGCAAGCTGGATGGCGAGGCGTATCTCTGTATATTATTATCATTCCACTGTGTATCATGTCATATGGGCAGGTTATTATAACTGCCAATGTTGTTTCTGTAAACTCTGATGATGTATGTATAAACTGATATAGTTCTTTGTTTTAAAGAATTGTCATTTATCTATTATATATTGTTCCGCTGCGAATTGTGAGATTCTGATATTGTTTCTGTTGCTTCTTTCTTTCTTCTTCTTCTACCTCTTTCTTCTTTAACCCTAATGATTTGGTTTTCCGGCATTCGATTGTGCGGCATTTGATACAGTGGGCGTATTGATGTCGATTTTTGGAAGTCGAAAAATTGGGTCGTTACATTTATAAAGGAAATACACACGTTTTAAAAGTTAAAATAATCTTTTAATGGAATGTTTTGAAAGCGATATTTTCCGATGGAGTTAAATGGTTTTAAAAGGTGATTTAAAATGTAATAAGGGATGGACACATCGATTTCAACATTTATTGTTGCGATAGCTGTTTATGAGAAAAAGAGTAAGACATTGACTATAACACTGTTATTATAGTAAGTGATTTCCCAAAGGAAGAGTTTTATATAGCATACAAGATTTATATAAATACAAATAGTCAAATCTGTATACTATCGTTTTAGGTTGTCGTAACGATGTTTTATGTAACATTTGTTTTGATCCAATAAAGCATGTTTTGGAAAATATGAAGCTTTCCTCAAAAGATTTGTAAATATACTTATTATGGATTTAAATATATAGAGATATTTTCTAAATGCTGAAAATGAAATGGTTTGTAAATATACTTATACCGTTGAAGTACGTATATCGAAATGTTTTCCAAATATCAAAAGACTAAAATGGTTTTGAGAGTATATCTTTTAAAGATATTTTGAGATAAATATTTGAAAAGTGATTTAATTAATGATACTTTCCGATGGAGTTAAATGGTTTTAAAAGGTGATTTAAAATGTGCTAACGGATGAAGCATCGATTTCAACATTAATTGTTGTGATAGCTCTTTTAGAGAAAACATGGAAGACATTGACTATAACACCGTCGTTATCGTAAGTGATTTCCGAAAGAAAGTGTTTTATATAGTATACGAGATTTATATAAATATAAATAGCCAAATACTTATACTATTGTTTTGGGTTGTCGTAACGATGTTTTACGCAACATTTGTTTTGACCTAATAAAGCGTGTTTTGGAAAATATGAAGCTTTTCTTAAAAGATTTGTAAATATAATTATTATGGATTTAAGTATATAGAGAAATTTTCACAGCGTTGAGAACGAAATGGTTTGTAAATATACTTATACCGTTGTAGTAAGTATATGGAAATGTTTTCCAAATATTGAAAGATTATAATGGTTTTGAGAATATACTTTTAAAAATATTTTGAGATAAATATTTGGAAAGTGATTTAACTATTAAAAGATTAATTAAACAAGCCTAGTGACTGCTGTTAGGAACTGAGATGTTGGTTTTGATGACAACAACCTTTTTAACTTATCTTATTATAAAATATATACTAACACTATTGTCTAGATAGATATGTATATGCAAGATATATATATATATGTAGGTATTGATTACTGAAGACTAATCGGTATAAAGACTCAAGACTCAAGATTGAAGACTCTAGAGTATCAAGATCAAGGTTTCAAGATATGTGTCTAGTTCATTGTTAAAACTTCATAATAGCACGGAAATCTTCATTCCGAATTTCATTTGGGATGGAATCCATTTCTACCTTCTTAGTGGCTTACAAACCCACGACAAGTAGCTTACAAACCTACGACAAGTGGCTTACAAACCCACGAACATCCTGGTTTTGTACAAGTTCTCGAGTCCTGATTTGATGGAATATTATGCAGGAAGAAGCTTGCAAAACTACTTCAAAATGGTTTTTCAAAACAATTTTCAAAACTACTTTTCAAAATATTTTATGCTTCAAATGTTTTTCAAATAGATGTTTTAGCCTTAAAATATTCTTTGTTTTTGTGTTTTAAAACATAGTAAAATTAGTTTATTTTACTCTAGAGTCATCTCATTTTGTTTTCATTTCAATACCATTTTCAAAATAAATTTTATATTACTTTTAACATAGAGATGTCGACATCATGGGATACCCCATGTTGACATGGTGGCCGTTGAATTCAAAAGTTTCGATTTTCAAAAGAAGTGTCTATTCGTTTAAATCTCTTCACGAATGGTTATGACTGTTGGTGCTCTATAAATAGCTTTCACAAACGAATTTTTTAACTAACTATTTTCATATTTTCTTCACTCCTTCTTCTCCACAAATCCATATTCTAAAATATTCATATTTTTAAGTTCGTGCCGAAATTCTGCCGAATTCTCAAGTGAATCAAATTAGAATCTCATTCTTGTTTGATTTTCTGCCCTCTCTCGAAGATCAAAGTGCTATTCAGAGTTATAGGATCAATTTGTAATCAAAAGTTTATCAAGTCTCTCTATAAGGTGTGGTTGTGCCTGGAAATCAATTGGGTAATCTTATGGCCCGTAAATCAAGAGAGTTTGCCCCGGACTCATGAGACAGGAGGGTACCTCAAGGCCTTTAGAAACTGAGGATTGTAATCTCGACTTTGGTATAATAAAAATCTGTATGAGGTGTTCTGCCTTGGTACAAGACTGGATGTAGGGTAACTCCGAACCAGTATAAAATTTAGTGTGTTCTTTCCTTTTACTGCTTTTTATTTACTTTCTGCATCTGTGTTTGATTCTTTGATTGTTCTGTGATTAAGTTCTGCATTTGTTTGTGTCATAATTTTAATTTAGTCCATATAAGTCATAGAATCCATTAAACACTATTCACCCCCTTCTAGTGTTAAATTAGCCTTAAGATCCTTAATCCGCACTCCCTTTCAACTGCTTCTATGCTAGATTTATTTTTGGCCATTTTTTATTCCTTGACTTGATATGTGAATTGATTAGTCATGCACTTAGTTCGAGGCCAACTGAGTAGGCTTGATTTTCGTTTGGTGTTAAGAATGAGGATTCGAGTAGGGCAAAGTGACTATGGAACTCCAATCTACCGAGCTTCCTTCTTGGCCGAAGGATAGGAAGTTGAGAGTTGGAAACATGATAAGTCTACGAGACTTGGTTTCCATATGGGGTTGAGGGCCTCTTACCGATTGTTGGTCTGGAGAGACTGGGATCGTATTTATTCGAAAACCACTTCAGACTAATGTATGCGTTTGAAAGTGCAGATTGTTGAAGACGATGATTTTGAAGATATAGATTTTCATGATGTATGGCTACTTGCCACTAGCCTCGCAATTCCATATTTTATATGTATGGTGGCAGTAGTGCTTCATTCTGGAAATCTTCGATGCAAGGACTACTCGTGACTAATTCTATGGATGATTCCAAACAGGATGTAGTAGGGGAGTACCTTCGTTTGTCCTTTTTCTAGACAACTTGTACGGACGAATGTCTAACATTGCATTTCTAACATACATGTACATTTATTTTTACAAATGTGTATCTATTGGTGGTGTAGGAAGCAACTCTCTTACACTTAACACTCTTCTCTGAGACGTATAAGCTCAAAGGTTGTACATTTTTGGAAATCTATAGTGTGTGATGGAATTGGAAATATGGCATTCAAAGTGGAATGTGCTATGTGAAAGGTAAACTTTACATCAAACGTCACACCCGGAAATGGCTTAAACAGGGTATGTCATAAGGCTATGTGGTTTGCAACTATTAGTGTCAGGTCATCACCTTTATAGATTACCCTCTATATTTTGGGTTTTGTTATGTATGCTATGGCCATGGATAGGTCATGAATGATCGGGGTGATGTCATATTTAGTTCTATTTCCAACACTAGATGGGTCTTTGGATTGGCCAATCTTGCCAAATGCAGAGGATCACAGTGCTGATCCTTGGTACATTCCTCTAGAAATATACTATACGTAAGGTAGTCCCTTACCCGTCATTGTATGGAATTCATTCTCCAACATGTGTCTTTACGGTTTTGGTTGTAATCCTATTATGCTAGAATTTAATAATGTAACAATTTCGGCTATGATTAATATGTATTTGTCCTGGACACTATTATTATATCAGAGGATTTGGTATGAAGTGTTTTGGTTATCATAAGGTAAAAAGCCATATGTTTTTATATGCGATGTGGTCTTACGAGATACCTTTGTTTTGAAAGGTTTTTATATATTTAAAAATCCAATTGAGATGTGCTTTCTCATGCCGGTCTACCAGACTGGTCCGGGCATTATTCCCTTCCAATGCTCGGGTCATGTAACACCCCGCATTTTATATAGTTAAAAATTTAATGTATAACGATAAGTAATGAAAATAAGTAATTTTGGGATTATTGGAATAAAGCTCCGAAACTTGTACCATTGTGTCCAGGGCAATTTTCTGATCAGTTTCCATACATAACTTGTCTAAAACCGAACTAATATGAAGGAGTTAAGAACGAAACAAAATAAGCAAACGAATTGAAAAACAATGATATAATAACACTTATATGGGCCGACTAGTAGGTCGACCCAATTGGCGCAACGGTCGACCACCCGGTCGACCCGCACAGAATCTAGATGAAAATTCATCCAGATTTATACCGTGATGTGTTTTCTCCTTTTTGTGCAATCTGAGCCATACGTTCTTCCACCCTTTGGCTCCAAACGACCCTGTGACGTGGTGGCCCCAGGTTCAATCCAAGAATATGACGGTTTGAGATCCCCAAGCTTCAATATAAATAGGACCTTAGGCCTAGCTATCTTCTCACAATTAGATTTTCCCCAATGGGTTCATTGCCTAAAGCTGAACCCTAAATAGAAAATAATTTCTAGGGAGAAGATCTTCTAAAATAAAACATTATACGCATTGGAAGAAGGGGATCTAGAAGGACCAGGGAACCAAGCGGAGCACAAGCGAAGCTAAGGACGACAGGTGAAAGGATTTATTTATATATCTTTTAAGTTTAAGATATATTATCGTTAGATTTCCGTTTAGAAAATTTTATTCGGTAATTAATCATATTAATTAAATTAGGATAAACTATAAGAAAACTTGCAGTTTATTTACAGTATTTAAACTTTATTTTCTATGCCTTATTTACACCTTTGTTCTACGTTTTGGATTTTATGCAAGCGACAATTTTCTTCCATCCCTTCTTTTCTTTCTTCGCGTATGGATTAGAATAGGTAAAACGAAAATATGGATTATATAAATAAGAAAACTGAAAAGAAAGAAAATAGATGTGAAGTAATAAAAGTTGAGAGATAAAATTTATGTAATAAATTGCATTGAAACGGGAAGAGTTAATTTGGGTGTAATTATTAGATTAACTGGTTGGTTTGAAGATGGGATACATTTCCATAATTTAATAGCTAAAATATAACGGTAAATGTAACTGCCAGAATAAAAGAAAGAAAAAAAGGGAAATTATTGTAAAATAGAGGAACCACTGTATTTTACACTACTCCAAAATAGTAAAAGAGACACCTTGAAGTTACGGATTATTGTTTAAAGTATTATTCAACATTAAAGTATGGAAATGGATCATATAGTCTTCATAACCAATCGAATAAAATAAAATTACTTCCTAAAATATCGAACAACAGAGCAAAGTATGGTTTGAAACAAGAAAATTATTAATTTAAGAATTTAAGGCTATGAAGAAATTTAAGGAACCAAAGTCTGCATTTACTGCGCAGGCTATTTAACTAGGCAATTGTTATGATAAGTGAATCATGTAATATTTGGGAATTAAAGAAAATTCTATATCGTAATAAAAGAACGCCGACTAGGCAAGAAACACTTGTAATTGCATAACAGACTATAAAAGAAGAAAAAGTGACAATTCCAAGTATAATTATAACGTAGGTTATGATTATGAAATAAGAACAGAAAAGCTCATCGTGAAACTTAAAAAAAATTGGTAGGTGATGATAGTAGAGAATAATGATGAAGCTTATTTAAACAACTTGCATTAAGTTAATAAGCAAATAAAACAGGAATAATAAAAGAGGCTTATTTTAAGGAACTTAAGAATTTATATATTAAGTTAAATAAGCAAGATAGTAAATATGGCTCATACTAATAGCATTCCATATTAGACGGGGGCGACAATATGCTAATTAAATTAAAATAGGTAGCCAACAGAATAAGAGAGAAAACTAAACGCAGTCTAAAAGATTAGACTTAGGGTCTAATAAAAGAATCGGAATGCGTTTGGAGCAGCCCAAAGGATGAAGCGCCTAACGAAGCAGTTCATCACAGAATTCAGAAATGGAGGAGCACGTCCAACTTATTGATTTTGGGTTAGAGAGAAGTGCGAGACTTCAACGGGACGTGAGGATACTCTAGGATGACTCTCTGGGTAGTCCTAACGAAGCTGCTTCCCCGGAGGCAGGTCTGTAGGTGTTCCATCAAAAGAGTATGCCTTGACTGCATTTTCATTGTAGGCCAGATGAAGCGGATCCTTTGTAGGCAGTCAGAAGGGCATGGTGTTCGGAGTAGGGTATTCGTATGTCCAGTACTTGCAAGTAAGGTTAAGGATAGTCCCATGCGGATATCGCCCAACATCAAGACCAAGAGCGAGTTCGAGAAAGACTAGAGTTAAACCGACGGTCCAATGATACTTTCACTAACAAGACAATGGATGGAGGGGCACCGTCTATTGGATGTTAGATTGTTTGCAGTAGGGCATGACCACTTAACTCTTTAGAAGTCTTTCGATTAGTTGAGGGGTGGCTGCGTGGGGCCATAGCGACGAAGATAAAGGGACACACTAACTAGGATATCTGTATTATAAGCCTAATGAAGCAATCCTTTACAAATATAGAAAATCCTCGACTGAGTTTCGTACAAGATAGACCTTGTAGGCGGAACTCAAATAGTAGACAGAACGATCACGTAGTCCTCAGCGTACGCACTGGGTGGTACATTATGGATATTCGAGCACTGGTATAGACGAGTGCAGATGCAATTTACGTTTTCGTAGTAAGTAGAGGAGCATCTGTATTGTAGGTCTTACGAAGTGGTCCTTTACAGATGTAGTTATGGAATGCTCTCGAAGCTAGACGATGGAGTTCTTTTCGAGGAGGATACGGAAGGTACCATGGGTGGTACCTAGAACCAATATGGTCATTGGGTATATAGTTACATATATGTAAATATTAGTTATCAGGTTTTTATCTACTATGGAGTAGATGGGCATGGTTCACGAGCACAGGTGAGAGTATTGTAACCTAATGAATCTAATATAAGAATAAATAGAAATAAAATGTTATATGTAGAATTAAGCCTAGAAGTCTATAATTTATTCATTCACCAGAACTTTTGTTCTGACCTTCTCCTCATAACATGCTACAGGTTAGGTAAATGGTAGAGACTTCTCAGCTTTATGACACTTGCTTAGAAAGTGTTATTATTTTGGTGAGTATTTACTTACTATTATATTTTAGTCAATCCCGCTGTGAGATAATTAATTGAGCTCTGATATATTTATCTTTGCTTATTTTTAGGATACTAGATACCCAACTCGGGTTTCGGTGGGCTTGGTTTTTAGCATTCTTGCGAAAAATCCGGACCACTGGAATTTGGGTTGTTACAGGTCAGACCAAGTATATTTACAGATTCAGTTTGGATGCTTTGGAGCTTCGAAGACATGCTGGAGTCTTCAAGTCGTATTCACGTATATATTTACTTTCCACTGCATTGGTTATTTAAATTATCAGCATTTGTGAGGACAGATTGTTATAACTATCCAAGCTGTTGATTGGTTATTTATGTACTCTAATTTGATGTATGCATATTATAGTTTCTCTTATGTAAAGATCATTGATATTATATGTGTTATTCCGCAGCGTTGTGAGTTTTTGTGTTGTTTGGTTTTCTTTTTCTCCTCTCTTCTCTTTATCCTTCTTTCTTTCCTTTAACTATTCGCCTTTTAGTTCAATTCGAGTTGGACATGCATGGTTTATTGTCAGCTTGAAATGTGCATAATTGCGGGTCATTACAGCTGGTCTCAGAGCTTAGGTTACTGAATACCTAGGCTTTGGTGGGGTACTCATTACAGATATGGTCAGTAGCATCCTAGAATGACTTTGAGAGTGTGTGTGTGTGTCTTTATATATATAAGCGTGTATTTGTTAGTGATATAAAAATATTTAATATTGTATTGGTTGATATGTTGAGTGGCTTATGGATTCTGGTTAATACTAGTAATTAATGTTATTGATAAGGATCTCTAAAAACTTAAATATAGAAATTCGACATAGTATTGTTTTGAAATTGGGTAAATGAAATAATTTTACCCTGATTATATTTATATATAAAGGAATAATGTTTTAGAAATTATTACAATTATATGGTATGTTTGTTCGATTTAAGGTATAATGTTAATAAAAGTGGTTTATTATAATCTAAACAAAGATAAACATTTGTAAGTTGAGTTATATAAGAAATTGAATTTATAAATGTGAATTATAAAGTATTGGTTATAACTAAAATAATCCACATATGTGAAATGATATTATATAGGAAGTGAAATTATATAAGTATGATTTATAAATGTGATTTATAAATAAAAAGGAAATGAAATTGTATAAGTATATTTAAAAATATGGATTATGAATTAAAATGGATTAAAAAAAAGAAGTTGAGAATTTAAATCTTGGTGATTTTGAAATTGTTTTTCAAAGGTTTTGGAAGAAATATTAATAGTATTATTTTGAAAATATTTTGATTAGAAATATTTTTAAATGGAATTTAAAAGAGATATGAAGCACTGCACTCACTTCGGTCATTGGAAAATAATTTGAGTGATGACTATAGCAATATCGGTGTTTATTTTCGAGTTTCTAAGTGATGGATTGCTCCTATAGTGATTTGCTATAACAATTTTTTTTGGTAAAATAAAGTTTTTTTTTGGCAGACAAAGATTGTTTTAGATTTCAAAATTATGATTTGATATACAAAGGAGTTATATATACATTACGACTTCAAATGTTTTGAAAAAAAAACTAGGTGTTTGAATTCTGAAAATATTCATTTAAGTTTTTTGTGAAAATATAAGAAAATAAGCTTTTGTAACTTATACGTTGTAAAATAATAAGCTAAAAACAAATTTCAAATTCGTTAAATATACTGGTTAAGTAAGGAAAATTGGAAATTTTACACACTCTTAGGACGTAGAAGAATGTGAAATGAATATAAACATAAGTTGTAAAGTGATAATATAACCACGAGTTGTAATTATAGAATGTGGATAAAGTTAAGTAAAGATTTATGAAATTATAAGTAGATAAATTTATATAACTTATAAATTTGAGAAAATGGAAAGTAAAACCAAACTTTAAAAATGGTTAAACATTTTGGTTAACAAAAGAAAACCTGAAATTGGGCTATGAAATGAAATTTAACTTAAGTAAAGTTAAATGAAATTGATTGTGATTTAAATTGAATATGAGCTTAAGTTTTAAAGTGATTGAATTACATAAGTTATGTTATAAGATGTAATAAACTTGAGTAACGTTCTATGTAATAATTCATAAATAATTTTAGTATTAAAAGAAATATACTAAGAATAAAATGAATGAGAATAAAATCAACGTGAATCAAAAGAATTTGGTATAGATAAGAAACCAATTGAAATAAATACGTAAGTTGTACATAGATCATTTTATTCGCACAACTGTTTGATCCAGGTTCGAATACATGATTTCGAAGTGATTTACACCTGTCCGAGTTAGGATTTTTCACTCGATTCTTGATGGCGAATATTTGATATAGATTTTTGATTATTTTGAAATTCTCTATCATAATATATGGCTATGCAAGGAGAATGACAATTTCTAATCAAGGAACCGGATCAGAATCCACGCTAGAGAAGTCGAATAAACGATACTAGTTCAAAAGTGAAATTGTGTGGTCGAGAGAGGGATCATATTTGATATTGCATATAGATGGTCTATGGACATCTAATGGGCTTTGGTATGATTGTATGTTATGTTTAGCTAAGTTTGTTTACTAGCAATTGTAAACATTGTTAAGTAAGGATGTGCAATGGTTTCTTTGGTTGCATATTGTGGTCATAGTAGTCTATGTTATATAGTGATTTTACTTTCCGTATACTTGTTCTCATTTGTTGCTAAGTGTTTAGTAGGTATTGATAGTGTATGCTTCGCGTTTGAAGCTCGCTTTCACATTATATCAATTGTGTATGCTTGCTAATATTAAGAAAAGGTACACATCTCAAATTACATATCGCATTTTATGTTTTTCCTTATAGGATGCCTCATCCTTGAGATGAGATGTATATTATTTATGTATTGTAAATTTTTCGACTGAGCGATGCAAAGAAGACACTAGCAAAACTTTCCTGTAAATCTAAGGCATTAGAAATTTTTTGAGAATTTTGAGAAATTTTGATAACTAAAATTTTATTTTTGCGTTATAACTTGGAAATAACTTGGAATGATATTAGCTGGTGTCGGTGAATGAATTTAAAGACTTAGAATTTTTTTTAATCTATTTCGGCTAGTTGATTATGGAAAGTTAATGGGTTGTATGGCATTTGTCTTACCTTGGCGATTTCGAGGACAAATTCTTATAAGGAGAGAAGTCTATAACGACCTAGTATTTTGGTCATTTGAATTTGAAAGATTTAATTAATTTTAAATATTGAAATATATATTTCAGAAAGTCAAATAGCTTAAATTTCAAATATAGGGATTTAATGTGAATAAATGGGTTCCAAAAGGTTGTTTAAATTCAATTTTAAATAATAAATGGTTAAGGTAATCTTTAATTTATAATTAAAGTTATTAGAATGGTTTTTAATAATAATTCATTTTAATTAACGTGTGAAAATAGCCTTTTTGGGCACTAACTCGAATTTTGACAAAACTAGTGCCATTGGATTCGTAATATTGAATTATTGTATGTTAACGAATTTCATGGCGATTGGACATACCGTTTAGTCGTGCGAGCTCGAAACACATAGAAATTAATTAAAGGGATTTAAATTAATATAATTTGATTTTGAAAGTTATCTTCTGTATATGATGGAATTAGGTCCTAATATAGTTCCGTTGTGTTTAGGATGAGGGTATTTAATATTCAACGCTAGGCGGCAGCGGCACACCTCGATTGGAGCTCGGAAATTTAAAGCATGAATAGTGTTTGGTTATTTTTCTGTAAAAGGACTTCAACGTCCTTTATTTTACAAAATCCTAAATTAAATAACACAGCCGCCATTTCCCAAACTCCACGATCGAATGGCTATAGTTCATCCAAGCCACTAGAGACCCTACCGGCCTTCGAACTCAATTGCAAAGTTGCTCACGAGGGTAGGATGCGAGGGTTGGTCGGTTGGATGGTCGTGAATGGTGGCGTAGCAGTGGAGATTGGGATTTTCTCTATGGTTAGGAGAAGAACGGTGGTGAGACAAATATGAAGACCCGTCTCCTCGACTCTCGAAAATCGACACTGATTCAACCACGACATTGCCGTAAATTCAAGTGCCGCGGAGGCAGATTTTCAGGGGTAAAATAAAATAAAAGATAGAAATACAAATTCTCACATTACGTTAAATAGATAAATAGCACATACAATCACCATCACCAAGGTTCACCAGTGTTTTTGTATGCACTAACCCAGCCAGAAGTCGTTATAACTGCCTGCTCCCACACTTGCTGGTATTGACTAACTTAGACACATCAAAAAACAAAAATAGATAGATAGTTATTCCCGTCGCGTGCTCCAGCTTCATGCTCCAAAAATCTCTTCTAGCATGCTCCTCCTCAAAATACTCTAAGCAGAATCCTGACTACTTGGCTGCCCAGGAAAATAGGGCACCCAGAGTTTAAAGGGAAAACAAAATAAACTCTGGGTCAGTCATAGGACTGGTGTGAGAACTCAGAATACGTGTTTTGAAAACAAAAAGGTATCTCATAAGACCACGCCGCACATAAACACGGAAAGGGTTTTTACCTTATGATAACCAAAACATTTTGTGTCAAAATACATGATATTATTTTTGATGACATATCTTTGAAAATATTTGCAAATAAACTTATTAATCTTAGCCAAAATTATTACCACTATTAAATTCCAGCATACTAGGCTCCACAAACAAAATGGCAGGCTCTTATTGGAGAATGGATTCCTTACAAATGACCAGGTAAAGGGACTACCTTCCTGAAGTACGTCTCTAGAGGAATGTACCAAGGCCCAACTGATGCCTCTATCAACACAAGACCGGCCTACCTCTTCCTAGATAGTACCGAATATGTCATCACCCCGGTCATTACAGACTTATTCGAGATGTCTCTTAGCATACACCACAATAATTTAAACTTGGATGTCATAGCGGGTAGAAATTTATCTAGATGGGGATGGGCATACCCTAATGGTTGCGAACCACATAGCCTTGCCGCATCTACCCCGTTTCGGTCATTTCCAGGTGTGAGGCTTGAGGTAGCGATTACCTTTCACTTTACACATCATGTTTCTTTGAATGCCACACTACCATTCCTTCGATCCCATGTTGACTTCCACAAACATACAATCTCCAAGCTCATACGTCTCAAAGAAGGGTGTTAAACTAAGAGAAGTTGCCTTCTCTACCACCAAGCAGATGTATGTTCATAACAGTTAATGATGAAATCTCAAGAATGCAATGTCGGACATCCATCCATACAAGTTCGTTCTGGGACTGAACAAAACCGAAGGTACTCTCCTACCACATCCTATCGGGAATTATCCCTAGTATTAGTATCAAGAAATCCTTGCAACCCAAAGAATTTTAGAAATGATGGTACCACTGCTACTTTAGTATTTGGGAGCTAACTAGAATTATCATCAAGCAGTCCTTTCATCCCGAAAATTTTTGGTCTTCATCCTTCATTCTCTTTATCAAGTCTTTATTTTTTGAACGCATACATTGGTTCGAAGTGGTTTTCGGGTCGGAATTATCCAGATCCGACCCCGGTTCCTTCAATCCAATCATCAATAAAAAGATGTTTATGAATAGGGAATCACTCTTTAATTAATTAAATTCTTTTTTTCAAAATCTCATTTAGAGATATATATTTCCAAAACATTCTTTCCGCTATATGCAGAAATATTAAATCTCTCTTATAAAACCCTTTGATAACTAATAATTTCAAACTCATTTCACTTAGATATTGATCCGAGTAAACAAAATTCACCATCCCCTTCGTCGGGCCAGTCCGGATAGCCAGGGAGAGCAAGAAACTGGTTTTCTAATTTTAAACCTAGACACTCTCCCTAACACCCAAAAGGCGGTCAAGTTATTTGATCGACTCTAAATCTTTAATCATTCCAAAAAATTATTCAAATAATCTTTTAAACATTTTGTAAATCGTTTAAAAAGATTTATAAAATATTTTTGAAATAATTGTTAAGTTTAAAGCTATAATTCAAAAGTTATAGAAAAGTGTGACAAAAAGTGCCTTTTTAGCTATATTGATCAAAACGACTTTTTATTATTCGAAAACCCATTTTTATTACTCGGATAATTCTTATAACATTTGTAAGATTTATTCCATATTTTTAAATAATTTTAAAACATCTTTTTCAAAGAATTCCAGTTTTGGATTCCGAACCGCAAAATGGGAAATATTCCAAAAATTGTTTTACTCGTATTTCAAAATCTACTTATCAGAATATCGATTTTCTTTTTTCATTGGTGTAACAACCCTAGATTTTACATATAATTTAAAATTTTATTTTATTTTATTTTGAAATCATTTTTAAACTTGTTTCATTTCAAACATTTCATTTTTAAATATAAATGTTGATTATTATGTGAGTTATAGTTTCAAACTGATATAAATTGAATACTTTACTGAAAAGTGAAATTCTGGTCAAACTGTTCAATCTTTGACTTTTAAACTTCAAATTTAAATTATATAAAATCTTAAATTTTATCTTTTATTATGAAAATAGATGTAATAACTTGAACACTGCTTTTTGTTTCGTTGAAAACAGAGTTAAACTGTAAAAGTTATGTATATTTCAATATTGAGTGCAATTTGTTTTATTCTGCAATTTTGTTATTTTAAATTGTATAAATTATATTTTCTTTTTCATATTTTATTTTAATATGTGTTAATATGTTATTTTATGTATATTTTTGTCTTTTAATAATTTTAAAGTGATAGTATAATTTTTCTAAAGTTTACTTGAATTTATTTCAATTTTTGAAACCTAGTTTCCATTTTCTTTGCTATTTTCTTAATTTAATTATATATAATTAAAATTTATTTATTTATTTTATACATTCACTTTTATTTGCTGTGTTTTACTCTATTTATATTCATTTTTCATGTATTTAAGTTAAAATAGTTTTTCCAAAGTGTATTGAATTTATTTTTCAAATTTTCTAGACTAGTTTTCATTTTTGTGCTATTTTCTTATTTTAATCATATATATATTATTAATTATTTATTTATATTTTATATTTTGTTACATTTTCGAATTTAAACTGAATTTATAATTATTTTCAGTTATATAAACTTATATAAAGAAATTAAAAGAAATTAGAAAGGTTATGACTTTTGATTTGCCTAAGGCCTTTTATCTTCCAACCTTTCACATTTGTAACTTATCTTTTCATCAATTAGCCTTTACTATCCACATCTTTCAGCTGCATACTCTATTTTCTATTCACGTACATTCATTTTCATTGCTGAAACAAAAGAATTTCGGCCATGGCTATTGAGGAAAGTTTGGGTAATGATTTTCAACTTTTTCTTATTCTTTTTCTACTTGTTTACATTGATTCTTGCACTTGCTCTCTTCTTCTAGGCTTGGCTCCTCCCCCTCCAGCTCTGACCCGACCTCCACCACCTGACTGTCCGACCAGCAACCTCCCTAGACCATCACCCCACCAGGTCGACCACACCATGGCATGAGATCATCACAAAATTGCACCAAAACCATTCCTATGTACACTAGATGACCTAGTTTTGCTCCACCACCTTCAATCAACCTCTAGCCACCCCTTCCTCCACCACCACCACCTCTGACCTAACCTCCAACCTCTGCCACATCAGCCACCACCATATGGACATCAGGCCATGAACATAGAGCTTGGGGCTGAGCCCAATAAGAGCCAAGATGTGATGATATTTGCCTTGTTTTGTAAAGTGTTGCACCTATACCTATGCACCTTGATAACCCATGATGGCCGACTGTAACGACCCAGAATTTTGGACCATTCGCATCCATTATAATTGTATAGGTAGACACTCATGCCAAAGTTGAATTGCTCAAAATACCGCGTTGTTAATTTAAATTTGGCAAAACTGAACATATACAGTAAATAAATAATCACAGATCACAGACACAGAGAAATAAATGCAGCGGAAATAAAAGAGATAGTAATTCATGAAGCTACTATATGAATATATAAAATACATCAAAGTTTACAACAGAAGAGTAATACGATACATCAGAGTTAAACCAGATACAAATCAGAATACATCACTGGAATCATCGAATATCTGAAAGCTGGATAGATAGCTGGATCTCCAAGCGAAGCTCCAACTCCAAAGGTGAGTCTCGAAAGCTGAACTACTCAGTCTGACCCGAGCGTAAAGCAAAACACAAAACACTCGAGTCAGGATTAACATTCTTATATTAATAAATCCAACTCAAGTGAAATAGCAATTGAAATACAAGTAACTCAAAGGATGTTTGGAATAACCATCCTTTAAGGATCCGTTAAACTATCTACTATGTAGTAATGTACGCTAAGTAGATAATGTCTATCAGTAATATATAAAGATATCAAAATAGCGTTAAGTCATGGCCCATTCCACCCTTAACACATTTTTATTCCCAAAAGCATATACAAGACCGTAGTTTCCCCAAAACCGGAAGTCACCAGAGGGAAATCCATATACTAAAGGTACAAATCAAAATCGTAGTGGTCGCGCATAAATGGAATACAAGTATGACAAGGCACATGAGGCAATACCCAAGGTAGTGATACTACCGTTCGCCTGATCCGGACTGGTGAGAACGCAACGCCGCAGCGCCCGCAACACCGTGAAACAACACTCCCAAAATCAAGGGTGCACCAATCGACAACAAGTAATAAGTAGTTCGAAGAAGTGTGTCCACTTGAGGTAGCAAATCCTCCATTGGCCCGGCACAACTCCTGTTTTAGTCATTTACAATTTGACACAAGTGTCAAGGCTATCCATCATCGTTCACTTTCTTCAGTCATCACGTACATCATTCTAACCACTTTATTCTGGATCATCACTCCGCGTATAGTTATTAAAGTGGTTTCGGTTCAGATAGAGAGTATATCCATTACCGATCCCGGTCTCTTTAATAACTTTCGTAATTATTACACCGATTGGTCGTTTATATATTTCAAAAAAACCAAATCAAATTCAATTTCAATTTCAATTTGTAAATCAACATTTCATTTGTCTTTCGAAATCAATTTTCAAAATTTATGTTTCAAAACTTCATAATTTCAAAGTCTTATAATTCAATAAAAATCTTTATTTAAAACAATTAAAATATTGATTCAAGTTCGAATATAAGTTTCATTTCGAAAACATTTAAATTAATTTAGTTTAACATTCAAATCAATTTAAATTCATTTATCGATTTCGTTCAATATTCATTCAGTAAATTTGCCATTCAAAACAATTTCTATTAAATTTCCAATTCATTAAATCCATTATTTAAATTCAACTTCATTATATCAAAACTTACAAATTGAATTAAATTAAATTCATCAAATCAAATTCTTTAAATTTCAAGTCTTACATTCATTTCAATAAATCACATTTTATTTTTGTTAAAGAAATTCAATTTCACTTGTTTACTTACTTAAATAATTTTCCAAAACTTAATCAATAAAGAAACTCAATTTCAATTATTTACGAAGTAAAATTCACTTATTCAAAATTCAATTTAATTTAATCATTAAATAATTCAATCTTATTTAATCATTAAATAATTCAATCTTATTTAATCATTAAATAATTCAATCTTATTTAATTATTAAATAATTCAAAACCTAATTATTAAATAATTTCAAAGTTTAATAATTTCAAACTTAATTATAATTCCAAACTTAATTATTAAATCATTTCAAAGTTTAATAATTTCAAACTTAATTATAATTTCGAATTAAACAACATTCTTTCATCAATTACATTGTCAATATTTTGTTTCAGATTATTAAATATTAACATTTTCCTTTCATTAAAATTCAAATTTCAACTTCATTTCAAAACCATATTCTTTATTCAAATAAAATCTTCGTTTATTTTTAAATCAAATTATTGACCAATCGGGTTTTATTTAATTTCCTATCCTAGGTCAAAGTTCATTTTGGGTATTTATCATTTCAACCCGATTCCAATTCAATTCAAAATCAAAACATAGCAAAGGGAACTTGCAGTGTGATAACTGGGATGGTGTCAAAGTAAATAAACAAGCAATAACAACAATCAATAACAATTCAATAATCAATTCAAATAATCCCGAAATAACCGTATTAATTCGCATTGTTATTTGTACGAATTAATATAATTATTTCTAGAATCTACACTATCATTTCATGTAGATTAAAGATTATTACATTACGGTTTTCACTTGTCATCTATTACAATTTTCCATACATCATCAATTTAACAACATACATTCAGTGGTTCAAAATGTAATTAAACAAATCCTACGTGTCAATAAATTTTAACAGTTAAATGGGTCATATTATACAAACGTCATTTAATCAAATTTAACATTTAACTATCCTATACCAATTTCAATTGCATACTATTTATCATTTTAACATTAACAATTTAACGTCCAATATAAACATCAACAATCAATCAATTATCAGCCAAACTGTATTATCATCGCATAAATAATTAACAGATAATGGTGTCAGATGTCACAGGTGAACTGATACAGGCAATAGCATATATAACAGTGTAATTAACTAACAGCAGCATATTTCAATTGTCGTTTCAATTGAAATCAGATTTAATAAATAAAAGAACGTTAATCGTGAGTGAGTGCTCACCTTTCGAGGCTAGAGAGAACAAGAGATGACACGGATACGCACACTGATACGGACACTGAAACTTGAGTTATGAATCCAGGCATGAATTTCCATGTAAAGCTAGATTGGCACGAATTCGACGATCAAAGCTGGTAATAAGGGATCGATGAGAGAAATAAATAAATCAGTTTGATAAAATTTAGACGAGATGTAAACTATTTTTTTTTAAACCCAATATTCAATTTAAAATACATATATGTTTTAAATAAATCTTAAATTTAACATAAGTATACCTTGAAACAACATATGTACATACTCTATGCATAACAAGCTCAAACCAACATTTCGAAATTTCATATTTATATTTTATAAACTTACTTTATTAAATCTATACTATATAATAAACTTACTTATAACAATATACATATCGTACTTTATAAACTTTCGTTATTAAAACTAACGTGATATATACTTTTAAACACATATATCGACCGTTTTCATACAACTTAGTATAACATATACAATATAAAATATATAGATCAAAATATACCTACCATTCAAATATTTACAGACCCTACAGTAAAAATAAAAGTGCAGACTGTACACACGAATCTGTACTATATGAACATGCTTACCATCATATTATATAATATAAAAATCTACATGTATACTGCCGTAGCCTATATCCCTTGTACTCTTTATAACCTCATACCGTATAAACTTGTTTAACAAATCCCATAGCTCAGGTTCACTAAATATACTAATATATAACTCACAGGAGCCATAAATAAACTTGTATACAATCCAAACATGTTACTCATCATATTACCTATACAATATATACTATATATGCAAACTTAGATATACACGCCAAGAACCAATATATATATATATATATATGTACAGTCATAACGTGCAACGAGGCTTTCCTAACTGCCTACATAAACATGGAACTGTACCTATAATTTATAAAATCAAAAGTCCAGAAAATTTGTAAACAAATATATTTTCAAATACTTTAAATCAGTATATAAACATACCTTTATATATAAACATACCTTTATAACGTTCAACCGACTTATAAAACCAGTATATAAACATACCTTTATATATATATTAGTATTCATATACTTATTATTGTATATATAAAAATATATATATATCTCTTTTGAAAGCCAAACCAGAGTATACTCGCATGTCTAAACAACTTATAAAATAATATATAATTCTGCAGAGCAAACATATATTAACTACAGATTATAAACCATATATAAACCCAAATATATCTAACTGTATATATTTTCACCTTATACCACAACAGAGTTTCGGTCATGCACACCACTACTTGGACACGTACACCTTCTTCTTATATACTCACTTGGACAAGAGGGTAGAGGAGGCTAGGCTAGCGGGCTACGATGAAGGGGAACAAACGGTCAGTAGGCTGAGGAGCTTCGGCGGCAGGTCTCGGGTTGGAGGGACAGCGATGAGGGCTGTCATGTCATCACGTTTGAAGGGAAACGGGGGAGAAAATGAAGGCAGGCGAAGTTGAGGGCGGATCTCGAAATGATGGTGGAAGGACGTCGAGAGGCAAGTGGGAAGGCGTGTTAGAGGCGCTGCTTGGTGGGTCCAGAGGGTTGCAGGGAAAACAGTGTTGTGCTGTTGCTGGCGGGCGGTGAAAGGCCAACAAAAGAAGGGAGGGGAGAAGCAGGGGACGTGAGGGAGAAACACTGCAAAAATAAAGTGGTGAGGAGGAAGCGTTTGAAAGGAGGCAAGCAAATCTACAGACCAGATGAAAAGATAATTCAACAATTTAGCTTTTGGAAAGTGAGCTGGCATGAAGGTCTCGGAAATATAAATATAAAATAGTAGCTAGTGATAAAGAACAGTTAATGAAATGGAACGAATAGGCAAAATGTTGAATATGGGGAAAAGTAAAAGTCACCGTAACTTCTAGAAATAAGAAAGACTACGGTGGAAAATAAATGGTCACAAGGAAAACACAAGCCGGACCGTTACGGTTTACCGGTTTAGGGTTTTCGACGCGTATCGGATTCCAAATACACAAATGAATACACTGCTGAGATCAGCACGACGAGACGACCAGAACGGCATACGGGTATTAGTGATTTGATCGGATTATAAAAATTCAAATTTTCCAATAGCGGAAAATGCAAGAAAAACGCTGAAAAATAAGATCGACGGAGCCAAAGATGTCCGAATTTGGAAAAATGACAAACTGACATCTTGCTCAGAAGATGGTTTAGAATTTTTCTATGGAAAAATATTTAGGTTTCGAAAACATTTTATTTTCATCGCTTTTTAACTGATTAAATTGAAGTGAATTTACGCGCGAAATAAACTTTCATATTTTCGGACGAAAATTTACCAGTCGCTATGTTTAACTAGACGTATTCCAAGTATTAAATTTTTATTTCAAAATTTTATCGTTTAAAATTTCATAAATTTCAACAAATTACGTTATTAAAACAGTTGAAATTTTACGGGTCGTTACACTCTCCCCCACTCAAAACTTTTCGTCCCCGAAAAGGAACGAGGTAGGAGAATAGAAACAACCAGAAAGAAAACAGATTTGAAATACAAAATAACAATTAATTTAACCCATAAAAATTTAAATTTAAATTAATTGATATTCAATAATTGATTTAATCCATTTGATTTCATTAAAATCAATCTCAACTATTTCTAGATTCATTATCATATTATCCAATTATCTTCAATTTACAATTTCTAAAACCATAAATTTGAATAATCTTTTATTATAATCATATTTTCTTCAACAGATTAAATTCTTCTTTATTCCAAATTATTGTTAAATTTATTCTACTTAATATATCTAATCACATATATTTAACCCATATAAATTAATTTAAACCATAAAAGTTTCGATTTAAATTAATTTATATTCACTAATTTGCTTTTAAATTCAAAGTATTTTCATAAGTTGATCAAATTTCAATTTATTAATTCTTTCAAACAAATTTATTTCATTTTTAACTGAGTTTACTTATTATCCTATCTAACTCTATTAACATCTTATAATCAAAACTTAGTGTATACATTTATTATAAACACTCAAATTTTATTTATAAAATTATTTTATATTGTATATTATCCAATTACATTTAACTTATGAATAATTTAGGTAAGTTATATTGAAATGCAATTTAGTACTATACAAATAAAATTATCAAATTCAATTGTTCAAGTTCAAATATTAATTCCAAAATTTTGGTTTTATTTATAATTGAATCATCCTTTACCCAAATTTAAGAATTAGATTTTTGATTAACTTTAAACGATTTAGAGATATATATAATATATTCATATCAAATCAGATTAAATTTTAAAATAAGATACCTATATAGATATAAATCAAGTTATACTGAAGAAATTCAAATCAAATATTTTCAAAACAAAACCGTAGCAAAGCTATAGAATGGTTTCTCCACTTCGAAACTCGAAAATGAATGTCGATGATGCGGCCGCCATCACCGAAATTATTTTCCAGCGACAAAGAGAAGAGCACTGATTTCAACATTTTAAAATTCTTTGAAAACGATTTCTGTTCGAAAATACTTTCAATAATATATACTTTAAAATTTTAAAACCAAAGTTCGGAATCACTGGAAACTAAATTCTCAAATTTCTGAATTAAATTCATTTCAAATTCCAAATCAATTTATAAACCATATTTATAAATTCATTTAGAACAATAAATGATAATCAAATATTATTATTTCAAACAACCAATTTAATTAACTTATTAAATTCCAGAAAATTTTACTTATATTTTTTTTTATAATCAAACAAATTTGGAAACAATATTGTGTCAGTTTGCTCTGCTCAAGTGTTTTGGAAATCCTATCGATAGCGTTGATAAGACGAATCGTTCGAAAACACAAATCAACATCAGAAACTCAAACAACACAATATATAAAACATTTTTAATATAAATTTACAAATACACTTCCTCGCTCGACGATACAAGAATGGATTCAAAGCAAGGATAGAGATTCAAATTTGATGGACTCAAATCAAAGAGAATTTTGATTCGAAGATAAGTTCGAAACAAGATATGACGATTAATAGCAAAGTAGGAAGATTGATAAGTTTATATAAATCGCGGGCAACCTTAACCGGATCGACCGTGACTTCAAGAATGAGATCGGTGTAGAATTCCGAGGAAATTGACATTCGATCTCAAGAAATAGAATTTAGGTATAGCAGGAGATAGATAGCATCGTAAACCGAAAATATAGAAATCTCCGGTAAATCAATGCCTATTATAAAGGAGTTTCACCCTTTACAAATTATTCGAAGTTTGGCGAGACCGTCGATTCACTATAAGGGTCATTCGAAGTGGAGTTATGTGATGCTCCAGAATTGAAAGAAGTCGAATAGTGAAGGACACGAATGAATTTCGAAACCGAGGGGAACGTTCCGAAATTCAAAGGAATTGAGTTAAAGGAAAATTGAAACTCGAATGAGAGTGATTCTGTAAATACATTTACCCTATATGTTAAGTTTTGCCTAGAGCTACCAAAGCTCTGATACCAACTGTAACGACCCAGAATTTTGGACCATTCGCATCCATTATAAGTGTATAGGTAGACACTCATGCTGGAGTTGAATTGCTCAAAATACCGCGTTGTTAATTTAAATTTGGCAAAACTGAACATATACAGTAAATAAATAATCACAGATCACAGACACAGAGAAATAAATGCAGCGGAAATAAAAGAGATAGTAGTTCATGAAGCTACTATATGAATATATAAAATACATCAAAGTTTACAACAGAAGAGTAATACGATACATCAGAGTTAAACCAGATACAAATCAGAATACATCACTGGAATCATCGAATATCTGAAAGCTGGATAGATAGCTGGATCTCCAAGCGAAGCTCCAACTCCAAAGGTGAGTCTTGAAAGCTGAACTACTCAGTCTGACCCGAGCGTAAAGCAAAACACAAAACACTCAAGTCATGATTAACATTCTTATATTAATAAATCCAACTCAAGTGAAATAGCAATTGAAATACAAGTAACTCAAAAGATGTTTGGAATAACCATCCTTTAAGGATCCGTTAAACTATCTACTATGTAGTAATGTACGCTAAGTAGATAATGTCTATCAGTAATATATAAAGATATCAAAATAGCGTTAAGTCATGGCCCATTCCACCCTTAACACATTTTTATTCCCAAAAGCATATACAAGACCGTAGTTTCCCCAAAACCGGAAGTCACCAGAGGGAAATCCATATACTAAAGGTACAAATCAAAATCGTAGTGGTCGCGCATAAATGGAATACAAGTATGACAAGGCACATGAGGCAATACCCAAGGTAGTGATACTACCGTTCGCCTGATCTGGACTGGTGAGAACGCAACGCCGCAGCGCCCGCAACACCGTGAAACAACACTCCCAAAATCAAGGGTGCACCAATCGACAACAAGTAATAAGTAGTTCGAAGAAGTGTGTCCACTTGAGGTAGCAAATCCTCCATTGGCCCGGCACAGCTCCTGTTTTAGTCATTTCCAATTTGACACAAGTGTCAAGGCTATCCATCATCGTTCACTTTCTTCAGTCATCACGTACATCATTCCAACCACTTCATTCTGGATCATCACTCCGCGTATAGTTATTAAAGTGGTTTCGGTTCAGATAGAGAGTATATCCATTACCGATCCCGGTCTCTTTAATAACTTTCGTAATTATTACACCGATTGGTCGTTTATATATTTCAAAAAAACCAAATCAATTTCAATTTCAATTTCAATTTGTAAATCAACATTTCATTTGTCTTTCGAAATCAATTTTCAAAATTTACGTTTCAAAACTTCATAATTTCAAAGTCTTATAATTCAATAAAAATCTTTATTTAAAACAATTCAAATATTGATTCAAGTTCGAATATAAGTTTCATTTCGAAAACATTTAAATTAATTTAGTTTAACATTCAAATCAATTTAAATTCATTTATCGATTTCGTTCAATATTCATTTAGTAAATTTTCCATTCAAAACAATTTCTATTAAATTTCCAATTCATTAAATCCATTATTTAAATTCAACTTCATTATATCAAAACTTACAAATTGAATTAAATTAAATTCATCAAATCAAATTCTTTAAATTTCAAGTCTTACATTCATTTCAATAAATCACATTTTATTTTTGTTAAAGAAATTCAATTTCACTTATTTACTTACTTAAATAATTTTCCAAAACTTAATTAATAAAGAAACTCAATTTCAATTATTTACGAAGTAAAATTCACTTATTCAAAATTCAATTTAATTTAATCATTAAATAATTCAATCTTATTTAATCATTAAATAATTCAATCTTATTTAATCATTAAATAATTCAATCTTATTTAATTATTAAATAATTCAAAACCTAATTATTAAATAATTTCAAAGTTTAATAATTTCAAACTTAATTATAATTCCAAACTTAATTATCAAATCATTTCAAAGTTTAATAATTTCAAACTTAATTATAATTTCGAATTAAACAACATTCTTTCATCAATTACATTGTCAATATTTTGTTTCAGATTATTAAATATTAACATTTTCCTTTCATTAAAATTCAAATTTCAACTTCATTTCAAAACCATATTCTTTATTCAAATAAAATCTTCGTTTATTTTTAAATCAAATTATTGACCAATCGGGTTTTATTTAATTTCCTATCCTAGGTCAAAGTTCATTTTGGGTATTTATCATTTCAACCCGATTCCAATTCAATTCAAAATCAAAACATAGCAAAGGGAACTTGCAGTATGATAACTGGGATGGTGTCAAAGTAAATAAACAAGCAATAACAACAATCAATAACAATCCAATAATCAATTCAAATAATCCCGAAATAACCGTATTAATTCGCATTGTTATTTGTACGAATTAATATAATTATTTCTAGAATCTACACTATCATTTCATGTAGATTAAAGATTATTACATTGCGGTTTTCACTTGTCATCTATTACAATTTTCCATACATCATCAATTTAACAACATACATTCAGTGGTTCAAAATGTAACTAAACAAATCCTACGTGTCAATAAATTTTGACAGTTAAATGGGTCATATTATACAAACGTCATTTAATCAAATTTAACATTTAACTATCCTATACCAATTTCAATTGCATACTATTTATCATTTTAACATTAACAATTTAACGTCCAATATAAACATCAACAATCAATCAATTATCAGCCAAACTGTATTATCATCGCATAAATAATTAACAGATAATGATGTCAGATGTCACAGGTGAACTGATACAGGCAATAGCATATATAACAGTGTAATTAACTAACAGCAGCATATTTCAATTGTCATTTCAATTGAAATCAGATTTAATAAATAAAAGAACGTTAATCGTGAGTGAGTGCTCACCTTTCGAGGCTAGAGAGAACAAGAGATGACACGGATACGCACACTGATACGGACACTGAAACTTGAGTTATGAATCCAGGCATGAATTTCCAAGTAAAGCTAGATTGGCATGAATTCGACGATCAAAGCTGGTAATAAGGGATTGATGAGAGAAATAAATAAATCAGTTTGATAAAATTTAGACGAGATGTAAACTATTTTTTTTAAACCCAATATTCAATTTAAAATACATATATGTTTTAAATAAATCTTAAATTTAACATAAGTATACCTTGAAACAACATATGTACATACTCTATGCATAACAAGCTCAAACCAACATTTCAAAATTTCATATTTATATTTTATAAACTTACTTTATTAAATCTATACTATATAATAAACTTACTTATAACAATATACATATCGTACTTTATAAACTTTCGTTATTAAAACTAACGTGATATATACTTTTAAACACATATATCGACCGTTTTCATACAACTTAGTATAACATATACAATATAAAATATACAGATCAAAATATACCTACCATTCAAATATTTACAGACCCTACAGTAAAAATAAAAGTGCAGACTGTACACACGAATCTGTACTATATGAACATGCTTACCATCATATTATATAATATAAAAATCTACATGTATACTGCCGTAGCCTATATCCCTTGTACTCTTTATAACCTCATACCGTATAAACTTGTTTAACAAATCCCATAGCTTAGGTTCACTAAATATACTAATATATAACTCACAGGAGCCATAAATAAACTTGTATACAATCCAAACATGTTACTCATCATATTACCTATACAATATATACTATATATGCAAACTTAGATATACACGCCAAGAACCAATATATATATATATGTACAGTCATAACGTGCAACGAGGCTTTCCTAACTGCCTACATAAACATGGAACTGTACCTATAATTTATAAAATCAAAAGTCCAGAAAATTTGTAAACAAATATATTTTCAAATACTTTAAATCAGTATATAAACATACCTTTATATATAAACATACCTTTATAACGTTCAACCGACTTATAAAACCAGTATATAAACATACCTTTATATATATATTAGTATTCATATACTTATTATTGTATATATAAAAAAAAAATATATCTCTTTTGAAAGCCAAACCAGAGTATACTCGCATGTCTAAACAACTTATAAAATAATATATAATTCTGCAGAGCAAACATATATTAACTACAGATTATAAACCATATATAAACCCAAATATATCTAACTGTATATATTTTCACCTTATACCACAACAGAGTTTCGGTCATGCACACCACTACTTGGACACGTACACCTTCTTCTTATATACTCACTTGGACAAGAGGGTAGAGGAGGCTAGGCTAGCGGGCTACGATGAAGGGGAACAAACGGTCAGTAGGCTGAGGAGCTTCGGCGGCAGGTCTCGGGTTGGAGGGACATCGATGAGGGCTGTCATGTCATCACGTTTGAAGGGAAACGGCGGAGAGAATGAAGGCAGGCGAAGTTGAGGGCGGATCTAGAAATGATGGTGGAAGGACGTCGAGAGGCAAGTGGGAAGGCATGTTAGAGGCGCTGCTTGGTGGGTCCAGAGGGTTGCAGGGAAAACAGTGTTGTGTTGTTGCTGGCGGGCGGTGAAAGGCCAAGAAAAGAAGGGAGGGGAGAAGCAGGGGACGTGAGGGAGAAACACTGCAAAAATAAAGTGGTGAGGAGGAAGCGTTTGAAAGGAGGCAAGCAAATCTACAGACCAGATGAAAAGATAATACAAAAATTTAGCTTTTGGAAAGTGCGCTGGCATGAAGGTCTCGGAAATATAAATATAAAATAGTAGCTAGTGATAAAGAACAGTTAATGAAATGGAACGAATAGGCAAAATGTTGAATATGGGGAAAAGTAAAAGTCACCGTAACTTCTAGAAATAACAAATACTACGGTGGAAAATAAATGGTCACAAGGAAAACAAAAGCCGGACCGTTACGGTTTACCGGTTTAAGGTTTTCGACGCGTATCGGATTCCAAATACACAAATGAATACACTGCTGAGATCAGCACGACGAGACGATCAGAACGGCATACGGGTATTAGTGATTTGATCGGATTATAAAAATTCAAATTTTCCAATAGCGGAAAATGCAAGAAATACGCTGAAAAATAAGATCGACGGAGCCAAAGATGTCCGAATTTGGAAAAATGACAAACTGACATCTTGCTCAGAAGATGGTTTAGAATTTTTCTATGGAAAAATATTTAGGTTTCGAAAACATTTTATTTTCATCGCTTTTTAAGTGATTAAATTGAAGTGAATTTACGCGCGAAATAAACTTTCATATTTTCGGACGAAAATTTACCAGTCGCTATGTTTAACTAGACGTATTCCAAATATTAAATTTTTATTTCAAAATTTTATCGTTTAAAATTTCATAAATTTCAACAAATTACGTTATTAAAACAGTTGAAATTTTACGGGTCGTTACACCGACCCTTTTGTGACCTAAACCAGACCCAATCACCTGTCTTGGCTGAGCCTAATCACTGCCTAACTGAAGTACATGAGGTTGAGAACAAGTGCAATTCATTTGATGTTATTTTGGGCTTTGAATTCTAATGTTATTTGATGTTTAAATCGTGTTGAAACTTACATATATTTGTATTGTTTTGTGTAAATGTTTGAACAAGGCTATTAGCTTTGGTTCTCCACTTTCAAGTCATATCCATGTCATTGTGCCTTCATTATGTTTGTGTTGTGTGCTTTGGTGGATATCTCCAGCTCTGAACAGGTGAGTAATTCTCACTAGACGATGTGTACTTATATAACTAGTAAACTGACACCATTTGAATCTGTAAAATTATATCATCCTGTTGTAACTGTTATATTATGATCATATAATATTTACCCCTGTTATTACATATGTTATATCATCTATTACTGTTATATGATGTTATTCTGTTCATTTTATCAGTTTATCACACTACAAGTTCCCTGTAGATTAGATTCACAATGGGTTGAAATGATACATACCCGAACGGACTTTAGAATAGGGAAAGATCATTATAGGCTTAAATGATAAGCCTGAGCGAATTTTTTATTTATTTTATTTAACTTGGGATTGCGGGTTTGAAATGATAAAACCCGAATTTTCTTTGTAAACTACGGATTGAAATGATACATATCCGTATCACTTGACCTAGGCTAGAAAATTATATACAGAACTGTGGTTTATATATTTTTCTGAAAATTTTAAAATATTTTAAAAATGTAAATATTATGATATTTTTGATTTAAACTTTATTAAAATGATTTCTATAAAATATTTGTGATTTTCTACAAATTAAATAAGTGAATTAAGTAAATGGCGAAGTAGAATTTGAAATATATGTAAATTTTGGAATTTATGATTTTGGTTATAAATGGAATTTATGTAATGTAAGAAAATATGACAAATTGAATTTAAAGATGAATTTAATGATTTTATTAAGTAATAATAATTTTTAAAAGTGTTAATGATTTGTATAAATAAAATATGAAATAAATGAATATTTAAGGTGAATTTGGAAATATAACTTAAATTGAATTTTGTGAAATTTGTTTAAAAGTGAAATTTTCATTAAGTAAAATAAATGGAAATAAGTTATAATTTGGAAATTTAAACTTAGTTATTAAGTTAAGAATTTAATTAAAGAAATGAAAATTTAATTGTTATTTAATTTGATTTTTGTATGGAAATTGGACTTTATAAAATCATATGTGACGCCCCGGCTCCAGTGACCGAAATATCAGAGGGAGTTTACCGTCCGATAGCTCGGATCAGTGTGCACTAAAGGAGCGATCTCTCGCCTATACTACTTTGGATCAACATGGATACGTTTAAAATACCTGAACATTCTGAAATGATACGTATCTCATCTCGACGCAATGTAGTATACACGAGTTCAGAGAATTTGTATTTAAATCACATAGCAGAACACATAAATAATGGTTTCAAAGAACAGCGGACCAAAAAGATAGTTATATATACATATACATAGGTATAAACAGACGTCAGACTATCCCCATATATCTACAACTAAGTCATCATGCATACTATACATAACTGTCCCAAAAATGACGTCCTAATACATACACGGACAAATATATACAAAAGACATACGACATGACTACACAAAATCAACTTAGCATAGTTCGACAGACTCCAAATGTATCTCTCTAACATTACTCCTCCAGATAACTCTAACAGTTCCTTTGAGGCAGCTAGCAAGCGTGCGTCCGTGAAGCTCTAAATCTACAACTACCTTAAACTTATACACTGTATGCCAGTTGCTGTCCATCTCAATGTCGTATGAAATCACCTCAAAACGTGAAAAGGTAATCATCCTGAAAATCCTCGGTCTGACCCGAGGAGTTATCATAAAACAAAACCTCGAGTCAGGCTATAAATCTAGCTGTGAGTATAATAGTGTAACAATGATTCATATAAATGTGTGGTGTCGGGTTATATATGTGATATTAAAAGAAATATGTCACACACTCCATAATCTAAACTCGTCACATCCCATTGGATTATTTTAAATACACGTGTCACGGCACTATTTAAAGTGAATCACAGCTGCAACTCTAATCAACCGGGATATCACATCCTATTCATTTATAAGTTGCATTCATTTCAATAGACATACCACTGTCAAGTCATTCATTTACGAGGTATAGAATTATTAGTGAATCCTATTCATTATTCACTCTTACTAGACTCTGTATCGAACCGATATTACAGCCTTTTTCATCCGTATATCTTTCGATCAGAAATTGTGGGTGCCCCCACACGATCTATTAGTTGCACTATCTTCTCCTATTCACCGTTGGCGCTCACCCCGTTGTGCTGTAATCTTCATTTTTGTTTTACCACATATCCATCAATGAGATTACTCTCAATTCTTCCTCGTTTCCCGTTTGCACTGCGCCTGTCACCGTGGTAGTGTCCGTGCAACAGATCGTTTGGACAATAAGTGACGAGGGACCGGGTCGTCACGATTCAGGGAGCGACCCCGAATCTGTCTGCTAGGATGGATTCTAGCGTCTAGTAGTCTCACCTCGTTTCGTTTACTTCATCGGTTAAATTCATTCAAATTATTTTGTATTTAACTTCCCAATATACCATTTATCCCCAAAATGCTATTGTTTTCTATTTTATATCACATATAAATGTTGTGTTCGTGCAACATAGCATTAACTGCAGTATATGGCATCATGAACATTCATAAACATAACCTGTAAATACAATTTGGAAGAAATTCATCGGATTTGAATTTAAATTATAATAAAATATACGTTTCAAATTTAGACTTAATTTTTGATGACGTAATTTTAATTTAATTTATAGAATTTTTCCATAATTTTTAATTTAGAAAATAAAATATTTTCGGTTGACGCGTTTTGCGTCAAACACCGGTTCTTTTGAAGTTTTATAAAATAAGTTAACCGGTTTATTTTATTGCTGTTTTGTGATCGCGTAACGTTGTCATGCGCGATCGTATTTTTATTTCAGTCGTTCGCGGTCCGTACGCGAACGGAGTATTGCGTAGCGTGATACTCTAAAACTTTTTGGTTTTGTTCAACCCTCTACACCCCTCCGACAAGCGAACCGAGACCATCGTCGTGATGCGCTATGCAATACAGTCCTACCGGTACCTTCTGTTTTGGCCTTAACGCTTCCGTTCATCATACGGTCGCGGACCTAACGGTGTCATTTCTGATCACCTCGGGGTCCGTCGGTCAGGCGAAAGCTGTCAATATGTTCGTCTCACTTCCCTCTATATATTTCCTTTTGGTTGTATGCTCAAAATCATTATAGATTTTGAGTTATTAATAATTATAGTTTTGGAACAAAATTTGTTTTAAAGATAGTGTCCATTATTATAAAATAAGAATGCATGGCATGTTCATTACTTTTCAAAGGAGCACGCACGTTCTTTATGTGTTCCTTTTTATATTCACTATTTTAAAGAAGCAAGCACATCATTTTACAAGCATGCACGAAAACCAACTTTGTCTCCTCCCTACATCCACCGTGCCAACGGCAGGAACCCAAGCTGCTCCTCCCTTGCACTCGCCTACAGACTGCCAAACAACCGAACCACTCCGGCACCTTCACTTCTTTCTCTCCCTCAAGGCTAAGCAAAGCCACTAACACACAATTGCATACATATGGAACAACGTGCTTGAACCCATGCATATATAAATATATATGTTTTATTTTCATGTTGCTGTATGAAATTTGTGTTTGGAAAATAAAGAAGAAGAGTTCCTCCTTTTACAAAGAGGGAAGGAAAGAAAATATGTGCCAGAGAAGAGAAATATGAAACCAAGAAAACTGTGTACATATTGTTTCTATTATTTGGCAGAGAAGAAGTATGTAAAAAAAAAAATGTAATAAGAATGGAAGATTATACTTACTTTGATTTTTGCTGATGAAGCTCGAAGTTGCGTAAGTTACAGACTTTTGATTTCAGGAGAAAGAAATGAATTGGGCGGTGGTTTATATAGGGAGAGAGTGATTCTTTATAAATGAAAGGTTAAACATATAAGCCAGTTTACCATAATCAAATAGATAAGAATGGGGAGGCATAATTATGAAAAAGATAGATTGCTGAGATATGTCAGATTAATAGAAGCGTCTATCATCTTTATTCTAGTAAGTTAATTATTTCTCAATGTTTAACCAAATTCTTTTTTTTTTTTTTTTACACCCTTAACCACGATATTTCTCTACCGCAATTTGTTTCCCGATTACAATTCCACTCTTACTCTAAATTTTATTTTATATCCATAACGATTTTTATTTTATTTATTATTATTATTATTATTATTATTTTAACAAATTTATCGCTACAATAGCAGGATGTTACAGACTTCCCTCCTTAAAGAAATTGCGTCCTCGCAATTTATTATAGAGTACTGTATGATATTCATATATTAAAAATCGTTCTATCAACTAATAAAGACCTAACATCCATGACTTGATGAATATATAAATACGTACCTAATGGGTTTCAATTAACTCAGGATGTGATTTTCGAATTTGCTCCGCAGTTTCCCAAGTGCAGTCTTTGGGATTTTCTGACCATTGAACTTTAACTAGTGGAACTTGTTTGTTTCTTAGCTGCTTCATCTTCGAGTCCACTATTCTAACTGGCTCAATGGTGAAAGTCAAATTCGGTTCAATTTCTAGTTCCTCTAGCTGCTTTGGTTCTATAATAATATCGGAATCCCGTAAACATTTCCTTAATTGGGATACATGGAACACATTATGAACTCCGGATAGATAAGCTGGTAATTCAACTCGGTAAGCAAGGCTTCCAATACGCTCCATAACCGGATAAGGTCCAATATATCTTGGAGCTAATTTTCCTGCTTTTCCAATTCTTATAACTCCTTTCATTGGGGATACTTTTATAAAAACGTAATCTCCGATCGCAAATTCTAGATCCTTTCTACGTTGGTCAGCGTAGCTCTTCTGTCGAGACTGAGCAATCTTCATACGATCTCTAATAAGCTCGATTTTCTCAGTTGTTTCTCGGACTATATCTGGTCCTAGTATAAGTCTGTCTCCAGTTTCTAACCAACAGGCTGGAGAACGACATGGTCTTCCATATAAAGCTTCAAATGGTGCCATACCAATACTGGATTGGAAACTATTATTATAAGAGAATTCAATCAAATGAAGATATTCTTCCCATGAACCCCCAAACTCTAAGATACATATCCTAAGTAAATCTTCTACAACTCGATTTATTCTTTCAGTTTGTCCATCCGTCTGAGGATGGTATGCTGTGCTTAGATTGAGTTGTACACCCAAGACTGAATGCAAGCTTTGCCAGAATTGACTGGTAAATATCGGATCACGATCGCATACTATATTCTTTGGAATTCCGTGCAATCGCACAATTTGTTTCAGGAATAGTCTGGCTAAACTTTCTGCAGTTCTATTCATTCTAATAGGAATGAAATGGGCACTTTTAGTGAGTCTATCAACTATCACCCATATACTTTCATTTCCTGATCTTGATCTGGGAAGTCCATCAATGAAATCCATAGAAATCTGTTCCCATTTCCATTGAGGAACTTCGAGAGGTAATAAAAGTCCACTAGGCTTTTGATGTTCGCCCTTAACTAACTGACACGTAATACATCGTTTCACATATTCACCGATATCTTTCTTCATGCCTTCCCAATAGTACATCCGCTTCATATCATTATACATCTTTGTACCACCGGGATGTATAGAAAATAATGATCGATGACATTCGTCTAGAACTTCTTTTCTCAAATTGGCTGTGTTAGGAACACACAGTCTTCCTTTAAATTTCAAGTTCCCTTTTAAGTCTAACTCGAACTTGCTGAGAGCTTCTGATGCCTTACCGTTCTTCAACTGATTAATTTGATCGGCTAAGATTGGGTCATTTCTTTGATTAGCTTGAATTCGATCGAGTAAACTAGGTCGAATATCCAGATTTGCCAACATGGCTGTTGTTTCTTCCACTCTTCTAAACTGAAGGTTACAAGAAGATAACACTTCTAATTCTTTCCATTCTATCAACATCATTGATACTACGGCCTGGTGTTTTCGGCTGAGAGCATCTGCAACCTTATTGCCCTTACCTGGTGTATACTGAATTTCCAGATCATACGCGGCTAGAAATTCTAACCATCGTTGTTGTCGCATATTCAAGTCTTTTTGAGAGAATAAATATTTTAACGATTTATGGTCTGTGTATAAAACAAACCTTTCTCCCAATAAATAATGCCGCCAAAGTTTTAAGGCAAATACCACGGCTGCTAGCTCAAGATCATGAGTTGCATACTTTACTTCATGAGGCCTGAGTTGTCTAGACGCGTAGGCTACAACTCTATCTCGTTGCATTAATACTGCACCAAGCCCTGTTCCACAAGCATCTGTGTATACTACCAGATCCTGATTTCCTTCTGGAACTATTAATATTGGAGCGTTAGAAAGTAATTCTTTCAACTTCTGGTAAGCCCCTTCACATTTATCTGACCAGATAAATTTAACTCCTTTTTTCGTTAAATTAGTTAGTGGAGCAGAAATCTTGGAAAAATGTTTTATAAATCTTCTATAATATCCTGCTAAACCCAAGAAACTCCTGATTTCGGTTATTGATTCGGGTCGCTTCCACTTTTGAATAGCTTCGACCTTAGCTGGGTCGACTGAAATTCCTTTCTCCGAGACTATATGTCCCAAAAATTTCACTTTTTTCTGCCAGAAGTGACATTTTGAAAATTTTGCTTTAAGTTGGTGTTCTCCTAAAGTTTCTAACACTAGTTTCAAATGAATCACATGCTCTTCTTCTGTCTTTGAGTAGACGAGGATATCATCAATAAAAACTAGAACAAACTTGTCCAAATAGCATCTGAAAACTCTATTCATCAAATCAACAAAATAAGCTGGGGCATTCGTTAATCCGAATGGCATAACTAACCATTCGTAGGAACCGTATCTAGTTCGAAATGCTGTCAGTGGAATACTATCCTCAGCAACTCTCAGTTGATGAAAACCTGTGGCTAGATCTAGTTGTGAAAAGACCTTTGCACCACTTAGTTGATCGAATAGATCATCAATCCTTGGCAGTGGATATTTATTCTTGATAGTATAGTCATTCAATTTTCTGTAATCTATACAGAGTCGAAGTGATCCATCTGCCTTTTTAATAAATAAAGCTGATGCTCCCCAAGGAGAACTACTCGTTCTGATGAAATTCTTTTGCTCAAGATCCTCTATTTGAAATCTTAATTCTTCCATCTCACTAGGGCACATTCGATTTGGCGGTCTACTAAAAGGTTGAGTTCCAGGTTTCAAATCTATCCTGAATTCAACTGCTCGATGTGGTGGTAGACCAGTAACTGGTTCAAAGATATCAGAAAAATCTCTAACTACTGGAATCTGTCCTATTTCATCATTTTTAGATTCCAAAGCAAATAAAGAATAACCTGAACTGCCATTTGCTCTTTCTAGAGCAATAAGGATTCGCTTGGCGTACTCGGGATGTTGCAGAGTGATTACTCGTTCCGAACAGTGTAAATGAGCTTGATAGTGCTCGAGCCAGTCCATTCCCAAAATAACTCCATAACTCAACGAATCCATAATAAACAAATCACATGAGAAAGAATACCCAGATAAGCAAATTACGACTCCACTACATTTCATCTCCAGGGTAACGCATCCTCCAACAGGATTGGCCACCCTAAGAGAATTGTTAAGAGAAGATACATCCAATTTTAACTTTTCTACTATTCCTTTCGATATAAATGAATGTGATGCACCTGTATCAAAAAGAATTCTAATATATAATCCATGCCATAAAATTGTACCTTCTAGGACCGAAGCTTGTTTTCCCGCATCTGGTTTCATTGAACTGGGACCATCTAGTGCGAACATTTTTCCTTGAGCCTGCTTCTTCGGCTTCGTGCATTGTCTCGCTATATGTCCCATTTCATTGCAATTGTAGCATTTCTTCGTAGGACCTTGACCTGTGTTTCTACATTCATTGGCATAATGACCCTTTTTTCCACACGAGTAACATTCAACTTGTGCTTTAGATTGTTGCTTCTTTTGGTCCTCTTGCTTAGGTTGGAATGGTCGTTTATTCTTTTGAAATTTTGCATTCTTCTTCGAGAAGAATGGCCTCTTCCTTTGTTGCTGGCTTTTCTGAATAGGTTGACTTTGAGAAATCGAATCTCGCTCTCGCACTTTTTCAAATCTTAAGGCCATATCCACAATCTCCTCAAATGGAAATCGAAGTTGAGTAAGTAATTTATCTCTCAGTTCATTATTTAGACCAAGTACAAACTTCTCATTCTTTTCCAATGGGGTGCTAATGAGTGCTGGTCCATACTTCGATAGTGCATTAAACTCATTGACATACTCAGTCACAGATAAATTTATCTGAGTAAGGTCAATAAATTTTCTAAGCAGTGCTGCTCTCTCTGCTTCAGGTAGAAAATGGGCTTTGAAAATATCTTTGAATTCTTGCCAAGATATGTCTTCCTCTGGAGTTGCAGCAGTTATGGCTTCATACCAATCTAAGGCACCTCCTTGTAACTGTCGAGATGCTAACCTTCTCTTGTCCTGATCGGAGAGATGCAGATCTCCGAAGATTCTTTTGCATGTTCTCAGCCATGTATGAACTCCCATTATGCCCTCATTTCCCAAGAATGGTTTACCACCTAGACTTGAGTAGTCTTTGCAGAGCTTGGTAAACTCTGATCCGGGATTTTGATTATTGTCTCTAAGCATGCCCATATCTTGAACACGCTTCATGACTTCAACCCATTGATCCATAGTTAAAAGTACATTTGGATTGCTTGATTGACCATTTGGTGACTCAACTGTCGAGCCTGTTCTGGGTCTACCTGGTCCTACCATTTTCTGATAAAAAAACATATGTCATTTTATAATAAAATTTCACTAACAATTACGCATGTAATACAAATACGTATCAAGTATTATCCCAATGTTTTCCCTTTAAAACATTTATTAGAACTCGTCTATCACTTATACGAGTTAATCCCAATTCCCATGGGTTTTACTTACTGGGTAACAAACTAAGTCTGACTCCCTTATGGTCAATTGTGTTCTAATTACCGATTTATACAAATTCTTTTGAATCCTCGCTCTGATACCACGCTGTGACGCCCCGGCTCCAGTGACCGAAATATCAGAGGGAGTTTACCGTCCGATAGCTCGGATCAGTGTGCACTAAAGGAGCGATCTCTCGCCTATACTACTTTGGATCAACATGGATACGTTTAAAATACCTGAACATTCTGAAATGATACGTATCTCATCTCGACGCAATGTAGTATACACGAGTTCAGAGAATTTGTATTTAAATCACATAGCAGAACACATAAATAATGGTTTCAAAGAACAGCGGACCAAAAAGATAGTTATATATACATATACATAGGTATAAACAGACGTCAGACTATCCCCATATATCTACAACTAAGTCATCATGCATACTATACATAACTGTCCCAAAAATGACGTCCTAATACATACACGGACAAATATATACAAAAGACATACGACATGACTACACAAAATCAACTTAGCATAGTTCGACAGACTCCAAATGTATCTCTCTAACATTACTCCTCCAGATAACTCTAACAGTTCCTTTGAGGCAGCTAGCAAGCGTGCGTCCGTGAAGCTCTAAATCTACAACTACCTTAAACTTATACACTGTATGCCAGTTGCTGTCCATCTCAATGTCGTATGAAATCACCTCAAAACGTGAAAAGGTAATCATCCTGAAAATCCTCGGTCTGACCCGAGGAGTTATCATAAAACAAAACCTCGAGTCAGGCTATAAATCTAGCTGTGAGTATAATAGTGTAACAATGATTCATATAAATGTGTGGTGTCGGGTTATATATGTGATATTAAAAGAAATATGTCACACACTCCATAATCTAAACTCGTCACATCCCATTGGATTATTTTAAATACACGTGTCACGGCACTATTTAAAGTGAATCACAGCTGCAACTCTAATCAACCGGGATATCACATCCTATTCATTTATAAGTTGCATTCATTTCAATAGACATACCACTGTCAAGTCATTCATTTACGAGGTATAGAATTATTAGTGAATCCTATTCATTATTCACTCTTACTAGACTCTGTATCGAACCGATATTACAGCCTTTTTCATCCGTATATCTTTCGATCAGAAATTGTGGGTGCCCCCACACGATCTATTAGTTGCACTATCTTCTCCTATTCACCGTTGGCGCTCACCCCGTTGTGCTGTAATCTTCATTTTTGTTTTACCACATATCCATCAATGAGATTACTCTCAATTCTTCCTCGTTTCCCGTTTGCACTGCGCCTGTCACCGTGGTAGTGTCCGTGCAACAGATCGTTTGGACAATAAGTGACGAGGGACCGGGTCGTCACGATTCAGGGAGCGACCCCGAATCTGTCTGCTAGGATGGATTCTAGCGTCTAGTAGTCTCACCTCGTTTCGTTTACTTCATCGGTTAAATTCATTCAAATTATTTTGTATTTAACTTCCCAATATACCATCTATCCCCAAAATGCTATTGTTTTCTATTTTATATCACATATAAATGTTGTGTTCGTGCAACATAGCATTAACTGCAGTATATGGCATCATGAACATTCATAAACATAACCTGTAAATACAATTTGGAAGAAATTCATCGGATTTGAATTTAAATTATAATAAAATATACGTTTCAAATTTAGACTTAATTTTTGATGACGTAATTTTAATTTAATTTATAGAATTTTTCCATAATTTTTAATTTAGAAAATAAAATATTTTCGGTTGACGCGTTTTGCGTCAAACACCGGTTCTTTTGAAGTTTTATAAAATAAGTTAACCGGTTTATTTTATTGCTGTTTTGTGATCGCGTAACGTTGTCATGCGCGATCGTATTTTTATTTCAGTCGTTCGCGGTCCGTACGCGAACGGAGTATTGCGTAGCGTGATACTCTAAAACTTTTTGGTTTTGTTCAACCCTCTACACCCCTCCGACAAGCGAACCGAGACCATCGTCGTGATGCGCTATGCAATACAGTCCTACCGGTACCTTCTGTTTTGGCCTTAACGCTTCCGTTTATCATACGGTCGCGGACTTAACGGTGTCATTTCTGATCACCTCGGGGTCCGTCGGTCAGGCGAAAGCTGTCAATATGTTCGTCTCACTTCCCTCTATATATTTCCTTTTGGTTGTATGCTCAAAATCATTATAGATTTTGAGTTATTAATAATTATAGTTTTGGAACAAAATTTGTTTTAAAGATAGTGTCCATTATTATAAAATAAGAATGCATGGCATGTTCATTACTTTTCAAAGGAGCACGCACGTTCTTTATGTGTTCCTTTTTATATTCACTATTTTAAAGAAGCAAGCACATCATTTTACAAGCATGCACGAAAACCAACTTTGTCTCCTCCCTACATCCACCGTGCCAACGGCAGGAACCCAAGCTGCTCCTCCCTTGCACTCGCCTACAGACTGCCAAACAACCGAACCACTCCGGCACCTTCACTTCTTTCTCTCCCTCAAGGCTAAGCAAAGCCACTAACACACAATTGCATACATATGGAACAACGTGCTTGAACCCATGCATATATAAATATATATGTTTTATTTTCATGTTGCTGTATGAAATTTGTGTTTGGAAAATAAAGAAGAAGAGTTCCTCCTTTTACAAAGAGGGAAGGAAAGAAAATATGTGCCAGAGAAGAGAAATATGAAACCAAGAAAACTGTGTACATATTGTTTCTATTATTTGGCAGAGAAGAAGTATGTAAAAAAAAAATGTAATAAGAATGGAAGATTATACTTACTTTGATTTTTGCTGATGAAGCTCGAAGTTGCGTAAGTTACAGACTTTTGATTTCAGGAGAAAGAAATGAATTGGGCGGTGGTTTATATAGGGAGAGAGTGATTCTTTATAAATGAAAGGTTAAACATATAAGCCAGTTTACCATAATCAAGTAGATAAGAATGGGGAGGCATAATTATGAAAAAGATAGATTGCTGAGATATGTCAGATTAATAGAAGCGTCTATCATCTTTATTCTAGTAAGTTAATTATTTCTCAATGTTTAACCAAATTCTTTTTTTTTTTTTTTACACCCTTAACCACGATATTTCTCTACCGCAATTTGTTTCCCGATTACAATTCCACTCTTACTCTAAATTTTATTTTATATCCATAACGATTTTTATTTTATTTATTATTATTATTATTATTATTATTTTAACAAATTTATCGCTACAATAGCGGGATGTTACATCATAGAATAAAGGTATTTAAATGATTGTTTTTAAATGTGAAAATATATGATTTTATAAGTTAAAATGATATATATTAAAAGTTAATTGTGTGTGAAATTGTAAATAAAACTCTGAATTTGATTTGACAGCATTTTTGAAATGTAATGTAAAGATATTACAGCATTGGAAAATGCTGTAATTGTTTTAAATGAACCAAACAACAAATTTGAACTAAGGGTTATTATAGCACTTTATTAGTGCTATAGTTGTTAAATTTAAGTAAAATTTTAGTTGAAACTAAATCAAGATATTACAGCATTCTAAATGTCGTCTTTTGTTAATGAACTGTTTTAAAACATAACGTTTCGTAGCATTTCCTAAGTGCTGCGAAAGTTGAATTTTCATTGTTTTAATAAACTTAAATGAATAAATGATCTTTGAAAAAGATTAAATTTTGGAAATTAAATATTTAATTATTAAATATAATGAATTGACTTTAAATGATTTAAATGGAATAGTTGATTTGGGAAATACAGCTATTTTGAAAATGTGATTAAATGGTATTTAAATATAAATTAAATAAATGATATCAAATATTTGAATGAATAATTGAAGTTTATATTAGTATGAAAATTATTTGATTTAACTGTAAGTTGAATCTATTTAAAAGATATTGGACTTATGAAATATAGGATATTAAAGCTTTGGAATTTATTTTATAATTTGAATAGTTATTTTGTGGATTAAATCTATATTTGAAATTTATAAGATTTGAAATGGTCTATGGAAATTTAATCAAAATAAATGATTGAATTGAATTGAAACTTTGAAAATTTTAATACTTGATTTGAAAGTATAATATTTATACTTTTAAATGGTTTAGATGAATTATTTTGATTGAAATATAAACTATTTAAAAGGTGACTTGAAATGATAATAAATGAATGATATCTTTGAATTTAAAAAGTATTTAAAATTGAATATTTAGATTTGAACTCAAATGATATTTTGGTATATAAAAATGATTTGAAATGAAGTTTTGGAAAGATATGATATTTTGATATATTAAAGTGATTTGAAATGAAGTTTTGGAAAGATATGATATTTTGATATATTGAAATGATTGGTAATGAAGTTTTGAAATGATATGATATTTTAAATATATTGAAATGGTTTGGAATTGATTTAATCTTTATTTTGATAAAGATTTGGATTTGAAATGATATTCTATTTTAAAGTATAAACTGTTTTTAAATTTTAACCACGGGTTATAATAACGATTGGTTGTCAAAGAGACCGGGATCGGATATTGACATACTCTCTATCGATACCGAAAACCACTTTGACAACTATGTACGCGGTGGAGTTTCCAGAATGAAGTAGGATGGTGGCGACGATCCTAAGGTATATACGTGGACCCAACTCCCGTGAGTTGGCATAAGGTGGCTAAAACAGGAGCGATCTCGGACCAGTGAGGTAGCACCTCTTATCGGACACACTTCTTCGATACCATTCTATTACTTTTGATTGATTTGGTGCGCACCCTTGATTTGGGAGTGTTGTTCGAGGTGGAGCGGTAGTGGCTGCTATGCATTTCCATCAGTCCGTGTGCGTAATTGGTATATCTACCCTGGCATTGCCTTGTGTGCCGTGTCACCTACCATATCGAGCTTTACTATGAGTTTCTATTTGTGTCGTACCTATGGAGTATCTTCTTATAGCCTTGCGAGGTATGCAGGTACTGTGTAGACTATTGACATATTACGTGTTAAGGTGGAAAATGTAAAGCCTTAACGTTATTTAAAAGTACGTTTATTTTATGATTAGACATTATTATAATAGCGAATATTACTACATAGTAGATAGTTTAACGGATCCTTAAAGAATGGGCGATCCCAAGCATTCTTTAAGTTACTTGTACCTTTATTACAGTTCACTTGAGTTAGTTTACATTATATAAGTATTTATTGTCCTGACTCGAGTGTTTTGTGTTTTGCTTTACGCTCGGGTCAGCTTGAGTTATTCACAGATTTGGATTTCCGCTTTCTTGGAGATTTGAATCGCTGGAGATTATCTGCTTGTCTTGTCCTATCTATTTTAGTTCTGTTGTTCTATTTAGCTTGTACTTGGTTATCATATTTAGACTTCTGTTGTACTTTATTTCTTCTATTGTATCTTATTTAACTCTGATATATTTACATAGTAGCTTCATGAACTACTATTTCTTTTACTTCCGCTGCATTATTTTAGTCTGTGTCTATGATCTGTGATTATTTATTTACTGTATATTCTGAGATTTGCCAAATTTTATTTACAATGCGGTAGCAATTCAAGTCCGACATGTGCGGATGCTAATGGTTGAAAATATCGGGTCGTTATAATTGGAAAACTATGGATATAATAGTTTGAAAAATTCTTATCTCAAAGAATTTCAAGTTATATTCCAACTTTGCACTAGTTTGACTTTTATAGTGTGAAATCTTGAACTACCGTTACATGACGCGCTTATTTTTAACTAAAATTTTCATTTGTTTTCAAACTGCACCAAAACACTTTTAAATGTTCATAAAATATTTCAAATATATTTTAAACCATTTTTAAGAGGTTAAACAATTCCATATACACCATTTCATTAATTTAAGGAAAGTGATTTCCTTTGTGTTTATCGACGTGTATATTCGTGACTTGCATATATATTCAACATTCATATAAAAACAACCAAATTTTATGATCAAAGCATAATAAACATCCATTTGCAACATCATATCATCATCATCCAACATATATTATAATAGTTTAGTAGTTCTCACCTTGGATTTGAAACGATTTACTTAAAAATTCGCTATAGCTCCACTATTCGAGTTCCGAAGCTCACTATTCTTCGGATTTTATTTCCTAGATGCCTCAATCAAGTTTTGAGAAGGCTAAGGGATGCACGGCCTAGGGTGTAGCAAGGGGTGGGCTTGACCTAGGGTGGAGTGAGGTGGGGTTGTGAAGAACAAAGAGAAATGAGGAGTTTTGGGATCGTTTTGAGGAGTTCTACTATATAACTATATTTTATAATTTTAGTTTCCTTTTGAAACAATTTTTGACATTATTTCTCTTAGGATGGAAGCCATTAAAGAGGAAGCAAAAGCTTGAGAATATGAAGAAGAAGATGAATGAAAAAGAAGAGAAGAGGGTAGGGTATTTATAGGAAAAAGAAGAGTGTAAAATAAGACATGTACATATTACCTTTACATCACCATTTCAAGGCTTCTCCAACACACCTTCCTTTCTCTTATGCACAACTAGAAGCCTCCCTCCATGTGCACATCACTTCCATCTTCTCATGTGTACATATGTTGACTTATAAAAGCTTAAGTAGTAAGTTTGCTTAAAATATATTATTTATTTTATATTATACTTTTATATTTATATACATTGGTGTGTATATATATATATATTTATGTGCATGTTACATGTATGCATATGTACATGTCTATGTGTATGTAACATATCCCTACAACGTTGCACGACTTACACACGTTGTATCGTTATAAATCCCAATTCCGATTTTGGTCATATTTTCTCTTTTAAATTTCTATGCATATTTTTGTAAACAAATTTTGAAAATATATTTTTCTACCATTCTTAACTAATAAAAATGATCATATTTTATTTATAAAACCATATAATTTAATATTAATAATTGTTCACAAAACCAAAAGCTTTTTTTTCTTTTTAATGGGGACCCATCCTCTCCATTGAAATCTCCTTTTCCCACCGTCCCTACCCCATACCATATGTACTCCCTAACCTTACCTATCTGCTCCTCCTTGTCCCTACTCGTACCTCCTGCTCCTCCTTCCTATGAGAAATGCGAATTACGGATCGTAAGGCTGGAATAACACTAGGGGGTGAATAGTGTTTTATGTATTTTTAATCTTTTTGAATTTTGTTCAATTTAAACACTAACAAATGCAATTCACAAACACAGATATAATCACAGAATCAGACACAGATGCAAATACTAAATAAAAGCAGTAAAGGAAAGAACACACCAGGATTTTATACTGGTTCAGAGTTACCCTACATCTAGTCTCGTGCAATCGTACGGATTTCTTTTCAAAAATAATCTCCCAGATTACACCCTCGGTTTCAAGGCTACGAGGTACACCCTCCTGTATTCGAGTTCAGGGCAACTCTCTTGATTTAACCATGCTACAAGATCACCTAATTGATTTTCGAGGCTACAATCACACCCAATTGATTTCAAGGCTCAACTGCACCTTTTACTCAATAGTTTGATTTACGAAAGATTCTATAACTCTGAATAGCACTGAGATCTTATGGAGAGAGTGGCAGAGAATCAAACAAGAGATAATCGAGTTTGATTCACTTGGTATTTCGGCAGTTTATGATTCTTTAGAATAAATGTGGAAGATGAAGAGGAGAGAAAATAAATGAAAATCTGGTAAAAATTCGTTTATAACTTACTGGTATTTATAGTAGAGAAACAGCCATATCTATTCGTGAAAGGATACGACAAATAGACACTTCTTTTGAAAATTGAAATTTGAAAATAACGAACACCATGTCGACATGGGGGGTTGATGTATGTCGACATGCTTAAGGCAAAATTGATGTTTTGATTTTTTTAGTAAAATTGGTTTCTATAATTTGTCAAAATAATTTCTAAACTTTGTAAATATATTTGAATATAGTTTAAACATATAAAAGAGTTTAGAAAATAATTTTTAATATATATAATCTTAATCTATAAAGTGATTTAAAATTTGAGTATATAAATATTTTAAAGCTAAATATTTAAAACAAGAGATGGTTTAAAAACAAGGACAATTTTGAAATCAAAATATTAAAAATGATAAAAATAGTTTTGAGGCTAAAATATTTCAAACAAGAGAGATGTCTTTTTGAAAAGAAAGTTTTGAAAACATTTTTAAAAACAAGAGATATATTTTTGAAAAACATTTTTATAAAATTAGTGGATATCAAAATAGGACCATTATATATTCCACTAGATATTGTCGTGGGTTCCATCCCACTAGGGTTCCATCCCTTTAACAGGCTCGAAGTGGATTCCATTCCACGAATAAATTTCGAATAAAGATGTAAGTGCTTTCAAGAAGTTTTAACATAATTCTAGACTGATTACATTATCTTGTACGGTTTGAAATCTTAAACTCTTGATAACTTGATTTCTTGATACTCATGAGTCTTCAATCTCTGTATCTTCGATCTTTAAATTCATCAGTCTTGTATCTCTACACTGTACAGTCTTCATTCTTGGTACCTGCATGTTTATATTCTGCATATACATATATATCTAAACCATAACGTTAGTATTTATATTTTATAACAAGTCCTAAGGTTGTTGTCATCAAAGCCAGCATCTCAAGGACTAACGATCTCCCCCTTTTTTATGATGACAACCTATGTTTCTAAAATATACTTCACCTTCACTATAACTCCCCCTAAAGCTAATAACTCCCCCTTAATCTAAGCCTAACTACTTTATTTTATACTTCTCCCCCTTTGTCATCAACAAAAACTAATTCTAAACTAATATAACTCTCCCTTAATCTAACACTATCTAAACTAAATGCTAATGAGGAAGTATAATAAGCCAAACAACAATTTTTTTTATTATATACGATGTTATATTTACATATATATATGCAACATAAACACACAAATATATTCAAGTATATAAATTATAGAATAACACTACTAACGAGAGTTTTTGACAATAGGAGATTTGTGAATCGAATAATTTGGATAATGAAAACAAAAGTTTCCACGTTGTTCGACCAAATTCCCATCTTTGTCAAAACAGACTTCGCCTACGCAGACCACTTTGTCGTCTTCTTCCATAGGTGCTTCTTCCTCTTCTTCTTCTTCTTCCTCTTCGCTGTGCTCTAAGGGGTTATGCACCTGAATGTTAGGGGAATCTTCTTCAATCACAATAGGATTTGCATGATTATCCATTAGAAATTTTTGCAAATTTCGAAGAATTTTGCCTTGCTTTTCTTGTTCTTTTGCCATCCTTATTTGCACAACTTGAAGTTCAGTCAACATTTGCATGGCATCCTTCATAGATTCTTCAATCTTTATCACATGTGCTAGTGTAGTGCGTTGGAATGGACCAGAATGAGGAGAATGGAAAGAAATGATGTCATTTTGGTTTGATTTAGTGGAGGAGGCCATAAATGTTAATTTTCAGAAGTTTATTACAGAGAAAGAGAAGTGAGAAGACAGAAAAATTCGAAATACATAGGTTTATATAACTACCAAACTGATTTTAGAGGGAAAATCAAATTTTCAAATTTTACCGTTGTATGTCGACATGGGTGGTAGGGGTATGTCGACATCCCTATGAAAAAATTGGTTTTCTTGTATATTTTTGTCTATTAAAAATATATGTTACTATATTTATATTCTATATCTCAGTTATTGAACAAATGCCTAGTTCTCTTCTTAATTTAGTAAATATAGGTTGATTTAAGGGTTTGGTTAAAATGTCAGCAATTTGATTCTCGGAATTGATAAATTCAAGAGAAATAATCTCTTTACTTATATTACCTCTGAGAAAATGATGTCTGATATCAATATGTTTAGTCCTAGCATGATGAGTAGGATTTTTAGATAAATTTATTGCACTAGAATTATCACAATAAATTGGTGATTTTGAAATTGTTAATCCAAAATCTTTTAGAGTTTGTTGCATATAAATGACTTGAGAGCAAACAAAAGCAACATAGATATATTCTACTTCAGTTGTTGATAAAGAAACAATGTTTTGCTTTTTACTAAACCATGAAACAAGAAAATGCCCCAAAAAGTGACAAGTTCCACTTGTACTTTTTCGGTCAGATTTGCAACCAGCATAGTCAGCATCACAATAAGAGATTAAATCAAATGAACCATTTTTAGGGTAAAATAAACCATAGTCAAAAGTATGTTTAACATATCTTATGATATGTTTCATTGCTTTTAAGTGAGTCACTTTGGGTTGAGATTGGTATCTTGCACAGAGACAAACACTATGCATGATATCAGGTCTACTCGCAATGATATAGAGTAGTGATCCAATCATTCCCCTATATAGTTTTTGATTTACATCTTTTGAAAGATATTCTTTATTTTAAGCATCATTGGTTGCCATAGGAGTGGGTTTTCCACTCGTAGTAGTCATACCAAATTTACTAACTAGATCCCTAGCATATTTTTTTGACTAATAAAAATACCATTATCTAATTGTTTTATTTGTAAACCTAAGAAGAAAGTAAGTTCACCCATATGACTCATCTCAAACTCTTTTGTCGTTATTTCAGAAAATTCTTTATTCATTTCATGATTAGTTGAACCAAAAATAATATCATATACATAAACTTGTACTTGTTGGTTATCATTTTTATTTCTTTTAATGAAAAGAGTATTATCTACTTTACCAATTTCAAAATTTGATTGTAATAAAAAAGATCTTAGTCTGTAATACCGTGCTCTAGGAGCTTGGTTCAAACCATATAGAGCTTTCTTAAGTTTGAAAACATGGTTTGGAAATTTTTCATCTTCAAAGAGTGGAGGTTGTTCAACATAAACTTCCTCTTTAACAAATTCATTTAGAAAAGCACTTTTAACATCCATTTGAAATAATTTGAAATTATTATAGTTTCCGAAAGCAAGTAGAATTCTAATAGCTTCTAATCTTGCTACGAGTGCAAAGGTTTCATCAAAATCTATTCCTTCTTCTTGACAATAACCTTGTGCGACTAATCGAGCTTTATTTCTAACGACCTCACCTAGTTCATTCATTTTATTTTTATAAACCCATTTAGTTCCTATTATAGGTTTATCCTTGGGTCTAGGAACAAGTTTCCAAACATCATTTCTGGTGAATTGATTCAATTCTTCTTGCATAGCCAGAATCCATGAATCATCAGACGATGCTTCCTTTGGATTTTTAGGTTCAATATATAATATAAAAGCTACATTACTCATGTTATTTAGTTGATTTCTAGTTATAATAATAGATTCAATATTTCCTAGTATATTTTCTATAGGATGATCTTTTAAAAGCTTAACCTTTTTATTTGGATGAATAAGATCATTATTTGTTTCAATTGATTCATTATTTAGGGTAGCAATTTCTTCTTCATTATTAATTTGTTCAAAAATTTTGAAATTTTCATCAAACGAAACATGCATTGTTTCTTCAATGGTATTAGTTCTTAAGTTGAAAACTCTGTATGCTTTACTTCTATTAGAATATCCGATAAATATTCCTTTGTCGGATTTAGGATCAAATTTATCCAAATTGTCTTTTGTATTTAGAATAAAACATTTACTTCCAAAGAATCTAAAATAAGATACCCTTGGTTTCTTTTTGTATAGAAGTTCATAAGGTGTTTTATCAGTTAACGGTCTAATTAATATTCTATTCAAAATGTAGCAAGCTGTAGCGACTGCTTCAGCCCAAAAATGTTTTGGTAAATTACTATCTGAAAGCATTGTTCTAGCACACTCTTGAATTGTCCTATTTTTACATTCTACCACTCCATTTTGTTGTGGAGTTCTTGGAAAAGAGAAATTATGAGTTATTCCCTTTTTATTGCAGAATCTCTCAAAAGTTTCATTTTCAAATTCCCCACCGTGATCACTACGAACAATGATAATTTTTAAAGAAAGTTGGTTTCGGAGTCTTTTTGTAAAAATCTTAAATGAATCAAAAGTATCACTTTTATGTTTCATAAAATTGTCCATGTAAACCTAGAATAATCATCTACAATTACAAAGACATATTTATTGTGGTTTATTGATTGAATTTGAGATGGACCAAACAAATCTAGATGAAGTAACTCAAGAAGTTTTGAAGTTGAAATCATATCTTTTAATTTGAAAGAACTATTCCAAAGTTTTCCTAATTGACAAGCATCACATATACTATCTATTTTAAAATTCATTCTAGGGAGAACTCTTACTAGATCAAGTTTAGAAAGTCTAGATGAGAGTTTAAAATTCAAATGCCCAAATCTTTTATGCCAAATCCAAGGGTCACTTGTATTAGCCGAAAGACATAGATTATCATTTGAGATTTTCATACTAAGAATATAAATATTTTTCTTCCTAATTCCTTCAAATATAATATTTGAATTATTATCTTCGATGTGACACTTATCTTTTTCAAATTTAATTTGTATCCTTTATCGCAAAGTTGACTATGCTAAGTAGATTGTGTTTCAGATTCTTAACTAATAAAACATTAGAAATAGTAGGAGTTTTAGAGTTACCGACATTGCCGATGCCAATCACATATCCTTTTGAGTTGTCTCCAAAATTAACCGATCCTCCATCTTTATAGATAATATCATTCAGCATATCTGGATTATCAGTCATGTGTCTTGAACATCCACTATCAAGTATCCACTTATTCTTCTTGATTTGCACCATTTGTCCATTGAGTGTTGATTCTTCAAAGGCCATATAACATTTTTTTTTTCTACACAGAATACAAACTCGGTAGATAACTTGATTTCTATAATAACTATATTTATGAGACAATGATGATTTGAACAATTTTAAACTAGTGTTAACAAAATCCCCAAAATAGCCATTTTAAAAACTTTTTCAAAATTCAGATTATGAAAACTTTGAAAACCAAGCTCCGATACCAAATGTGAGAAATGCAGATTACGGATCTTAGGGCTGGAATAACACTAGGGGGTGAATAGTATTTTATGTATTTTTAAATCTTTTTAAATTTTGTTTAATTTAAACACTAACAAATGCAATTCACAAACACAAATATAATCATAGAATTAGACACAGATGCAAATACTAAATAAAAGCAGTAAAGGAAAGAACACGCCAGGATTTAATACTGGTTCGGAGTTACCCTACATCCAGTCCCGTACAATCGTACAGATTTCTTTTCAAAAATAATCTCCCAGATTACACCCTCGGTTTCAAGGCTACGAGGTACACCCTCCTGTATTCGAGTTTAGGGCAACTCTCTTGAGTTAACCAGGCTACAAGATCACCTAATTGATTCCAGGGCTACAATCACACCCAATTGATTTCAAGGCTCAACCGCACCTTTTACTCAATAGTTTGATTTACAAAAGATTCTATAACTCTGAATAGCACTGAGATCTTATGGAGAGAGTGGCAGAGAATCAAACAAGAGATAATCGAGTTTGATTCACTTGGTATTTCGGTAGAGTATAGTTTATGATTCTTTAGAATAAATGTGGAAGATAAAGAGGAGAGAAAATAAATGAAAATATGGTAAAAATTCGTTTAGAACTTACTGGTATTTATAGTAGAGCAACAGCCATATTTATTCGTGAAAGGATACGACGAATAGACACTTCTTTTGAAAATTGAAAATTGAAAATAACGGACACCATGTCGACATGGGGGGTTGATGTATGTCGACATGCTCAAGGCAAAATTGATGTTTTGATTTTCTTATTAAAATTGGTTTCTATAATTTATCAAAATAATTTCTAAAATTTGTAAATATATTTGAATATAGTTTAAACATATAAAAGAGTTTAGAAAATAATTTTTAATATGTATAATCTTAATCTATAAAGTGATTTAAAATATGAGTATATAAATATTTTAAAGGTAAATATTTAAAACAAGATATGGTTTAAAAACAAGGACAATTTTGAAATCAAAATATTAAAAATGATAAAAATAGTTTTTAGGCTAAAATATTTCAAACAAGAGAGATGTCTTTTTGAAAAGAAAGTTTTGAAAACATTTTTAAAAACAAGAGATATATTTTTGAAAAACATTTTTATAAAATTAGTGGATATCAAAATAGGACCACTATATGTTCCACTAGATATTGTTGTGGGTTCCATCCCACTAGGGTTCCATCCCTTTAACAGGCTCGAAGTGGATTCCATTCCATGAATAAATTTCGAATAAAGATGTAAGTGCTTTCAAGAAGTTTTAACATAATTCTAGACTGACTACATTATCTTGTACTGTTTGAAATCTTGAACTCTTGATAACTTGATTTCTTGATACTCATGAGTCTTCAATCTTGATATCTTCGATCTTTAAATTCATCAGTCTTGTATCTCTATACTGTACAGTCTTCATTCTTGGTACATGCATGTTTATATTATGCATATACATATATATCTAAACCATAACGTTAGTATTTATATTTTATAACAAGTCCTAAGGTTGTTGTCATCAAAACCATCATCTCAAGGACTAACACTTCCTTGCTTGTCTCACTTTCTAGCTTTCCACCTTCTGTTGACCTTACTACCAACATCTCCTCTGATCCCCCTCCGCGGTCTTTGCTTCCTCCTCCTCCAGCTTGGAACTCACTTTTCAAATCTAAACCACGTAATGCAGGTGTTATTCCACCATGTAATGTTCCTATTATTTTTAATGGTTCAGCTTTGATTCCACCGCCTGAGGTCATTCAAGCATGGAATAACTTGTCGAAGGAATATTTAGTTGGTTTTTTCTTGGATAAAACACTTTTTTACTCAATGGTGATCTACTACTTGAAGGAAAAGTGGAAGTTAAGAGGTTCGATTTTAGTTGAATTTGATGGATTTCTCTTTTTATTCAAACTGACCAATGATGAAGATAGGAGGAGAATCATTGAATCAGACCCCATTATTATGCGTAATAAACTCTTTATTGTTAAACCGTGGGATGAAAACATAGGTAACAGCCGTGGTAGGATCAGATCTGCCTCTGTTTGGATCAAAATCAACAATTTTCCTTTATATGCTTGGTCACACATTGGAATTAATTAGTTAGCAACGAGAATTGGAAATTTTTTATGTATGGATTAATCAACTGAAAGACTTGAATGAATTTCCTATGCTAAATGTATAGTTGAGGTGAGTCAGAGCTAGAACTCCCCGATAGCTTTTTAGTAAAGCTGCTAGATGGCTCTAAGCAACAAGTCCTAGTCAGCTATCTTTGGAAACCTGAAATATGTTCTTCATGTAAAGTATTTGGTCACACAATGGAGAACTGCTTGTTTGGTATAAATTCAAATGATGGTAAGTGCCTACGGGAAAAGAAGGAAATGGAATGCAAAAAAGATCACAAAACTGAAGTTGTTGTTGATGCAAAAAAAAACTGGAAAAAGCAAGTTTGGCAGAAAGTGGAAAGTAATAAAGGTAAAAGAAGGAATTCTAAAGCACTACTGCAAGTAAATGGAAATAAAGAAACATACATATAGATTGTGAAGTGAGGAAATTCGTTGTATGAAGAAAACCAAAATAGAGGTACGAGAGGCATGGAAGAACCTGTTGTTACTAAGCAAACAGAGATTATTGACCTGAGTAGAAAGAAGTTCAATGTGCTACAGGTGTGTAACAATGATGATAATGAAAATAAGATAGAAGATGAAATGGAAGTTGAAGCAGAAAATTATGATGCTGATAAAGAAAACAACAGGGTAAATAATGAAGCGAGTTGTAGTGACAATAAGAACTACAGTGCACATTGTGTGTCTGATGTGCATGTGCACATGCACAACCAAAGTGTTACTTCAGAAGTTATAAGAAATACCCCATCATAGTCCGAAGTAGCTCTTCTAATTGCCCAAAACTCTCCTGTTAGCAGGAAATCTCCAACTACTGCCATTGAACAGCAGAAATTGGTCTCATAGCTCGAAGTAAATCACATAATTGCCCATGCCAACCTTGATAGCTGGACCTTTCTAGCAATTGAACAAGACAGGTGTACATCTTTTTAGACACAAATAACCAATATGATTGAAACAATGCACGCACAAGAAAACTTTACCCAAACTTCCTCAACTTACAAAAGCAATGCAAAATCACCTTATTATACCTTCTCTATTAACATCTCTAGATGGGTTTCACCAACCTAGACTGATCACCAAACTTCAGACTCACAAACACCAACCCATTTTTCTACTTGCCCATCCACCATTCAATATGACTTACCAACCTCTACTCCACAAGTCCCAAATTCAAATACCACAAATTTAAGAAGACAGGCTCGATCTCTTACTTTAAAGAGCAGCAAAGCCGAATTCCCCCACTGTATATAGTTTACCAATGTTTAAAAAAATAGCAACTTGGAATATACATGGTGCACATAGTAATATTAAAATAGATCAAGCAAAAGAGCTTATCCATCTCCATGATCTCTGTCTCCTAGCTCTTCTTGAAACAAAGCTTAACTGTCCTTTATCCATCAAAGCTGCCAATACATTAACCCCTCATGGTCTATGCTTTATAATCTTGATAATGCCCCTTATAGCAAAATCCTTGTCCTCTTCGATTCCATTGTTTTATCTGTAACTTCCATCTTAACTTCCAAACATCACACTCACCTCCATATCAATTCTAATCTCCCTCACACATCATTCTATCTTACTGTTGTTAATGTAGATAATTCTCTTGTCTCTAGGAACATCTTCCTTAATGCTCTTCCTCCTCTATGACAAACTTCCCATCCATGGCTTGTGCTAGGGGATTTCAACTGTTGCCTTGAACTTGATGACAAAATGGGTGGTCTCCCTCTTCTCCCTAGGCACGTTGCCCCTCTTAATATTGCAATGACTAGTTCTGACCTCATCCCAATCTCCAAATCAGGTGAAAAATACTCTGGAACAATAGAAGTAGGAGTGGTTTGCAGATATTCTCTACCATTGACAATGCCTTCTGTAATCTTTCTTCATTATTTCTTTAGCCTACCCTTTTTGTTTTCCTTCCTCAGCATGTTCTATCTAACCATTCTCCAATTGTTTTAAACCTTAGGCACCCTAATAAAAAGAAAAGAGAAGCTTTAAGTTTTATAATGTTTGAGTTAAGCATACTCACTTTAACAATATAATATTGCAAGCTTGTTCTAATAATTTCTTTGGTAACCCCTATGTTCAGATTTTACAGGAAACTCAAGAATATTAAAGTTGCACTAAGGAATTGGGCTCGCAGCATTTTTGGTTCTAGTAATCTCTTGTCTGTAAACCTCGGGACTCAGTTGAAGGAAGCTCAAGACAAGATGATGGAATATCCCTATGATGATGAAGCAGCTAAAGAGGAAAATAGGATTTACCGTGAACTCAATAGAGCTTTGGATATTGAAGCTTGCATGAAAAGGCAGCAACTTCATAACAAAGTGATTGAAGAAGGTGATAGGAACACTGCCTTCTTTCATGCATCTCTCAAAGTCAAGCAAGCAAAGCTACACATCCATAACATACATGATGAAGAAGGTAATCTGCATAGTACTCCTGAAAGTGTTGACAAAGCCTTTGTTGATAATTTTGCAAACTTTTTGGTAACAACTCAGATTTTACCCCTGATCTAGACATAATATCATCCATCCACCTTCCAATAACTAACCAACATGATGCATCTTCCTTGATCGCCAAAGTGACTGATGATGAGATTAATAAAGCTCTTTTCTCCATGAACTAGAAATCTACAGGTGGAACTGATGGTCTGAATGTCACCTTCTTCATCTCCACTTGGAATGTTTTAGGGCCTGAATTTTGTAAAGCAGTTCACAACTTTCTTGATAAATGCAAACTTCTTGGAGAGGTTAACACCACCAACATAGCCTTAATCCCAAAAACACTACTAGAAAATACTTCAATTTCCTACGCAAAGTTTCCGACGTCTTTCCTACGCCAGAAGGCGGGGCGTAGGGAAGGTGTAGGAAACAGATAGAAAGAGGTAAAGGCATAGGAAAGACGTAAGGAAATTTCCTACGTCTTTCCTACATCAACTTCAATACGTAGAAAAAAAATCGAGACGTAGGAAAGGTGTAGAAAATCCCCTACACCAAAATTATACCGTAGAAAAGACATAGATAATCTCCTACGTCATTTTCACGCCTTTGTTGATTTTTTACATTTCCAGATCGGCGTATGAAAGGCGTAGGAATTTCCTACGTTTTTCCTACGCCAAGTGAATTGAATTAGTTCACCAAATTTTGGCTCTAAATTGGAAATTTTCGGCTCCGATGGTCATTTGGGAAGCCCGCTTCACTCGATTATTTTATGATACCGTCTTCTCCAATTAAACACTATTTTATTTTTTCCCTCCCCTCTTATCGAAGGTTAATCCCTAATTTCTACCCTCACCATCATTCGCCACCATCACTCTCGACCTACTTAAGAATCACTTTCGCCCTACTTAAGAATCCATTTCACTAGGAGAACTTCGCTACTGCAAATTCACTTTCATTTTTTTCTCAAACCAATTTCCATATCCCATATTCGCGAATATCACAAACTCAAAATAACTTCAAAATCTAAGTGGGTTGGTGAGGCGATTGCTGTTGAAGAGGTGGTCCCAGCTGTGAAGCGATTGGTGGAGGCGGTGAATTTGTGGTGTAGGCGAAGGAGGATGTGGAGTTTGCTGATACAATTTAAGGTGATGAAGAGCTGTTCGAAGTGATTGCGGGTTCGAGATGAAGCTTGGTTAGGTGGTCGTGATTATTTTGTGTTGTTCTATTTAGGTGCTGGTCGTGGGTCGTATTTGTTGATGATGGAATCGGGTTCGTGATTTCTGGTGATTGATTGCAGCACCAAGATGGTTGAGCGCAGTTGTAGTCGTAGCAGATTGTATGATGGTTTGTAGTGTGGCTTTGAAATATAGAATGAAAGCAGGGGCAGTGATGGTGGATGACAAAAGGCAATTGGATGGAAACTATGGTATGTATGTGGAGATGGCTGCTGTTGTTGAAGTGGTAGTGTAGGTGATGAAGTGGTGGAGCTGTAGAGTCTGATGGTGATTACTGATTATAGAAGTGGTGGCCGAGGATTTGAATTACAGATGTGAAGTGTTGCAGGGGTATTGTGGTGGAGCTGCAGTTTCTTGCATGATTGAGGCATCAAACTCCATGATTTGTGTATCGTTTTCATTTTGCAGCTGCCAAGGATACGGGCCAGAATCTTATGGTTCATTTTCAGGTATGCAGTTTGAGTTGAATAATTCATTTTAATTTTTAGTTCACTTGCTATATAGTTTTGTTTATTTGTTTAACAAAAGACAATATCATGGGTGAATAAGTATGTGAAATATGTCTTTATACTATTGTGGATTTGTTTGAGATGTTTAGATTTATGCATAAATGGAAATTTTGGTATTCTGTGCTACATGTAAATATAACAGTAAGGTAAGGATATTTGATTTCAAAGTATTTTGAATTATTCGAATTTTAATAAATAAATGTGAATGTGTACTGCAGTTAGCTTTGTTTTATCAAGTATAGCTCATGAACGTGTTCATTCTGATTCCTTCTTTCCTTCATTTTTTGATCTCGTTGCCATCGAGCTAATTTTTTCTCCAGTCATTTAGCTCATGAACTTGTACATTATATTCATAGATGGCACATGTTTTATTAAAAACATGCTTTGGAGATACAAGACTCTGGTTTGTAGGCAAATAAAATCACAGAAACTTATGTCATTGCGTTTGAAAGTTTAAATGTTTATCATAAGTAATTATGATACAAGTTCTACCATATCTCTGTGAGGTTAATCATATAATTATGATCTCAGGTTCTTACAGAATCTAACTGCCCATGAGGTCAGTTACACAGTTTAAGGTTTGTATTATTATAATTATGACTGCATATTAGTGTTTATATTTGTATGGTATTGTAGACAGAAAAACAAATATCCATTGGTAGTTCTAGTAATATCTTTGTAGGAATGATTGGTGTTTCTACTGCAATTTAGGGTGTGATGGAGGCTATTAGGATTAGTTGTGCTGGATATCCAACAAGGCGGACGTTTGATGAATTTATAGATCGTTTTTGCATTCTCCTACCTGATGTAGCAAATGGAAGGTACTAAATACTACATAGGAAAACCAAAAATGGATAAAATAACGGCTTCTTTGGATTTTGTGACTATATATAAAAAGTACATAAAATAAATATTGTTATAATCTAGTTTGTTATCTAAATTATTGAAGAAACAATAAAGCAGAAATTCAAAGACGCCACTTATAGCATCAGTAAGGGAGAAGTACAGACTAGAGCCAAACTAGAGGAAAAAGTGGAACGTCAAGAAGGGAAGATTCAAATGCTAAAGATGCAGTATGAACAACCCATTGAGGTTCTTCGATGGCAATTTGATGGGGAGTTGAATGATCTCGTGAGGGATGAGGGTATTTTTTATTTTTAATTGTAACTGTATATAAAAACTTGATTAATATTGTTTGACTTTGTAATATAATGAGATATTTGTTTTTTGAATTAAAGATGAATGATTTGATGTTAATCTTTTTGTTGGAATGTGTATATATGTGTAACAAGTTGGTTTTAGTTTCTATTTAATATGGTGAAATGAAATATATGACCTTGACATAGGAAAACGTAGGAAATGTAATATGTAAGATTGGCGTAGGGAAAACATAGGAAAACAAGGCGTAGGGAAGATGTAGGTAAAAGGATGACGTAGGAAAGACGTGGGTAACGAAAGAAGTAAAAATGTCATAGAAAAATCGTAGGAATAACGAGGCTTAGGAAAGACGTAGAAAAATCATGGCGTAGGAAAGACGTAGGGAACAACCCAACGGATGGCGTAGGTAAAACGTAGGTATTTTATTAGCTACGCAAGTTTTACCCACGCCAAAATTAGCGTAAGGGTTACGTAGTTAATGCATTTACCTACGCCCCGCATACGCCATTTTGGCGTAGGTAAACCACAGTTCTCTTGTAGTGAAATCAGCTCCGCAACTAATGTTTCCTCATATAGACCTATCTCCTGCTGCAATGTAGTATATAAATGCATCTAAAAAATACTTACTGCTAGGCTTGTTGCAGTCTTACCAAAACTTATCTCCATGAACCAAGCTGCCTTTATCCCAGGGAGGAGTATTTTGGATAACATTCTACTTGCACAAGAGTTATTAAAAGGATATAGAAGAGCTAATTCTTCTCCCGCTGCAGCCTTGAAAATTGATATCTCAAAAGCTTATGATGGTGTTCATTGGACTGTTATAGTTAGAACTATGGCAAATATGGGCTTCCCCAAAGTCTTTGTATCTTGGGTTTACACGTGCATTTCTACCCATGCTTTCTCAGTTATCATTAATAGTAGACCAGTGGGATTTTTAAAAGTAAACAAGGGATGCGACAAGGAGATCCAATCTAGTATTATCTGATCATATTGATAATGGAAGTTTTCTCTATCTTGATGGCTATGAAGTTCTCAAATAAGCAAGTTAAATATCATCCCAAGTGTAGCCATTTGCAAGTCACCACCTTAATATTTGCTGATGATGTTCTATTATTTACTAAGCCTGAATTCTCCTCTCTGTCTTACATTGTTGAAAACTTATAAACCTTCTACAAGATGACTGGGCTAAGGCTAAACCAATCTAAATCCAGTTTTCTGCTCACTGGATATCTGATGTTTTGTATCAAGCAACCAGTTTTAACTATATGGATGAAGGCATGAAGTACTTGGGGCTGCCTTTGATAACCAAAAGAATCACCCTTTCTGATTACCTTCCATTGCATAGTAAAATCATTGCGTCTTTGAACTGTTGGTCCAACAAACAGCTCACTCAGTCGGGTAGACTTGTCCTTACAAAGTCTATTAGTTTCTCCATGTTGGTGTATTGGGCACGTACAATCATTCTTCCTAGCAAACTTCTGAAGTTAATAAGATCTGCCATGCTCAGATACTTCTGGATTGGTTCAACACACTCAATAAAGATCCTACCATGCTCATTCTCTAAGTTTGATGCTCCTTTATCCAAGGGAGGTCTGGGTGTCATCAACATTAAAACATGGAATATTGCTGCTCTCAGCAAGCACTTCAATGATATATTGAATAGGAAGGGTAGTTTATGGGTTGACTGGGTGTGGCAACATACCATTGGGAGAAATTATTTTTGTAATTTGGAAATACTGTAATCCTATAGTTGGACATGGAGCAAACTTCTTGGGTTTAGAAAGTTGTTCTTACCACAAATTCAAACCCTATTTAATGGTAGCAACCATGTTTTCTTTTGGTAGGTTCCTTGGATAGCTAAAGGGATCATTTAATCAAGAATATTAACCTACCAGCAACAACAACAAACAGGAATACACTATGATGCAAAGGCAAATGATTATGTTCATGATGGGATGGTTCATCTCCTATATATCAGCAGTCAGGTCCATCAGGCAACTATGGGAGACCATACAAATCATAATATATCATGTTCAGGCCTCTATGTCAACTATCTGGAATAACAAGCCCTATACTATAGATAATGTGTATCAATTTCTTACAGGCAATGTCTCCTTGCCTGTAGAAAAGTGGTATTCTATGATCTGGAGGAATGATTCATCCCCAACTGAAAATCTTATGTTGTGGAAAGTGATCAACTCTGCCTTGCTTACTACAGATGTCATAAATGGTTATGGGTTGGCCTGCTATAGAGAATGTGTTTTCTGTTTTATGCAAAATGAAACAGCTGCCCATTTATTTTTTGAATTCCCCTCTCTGTGCAACTTGTGGTCGAAGTGTATGATGAAAGCAGGAAGAAATGCAGTGTGTTTAACCTCTGATACTGAATGGAATAATATTTACAAAGAAATAAAAGTGAAGGCAGCAAGATCGAGAGTTATTGCTGTGGTAATAAAGACTTGTCTTGATATAATATGGAAGGAAAGAAATGCTATCATATTTGAAGATAAAAGAAGGCCTATGGACTGCCTTTGGTATGAGATAAAAAGAAGAACTCACATGTAATTAAAGAAAGCATCTTCTAATTTCCCTGATGGTTTTGTGTTAGCTTGGAATTGATCCTCTTTTATTTTATGTCCGTTCTTTTTTGTGTTTCTCTTCTATGTTTTTTTTTCTACGTGTGTGTTTTTTCTTTGATTTGGTTCAAAGTGTGTTTTGAATCGATTCATTTTATTGTTTGGTTGTAATAAAATCAGGTAGGGGACCAACCGACCCCGCTAGCTTTGCTAAAAATTATTGTTATATCAATAAGGCTAAACAATCATTTATTTAAAGCGATATATTTATGGGTCATTACAGACTCCCCTCCTTAAAAGAATTTCATCCTCGACATTAAGATAAGATAAAATATCTCAAAAGGAAATATATTCAATATGATGGAACGTACAAAAAAGTATGAATAAGTGACTACACCACAGGCGGTGAGTACATTATAATGATACAATTCATTCTTTAATTCTAAACTCGAGATATGCCTTTTTCATTCTATCCTCTGTTTCCCAAGTGCAATCCTTAGCATCTCCACTCCATTGAACTTTGACTAACCTTACCACCTTTCTCCTTAATCATTTTTCATCACGATCAACGATTCGAATAGGACGTCTGGTAACTGCTAAATTCAGTTCCACCTCCAAGTCTTCCAGAGCAGCTGTTTCAATGATTTGCTCAGGGTCATGCACATGTTTCCTTAAATGAGACATATGAAAGACATTGTGCACTCCCGCTAACCTTTTTGGCAATTTCACTCGATAAGCTAGTGGGCTAATTCATTCAAGAATGGGAAATGGTCCAATATATCGAGGTGCTAACTTCCTTGTTCTTTCAGACCTCACTACTCCTCTCATCAGAGAGACTTTAAAAAGACCGAATCTCCAACTGAGAATTCCATATTTCTACGCCTTTGGTCTGCACAACTTTTATGTCTCCTCTGCGCTTCCTTTAGCTTCTTTCTAATTACATTGACTTTCTTTGAAGCTTCTCGTATCATATTAGGACCAAGTACTAATCGATCTCCGATTTCGATCCAACATTCTGGTGACCTGCACGGACGACCATATAGAGCTTCATACGGTGCCATGCCGATATTAGCTCGATAATTGTTGTTATAAGAGAACTCTGCTAAATGCATATGTTTTCCCAGGAGCCTGCAAAGTCTAGAATACATGCCCTGAGAAGATCTTCCAAATGTGATTATCTCTTCCATTTGTCCATCAGTTTGAGGATGATAAGCAGTGCTCATGTTTATTCTTGTTCTTAAAGCTGTTTGTAATGATTCCAAAAACTGATTAGTAAAGATCAGATCCCGATCGCTCACTATACTACTCATAACTCCATGAAATCGTACAATATTCTTCATATATATATATATATGCCAGGCTTGCAGCGGTCCTTGTCGGCTTAACTGGAATGAAGTGTGCACTTTTAGTTAATCGATCTATGATAACCCAAATGACTTCGTTCCCTTTCCTCGTTCGAGGTAAGCCATCAATGAAATCCATGATACTTGATCCCACTTCCAAACTAGAATCTCCAGCGGCTTAAGTAACCCTGCAACCTTTTGTTGGTTGCTTTTGACTTGTTGACAATTTACGCATCGACTAACATAAATGGATATGTCCCTTTTCATACATCTCCACCAAAATGTGCGCTTCATATCTCTATACATTTTGTTAACTCCCGGATGAATGCTGAGTTTGGATTTGTGACATTCAGCTAACACCTCCTACCTAATATTTTCCACATCTGGAACACATATTCGCCCATTCAATCGTAATACTTCGTTTTTTATCCACCTTAAAGCTTAAATTTATCCCTTCTTCAGTTGCCTTAATGAACTTTTCAAATTGTCTATCTTTTCTTTATTTACTGGCTATTCTTTCTAGAAGAGTTGGAGTTACTACCAAACAAGAAACAATAGCATACTTCCTACTTAACGCATCAGCTACTGCGTTGGCTTTCCCTGGTGTGTATAAAATGCCTAAATCATAAGATGCGAGAAATTCCAACCAAAGTTGCTACCTCATTTAAATACTTTTGAGTGAAAAGATACTTTAAAGATTTATAATCCGTAAAGAGCTCAAACTTTTCACCTAGTCAAAAGTGAAATTTTATTTACTAAGGTTAATTCAAAGTTATAATTGAAACAAACTATGAAAACTTCTTACCCAGCAAATAGTGCATCCATATTTTTAATGCGAACACCGCGGCTAATAATTCCAAGTCGTGCACTGCGTAATTCTTCTCATGAACCTTTAGCTGTTTACCCGCATAAGCAATCACCTTCCCTTCCTGCATCAGAACTGCACCAACTCCTTCTCCACAAACATCAATATAAATAGTTAATCCATTATTTTTATTTACAATTGCTAGGACTAGAGTAGTTGTTAACCTCATTTTGAGTTCTTGGAATGCTGCTTCACATTTAGGAGTCCGGATAAATTAGCATCCTTCATGCTCAACTTCGTTAGGTGGTCGGCAATCTTTGAGAAGTCTTGAATGAGTCTTCTATAATATCCTACCAAACCTAAGAAGCTACGAATTCTTTAGGAGTTTGTGGTTGTTTTCAATTTAGAACAGCTGGAACCTTTGCAGGATCTACTAAAACCCCATCCCCTAACACAATATGTCCAAGGAATCTTACCTCCTTCTCCCAGAAATGACATTTTGAGAATTTGGCTTCACATTATTTCTTAATACCTCTAACACAACTTCTTGATGTCTCTCGTGTTCTTCTTCTATCTTAGAATAGACAATGATATCATCGATAAAGACTAACACGAATTTATTAAGTACATATCTAAATACTCTATTCATAAGTTCTATGAAAAAAGTGGGTGAATTGGTTAGCCCAAAAGGCATAACCAACCACCCAAAAAAAGTGTTTGGACCTTTGAATGCAGTTAGATGGATGCATTCTTCTGCAATTCTCAACTAATGGAATCCTGTAGCTAGATTCATTTTCGATAATACCTGAGCACCATGTAACTGATCAAACAAGTCATCTATTTGAGGTAGATGATACTTATTCTTAATCGTTTGTTTATTCAAATATCTCGGTAATCTATGCACAACCTTAGAGATCCATCCGACTTGGCCATAAAAACTACTACCGATCCCCAACTTAAATGACTCGGCCCTATCGTTCCTTTCTTTAATAACTCTTGGGTTGGTTATTTAACTCTTTCCTCTCCTTCATAACCATCCTTCGGTCTCGTTGTTTAATTGGCATTGCACCGGAAATCAGGTCAATATGAAATTTGATTTCACGATGTGGGGGTAAACTTTTTACTTCTTGAAAAACGTCTAGGAATTCTTTAACAACAGGTATGATTCCTAATCCTTCCTGGGATGAGTCTAATGCATATAGAAAACTTCCCCTCCTGGGACTAGAATCTTCGCAAGGTATTTCTATAAACTTCCCGAAACTGGTCCATAAGGTTATCTTCTACTAACGCAATCGAGAACAGCTTTATATTTAGTCAACCCATCCATTCCAAGTAAAATCTCAAACCCAATGAAATCGAGGACAAATAGGTAAAAAGGAAATTTATTGGAAGAGTGGTAAATTTGGACTTTATCACAATTCATGCAAAGGTTAGTGGTATCGCCTATAGGGTTTGTCACACAAATAGGGGTATCAACTATTTTAGGTTCAAATTTTAATTCTTCTACAGTTTTCTTAGCAATAAAACTATGAGAAGCTCCTATATCAAACAATAATCTAACTAAAATATCTTCAATAAAATTATTACCTTCTGAAACTCTCTTGCCCATCATATCCTGAGAGGTTGAAGGCTCATCTTTTATTACGTAGACTCAGGCTTGCTCTCCCTTCCTCATGATCGGACAGTCCTTGATCATGTGCCCCAGTTGATGGCAATTATAGCAATTTGGTGGTGGTCTATAAACCTTGGGGTTCTTGCAATGAGTCGCTAGGTTTCCTTTTTGTTGGCAATTATAACACGTAGCATCCTTTAAAGAGTTACCTCGGGCTCCTCCCTCGGATTTTCCGTGACTTGGCCTTTTTCCATTTTAGTTAAATTTCCTCTTCTTCCAATTGTTAGTTTGTTGTTGTTGGACTGAACTACCACGGGACTCTTCTTATCTAGTGTTTCGTAACAGAATCCCATATCCAGCAAATCTATAAATGACCTCTTGACATGGGCAGTCATCCTGCTTTGGTACTTCTCACTCATCCCCGAAATAAACTTCTCATTCTTCTTAAAGGCGTGTCAATTAGACCTGGCCCAAAACAAGATAATTCGTTGAACTTATTTGCATACTCCTTAATAGTCATTTCTTCTTGCTTCAGAACCATAAAGCTTCTATAAAGACGAGATTTCCTGGATGCTGGCGTGTACTGCTCTCTAAAAGCTCCTTAAATCTTTCACAAGAGAAAGTGCCCTTCGACTCACTTAGGGTAATGGATTCCCACCACACCAAAGACCCTTCCTGTAACTGCCACGAGGCCAAGAACCTCTTTTTCTCATTACTGAAATCCAACGCCTTAATGATCCTTTCGAATGATTTAATCCAAGCTTGTACTTCAATGATAGCTTTTGTACCCTTGAATGGTTTCCCCCCTAAGATGGTAAAATTCTTGCACAAAGTGGCAAAATTAACCTGGGGTTGTACGGGAGCTATTTCTTATACAGCAAGGGTTGGAGCTCGAACGTTAGTTGTTATGGTGCTGCTATTTCCCCATCCTCCTCCTCTACGAGTACTCATGTCTTACGACCTGAATTTAGTAAGCTAACTTTACAATACAAAGACGAAATTATCTTGGGGAATGTGTATAAAGCACATTTTTTATTTGGATAAAGATTCTAAATACGCACTCTCAAAGATTAAACTCATTCTAGGGCATTACTAACCCTATCTCTAATGGGTTATACCCCGATAAAGCCAAGGTTCTCGCTTAACATTTAGCTCTGATACCAAATGTCAAGACCCATATCCTCGACTCTTGAAAATCGACACTAATACATCCACGGTATTCACGTGGTGTAAATCCAAGTGCCGGGGAGGAAGATTTTCAGGGGTAAAGTGAAGTAAAAGATAGAAACATAAATTCTCACATTACGTTAAATAGATAAATAGTACATACAATCACCATCACTAGGGTTCATCAGAGTTTTTGTATGCACTAACCCAGCCAGGAACAGTTATAACTGCCTGCTCCCACTCTTGCTGGTATTGACTAACTTAGACACAACGGAAAAAAAAGATAGATGATATCCCTATCGAGTGTTCTAGCATCATGCTCCAAAATCTCTTCCAGCATGCTCCTCCCCAAAATACTCTAAACAGAATCCTGACTACTTGGCTGACTGGGAAAATAAGGCCCCAGAGTTTAAAGTGAAAACAAATTAAACTCTGGGTCAGTCATGGGACTGGTGCGAGAACTCAAAATACGTGTTTCGAAAGCAAAAGGTATCTCATAAGCCATGCCGCACATAAAGACGGAACAAGTTTTACCTTATGATAACCAAAACATTTTACGTCAAAATACTTGATATTATTTTTAATGACATATCTTTGAAATCATTTTCAAATAAACTTACTAATCTTAGCCGAAATTGTTACCATTATCAAATTCCAGCATAATAGACTCTATAAACAAAATGGCACGCTCTTATTGGGGAATGGATTCCATAAAAATGACCAGGTGAAGGGACTATCTTCTTGTAGTACATCTCTAGAGGAATGTAGAGAGGCCCAACTGATGGTTTCTCTACCAACACAAGACCTGCCTACCTCTTCCTAGATAGTACCGAATATTTCATCACCCCAATCGTTACTGACCTATCTAAGGCGTCTCTTAGTATACACCATAATAATTTAAACCCAAACATCATAGTGGGTAGAAATTTATCTAGAAGGGGATGATCATACCCTAATGGTTGCGAATCACATAGTCCCTCCGCATCTACTCATATTTCGGTCATTTTCGAGTGTGAGGCTTGAGGTGGCGATTACCTATCACTTTGCACATTATCTTTCTTTGAATGCCACACTACCATTCCTTCAATCCCTTGTTGACTTCCACAAACATACAACCTCCAAGCTCATATGTCTCAGAGAAGGGTGTTAAGCTAAGAGAAGTTGCCTTCTCCGCCACTAAGCAGATGTATGTTCATAACAGTCAATGATGAAATCTCAAGAATGCAACGTCAAACATCTACCGATACAAGTTCGTCTTGGGACTGAACGAAACTGAAGGCACTCTCTTACCACATCCTATCGGGAATTATCCCTAGGATTAGTAGTGAGAAGTCCTTGCAACCCAAAGAATTTCAGAAATGAAGGGACCATTGCTTCTTTAGTATTTGGGAGCTAACAAGAATTATAAACAAGTGGTCCTTTCATCCCAAAAATATTTGGTCTTCATCCTTCATTCTCTTTATCAGGTCTTTATTTTTCGAACACATTCATTGGTTCGAAGTGGTTTTCGGATAGGAATTATCCAGATCCAACCTTGGTTCCTTCGATCCAATAATCGATAAAAAGATGTTTTGTGAATAGGGAATCATTATTTAATTGATTAAATTCTTTTTGTCAAAATCTCATTTAGAGATATATATTTCCAAAACATTCTTTCCGGTATACACGGAAATATTAAACCTCTCTTATAAAACCCTTTGATAACTTTTAAACTCTTTTTACTATGAATAATTTCGAAATCGTTTCATTTTTCATTTAGAAAGATATTGATCCAAGTAAAAAAAATTCACCATCCCCTCCATCGGGCCACTCCGGATAGCCAGGGAGTGCAGGAAACTGGTTTTCTAAACTCAAGCCTAGACACAATCTCTTTGACACCGAAAAGGCGATGAATTTATTTTATCGACTCTAAATCTTTAATCATTCCAAACATTCTTCAAATCATCTTTAAAACATTTTATATATCATTTAAAAATAGTTATAGAAAATTTGTAAAAGAATTGTTAAGTTAAAAGCTATAATTCAAAAGTTATAGAAAAGTGCTGCGAAAAAGTGCCACGGGAAGTGCCTTTTTAGCTATATTGATCAAAACTACTTTTTATTATTAGTCAAATCATTTTTAAAATATTTTAAAACATTTATAAGATTTATTCCATATTTATAAACAATTTTAAAACAGCGTTTTCAAAGATATCTAATTTTAGATTCCGAATTGCAAAATCGAGATTTTTCCAAAAAATGTTTTACTCATATTTTAAAATCTACTTATCAGAATCTCGATTTTCTTTCTTCGTTGGAAAACTATGTATATAATATTTTGGAAAATTCTTATCTCGAAGAATTCCGAGCTATATTCAAACTTTTACACTAATTTGACTTTTATAGCGTGAAATCGCGAACTACCGTTACGCAGCGCTCTTGTTTTTAATTAAATATTCCATTTTTTTCAAACTTCACCAAAATATTAGCATTTAAAATACATTTTAAACCATTTTTAAGAGGTCTAACAATTCCATTTATGTCATTTCATTAATTTAAGGAAAGTGATTTCCTTTGTGCTTATCGACGTGTGTATTCGTGACTTGCATATACATTCAACATTCATATGAAAACGACCAAACTTGATGATCAAAGCATAACAAACATCCATTTGCAACATCATATCATCATTCAACATATAGTATAATAGTTTAGGAGTTCTCAACTTGGATTTTAAAACGATTTACTTAAAAATTCGCTCTAGCTCTGCTATTCGAGTTCCGAAGCTCACTATTCTTTGGATTTTAGCTCCTAGATGCATCGACCAAGTCTTGAGAAGGTTGGGGGTTGCATGGCCTAGGGTATAGTAAGGGTGGGCTCGACCTAGGGTGGAGTGAGGTGGGGTTTGTGAAGAACAAAGAGAAATAAGGAGTTTTTGGGATCATTTTGAGCAGTTTTACTATATATTATAAATTTAGTCTCTTTTTTCAACAACTTTTGACATTATTTCTCCTAGGATGGAAGCCAATAAAGAGGAAGCAAAAGGTTGAGAATACGAAGAGGAAGATGAATGAAAAAGAAGAGAAGAGGGTATGGTACTTATAGGAAAGAAGAGTGTAAAAGAGGACATGTACACATCACCTTTGCATCACCATTTCAAGGCTTCTCCGACACACCTTCCTCCCTCTTATGCAAGGCTAGAAGCCCTCCCATGTGCACATCACTTCCATCTTCTCATGTGTACATATTGTTGACTTATAAAATCTTAAGGAGTAAGTTTACTTAAAATATCTTATATATTTTATATTATACTTTTATATTTATATATTTTGATATATATATATATATATGTATATGTATATGTATATATGTATATATTTATGTGCATGTTACATGTATGCATATGTACATGTATATGTGTATGTAACATATCCCTACAACGTTGCACAACTTCCACACAGTGTATCATTACAAATCCCAATTCCGATTATCGATCATATTTTCTCTTTTAAATTTTTATGCATATTTTTGTAAAATAATTTATAAAATAATTTTTTATATCATTCTTATATAATAAAAATGATCATATTTTATTTATAAAACCATATAAATTAATAATAATAATTGTTTACAAAACTATTGTTATATCGATAAGGCTAAACGATCATTTATTTAAAGCGATATATTTATGGGCCATTACAGGAGGGGTCTCCGAGCTCGTCTTAGTTGGGGCTATCGATGGTGAGGTTACGACAGCCTATGGTAGGCCAGAGACGGTGGTGGTGGATGAAGTAGCGTGATGTCGAAGTTTAAATGGAGCATGGCCTAGGTTGTTGAACGATGGGAGAAAGGTAACTAAGTTTAAAACTTAATTTATTTAAGTTAATTAAAATTTAAATAATCTTAAATATTCTAATATCCGCATACGAGATCAGATTTGGACACGGGCAGTTGCGTTGGACTCATAGCAATTATATCTACGTCATCGAGGTGGATTCGTCAAATTCGGAGCTTATAGTAATTTCAAGAAAAATTGAACTTTATTCAATTACGACATTGAGCAGAAGCGCGTCAGTATTGTCAGGTAATTGTAACGACCCAGAATTTTTGATAATTAAAATTTGAATATTTAATTAGTTTTAAATATTTATAAGTGGAATTAAGAAGTCGAATGATTTATTTTTCGAATATTGAATTTAATTTGATAATTTAATCGATAAATTAAATAGTTAAATTCCAGAGATAATTGAAAATCGAGTTTCAAATGATTGAAAATTATTTGGAAAATTTTATTTAATCATACTGGAGTTATGAAATATTTTAGAACTTTCAGAATCGAATTTAGAGTTAATTTGTGAAAATTGAATATTTTAATATTTAATTATCGACTGAAAATTAGCCAATTTTTGAACAGTCTCAGAATTGAACGAGACCAGTTTCATCGGATCCGTAATGTGATATTATTGTATGGTTTCAAATTTCAAGTCAATTGGATTTACCATTTGTCCGGGGCAAATCAAAACGCCTCGAAATCGATTTAAATCGGTTTAATTTAAATTTATCGTTTATTGTCATATCTCACACATACGATCGAATTAGCTTCCGAAACCTGTTCCATTGTGTTCGGAACGTGGGATAAACCCTAGAAACGATAGTCACCACGCGTAAATCGGAGTTCGGAAAATTTCGATGAATAGTAAATTGGGCAATTTTCTATATAAGCACCTCAATATCTTCACTTTGCAAAAGAGATAAACCTAGCTAGGGTTTTAAACAGAGCAGCCGCCACCATGAAAACGAACGGCCAGAAAGCTCTCATATTCTTCCCCTTCGATCTCCCAATCCACACGACATTGTCAAAAGCCTTCAACTACAAAAGTGCAGAGGGAAGTGAGGCCTTCATGATGAACGGTTATGATCGTTTGTAGTGGAGTAAATCATCGGCAAATAGCAGGCAAAGGGGCTCCGTTCGGCCTCGAGATGCGTGCAAAGGAGGCGACCGAGCTCGCCTATATTGTGGCCGTGGGTAGCATTCGAGTGGAGCTCCAGGGTGGTGCAGTTGGGATGGGATCTCGTCGAGTAGAAGGAGGGGCGGCTGTTAGGGTTTCTCAACGTATATGGGTTGCTCGCGTGTGTTACTGGAATTAGCGTGAGGGAGGGAAGAAGAACGTAGGCGGCCCAGATCTGTGATGGTTGAAACGAACGGCAGATGTTGATTTGGGTATAAAAAAATATAAAAGAAATTGTAAATTAATTTTATAAAAATTCGTTAAAGTTTAAAATGATGTATCTTGGTCATACGTTATCAGATTCCGACGAAACGACTTGCATTGGAATCGTATCGTCGAATACTTCGCGATGGAGCTGGATTGGAAGCGATCGGGGTCAGTGAAAATTTTGAGTGAGATTAAACGTCCGTTTAATTTCATTCGAAATAAACGCTACAAATTTCTATCGGTAAAATCAAGGTGAGATTTTTCTCACTCAAATTGAATGTGGAATTTTTTGCAGTTATTGATATGATTGCTATTTGGATGTGATATTAGATATAGTAGGATATATCTATATATATATATAGCAATATATACATATTGGCATATGTATATATTGGATTGATTGATTTCCCGCCTCGTATAGCGGATGAGACCCTATTGCGCCGTTGGTAAGCGGATTATTTTTATAAAACCCATATACCGCGATATTCCACCTCGAAGTGGAATTGGTATTGTGCTAACGTCTGTGGATGCAGGGAAACAGGTTGGAGGGATCCAACTGGATTCCTCAACAGTATTTATTTATTTATAGATATGGTGATGTATATTCTGTTATCATATGTTGATATATGATGTTGTTGTTGTGATTGACTAATTGGTGCTGTTGCATCATCGGATTCAAGTTTTGAAGTTTAAAAATAACGACTTCTACTTTAAAAGGATTTTAAAGTGATTTTTTTTTGAAAGTAGACGTTTTATTGAATTTTTGAATGGATTTATTTCAAATAAATAAACGTCTAGAATTTTAAAGTTATAAGAGTTAAGATTTTTGGTGAAATATAACCAAAGTGTCGTTTTTGAAATAAAAGTCGATTTATTTATAAAATGATTTGAGTTGGGATTTTTGAATAACTATAAACGATTTGTATAAAAGATTTATAAAATTGATATTTATAAATCCAAGTATTGGAATTATAAAATGAGTTTTTTTTAAGTGTTAAAAATGAAAAAAATTATGGAATCCGTAAGTGAATGAAATTTATAGATTTATAAATTGTGAAGTTGAAAATGAATGAAATTGTAGAATAAAAGATTTATAAGAAATTGACTTATAAATTTGATTTTTACCTTTAAATGGATCTTGATTTAATTCGTTAATAAAGGAGATTTATAAATCAAAGTTGTTAGAAAATAGAAATAGAATTTATAAACGTTGTTTTTATAAATTCGAAAATAAATCAAATTTGATGAATTAAATATAGAAGGTTATTAAAGAAGATATATTCGCGATTTTGGATAGCGAATTATTATTGAAATAAAATGTATAGAAAATAGTGAAATGTAATTAGTGAAGTATATTCACGATTTTGGACAGTGAATATATTGTTAAGTAAAATGGATAGTTTTGGAAAAGTGACATTGAAAATGAAGTTATACATTTTAAAGATGTTATTAAAATGTATTATGATATCGAATACATAGATTTCAACATTCATTGTTGAAATAGACGTTTTCGAAAAATAAGGAAATGATGGACTATAACACTGTTGTTATAGTAAATGATTTTCGAAAGAAAATGTTTTATGTAGTATTGGGATTTACATATATCTATCTTAAAATCCGAATCCCTATACTAGTGGTTTCGAGTCGTCGTAACGATGTTTTACGCAACATTCGTTTTGACTCAAATAGATGTTAAAATTAATGATTTCCTTAAAGAATGAATATATACTTAATATTGATTTAATTATATCGAATATTTTCAAATGTTGAAAATAAATAGACTTGTGAATTACTTATTTTTAAAAAAATATGGAAATGTTTTCCAAAATGAAAATGAGATGTTTTTGAGAATTTATCTTCTTAAAGATAAATTGAAATTGAATATTGAAATCGATTTGAAAATCGTATATCAGTAGATATTTTTGAAATATAAATTCACTATGGAATTTATAAAAGAAAGGGAAGTTGTTTAAAAATAAACGTTGATTTATTTTTGAAGTGTGGAAATTTTATATCTAGTAAAAATATTTTGGAAGATAAAATAATTTGGAAAATTATTTGAAATCTGATGATGTTACGCATCTTTATTGATAGTTAAATAACCGACTATCAATAATTACCTTGAATAGGTATTTGTTGTGAATTGGATGAATTTGAATGCCACACTTATTTTTGAATAAACGCTCACTATTCGGGTTAACCGGGAAAGGACCATGGGGTCGTATAACCCATTCCGAATATGTGATACGTCGTTATGAATCGCATTTGAAGACCGGTGTTGAAGACCGGATATTTTTGAAAACGGAAGGATTACCGTCGAGTTACTCTACATCGGTTGATCTCCGATTTAGAGGTTTTATCACCCTTAGTGACGGGAAGTCCGGACGTGATTAGAAAATTATCCGGATATGCAAGGGCTTTGTGAGAAGTGCCTTCGGTTCTGTTCGATCCCGGAACAGACTTGTATGGATTGTGTGTCTGACGTTACAAATTTGAGATATAAAGCTGATTTCTTTCAAATACATTTCTGTTGGTGGCGGAGAATTTATTCTCTTAGCTTAACACCCTTCTCTGAGACGTACGAGCTCAGAGGTTATGTAGTTGAAATTTATCAGCGGTATATCCCAATTTGGTAACGTGGCATACTGAGTGTTGCTGTGAAATGATCAGTGTTTAATCATTTGTGATATGATCATTTGTTTGATCTTATATCTTTGTGATCATAGGTTGATCATTTGTTTGACCCGAAGCAGGGCTTTGTAGAAAGCGTAGCTTTGTGGACGAGACTTCGTCGAGCCTCACACCCCGGAAATGGTCAAAACAGGAAGGATGCAGCAAGGTTCTAGGGAGTAGCGCCCCTTAGTGTATGTCATTCCTTCTGGATAGAGGTGGTATCATGGTATGGAGCCCAGATACTTAACCTATGTGGTTGCTGCATTATTATTGTGATGTGGTTTGTTGGAAATCGGGGATCCTCGGGAAGATCGGTGACGATCGGGGGATGGCATACGCGTGTCAGTAGTTACCTATTTTTGCAGAGGTAACCCGGCCTTGTGTTGGCAGAGATCCGGTTAGGTTCTCGGGTCGTCTATTCCAGGGACGTACCCATCGTGGATAGGAAGTTCCTTAGCCTGACCATTTGTTGGAAATCCAAAGAAACAATACGAGCCTTGTACGGTTTTAGTTGTAGAACCTATCATTCACTTATGGTGGCGCCCCACTGTTTGGATGGTAGCTATAGTAGGCATAGTTCGAAATGTCTATGCTGGCTAAGATTTATATTATACTTTCGAAATGTTTTCTACACTATGCACTAATAATAATATCAAAAATGATTTGATTTTGCATAGTAAGCATCTTTGACTATCATAAGAAGAAATCTCCTCCAATTCTGCGTTTGCATTGTGTGTGTGGTGGGAGGTCTTATGGTAGTTTCATTTTCCAAAAGCATTGCGAATTTGTTTTATTTTCTTTGTGAAAAAAATAACTGTTTTGCGATCTCACACCAGTCACCATGACTGACTCGGAGTTTATTGTTCCCTTCTAAACTCTGGGTGCCCACCAATTTCCACACGGACAGCCTAGAGTTATGTTATCAGGATATTCTGGAGCTTTGGAGACAAGCTGGATGACGAGACGTAGTATTTGTATCTGATATTATTTATTCCGCTGTGTATTCTGTATGAGGACAAGTTTATAAAACTGTCCATTGTTGTATATTGACTCTGATGATTGATGTATGTATAAAATGATATAATTCTTTGTTTTAAAGATTATTCATTTATCTATTATATATTGTTCCGCTGCGATATGTGAGATTCTGATATTGTTTTCTGTTCTGATGTTGTTCTGTTGTTCTTCTATCTGTTCTTCTTCTTCCTTCTTTTTCTTCTACCTTCTTCTCTCTTTCTTCTGCTTTCTTCTTCTTCTACATTTTTCTTCTATTTAAAACCCTCACTATTGGAGTTTCCGGCACTCGATTGCTCGGCAGTCGATAAAGTGAGTATCGATGTCGAATTTTCGAAAGTCGAAAATTTTGGTATGTGACAGCTATAAAGTGAGTTAAACTCACCTTTTTGACCCACTTATATCTTTATAAGTTTGGATATTTTTATTTGTGCTTGTTATGGATTATTTGGATTATTTACTATTCTATCGGTTGGTTTGGATTTATTCCCGCCATTGGAGCGGATGATCTTTTTATACATACCCCGCCTAGTAGTGAATGACCCATATTATATGATTATATACGATACGCGATGCAAGGGAAAGGTGGAGGGATCCAACAGGATTCCTCACCACTATTGATTTTACTTTTCACATATATTATGATATATGATTTGTTGGATGCCATATTTGATGACAAAGACATGATTTTGCTTATTTGGTGCTATAGTAGCACTTGGCTTTATTTTTAGTATTTTGAAATACTATAAAGGGAAGGTTTTGATTTAAAAGGATTTTAATGTGATTTTGAAATAACATATGTTTTTAATAATTATTCTTGAATTACTAAAGGAAGGAGTTTATTTTAAATAAAATAAAAAGTATGATTTTTGGTATTATAAACTGTTAGGTTGTGAAATATGTTAAATAAAGATTTTTGAACTATATTATAAAGGTTTTAAAAAATTAATAAATAAGTCCATCTTTTACTATAAAGGAAATACAGTTTTAAAGAAGATAGAAACAGTTTGAAACAAATATTCCTGAAATGGTATATATAAAAGATTTATAAAAGTAATAATTTATAAATAAAGCAATAGATTTATAAACTGAGTTTTATAAATATTAAAAAATGATTTGTAATTGATATTTGGAAAATAGATTTATAAGTAGGATTTTAAAAATAAATGAGATTTATAAAGGAATGGATTTATAAATAGGATGTTATAAATAAAGAGATTTTATAAAGAGAAGTTTCATAAAATATAGTGGAGATTTATAAACTTATTTTTAAATATGGAAATGATTTTTGTTGGGATTTGGATATAGATTTTTATAATGGAAATTCATGCACGTTTTAAAAGTTAAACTAATCTTTTCATGGAATGTTTTGAAAGTGATATTTTTTGATGGAGTTGAATGGTTTTAAAAGGTGATTTAAAAGGTACTAAGGGATGAAGACATCAATTTAAACATTTATTACTATGATAGTTGTTTTCAAGAATGCGTGGAAGAAATAAACTATAACAATTGTTGTTATAGTAAGTGATTTTTGAAAGGAGGTGTTTTATATAGTATATGAGTTTTATATAAATATAATTAGTCAAATCCTATTATTGTTTTGGGTTGTCATAACAATGTTTTATGCAACATTCATTTTGACACAAAAAAGCGTATTTTGGAAAATATGAAGCTTTTCTCAAAAGATCTGTAAATATACTTATTAGGATTTAAGTATATAGAGATATTTTTGAAGTGTTGAAAAACGAAATGGTTTGTGAATATAGTTATACCATTGAAGTAAGTATATGGAAATGTTTTACAAATATTGAAAGATTAAAATGGATTTGAGAATATATATTTTCAAAGATATTTTGAGATAAATATTTGGAAAGTGATTTAATTAATGATATTTTCCGATGGAGTTAAATTGTTTGAAAATGTGATTTAAAATGTACTAAGGGACGAAGATATTGATTTCAACATTTATTGTTGTGATAGCTGTTTTCGAGAAAACGAGGAAGACATAGACTATAAAACTGTTGTTATAGTAAGTGATTTCCAAAAGGAAGTATTTAATACAATATACAAGATTTGTATAAAAATAAATAGTCAAATCCCTATACTATTATTTTGGGTTGTCGTAACGATGTTTTAAGCAACATTAGTGTGACCCAATAAAGCGTGTTTTGGAAAATATGAAGCTTTCCTCAAAAGATTTGTAAATATACTTACTATGGATTTAAGTATATAGAGATATTTTCTAAGTGTTGAAAATGAAATGGTTTGTGAATTTACTTATACCGTTGAAGTAATTATATGGAAATGTTTTCCAAATATCAAAAGAATAAATAAAGATATTTTAAGATAAATATTTGGCAAGTGATTAATTAATAAAAGATTAAGTAAACAGGTCTACTGACAACTTGTGTGCTAGATTGTATTTTTACCATTTTTGGTTCCTTAACTTGATCTGGGAACTGATTAGTCGTGCACTTAGTACGAGGCCAACTGAGTAGGCTTGATTTTCATTTGGTGTTAAGAATGAGGATTTGAGTAGGGCGGAAAGAGTCAGTTACATACAATACTATAGATGATAGTCAGACAGATTCGAACCAAGACCCAATTGAAGTGTATCTAGCATGAAGTAATTAGCCTGACCCCATGAAGTTTTATCTCATGTTTGGAATTGATTGGAGTTCATACACTCAAACTGCGGATGAAGCAAAGATTTTTTTTTGGATCGACCAGAGAACGATCCAGGAAATAGTTCAAGTTGTCAGGGAATGTTCAATATCTCAAAATCCATGAAGCCAAACCATGTGAAACATTTAGGGTATCAAATGGAATGAGGAAGAGGCCGTACAAAAATGATCACACATTACAAAGAGAAAGATGAGAGATGGCCGATCATTCGTCACCGATCATTTTGGATGATCTATCAAAATGATCGGTCTACTTCAGTGAGCATTCTAGCTTCGACCAAGATCGATCGATATCTCACAATCTACAACTCAGAGTGATACCATATAATAGGAGCAACATCGAAAGGCAAGTGGAACCCTCCAAAAACGATTGCACGGTGATTGGAGCTAAGGAAAAGGGTCGGCTATCTTTATACTGATCGTTCCTGAGCATCGAACTAACATGACCGATCGATATGGCTGGCCCTTCCGGATGTGGAAAGCCATCTTACAAAGTTTCAACTCGATCCATGCGCGTCCTCTGCTATAAATACAGCATGCATAGTTTCAGAAAAGGGATCCTTCTTCCTCCTGCCGAGGCTCTGTCATTTTCATTCTTGTATTAATGGATCCTAGCGGATCCAAACATCTTTGTAATTGTAATCAAACGAAAGGCCAATAAAGTTATGAAGTGGATGTAGGCCAAGATTATCGAACCATTATAAAAATCTATGTGTTCTTTACTTTTTCCGCTCTATTTTTATTTTCATTCATTGTTTAATCTCCATAATATTCTACGGGTGTTGATGCCCAATTTTGGCGTTAACAACTAATAAGCCGATTTTTGGTCACATTATCAATTTTTTTTCAAAGAATATATTTTTGTAAATAATTTTCAAAAACAGGTTTCTTATCATGATTCATTAATTAAATGATGTCTAACAAGGTTATAAAATCATATTTATAATCCTTAATTATATTTCAAAATGTTTCGATATTCGAAGACGAAGTGTTCAAAAATTCGGGTCGCTACATTTTCTCCTATTTAGAACATTCCATCCTCGAAATTCAAACAAGAATGATAATCAAATAAGATGGAAGGACAAGATATATATATATATATATATATATTATATTGCTGAAACTATATACAGACTAAACTGCAAGCCAAAATGCATACTAAATGACTCCAGCTCAAGTAGTGAGTAAAGCTCTAACGACTTGTATTTTATCCATTTAAAAATTGTTGAATTAAATAATGATTTTGAATAAAAGTATTTAAAAATTAAAATTTTATGAATTAAAATGTGTTTTAATAAGTTTAAATTGAAAAGAGAAAAATTTAGTTATTTATTTCGAAAATATATTATGCTTCGATTTTAATTTAAAACCAATCATTATTTTAGTGGAAAATATTATTTTTCGACAAATCAATATTTTTACATAAAAATGTTATAAAATTTATTCTAAAAAAAGGTCAAAGTTTGTTTTATCAAATTCAAATCTTTTTAGCTCCGTTTATCACGATTTGAAGTTTGTTTATACTTTTTGCGGACTATATTTAGCGGCAACGGAGAGTTATTTGACGCGAGCATTATAATTTAAAATTCAGTATGCTATTACGTCTATATACACGCATTGAGTAAAACAATATTTTTGTTTCTATGTTTGACGCCCTGTTGAGAATGTACAGTAGAAACTGGGAAATTAAATTTTTTGAATTAAGGCCCGTACATATATATGTTCGTACGGTTGAGTAGTTTGAATTATTCTTATTCATGCTCCATAATTTAAGGACCCCACATACTCTCTGTCTCTTACCTATATCTTCCCTCGCGTCACCTTCTAAATCTAAATCCAAAATTTCACTTTTATAAAAATTAATTGTTGTTTCCACATATCAGTTTCGCCCATTTTTAACACTTCTTACATATTCATTTTCGCCTATCCACCATATCCACTCCTCCACCTCCACTGCCTTTCCATCTCTTCTTTACTCCGCCTTGCATGCTACCTCTAAGAATCTGATACGGTAGTACTAACTAGTGACATATTTTCAGAGTATTATATGCAGCATTGGATTCCAAAAACAATGCATGAATGGCCGGTATACAAGATGACAATTCAGAAGCTTCTCCATTTCTTTATTTCATATGAATCAGCTGTAATTAGTTACAATTTGTGCGCACTTTATGCTTTAATGCCAGCTGGCATAATATGGTATAATCAATTGTAACTACCTTGCGTATATATTGGCAGGCATATGTAATGTAGAGGGGGTGAATGAATTAATGAAATCTTTAACTTCCTTCTTCAATTCCTGAGTCTTCTCCCTCCAGCCTCATTTTTGCTCCTCTATTCCTTCAACTCCTCTCCCCTCTAAATTAGTACCGTATCATTTGGTGCTTTCACCGATCTCCTCTCCTCCCTCTCTCCTAAAACTTCACTTCTACTCTCACTCTTCTTTCAACTTCTCTCAGGTCTCTCTTCTTCCAAATCAATTGGTTTGCTTCATTTTCACTCCTCATCATGGTGTCAAAGCTCATTGCAAATTTTGAAAAATCAATCGAAGGCCTAGAAACAATGGAGTTAGAAATCCTAATCGCAATACTTAGATTCAAAAATATAGAGTTGAGAAGCATTGTCTCACTTCTCCAAAATCACACTCCAACTGTCCCTCTTTCATATTCTGATTTTATCAAGTTGGAGGAATTTCCTTTTCGTATTTGGGGTGTTGTTATTAATCTCACACGGCAATACCCTAAAAACCATGATTCAGATATCGATGATTTAGGGCAAATAGTTCTGGATCTGCATGAGATTGTGCAGTATTCAGTGGTCATATCAAGTCCTACAAAAACTATTGGTATGCTGAACATCGAATCACGATCTGAAAAGGTTTCAAGAGCTGTCGTGCGAGATTCCATGTACAATCTTGGTGACAATTCAAATAAAATTAATCCATTGGTACATGTGGATCTAGTTGTTGATCAGACGAATGTAGCAAGATCTGAAACTGTAGTTCAAACCAGTATTCATTCGGATGTAGCACCAGAAAAGATTAATGCAGCTTGTATGAACTACGAATCAGTTCCTGAGATCAAGAGCGAGGAAGTAAGTAATGTTTCAAATTATCCTTCATCCAAATTTACCGATCAGTCCTCGTTCGCTAAACAGTTATATGATTTTACCTTGGTGGATTTGAACTACGTAGATCCATATTTTAAAAGTTATGCAACCTTAATGAATTGTTTTTGTAAAGAAGGAAAATTGGTAGAAGCACATGAACTGTTTGTGGAAATGGTTGAAAGAGGGCTGAAATCAAATGGACTTCGTTTTTGCTTTAATGATTTGGGAGTTACTCAAAGCTTGGTTAATGAAAGTGATCTAAAACTTTTTGACAACATTTTTGTTCTTAGAAATATTTTGAAGAATGATGAAGCGTGTATTAGTTGTATTGCTTCTAATAGCTCACTTGCCGACACAAATGATATGCTTAAGTGCAAGATAAATGTCGGTGAAATGAAAGTGTTTATATTTGATCCGGGACCAGCTCCATCGACTGTTCTGGCTGCTCCAAATCCACAACCACCTCTCCCTCTCTTTCCGGCCCTTCAAACTTCGCTACTTAATGACATGGAAACCCTACCATCAATCCCTTCTCTCCTAACGACAACTGTTCCCACTAATGTTTCAGCTGTACCGACAGCTTTCATGCCAACGAACAACACTGTAGCAATTACTCCATCATCCGATGGGAAACTCTTCAACAATCACCTCACCCAAACTGAGGTCTCTGCTGAAAACAAGTCCAGCACTATCGACATCACCAACCCATCTGACCTAGACAACCAGATTGAACAAGAAATTTCAACTCGGGGTCTAATGGGTATTTCAGATTCGAAATCAATTCAACAAGAAACATCACCTTTTAAGCAATCGACAGCAGCGTTGGTCGATTCAGGGAGCTTGATTAACTTTCTACATCCGTTCATAGCTCCAGATCTGCTCAAGCTTTCTGACCCAGAGCAGCCCGTTGGACAAAATATTTTCCAACAACATCGCACAGAAATCTCTGAAATTCAAAACAAGAATGAAGGAAGTATGATGGAGTCGCCTGTTTTTGTATTGGATTTGATGTTGGTGCCGCTTTCAGATGATTCTAAGATTTTGGAAAATTTGTTTGTTTCTGACAATATTTTGAAGCCACGACCCGAATTTAAATATGATTTGGTATATTTGAAGTCCACTTTTGAATGGATAGGTGGGTGGGATAGCGTAGAACTGTTTGTTGATATGACTGGAAGGAAGTTGCTTCAAGAAATTTCTTATGGAACAGTGTTAATTTCTTTCTTTATTCTTGAAGTGTCGTACCAATGGAATGGAACTGCTGACGGGCTACAATTTGAAAACAAAATTGTTATCTTCGATCCGGGTGGTATCTTGACCTACTGAACATTTTCGACCTTGAGGACAAGGTCGTTTTCGAGGGGATGGTAATGATACGGTAGTACTAACTAGTGACATATTTTCAGAGTATTATATGCAGCATTGGATTCCAAAAACAATGCATGAATGGCCGGTATACAAGATGACAATTCAGAAGCTTCTCCATTTCTTTATTTCATATGAATCAGCTGTAATTAGTTACAATTTGTGCGCACTTTATGCTTTAATGCCAGCTGGCATAATATGGTATAATCAATTGTAACTACCTTGCGTATATATTGGCAGGCATATGTAATGTAGAGGGGGTGAATGAATTAATGAAATCTTTAACTTCCTTCTTCAATTCCTGAGTCTTCTCCCTCCAGCCTCATTTTTGCTCCTCTATTCCTTCAACTCCTCTATTCCTTCAACTCCTTCACCTCTTACTACATTCACGCTTCCACCTGACTTACGCATATAGATTTCCTCCATCAACCTACCAAGTTTTTCACCGCCTCCATTCTTTAAAAGAAAAAAAATTCAAGCTTGCAAACCTCCACCTTCCACTTCCCAGACCTGCCTCTGTCCTCTCCAATAGTTTCCTATCCCTCACGGACCACCCTACCCAGATCAGGCCAGATCTACCACCCTATCACCCATACAACCCCGCCTCCACCAACATCGACCGCTGCCTGGCCAAATAGTCACCAAACGACAACCCAGATCTGAAAATAGTCCACGTTCAGCCACAAAATCCACAGATCCGACCTTGCTAGCCACTCAGCCAACACCGCTAGCCCATAGCCCGCAATGTTTATTTGTGTTCATGTAGCATTTTTCTCCGTTGATTCATGTCCAAAGTGCTGTGTTGGATCCGGATTTAAAGTGTTCATGCATAGTGAGATCCGCAGTCGTATCATTGTGTTCGTGTCGTGTGCGGTGTTCGAATTCGTGTAAGGATGTGACTATTTCTATAACTCTCACCAACTAAATTTTTGAATGCAAATTTGTCTCGATTTATGTTAATAGCCATTATATAAATGTGTTATGATACATGTAAATAACTAGTAAATTTAAATTACAAGTTAAAACTATTAATATGCTGATAATGGTTGATACATGTGTAGTTAAAGAAAAAACATAAAAATAAATTGCAAGTTTAGTTCATATAGTATGTGATGATTGATTTATTGATTGACGTTTGATTATGTGGTTATGTGGTTATGTGTTTGATTATACATGTGATGATATGTGCCACGTTTATGCCATTTATGAACTGTTTGGAAATTTTAGGAATTGATATGTTGATATTAGGGGCATCAAATTAGTTGAAATCTATTATAACACCTTTGGATATATGACTTTAATGTTTGAAAATTTGGAGCACGAAGATATATTATTTTGACCAAAATATGAAATTTTGTATAATTGACATTTTTTCCCTTATTAGAATTGCAGAAATGAATGTGTTTATGTCTAAATTTTTTGTATGTTATGTGAATTGCAGATTTAAACATGTTAGTCAAATTGGTGTGCCAAAGTTTACGTATAGATTTTTACTTATGAATTTTTGAAGTTATGTATGAATAAATGTGTAGTTTATGAAAATGTATTATTTGGACTTGAAAATTTTTCTTTGGTTTCATGGTAATAAATCAAAACGATTTTAAAAAACCCATATTTAATTTGGTGGTTTAAGTATTTTTATAATTTATTTAAGAAAATAGCTTTATTAAATAATGTATTTTTATAAAAATAATTATTTTGACTTGTAAATTTTTCTATAGTATATTTACATTATTAGAAAAATATTTAATGAAGGAACCTAAATTTAATTCGGCATTTATACTGTTTTATGATTTATTTTCCAAAACTAGCTTTTTTGGAAATTTTGAAATTAGTATAATGATTGATATGACTGTTTGGATTTTAGATATAAAACTTACATTGACAGTTGATATATGTTATGTTGATTCCCGTTGAATGATTTATATGATTGCATTGCGATGTTGTGATTTACTATTCAGTGCCATTCAAACTTATTGATTATTATGATATCCTATTGACAATGTATTACACCCTATCATCATTGATTATTTATGAATGTTATATTGATTTACTGTATTGTTAAAAAGCATAATTTAACCAGTATTAACAATTGGTATTGAAATAATAAAATTTGAAATTGAAATTTTATTGTTTTGGACTTAGAATAGAAAGTCTAAATTAAACGATGTTTTGTTGTTATTTGAAACTTTTTCACAAATGAATGTGGTTAAATCTAAAATTTCAATATATTATAACAAATGATATTTTGAATAATAGCCTAAAATTAAGTAGGAAGTTTACGTGTAGATTTTTTCGAATAAATTATTTGATTTAATACGAATAAATAGGTGATTTATAAAATAATGTCATTTCAACTTGAAATTTTTTTGTACCTATATTATAGTAAATAAAAATATATTGTAAAGAAATTGATATTTACTTTGACCATCTATGTGTTTTTATAATTTATTATAAAAATGTATTTTTATAAAAATAATAATCTTCATTTAAATTTTTTCTATAGCTCCAATAAATTATATGAAGAATATTTAATAAAAAGACCTACATTTATTTTGGTCATTTAATAATTTTAATAATTAAATATTTGAATTTATATATTGAAAATTTAGGAAAATTATTAAATAAATTTGGAAAAATTTGAAACGTTATTGAAAATTCTAAAAAGATGTTTAAGAAATTTGAAATTTAATTTGGAATTCTTTTGTAAATTTATAAGTTTTTATAATTTAATTAGTGCAAAATCTGATGTATTTTGACTATGAAAAATAAAAACATTTCTAGAAATTTTTGAAACTTTTTTGTGGATTTCTGAAGTAAAATCAAGCCATTTCTATGTTTAACACTTTCAGAAAGTCTATATGAATTTTACTGCAAAAATTAAAATGAATAAACCGACATACTTTTATAAAATAAACGATTGGTTATTGAAGAGACCGTGGTCGGATATTGACATACTCTTTGTTAATACCGAACACATTTAGTAACTGTGTACGTGTGGATGTTATCCAGAATGTAGATGTTGAATTCGCAAATGTTTGCTAGAATGAAGTAAGAGAATGATGATGGATAATCCCCACGCTCATGTTAATTTGCAATGACTAAATCGTGAGCTCTTTGAACCGGCTAATAGGTTAGCTACCTTTAGCGGACATCTTCTCTCATAACTATCTTGATTTGAAATCGATTGGTGCACCTTGACCTTGGATTGATGGACGTAGTCGGCCGTTGGTTACGACCAACCGAGATGGGTAAATTGGTAGAATCCTACCTTGGCACTACTTCACGTGCCTTGTCATACGATTATCCCTATGCGAGACTACTACCACTTTATTTTTGTATTGTACCTATATGGGACTCACTGACTACCAATGTTATTGGTTGTGTTACAAGGCCTGCATAGACTACATGCTTAAAAATGTGTTAAGGGGGATTAATGTAAAGCGTTAACGCTATTTTAATATTTACATCACTGATAGACATTACATATGTATCATATCTACTACATATAGATAGTTTAACGGATCTTTAGGAGATTTAAAATCTTATTACATATCTTAAGTTATTTGCACATATATTTCACATGATATTGAGTTAACTTACATAAGAATTAGTTCTGACTCGAGTGTATTGTCTTACTTTATGCTCGAGTCAGCCTGAGTATTTCATTGTTTCAAAAACGTTTGTTTCTTGAAGATGAAGACAAAGATTGGTAGACCATATTTATTAGTATTATTCCGATGCATTATTTTATTATGTCTATTAAATGTATATCTCTGATTATATTGTAAAATGAAATCAAATGTATATTGTAAAATAGCTTCATGAACTGTTTATTTAATTATTATATTTCATCATTCTGCTGTGAGATTCTGTGTCATAGTTACTTCAGTATCTTATTTCTTTAGAATAAAACCCCATCGATAATCTGTCAGTTGGACTGTTGAGTGTCGAAATAGTAGGTTATCACAGTTAGTATCAGAGCTTTGGTTGAGCGAACACCTAATCCCGTTAGGGTAAACTCATTAAGGGATAAGGTAATGGAATGCCCTATTATAAGTTGAGAGTATATTATGAGAGAGCTATTTGTATTTTTATATAAGTATCTTCTAATAATAATCTTAAGAGAAAATGTTTCTAATAATTTGAAAATAATTACTTAAATGGGTATTTTATAATTTATTTATAAAAGGTATGAAAATTTTATACTCATGATTTGGATTAGAGTAATTATTATAAAAGTTAAGTGGATTGTAAGTCATAATTTTAAGACTAAAATCAATTAAATATGATTTTTCAATCTTTGAGTTTAGACCTGTTTAAATAACGAATCATGGGATTTTTAAAGAAATTTTATCATAAAGCTTATTTAATTTTTTTGATAACACTTTTCTTATATCTTTTTTATAATATATAATTTAAAACCTCTTGAAAAAAATTTCCAGTCAAGAAATCTTTGCATAATATTATAAGAATATTCGAACAACATATTAGTTTATTTTAAAAATATATTTGAATACAAATGATATAAATTATACAATAAACATAGTTAAAGAGTTTATTATAGTAAATGCCTTCAATATCATTTATCTTAAAATTCCTTATATTTTTGAAACTCCTTATATTCGGAATTTGTGAAACTTGGTTTAATAAAATTATTTTTGGATATAATTTGATTTGAAGAATTTTCCATTTGAATTTGTAACATAGAATATGATATTATCAGATATCCCTCTAACTTTGTCGGAACCTTAAATAATACAGAAGAAGGATTCATGAAGAATGATAGCAATAACAAGACCTTTCGAAAGATTCGAAGGGATGCTTTTGCAAAATGTTGGATGATCAATGGACTTTTGAAGAGGTCGAAAGGGGACGAGGCTACCCTTCCACTTCAGTTAACCCTTTCGAACCAGTTGGTTCCGTGTGCATAAAGGAGTTTCATATGATTTAAAAGCACCTTTCAAAGATATCAAATAACAGGCTTTTGCACATGTATCTGACCTTTTGAAACGGATGGTTCTGCCATTATTTACCTTCTGCAGAAAACATTTGGCCAAAGCGACCCTTTCGAATGCATAAATTAGCTTTTCAAATCAGTTGAAACCTTCAAAGAATGTAAAGGAGATCTCGCATATGACCAATATTACTTCTTCAAACACTAGAAGATAGGGGTTTGCATTAATCAACGGGAATGCTTTCGGAAGCTACCTTCCACAACTAAGCCTTCTACAATGCTTCAAGTAATTCTAAGGCCCAAAAATACCCTTTCCACAATGTTGAAAGCCAACATCCTTTCCTATTTACACAACACATCAACAACAAGGTGAAGAATGCTTCTATACTTTTTGATGGAGCTGAAAGCACCAAAGTTCCATTCAAAAGCAGGGTGAAGAATGCTTCTATACTTTTCGATTGATGCGAAAGGGTCTAACCTGTGCCTATAAATAAGACCCTAGGGGTATTGTTTAGGGGATCTGAATTCGTTCATTTTATATTTTTTCATTTATTGAATTTGTAAACCTTAATTTCCTTATAATACTTAAGCTTCTTAAATTCATAAAAAATTATTAATGAAGCAAGTGCATGGTGTTTTCAAATATATGGAATCCAATTCAATGCTCATACATGGGTTCAACTATTGAGTACTTGCATCAAAGCTTATCTAAGAGATACCTTTTGAAGGAATAAAATCCTTCCGACACAGTTAAAACACTTAGACACCGTCAGATCATAACCTTAAATTACCTCAACCATTTCAGAAGGTGGTTTTGAAGGAGTATTATATTACTTCGGCTGATTCGAAAGATGGTTTCGAAGAGGTCATTCTCACTTTTAATCCTATTTTGGGGTATTGACAAGATTTCTTGTTGATATTTTGGCGCTAGAAGGAGGGCATGAACCTCCGACTTTGTTGAATTCCCAACCTTACTTTCCTTTATCCCTATTTCATTCCAAGTTAACCTTAGACCCTACACCATGATGCTTAGCAAAACCAAAAAAATCCGAGCAAGGATCTTCAAAACCACACTTGGTTTGGTCCTCTAATAAAATTGTTGAAGATTCAAGACTATATGAAGAACAAATGTAAAGATTAGAATCTTTAAGAGTTATTAAAAAGAAGAGAGATGAATCTTATGATCCAAACAATTAGAGCCTAAACCCATTCCATATTGACCCTCCACTCATCTTTGTTTAGGAGAAGCAAGATGTAAATTGTTCAAATGAAGAAGGCTATCCGATACTATGCAAAAGGGACTATTTCTGAAGATGGAATGATGGCTAATTAGTACACCTTTGCTCTAAAATGGCATCAAGCAATAAGTGGATCATTACCTACATATGAGCTTGGAAAGGTTCTAAGAAGGAAATTGGTCATTGAGAATGAAGTTCTCGAATATAGCAATAAAAAAGCAAGAAATCAACCTCAAAAGACAAGCTTCAAATCAAGACTCCCTAAAGAGTGCAACTTGACTACATCAATCAAGAACATCTACATATTAACAAGGGAAGAACTCAACTATTGACCATCTAAAAAGAAAAAGCCCAAATATAAAAGGAATATAGGAAGATCTTACTTCCATTACCATAGGATGAACAAACACGAAACCAGTCAATGCAAAGCTCTCGAAGGAATGATTATCAACTTTTCAGACAAGGCAAAATCAATATATTTGTAAAGCAATCCTAGTCGAATTCAATAAAGCATCTCTTTTCTAAGAAAAATCTACATAGTTAAGAGTAGAATTCTCCTAAAAACTTGGAAACTACCTTAAATGGTTATAAGCCTTTGTTTGCACTGAGTTGGCCAAGTTAAAGTGCCTCTTGGAGGGAGGTTAGAGTAAACCTTTATCCATGCCACGTTATGGTCAGGTTAAAGTATCTACAAGCCCTTGATCACACCACACTATGGCTAGATCAAGGCACACCTGATGGGGGGACGGAGTAACCCTTGAACGTGCCATGCTATGGCTAGGTCAACGCTTTGACCAGCCTTCAGTCCTGCCTATAAGTCCTAGTTGGAGCACCTCCTAGAGGGAGGATGGAGTAAGCCCTTGATCCACCATGCTATGGCCTGGTCAAGGCACCGAACAAGCCTTTAATCCCTCCTATAAAGCCCGGCTAGAGCGCCTCCTGGAGGGAGGTCGGGTAATTCCTTGGTTCCTGCTTGTGGATAAGCTAACCAAAGCACACTAGACAGTGACAGACTAAGACGTCCAAGCCCGAGATGTGGCACACAAAACAGCAGCAACATGCAAAATCTGAAGGATGGCACATGTCAAAAGAATCAAAAAGCAAAGAGGTGACATAATTTGAACAATCAACGTCCAAAGAGAGGAACAAATTTCTATTTTTCTACTACTTCTCAATGATACTTCTCAGGTTACTTTCATATGAATCTATGGCCTTTGGCTAATTTCTAGAAGATGGTTTCTAGACTTTACGAACTAGTACCCGAATCTGGGTTTCGGATCTCATGTTATTTCAAGTCTTTTGTTATGGACTTCTGGTCTTCTACTTTTCAGATAATAATTTCAGGATCTCTCTCAATACCCGAATTTGGGTCTCGGATCTGCACCTATTAACTTATGGACTTCACTTATCAAATTATTACACAAATCTAAGTTTTGGATCTTCTATTATTTCAAGAAGAAGATTTATGAACTTCTATTATTAATGCCAGATCCAATTTTTTTGACTTTTATTATTTCCGTAATCAGATTTCAGGTCTTCTATTAAATACAGCCAGAGCTGAGGTTTTGGACTTCTATAATTACCACCAAAGCTGGATATGGAGGCCTCTATTATTGCCAGATGATAATTTCCAATTCTCAATCATTCCCAATTGTGGACTTCTCATCACTTATTATCTAAAGATAATAATCTATTAATTTCCATTATTCCCGAAATTAGAATTCTTGAATTTCATTATTAGAGATTCTAATATTATCTCCAATAATGTTATGAGCAAGCTGCTGGATGTATTTTTGCATAAATTTCAAACTAACGATAAGAAATGTCGCCTACTTTATACTTTATAGGAAAACAAGATTGATGAGGAAGACCAAATGATTCAGCAAACACGAAAGAAACCGTAGTTAAAGCTATCAAAAAGCAAATTCAGAAACAACATTACGAGTACAGGAAAGGACAACAAACCAGGTGATATTTACATAATTTACATAATTTATGTAACGACCCGTAAATTTCAACTGTTTTAATAACGTAATTAGTTGAAATTTTGTGAAATTTTAAACGATAAAATTTTGAAATATAAATTTAATATTTGGAATACGTCTAGTTAAACATAGCAACTGGTAAATTTTCGTCCGAAAATATGAAAGTTTATTTCGCGCGTAAATTCACTTCAATTTAATCAGTTAAAAAGCGATGAAAATAAAATGTTTCTGAAACCTAAATATTTTTACATAGAAAAATTCTAAACCATCTTCTGAGCAAGATGTCAGTTCGTCGTTTTTCCAAATTCGGACATCTTTGGCTCCGTCGATCTTATTTTTCAGTGTTTTTCTCGCATTTTCCGCTAGTAGAAAATTTGAAATTTTAGAATTCAATCATACCACTGATATCCGTATACCGTTTTGACCGTCTCGTCGTGCTGATCTTCTTGATATATCAAATTGTCAAATTCGGAGCCCGCTGTACGTTGCACTTTGCGAAACGCCTTCCATATCGGTACCGGTGCCATGTTTTGGTTCTTCTGACTTTTTACTTTCCTTTAATTGATAACGCATCGGTACCCACTTCTTTTGTCTTCGATGTTCACGTGCATTTACTTCTAAAGAAGTAAATTTATATAACTTATATTTTGTTTAACTGTTAATTTTTGAAGTGTCATTTCCTCTTCTGCCTTTTTGTTTTTTTCAAATTCCTAGAATTCAACCGTTGCTATTCTTTCCATTCCAGCTATTCGTTCCTTGCTTTTTAAATTTTTTTTTTTTAAACAATACATGCTGTATGTTTTGCATGCATCTTTCACCTCCTACACACACATCTTCCTCTCTCCTTTTCATACCATTAGTTCCTAGCCACCATGAAACCCAAATGTTCAAAGCCTATTCCCTCTACATCTCTCTTTCCACCATCAAGGCCTACATCACCGAACTCCACCTCCCTTCGCTCGACAGTTCATTGGCCAAACCCATCTCCGTCCTCGCCCTCTCCCATTCAGCATCGCAACACATGCACGTTCTCAACCTCCACCCAAACAACAACCGAGCCTGTAACCGTAGCAGCCGAGCAACTAGCCTCAACCCCACCACAGCGACACCCCACCACCAATAGTCGCGCAACCACCCAGTCAGCCACCATCACCCCTCCGCCTCGCTGTACAACCTCGGCACTCAACATCTCCTTCCTCTGCAAATAGCCGAGCTCGCCTATACCTTAGCAGCCACCATGCTCAGATCTGTCACCGCATACATGAACCGGCCTCCGCCCACGTCATTACCGACCCATCACCTCCCACTTGCTATCGCCTCCCTCCATTGTTGTGTTGTCAAATCTCTGCACGACCCCTACCACTCCAGCCGAGTGCCCCTCGGCCAAACCCATTGCTTCGGCCTTCCACCTCCACCTTGCTTTGAATGGCCGAAGCATCCCTGTTGTTGTAGATAGGTAAGAAATATGGGTACAAGTTTTATACTATATATGTGTTTATAGAACTTTAGATTGATCTGCTGTAGTGTATATGATTTATAATAACATAAGCTTATATTCATATATGCTACATTTATTTTTAATGTATATACTATGTAAATTTTGTACGAATTTATATATAAAAGTTATGATAGTTTACTTTATGTTATATAAGCTGCTGTAGTTTTCTAATATGAAAGGGCTTCTATATATTATAATATACATTTGTATATTTAAGATTTTGTTCTATATGGGTGTATTATATATAAAGATTTTGGTTATATCGGCAGCTCATTGTTAGTTTGCATACTTGCCTGTTAGCTTACTGTAGCTTGCATGTTTTACCAGGTCCGTTATAATATATATTTAGTAGAAGAGATGGATTTTGGATTGTACGTATATATAGGAAGTCCATCTTTGTTATGTATTTTTTTATAGTTTACTAGCTTTAAGTATTGCTTATAGTTCGCAATTCGTATAGTATATATATACTAATTATAATATTAATTGAAATATGAGTATATACAATGATGTTAATTTAAGGTGTTATAAATTTATATAGATATATATATTTGACTTTAATATAGTATTCTAGTTTAAACAATGCTTTTATTTGTGAATTAGTTGGTTTTATTGGGATAATTGGTTTTAAAATACATATATCGATATGAATTTGGACTTTGAATATGTATTTTTGATTTGATTTTGTTTTGAGAAGAAAATATAATATATTTTATATTTCGTTTCAGTTTATATCACGCAGATTCTGATTTATTTCATCAATTTCTATTTATCAGCTTTGTTCGTCGTGCCTATTTGCTTCACTGAATCGTGTCCGTATAACGTAGTTTTGGAATTCGCGTTCGGATCCATAATTTGCTTCCATTTCCGTTCATATCTCTAGCCTCGAAAGGTGAGCAATCACTCACGATTAATGTTCTTTTATTTATTAAATCTGATTTCAATTGAAACGACAATTGAAATATGCTGCTGTTAGTTAATTACACTGTTATATATGCTATTACCTGTATCAGTTCACCTGTGACATCTGACACCATTTTCTGTTAATTATTTATGCGATGATAATATAGTTTGGCTGATAATTGATCGATTGTTGATGTTTATATTGGACGTTAAATTGTTAATGTTAAAATGATAAATGGTATGCAATTGAAATTGATATAGGATAGTTAAATGTTAAATTTGATTAAATGACATTTGTATAATATGACCCATTTAACTGTCAAAATTTATTGACACGTAGGATTTGTTTAATTACATCTTGAACCACTGAATGTATGTTGTTAAATTGATGATGGATGAAATTGTAATAGATGACAAGTGAAAACCGTAATGTAATAATCTTTAATCTACATGAAATGATAGTGTAGATTCTAGAAATAATTATATTAATTCGTACAAACAACAATGCGAATTAATACGATTATTTCGGGATTATTTGAATTGATTATTGGATTGATATTGGTTGTTGTTATTGCTTGTTTATTTACTTTGACACCATCCCAGTTATCACACTTCAAGTTTCCTTTGCTATGTTTTGATTTTGAACTGAATTGGAATCGGGTTGAAATGATAAATACCCAAATTGAACTTTGACCTAGGATAGGAAATTAAATAAAACCCGATTGGTCAATAATTAGATTTAAAAATAAAACGGAGATTTTATTTGAATAAATAATATGGTTTTGAAATGAAGTTGAAATTTGAATTTTAATGAAAGGAAAATGTTAATATTTAATAATATGAATCAAAATATTAAAAATGTAATTGATGAAAGAATGTTGTTTAATTTGAGAAATGATTTAATAATTAAGTTTGAAATTATAATTAAGTTTGAAATTATTAAACTTTGAAATGATTTAATGATTAAGTTAGAAATTATAATTAAGTTTGAAATTATTAAACTTTGAAATGATTTAATGATTAAGTTTGAAATTATAATTAAGTTTGGAATTATTAAATTTTGAAATTATTTAATAATTAAGTTTTGAATTATTTAATAATTAAATAAGATTGAATGATTTAATGATCAAACTGAATTGAATCCTTTAATAAGTAAAATTGAACTTTTGGATAAGTGAATTTGAACTTCGTTAATAAGTGAAATTGAGATTCTTTATTAATTAAGTTTTTGGAAAATTATTTAAAGTAAGTAAATAAATAATTGAAATTGAATTTCTTTAACAAGAAATGAAAATGTGATATTTTTGGAATTAATGTAAGACTTGTAATTGAAAGAATTGATTTGACGAATTTAGTTTAATTCAAAATTGTAAATTTTGATTTAATGAATTTGAACTTAAGAATTGATTTAATGAATTGGAAATTTAATAGAAATTGTTTTGAATAAAAGTAACTTAACGAATATTGAATGAAATCGATAAATGAGTTTAAATTGATTTGAATGGTAAATAAAATTTATTTAAATGATTTCGGAATGAAACTTATATACGAACTTGAATCAATATTTGAATTGTTTTAAAGGAGATTGAAATTGAATTTTAAGATTTTGAAATGATAATTTGGAAGTTTTGAAACGTAAATTATTGGAAATTGGTTTTGAAAGACAAATGAAATGTTGATTTACGAATTCTATTTGAAATTGAATTGATTTGGTTTTGAAATAAATAAACGACCAATCGGTGTAATAATTACGAAAGTTATTAAAGAGACCGGAATCGGTTATGGATATACTCTCTATCTAAACCGAAAACCACTTTAATAACTATACGCGGAGTGATGATCCAGAATAAAGTGGTTGGAATGATGTACGTGTTGACTGAAGAAAGAGAACGATAATGGATAGCCTTGACACTTGTGTCAAATTGGAAATGACTAAAACAGGAGCCGTGCCGGGCCAATGGAGGTCAGCTACCTCAAGTGGACACACTTCTTCGAACTACTCATTACTTGTTGTCGATTGGTGCACCCTTGATTTTGGGAGTGTTGTTTCACGGTGTTGCGGGCGCTGCGGCGTTGCGTTCTCACCAGTCTGGATCTGGCAAACGGTAGTATCACTACCTTGGGTATTGCCTCATGTGCCTTGTCATACTTGTATTCCGTATTCGCGACCACTACGAAATTGTTTTGTACCTTTAGTATATGGATTGCCCTCTGGTGACTTCCGGTTTTGGGGAAACTACGGTCTTGTATATGCTCTTGGGAATAAAATGTGTTAAGGGTGGAATGGGCCATGACTTAACACTATTTTGATATCTTATTATTACTGATAGACATTATCTACTTATCGTATACTACTACATAGTAGATAGTTTAACGGATCCTTAAAGGATGGTTATTCCAAACATCCTTTGAGTTACTTGTATTTCAATTGCTATTTCACTTGAGTTGGATTTATTAATATAAGAATGTTAATCCTGACTCGAGTGTTTTGTGTTTTTGCTTTACGCTCGGGTCAGACTGAGTGTACCAGTATTCGAGACTTACCTTTGGAGTTGGAGCTTTGCTTGGAGATCCAGCCATCTATTCTGCTTTCAGTATTCGATGATTCCAGTGATGCATTCTGATTTGTATCTGATGTATCGTGTTACTCTTCCGTTGTATCTGGTTTAACTCTGATGTATCGTATTACTCTTCTGCTGTAAACTCTGATGTATTTTATATATTCATATAGTAGCTTCATGAACTACTATCTCTTTTATTTCCGTTGCAAATATTACTCTGTGTCTGTGATCTGTGATTATATTTATTTACTGTATATGTTCAGTTTTGCCAAATTTAAATTAACAATGCGGTATTTTGAGCAATTCAACTCCGGCATGAGTATCTACCTATACACTTATAATGGATGCGAATGGTCCAAAATTCCGGGTCGTTACAATTTACATACTTTACAACATTATTTACAAGTCGTATTACACAGAATAAGCGTGTGTCTCAAAGATCTTGTACAACCTTGTCTAAATTCTCGGCATTTAAAGGATTAGCGATGTGGCGAATCACTATACAAAGAATTTCTTTGAGTTTCTTTTCCTTCTTCTTAATTTCATCAGCATTATCAATAGATTCAATACGAGTCTTCAAAGCACAATTGAAAGCGTTGTTAGCACCTTTAAGGGTCTTGTTTTGTCTTTCTAAATTGGCGATACGCTTTTGAAGAAGATATTTTTCATCTTCAAGCCTTTGGATTTTTGTTGCAGACTCATTGATGCGTTACTAGTACCTCACTTTCTGTTGATTGTAAAAATATCTCATTGTTTCAAATTTAACCTATCTACACCATTCACCTACCACCTTCTCGTCAAAACTGGGGGAGGTTTGTTGTAGTAGGGAATTTTTGAATATGTAAAAAACAAGACCTTGTCGATTTCACAACAGATGAGGTGATTGGAGAAGTTGGTAAATTGATATTCGAAATTTCGCCTCCTATGATAAATTCCAAGGATTTACATTGAGCTTGACTAGCTTTTAATTTCATCTCCAAATATCTTACCTTTGGAAAAGCTTAGACATCTCATGATCAAAGTCGATCGAAGGATTTGATTTAATTTGGCGTATCAATTGGGAAATTGTTTCATCTTATTCTTGATATCCACTTTGAGACTAGTTATTTAATCATTAAGGTCTCTAATAATTTCCTTTTGAAGCAAAAATTTCCTACGCTATTCCAACATTCAGTTTTACCTTGAAGTCGAGTGGACAAATGATCTTTAAATAGGCTTTTCTTTTCAAGATCCGCCACCAACCTATCTCTAATACTGGTGAAACGAGATAATAGATCTAGTGAGAGTAATGTGGTAGCTAACTGTAATTCTTATTTAAATAAACAAAAAACAAATTAATACCTAGAGAACAAATTTCTTTCATTGCAATGGTAGAGGTTATAACTTAAAAAGAAATAAAACAAAGGGTACATTATCAATGTTATAGTCAAATACTTGCTTTTCCCTAAGTCTGTAAACAACATTTTTAAATTTATTTAAAGAGTTAGCCGAAAGAGTGATGGTCGATTCAAAAGTGGTATTAAATCCTTCTGGGGTAATAACTGGACGACTTTTGCTATAATCTCATTCTCCGGTTGGAGGACTATCACAACCACAAATCAAATTTATATGATATGTACGAATTTCTTTAAGGAGCTTCCTTTCCTTCGCCTAGAAAATCAAAGCGAAGGCGGGGATGTTGCGTATAAATCTTCTGTAGATCTCAAAGAAAGCAATATCTAGCCAATCTTAAGGATTTCAAGAACGAGGCTTTTTCTGAGTAATCACTTCTTAATTTGACCTATTTGCCTAAGTAATCCCTGGTAAAAACGCTGCTTGAGAGACATTTACTCTGTAATAATGTAATAAAATATGACTATATAAAAGAAAACTAATGTAGAAAATTTATAGATCAATATAATTACATGATTACAAATTCTCATCTAGTTCGTACAAGATTGATTTTTGGAATAACTCAGAAACGAATTTATCTTTATAATATTTAAGTTTTTCTAGAGGCGATATGTGAGAAATTGAGTTGAGTCGTGGTAAATTTCAGCAAGCCGCAGGATGAGGATTAGATCCAAATTCATCTAAGTACCTCCTATGTAGATATCTAAGTAGACCCCCACGCAATCACCCAAGTATGAAAAACCTATAGTTGGATGTCTGCAATAAGCTTTATATAGGAAGTCTACTAGGATATCTCTGTCCTTGATCAACATCCAAAAGAGTGTTATCAATTCTTTGTTCTCTCCTAAGAGCTTGTTATAGCAAAGGCTCACCCTTTTCAATCGAGGAGCCGCTTCTTGATCTTTAAAAGATGCTAATACTGTAGCTCTTTTATTAAGCTTATAATACTTGTCTGAGAGTGCATTGTATTCTTTTAATTGTTTATCCAACACATTATACAAACTATTCATTTCTTCTTGTTTTCTTTCAAGCTTTGTTTTATAAAGATGAATGGATTTATTCCTTATCTGAAATGGAAAGATATTAGCTAATATTATCTTGGAAGTGAAAGCCATTTTGACAAAGAATTCTATATCTGAGAAACAGGGATTGAAGTTTGTATGGTCTACTTTTTCCGCTCTTGCTCTCCAATATCAATATCGATGTCCTTTTCATAAAGATCAAAGGGTTCAGGAAATTTAGTTTGACCCACTTCACGGACACTAGGATCAGAGGTGACTTTATTTGAAGCCCTGGAAGTATCTTCGCCACCCCCTCCGTGAGTGTCATCATGATCACCCCCATTACTGCCAAAACCCTGATCTCTATCATCATTGTCAAGGCTACCATGGTTATTATCATCGTCATTACCACCTTCTTCAACAGCGGCTTCATCATCCTCGTCGTCTCTTTCCTCATCTGAATCGGAATCTCCTTCTACATAAGGGACCTTGAAAGATAGAAGCTTTGAGGCATCAATTTCTTCTTTATGAGGGACCTCAATCCCTTGCTCTATTTCCTTGATTTTGTCTATGAATCTTTTAACCAACACGTGATTGAGTGAGGGAAAGCTTATCTTGGCACTTCTCTATATTATTAGAGTAAGCTAGCATTATTACATCTTCATAAGAATTTACGATGAAATCATTCAGAGAAGTGCTCAAAAATTGAGACACCGTTTGCTTAGCCTCGAAAATGGTTTTGATGGCCATGGTTGAAGAATTCATTTTCTTCTCCAGTTTCTTTTTGAAAAGTGTACATCTCTTCTTGAGAGAAACATGTTTAGTATTCATCCTGGCTTTTCCGTTCCCCAACTCTTTCAAAATCATTTTCAAAGCCAACACCTCATCGGCTAAGATTTGTTTAGCCTTCCTCTCCTTGAAAATTTTAGATTCCACTTGAACAAGAGAAGCTGTCAATCTTTCTTGTTCCCTCACTACGTTATCTTTAGCAACAGTTAGGGAAGTGATTTGGTTATTTAGAGTTAAGACTTCTTCTTTGAGCTTTGATGTCTCTGCAGAAGACTTTGAAATGTTTTCTTGGAGGAAGTGCCAGCTTTTGGAGATCTGAAAGGAAAAGTAAAACATGAATCGAGATTTAATATAAACTAGTAATAAGAAAATTAAGTAGTATGGAACATACCGGAAGTTGTTGTTCAATGAGAGATCGAAAATGACTTGTCGGATCGGGTACAGAGGAAGGCGGTTGGATAGAAGAGAATGAGGGAGAGTTCATAATTGATTGTACAACATTCTCAAAATCTAGGAGACATCAGTGATGGGGGTCTTAAGGGATTCAACTCCTAGGAGGGAGGTTAAGTGCCTAAATCCTTTTGCATCTGCTCAATGACACTAGGAGAATCAGACACAACTATATGAGACATAAAGTCATCTAAGGGAATCATTATGGGTTGGTCAGCAGTGGCATCAAGAGTAGGACCTTCTAGAGCTTTGCCCACATCAAAAAGTTCACCCTCTTTTGAAGGAAGAGAAGGCTAGACATTAGCAGTTTTAATTTTCTTGGAAGTATGACCTGCGAAGGTCACTTCGCTTAATTTTGTTTTAACAATCATTCTCAACCTAGCAATAGCTTGGGTCAGGGCTAAAAGCATTAGATTCAGAAGATGGAGGGAGTGGATCTCTTATGGTTAATTCAATCGAAGGAGCAGCTATTAAAACCAAAAAGCATAGGTTAGCAAAGAAATCTAAAGAGTAACACAATGGTAAGTTATAAACGGTACACTTAAGATTACTAGGTTGGTTCGGACAAATCGGAGACAAAGATGAAAAGTTTTTCGGGTCACCCAAGGATAAGAAGCGTTTGCTTTTGGAAGTATATTGAACAAGAGGACATTGTCCAAGAATCCTATAGCCTTCTGGAAGGAGAGAATATTTCTGAAGGTTACTGGGGGTCAGTAAGGTGAGCTTATTCCCAATGCTGTTTGAGGCAGCGGTTAACAACTTCACAATTCTCTTGCCTTCATCATCAAGATCCTTAGGAGCATGGCCTAGTAAGAAAACGTGATTCGGCAAAAGAAGATAACTTACTAGAAAAACAATGGTAATGATCTACTTACGAGGGGAAGAGAAAGCTCCAATAATACTTGAAAAGCATTTGATATAAAAGAATTGCGTCTCCCAATCCTTGAACTTGTTTACTCCCTTTGAAACTAACTTCTTGTGAGGGGTAGCCCTGAAAATTTGGCTGTTGAAATTGCTAAGCTTGACAAGACGCACCAATTAATTGAGAACTTCAGCACTTAGAGATGGAATGCTTGATTCTAAGGCCATGAGCTCCAAGGAGATGAGATATGTATATACATTGGGCGATAATTGAATAGAAGCTATGCCAAGGTGACTTAGAAAACTTGGAAAGAACTCAGGAAATGTAATAAAACCACCATGCCGAATGTGGATGGCGGTGCAAGCGAAATATCCCTTGGGAGGATTTTGTATGGTGTCATTGCCGCCAGGAGGAATAGCTTCAACTCCTGTAATTCTGAAGTCATTAACGATTGCATCTATTTTGTCCTAAGAGGATATAATGGAATGCCTTGAAACTGATTTAGTCTTCTTTGGGGAAGATTCTAGTTCTGAAACTATATCTTTTTCTGATTTCTCAGAAGCTCTTTTAAAGACATGACCTTGCTAGGTGAAATAATTTCATTAAAGTTATAATTCCTTTCACTATTAACGACTTTCAAAGGTGTCGAAAGCCTATTGCAATAGCTCAAATATCTACCGAATCATATGGTTCCATGCCTTCGAAAGGGGGTTGAAGTTAACTGGAATTATGAAATTCATTGAGCTTTCGATAATGTCGAAAGGGAGGATATAATACAGGCACCTGAACACACCCTTTGACAATGTCGAAAGCCCCTAAATTTTTTATTATTATTAATAAGTGCAGCTATCCACACAATACCAATTTGGATATATATATTATCGAAACACTACACCCTAATTAATTTTTAAAAAGAAATCGAAACAAAGTGGCATTAACACTAATGAAAGGGCATTAAGGCATTTCGACGATATCTATATTGGGAAGTGATGGTAGCTACATTCCAATTAACCTTTATAGGTTTCGAATGAGTTGAAATGATATAACAGAATCTTAGAAGTGTTAGCACTAAGTTGAAATAATGCAAACAAATGTGTAGAATACAATAGCCGATGATTTTTGTTTGATGATAATAAACATATATATATATATATTCATTTAAATGTATTTGTTGTTGTACTATTTCATTTTTTCACATAATTAAATAAATATTTGTTGAATAAAATAAATAACTCAGAATTCATATTGAAATAAATATTTTATTCAAACAAATATTTTATTACAAACTCAAATAGTACAAATTTGAGCTCTTACTACATTTACACATTATTCAAATACAATACAATGTCAATTACAACATAATTTTCAGTTTACAATTTTCACCTCACTGCATATTCACTCTCACTCGTATTTGATATTCAACTTCGTTTTAGCCTGTATCCAGCATCTGAAATATTTGCAAAATAAACACTGATGAAGTAAAATTGAAAAAGAAAATATTTTGCAGTACACAATAGTGTGTTTTTTGAAAATATTATTTACCTCGGTTATTTGGATTGTTCATCGTCATTTTCTTTTAATTCATCTTACACGAACAACTTGTGACATGCACAGTGTATCATTGTACATGCCACAAGGTCATGCACACTAATATACACTTATTTGTTAAAATTGCAGGAACAAGTGAGAACAAGGTCAAACCCAAGCTGAGGCTGTTTCAACACAGGTGCAATCCAAAATACAAAAAAAATTCAGTTCAGAATGCAATAAAGTTTCAGGCATGGTCAAGTGCAAATGAAAACAACATTTCAACCCAACATGTCAACAAGCTCCTAACAAGACTCAAATCAACAATATGCAAGCACATGAAAACAAGTCTGACCACAAAATGTACAAAGACACATGTATGTGTATATATATATATATATATACATACACATGTATCAGTTCAGAACTGAGGTGAACCAGACCAAAACCAAACCAGACCACCAATTAATACAAGTGCACTTAACACACCATACATATATACATGCATGTTCACACATATATACATGTATATATATAGTGGCAAAGCAATCAACAGAAGAGACTCCAAATACACACACACTAGCAGTTGTGACAATAAGGGATGCAACATGGACCAGTTCAAATACAAGTTCAGCCTTAGTCAACTTGAACATTGGAGCATGCAGCTCAACATATCAATGCAATAGGACTTCAGAACAAACAAAACAGAAAATGAACCAGACATGTACAAAGAACCGGTCATTGTCAATATGAAACCAGAGTACTTGAAAAATAAGCCAGTGCACATAAATCAGAGGAAACAACAAAGACATGTACAAAGTACTCATGCAATAAGACTTCAAAACGACCCAGACCCAATTAGACTCAATGCAACAAGGAACCAGACCACCGAATGGAACAAGGCACCAGATCACATGACAACAGTGCAGACTCAACGTGGTGAACCATATCAACATACCAACCAAACTCAAGTGAAACATTCAAACATGAATGCAAGGCATCATATATATCCAGACAAACACAGTCAGTTTCAACATATATATGAAATTCACTTTCAAGTGCAACAAGACATCAAATTGAATCAAGCAAGCAGTTTAAAATCAAGCTCTCTAAATCAAGTGTAGACTCAAAATGTATAAAGACTGGAGCACACATATATCAGTTCAAGTAGAAGACATCAAGTGCACCAGTTCTACACATGAGACAGAGCATAGGCACATCACATCGCACACATACATACATACATACATACATATATATATATATATGTATGTATGTATATGTATATACATGGAGATGATGCACATTCACAAACATAGTTTACATGTGTATATCAGTGAAGAAGTTTACATATTTACAGTAAATAATAGTAGCAATTCGAACCAGTCAAGGAGTAGAAAAATATTGCAGTGAAGTCAATCAGAGTAACACGAATTGAACAAATCAAAGTTCATCAAGTCCAGAAATTCAAAATGCCGAAGTCAATGGAGCAAAAAGAACGGAACTGACTCAAGCAATTCGAGTAGATTCAAATTCATCAACTATTGAACAAGTCAGTATCATCACCATTGTTCAAGCACAAATCAACGCAGATGATAAAATCAAGACAGATTCAAACAAATATTATACGAATGTAAATATAGGGTTTTTATCCCTATTTAACCCAATCTCATCAGCGGCAAATTAATCATCGAGTTCGAGCCCAAGCAAATCAACAGAGCAATCAAGTCGATCATAATTAAAATCGAAAAGGTGCAAAAAATCACATACCAATTTCTATCCATTCGAACTCAAAATTGGAGCAGCCGGGAGCAATCATAAATAAGGAAATCGGTTAACGAAGCAATTCAACGCAAAATCATAAATTCAATCGATAAATTTCAAGCGGCGACTTCATCGCAATAAAACCCTAATTTGTTAAGAGCAAAAGTAAAAGAGGATATCGGCCGAAGAGATTACAGTGAAAAGGGGAAACTTGTCTTCATTATAATATTATTTGGGTCGGCTTGTTATTTTGTATTGGGCTTAATTATTTAATTAGGGTTTTGTTTTTGTTTTAGCTTTTATTTTCATTTGTAATTTTTTCCTTTTAAATTGTGTAACTTTCTTATTGTGTAACTAGGTACAAACTACGGGGCATAGTTTGAGAATTCAAAACTCAGTGGCAGGGTTTTGAGCTTAGAGTTAGGTTAGTCAAGTTAGAGGGTGTCTTAAGTTTATGAGTGTTTGTAAGCGTTTAACTACTTAATTTCTAGTAGAAACCATGGGGGCATCATGTAGGCCGGGTTTTACCGAAGCTAGATAAATTTGTGTGTGATCTCTACTGCATTACTTTCTGTGTATATTTTTATTTCCGCATTAATTTTTAGTACACCATATTCACCCCCCTCTAGGGTGAAAATGATCCTATAATTAGTATCAGAGCTAGGAACAAAACTCATTTTTTTCTGTTAAAAAATTTGATTTTTTTTCAATGGCTTCTTTTAATAATGCTTTTGCTGAAGGTCATTCCATAGTTAGACCACCCAGTTTAATGGTGAATATGCTTATTGGAAAAATATAATGAATTTTTTTTTGAAAACCATAGATGCATGGAATATTGTTGAAACAGGATATAGGACACCAACAACAATGGTAGATAATCAAAAAGTTGAAAAACCTATGGATCAATGGACAGATCTTGAAAATAAATTGCAAATGCTAATGCTAAAGCTATGAATTCTATTATTTGTTCATTAGATCAAATTGAATTTAATCGTGTCTCACATTGTCTAACTGCGCAGGAAATTTGGCACACGCTTGAAGTGACTCATGAAGGAACCTCCCAGGTTAAAGAATCACGCCTTGCCATGCTTAGTAGCGAGTACGAGAACTTCACAATGGTAAAGGATGAAAGTGTCAAAGAAATGTATGAACGACTTTCTAACCTCGTATACAAATCAAAATCTCTAGGAAGGCCATGCATAGAGCTGGAAATAGTCCGAAAAATCCTCAGAATTTTCCATGAAATTTTGAAGCAAAAGTGATTGCAATTCAAGAATCAAATGATCTGAAACAGGTTAAAGTGGAAGAACTCATTGAAAATATCACCACTTATGAGCTAGAAATCAAATTCAAGGAAGAACGTGAAAGAGGAGATACACGTAAGAAATCAATAGCTCTCAAAGGAATAATAGAAAGTGAAGATGATAATGATGATGATGATGATGATGGAGCAGCTGAACTGGCACTGATAGTAAAAAGATTCAAAAGATGGAACCGAAAATATGGAAATCCTGCCCTAAATCAACAACTGAAGAACAGAATCGTCAAAGTTCTAGACAACTCAGAAGAGTAGGAGATCATTTGTCACAAGTGCAATAAACCTGGTCATATCAAGCCAAATTGTCCTCAAAATCAATTCAGAAAAGGAAAGAAACCTAAAAGGAGAAGTTTTGGAGTAACTTGGAAAGAAAGTGATGAAGATAATGATGAAAGCACCAGTAGTGAGAGTGAAAAAGAAAATCTGTGTCTTCGAGGAGAAATAAGTGACAGCGATGATGACGAGCCAAGCGAGGTATAAAAACTTACTCACTCGCAATTACTTATATATTTTCATGAAGTAAATTGTTTTTCTAAAGACTTAGGGAGAAGTACGCTTAAATTGACTTACGAAGAGATAGTTTGATAGAACTAAATAAGTAGCTTGATCAAATGGTTCAAAACTATAGAAATAAAAGCCTTAAGTGTGATAAGTGTCCATCATTAGAAGAGGAAAAAAAATTCAGAAACTAAAATTAAATCGCTTGAAAATGAAATTCTGATTTTGAAAGAAAGTGAAAATAATAGGAGAGAAAATTCTATTAAAAAGTGCACTCTGTTATTGAATGAAAACGGATCTCTCAAGTCACAAGTCCAACAATTGTCTACAACTTTAGGAAAATTCTCCAAAGGAGAAAGATCACTAAATATGCTATTAGGGAAACAGACTAATAATACTGTTAGACAAGGACTTGGGTATACTCAATCTAAAAAGGGTAGAAGTGAAACTAATCATGTCAACTCCAAGTGCACGATTTGTGAAAAAATTGGACAAAATCAAAACTATTGCTGGTATAGACCCAAACAAGCGAAAACCATATCAATTTGGGTTCTTAAAGGCATGGATGTAAAATCTCTTAAAATCAAACAAATCTGGGTGCCAAAAGGAACAAAAATAGACTGTTTTGGTTCTACACAAACTTGTTTTTCAAAATCGTTTGTCACTAACAATCATGGACCTATAAAAACTAATAGGTCATAAAAATATTTCCTCGTGTAGGTGTATTGGCAGGCTAAGGAACATCAAGAGTGGTACCGAGATTCTGGCTGTTCCAGGCATATGATGGGCGACAAATCAAAGTTCCTTAGCCTAGAGAAATACAAAGGTGGCAGAGTCACAATGAGCAACAACGATGTATTATATGTTGAAAATCTGCACCATAATTCGATTTCAATCAACCGATAAGAGGAAAAATGGTAAGAGATATTGTTTCGTATTGGTTGATGATTACTCTATACACGTGGGTATACTTCTTTATCATACTGCTTCTAGACTAAACATTATGTTCTTTGTTTGCTTATGTGCACAGTTTCAATTAAATCTAAAAGAATCTCATTTAAAAGTTGTAAAAAGGATTATAAGGTATTTGTTGCACACCTTACAGTTTGGTCTATGGTATTTAACTAATGATAACTTTGAGTTAAAGGGGAATTCAGATGCAGATTATGCTGGTAATCTAGTTGATAGAAAAAGTACTAGTGGAACGTGTTTTATGTAGGACATTCGTTAGTTGCATCACATTTCCAAAGAAAATATCTGCATAAATTTCATTTCGACTAATTTTCAATTGACAAACATTTTTACAAAACCCCTTCCATAAATTTTTTTTGACTGCATCTCAGTTTAGGAATTTAGAAATTTGATTTTATATTTCTGGTTTGATCTTAAATGCCTACATTAACTACTCTGATTCCTTATTGATCATCGAAATGATGAATAGTGGCTGAAAAAAATGATGATTGTTGATATTAATCATACATTATGACTTGAGATAGTATATTTAGTAAATTTCTTTAAAAATTTAAACAAAAATTGTTATAACTATGGTTGGTAAAAATTCCATGACCATCTCTATTCGTACAATATATCTACGACAATCACTCATCAAAATCCAATATTGTATGTCAAAATGTGGAATTTAAACAGGAAATTATTCATTTTTTTAATTAATTAGCAATAAAATCATCCAAAAGTACTCACTCTCATTTAAAAGTCCTCACGGTTATGCATGGGTGAACTACTTGGAATCTTTGATTATGTGCTTTCATGCTCATTTAAAAGTACTCACGGTTATGCATGTATGGAACACATATCAAAATTGATTATTAAATAGGCAAGTTGATTCTAATCCCATTTAAAAGTCCTTACGGTTATGTGTGGTTAGAAGATGCTTGGAAATTTTTTTTAATAAAATAAGCAATACTACTAATCTCATTTAAAAGTCCTAACAGTTATGCACGGTTAGTAAGTATTCAAATTCCTATCATAAATATACCACAAATGGACACGACTATATGGTTTTTTATGCCGACATCACCCCTATCACTTTAAAGTGGAATATGCGCCTAACAGGGTATTTATGATTTTTATTAATTTTTTTTAAAGTTTAATATTTATACTCGATTAGGTATTAATGTTGTATTAATGTTTATCACTTTATCACTCTTATCTAACACTATTACTCTTTTGCTGATAATAAAAGGGGGAGAGAAGTTAAGATTTTGGCAAATAAGTTCAAAATTTTATTTCCATATTCCCATCCAGGTTCATTCATTGCAATAGTTTTTATTTTCATATTTTTTATTATTTTCATGCATATGTGAAGGGGAGCTTTGTTTTAGGGGGAGCTAATGGAATTCATCAAGACCAAATACATTTAATAGAGTCAAAATCTTAATATATGTTTGTTATCATCAAAAGGGGGAGATTGTAGAATACAATAGCCTATGATTTTTGTTTGATGATATAAACATATATATATATATTCGTTTAAATGTATTTGTTGTTGTACTATTTCATTTTTTCACATAATTAAATAAATATTTGTTGAATAAAATAAATAACCCAGAATTCATATTCAACAAATATTTTATTCAAACAAATATTTTATTCAAATAAATATTTTATTACAAATTCGAATAGTACAAATTTGAGCTCTCACTACATTTACACATTTTTCAATTACAACGCAATGTCAATTACAACACAATTTTCAGTTTACAATTTTCACCTCACAACATATTCACTCTCACTCATATTTGATCTTTAACTCGGTTCCAACCTGTATTCAGTATCTGAACTATCTGCAAAATAAACACTGACGCAATAAAATTGAAAAAGAAAATATTTTGCAGTACACAATAAAGTGTATGTTTTGAAAATATTATTTGCCTCGGTTATTTGGGTTGTTCGTCATCGTTTTCTTTTAATTCATCTTACACGAATAACTTGTGACATGCACAGTGTATCACTGTACATGCCCCAAGGTCGTGCACACCGATATACACTTGCTTGTTAAAATTGCAGGAACAAGTGAGCACAAGATCAAACCCAAGCAGAGGCTGGATTCAACACAGGTGCAATCCAAAATACAAAACGAAATTCAGTTCAGAATGCAACAAAGTTTCAGGCATGGTCAAGTCCAAATGAAAACCACATTTCAACCCAACATGTCAACAAGCTCCTATCAAGACTTAAATCAACAATATGCAAGCACATGAAAACAAGTTTGACCACAAAATGTACAAAGACACATGTATGTATATATATACATACACATGTATCAGTTCAGAACTGAGGTGAACCTGACCAAAACCAAACCAGACCACCAATTAATACAAGTGCACTTAACACACCATACATATATACATGCATGTTCACACATATATACATGTATATATATAGTGGCAAAGCAATCAACAGAAGAGACTCCAAATACACACACACTAGCAGTTGTGACAACAAGGGATGCAACATGGACCAGTTCAAATACAAGTTCAGCCTTAGTCAACTTGAACATTGGAGCATGCAGCTCAACATATCAATGCAACAGGACTTCAGAACAAAACAAAACAGAAAATGAACCAAACATGTACAAAGAACCAGTCATCGTCAACATGAAACCATAGTACTTGAAAAACAAGCCAGCGCACATGAATCAGAGGAAACAATAAAGACATGTACAAAGTTCTCATGCAACAAGACTTCAAAACGACCCAGACCAAAATTGGACTCAATGCAATAAGGAACCAGACCACCAAATGGAACAAGGCACCATATCACATGACAACAGTGCAGACTCAAAGTGGTGAACCAGATCAACATACCAACCAGACTCAAGCTAAACATTCAAACATGAAGAATCATCATGAATGTAAGGCATCATATAAATATTGACAAACACAGTCGGTTTCAACATATATATGAAATTCACTTTCAAATGCAACAAGACATCAAACCGAATCAAGCAAGCAGTTCAAAATCAAGCTCTCTAAATCAAGTGCAGACTCAAAATGTATAAAGACTGGAGCACACATATATCAGTTCAAGTAGAAGACATCAAGTGCACCAGTTCTACACATGAGACAGAGCATAGGCACATCATATCACACACATATATACTTACATACATACATACATACATACATACATACATACATATATATATATACATGGAGATGACACACATTCGCAAACATAGTTTACATGTGTATATCAGTGAAGCGGTTTACATATTTACAGTAAATAACAGTAGCAGTTCGAACCGGTCAAGGAGTAGAAAAATATTGTAGTGAAGTCAATCAGAGTAACACGAATTGAACAAATCAAAATTCGTCAAGTCCAAAAATTCAAAATGCCGAAGTCAAAGGAGCAAAAAGAATGGAACTGACTCAAGCAATTCAAGCAGATTCAAATTCATTAACTATTGAACAAGTCAGTATCATCACCATCGTTCAAGCATAAATCAACGCAGATGATAAAATCAAGACAGATTCAAACAAAAATTATATGAATGAAAATATAGGGTTTTTATCCCTATTTAACCCAATCTCATCATCGACAAATTAATCATCGAGTTCGAGCCCATGCAAATCAACAGAGCAATGAAGTCGATCATAATTAAAATCGAAAAGGGGCAAAAAATCATATACCAAATTCTATCTGTTCGAACTTGAAATTGGAGCAGCCGGGAGCAATCATAAACAAATAAATCAATTGACGAAGCAATTCAACGCAAAATTATAACTTCAATCGATAAATTTCAAGCAACGGCTTCATCGTAGCAAAACCCTAATTTGTTAAGAGCAAAAGTAAAAGAGGATATCGGCCGAAGAGATTACAATGAAAAGGGGAAACTTGTCTTCATTATAATATTATTTGGGTCGGCTTTGTTATTTTGTATTGGGCTTAATTTTTTAATTAGGGTTTTGTTTTTGTTTTAGCTTTTATTTTCATTTGTAATCTTTTCCTATTAAATTGTGTAACTTTCTAGTTGTGTAACTAGGTACAAACTACGGAACGTAGTTTGAGAATTCGCAACTCAGTGGCTGAGTTGTGGCAGGGTTTTGAGCTTAGAGTTAGGTTAGTCAAGTTAGCGGGTGTCGCAAGTTTACGAGTGTTTGTAAGCGTCTGACTACTTAATTTCTAGTAAAAACCTTGGGGGCAGCACGTAGGCAGGTTTTTGCCGAAGCTGGGTAAATTTGTGTGTGATCTCTACTACATTACCTTCTGTGTTTATTTTTATATCCGAATTAATTTTAAGTACACCCTATTCACCCCCTCCCCCCCTCTAGAGTAAAAATGATCCTACAAAATGTGGTTGTTTAAGTGTTGATGGTTCGACTAATTCAAAAGGCGGATTAAAGGTTTCGATAGTAATAAAAAGTGTATCACTCTCAATCCAATTAACAACATGAGATGCAAATTTCTAACTTTTAATATCTTCCAAAGTAAATTAAAATTGAGCATAATTGGGGTCGATCTTGAATCTGCATACAACAACGGCAAATAGCCCCAAATTTGACAAATTCAAGTTCGAATCCTAAATTGATACTATAGATCAATCGAAACGAGCATAAAAAATGAATCTAAAAATCATTTTATACGAACGATAAACTTAAATCATTTTCAAAATTTAAGACAACAAGCAAATTCAAGCCCTAAGAATTTGAAATTGGAATTAAACGCAAAAAGTCGATTCGTAATATAGAATAATAAATGCTTACCTTAAATCTAAACTTGCATCTCCTAAAATTAAGAATTTAAGAAGAGGTTGAAACTTTTGATTCTTGCTTCAAGATTTTAATCGCAGGTAAATGAAAAGGGGGAAGAAGGAAGCGTGATTCATAAGCAAAGCAAACACATGGAAAGCCATTCGATCAGATTTAAATGAACGGCCAAGATTCATTTGAAAATATCAAAAGGCGGGAAAATTTTATGTTGAAATAATGATGGATGTCGAAACAGTTGACTTGAAAAGTCAAGAGCATCCCTTCGCTGGGGGGCGGGGGGCGCAAATGTTATCATCATAAATCCCTCCAACTTTGTTGAAACCTTAAAGAATACAGAAGAAGGATTCATGAAGAATGATAGCAATGGCAAGACCTTTCAAAAGAGTCGATTTTTGGCTTTGGTCATGTAATGTTCTAATTTATATTTATATGGGTAAAATAACATGTTATGTATATATTTTGGTTTTTAAAACATTTTGAGAGTGTAATTGACATTTTCCAGTGTCAGTTGTACTTTTGTTTACAATTTCTATTTTCCAGTTTCAATTAATTTAAAGAAGTTCTTTATTTATTAGTCTATTTTCTCAAGATCTTATTTTATTCTCATTCCCACTTTATTTTGTTCCTCATTTATTTTATTTATTTGACCTTTTATTTATTTTAAAGTGAAGTAGAAATTTTTCTAGAGTCAATGGTATCTTATTTGTAATTGTCATGTCCTGTTTCCAATTTTTAAACAATTTCTTTAGTTATTTTTCTATTTTCTCTAAATTTAATTATTTACTTCACTTTGAATATGTTTAAAAAATTATTTTATTTCAAAATTTTGCTTTAGAATATTTTTAAAATGGAGTAGATATTTTTCCAAATCCAATGATGATTTATTTGTAATTTTTGAACCCTGTTTTGAATTTTAAGCAATTTCTTTAAATTCTTTTTCCATTTTCTTTAAAATTAATTATTTACTTTTATTTTATATTACTTTGTTTCGGTTTTTTAAGTCAAATTAATGATTTTATTTTATTTTTATTTGTATTAAAGAAAAAGAAGTATGAAGAGTTTAAAGAGTTTTAAGCTAAGTCCTTTCATTTCCAAAGACTTTTCATTTGCCCGCCTATTCCTTTTCTCTTTTTGGTTGTACATCCTAAGTGTTTTAGCCATGTATTCATTTTGTTTTTAACGTGAATACTTTAGTTCCTTATTTCATTTTATGGCTAAGAAGTTTTGGGTAATGGCCTCCTCTTTCCTTCTACTTTTCTTCCTTTTCTTATTGTTTTTTTCCAATGTTTTGCCTTGGATTCTCTTGCTCTGCTCGGCCTAACACCTCCACCATCTCCTCCACCGACCATCACCACTTCTTCCCCACCTAATCCATGGCCATACCAGCCCACTCCTCTGACCTGAAGGTGCCATGGCTTCCCCTTGATCAAAACTTCACAAAAATATTGAAAAAAACACCTTGAAACCTTGACTAGTCGACCTTATGATCACCTCCCCTTCATTGTTTGCCACGGCCACCTCCTTAGACTCCACCACCACCACTTGTACACCACCTGAACATCCCCCTCTACTCTGACTAGACCTGTAGCAAGTCATGGCCGAGCCTATGACCTTGTAGACCGAGCCAAAGATGAACCAAAACTCCACCATATTGCATAAAACTCTTCACATGCCTATGTTGTAACTTCCCTATCATCTCTATCTTGTAGTCGTGCATCCCTTAGTCCAAACCAGACCCAAACCATGATCAAACCTGAGCCAAAGCATGTCCAAACCTGAACCAAAACATCCCCTAGGCTATGCAAGCATATGTAGAAAACATGGCAAAAGTTTGTGTGTTCGATTTGCTTTTCATTTCAAAGTTATTCAAATTCAATGTTGTATTGAATTTTGATATATCTTGGTTTTGTTTTAGGTTGTAACACATGTTCCTTAACTTGGTTCTCTTCCACTTGAATCCATCGTTGTGTCATCGTGCTTTCTGGTATCCGTTTGTATCATTTGAATTGATGACTCCAGCACAAAAGGTGAGTAAATCTCACCTGACATTTATACTTATGCAAATGTGAATTGACAACAATTGAATGTGTAGACTATTTTATATGATGTTATAACTACCTATGATTATTAATTATATGATGTTAAACCTGTTATTTTACCTGTCATATTATCTGTTACTGTTATTTATTGTTAAACTGTTCATTTATACCTGTTTATCACATTGCAAGTTCCCTGTAGATTAGATTCACTATGGGTTGAAATGATACATACCCGAACGGACTTTAGAATATGGAAAAATCGTTATGGGCTGAAATGATAGGCCTGAACAGTTTTTATTTATTTTATTTTAACTTGGGATTGCGGGTTTGAAATGATAGAACCCATATTTTTGCTTTTTAAACTGCGGATTGAAATGATACATATCTGTATCACTTGACCTAGGTTAGAAAACTATATACAGGCCTGTGGTTATTTTTATAAAGTATTTTGAATATTTTAAAATTTTTTTAAAGTGTAAAATTATGAAAATTTTATTTAAATTGGATTTTTAATATTTAAATAAAGAAATTTGGATTTTTTTCTAGAAGTTAAAAATGTAATTTAAATGAATGGTAAAAGTGAATTTTTGAAATATAACTTAAGTTTGGAAATGTGGAATTTTGGTTTTAAAATGATATTTAAGTTATATAAATAAAATGGAAATTTAATTATATTTGAAAAATGGTAAATATGATAGTTTGATTTAAATTTGAATTAAATGATTTAATGAAGTATTATTGATTTTTCTATGAATTGAAATGGTTAAATAAATGAATTCTTAAAAGTGTAATCTGAAATATAACTTGACTTGGAAATGTGATATTTGGTTTTAAAATAAAGGATTAAGTAAATTAAATAAATTGGAAATTTTGTTTAATTTCTAAAATGGTAATTTAAAAATGTAAGTGTTAATAAATTGTCAAATGTAAAAATGGGAAAATTGTACACTTGAATGTGTTAAGTGAAATTATTGAAAATTTGGATTTTATTGTAACAGTTTACTTTATAAAAATCATAAATTAAAAGAGTATTGTTAATGAACATTTTTGAATGTTAAAAATATGATTTTTATAATGTTTAAATGGTTTAAATTAAAGTTTATTATTTGCTGGAAATAGACAAAATCTGGAAAATACTTTTAATAGCATTCAGAAATGCTATGGTTCTGAATTGCACTAAAATTTGAATAAAAGAGCTATTACAGCATTTTTGAAATGTTGTAGTTCCTGTAGTTGAACTAAATAAGCTAAAACTTGACTCGGGTCTATTACAGCAGTTCTGTAATTGCTGTAGTGGTCTGCTGTCTTTGCTGAATAAGTTTAAAACCCTTATTTTGAAACCTGAGATTTAACAGCAGTTTTAAAATGTTGTCTTTGCTGTTTTAAACTAAATTTCAACTAAACTGAGATTTAACAGCAGTTTTAAAATGCTGTCTTTGCTGAATAAAAATGTTTTCAAGTATAACTTATAACAGCTTTTTTCTGAATGCTGTGAAAGGATGAAATTTTCAATGTTTTTGGTTTTTAACTTAGTAAATGAACTCAGAATAGTTTAAAACTTTGGGAATTGAATACTTGATTTGAAAGTGTAATAATTACACTTTTAAATGATTTAGATGAATTATTTTGATTAATATATAAACTATTTAAAAGGTGACTTGAAATGATAATAAATGAATGATATCTTTGAATTTAAAAGGTATTTAAAGTTGAATATTTGGATTTGAACTCAAATGATGATTTGATAATGAAGTTTTGAAAAGATATGATATTTTGATATATTAAATGATTTGAAATGAAGTTTTTGAAAGATATGATGTTTTGATATATTAAAAGGATTTGAAATGAAGTTTTGGAAAGATATGATATTTTGATATATTGAAATGATTTGAAATGAAGTTTTGAAATGATATGATATTTTAAATATATTGAAATGGTTTGGAATTGATTTAATATTTTTTTTGATAAAGATTTGGATTTGAAATGATATTCTATTTTGAAGTATAAATTGTTTTAAATTTATAACCACGGGTTATAATAACGATTGGTTGTTAAAGAGACCGGGATCAGATATGGACATACTCCCTATCGATACCGAAAACCACTTTGACAACTGTGTACGCGGTGGAGTTTCCAGAATGAAGTAGGATGGTGACAACAATCCTAAGGTATATACGTGGACCCAACTCCCGTGAGTTGGCATAAGGTGGCTAAAACAGGAGCGATCTCGGACCAGTGAGGTAGCACCTCTTATCGGACACACTTCTTCGATATAATTCAATTACTTTGTGATTGTTTGGGTGCACCCCTTGATTTGGGAGTGTTGTTTGAGGTGGAGCGATAGTGGCTGCTATGCGTTTCCATCAGTCCGTGTGCGTAATTGGTATATCTACCCTAGCATTGCCTTGTGTGCCGTGTCACCTACCATAGCGAGCTTTACTACGAGTTTCTATTTGTGTCGTACCTATGGAGTATCTTCTCATAGCCTTGCGAGGTATGCATGTACTGTATAGACTATTGGCACTATTACATGTTAGGGTGAGTTCAGATTAAATGTAAAGCCCTAATGCTATTTTAAAGTATGTTTATTTTATGATTAGACATTTTTATAATAGCAAAAATTACTACATAGTAGATAGTTTAACGGATCCTTAAAGAATGGGCGATCCCAAGCATTCTTTAAGTTACTTGTACCTTTATTACAGTTCACTTGAGTTGGTTTACATTGTATAAGTATGTATGTCCTGACTCCAGTGTTTGTATTTTTATTTACGCTCGGGTCAGCCTGAGTATTCACAGATTTGGATTCCACTTTCTGGAGATCGGAATCGCTGGAGATTATCTGCTTATCTAGTTTTATCTATCTCAGTTCTGTTGTTCTATTCAGCTTACTTGGTTAGCATATTGAGACTTTTGTTGTACTTTATTTCTTCTGTTGTATCTTATTTAACTTTGATATATTTACATAGTAGCTTCATGAACTACTATTTCTTTTACTTCTGCTGAACTTCTTACTCCGTGTCTGTGATCTGTGATTATTTATTTACTGTATATTCTGTGATTTGCCAAATTTTATTTACAACGCGGTATTTTGAGCAATTCAAGTCCGACATGTGCGGATGCGAATGGTTGAAAATATCGGGTCATTACAGCAATGGACTTTCAAAGAGGTTGAAAGGGGATGAGGCTACCCTTCCGCTTCAGTTAACTCCTTTCAAAACAGTTGGTTCCTCATGCATAAAGGAGTTTTTATGAGTTAAAAGCACCTTTTGAAGGTATCGAATAATAGGCTTCCGCACATGTATCCGACCTTTTGAAATGGATGGTTCCACCATTGTTTAAGTTACAATTATTAACAGCTTCGATCTTATCTGGATCGACTGACAATCTTTCTCTAAAATCACGTGACCAGGAAACTTGACCTCCTTTCAAAAATAACACTTGGAAAACGTCGCCTTCTGCTGATGTTACCTCAGCTTCTCAAGCACTACTCTAAGATGATTCTCATGCTCTCTTTCATCCTTAGAGTATACTAAAATGTCATCTATAAACACCAACATGAACCCATCTAAATACTCTCGGAAGACTCGGTTCATCAAATCCACGAAGAAAGCAGGTGCATTCATTAACCCGAATGGATACTAACACTCGTACGAACCATACCTAGTTCGAAATGCCGTCAATGGAATACTGCCTTCTGCCACACTTAACTGATGGAAACCTGTAGCCAAATCCAACTGGGAAAACACTCTGGCTCCACATAACTGATCAAATAGGTAATCTATTCTCGACAAAGGATACTTATTCTATATCACCCTCTCGTTCAACTTACGATAGTCGATACACATCCTTAACGACCCATCTGGTTTCTACACGAACACCGCGGCCGCTCCCCAAGACGAACTGGTTGGTTTAATAAAATTCCTTCCTTCTAGATCCACTAGATGCACCTTCAATTCCTTTATCTCTGTCGATGTCATCCTACTAGGTGGTCTACTCATAGGTTCAGCTCCTGGCATAAGAGCTATCCGAAACTCAACAGCTCATTTTGGTGGTAGTCCTATAACTGGCCCAAAAACATCCGCAAACTCTCTTTCTACACGAACCTGACTTCACTCTTCTACTTCCATAACACTTAACAAAGCACAACTACTCCAATCAGAATACTCCACTGAGAACATAATTCAGTTATGATTATCAGGGTGTCTTAGTGATATCTCCCTATCTTGGCAAAATATTCTAGCCTCATACTTACCCAACCAATCCATACCCAAAATGATTCCCAAATATATGAAATCAGAAACATACAGACTGCATGCAAACTTATGACCTAGTAATTCTAGTTCTAACTGGTCACATCTCATCCCCAGAGTTGCATATCCTCCTATCAGATTCGCAACCCTTAAGGAAATAACTAGGTATGTGGGTTCTAATCATAGCCTATCAACCAAATTCTGAGATATAAATGAATGTAATGCACCGGTATCAAATAGTACCCTAACTGGTATACAATGAATCAAAAGTGTACCTTCCATCACAATCTTCCCTTTTTCAGCTGCAATTGGCCTAGCAGATGATGGTCCAACAGCAAAAACCTTTCCCTTATCCATCGTGACTGTTTCTGGACACTGATTCTTATAATGCCAAACTTGGTCACAGTTGAAGCACTTCACGTTCTTCTTTTCTGCAGCCTTCTTTCCTTTGCCTGACCGACACTCATGAGCATAATGACCTTTATTATCACACTTGAAACAAACTAAATCAGCCTTTGCCTTCTTGGCAGCCACTCCTGGTCTCCCTTCTTCTTAAATAACTTTCTCTTCTTTCCCTGAGAACTCTGGGTTTCAATCAGCTTTTCTCCCGCACAAATAGCAAGCATCTCCTCATGTCAGATTGTCATCTTCACAACTACATTACAAGGATCACAGATATGTGTTAGGGTTGTCCTGGCAATCTCAGTTCTCAACCCTCGAATAAACCTCTCATTCTTCCTGAGGACGGTGTCTATAGTAGCATACCTATATCGGGACAACTCCTTAAACTTAGTACCGTAGTTCACCAAGTAGATTATGTTGACATCTATTAGGTAGAATAAAAACCCACTCTATAATTATAATAACTTAGACATGTATTTAGCAGAACAAATTCCTATCTGTTATTTCAGTAACTTGGACATTTACTTATATAATTGATTGTTATTGGTTGATTCCCTTATACATATCTATTGTTATGTAAATACCGATGTTATAACTTGGATAAGTTAAACTGAATTAAACAAACCATTATGGTCACTAAGCCTCTGTCTTGTTTTGTGAATACAAATATTTCATTTTATTGTTTTGGTAATGGTTTCGAGTTAAGTAATGATTTTATTAGAGGTGTTCTTGAAGTTAATAGAATACATTTAAAATCATTGTTTTGTTAACATGGTTTAAACAAAATTTAATGAAGGATATGTTTAAATGATAACTTTTTGTCGAAGTTGTATTAAATATTCGTTTTGTTTATCAAAAGGACTTTATTAAATGAGTTTATTAAAGGATTTTTGTTTTAAATAAGGAATATTTCTAAGAAAGTCCTATAAATGATTTTTGTAACAACCCAAAATGTTTGTCATTGAATTTTAAATATCGGATTAATTTTAAATATTTAAGTAATTGAATTTTGGAATTTAAGAACTTATAGATTATTTAAGATATTTGAATTGTGAATTGAATATTAATTAAATGGATTTTATTGCCTTATTTAGCTCTTTTAATTGATAAATGGTAGCGGTGAACTAATTTTGTAAATTGATTTACAATAGTAAATGGTTCAAATATAATAAATAATAAGAAAATCAAATTGTAATTAAATGACTTGATTTTTGATGACATGTTTCTAATTTAATTTATAGGATTTTTCTTTAATTTTTAATCTAAAAAATAGTTTAAATTCCCGTTTGACGCATTTTGCGGCATACTTTGGTATTTGAAACTTCCTACAAGAGGATAATCTGTCTAATTTATTGTTGTTTTGTGATCATGTCACATTGATATGTGCAATCGTATTTTTATTTTAGTCGTTCGCGGCTCGTACGCGAGCGGGATATTGGGTAGCGAATTACCCCAAACTAATTTTTTCAAAACAAAATAAAACACGTATCCTTGTTGTGCAAACAAGTTTTAAAAACACCATCGATTTGTTTTTTAATTTTGTTATAAAATGGAACATGTAAACACTCAACAATGGAAAACGAATTGTCTTCAGTTTTTTATTTCTTGGTTCATTTTCATTTTTAGCAGGCAATGTTAATGGCCCCAACTCATAAAATCGAAACCAAGAAATCTACTTAACGAAAAATACCCAAGATAATTTCATTTTTTTCATCGATGAGATCTACCAATCTATGCCCATACATTAGCGTGCAATGTCGATTTTAATAACTCAACAATTTGGGGGCATAACGGTCAATAGCTTAGGGTTTTAGATTTGGAAAGTTTTTGGCATCGATTAGCGAATATGAGGCTAGCGTTGAGTTCATGATGTGAAGGAGCATCGATAGCTATGTTTTGGTAAATGCGGTTGCTATAGGTAGAATGTGACATTTGCGTTCACCCAGGAAGGCTGTCAGGTCTCTTTCGACAAGGGGAAGCCGAGCTTTGATTTAAGGGTCGGGATGGTGGCTCGTGAGATGTGGAGTGCAATGGAGTTGGTTTGACGCATTTTCATGGAGAATTGAGAGTGAGAGAGAGAGAGAAGGAGAGAGGGGATCACATGTTAGGTTAGTGTGCATATCAGTGCACGTTTGGGAGAGGGAGGAAGTATTTGTTTTGGGGGAAGAAAGGTTTTGAACTTATAAGGGTAATTAGTTTGATAGTTGAATAATTAGTTAATTTAATTAATTGGAATCCTTATAAATTAAATATCTTCTCCATATGAGGTCGGATTCGAACTTCGTCTTTTGTGTTGCACTCGTGGCGGCAAATGCTACGCAAAGAAGTTGGATTTGGAGTAAGTGAAAATTTGGACTAAATCGAACGTCCGTTCGATTTTAGTTCAAACCGAAACGCTTCAGCAATAACATGAACTTCTATGAATTTACTCACCTTTAATTTGGCTTTACATTATCTATGATGCTATAAATTTATTATTGAATACTTAGTTGATAGTTTAGATATTGTTGTTGTTTAATTGATTGTTTGGTTGAAAATCTTGTTTTGGAAAACATATAATATATTAACTTAATTGTTGTGAACCCATATAATTATATATATTGTCCGTAACCATTGTTTGGTAGTGAATATTTATAGAGAGACCCTAAGGGGGTTTCTCGCCAATAATTATTACTTATTTCTTTATACTGCTTATAATGATGTTTAGTTGAAATTAATCGTGATATTCTATTTAAATTGTTTAAGTGTGGTTATAGCAATTTTCACTATATCATCAATTATTGAATATCATCTCCTAAACCCACGGTCTGATTTGCCTTGAGCTTGTAGTTTCACAAAATAGATATTTAAATTCATTAATCATTTTGATTAATGATATTTAAATAATAAATCATTTTAAATAATGAGGTTTAAAATTTATCATATCATTTTAACTAATGATGTTTGGATTTAATTAATCCATCTAGTTAATGATATATGGATTTAATTAATTATTCTGACTAATGATTATTTGAATTTAATAAATTATTTTAAACCAAAGATGTTTAAATTTAATTAATCATTTTGATTAATGATATTTAAATGAATTAATCATTTTAATTAATGATATTTTAGTTAAATAAATCATTTTAATAAATGATGTTTAAAAGTAATTAACCATTTTGAATAATGATATTTGAGTTTACTTAATTATTTTAATTACTGATGTTTTAAATTTAGTTATTCAGTTTAGTTAATGATGCTTAAATCTATTTTATCATTTTAGTTAATGATATTTGAATTTAGTTAATATTTTTAATTAATGGTGTTTTAAAAGTTAATTAACTGATTTAGTAAAAGAGTTTAAAGTAAATTAACTAATGTAATGAAATTGTTTTAAAGTGAACTAACTAATTTAGTGTTTTAAAGTTAATTATCCAATTTAATAAAGAATTTAAAGTTAGCTTACTTATTTAATGAATGTTTTTTAGAAATAATTAACTATTTAATTAAAGATAATTGACTGATTTATTAAAGAGATTATAAAATTTTAATTTTTATGTTTTAGGATAATTAATATTATTTTTGAAATAATAAAAGATTAGAAATGTGATTTATTATTTTTCAGGATAATTAGTGTTGGTTTAAAATTTATAAAAGGGCTTGAAATTTGATTTATTTTCTTTGCAAAATTTAAGGTGCTTTTAAAGATTATAAAGGGTTATATAAATTATCCTTCGGGATAGTTAACCTTTGATCTAAAACTTACTAAAGTAAGTTAATTGGTTTATTATCTTTTGTGATAATAAATATTATTTTAAATTTTATACATAATAGATTATAAACTAGAAAATCATTTTTAAAGAATTGTTTCAGATAAAGCTAAGTGTAAATTTTTTGGATTTATAATAAACAATGTTTTGACCTTGGTTTTAATACACTTAGAAACTATAATTTGTCTCTTTAAAAGAATATTTTAAAGAGCAATTTTAATGTATCTTTAAAGTGTTGTGATGTGAAAATAAAGCGCAAGTGAAACACTCATCTTATCATTCCTGATAGTGGATTTATCGACTATCGACTTTGATTCTGCTTTATATTTTGTCGCTCTAAGAAGATGTGTTGCTCCTTTGAGCCTTGTTATCCTTTATCAGAAATGACTAAAACTGAAGAGCAAGTGGGGGCCAAGCTACGTGGGGTTGTTCCCATTTGGGTATTTTCATATCCACAGATTGTATTCAATATTGCCCAATGAGATGTGAAATACTTGGATACTTGGTAACAATTGGCGGAGTCCGGCTTGGAGGTTTTTGACAGCCATCGGTGTTCTCAAATATATTTATAGAGGTATACTTTCGGTAAGGGGGCGAACCCTCCTAGTCATTGTTGGAAAAACTTCACTTTTCCATTGTTGTTAATTCAAATCTTTCAATTATTTCTATAATTTCATAGAGAACTGCCTTGTGCTCTTCTCAATGTTAAATTATTTGTGACCATTCTTTAAAGTTTGGAATTCGATATTATTTATGCCCATTCATTCAATATGGGATTTGTTCTTACTAGTATCCACCCCATTTATTTGTATTGTTTATGTTGTTTATTTTCATTCTTTCTTGATTGGATTGTTATTTTGATTTGTTTCCCATTTCTTCATTTATGGATGTTATTCTTGTGAGATAAAAACCCATTCCGTATTAGAGGTGTGGTCTCACCAATTTTTTATATGTTCATCATATTACTTAGGTTTCCCATGCTGTTTTTCTAGATTGACCCGGGTGTTACTTTATTATAATGCTCGGGTCAGACCGAGTTTTTCCAAAGTTGGCTTTGATGATAAGGATTTATTGGGGAAGAGCTGGATGTTCACCTATCGCATTGTTCTATTTTCTGCAATATTATATTGTATACCTATCGGCAATTGTAAGGTTGGAATTTTATAACTGTCTAGCTGATAAGGGTTGTTTTTAACTCTGATGTACTTTGTATTTTGAAGTGACAGTTTTTTACGCCTATATTATATGTTGTCAATTCTGCTGTGACATTCTGATTTCTCTATTCTCTGTTCTTTTCTTTTTATTTTACCCTAACAATCTGCCTTTTCGGCGATTGGATGTTCGACATTCGTATATCATGAATATTTTTGGTGTCGACTTTCGATGGTCAAAAGGCATGTCATTGCAATTTGGTATCAGAGCTGAAGGGTAAGCGAGAACCTTGGCTTTTGTAGGGTATGGCTCATTGGAGATAGGGTTTGTAGTACACTAGAGTGAGTAACTCATTAGAGAAAGGGTAAGTGACAACCTAGAATGCTTTTGAGACTATATATATAGCATATTTGTTTGTTATAAAAACATATTGTGTTAATTAGTTTGATGAGTTGTTTATGAATTCTGATCGAGATGTGGGACGCCATGGTATCGATAGGGATTTTTAAACACTTGAAAAAGCCAAATGGACATGATATTGATTTTGAAAAATTTGGTAAATGAAATATTTTACCTATATTTTTATATATAACGGAATAATTTTCGAATTTATATAGTTATTTATAGTGTTTATTTGTAAATGATAATACTTCTTTATTATCAGTATTGTTTGATTTGTCATGCTCAGATAATTTAGCAGCATTGACTGTTGTTTATTGATCGTTGATCCATGCTTAACTAGTTTATGAGCATATATTGTTTGATAATTGTAAGTACATTAAATTGAACCCCTTATAAATTAAGTTTCACAATTTGATTATAAGGTGTTCGGAGTAAATTTTAAGTTAAAGTAATCTTTTAATAAAGATTGTTTAAAATAATCTAAATAGTTAGATAAGACATTTAGAGAATAACTATTTGAGAATTTTTTTTATTATCATAAAGGGGAATTACTATAATATGAAATGGTTCTATATAAAGGTGATTTTATATAAATTTGATTTATAAATTGAGTTTTAGAAAGGATTTTTGAATTTAGATCCCGGGGTCATCTGAAATAATTTCGAAAGGTTTTTGGAAAATAAAAATAATATATAGTAGTATTACTTGGAAGTATTTCTATAATATAAATATTTTGGAAGAGAAATTTTAAGTGGAATGCATTTTCTTTAAGGTAATTCGGGGAAAACAACTCGATTAGTTTTGTGATAATTTGAATAATCTTTTAAGTGATGGTTGGATATTACTTAGGCAAACATTGTTGGGTACTTAATAAATTATTCTCTTTATCATTATGCGATCAAAATGAGTTCAAATCCAAATGAACCTAAAGTGAGTTTTAGTAAATCAATTGTTTGAAGTTATTTCATAAAGAAATATATGTAACGACCCGAAATTTTCAGATCCCGAAAATTTCAGATAGTTAGGAAAGAAGAAAGAGATAGAAGAAGAAGAAACAGAACACAACACAGATTCTCACATTCGCAGCGGATAAAATATAATATCAAATAAAAGCAGTTTACAGAAGAATACCATATCAGTCAATTTTCATTTTAATACATCAGAGTTATACATATACACAATCACTGGATATATACAAATCAACATATCCCAGATATACAAAAATATATCACAGCGGAAACCCCCCATACGTTCCTTCCATCCAGCTCGTCCCCTGAGCTCTCGAACGTCCTTACCTGAAAATCTGTAATACTCGGTCTGACCCGAGCAATACATCAGAGTAACACTAGGGTCAGGCTGGAAACCAGCGTGAGTAAACCTATCTAACAAGAAATACTAATGCATAAAACTTATTTTAAAACCCGGGGTAACTCGTACTTTATTACAATTTCTTAATTTGCCATAGTCAAATAAATATTTTTTTATCAAATCAAAGCATTATTACATAGATTTAATGGCCAAGTTCATATCATTTATTCCATTCCAGCCTATTTAGTCCAAAGTCAAATTCATACGGAATCGTTGTAGATTCCAAATCGAAGTGGTTTCGGTTATGTACTGATACCCGACCCCGGTATCTTCGAATCCAATGTCATCTTAACTCAAGTTATTCAAGTGAAACCAAATTCAAATTTTAAATACAGGATGTCAATTTTACACAGCAATTCATCATCGATAGATAACCACATTATCACTGTCATATCATATCACAAACATTTCATATCAGAGATATCAATCAATTCAAGGCATTTGATCATCATTCAATCATTCATAAGCAAGATGGATCATTTCCAAGAATTAATTAATTTAATAATTAATTAATCTCTAATTTCTTTCATTAATTAATCTTCAATAAATTAATCTCTAATTACTTCCATTTGAAAACATTTTGCAAATTAATTATATAATTGAAAGATTTGAAAACATTTTGAAAATCAATTATATAATTGAAAATATATATAATTTTCTTCAAAGCAAAACAATTTAAACATTAATTGTTAAAACTAGATTACTTTAAATACACATTTAAACTTGTTTTAAATGTTTTCCCTTTGGAAACAAATTATTTAAATACTTTAAAACTTGGTTTTACTTGCTTTAAATCTTGAATTCCTTTGCATTAAAACTGGTATAGGTTTTCTTTTTTTAAAACCAAACAACTCAACTCACTTACCCGAGCCTAACCCTCAGGCAACTCGACCTATCACTCGAGTCACTCACAAGCCCTCACGAACCCAGCCCCTTCGAGTCACTCATGCGAATACTCGAGCAACAGCCCGAGCTCCCTTCTTCTTCCCCACAAACACAACCCATAACCAAATATCAATAACACAAACATGCACGTGCACGTGCATAACTATTCCGGCCAACGTCGGTCAACACCACGACCCTCGCCAAGTTGACGACCATCCCCCTGACCACAGGGCCACCCAGATCGTTGAAAACGTCACAAAATCAAAATCGAGCCTCTCAGCAAAAACTGGAACCCCACGGCTCAACAAAACTTCACCGTGACGATGATCACGTCCATCGTCAACCACGCCATTTCGACCAAAGTTTCCCCTACGACCCATGAACATTTTCCCCTAGGTGCGATCGCCATCTCGTGCCCAACGCTGACGAACACTTCCCCAAAACTTCATTGACTAAACTAGGTTATTAAACCCTACATTTACTTCGCATGGCCGCCATGATGAATTAGAATTTCTCTAATTATTTTTTTGATCATCATCGATGCTCAAACTACCTTCTCCAAGAATCACGACCTTCAAATCATCGTTGATCATCGGATTTTGACGAAAATGTCCATTCTGTTCAACTCGCGATTCCTCATAATTTATAAACTTAAAAATCATAATTCCTTCACCTAAAATCAATATTTTGTAATACGAACACAATTATATAATCAGATTGTAGAATTAAAATTCTCGAATTTTCTGATTTATGATGATTTTACTGTAAATAATTATTTTCAAAGTATTCACATTTTTTTTCTTTCTAAAATTATTTTTAAAAGTGAATTCATGATGTTATAAACAATTTCCCTTTTAAAAATTGAAGCTTAATTTTGTTTAGAGAGAAAGATATGATTTTTTTTCTTTTCAATATGTGGTTCTTTACCTTGTTGATATAACAGAGTTTTATGTTTGTACAGGCACCCACAAATATCTATTATCAGACATGCAAGGATATTTGGAACATACTTCACATCACAGCTTTAGATATTTACTACACACGATCAAACATAAACAACTAGAGGAAAGTTTACTCACCTGGTAATTTTTGAACAGAGAACTTTTGGCTTTGAGAAGAAAACAGTTTTGATGTTTGCTTGTTCCAGTTCTTGTCTTATTGATGATAAAGCCTTGATCTCCTTGCTGTTAATTGTTGATGATATTGTAGTTGTAATTGTTGTTGACCAAGTTATTATGTTGCAGGTTTGTTATTGTTATTTTTTTTTAAAACTCAGGTTGATTGTGAACGAACTAGAAATATGCAGATGATATATAAAAGAGTATACAGCTGAAATGATATTGATGCAAGATTTTTTTACTTGTACTAAAATAATTTGTTTATCTTGTACCAGAGATTTTTATTTCCAATTGTAGGCTGAAAAGAATTAATGGTGGCTAACATTTATTGAATTTGTCTTGTGTAATTTATCATCTTGTACTTATTATTAAAAAATTTTAAAAGTGTAGCCTGACTTGATTTGGGTGAAATATTTATGTGTATACATATAGTTTTGTTCTTGTTTTAGAAGCTAACACATATCGTTTTCTTTTGGTTTTATTTTAAAAGCTTATTTATCAAGTTTTCTTTCTTTCTCAGGTTTGTACAATCCTTGTTTAAGTTTTGGTTAGCATATATATATATATATATTACTTGTCTTGTTTCACCAGTCCTATACTTATCATATTATTAATTTGTCTTTCCAATCTATATTCATTTTATTTCTTTTTAAAGTTAAAACTATCAATATATAACTTACTATTTATTATTTGTTTTCATACTTACTCAAAATTTATTTGTGATATTATTTATTTCTAATAAAACTACTTATTTTTATTTCTTATAAAGGTTAACTACCCAACATATAATTTACTTATTTATTATATTATTTAATATTCCAATTCATATTTTATTTCACTCTTATATATTATATATTGACAAGGTATATTTTATTTACATTAAATACATATAAATAACTGTTTTAGAGATAATAAGTCTATATTCATTTTATCTGATTAATTACTCGTTAAAATAATATTGCTAAATTTTTGGGATGTCACATAAGTTGTATTTAAATTAAATATTTACTAAAATAATACTGCCCAAAAATCTCGGGTTGTCACATTCCTCCCCCCTTAAAACTTTTCGTCCTCGAAATGGATCGAAGCCAGAATTTTTGTGAAAATGCTTAAAATCAGATAAATATTCTTTGATCATTTTTAAAACACTTTTTAATATCTATATAATATTATTCAAAAATAATTTTTATAAAAATACTTTTATAGCTCGATGTTTCAACAAGTCCATCCTTGTCCTCATAGAAATTCGGTCATACGTTGATTAGGCGTATGACTGAAAATCTATAATGTTAACGTTAAAAAGTGAACGCTAACACCCGGTGTGTGTAATAGAGTTGTGAAAGCACCACCCGTGTGACGGGAATAGAATTTAAGCAGTAAAATGGCAGAAAAGCAGTAAAAGACAGCAATTTATAGTGGTTCGGCTTGAGATTAAGCCTACGTCCACTTTGAATCTCTTTATTACTGAATCCGGTTACAAATCGATACAAATCTCTTATCAAAACAGTACAATTTGATCACAAGAAACAATCTCGACTACTAGCTCAATCTTCGTCGATGAAATTCGATGAATCCGTGTTGGATGTAAGGAATTTCTCTTGAAGCTTGTTGTAGCGTCTTGAATGTTTGAAGATCTTTGATTACTGGATGAATGGAGACTTCGACAGAGTAACAGCGCTTGAAGAAATGAATGGCCAAAAGTCCCCTCCTCGTTGGAGTTTGAGCCCTATTTATAGGAGCTGATTTCTGAGCAGAAAATTCGCCTAAGTCTTAGGTCGCGTACGACCTTAGTTAGGTCGTAGGTCGCGAGCGACCTAAGCTAGGTCGCAGTCTCCTTGCGACTTAAGAAATTAGCTGGTGAAGTTGCACTTGGCTTCATTTGAACAAGTGGTAGGTCGCAGGCGAATTAAGGGATAGCTGTGGGAGCTCTAGGTCGTTGAAGTCCTAGCTCGTTTGCCTCTTAGGTCGTAGGTCGCTGAGTTTCTTTAATAGTTAGGTCGCTGACTACCTTAGGTCATCAAGTTCCTTAGGTCGCTAACTACCTTAGGTCGTTAAGTCCCTTAGGTCGCAAGCTACCTTAGGTCGTTGAGTCCCTTAGGTCGCAAGCTCTTCCTGTAGTTAGGTCGCAAGGTTCTTTAAGTCCTTAGGTCGCAAGCTTCTCTTAAGTCCTTAGGTCGCAAGGTTCCTTAAGCCCTTAGGTCGCAAGCTTCTCTTAAGTCCTTAGGTCGCAAGGTTCCTTAAGCCCTTAGGTCGCAAGCTTCTCTTAAGTCCTTAGGTCGCAAGGCTCCTTAAGTCGCAGAATTCCTTAGGTCGCGAACTTCTCTTAGGTCGCAGAGTTTGTTAGGTCGCGAACTTCTCTTAGGTTGCAGAGTTTTAGGTCGCTGAGATAAAGGAATTAACATTTGCCCCTCGAGGTATATGACTATGCCATAGGTCGTATACTTCGACTCAACCTTGCTAAGTCGCGAACGACCTAGAACTCGCATGCCTGTTCGCCTTCCATTCTCAGTTTCATATAAATTGGTTAGGTCGCCCCTTCTTCCTCACCTTACTGTTTTGAGCCTCCATCGCCATTGACGATTCTTCGAGCTTCCAAAAACAAATTCGACCCAGTCTGTCGTCGATTTTTCCTCTCCAACATAATTCGTAAGTGGATCAATCTTTATTCATCCATAATCACTACTCGATCGCGAATCGCTGTCACCTGTTCTAAGCTTAATTTTGTGCATCATGCTTTCTGAATGGTGGTTTCAATTGTCTTTTGTTCATCGTTTGACGCGTTGTGGTGATTCGTGATCATCTGGGAGCTTTCACTATAGATCTGCGGAGTTTGCAATCGAGTTGCTAGTCATTTGATGGTATGTTGAGGTAGAATGAAGGGGAAGATGAATTCCTCTGAATTGGCTGTGTTGGGTTATCGGATCCAATATGATGTTGCTTGGAGAGGAAGTCAACGACCTACCAGATTTGGGCGACCTAAGAGTTAGGTTGCGTGGGAATGCTTAGCGACTTAAGCCTTTGCGATCTGACAACATTTGCGACCTAAAGAGTCTTCGACCTAAGAACAGTTGTGCACGACCTAGGACTTAGAGAAAATTGCATCATCTTAATCCACCCAGTTGCAATGCGCGACCTACAGACATCTTGACCTATAATAGGTCGCTGAACGACCTAGCACTTAAACAATTTTCACAGTCTTGAACTATTAATCTGAACAACATGACTTAAGAACGCTGCAACCTATGTTAGGTCGTGAGAGCCCTAATACTTAGAATTCTGAGCAGAATTTGACAGATTTTGAATTTGAATTGTTTTGGACTTTGTTGTACTTCTTTTCAGATTGCCTTAACTTTAACGCTGATAACCTGTTTAGAAGCAACATTCATAGAAAAATGGGACGAATATACTGCCATTGATTGCCCACTTCAATTGACAGATTAGTCGACAAAGAATATCAAACTTAAATGAGCTTTGTGAATGAAATGCTGTGAACTAATAAATCTAAGTGAAGTATTAAATGATCAACTAAAGCTGATTTATTTGTATCAATACAACACTGTTCTCGGACTTAAGATATCAAGCCCTGAAACTTCATAATCGACAAGTATCAATTAATTTAGTTTCATTTATGTTTGCTTGTTATTGCATTAGTTTTGCACAACACTTCACTCTTTTTTAGGAAACGTGCACCTTAATATTTGATCGTCCAGTTCCTTGTGTAGAATGGCATCTCAACAGGAAGACTTGGAAATAGCTGGAGAAGCTTTTCCAATTGCTACTCCACTGAACGACCCTCCGGAACGGACTTCTACTACTCTGAGTCATAAAGTTTTCCGTCAATTATGCATCCAATTTGGCATTGCCGAAGCTGACGCTTTGTTCCCTGGAATAAATGATACTGCTGATAGGCCGCCCCGTGGCTTTGTCGCAGTCAACCGTCAAATGTGTTCGAGTGGAGCTATTCCCCCATTTAACGACTGTCTTCGAGAACTTCTTCTTCGGCTATCTATCTCCCCTTTTCAACTACACCCTAATGGATACTCCATCCTGCTGGGACTGTGTGTGCTATTCAGGAGAACATTGGACCGTTTTCCCAGTTTTGCCGAAATTCGCTTCTTGTGCACATTTGCAAAGAACAAAGATCATCCCTCTATTACACTTGTGAGGAGTGCCAGGAACCGTAAACTAATTCTGGACTTGCCCGAAAGTGCCCATGGGTTCTTGACTCAATTCTTTTACGTCCGCTGTCCTCCGGGATTTTATGCCATCTGGAGAGTCGGAAGTAAGATTGCCACTTTCCGATTTGTTTTTAAGACTTTTCAGAACTCGAACTGTCAAATGCTTAACTCCATTCTTTCTTTTTGCAGCTCTTCCTCCTCCACTTCGAGATACCGGTCACAAGTTAATTTTAGATACTTTGAGTGCTGTTGATGTTGAAGAGAGGAGTGCCAAATTCTTGCTGAAAGATGAATTTTTGCACCAGTTTGGTCTTTTACATCCTTCTAGATCGACCCAGATTCATGAAATTTCTAGTTCTGATGCGGAAACGTTAGCTGTTTCGGGCTCTCGAGCAGAGGCCTCGAATGCCCCAGCTTCTGTAGAAGAAATTGAATCAGAAGCACCCGTCGTAGAGGCTGCTTTGATAAAGTGTTCCGCATCCACTAATGTTGTAGGGTCAGTCAGCAAGTCGGCACTTGCCCCAATTATCGAAGAGGAAGAAAATCCTCGAGTTTCTGAAAAATCAATTGATGTGGAAGTTGAAAAAGAGAAGTCTGCTGAATACCAGGGTGATGATACTTTTGATGACTAGAGTGATATAATGATAACTTCTCAAGAGCTTTTCAGGGATAATATTTCAAAAGCGACTTCTCCCGTCGTTGAAGCGACTTCCACCTTTAAACAAGCCCTGATGCCTTCTACGCCAATCGTCCCTGTTTCCACACTAAAGCGTGGTCTATAGTTTGACGCATATAGTTTGCACGCCGCACACACTTAGGATTTTTTCAGCACTTATAAGCACTTATCCTTCTTTTCTGGAAATTTCTAAACTTTACTTCTTTTCTGTTTTCAGATTCTCCGATGGGGCGTACTGGCTCATATTATGACTCATTTCATCGCCATGGAGGCCGTGGATCTTATAACTTTAGGAAATATCTCGATGCCCCGAGCGAGACAGATGAGGAAAGAGCTCGAAGGAAAGCTCAAGAGAAGCGGGATTATGATCAGTGGCAGAGAAGAAAAGACGCTGAACGATATAATTCTTCTCACAGAAGTGACCATTCTTATAAGCGAAAGTCTTATGATGATAAGGGAAAAACTCAGATTACTGACGAATCGAGCAAACGGTCTAAGCCAAGTGACGCGTCTGCTATTTCTGAGAAGACTAACGCTCCCATTTCTTCTGATATTCCGGCCGGCTCTCCTCCTCTAAAGAAATCTGATATTCAAACAATCATTAACAGGCCACAATATCAAGTTAAAGACGGCCCTCCAACGCTTCAGAGCCGATTTCCGAATTGGTGCCTAAAAGGAGTGCGCTTTGACTTGGATTTGGTTCCGATTGATAAGCAAGACATGCTTAAAAGTCTTGATGCGGTCAGGCTTAATATTGAGAGGATGTCGCAATGGCAGAAACTTGTCGACGAACTTCAAAGGGTCAACCACATGAATCTTGAGGCGATGATGACCATGGAGAATGATAAATCAGAATGGGACAAATGGCGCAAGCAGCATGATGCGGAGATGATGAGCATTGCAGACGACAACGCAAAGCTTGGATCTGAAGTTAAGCAGCTTAAGGAAAATCTCGCTTCTTCTTCTGCATCATATACTCAAAAAGAAGAAGTCTTTCAGAAGCAAGTGCGGGATGCACATGCTGCACAAAGAGATGTCGAAATGAAGCTTGCCGCCGAACAGCACATTACTGAGAAATATCGCATAGAAAACACCGAACTGCGGGAAAAGGTCACCTCCCAGAACGTAGAGATTGAGTTACTAAAGTCTCGACTCGCTAAAGCTGAGACAGAGCGTGATGCAACTATTGCTGGTCGGGTTACTGCCGTTGCCAAAAAGGAAGCGGCTGAGCAATCACATGAGGCGACGAAAGCAAACATCAGCTCTACCTTATTCGACTTTTATTTACACAGTGTTCTGGGTCGTGGGAGTCTCACTTTTCTGGGTCCTGATTATGAAATTACACTGGCTGAAGTGTGGGAAGTTGCAATTGACATGCTTGGCGGGGCCGGCTATGATGAGTCGGAACTTGAGGAGCGCTATCTTGATGATGAGGCTCGTGCCGCTCTCGTTAAGGGGAAGGAGCAGCTTGCTAAAGTACGAGCTGAATCAACGAGAGAAGAGCTTCCAAAAGAGGAAGCTCCTTTAATTGCCCCTGTTCATACTTCAACTTCAGCCGATGTTAATATTACGGATTCCAGCTCTCATTCTTCACATCCAGCTAAAGTTGCCCAAGAAACTGTGACCACTCCTACAGAAGAAGAGGCAATGAAGGACTTTCAGGCTCGGGAATTTGAGATTGATCTCGCCAAACCGACTTCTCCAGGTAACTTTGACGAGACGAATTCAGTGAATTGCTTATTCGACTTAACCGAGTTCGACGAACTTCTTACTTATTACTTAAGCTTTGACGATCCACTGTCTTCTTTTTTCTCAGAGAATACTGATTTTGATTTCTTTTATCATGCAGCGGACGCGCCGGAAACTGCACCAATTTTTCCTTCTTCAGCTGCCGTTCCTCCTCCTTCTCAAGTTACTCCTCTTCCAGCTTCTCAACCAGGTTCACAGGAAAAACAGATAGCAGCCCTTCAAGGCTTGGACGAACCACCTGCTTCCGAGGAGCAGAAAGCAGAAGATCTGGAAGATAGTGAGAAGACCCCGGAGCAGTCTTTTGACTACGACACAAAGCTTTCTACATTTCTTACTCCGGGGAGTGAGTCTTCTTCCAAGAAGAAGGGGAAACGTGTGGTTTCGAAGAAAGGAAAGAAAAGTTCTTCGGCTGCTGGAGATGAAGCAGAAGTTGATCCGGCTGAGTCTCTTTCTCCTTCTTCTCCGATACGGCCTCCGAAACTAATTACCAGGTCGGGTAAAGGCTCCAAGGGTGGGAAGAAGGAGAAATGAGTTTGATTTTGTCTTTTCTGCTTTTTGCATGTATTGACCGGAGATTGTGCGGATACCGGTCTCCGCTCCTTTTTGTAATCTGCACAATGTAAAAAGTTTCCATAGTATTGAATAAAATAGCTATTTTACTTGTACAAATTCTTGTGTATGTGAGAATGCATCTGTTTCTCTTTTTTAGTGTAGAACAAATGATTCTATTTTGTTTGAACAAACTTTTTGTCTGTTTTTTGAGAATGCATTTATTCCACATCTATTTTTCATGATATCGTAATGAACTCGCGGTATGTTACTTGCATGTTACTTTATTCATGTAGCTGAATTGTATAGTGTTGCCCCCATACCGCAAGTGCATTGCAACATTTCTAGCTTCTTCAAGACTGATACTCTTACTTCAGAGAATAACTACTCCACTTGTAAGGGAAGAATCATTCTGCTTTTTATAGAGTATATCTCGTCTTCAGAGAAGTTTTTATTTTCTCTTTCTTCCTGAAGAACACTTCAACTTTTGGGAATGATCACTTTTATTTGTTAAAAAGTGAATTTTCCTACGCAGTGAAATGAGCTTCTGAAGAAGGTTTTGATTTTGTGCCCCAGTAAAGGGTTTATTTTTGGTACTTCAAGCAAGGTGAAGTACGCCTCTGAAGAGGTCTTTCGGTCTCTGAAGAGAAGCGATTTTGGTCTCCGAAGAGAAGCAATTTTGGTCTCCGAAGAGAAGCAATTTTGGTCTCCGAAGAGAAGCAATTTTTGCATTTCAGCTCTGGTGAAGTGGGTCTCCGAAGAGAAGCATTTTGCACTTCTACACGGGTGAAATGTGCCTCCGAAAAGGGCTTTTTAGCATTTCATCACTGGTGAAGTAGGCCTCCGAAGAGGAGCATTTTGCACTTCTACACGGGTGAAATGTGCCTCCGAAAAGGGCTTTTTATCATTTCAGCTCTGGTGAAGTGGGTCTCCGAAGAGAAGCATTTTGCACTTCTATTCTGGTGAAATGTGCCTCCGAAAAGGGCTTTTTAGCATTTCATCACTGGTGAAGTGGGCCTCTGAAGAGGAGCATTTTGCACTTCTACACGGGTGAAATGTGCCTCTGAAAAGTGCTTTTTATCATTTCAGCTCTGGTGAAGTGGGTCTCCGAAGAGAAGCATTTTGCACTTCTACTCGGGTGAAATGTGCCTCCGAAAAGGGCTTTTTATCATTTCAGCTCTGGTGAAGTGGGTCTCCGAAGAGAAGCATTTTGCACTTCTACTCTGGTGAAATGTGCCTCCGAAGAGGGCTTTTGATTGCCTGGAAGTTACTTTCTCATGGTTGAATGGATCCACGGGGCGGACGCAAGTTGCTTGATTGGATGTTCGTTTGCACAAACGATCGCAATCAATTAACAAGGGCCCTGTTCCTTCAGCTTGGGAAGGTGCCCCTTCGGTGGTTCCACCAATCTTGTTATTGAGAGAAGCACTTTCATTTATTGGCGTGCCTCGTTAGAGGGCTTTGTTGACCTTTGGGAAGGAGCATCGGTTGGTTGGTGTGCCAGGAAGGTTGCTTCTCGGGGGCGAGTAGATCCACGGGACGGACGCAAGCTGCCTGATCGGATGCATCACGATCAGTTAGAAAGGGCCCTGTTCCTTCTGCTTGGGAAGGTGTCCCTTCGGTGGTTCTACCGGCCCTTTTATTGTGGAGCAAAATTCCTTTTGGTTGCTTCCGTTCTTGCTTGGCCATGTTCTCCCATCATCTGCCCATTAGCGATCTTTTATTATCATTTCCAAGCGTATCTTCGTTCCTTTTGTAAGTAAATTGCCTTATCCGAAGAAGTGGACTTCACTGTTGAATAACTTCACGGGACAAACGCGAGTTACCTAGCTGGATGTCTGTTCATATTGACAATCACAACCAGTTAACGAAGGCTTGCCCCAGTGAAGTTGCCAACTTTTTATGTGAAGTTCTTCTTGTATAGGATTTGAATATGGAATTTTTTGTTGCTTGGTATTTGCTTTAATAAATGATTTGTAAGGCTCGCTTAGCTTTGCGATGGGTGAGCTTTGCTTTAATGACCTGCAATATTAGATCGACATTTTAGCAATACATTTAGAGTATTTACACATCGAAATATAACAGGCATTTCGTAATAGAAAACACAGAATTCATAGTTTTTCATTATTCAGTCATACTGATTTCTCAGCGGTTTACAATTCAGAAGTCACACATCCATTATCATTTTTTACAAATTCAAGCAATGCTGTTAAGTAAAAAATGGATGCTAGTTATTGTTGTTTCAGAATCTCCGGACTGATTTTCCATTTGCGCTAGATTCGCAGCTTCGGATTTATATGCCAGAGAAAGTGAAAGATGTCCCAGTTGCAGTTTTGTGGACAATTAACAGTCGTCCCAACTTCTGCCTGCTGGGTGTGGACCTCCTGTGACAACATTAATGACAAGCTTTTCTGAATCTTGCGCTGCAGTGTTGTTGTGAGAATCGGGTTGATGGGTAGGACATTGTTGATCCCGAGTGGATGAGGTTGGATCGACTCCGCTTCTCCTAACGTATTGTTGGAGTTTACCCTGCTCCAGCAATTCTTCAATCACATTCTTTAATTGGCGACATTGGTCAGTGTCATGGCCAGGTTGATTGTGAAATTGGCAGAATTTTCCATTACGCTTTGCACCTCTCGTCATCTCAGGTGGCTTAGGATACCTGACAACGTCCTTTGTTGCAAAAAAGATATTTCTTGGTGTATCAATTAAAGGAGTAAAATCTGAAGGATTAAAGTGGCGGGGTTTCTTTTCATTTCCCGGGCTCTTTCCTCCTTCATTCTCCCTTTTCTGACTTTCAGATTCTCTTTTATTAGATGGGACATTGTTATTATTAGTTTGGGCAGCAACCACTTTCGATGTCGTAGAAAGGCTTTCAAGGCGAATGAACTCGTCGGCCTTTTTATAAAATTTTTCAAGTGAGTTTGGTTCCTTCATCTTTAGCCACATTCCAAATTTACTCGATTTATCAATGGCTCGCATTAAATAAGTCAGGATCATGCGTGGTTCCGCATTTTCTACTTCGGCTAAAGCTATATTGAAACGGCTCAAGAAAGATTTGATTGATTCTCCGGGCGCTTGTTCAAGGTTAGACAGTGACATTATATCCTTAGCTTTTGAAGCATACAATCTGAACTGTTCTTTGAACTTTTGCGTTAAGTCGGAGAACTTATCTACAGACCGAACTGGAAGCTTTGTGAACCAAAGTAAAGCCACACCTTCCAGGTATACTGGAAAGTATCGACACTTGATCTCGTCTGATGCTCTTGCACCGGTCATATGCCAATCGTATTTGTATAGGAAATGATTACGGTCACTGGTTCCCCTATAGGCTTGGATAGTAGGAGGTGCAAATTTCCTTGGAAACTCCGCTCTCAGGATCCTTTCAGTAAACGGAGTTCTGCTTGGCGCGAATCCCCAGTCAGCCTCATCCTCTTCCCTTTGCGTGCTCTCTTTCATGATGCGGCCAACCATTTCAGACAGGTACTCTTTGTTGTTCAAAGACACCTCCGGGCAAGCATCAGTTCTTCCCTCGGAAGTTTGCCCGGGCATATGTTCATGACAAGTTGGTTGCGGCATAGAACCATCAGCTTGGAAAGGAGGCATTTCAGGAAGGGTGGTTTGATGGTTTTCTGGTTGACGATTTGCCCCGAGCAGGGCAGTTATTCTATCCATCATCAAAGCGTTTTGAGTTTCAATTTGTTGGTATAATCCAGAAACTGCGTCGTCCAATTCAGCCCTGGTGACTCCAAAGGTAGGAGTCGCTTGGTCTGTTGTTGGGGAAGTGGAAGTCCCTTCGTGAGCATTTCTGGATCTGATAGGTCTACCTCTTCTTCCAGGAGCCATTATTTCGGATCAACTTCTGGTTTTTAAGAGAGGTTATTTTTATGAATCTTTGCGAAGCAACGGTGGATGATCGCCTGAGTTGGGTTCTCAGTGAAAGCACCAAAATGTTAACGTTAAAAAGTGAACGCTAACACCTGGTGTGTGTAATAGAGTTGTGAAAGCACCACCCGTGTGACGGGAACAGAATTTAAGCAGTAAAATGGCAGAAAAGCAGTAAAAGACAACAATTTATAGTGGTTCGGCTTGAGATTAAGCCTACGTCCACTTTGAATCTCTTTATTACTGAATCCGGTTACAAATCGATACAAATCTCTTATCAAAACAGTACAATTTGATCACAAGAAACAATCTCGACTACTAGCTCAATCTTCGTCGATGAAATTCGATGAATCCGTGTTGGATGTAAGGAATTTCTCTTGAAGCTTGTTGTAGCGTCTTGAATGTTTGAAGATCTTTGATTGCTGGATGAATGGAGACTTCGACAGAGTAACAGCGCTTGAAGAAATGAATGGCCAAAAGTCCCCCCCCTCGTTGGAGTTTGAGCCCTATTTATAGGAGCTGATTTCTGAGCAGAAAATTCGCCTAAGTCTTAGGTCGCGTACGACCTTAGTTAGGTCGTAGGTCGCGAGCGACCTAAGCTAGGTCGCAGTCTCCTTGCGACTTAAGAAATTAGCTGGTGAAGTTGCACTTGGCTTCATTTGAACAAGTGGTAGGTCGCAGGCGAATTAAGAGATAGCTGTGGGAGCTCTAGGTCGTTGAAGTCCTAGCTCGTTTGCCTCTTAGGTCGTAGGTCGTGAGCTGCTTTAATAGTTAGGTCGCTGACTACCTGTCACGACCCGACTTCCTATGCCCAGGAAATCGTATCGTTTTAAAGAAAAGAAAGAGGTGAGAAAGTAGAAAAGATAGAAAAGAAGAAGAAACAACATCAGAATCTCAACAGCGGAATGAATAAAATATAATATATCACATAAATATCATATACATCAGAGTACACAGATAATACATCACATACTAGACAGTTATAAACACCTGTCTAGTTAATACAACTCAACATCACAGAGATACAACACAGCGGAATATACAGAATAACACTAACACAGCGGAACCAATATATATATATATCTACACGCCGAAGCCTCCTGCTCCAATGCTCCTCCAGAATTCGTCAAAGCTAAACCTGAATCCCTTGACTACCCGTAAAAATTTGGGTACCCGAGAGTTTATGAAAAACAGAAATAAACTTCGGGTCAGACATGGGTCTGGTATGAGTAACAGGTTAAAGTTGTTTAACTTTTAAAAATCATTTGAAACAAAAAGTATCACGTAAGACTTCCCACAAATAAACATGGGTAAGTTTTTACCTTACGCTAACCAAAACATTTGATAGGAAATCTAGTGATATTATAATAGTGTCTAGGGTTTTCAAGTAAATATGAAATAGCCGAAATTGTTACATTCATTAAATTCCAGCATACTAGGTATACAATCAAAACCGAGGGCGCTTATTGGATTTTGGATTCCATACAATGGCTGGGCTACTGGGGTACCGCCCGTCACAGTACGTGGCCTAGATCACCGTACCGAGGACCCACCCTAAGTCCCCTGCAACACAAAGCCGGACCCGTTCCTTACTGAACAGTTCCGAACGAGACAACCCCGGCAGTTGGACGTCTCCACTGCCCACACAACCGAAATAAAAAGGGACATCTAGACAGGAGAAAATCTCGCTCTCAAGTGGGGGCTACCCACGAAGCTTTGCTGCACCTCCCCTGTTTTAGCCATTCCGGGTTGATGAGGCTTGAGGTCACGATTACCTTTATCAGAACTCATCACTTAGAATGCTCATCGTCCACCTGACGATGTGCTGAAAGCATTCAATCCATACAAGTTCGTTCCGGGTTCGAACGAAACCGAAGGCATTATCTCGTTACACTCGTATTGGAATCACCCTCAGAGTTAACGACGATAACCCTTGCACTCTGAATCTTCATCTCGAATCTATAAGTACTATTTCCGTCAAACTCATTACGGAATCACCCACAGAGTTATACTGACGAATAGTTCTTATACCTCGAGTCTTCACTTGCTCCATTTGGATTTCACGACCTATCGTTATTTTGGATCGATGTGGTATTCGGGTCTCCAGACCTGGAATCCCGGTATACGGAAACCCGATCCCGGTCTCATCGAAATCCAAACCGTGTCTTTTAAGGCCAAGTTGTTTTAAAGGTTTAAAACAATTCAATTTTCAATTATCCATATCAATACAGATAGAAAATCACAATATCACAGATAAATAATCACATATCAGCATAAATGGATAATCTATGATATCACACTTAAATCAGAGCATCCAAATCAAACAGAGATTACTCATCACAAACTGAGTTTTCAATCAATCAATGGGAATTCATATCATCCATTCATAAGCAAAGATAATAATTACATCGTTGATAATTAATTTAAAATGAATTAAATCAATTACCTTACCTTTAATTAATTTAAAATTAATTAAATTAATTACTCCATCATTATTAACTCGCCTATACTAATTAATTATTAATTAATTAATCATCGTCCCATTATTCCTTTTTATTAATCATCCCTGATAAATTTCTTTAATTACATTTAAGTAAATTCTTTGAGTTACTTCTCAGATTAATTACTTAACCAATTATAGAAATTAACCTTTACATAACTTCATTTATTAATTAACTAAAGTTAATTACATTACATAATTAATTATATTAATAAATTTCTTCATTTATTAATTTATCCAAATACATTTATTCCAAATTCCAACATTAATTATAATAATTAATGATCTCGAATTAAATTTACAATTTGATTAAATCAAAGTAATTAATCCTAAATTTAACCCACAATATAAATCACCCTTGATTAATCAAATCAGTAATTAACTCCTTTAATTACTCTATAAATAATTATCTCCAATTAATCCCTTGATTAATTATAAAAAGTAATTATACTCTAATTACTTTATTAACAAACTTCATCCCATTAACTACGTCTTGTAATTACTTACCAATTACTTCTCTGAGTAATTATACTTCTCACATTACCAATTGATTACTCAGATTTATTAAAATAAGTTAATTAACCTGAATAAATCAAATTACTCAAAAATCAAAATGAGTAATTTATTCCTGAATTAATTCCCACTAATCAATTTCACTTAAACAAATACAATGTTGATTATTTAATTAATTAATCTAATTAAATCTAATCATATTCATTAATTAACTTTTAACCCATCATTGGTTAACCCATTCACTACCCTTTTATAAATCCCATTTTAAATTAATTATACTTATCAATCATACTTCTTTCATTAAGTAATTGACCTTAAAAGCTTATACTTAATCAGATTCATTTAGATATTAGCTCTTTGGTAATTACATTATTAATCATCTCTTAACTAATACTTAATAATCTTTAATTAATTAATTATTCCAATAACATTCTTTAATCACCTTTAAAACATTAACTAATTTAAATATTTTTATTATGAGTGTAAAGAATATTTACATAGAGAACATATATAAGGAAAACTTTAACAAACTTAATTAATTTATTCAAAATTTTAGCCTTTAAAATACATCGCTAATCAACTTGCAAATTTAGTTATGAAATCATTTAACTTTCGCTTCAACTCCTTTATAAAGAATTTATCAAAATCAAGTTTATTTATTTGTTTTGAAATCAGACTTACTTTAAAATTCAAAGCTTGCTAAAAGAACACAAAACAAAGACAGGTTTTATCAAACCCTGTAAATCAACATTTCTCGAGCAACCCATTGTTTTGCTTCGAGTCCAGACTTGGCTTAACTCGAGTAAATCACGAAAATGCTCTGGAAAAACCCGAGACACCACCCTGCTTTTCCTCTTCCTTCTTTTCTTTTAAAATCTTGCTTTGTTTAACTACTGGAAGCATATATCACTCGTGTACGACCCAGTAATCACTCGAGTCCATTACCCAGTTTCCACGAGATCGCTTCGAGACGACTCTTTCTTCCCCAACTACATGAACTGATACCAGTTCAATCATTGTGCACGTGCACATGACGTTCTCGCCGCCGCTTCCCCTGACGATCCTTCAGACACCTCGGCAAACCACCACCAGGACGACTCCGCCCCACGAAACTGCGCCACGAAGCCCCAGACTAATTCGAGCACTCTCGAGCTCCACTGGTAAACAACTCCGGCCAAAAACCTCCTCGTCCAAACGATTCCGGCCATCAGACGTCAAGAGAATTTGTCCACACCTCGGCGAACTCCTCCTCCACCTTTCCTCAATGTTGCGTTGCACTCGATCAACCACGCCGGTCGTGGCGATCGAATTACCTCAACCCAGAAAAACTAGGTTTCCAAAAAGAAGTTGATTACCGCATCTTCCATGATGGATTACATCGCCATTCAGTATTTTTCTTACGAGCTACGTTCACTCCTCCATCGATAGGCCGAACCCCGACCATCATCTCCTCATAGATCATCAGAAAATCTCTCGAAATGCTTTTCTGATCAAATCCAAACTGCTCTCGAATTCAATCACTAAAAATTTAGATTTTAATGTTAAAAATCCTATTTTTGTATAAGAAATCGATTTATATAACTGAATATAAGAATTTTAATACTTGGATTTTGACTTATTTAAATGTGCTCTGTATTTTACTTTGTTTTCAGAGACAACTCAAGGATGTTTTGGTTTAAAACAGTTTGTAATCTAAAGTCCATGGTATAACAATTTATAATGTTCTAAACTAAGGTAGAAGTGAAGTTTGAATCAGGGTATTTGATTATAAATTAGTTTAGAACCTGGAATTTGAAAACAGTGAACATCTAGACCATACACAAAGCATGTACATACATATATTCACAGAGATAAAAACATGTTCACAGGCATATTATATTCAGAGATGATCATGCAATTTAACTATATACTTATATTTTTAAAAACATTTGTTACTCACCATTTTGTAAAAGACAGAGCATCAGTTTTGAATTCCCTGAAAACTGGAAATGTTTTCCACTCTGATCTTCTTGCCATTTTGCTTCTCCACTATGTTGTAGTTGTTGGAGTTTAGTTGCATTTGATTGCTAGTTTTTGATGTTTAAATGAATCTTGTTTTAAGCTTTAAGTGGAGTTTCATTTTATCCTTGCTTAACTCGAACTGGAATGGAAAAATGATAGGAGAAATAGCTTGCAAGTTGAAGTTTAAAACAATTTACAGGGTTTCACATTTTTTTTTTCTCGTCAGAGATATTTTATAGAAATGTAGGCTGAAAGGAATTCTTATACACTCGAACAGATTTTGTTGGCTGCTCATAAATGAAGACATTAAATGATCTTTGTACCTTGTGTCATATTTTACAACTATACCTTATATTTTTATTTGCCCGAGTCTTAGACTACAAGCCATCAGCCAATACAAGATGCAAATATATTCATGTTTTACTTTGCTTTTGTTTCCTTAAGTATTGCAGGCATGTTTATATTCGAACCATCCATTTGTTTTGATGTTATCCTGTACAACTTTAGTTATATTTTTCTTGGTTCAATTGACTATGCAGGTCTGTTTTACATTTTAACAATTTAAAATGTTACTCTAGTATATTTATAAAGTGTAATGGATGTTGTTTGATTACTTGGCATTGTACTTGAGTTTCATATTTTATACTTACCTCTATTTTATATATTTGCCTGTGACTTCATTTGCAAGCTACTAGTGTGTTTCATTTTTACCTTGTATTTTGCCTTTGAATACTTGTTGTTCTTAAAGCCTGCATAATCATATTCGAACCTTGTTTTTATGTAATCCTTTACACTTGCCTATACCAGCTAATTGACTAGGCAGATTTTGGTTAAGGCTGGCACATCACTTCCCATGATTTACATCTTCTTATTTTCAAATTTGCAATGTGATAGAAATATTATTGTAATGTTTTTTTTTTAATTTAAAAAGTGAGGGATGTTGTTTGATTAAGTTGTTAGATTGAGTAGTGTTTGTTTTTATTATTTACAAAACGATAAAGTTTATCTCACGTATTTATTTTATTTGTGTTATCGTTTTTAATGTGTTGTCGATTATAAAATGTATTTGTTTTATTACTTACAAACGATAAAATTTCACTCACGTATTTGTTTCACTAGTTATTTCAATCTGCGTATTTGTTATGCGTATTATCATATTGTATTTCTATTTGAACATTTTATTTATTTATATTATAAAAATTCACTTATCAAATAAAAATAAAAATAAATAATTTAAACCAAGAAATTATTCTTTTATTCACATTACTTATTTCATAATATATGCTAAAATATTATTTGGCCAAAAATTGAATTTATAACATATATATATTTAAACTATAAATTTTTAACAAGCAATACTTTAAAAAGAAAATAAAATAAAATTCTTTTGTTAATAATTATAAATCTAAACCAAAGTTAGAAATAAGTTCAAAACAATTCAAACATTTATCTACAATATTTAAAACAATATATTTGTGAATTTAATAGCTTTGAAAAACTTATTTTTGAAATAAACAATAATTTCCAAATCACTAGAATATATATATATATATATATATTATTAGAAATTAAAAAGAAAATTTATCGATTGAATTTAAAGCAGAACTTCCCTATCTACAATACATACCAATATATATAAAATAGATAGAAAATAATTCACAATACGATATTAATTAAGTGAAAAGTACCAATTCAAATGTTATAATCCAAAGATATTTCAAATCAATTAAATATTTATCAGAAGAAAAATATTAATTCAGATCTTATAACTCAATAATATATCAAATCAATTTAATATTTATTACAGAATATTAAATTGATATTGCTCGAAATTCCGGGATGTCACATTCCTCCCCCCTTAAAAGAATTTCGTCCCCGAAATTTAAAACAAAGGTAATTTAATAATCTATTTAAAAATTTAATTATAAAACACAAGCATATATCATTAAACAGCCATAGCATCCAATTCATCCAACCAAACAAAACTAACTATCCAGACAAAAATTCCGAATAGAATTCTTTCGAGTTTCCCCCGAGTATAAATATCGGGTTACTCGCTCTATAGAATCCAAACCATCAACACTATTAAACTATAGAGCTCCTACTCATCTAGATCCACCCAACTAGACAGGATACCAGACTGTAGACAAGTCTGACTCAACAACCAAAACTCCCTGAACTGCTGGTTCCAAAATCCGAAACAGAATCTTACACGTACTCCCTCAGAGACACGTGAAACACAACGAATCACAGCTATCCAAACTGGCAATTCACACTCCAGAAGATCAAACACTAACTTCTCCAGAACACAGAGAAAATCCAAAACATCTCGGAACTAAATTCCCGATCTCACCAAACTATACAGCTCCTTCGATCCGAGAAAACTTCAACAACAACGAAGTCTCTAACTTCGAATTCCAAATTCCTCCGTCTCTTATCCACCAAATTCTTCAGACGATCCAAGGCTGCTCTCATCACTACCAATCAGCTAAATCTCCGCTGATGCCTTCTAGAACAGTCTGAATTCAAAACAATCCAGTAAAATTGATCTTCTCGCGATCAACTCAAAATCAAGAACACAATCCTTACCATCATCCGTAGAAAACAACTTCTCTTCTCCAGAAAGAAAAACCGATGCACTCCCAACTACTTCCGCTGCGCCACTCTGATATGGGTAGATAAAAATGTAGATGATGCACCCAAACACAACTTCCACTGATACCCAATTGTGACGGACCTAGGCTTTGCAACCATCAGTCAGCAAATCACAACCGGTAAGCCTCTCAACTAATCCGAAAATATGGTTCTACAGATCCACAAAGAGAAAACCCAGAAGTTCCTCCAAAACCTGAGCCGCTTCACTAAAAATCTTCCTCCAAAAACCATCCTACTACTAAGCTGAACCACCGGTATCACTCCTGAAATACGGTCGATACCAAACTCAATCTCCAGGTGCTGACAACTCTGATTTTCTGAAGTCACCCAGAAAGAAGAATCTCTAAACACAAGAGAACGCTCAAATAATCGCAAGTCACTTTTGCGACCATCCCAGACTAATTCAAAGAAAAACTGTTCCCCTTTACCCAAAAGAACAGCCTACGCTCACTAATCAATCCATCGAAGAAATGGATTCACACTGCTGCTTCTGAACTCACTGCTAAGCCAGAAAGCTTCTTTACCAACACAGAAAACTCCGAGCTGCACTACTGACACTAATGCCAAGGAATTTGTAATCTAAAGTTCTTCGAGAAATTCGGACCCCGAATCAAACAGATACATTCTGCTGAACACCGCCACAACACCGAAGCAGACTTACTTCCCTAACTCGTTCCAAGTAAATATCTTCGGAGACATCCACAGTCACTGCGTCTCATCACACAGCTACTACATCTCGAGAGATCAAAATATCATCTCTCTTCTGCCCAACCGACAGATCAAACTATACTCATCCAAACTCTCGAAAATCCGCTCACACGAGCGCGATCATCTTACACTTAAAGGCTGGACTTCGAATCCTTAACAGATTTCCTTTAGAAACTCAAAGAAATTCTTACACCACAAATTCATTCGAGACGAACTGTAGACCCAATATCGTCTCGGTCGATACACTTCAAACCTCAATAAATTCAACCATTGGTAGTCGTGTTACATACCACTACCACCCTATTTACCTTTATACTTATATTGGGATACCCGAACAGGTAACCCAACCGATAGGTAGAATTAAATAAATATATATATCAAAAATACAAATACGCTCTCTCAAGGAAGAAATCACTTAAGAGCCTAGGTATTCGCTCAACCTAGTGCTCTGATATCAACTGTCACGACCCGACTTCCTATGCCCAGGAAATCGTATCGTTTTAAAGAAAAGAAAGAGGTGAGAAAGTAGAAAAGATAGAAAAGAAGAAGAAACAACATCAGAATCTCAACAGCGGAATGAATAAAATATAATATATCACATAAATATCATATACATCAGAGTACACAGATAATACATCACATACTAGACAGTTATAAACACCTGTCTAGTTAATACAACTCAACATCACAGAGATACAACACAGCGGAATATACAGAATAACACTAACACAGCGGAACCAATATATATATATATCTACACGCCGAAGCCTCCTGCTCCAATGCTCCTCCAGAATTCGTCAAAGCTAAACCTGAATCCCTTGACTACCCGTAAAAATTTGGGTACCCGAGAGTTTATGAAAAACAGAAATAAACTTCGGGTCAGACATGGGTCTGGTATGAGTAACAGGTTAAAGTTGTTTAACTTTTAAAAATCATTTGAAACAAAAAGTATCACGTAAGACTTCCCACAAATAAACATGGGTAAGTTTTTACCTTACGCTAACCAAAACATTTGATAGGAAATCTAGTGATATTATAATAGTGTCTAGGGTTTTCAAGTAAATATGAAATAGCCGAAATTGTTACATTCATTAAATTCCAGCATACTAGGTATACAATCAAAACCGAGGGCGCTTATTGGATTTTGGATTCCATACAATGGCTGGGCTACTGGGGTACCGCCCGTCACAGTACGTGGCCTAGATCACCGTACCGAGGACCCACCCTAAGTCCCCTGCAACACAAAGCCGGACCCGTTCCTTACTGAACAGTTCCGAACGAGACAACCCCGGCAGTTGGACGTCTCCACTGCCCACACAACCGAAATAAAAAGGGACATCTAGACAGGAGAAAATCTCGCTCTCAAGTGGGGGCTACCCACGAAGCTTTGCTGCACCTCCCCTGTTTTAGCCATTCCGGGTTGATGAGGCTTGAGGTCACGATTACCTTTATCAGAACTCATCACTTAGAATGCTCATCGTCCACCTGACGATGTGCTGAAAGCATTCAATCCATACAAGTTCGTTCCGGGTTCGAACGAAACCGAAGGCATTATCTCGTTACACTCGTATTGGAATCACCCTCAGAGTTAACGACGATAACCCTTGCACTCTGAATCTTCATCTCGAATCTATAAGTACTATTTCCGTCAAACTCATTACGGAATCACCCACAGAGTTATACTGACGAATAGTTCTTATACCTCGAGTCTTCACTTGCTCCATTTGGATTTCACGACCTATCGTTATTTTGGATCGATGTGGTATTCGGGTCTCCAGACCTGGAATCCCGGTATACGGAAACCCGATCCCGGTCTCATCGAAATCCAAACCGTGTCTTTTAAGGCCAAGTTGTTTTAAAGGTTTAAAACAATTCAATTTTCAATTATCCATATCAATACAGATAGAAAATCACAATATCACAGATAAATAATCACATATCAGCATAAATGGATAATCTATGATATCACACTTAAATCAGAGCATCCAAATCAAACAGAGATTACTCATCACAAACTGAGTTTTCAATCAATCAATGGGAATTCATATCATCCATTCATAAGCAAAGATAATAATTACATCGTTGATAATTAATTTAAAATGAATTAAATCAATTACCTTACCTTTAATTAATTTAAAATTAATTAAATTAATTACTCCATCATTATTAACTCGCCTATACTAATTAATTATTAATTAATTAATCATCGTCCCATTATTCCTTTTTATTAATCATCCCTGATAAATTTCTTTAATTACATTTAAGTAAATTCTTTGAGTTACTTCTCAGATTAATTACTTAACCAATTATAGAAATTAACCTTTACATAACTTCATTTATTAATTAACTAAAGTTAATTACATTACATAATTAATTATATTAATAAATTTCTTCATTTATTAATTTATCCAAATACATTTATTCCAAATTCCAACATTAATTATAATAATTAATGATCTCGAATTAAATTTACAATTTGATTAAATCAAAGTAATTAATCCTAAATTTAACCCACAATATAAATCACCCTTGATTAATCAAATCAGTAATTAACTCCTTTAATTACTCTATAAATAATTATCTCCAATTAATCCCTTGATTAATTATAAAAAGTAATTATACTCTAATTACTTTATTAACAAACTTCATCCCATTAACTACGTCTTGTAATTACTTACCAATTACTTCTCTGAGTAATTATACTTCTCACATTACCAATTGATTACTCAGATTTATTAAAATAAGTTAATTAACCTGAATAAATCAAATTACTCAAAAATCAAAATGAGTAATTTATTCCTAAATTAATTCCCACTAATCAATTTCACTTAAACAAATACAATGTTGATTATTTAATTAATTAATCTAATTAAATCTAATCATATTCATTAATTAACTTTTAACCCATCATTGGTTAACCCATTCACTACCCTTTTATAAATCCCATTTTAAATTAATTATACTTATCAATCATACTTCTTTCATTAAGTAATTGACCTTAAAAGCTTATACTTAATCAGATTCATTTAGATATTAGCTCTTTGGTAATTACATTATTAATCATCTCTTAACTAATACTTAATAATCTTTAATTAATTAATTATTCCAATAACATTCTTTAATCACCTTTAAAACATTAACTAATTTAAATATTTTTATTATGAGTGTAAAGAATATTTACATAGAGAACATATATAAGGAAAACTTTAACAAACTTAATTAATTTATTCAAAATTTTAGCCTTTAAAATACATCGCTAATCAACTTGCAAATTTAGTTATGAAATCATTTAACTTTCGCTTCAACTCCTTTATAAAGAATTTATCAAAATCAAGTTTATTTATTTGTTTTGAAATCAGACTTACTTTAAAATTCAAAGCTTGCTAAAAGAACACAAAACAAAGACAGGTTTTATCAAACCCTGTAAATCAACATTTCTCGAGCAACCCATTGTTTTGCTTCGAGTCCAGACTTGGCTTAACTCGAGTAAATCACGAAAATGCTCTGGAAAAACCCGAGACACCACCCTGCTTTTCCTCTTCCTTCTTTTCTTTTAAAATCTTGCTTTGTTTAACTACTGGAAGCATATATCACTCGTGTACGACCCAGTAATCACTCGAGTCCATTACCCAGTTTCCACGAGATCGCTTCGAGACGACTCTTTCTTCCCCAACTACATGAACTGATACCAGTTCAATCATTGTGCACGTGCACATGACGTTCTCGCCGCCGCTTCCCCTGACGATCCTTCAGACACCTCGGCGAACCACCACCAGGACGACTCCGCCCCACGAAACTGCGCCACGAAGCCCCAGACTAATTCGAGCACTCTCGAGCTCCACTGGTAAACAACTCCGGCCAAAAACCTCCTCGTCCAAACGATTCCGGCCATCAGACGTCAAGAGAATTTGTCCACACCTCGGCGAACTCCTCCTCCACCTTTCCTCAATGTTGCGTTGCACTCGATCAACCACGCCGGTCGTGGCGATCGAATTACCTCAACCCAGAAAAACTAGGTTTCCAAAAAGAAGTTGATTACCGCATCTTCCATGATGGATTACATCGCCATTCAGTATTTTTCTTATGAGCTACGTTCACTCGTCCATCGATAGGCCGAACCCCGACCATCATCTCCTCATAGATCATCAGAAAATCTCTCGAAATGCTTTTCTGATCAAATCCAAACTGCTCTCGAATTCAATCACTAAAAATTTAGATTTTAATGTTAAAAATCCTATTTTTGTATAAGAAATCGATTTATATAACTGAATATAAGAATTTTAATACTTGGATTTTGACTTATTTAAATGTGCTCTGTATTTTACTTTGTTTTCAGAGACAACTCAAGGATGTTTTGGTTTAAAACAGTTTGTAATCTAAAGTCCATGGTATAACAATTTATAATGTTCTAAACTAAGGTAGAAGTGAAGTTTGAATCAGGGTATTTGATTATAAATTAGTTTAGAACCTGGAATTTGAAAACAGTGAACATCTAGACCATACACAAAGCATGTACATACATATATTCACAGAGATAAAAACATGTTCACAGGCATATTATATTCAGAGATGATCATGCAATTTAACTATATACTTATATTTTTAAAAACATTTGTTACTCACCATTTTGTAAAAGACAGAGCATCAGTTTTGAATTCCCTGAAAACTGGAAATGTTTTCCACTCTGATCTTCTTGCCATTTTGCTTCTCCACTATGTTGTAGTTGTTGGAGTTTAGTTGCATTTGATTGCTAGTTTTTGATGTTTAAATGAATCTTGTTTTAAGCTTTAAGTGGAGTTTCATTTTATCCTTGCTTAACTCGAACTGGAATGGAAAAATGATAGGAGAAATAGCTTGCAAGTTGAAGTTTAAAACAATTTACAGGGTTTCACATTTTTTTTTTCTCGTCAGAGATATTTTATAGAAATGTAGGCTGAAAGGAATTCTTATACACTCGAACAGATTTTGTTGGCTGCTCATAAATGAAGACATTAAATGATCTTTGTACCTTGTGTCATATTTTACAACTATACCTTATATTTTTATTTGCCCGAGTCTTAGACTACAAGCCATCAGCCAATACAAGATGCAAATATATTCATGTTTTACTTTGCTTTTGTTTCCTTAAGTATTGCAGGCATGTTTATATTCGAACCATCCATTTGTTTTGATGTTATCCTGTACAACTTTAGTTATATTTTTCTTGGTTCAATTGACTATGCAGGTCTGTTTTACATTTTAACAATTTAAAATGTTACTCTAGTATATTTATAAAGTGTAATGGATGTTGTTTGATTACTTGGCATTGTACTTGAGTTTCATATTTTATACTTACCTCTATTTTATATATTTGCCTGTGACTTCATTTGCAAGCTACTAGTGTGTTTCATTTTTACCTTGTATTTTGCCTTTGAATACTTGTTGTTCTTAAAGCCTGCATAATCATATTCGAACCTTGTTTTTATGTAATCCTTTACACTTGCCTATACCAGCTAATTGACTAGGCAGATTTTGGTTAAGGCTGGCACATCACTTCCCATGATTTACATCTTCTTATTTTCAAATTTGCAATGTGATAGAAATATTATTGTAATGTTTTTTTTTTTAATTTAAAAAGTGAGGGATGTTGTTTGATTAAGTTGTTAGATTGAGTAGTGTTTGTTTTTATTATTTACAAAACGATAAAGTTTATCTCACGTATTTATTTTATTTGTGTTATCGTTTTTAATGTGTTGTCGATTATAAAATGTATTTGTTTTATTACTTACAAATGATAAAATTTCACTCACGTATTTGTTTCACTAGTTATTTCAATCTGCGTATTTGTTATGCGTATTATCATATTGTATTTCTATTTGAACATTTTATTTATTTATATTATAAAAATTCACTTATCAAATAAAAATAAAAATAAATAATTTAAACCAAGAAATTATTCTTTTATTCACATTACTTATTTCATAATATATGCTAAAATATTATTTGGCCAAAAATTGAATTTATAACATATATATATTTAAACTATAAATTTTTAACAAGCAATACTTTAAAAAGAAAATAAAATAAAATTCTTTTGTTAATAATTATAAATCTAAACCAAAGTTAGAAATAAGTTCAAAACAATTCAAACATTTATCTACAATATTTAAAACAATATATTTGTGAATTTAATAGCTTTGAAAAACTTATTTTTGAAATAAACAATAATTTCCAAATCACTAGAATATATATATATATATATATATATATATTATTAGAAATTAAAAAGAAAATTTATCGATTGAATTTAAAGCAGAACTTCCCTATCTACAATACATACCAATATATATAAAATAGATAGAAAATAATTCACAATACGATATTAATTAAGTGAAAAGTACCAATTCAAATGTTATAATCCAAAGATATTTCAAATCAATTAAATATTTATCAGAAGAAAAATATTAATTCAGATCTTATAACTCAATAATATATCAAATCAATTTAATATTTATTACAGAATATTAAATTGATATTGCTCGAAATTCCGGGATGTCACATTACCTTAGGTCATCAAGTTCCTTAGGTCGCTAACTCTCTTAGGTCATTAAGTCCCTTAGGTCGCAGGCTACCTTAGGTCGTTGAGTCCCTTAGGTCGCAAGCTCTTCCTGTAGTTAGGTCGCAAGGTTCTTTAAGTCCTTAGGTCGCAAGCTTCTCTTAAGTCCTTAGGTCGCAAGGTTCCTTAAGCCCTTAGGTCGCAAGCTTCTCTTAAGTCCTTAGGTCGCAAGGTTCCTTAAGCCCTTAGGTCGCAAGCTTCTCTTAAGTCCTTAGGTCGCAAGGCTCCTTAAGTTGCAGAATTCCTTAGGTCGTGAACTTCTCTTAGGTCGCAGAGTTTGTTAGGTCACGAACTTCTCTTAGGTCGCAGAGTTTTAGGTCGCTGAGATAAAGGATTTAACATATAAGTACTTAGTAAACCTGCTTTCAACACCCAGTGAAAATACTTGGAAAATAATTTTATTAGAAATATAGGAAACAGTTTCGAAAATAGAGGAAATATCTTTAGTGAAATTGCTCTGGAAATCATCACCCCCATCCATTGTCGCAGTTACATCCTGGGTTACATTGCCATCGCAACAAAAGTCCATGTAACTGATTACACCATGGAACCCACAACAGATCGCAGTTACATTCCAGGGTTACGTTGTCGTCACAGCAAAAGTCCATGTAACTGTAGGCATCAGCGCCCTCGATTTTCGCCGTAAAAAATGAAACTTCTCCACTCCCACATAGGTCGTAGTCTACCGATGTAAAATCAAACATAGACTGTTGGCTCTCAGCGGCACACACGACTTATGCTATGTTACCATAGTGTCGCAGTCTACTAATATAAAATCAAACGTAGACTGTTGGCTCTCAGCGGCACACACGACTTTCGCTATGGTCTGCAGTAGATCGCAGTGACATCGAGTTACACTGTCGTCATAGCATAACCCAAATGCCCCTGTAGGCATCAGCCTCTCGACTTTCGCTACCAAATAATCCTCAGGAACTAGTTTTGTCCGGACTCCTCATAGGATCAACTTTAGAACCTCCCCCTTAGAGGCTCAAGGCAGTACCACCCTGTGGCACTCCTGAGAAGTTCATTTCAAGGGAGCGCCTTTTTCCCCAGAGCCACTTCAAAACACTTTATACTATATACATATAGTATTTCCCAAATCATACATCTAGTATGAATCTCATATAAATCTCCTTTACAAAATCGATTCCCAAAATCGATAATTCTAATATTAGGCTTTTCCAAATTCCAATATTGATTTTACCCAAAAATCAAAAGCCTTTTCAAATGCCATAAGTTCTCAAAACCATTCCTCAAAATCATTTTCACAAAATGTTTTATATATACATAGATATATATAACCTTGAAAATTCTTTGGATCCTTTCAAACTTATATAAAACCCCTTTTTATACTTCAAATATTCCTAAAAACCCTTTTCTTTTGGCAAAAGATTCAACAAAGGGAGTTTTATCATATACATAACAAAGATACGTAACTTTGTTTATTCCAAATCAAATATTCAAATTTGATTACTCTATAAAGTCACTTACCAAATTACTTACTTCCATAAAGTAAATTTTAACCATAGAAATATCCAATTTCCACTTTACTTCAACATATGTTTCACAAAATATACCTTTTATTTCAAGAACCATTTCACATTTCTTATCCACAAATTTCCAATATCAATTTCATTCAAATCCGTACGATGTACACATATCATCCAAACGCTATATCAATCTGATCGCTCACTCGACCACACAAATTTCACTTTCGAACTAGTATCGTCCACCCGACTTCCTAGTGCGGACTCAGATCTGTTTTCTTAATCAGAAACCGTCATTCTCCTTGCATAGTCATAACTATGATAGAGAATATCCAGAACCAATCAAAAATCCTTATCCATGTTCGTCGTCGGAAATCGAGTGAAAAATCCCAACTCGAATCGATAATACTATCTCGAAATTCTGTGCTCGAATCTGGATCAAATCACTATGCAAATAGAATAATACACATACATCCTACGTATTTATTCTCATTGATTATAAGCTAAATCAATTCCCTTTCTATTCCTCCTCACTTGATTTTTATTCTTTTATTCACATTTGCCTTAATCCCCATTTGGATTATCACTTCAATTCTTATCTCAATTGGGTATTTAGTCAATAACAGTTTGAACTCTGACCAATTTACATTTAGAAAATAGCTTGAAAATTTTAAAAATAGATAAGTAGTTGAAAAATAATTATTAGTTTGTAAAATAGTTGTAAAATAGTCAAATAATTGTAAAGTAGTTGGAAAGTAGTTAAATAATTGCAAAATAGTTGTAAAATAGTAATTAGGTATAAAGTAATTGGAAAGATAGTAATTAGTTTATAAAATAGTTGTAAAATAGTGAAATAGTTCCAAAAGCAGTTGTTAAATAAATATAAAATAGTCTTGGAATTTAAAAAGAAAAGTTGTAAGTAAATAGTTAGAAAAATAGATTTAAAACAGTTTATATTAAAATGATTTATTTAAAAATAGTCCAGAGCCAAACTGGTCAATTCCCCATCAATTCAATTTAAATTTCCACTTCCATTTAAATTAACTCAATTCTAATTTAAATAACTTCAATTTCCACTGAAATTGATTTAACCCCAAATTCAAGTTGAATTAACCTCAAAATTTTTCCAATTTCAAATCAAATTTCATTTGATTTTAAACTTATTCACTTTAACTACAGTTCCAAATTATTCTAATTAATTTAGACTAATTTCAAATTGAATTCACTTCAATTTCAAATCATTTCAATTCCTATATGAACTAATCCCAATTTCAATTCTCCACTTTTAAAATCATCTCGAATTAAATTTTCAAACGTTGATTTAATTCCTTTAAATCCAATTAACCTTTATTTTCAAAGTTTTCAAATACTTAATTCTGAGTCCAAACTTCACATATTCTAATTTTGTAACGACCCGACTTTCCAGACCTGGAAAATCGAACCATTTTAGTTAAGAAGAAGAGGTAGAAGAAGAAAAATAGAAAACAACATCAGAATCTAACCATCGCAGCGGAATAAAATATAATATATACAAAACAGATCTTTACTCAAACAGAAAAATATATCTGTTTATACAATATATTTACAGAATACATCATCAGAGTTCACCACATCAATGACATACATCCAAATACACAGCGGAACAATAAACAAATACGGAAGTACGTATCGCCATCCAGCTCGTCTCCTGAGCTCCACAGCTACAATCTGAACCTGTTTATCTCGGTCTGACCCGAGCATTATATAAAACAACACCCGAGTCAGTCTGGAATACCAGCGTGAGAAAATCACACTCAAATTTATTATTAAAGTTTCAAAAATTCTTTGAAATCAAAAGCATCTCGTAAGACCACGTCACAAATAAACATGTCGGGTTTTTACCTTACGATAGCTAAAACACTTTTTATAAAAATCCTCTGATATTATAATAGTGTCTATTCACAAATACTTATTAAAATAGCTGAAATTGTTACATGATTAAATTCCAGCATACTAGCCACAACGTGGGTAATACAAACAAAACTCGTACAAGGCACGTAGGGAGAATGGATTTCCAACGAATGACTAGGCACTGGGGTACCACCTGTCACAGTACGTGGCCTAGATCACAGTACCGAGGAGTACGCCCGCTCCCCTGCAACACAAGGCCGGAATCATCCCTTACTGGATAATTCCAAATAAAATCACCCCACGGTTGGGATCAGCAACCGCACCACTAAGCCGAAATAAAAGGGACATCTAGACAGGGATGACCTTACTCTCAAGTGGGGGCTACCCACGAAGCCTTGCTGCATAACCCCTGATTTTCAGTCATTCCCGGTTGATGAGGCTCGAGGCTAAACGATACCTTTTCAGAACATATCCCTTAGAATGCCCATCGTCCGCTGACGATGTTTCGCAAGCATTCGTCCATACAAGTCCGTTCTGGGTTTGAACGGAACCGAAGGCACTACTCCTACTACATCCATTTTGGAAATATCCTCAGGATTAGTAGCGACTAGCCCTTGCACTTCACTGCTCCATCTTCGACTCCGAACACGTTACACGAAACGTACAAACCGAATCGAAGTGGTATTCGAGTCTCCAGACCTAGAATCCCGGTATACGGAAACTCGATCCCGGTCTCTTCAAAACGATCAGCGCATTTGGCCAATATTGATAGTCGGTTATTTAACTATCAATTTACATCCACAAGCAACCATCACACAATAAATAATTTCCCACATTATTTATTTGTCCAAATGTCTTCACCACATATTATTTCCCTTTCCAATCCCCATTGGAAACAATTTCAAACTATATTCCCTTCAAGGAATAATTTTCCAAATATTTATTTTCACTGGAACACCAAGTACAAACCATTTTAGATTTTAAAATAATTGTAAAACACTTTATTATAAATATACTTTATAAAACACCTTTGAAAACTACTTAAAAACTTAAGTCCAAATATATATTTAAAACATTTAAAATAAAGCCACTTTTAAAAATATAAACAAATTTCCTTTAAAACATATTATCAATTCACTTTTATATCTACTACAATAATAGTTTTGAAAAATACTTACTTTTGAAATTTACATTTGAAATAATAGATTTTCTGAAGTATCATTTAAAATAACAATAAATCTTTAACAAATATTTAAAATTTCTTTAAAACAAATTTTACTTGGCTATCCAGAAAATACTTCTCTTCCACTTCTTTTAAAAATAAATCATTATTTATTCTTAAACCAATTCTCCTTCCTTTATAAATTCCCATCCTGAATTTATATTTAAAATGCCCACCGACATTTATTTCACTTTATAAACCCAGTTTATAAATTTCCAAAATCTCATTTCTCTTTAAATTTCAAATTCCAAACATTTACATCAATTCTACAATTGATTTCAAATTTGCTTTACTTTGGAATAAAATTCCTTGTTTACTTTATTTATTTCAAATACAACACCCTTTTAAATTTTATTTCTCATTGTGAATTTAAAACCCCCTTTTTACTGAAAATACCTATCTTTAATTCCCAACATTCCTTATTTACGCTTTTAATTTAAATTATATTAAATCATTAAATTTAAAAGGAATTTTTCTATTTCTTTAAAAACAATATCACTTGAGTTTTAAATTTTATTACTCCTCAGTAAACTTTAAATTTCTTTTTCCCATATTTACTAAAATTCCAATTCACTTCATTTTATCTTATTTCCAATTCACCTTTAAATTTATTCCAATTTACTTAAATTTTTATTCTTTATTTTCTTCAAAAATTCAATCCCATAGATTTTCAAAATTTATTATACTGGGAATTCAATCAACCACAACATCCAATATCAAATCATCACAGGATATCAATATTCAGATCACAGGATAATAAAATAAATTTTTGAGGAATCCAGTTGGATCCCTCCAACCTGTTTCCCTGCATCCACAAACGTTAGCACAATACCAATTCCACTTCGAGGTGGAATATTGCGGTATATGGGATTTAAATAAATATCATCCGCTATTATGCGGCGCATAGGGTCTCATCCGCTATATAATGCGGGAATGTCAATTTCAATATATACATATGCCAATATATATATATTGGTATATACTACTATATATAATATAGCATATCAATCAATCCAAACAATCATCAAATCAATCATTTAAATTTAACTATTTAAATTTAAATTCAACTGAGTGAGATTAACTCACCTTCTATTTTGCTGTTTGCAAACCATTTCCATCTCGTCTTGTTCCGTTTACAATTTCAAACTGAATAAACATTTATACAATTAATTAATATTCGAAATAAATCGAACAATAAATTTTCATTTGATAGTTTAATTATCTAATAGTTTTATTTTTACACTGTTATATAATTTCTTCAAAACCTATCTGTATAAATATTCTTATCTGTAAAACTTCTCATTCTCATCTTTTATATAAACTGTTTTGAAGCTATATGTATTTTCTTCCCAAATCTGAATATACATATTTAGTAAACTTTAAATATCTCCAAAATAAATTCCTACTCTTCCCAAAATCTTATTTATATAAAATTTCCTGCTCTACTGTAAATTTATATACATACATATATATTTTTAAACTAAATTATGTATGTGCATTTATACATTTATATGTATATCTTTACCTGTAAACAACCCAAAACAGTAAGTCCTTTTACTGTAAAAACTTTATATATACATATATTCGTGAAAATAAAAATATGGGTTTACAATTATTTTCACTGTATAAATATTATGCATATATATATTATTATTATCCTTAAATAAAGAAAACAAAATTCTATACCTCACTGATCAGACCACGACTACCCTCCCATCGCCATCGAACCCCCCCTATGCCCTAGACATCACCGCTCCGAGCGAGCTAATCACCTGAGCACTCTACCCACCGTGCCTCAGCCCTCGACGATTCGAGCTTCCCAAAGTTTCACTCGAATTCTAGGTGAGCGGCTTCCTTCCTCTCGCCATTTCTCTATCGAAATCGACGACAACAGATATGCGACCTCCCCTGAAAACTCGCCGACTACCACTGCCAACATGCTCGCGCGCGAGGCTTCAACTCGGTTAAATCGAACGGTGACCCGATGCCTCCTTCGATCGAAACGAAGCGTCCCCTTTTTTTTTCGATTTTGATATTTGTCGATTTTGAATGAAAAAAAAACGCGATTAGATTTGAACGAATTTCGTTCGAGAGGAAGTGAATTGGGGAAAACATTTTATTTCGAACAGAAGGAGAAGGGAGCGAGTTTTAAACGAGTACTTGGCTACGTTTAAAGTTGCGTGCTGGATATGTTTCTCTGGCTTTTGATTTCAATTCTGAGGAGAAGAAGGGGAAAAGAAACGAAGGGGGTACGAAGGAGACAGAATGGAGGCGGGTTGTACTTATTGTCGAATAAAGAAAGCATTTATCTTTTTTTTTTTTCAAATTGCCTTAGAATAAATTCCTATGCGTTTACATACCGTACACTCTCACCACTACTCCAAACACTACGAAAATTGAAATCCGATAATAATTCAATATTACGGACCCAATGGAACTGGTTTTGTCGAATCCCGAGACTGTGCCTCGGAAGGCTATTTTTAAATTCAATTTAAACGATATATTTTTAAAACTGAACAAAACTCTTAAAAATTCCATTTTAAAAGTTTCATCACCTTCAATATTAACAATATAAATTTTCTGAACCTTTAAACTATTTCTAACAGTCTCAAAACTGAGGATTTTCTATTTCAATTGTTTAATTCAATAATTTACCCAATTCTGATAATTAAATTCAAAAATTAATTATCCAGTAAATATTTATATTTGAAATTCAAGTTAAAATTAACCATTGAATATTTAAAATTAATTAAATATTCCAATTTCAAATGCTCAAAAATTCCGGGTCGTCACATTCCTCCCCCCTTAAAAGAATTTCGTCCCCGAAATTACTAGTTAGGAAGAATGATTCAATCCCCGTTAACTATTTCCCAAATTCAAACAGTATTAACAATACCCAAACAATCTTTTATTAATGATACACTAATCATCTTTTAACTTCCCAAACTTATTCATAAGTTCAACCCATACCACCTACTTATCAATTCAAATTTAAATTTGAATTCAAATTTTAACTTATCAAAATTTCGTCAAAATTTTTCTAACTTCCTAAATTCCCGAAAAATTTCGCCAGCGTCTCCTTTGCGCGGCTAGCTCGGTACAACTACAAAATGGCTCTACGGCCTCCCAATCTCAAAAAGAAAACAAAAAGCCAAGTGGCTGGATCAAAAACCCAATCAAATTTCATATAGAAATTCAAATACATACCTTTTGTCGGGCCATTAAATTTTATCTTCTAAAATCAAAAATCCCCATTATCCATTGCTTTTATACACCTGTATATCCTATTAAGCAATAATATCCAATCATAGGATTCAAAATCATTTTAGACATTTCCTTTACAAATTTCAATATTTGTTTTACTTATACCCGTACGATGCACATATATCATTCGTACGCAATATCACATTCGATCGCTCAATCGATCACACAATTTCACTTCCGAACTAGTATCGTCCACCCGACCTTCTAGTGCGGACTCAGATCTGGTTTCTTGATCAGAAACCGTCATTCTCCTTGCATAGCCACAAACTATGATAGAGAATATCCAGAATCAATCAACAATCCATATCCAGGTTCACCGTCGAAAATCGAGTGAAAAATCCCAACTCGGATCGGTATAATTACCTCGAAATTCTGTGCTCGAATCCGGATCAAATCATTATGCGAATAAAATAATATACGTACATCCTACGTATAAATTCCAATTGATTATCAATTATATCAATTTCCTTTTTATTCACATTCATTTGATTGTTATTCACTTATCACACTTATCCCATTCACATCTTCAAATTTTAATCGTCATTCAATTATTCACCTAGAATAATTTTCCTCCATACCAAATTTACTTAAGAATTCACCATTCCTTTTTTAAGTCCAATATAAACATTTTATATACTTCTTGGATTTGTTTTACTTCATTTTTGAAGTTTATATTTATTTTCACTTCCCCATTGAAGTTTATTTTCATTACTATTTACTTAGCCCTTACAATTTCATTTAAACTCAAATTGGCTTCCATTTTGAATATGGATTAGTTTCACTTACTATTTAATTTAAACCTCAAATAACAGTTTATTTACGAACTTTACTTTCTTTAGTTCCTTTGATTTCACTTCACCTTACATTCACATTTGAATTAGATTTCAATATCCAGTTTTAATTTCATTTGCTTAACAAATTTAAATCATTTATCGTAAATGAAAATTTTCAAAAATTTTCTAACTCCCAAGATTTATGGAAAATTTTGGCAGAGTCTCCTTTGTACGGAGGGACTTCTGCGATATCGCAGGATGCACAAATATATATATACATCGGCCTCAGGCCGGAAATCACAATATATATCAATATCAACAGTTCATATCTCCTATTTTGAATTTTTGGCGTAGGCGTACCTTTATTTTTAGCATTTTTAAAGCAAGCGGCTATTTTATTTAGCAAATTTGCGCAATCAAAACCAGCAAAGTGGCCTCCAAAACCTGTACTTACTCAACTCAAACGTATAAGTGATAAATATAGAAAGCTAACAATATTTAACATATATAACTAGCAAATTTACAAGTTTGTAAAATCAATGCAGGTTAACAATATTTATAAGTCACTTATAAGGTTCCAACATTAATTTTAATTGTTTACAATCAATTCGTATATACTTCATTTAATCAAAGGGGTTTGCAACTCAACTGTTTACATTCGATTCTTATTTAACCCAACAACGCACATTTACTTCAATTGATTCCAAAATCAATTTTATTTCACTTCTATCCATTCATAGAATTTTATTAAATCTCGTTTACATCAAACGACTAATTTCCTATGCAAATTTACCAATTTCCATTCAATTTAACAATCACTCCACTTTAACTATTCAAATTGATTCAAATTCAAATTATATTAATTCCAATTTACATATTCACCTTCCATTACATTCAAGTTCTATTTTAAATTCATTCACAATCTATTATTGCATTTATTCTATTTATAACAATGCCATTGTGATTTATTCCTTCTCACTTGGATTTTATCTGCAAACTCGAACCATCTCTATTTCACTCCAACTCTATTTTATTTAACTCGAGTTCAATTCCAACTTCATCCATTTAAATTTAATTAGTATGCTCATTAAATCAATATAAATTTTACTTCCACATTCAAATGATTTATTTCTGAATTCATTTTATTAATTTCAAGGCCATTTTAATTTATTTCTACTCACCTTGGATTTAATTTACAATTCAGATCATTTCTATCCTAATCCCTCTATTCCATTTGGCAACACTTCAATCATATTTAATTTATTTATACTTCGAGTTGAATTTCACTTGAAACCCAAGTTTATTTCCAAACTTCATTAATAACTCTCAGTTTAATCTTAATTTAACCACTTTAAATTCCATATCCCAAAATCATCTGAATAATATTTTCGAGGTCATACTTCGTTCATTTATACTTGCATTCATTTACAACTTACGTTACTCTTGTGTCAATTCATTTTATTTCACTGAACAACATTCAAATTATATATATAACACTTACTAACTTAAGGTACAAAGCTTTATTTCACAACTTTAATCATTTTACCCTTACAATTTTATCCAATTTAGTTCAATTTCAAATTTTATTTAACTTATCTCAAATTCAATTCAAATATATTTTCTTCACTTTCATCTATTTAAAAGCAGTCCCATTCACATTTGGATTATTCATTAAATTTAGTCAAGTATATGTATATATATATTTTATTATTCTATAAACATTCCAAAATAAGATTCTAGAGCTTAAACAATTTCCCAACAATTTCAAAATCATTTTTGAAATCAACTATACTCAAAACCCTTTGGTATATTCAGTTATCTTTTTGAATTCCAACTCCAAATCCAGTTTGCAAACTATTTCAATTTAAAACAATTTGGTAGCAATTCTTCTTCTAGAAACTCGAAAATGAACACCGATGATGTCGCGATCATCATCGGAATTATTTTCCAGTGACCGGAAGAGAATTAATTGCTTTTATCTCCTTTAAAACCCTTCAAATGTTTTAAATCCCAAATCTCTCTAGATCTCAAATCCGATTCAAAAATGTTTCTCAAATAATTCCACTATTATTTCTCCAACACCTTTGAAAACCATTTTAAATCCAAAGGAATTTTAAGTCCTTTCTCAAAAATTCCAAATTTCCAATCCATCCAATTAAATTTAAACCTTTCTCTGGAATTCTATTTTAAATTACTTTCTCATTTTAATATGGGGTTTATTCCAATTTATAAATTACATTTATAATCTATATTTCAAATTTTATTTTATTATAAAATTTTATTCTTTACTTTGGTTATAAATTTCAATTTCTAGTTAAGTTTCCATATAATAATGATAATAATCCAATATTATCACATCTAACATCCAAACAACCATATATATATTAACTAGAATAGTTTATAAAACTTTCCTTTTTATACAAAAATAATTTGGGTAAAATTATTTCATTTACCCTTCTTTAAAACAATACTGTGTCGGTTTACCTTGTTTAAGAGTTTAGAAACCCCTATCGATGTTGCGGCGTCCCACACATCGACCAGAATCTATAAACACTCAACCGATAAACCAACACAATATAAAACCATTTTATATTCACTAACAAATACGCGCTCATATCTATTAATACACTCAAAATTCCCACCAGAGCCAAGGTTATCGCTAGCCTAAGCTCTGATACCACTGTAACGACCCGACTTTCCAGACCCGGAAAATCGAACCATTTTAGTTAAGAAGAAGAGGTAGAAGAAGAAAAATAGAAAACAACATCAGAATCTAACCATCGCAGCGGAATAAAATATAATATATACAAAACAGATCTTTACTCAAACAGAAAAATATATCTGTTTATACAATATATTTACAGAATACATCATCAGAGTTCACCACATCAATGACATACATCCAAATACACAGCGGAACAATAAACAAATACGGAAGTACGTATCGCCATCCAGCTCGTCTCCTGAGCTCCACAGCTACAATCTGAACCTGTTTATCTCGGTCTGACCCGAGCATTATATAAAACAACACCCGAGTCAGTCTGGAATACCAGCGTGAGAAAATCACACTCAAATTTATTATTAAAGTTTCAAAAATTCTTTGAAATCAAAAGCATCTCGTAAGACCACGTCACAAATAAACATGTCGGGTTTTTACCTTACGATAGCTAAAACACTTTTTATAAAAATCCTCTGATATTATAATAGTGTCTATTCACAAATACTTATTAAAATAGCTGAAATTGTTACATGATTAAATTCCAGCATACTAGCCACAACGTGGGTAATACAAACAAAACTCGTACAAGGCACGTAGGGAGAATGGATTTCCAACGAATGACTAGGCACTGGGGTACCACCTGTCACAGTACGTGGCCTAGATCACAGTACCGAGGAGTACGCCCGCTCCCCTGCAACACAAGGCCGGAATCATCCCTTACTGGATAATTCCAAATAAAATCACCCCACGGTTGGGATCAGCAACCGCACCACTAAGCCGAAATAAAAGGGATATCTAGACAGGGATGACCTTACTCTCAAGTGGGGGCTACCCACGAAGCCTTGCTGCATAACCCCTGATTTTCAGTCATTCCCGGTTGATGAGGCTCGAGGCTAAACGATACCTTTTCAGAACATATCCCTTAGAATGCCCATCGTCCGCTGACGATGTTTCACAAGCATTCGTCCATACAAGTCCGTTCTGGGTTTGAACGGAACCGAAGGCACTACTCCTACTACATCCATTTTGGAAATATCCTCAGGATTAGTAGCGACTAGCCCTTGCACTTCACTGCTCCATCTTCGACTCCGAACACGTTACACGAAACGTACAAACCGAATCGAAGTGGTATTCGAGTCTCCAGACCTAGAATCCCGGTATACGGAAACTCGATCCCGGTCTCTTCGAAACGATCAGCGCATTTGGCCAATATTGATAGTCGGTTATTTAACTATCAATTTACATCCACAAGCAACCATCACACAATAAATAATTTCCCACATTATTTATTTGTCCAAATGTCTTCACCACATATTATTTCCCTTTCCAATCCCCATTGGAAACAATTTCAAACTATATTCCCTTCAAGGAATAATTTTCCAAATATTTATTTTCACTGGAACACCAAGTACAAACCATTTTAGATTTTAAAATAATTGTAAAACACTTTATTATAAATATACTTTATAAAACACCTTTGAAAACTACTTAAAAACTTAAGTCCAAATATATATTTAAAACATTTAAAATAAAGCCACTTTTAAAAATATAAACAAATTTCCTTTAAAACATATTATCAATTCACTTTTATATCTACTACAATAATAGTTTTGAAAAATACTTACTTTTGAAATTTACATTTGAAATAATAGATTTTCTGAAGTATCATTTAAAATAACAATAAATCTTTAACAAATATTTAAAATTTCGTTAAAACAAATTTTACTTGGCTATCCAGAAAATACTTCTCTTCCACTTCTTTTAAAAATAAATCATTATTTATTCTTAAACCAATTCTCCTTCCTTTATAAATTCCCATCCTGAATTTATATTTAAAATGCCCACCGACATTTATTTCACTTTATAAACCCAGTTTATAAATTTCCAAAATCTCATTTCTCTTTAAATTTCAAATTCCAAACATTTACATCAATTCTACAATTGATTTCAAATTTGCTTTACTTTGGAATAAAATTCCTTGTTTACTTTATTTATTTCAAATACAACACCCTTTTAAATTTTATTTCTCATTGTGAATTTAAAACCCCCTTTTTACTGAAAATACCTATCTTTAATTCCCAACATTCCTTATTTACGCTTTTAATTTAAATTATATTAAATCATTAAATTTAAAAGGAATTTTTCTATTTCTTTAAAAACAATATCACTTGAGTTTTAAATTTTATTACTCCTCAGTAAACTTTAAATTTCTTTTTCCCATATTTACTAAAATTCCAATTCACTTCATTTTATCTTACTTCCAATTCACCTTTAAATTTATTCCAATTTACTTAAATTTTTATTCTTTATTTTCTTCAAAAATTCAATCCCATAGATTTTCAAAATTTATTATACTGGGAATTCAATCAACCACAACATCCAATATCAAATCATCACAGGATATCAATATTCAGATCACAGGATAATAAAATAAATTTTTGAGGAATCCAGTTGGATCCCTCCAACCTGTTTCCCTGCATCCACAAACGTTAGCACAATACCAATTCCACTTCGAGGTGGAATATTGCGGTATATGGGATTTAAATAAATATCATCCGCTATTATGCGGCGCATAGGGTCTCATCCGCTATATAATGCGGGAATGTCAATTTCAATATATACATATGCCAATATATATATATTGGTATATACTACTATATATAATATAGCATATCAATCAATCCAAACAATCATCAAATCAATCATTTAAATTTAACTATTTAAATTTAAATTCAACTGAGTGAGATTAACTCACCTTCTATTTTGCTGTTTGCAAACCATTTCCATCTCGTCTTGTTCCGTTTACAATTTCAAACTGAATAAACATTTATACAATTAATTAATATTCGAAATAAATCGAACAATAAATTTTCATTTGATAGTTTAATTATCTAATAGTTTTATTTTTACACTGTTATATAATTTCTTCAAAACCTATCTGTATAAATATTCTTATCTGTAAAACTTCTCATTCTCATCTTTTATATAAACTGTTTTGAAGCTATATGTATTTTCTTCCCAAATCTGAATATACATATTTAGTAAACTTTAAATATCTCCAAAATAAATTCCTACTCTTCCCAAAATCTTATTTATATAAAATTTCCTGCTCTACTGTAAATTTATATACATACATATATATTTTTAAACTAAATTATGTATGTGCATTTATACATTTATATGTATATCTTTACCTGTAAACAACCCAAAACAGTAAGTCCTTTTACTGTAAAAACTTTATATATACATATATTCGTGAAAATAAAAATATGGGTTTACAATTATTTTCACTGTATAAATATTATGCATATATATATTATTATTATCCTTAAATAAAGAAAACAAAATTCTATACCTCACTGATCAGACCACGACTACCCTCCCATCGCCATCGAACCCCCCCTATGCCCTAGACATCACCGCTCCGAGCGAGCTAATCACCTGAGCACTCTACCCACCGTGCCTCAGCCCTCGACGATTCGAGCTTCCCAAAGTTTCACTCGAATTCTAGGTGAGCGGCTTCCTTCCTCTCGCCATTTCTCTATCGAAATCGACGACAACAGATATGCGACCTCCCCTGAAAACTCGCCGACTACCACTGCCAACATGCTCGCGCGTGAGGCTTCAACTCGGTTAAATCGAACGGTGACCCGATGCCTCCTTCGATCGAAACGAAGCGTCCCCTTTTTTTTTTCGATTTTGATATTTGTCGATTTTGAATGAAAAAAAAACGCGATTAGATTTGAACGAATTTCGTTCGAGAGGAAGTGAATTGGGGAAAACATTTTATTTCGAACAGAAGGAGAAGGGAGCGAGTTTTAAACGAGTACTTGGCTACGTTTAAAGTTGCGTGCTCGATATGTTTCTCTGGCTTTTGATTTCAATTCTGAGGAGAAGAAGGGGAAAAGAAACGAAGGGGGTACGAAGGAGACAGAATGGAGGCGGGTTGTACTTATTGTCGAATAAAGAAAGCATTTATCTTTTTTTTTTTCAAATTGCCTTAGAATAAATTCCTATGCGTTTACATACCGTACACTCTCACCACTACTCCAAACACTACGAAAATTGAAATCCGATAATAATTCAATATTACGGACCCAATGGAACTGGTTTTGTCGAATCCCGAGACTGTGCCTCGGAAGGCTATTTTTAAATTCAATTTAAACGATATATTTTTAAAACTGAACAAAACTCTTAAAAATTCCATTTTAAAAGTTTCATCACCTTCAATATTAACAATATAAATTTTCTGAACCTTTAAACTATTTCTAACAGTCTCAAAACTGAGGATTTTCTATTTCAATTGTTTAATTCAATAATTTACCCAATTCTGATAATTAAATTCAAAAATTAATTATCCAGTAAATATTTATATTTGAAATTCAAGTTAAAATTAACCATTGAATATTTAAAATTAATTAAATATTCCAATTTCAAATGCTCAAAAATTCCGGGTCGTCACAAATTTAAATTAGCTTTACTTCTTCATAAACTTATTGTAAGTTCAAGTCATAATTCAAACCCTTTTTAAACAACTCAATTTTTCTTCTTCTTGAAATTCCATTTATTTCCAAAGTGCAACTTTTGAAACCAACCCTTAACAATTTAAATTTCCAAGTTCTTTTAAACATCCAAAACTTAAGTTCAAAGTGATTTCACTTTCGCAAGTTCTCTTTTTATCTTCAAAAATCAAAATTACTTAAATAATTTCAATTTAAAATTTATTTCCAGTTTAATTTATCTTACTTGACTTATTTCAAAGTTCAAATAAAAGTACAAAGAAATTTTATCTTCAAAATTTAATTTATTACTCCATTTATCTCAATAATGGGTATATTCACCACAATCCATTTCTTCATTCATTTAAACAAATTCAATTCACAGTTTAAAGATTATTAATAACAATAGGATAATATTATCCAAATTATTTTAAAACATCCTTCCATTTTCAATTTCCAGATCTCAAACCCATTTTGAAATCACACAAACTCCCAATTCAAATTAATCATTTAAATTCCCAAGTTAAATCTCAATTTCATCTTGAAATTTCCAATTCAGGTTGTTTGTTAACTTATTTAACTTTCCCAAAGTTAAATTCAATTCATTCCTTCAGTAAACCCTATTCAAATTTGAATTCCCACTTCAAATTTTAAACTTCACATTACTAATCTTATAAGTTCAAAACTTATCACCTTGGATACCACATCTCATTTCAAATTTAAAACTTAGCATTTATAGTTTACTTCAAACCATCTTTGATATTATGTATATTCCTCATACATACATATTATTTCCTTTACACACTAAGTTATCCTTAAATTTTAAATCACCTTTGATTTTTAATTCCAAACAAATTTCTTTAAATTTTCAAACAACTCTTGTTTGAACAGGACTCTACATTCAAATAACATTATTTATTATTTCTTTATCACTTTGAAACAATTTTCAAATTTCTGGACCTAGATTTAAATCTTCACAATTCAGATCATCTTCAATTCCAACTTATAAGTCATACTTACCCAAATGTTTTACTTCCCTAAAACATTTCATTTTGCTTACACAACAATCATATTTTATTATTAAACACAACTATGATAATGACCAAGATTATCATATGAGGAAACACATTCATTATTATCTTATTCTAGAACCCTTTCCCAAATCCAAGATTTTAATTTCAGTTTGAATCCATTTCAAATTTATCTTTTATTTAATTTCAATTTGGATGTATTTCTATTACCACTTAATTTAATTCCCAAAATTTTTAACAACCAATCACCTTAACATTTATTAGTAAGAAATATTGCTTTATCTATATCAAAATATATTCTTATAATATCATTTTAAATCTTTATATAAGAAAATAACAAGTACGCTCTCATATATATATATATGTATATGTATAAGTATATATACACACACACACTCAACTAATTCTAGGGTACTATTGACCCTATCCTTATGAGTACACCTACCAGAGCCAAGGTTCTCGCTTAACCTTTCAGCTCTGATACCAAATGTAACGACCCGAAATTTTCCGATCCCGAAAATTTCAGATAGTTAGGAAAGAAGAAAGATATAGAAGAAGAAGAAGAAACAGAACACAACACAGATTCTCACATTCGCAGCGGATAAAATATAATATCAAATAAAAGCAGTTTACAAAAGAATACCATATCAGTCAATTTTCATTTTAATACATCAGAGTTATACATATACACAGTCACTAGATATATACAAATCAACATATCCCAGATATACAAAAATATATCACAGCAGAAACCCTCCATACGTTCCTGCCATCCAGCTCGTCCCCTGAGCTCTCGAACGTCCTTACCTGAAAATCTGTAATACTCGGTCTGACCCGAGCATTACATCAGAGTAACACCCGGGTCAGGCTGGAAACCAACGTGAGTAAACCTATCTAACAAGAAATACTAATGCATAAAACTTATTTTAAAACCCAGGGTAACTCGTACTTTATTACAATTTCTTAATTTGCCATAGTCAAATAAATATATTTTTTATCATATCAAAGCATTATTACACAGATTTAATGGCCAAGTTCATATCATTTATTCCATTCCAGCCTATTTAGTCCAAAGTCAAATTCATAAGGAATCGTTGTAGATTCCAAATCAAAGTGGTTTCGGGTATTTACTGATACCCGACCCCGGTCTCTTCGAATCCAATGTCATCGTAACTCAAGTTATTCAAGTGAAACCAAATTCAAATTTTAAATACAGGATGTCACTTTTACACAGCAATTCATCATCGATAGATAACCACATTATCACTGTCATATCATATCACAAACATTTCATATCAGAGATATCAATCAATTCAAGGCATTAAATCATCATTCATTCATTCATAAGCAAGATGGATCATTTCCAAGAATTAATTAATTTAATAATTAATTAATCTCTAATTTCTTTCATTAATTAATCTTCAATAAATTAATCTCTAATTACTTCCATTTGAAAACATTTTGCAAATTAATTATATAATTGAAAGATTTGAAAACATTTTGAAAATCAATTATATAATTGAAAATATATATAATTTTCTTCAAAGCAAAACAATTTAAACATTAATTGTTAAAACTAGATTACTTTAAATACACATTTAAACTTGTTTTAAATGTTTTCCCTTTGGAAACAAATTATTTAAATACTTTAAAACTTGGTTTTACTTGCTTCAAATCTTGAATTCCTTTGCATTAAAACTGGTATAGGTTTTCTTTTTTTAAAACCAGACAACTCAACTCACTTACCCGAGCCTAACCCTCAGGCAACTCGACCTATCACTCGAGTCACTCACAAGCCCTCACGAACCCAGCCCCTTCAAGTCACTCACGCGAATACTCGAGCAACAGCCCGAGCTCCCTTCTTCTTTCCCACAGACACAACCCACAGCCGAAAATCAATAACCCAAACATGCATGTGCATGTGCACAACTATTCCGGCCAACGTCGGTCAACACCACGACCCTCGCCAAGTTGACGACCATCCCCCTGACTACCGGGCCACCCAAATCGTTGAAAACGTCACAAAATCGAAATCGAGCCTCTCAGCAAAAACTGGAACCCCACGGCTCAACAAAACTTCACCGTGACGATGATCACGTCCATCGTCAACCATGCCATTTCGACCAAAGTTGCCCCTACGACCCATGAACATTTTACCCTAGGTGCGATCGCCATCTCGTGCCCAACGCTGACGAACACTTCCCCAAAACTTCATTGACTCAACTGGGTTATTAAACCCTACATTTACTTCGCATGGCCACCATGACGAATTAGAATTTCTCTGATTATTTTTCTGATCATCACCGATGCTCAAACTACCTTCTCCAAGAATCACGACCTTCAAATCATCGTTGATCATCGGATTTTGACGAAAATGTCCATTCTGTTCAACTCATGATTCCTCATCATTTATAAACTTAAAAATCATAATTCCTTCACCTAAAATCAATATTTTGTAATACGAACACAATTATATAATCAGATTGTAGAATTAAAATTCTCGAATTTTCTGATTTATGATGATTTTACTGTAAATAATTATTTTCACAGCATTCACTTTTTTTTTCTTTTTGAAATTATTTTTAAAAGTGAATTCATGATGTTATAAACAATTTCCCTTTTAAAAATTGAAGCTTAATTTTGTTTAGAGAGAAAGATATGATTTTTTTTCTTTTCAATATATGGTTCTTTACTCTGTTGATATAACAGAGATTTATGTCTGTACAGGCACCCACATATATCTATTATCAGACATGCAAGGATATTTGGAACATACTTCACATCACAGCTTCAGATATTTACTACACACGATCAAACATAAACAACTAGAGGAAAGTTTACTCACCTGGTAATTTTTGAACAGAGAACTTTTGGCTTTGAGAAGAAAACAGTTTTGATGTTTGCTTGTTCCAGTTCTTGTCTTATTGATGATAAAGCCTTGATCTCCTTGCTGTTAATTGTTGATGATATTGTAGCTGTAATTGTTGTTGACTAAGTTACTGTGTTGCAGGTTTGTTATTGTTATTTTTTTAAAACTCGGGTTGATTGTGAACGAACTAGAAATATGCAGATGATATATAAAAGAGAATACAGCTGAAATAATATTGATGCAAGATTTTTTACTTGTACTAAAATAATTTTTTTATCTTGTACCAGAGATTTTTATTTCCAATTGTAGGCTGAAAAGAATTCATGGTGGCTAACATTTATTGAATTTGTCTTGTGTAATTTATCATCTTGTACTTATTATATTTTTTTTTAAAGTGTAGCCTGACTTGATTTGGGTGAGATATTTATGTGTATACATATAGTTTTGTTCTTGTTTTAGAAGCTAACATATATCTTTTTCTTTTGGTTTTATTTTAAAAGCTTATTCATCATGTTTTCTTTCTTTCTCAGGTTTGTACAATCCTGGTTTAAGTTTTGGTGAGCATATATATATATTACTTGTATTCTTTCACCAGTCCTATACTTATCATATTATTAATTTATCTTTCCAATCTATATTCATTTTATTTCTTTTTAAAGTTAAAACTATCAATATATAACTTACTATTTATTATTTATTTTCATACTGACTCAAAATTTATTTGTGATATTATTTATTTCTAATAAAACTACTTATTTTATTTCTTATAAAGGTTAACTACCCAACATATAATTTACTTATTTATTATATTATTTAATATTCCAATTCATATTTTATTTCACTCTTATATTATATATTGACGAGGTATATTTTATTTACATTAAATACATATAAACATCTGTTTTAGAGATAATAAGTCTATATTCATTTTATCTGATTAAATACTCGTTAAAATAATATTGCTAAATTTCCGGGATGTCACATAAGTTGTATTTAAATTAAATATTTACTAAAATAATACTGCCCAACAATCTCGGGTTGTCACAATATAAGTAGTATATTCTCAAAGGTGGAAGTTTGAAATAAAATCCGTGTGTTTAATTTTTAAGTGTCCTTAAGGGGAATTGATTTCCAAATAAAGGTTATTTTGAATAATAATTTGAAAAATGAAAATTTTAAAACTCTTGGATAGAAAAGAGATAATTTAACTCAAGTTTTGAACGGGTGATATTAGATAGAATGTTTTTGGTAAATTTATTTAATTAAAACCATAGTTTTTGCTAATCATATAAGTTGTGTAAATTATTTAGCGATATTGAGCCAACCCATAAACATATTTTTCTTAGAGCATTCTACATTAAAGAGATCGAAGGGTTGACTCAGTTTTAAGGACCCATATTTTGTTTGGACTTCCAATTAAATTTGGAGAAAAATAAAAGTAAGTGATAAATAAATAAAATAAAATTTTGTTTTTTGTATACTCTTAGGACCTGAAAGAGTATTATACAAGTAAATAAGATAGTGTAAGCTTTTATTTATTGTTTTTGTAAAGAATTGTTTTTGTAAAAAAATTATAAACTTAGGTCAAACTTTATAAAGTAATATATAAAATAATTTTAGTGTTGAATAAAATACTAAATGGAAAATATGAGGGATTTAGAAAGAGATTGGTATTATTAAGAAAGCAATCGAACTAAGTACGTAAGTTATACGTGGATCATTTTATTCACACGGTTCTTGATCTAGGACACGAATACATAGCTTTAGAGTGATTCACACTAGTCCGAAAAAGGATCTCTCACTTGATCCTTGTCAGCAAACACTTGATTCAGATTCTTGATATGATACTAAAGTTATCTACCATAGTTTATGGCTGTGCAAGGTGAACGGAAGTTTCTAATCAAGAAACCTAATCAAGGTCCGCTCTAAGGAGGTCGAGTGAGAGATACTAGTTCGAAAGTAGAAGCCTATATATCCGAGCAAGTGATCATATCAAATATAACGTACGGATGATTTATGTATATCATACAGGCTTAATTATAATTGTATAATTAGTAGGTGACTTAAGGAAAATTGTGTACTTACGCAAAATTCTAAATCTGGTTGTTAATCATTTAACATTTTAAAATAATGTTAAGTGTTAGGTTTTTCACTATCGAATTTTTTTTTTCTTGATAGCGTTAGCTTGCTCCTTTATGGAATTTGATTAGATTCGATTTTTTGGTCATGTGATTTATATACGCAAAGTTTGATTTTACAAACAAAAGTTTTTCAATTATTGTTTATTAGGACTTAAATCCCGATGGTTTTGAAATCTTTTTAAAAGAACTTTTGGAATGAATATGAAAAGAAATAATAATAGTATGATTTGAAGAATTTGAGAACTAGTATTAATTCGATAAAAATTGGAATTTGTTCCAATAGATATTTGCAAAATGTTTTACAAATATTTTTATTTATTGCGTTGAATGACTAAACTTAAAGTGCGATTGGAAGTTTCCTCATTTTAGGACTTACCGGGTATATTTACTCTATTATTTTTAGAAGGTACCAGAATACCACTGGAAGCTCCATTATTTTTTTAGAGTTACACCACACTCGAAAGGGGGGCACACCCTCCTAGTCATGTTGGATCTAGTTTTGATATATTTATTTTTAAGGGAATTTTAAAATATATTTTTGAATATAAAACTCAGGAATTAAGTTCTAAATTTACCTTTTGAAAAGATCGGAAGTGTATTGTCTTATTACGGAGTATTCTTTTTATTTTATTGCATATGGTTAATATGTTGTTTTTGGTTGCATGTAGTTTCATCCCATATTAGAGTTGTATGTAGAATTATATCATGCTAGTTTTAACAAGTAAGGTTGCCTCATTATTATCAGTTGCATCATTATTAGTTGTGGCATATCTTGATCTGTTACATATGATTGTTATATTGCTTATGCTATTTGAATTTATGATAGAGATAGCTAGTATATTTCTCTTTTATTAGTATGATTCTTTTGGATTATTTAAGTACAAGGAAGCAAGAGATTTCTACTTGACTTCTTGTGCACCTAGATTTGCATCGAGATAATAAATTGCTTGTAAATATAAAATTAAATGCAAAAAGGTATGTTGTAGATTTAGAAATTGGAATTGGTTTATGATTTTATGCTCCAGATATCGAAGGCCACTTGGCTTTTGTTTTCATTTGTTGATTTAGGGCCCGTAGGGCAATTTGTAGTTGTTCCGATCAAGCCGCACAAAGGAGAAACTACCGAATTTTTTTGTAATATTTAGGAATTACTTAGGTACTAAGTTTAATAGCTCATTTTAATTAATAAGTTTTTAAACCTCAGGGGTTTGGAGACATTTTCTGTAACGACCTGCAAATTTATCACTTTGATAAATTATATTTATTTTTAAAATTATTCAAATAAAAGGTTGATAATACAAATAATATTTTTTTGTGTGATAATAAATAATAGTAATCTTATTTTGAATAGATATCTACAAAAATATTTCCTTGGGAAATATATCGACAGAATGGCCAAAAACCATTTTATCGATAAACAACTCTATAATCATAAAACGCCACGCACGGAGCTGGATACATATGCTTATTTTTTATAATAGAACAAGAATATGAAATAAAATCAATTATTTTATTCTTGTGAAAAAATGTATTTAAGACATCATCAATGATGCTCTTTATTTAATAATTGATTTACTTAATTCAATTGAGACTTAATGATTAATAATTGTTATAATTATTCAAATTATTGTTTTAAATGATGATAGTTCATTTTAAACAGTTATAAAGTGATAATAAATCATTAGTAATAATTTAATTAAGATATATACTTAGTTTGAAAATATAAGGAAAATTGATTTGGCCTTATCGATATAATAGCAATTTTTGTAAATAATTGTTATTATTGGTTTATATGATTTTATAATTCAAATAAGATCATTTTTATTAATTAAAAATGATTAGAAACTTTTTTTTAAATTTTGTTTATATTTATATGTAAATTAAAATATAAGTTAAAATGTGACCGATAATCGGTTTCCCGATAATGGTTTAACGAACGGAAGTTATTCAAAGTCATCAAAACATTGTTTATTCTCTTGTGCACATACATGTACATGTATATAAATGTCACATGCACACATGAACACTCATATATGTACACAAATATACATATAAGTACACATAACACATATATATAAGATATTTCCATTTTCTTCCACTAAAGCATGCATAGGTCAACCAAAGGATGTGACATGGCCTTTTCCACGCATTATAGGACTTGAGCTATCCTAAGAGGTGTAGGAGAGAGGTAGGGTGGTTTTGTTATGATGGATAAAGATGATGTATATATATATATACATATAAGTTACATATAAATATATATAAGCAAATATCTTAGATTTCTTGTAAAGACTTCATACTTAAGCTTCCTTAAGTCAAAGGTACATGGGATGGAAGTGAAGTGAAGTGAAAGGGGGGAGATGGCCTGTGAAATGATGGATAAGATGGTACATATGGTGATCGAAAAGGTGTGAAGTGAATGAAGGTATTTTCCATATTTTTTCCCTATAAATACCACCCTTCTTCTCATTAATTCCTTACACATTCTTTATCTTCGTCTTCCTTCTTCTTAAGCTTTCTAAAACCCACTCTAATAGATTCTTATTTATAGAAAAAAATATAGAAAAGTTAGGGAAAAATGTTGAGAATAAAAGAGAAAAATGTATACAATAGTTTATAATATCAATCCATTTCAAAACTAGTTTAAATCACCTCCTCACCACCACTCAAACCTAGGCCATAACCCACCACCACCTTAGGCCACGAGCTCCAATGCTTTAAGTCTTGGCCGTGACTTTCCAAGAGTCCAAGGACCAATACTATAAGATTTCATGCGATCGTAGCGGAGATATATTCCATTTAGCAAAGTTAGGAAGCCATAATTGTGATGCCCCACCTCTATACCCACGCTAGCCAAGAACACTACGGTGTAGTGCTGTCAACTAGCGCGGAGAATAAGGCTGTTGAGGAGCGACCATCCATGTAACTTCTTTGAGCGAGCACTGATATGTCAGATAGTATAGCATGAACTTCATTTAAGGAGGAAGTCCGACATACCGATACAAACCCAAAGCTATCACACAGTGGCTATATATAATCTTCGGAAACAAACATAGAAATAAACATAACATAAATCAGTCACAGACATCCATATCACAAAGGCGGAAAAAGATATGAATATATATATATATATATAACACATGAAAGTGTACATCAGAGTAGTGGTCAGAAAGATCCACGATAATACAAAAGAATAGCAACACGTGCTATACAAAAGAATAAGTACACAACATAGAGTCTATATCTCAAATGTGTACAACCAAAAACTACTAATCTAAGTAGTTAGCCAAAAGTCAGAATAATCCAGAAGAGAAGTCAAGCAGAAGCACCTGTAACATCTCGGTCTGACCCGAGTATTATTTATAAGAAAATAATAAACGGATCAATCTAACTATAAATATCAGATGACATGATATATAATAAGGGGTATGGCATAAACATATAATAACCATAATGGCATACTACTATAAGTATGTAAATGATAATCAACAAGAGATTAATCAATATCACAAGAATCTTATCAAAGATCCCAACCCATAAAAAGGTAATGACACACGAATTCACCAGTACACAAGAATTGATAAAACATATCAATGAAAATCACGAAAATTGGTGAAGCACAAAATCCAGAAATCAACACACGAAATCCAGAACAAATCCCGGAAATCAACACACGAAATCCAGAAATCACAAAAAGGGTGAAGTCCGAGCACACGGACGAGAAGCTATCTCATGGAAGCTATCCATTTAGTTTTTCTAACACACGAATGGCCCGAAGGCCTTTGACACACGAACGACCCGAAGACCATGAGGTGCTACCCCATATATGTGATGGTGAAACATCACAAAAGCGGGGTCTAGTCTCCCTCGCAGACAAAGAGACATCGCTCAATCGCTAGTCCAAATCACAAAAATGATCGTCATGATCATAAGAAAGTGTCGATCACACCAAGCTAGTAAATATATGAGTTTAGCTTCATGTCCCATAACCACTTGTTTAACTTAAATATTTACGAACAAACTGTAGATCTTCACTAGAAAATTGTCACGAAAAGGTTCAATCGAACAAGTCCAAGAATTAACCGACGAAGTGAACGCAAGCATTTCATACCACTCGTTTTACTAAGCCGTTTAATTAGATTTCTCATCCGAGTGAAGTAAAGGCTTGTATATACTAGTAGATTAGAAAACGGTTTGAGAAAAAGAGCTTTGTAGTAAAATAGTGTTGAAATAGCTTTGATGAAAGAGTTTTGATATTCACTACTAGTATTGGAGCCTTCACATTTTTAAAATGACAAGTCACAAATCGATTATTGAAACAAATCGCATCATAAAATTCACATTCGAAGTCGTGAATAAAATCCAAAGAAATCAATTCCAAAGCATCCAAGTGTAAATATCCATACGACCTAACAAGGCCGAGCTGAAGAGCAATGGAACGACCTAAAGGGGACAGGTCAAACGACCTAGCAGTCCACTAGATGCTTCAATGGTCAAGCGACCTAACAGAGAATAGCACGACCTAATGAGGCGACCTAGCTAAGTGAGCGACCTAGTAACAGCGACCTAAAACATAACAGGTCGAGCGACCTAAGGGAAGAGCTAGGCATGCGACCTAACTGTAATAGGGTCCAACGACCTAAAGAAATAAGGTCTAACAACCTAAAGGTACTGGGGTCTTGCGACCTACGACCTAATGGTGCAAACGACCTAAATTAGGCGAGCGACCTAAAGGCAGACAGGTCGAGCGACCTAATCGTTGCCACGACCTAAGGTCTAAAACGAGGTCATGCGACCTAAAGTGGATGCGCGACCTAAGAAGGTACGCGAGCTAAGGTGAGCGACCTAACAAGGTCGTGCGACCTAAGTGATCATGCGACCTAAAGCTATAAGGACCTAACAGTCTAAAGGAGATGGGATCACGCAACCTAAAATGTTAAAGGTCTAATGACCTAGTGGCCTTGCGACCTAAAGTGTTAACACGCGAGCGACCTAGGTGGCGAACGACCTAAGCTGCAGAGAGGATTTAAGGCCGGACGAGTTAATTCCCAACGACCTAGCATACGAGCGACCTAGCGACCTAACTCCAGGCGAGCGACCTAAGGCCAGAATGAAAATCTGCAGACAGAGACTTCGAGACAGTGCGACCTAAGGTGCAGAAAACTGCTAACACTCGAAAATTCTATGTTTTCCACCAATTCAATCCAAACCAAAAGCAAATGTACATGCAAATGCGATAGGGAGTCATTCCCAACAGTCCAATGACAGTTGTAGGCAAGATGTGAGATTAAAAATCTCACCTTTCCACTAAAATTTATGAAGATGAAGCTTGAAAGCAAGGAGAAGCAATCCAAAGCTTGAATCCAATATCTTCTACTTGAATTTGGAGTTGAATGTTGGATTTGCAATTGAATTTGAGTTTGGAGTTTTAATTTCCCCTTCCCACCACCATTTTTGATGAAGCTTGAATTTTAAAACAAATGATGAATGAAGTGAGGAAGAGGGTTGGGCTGAACTAAAGCAGGTGCAATCCAAACCAAAGTCACAAGCGGGAAAAAGTAGCGAGAATTCCACTAACTCCAAACATATCGAAGTTTACACTCAAAAAGATCGCAAACGTCATTTTGAACTCAATGGAAGTGGTCTCGAGTTCTAATTTGACCGTATGCAAAAAGTAGCTTTTCGGACCAAAATCCGATTAATGATAAAATATTCAAATAAAATATTTAAATATAAAATCGACAAATATGCGGGTTGTTACAGACTCCCCTCCTTAAAAAAATTGCGTCCTCGCAATAAGTAAGATGGAAATAAAAAGTAACAACCATAAAAGCATATTAACATAAAAGAGATTTGAAATAAGAAGTTTACCTCAAAGAGCATGAGAAAGTAAGTCCGGATGTGTTCGCTCGATGAATTCTCTAGTTTCCCAAGAGCAATCCTTAGGATTTGAGGACCATTGAACTTTAACAAGCGGAACATCTTTATTTCGAAGTCATTTGACCTCTGAAGCAATAATTCGAATAGGATTCTGCTCATAAGTTAAATTAGGTGAAACTTCAATCTCTTCCACAACACCGGGCTCGAGCATAGAATCGGAATCCCAAAGGCACTTTCGTAATTGAGAAACGTGAAACACGTCATGCATGGCAGAAAACTGAGCCGGTAATGAAAGGCGATAAGCCATGGAACCAATACGTTCAGTGATAGGGAATGGCCCAATGTATCGAGGCGCTAACTTTCCCGATTGACTGAAATGTACAACACCCTTCATAGGTGAAACACGAATAAATACAAGATCTCCCATAGAAAATTCTAATTTTCTTCTTCGATTATCGGCATAGGATTTTGTCTACTCTGAGCTTCTTTCATCCTATGACGAATAAGTTCAATCTTTTCTGTGGAATCACGAATAAGATCTGGACCTAAAACCAGCTTTTCACCGGACTCAAGCCAACAAGAAGGAGATCGGCATGGACTTCCATAGAGTGCCTCGAAAGGTGCCATACCAATACTAGCTTGGAAGCTGTTGTTATAGTAAAATTCGACAAGTGAAATATGATCTTCCCAACTTCCACCAAAATCAAGAACACAAGCACGAAGAAGATCTTCAAGAGTTTGATTCACACGGTCAGTTTGTCCATCGGACTAGGGGTGATAAGCGGTGCTAAAATTAAGCTTCGTTCCCAAAGCTTTTTGAAGACTCTTCCAGAATCCACTAGTAAACAATGGAAGAAGGAACTCCATGCAGTTTAACGATTTATTTGATAAAAATTTTGGCCAGAAGAGGAACGGTTCGGATCGACCAAACAGGAATAAAATGGGTAGATTTAGTAAGTCTATCAACGATCACCCATAAACTATTATGACTCGAATGAGAACGGGGAAGACCATCAATAAAATCCATGGAAATTTGATCCCACTTCCAAACTGGAATTTCCAATGGTTACAATAACCCACCAGGCCTTTGATGTTCAGCCTTAACAAGTTGGCAAGTCATGCAACACTTAACAAAGTTAGCGATATCAGATTTCATTCCCTCCCAGTAATAAAGTCGCTTCATATCTGCGTACATTTTACTGCTACCGGGATGAATGGAATATTTGGAACGGTGAGAATCTTCTAGAATATCTTTACGAAGATCTCTAGTATTTGGTACGATAAGTCTACCAAATTTTCGAATGCCGCCACGAAAATTGATATCAAAGTCTTTCAAACCTTCAATATCGGTTTTATCCCTAATATTTTGGCTAAGAAGAGCCAATTCGAGATCTAGCCTCTGAGCTTCAAGAATGCGGTCTAAAATAGAAGGATGAGCCTCAAGGCTACATAAAACAAGAGATGAACATAAATCGGAAACACGATCTCGAATTTCACAAGTGGATAAAACCTCGAGATCATGCCATTCAGATATCATCATTGAAACAACCGCTTGTTGCTTACGACTAAGAGCATCAGCAACTCGATTTCCCTTTCTGGGAGTATAGAGAATATCGAGATCATAAGAGGCAAGGAACTCGAGCCAACGCTGTTGACGCAAATTAAGTTCCTTTTGAGAAAATAAATATTTCAGAGACTTATGATCAGTATAAAGTATAAATTTCTCTCCCTAAAGATAGTGTCGCCAAATTCGAAGGGCGAAAACGATAGCCGCGAGTTCTAAATCATGTGTGGCATACCTTGTCTCAGTCGGCTTCAATTGCCTAGAAGCATAAGCAATAACACGTTCTTTTTGCATAAGAACGGCACCCAAACCAACGCGACTAGCATCGATATAAACAACAAAATCTTGGTTCCCTTCGGGAATAACAAGAATGGGAGCATCAGAAAGAAGTTCTTTTAATTTCTGAAAAGAAGTTTCACATTTGTCCGACCAAATGTATTTAACACCTTTCTTCGTTAAGCCAGTAAGAGGCACGGTAATCTTAGAAAAGTCTTTTATAAAACGGCGGTAATAACCTGCCAATCCGAGAAAGCTACGGATTTCAGCCACGCTCTCCGGTCTTTTCCAACTTTGAATCGCTTCGATCTTTGAAGGTCCACTGATATTCCGGATTCGGAAATAATATGACCGAGAAACTTCACACTAGATTGCCAAAAGTGGCATTTGGAAAATTTTGCTTTTAGTTGATTGCTTCTAAGAGTTTCCAATACAATTCGAAGATGCTTTTCATGTTCCTCCTCGGTTTTAGAATACACAAGAATATCATCAATAAAGATGAGAACAAACCGATCGAGGAAATCTTTGAAAACTCGATTCATGAGGTCAACGAAATAAGCCGGAGCATTCGTTAAACCGAATGGCATAACTAGCCATTCATAAGATCCATAACGAGTACGGAATGAAGTCAAAGGAATACTATCCTCTGCAATACGAAGCTGATGAAAACCGGTAGCCAAGTCCAATTGTGAAAAGACTCTAGCACCACTAAGTTGATCAAACAGATCATCAATCCGAGGTAAAGGATATTTATTCTTAATAGTAAGATCATTAAGCTTGCGGTAGTCAACGCAAAGCCTAAGTGTACCATTGAACTTACTTACAAAAATAGCTGAAGCTCCCCAAGGCGAGGAATTAGAGCGAATAAGTTGCTTCGTCTCTAACTCGGATAATTGTTTGTGCATCTCTTCATTCTCCTTATTAGACATGCGATAAGGAGGACGAGTAATAGATTGAGCCCCAGGTATAAGATTAACTTTGAACTCAATTGCTCGCTTAGGTGGTAGTCCTAAAACGGGCTCAAAGATGTCGGAAAATTCACGAACGACGCGAATAAGAGAAATGACATCTTCCTCATCATCATTATCATTATCACGAGGATTTAAAGAATATAAAGATGCAACCAAAGCGGAATCTGAATCTTTAAGAACAATAGAAATCTGATTAACGGATTGCGGATGACAGAGATAAATAGTCCGCTCAGGACATAGGATATGAGCTCCATAACGAGTAAGCCAATCCATACCCAAAATCATTCCAAAGCCTAAGTAACGCATGACATGCAAATCGGCTAGGAAAGAAAAATCACACAAAATAATCTCGACGTCTTTACAAAGCAAACTAAGAGTTGCGAATCCACCAACCGGATTCGCAATTCTTAAAGAAGTCATTAAAGCAACAATACTTAAGGAAAGAGTGTCTACAAGTTCCTTTGATATAAAAGAATGGGATGCACCCGTATCAAAGAGAACTCTAATAGGTTGATCATGAAATATAATAATGCCATCAAGGACAGAATGAGACATACCTTGACTGCGAGATGTGTTGCCAGGGGCTTGAGCAACGTTTAACTTTCCCTCCTTCTTGCTGGGAAGCTTAGGGCATATATGCATATAATGATCCGGACTTTTACAGTAGCGACAAGAACGGGGCTTTGAACACTTGTTCGCAAAATGTCCCCTAGCACCACAATTGTAGAATTTCACATCACTAGAGGAAAAAGTCTTTGCAGCAGGAGTTGCTTGCTTACCCTTTTTGTTGGGATATGGACCTTTGAACTTATTAGGCCTTTTCTTGATGTTGAAGTTTGGTTTAGCAACCACCATTTCAACATCACTATCCTTATCAGCCTCTTCAAGTCGAAGAGCGATATCAATGAGTTGATCGAAAGAAACTTCTAATTTTAGAAGTAATGGCTTCTTCAGATTCTTGTTTAAGCCATAGACGCATCTTTGGTTCTTCTTCAATGGGGTGTTGATGTATTCAACCCCATATTTAGACAGTGACTCGAAGGATGCGACATAATCTGTCACAGAGGATTCACCTTGAACAAGGTCTATGAAACGTCGAGCCAATTTCACTTTCTCTGCTTCTGGTACGAATTTTAATTCGAAGCGTTCCCGGAATTGCTCCCAGGTGTGATCTGCTTCATTAATTTCAGAAATAAGAAGTTTGTACCAATCCAACGCTCTCTCTTGGAGCATACTGGAAGCCACCTGAACACAGTGAAGATCGACAAGATTCATGCGAGAAAAGATTCGATTGCATGTCCTTAACCAAGCCTGGACCTCGATAATAGTTTTGGAACCTTTGAACGGTTTCCCACCCAAGTTGGTATAATCGTTGCACAAACATGCAAATCCAGACTTCGGGTGAGTTGGTTCCGGATTAGGACCAACTGCCTGAGCATTCTTTACTAAATCAAGAAGCTGCTGAGCAGTCATGAAAACTCCATCCTGGGGAGTAACAGTAGATGGTCCAGCTCTGGGACGACCTGCTCTAGACATTCTCTTCTTTAAGGAAGAGAAAAGAAGAAAAGTTATTCTCCAAGTAAATATCAAGCAAATCTTGATAGATAAAACAAGGATACATAAAAGGGAATAGGACGAGTCGGTTCGAAGACTCGACTTAAATCCTAAGGCACGACTCCTAAGTTGGACTTAGGACGATGATCCTTGTTAAGTTATTCAACATTGTTCCGAAGTTTGGCTCTGATACCAAGCTGTGACGCCCCACCTCTATACCCACGCTAGCCAAGAACACTACGGTGTAGTGTTGTCAACTAGCGCGGAGAATAAGGCTGTTGAGGAGCGACCATCCATGTAACTTCTTTGAGCGAGCACTGATATGTCAGATAGTATAGCATGAACTTCATTTAAGGAGGAAGTCCGACATACCGATACAAACCCAAAGCTATCACACAGTGGCTATATATAATCTTCGGAAACAAACATAGAAATAAACATAACATAAATCAGTCACAGACATCCATATCACAAAGGCGGAAAAAGATATGAATATATATATAACACATGAAAGTGTACATCAGAGTAGTGGTCAGAAAGATCCACGATAATACAAAAGAATAGCAACACGTGCTATACAAAAAAATAAGTACACAACATAGAGTCTATATCTCAAATGTGTACAACCAAAAACTACTAATCTAAGTAGTTAGCCAGAAGTCAGAATAATCCAGAAGAGAAGTCAAGCAAAAGCACCTGTAACATCTCGGTCTGACCCGAGTATTATTTATAAGAAAATAATAAATGGATCAGTCTAACTATAAATATCAGATGACATGATATAGAATAAGGGTTATGGCATAAATGTAACGACCCGTATTTTACGGATCGAAACGTTGTAAAATCCGTTGACATTTGGGTTGCATTGTTGTTATGTCGTCCTGAGTTTAAGTCCTAAGTCGTGGACGAGTTAAGCGATAGGTCGAGTGATAACTTGAGTCGTAGGGAAGGATAGGTCGGGTGAACGACCTATGGAATTATGGCGACTTAAGATTTGGAGCGACTTAAGGAAGATACGAGTTTAGATAGTTAAGTCGTATAGGAGTTAAGTCGTATAGCTTAGGTCGTAGGGTGTTGGAGCGACCTAAGGTTGTGACCGACTTAAGGAATAGGGGCGACTTAAGAAAACTGACCGAGTTAAGGGTTAGGTCGGTTAGACGAGTTAGCGACTTAAGGATTTTAGGTCGAATGGTAGGATAGGTCGGTCAAGCGACCTAAGGGTTGACGACTTATAGTAGTTAGCAGGTTAGCGACCTAGTGGTTAGCGAAGTTAGGTCGTTAGACGACTTAAGGAAGTTAGGTCGTAACCTAGTTGAGTCGTGGTCGTGTTAAGGGGATAACGCTAAGTGTTAGGTCGCATTGTCTTAAGTCGTACCTAAGTATTAGGTCGTGTGAACTTTAAGTCGCTGAGTTGTGGCCTTGTAGTTAGGTCGTAAGTCGTATACCCAGTTAGGTCGTAACCGACTTAGGGGTTAGCTGCTAAGTCATAAGTCGCCGGATCACTAAGTCGTAGTCTGTTAGGTAGGAGGCTCTGTTAGGTCGCGCATATTAGTTAAGTCGTAGGTCGACTTAGTAGTTAGGTCGTATGCGCATGTGTTAGGCGGAGCAGCTGTTAAGTCGTATGAGTCGTTAGGTCGTATAGGCGCGTGTGTTAAGTCGTTACCGACTTAGGGGTTAGTTGCTGGGTCGTAGTGGGCTGGTAGGTCGTAAGTCGTATGGTCCTTAGGTCGGAGACGACCTAATAGTGGACGAGTTAAGGAATTTCTGCTATAAATACTCGTTCATTTTCTCACTTTTTGGGATCCGGATTTCGAAGCGACGAAGTGCTGCCATTTTGAGAGCTCGACTTCTACACTTCTTCACTTCTTTTCTCCACTCTAATCTAGTGATTCCTTCCATCCATATTGAAGATCAAATCGAAGATCGAAGAGCATAGATTGAAGATCTACATTCTTCGAAGAGAGATTTCATTGTTTGAAGCGGATTGGTGATAGATCAAGTTAGATCCTTCGCTGTCCAGATCTGAAGCGTTTTGATTTGAGGTTGTTTAGGTGATTTGGTGAGTGGTGATTATCTCTCACACGGATCCAAAGGAGTATATCGGATCGTTGGCTTGATTTGGTGTTAAAATAGTGATTTCTATGCATTTTCCTAACCATAAGTATAGATCCATATAGATCCATTGTTCATGATGATTTGACATCCATTTTACCACATGTTAACCTATGCAAGTTCATTCATCAAGTTTATAAAGATATTGTTCATGTTTTCATGCTTGTTGGACTTTCGACCCTTTAATTACGAAATTGCCATTATTGTTATAATTGTTTACTTAGACATATTTGAATGCTTGATTGCTTGGATTAATGTTTGATTTGATTAATTGTTATGAATTAGATGATCGATGATTTGATTTAGACCAAAGATGATTCAAAGGCTAAGGGAAAGGCTCTTGAATTGGGAAAGCTGCTCGTGGCATATGTAGCGGGATGATGAAGCTCTTATGCATAGATTTGATGATGTGATGTTGAGATGAGGCTTTGTAAGGATGTGATGAAGCGAGGCGTCATGTGATGAAGACTTGGTTTAATCCAGACGGGATCATTCCAAGCATGTTGATAACTCGGTGAAATGGTTCGAGTTGAGGATAATGGATGGATATGAGAATAGTCGTCGAGGAGGATGACTAGGAGGCTTGGGTCTCATCGTTGTTGAAGGTTCTAGCATGCTCAAAGCAAGAGTACGTTTGGGCAGATTCGATAGTCCCAACGACTAACTGTTGATGGTCGAGTACTCTGGGCAGATTCGATAGTCCTAGGCACGGGTCACGATGACGTGCAGAGTTATGTCTAGAACCGGGGTTTCCATTAGCCCTTGATGGACGGCTGAAAGAATGTGCCGGTCATTCAACCAACGGTGATATCGAAGCAATGATAACAGTGATAGCCAGAGTCATGGATGTTTGGTTGTATCGTCATTCGGTCTCAAGAGCGGTATTTTCTGGGTGCTTATCTGATCTTGGTTTAGGCCTTGGGGGTTTGTACTTGGAAAACATCGCCCTTGACTCGAGTGATAATTGCTTTATTTTTAAATTGTATGCCCTGCTATGTTTGCTTCTGCTTAGTGTGTGTCTGGGGGCTATCACTGTAGAAAGAGGTTGGAGTGGGAGGGTTGTATTCCTATTCCTTTTTCCTTTATGCTCTTTTGGTATGTTGCTAGTTAATTTACTGCTCACTAAGACTGTTGTCTGACTCAAGGCTTTATGTTTTTAACTCTTATTGCCTTGGGCTGTTCGTCCATTTTGGGACGGGCAGACTAGGTAGCAGGTGACAGGTGCTGTTCTTGCTTTCCACGGTGTTGATATCGAAGACGAGCTGGAGGGTTGCATATTATCTTCTTACTATATGTACTGGATGTTCCGCTGTGTGTATATTCTCTGAGTGATATGTAGTGAGGCTTGATGTATTGACTATTCAGATGTTTGTATTCAACTATTATAAAGTTTTATTGATGAGATTCTTTTCTGTGAAGCTTCACTATGTATATGTTCTATTGTATTTTGTCCATGCGCTGTGAGTAATACGATAGATTCTATTGTTTTAACTTTACCTTGACAATCGTCCATGGCAGCCTGGCACACTTTACAGCGCACTTTCTCTAGGTTTAGTGCAGGGGTCATGGGCGGTCGTCACATTTGGTATCAGAGCGAGGTTAATCGATTTTACCCAACGCTCGTTGTCGTAACTACGTATGAGAGACGTAATTGTATTTTGATGGATGATTACTATATATAATATAGTAGCTTAGTAGAGTTTGAGTCCTTTATGCAGTTGTTTCTCTAGATGTGCTAATCATTCCTTTTTATAGATATTGAGAATGAGTCGAAGAGGGAGACCAGCTGCTAGGGAATGCCGTGCTGCTGAGGGAACTGCTGATTATGCAGCTATGTTCGAAGCTATGATGACTTCGATCATGAGAAGGATACCAGTTCCAGGGACAGCAGTTGATGTTGGAGTTCAAGTTCAAACTCCACGACCGGTGGATTTTGCTAAGTTGTGTAAGGACTACACTGCTCTTGGAGGAAAGGTTTTCTTGGGAACGGAACCAACTATTGAAGTCCAGAGGTGGATAGATGCTTGTAGAAGGATCTTTGGTGACTTGGGAATTGAGGATGCGACTAAGAGGAAGTTAGCATCAAGACAGCTTTAGGGAAGAGCCTCTGATTGGTGGAACTCTATTACCATCAATACACCGGAGGAAGAGATTACTTGGGAGCAATTCCAAGCCAGATTTGAAGCTAAGTTCATTTCTACAGCTCAGAAGTCTGTTCTGTTCAAGAAGTTTGTGGAGCTCAAGCAAGGTGGAAGACCAGTTCTTGAGTATGTTTCTGAGTTTGAAGCTTTGTCCAAGTATGCCCGGTCGTATATTGAATCTGCATATTAGAAGAATGAGAAGTTTGTGACAGGCTTGGACAGTTATCTTGGGAGACAGTTGGTGGATCATTTGGACGATTCATTTGAGAAGCTTGTGGAGAAAGCTCTCAGGCACGAGAGTCTGTTTCCTAAGGAAGGATCTGTTGTTGCTGTGACCAGGGGAGAGTCTAAACCACAACAGGGTGGAAACAAGAAGAGGAAGCAGCAGCAACAGAAGGGTAAGGATGGCCAGAAGAAGCCGAAGGGCGAAGTGACTTGCTACAATTGTCAGCAGAAGGGCCATTTCTATAAGGATTTCAAGAATCCGAAGGTGCCGATGAAGTGTCACAACTGTGACAAGCCGGGGCATATCAGGAAGAATTGTCCAGAACCGCGGAAGGACAAGCAGATTGTGCAAGCTTATGCTTTGGGAGCTGTTCCACCGTCTTCGAAAGCTCCTACTGCTGAAGAGAAGGGAAAGACTGTAGTGGTTCAAGGTACTCTTTCCATTTGTGGTGTTCCATTTAGAGTGTTGTTTGATACTGGGGCGTCGCATTCATTTGTTTGTAGTGAACTTGTAGGCCGGTTGGGTTTAGAACCGGATATTGTTGATAGGCCATTGGTTGTGACTAATCTAGTTAGGGGTTCGTCTTGTTTGTGTATGTTATGTCATGGTCTGATTGTATCGAGTCATGATTGCTCTTTTGTTTGTGATTGCTTTGTTCTGAACTTTGCGGGGTTCGGAATTATTTTGGGTATGGACTGGCTTAGGAGATATGCGGCAAAGGTTGATTGTGAAAGGTTGGAGGTGACAGTCGAGAATGTGGAGGGGCGAAAGATTGTGATACGATGTAAGCATGAAGAAGGCGTCTTCATGAGCTTCATGTATTCGCTTGTTGTTCCATGGGATGGACTGTCATCTGTGCCGATCGCTAATGGATTTGAGGATGTCTTTGACGAGGTCAAAGGGTTACCGCCGCATAAAGAGATCGAGTTTCGTATAGATCTAGTTGAAGGAGCCAAACCTATTGTGATGCCTCTTAGGCGGATGGCGCCTAGGGAACAGCATGAGTTGAAGGTGCAGGTTGATGATCTTTTGCAGAAAGGATTCATTCAGCGTAGTGTGTCTGAATGGGGTGCACCAGTTGTGTTTGCAACCAAGGCAGATGGATCGTTGAGATTGTGTGTGGATTATCGTGATCTGAATAAGGTGACTAAGAAGAACAAGTATCCATTGCCGAGAATAGATGACTTGTTTGATCAGCTTCACGAAGCTAAGGTGTTTTCTCAGATGGATTTGGCAACGGGATTTCACCAGTTGAGAGTGGCTAAGGATAGTGTGCCGAAGACTGCTTTTAGGACACCGTCCGATTTCTTTGATTGGCTGGTAATGCCGTTTGGATTGACTAACGCGCCAGCATATTTTGTGGATCTTATGAATAGAGTGTTCAGAGATCAGTTGAACAAGTTCGTACTTGTGTTCGTGGATGACATTCTGATTTATTCCAGAACTGAAGAAGAGCACAAGACGCACTTGCGTATCGTTTTGGAAATCTTGCGGAAACACCAGCTGAAGGCTAAGTTTTCGAAGTGTCACTTCTGGAAGAGTGAAGTGAGGTTCTTAGGCCATGTTATCTCTGGAAATAGAATAGCGGTTGATCCCGCTAAGGTGGCAGCAATCCAGGATTGGGTTAGACCTAAGAATGCATCTGATATGAGAAGTTTTCTTGGATTAGCAGGATATTATCGACGGTTTATCAAAGACTTCTCCAAGGTAGCTGCACCGTTAACAGGATTGACGAAGAAGAACCAAGTGTTCAGATGGGAAGCAAAGTGTGAGCAAGCTTTCAGAATCCTGAAAGAGAGATTGACAAGTGCTCCTGTTTTGACTATTCCAAGTGGGAATGATGAGATGGTGGTTTACACCGACGCATGTGGTACTGGACTTGGAGCAGTGCTGATGTAGAGGGATAAAGTTGTTGCGTATGCTTGTCGACAATTGAAGCCGCATGAAAGGAATTACCCGACTCATGATTTGGAGTTAGCGGCGATTGTTTTTGCTCTGAAGATGTGAAGACATTATCTATTGGGAGTTCGATTCGAGTTGTTTACAGATCATAAGTCGTTGAAGTATCTTTTCTCCCAAAAGGATTTGAATCTTCGGCAGCAACGTTGGCTAGAGTTTTTGGCATCATATGATTTTGTTATAGCTTATACTCCAGGAAAAGGTAACGCAGTGGCTGATGCGTTAAGTTGAAGGCATGCGGGATTGGGAACCATGTTTTCAGAATGGAAGAGTCTCGAGTATTTAGCTGGATTTGACTTCAGGCCTAGATGTGAATTGGAACCTGAGATGTTGGCAAACTTATCAATAAGACCGAATCTTGTGGAAAGGATTGGCGAGAGCCAAAAGCGAGATGATAAGATTGTCAAGATTATCCGTGATTTGGAATCTGGATTGGAACCAGAAAAGGATAAAGGATTCGAAGTCGATCGAGAGGGTTGGCTTCGAAAGCAAGGGCGACTAGTTGTTCCCGATATTGATGAATTGAGAAGTGAAGTTCTAAAGGAAAGTCATCACTCGAAGTTGACAATTCATCCAGGTGGAAATAAGATGTATCGGGATATGAAGAGAACCTACTACTGGGAAGGTATGAAGAGGGATGTTGGAAATTTTACTTCCAAGTGTATGAACTGCCAGTTAGTAAAAGCCGAACAGAAGAAGCCAAGTGGATTGCTTCAGCCTTTGGAAGTTCCTACATGGAAGTGGGAACAAATATCGATGGATTTTATTGATGGACTACCTAGAACAAGAACGAGAAATGAAGGGATTTGGGTCATTGTAGATCGTCTGACTAAGAGTGCAAGATTCATTCCTGTTCGATCGACTAGGACTGCATCAAAGTTGGCAGAGTTGTATGTTAAGTGGATAGTCCAATTTCATGGTATTTCGAAGAGTATAGTGAGCGATCGAGATCCATTGTTCACTAGTGGATTTTGGAAGAGCTTCCAGGAAGTTTTGGGAAACGAGTTGTGTTTGAGTACAGCTTATCATCCTCAAACAGATGGTCAGACAGAGAGGGTCAACCGAGTTTTGGAAGATCTTCTTAGAGCATGTGTTTTGGATTTCGGAGGATCATGGGAAGATCACCTTCATTTGGTGGAGTTTTCGTACAACAACAATTACCAGTCGAGCATTGGTATGGCACCATATGAGGCATTGTATGGAAGACTGTGTAACTCTCCGACATGTTGGTTAGAGATAGGAGAGAAGCTGATACTTGGGCCAGAGATGATTCGACAGACTTCAGATTGTATAGAGATCATTCGGCAATGAATGAAGGCAGCCCAAGACCGTCAGAAGAGTTATGCTGATAAACGTCGTAAGGATTTGGAATTCGACGTAGGTGATATGGTTTTTGTGAAGATTTCTCCACTGAAGAATGTTATTCGATTCGGGAAGAAAGGAAAATTGACTCCGAGATTTGTTGGACCATTCCCGATCATCGAGCGAATTGGAAAGCTCGCCTATAGATTGGAGTTACCAGAGAAGATGTCGGGTGTGCATAATGTTTTTCACGTATCTTATCTACGGAAGTATGTGCACGACTTGAATACAGTGGTTTCTGCTGATAGCTGTGAAGATTTCGAACTTGATCCAGTCGATAGAAGACCTCGTAAGCCGCTTCGTGTTGTGGAAACCGACACGAAACAGCTTAGGAGGAAGGTAGTTAAGTTGCTCAAGATACAATGGAGTGACGATGATAACGACTGTACGTGGGAGGTGGAAGAGAGGATGAAGGCAGCTCATCCTGAACTCTTCAAGGTATGGCCCTAAGGTGTCGTGTCATCTAACGACGTTGTAACTTGTTATAGTATTAGAATTCTATACGCTAAGCTAGAATTGGATGCATGGTTTGTTGATTGCTATGGATGGTAGGCGTGCAGAATAGTCTTTGATTGATCTTGTTTGTTTGGAATTTCGGGGACGAAATTCCTAAGGGGGAGAGAATGTAACGACCCATATTTTACGGATTGAAACGTTGTAAAAACAGTTGACATTTGGGTTGCATTGTTGTTATGTCGTCCTGAGTTTAAGTCCTAAGTCGTGGACGAGTTAAGCGATAGGTCGAGTGATAACTTGAGTCGTAGGGAAGGATAGGTCGGGTGAACGACCTATGGAATTATGGCGACTTAAGATTTGGAGCGACTTAAGGAAGATACGAGTTTAGATAGTTAAGTCGTATAGGAGTTAAGTCGTATAGCTTAGGTCGTAGGGTGTTGGAGCGACCTAAGGTTGTGACCGACTTAAGGAATAGGGGCGACTTAAGAAAACTGACCGAGTTAAGGGTTAGGTCGGTTAGACAAGTTAGCGACTTAAGGATTTTAGGTCGAATGGTAGGATAGGTCGGTCAAGCGACCTAAGGGTTGACGACTTATAGTAGTTAGCAGGTTAGCGACCTAGTGGTTAGCGAAGTTAGGTCGTTAGACGACTTAAGGAAGTTAGGTCGTAACCTAGTTGAGTCGTGGCCGTGTTAAGGGGATAACGCTAAGTGTTAGGTCGCATTGTCTTAAGTCGTACCTAAGTATTAGGTCGTGTGGACTTTAAGTCGCTGAGTTGTGGCCTTGTAGTTAGGTCGTAAGTCGTATACCCAGTTAGGTCGTAACCGACTTAGGGGTTAGCTGCTAAGTCATAAGTCGTCGGATCACTAAGTCGTAGTCTGTTAGGTAGGAGGCTCTGTTAGGTCGCGCATATTAGTTAAGTCGTAGGTTGACTTAGTAGTTAGGTCGTATGCGCATGTGTTAGGCGGAGCAGCTGTTAAGTCGTATGAGTCGTTAGGTCGTATAGGCGCGTGTGTTAAGTCGTTACCGACTTAGGGGTTAGTTGCTGGGTCGTAGTGGGCTGGTAGGTCGTAAGTCGTATGGTCCTTAGGTCGGAGACGACCTAATAGTGGACGAGTTAAGGAATTTCTGCTATAAATACTCGTTCATTTTCTCACTTTTTGGGATCCGGATTTCGAAGCGACGAAGTGCTGCCATTTTGAGAGCTCGACTTCTACACTTCTTCACTTCTTTTCTCCACTCTAATCTAGTGATTTCTTCCATCCATATTGAAGATCAAATCGAAGATCGAAGAGCTTAGATTGAAGATCTACATTCTTCGAAGAGAGATTTCATCGTTTGAAGCGGATTGGTGATAGATCAAGTTAGATCCTTCGCTATCTAGATCTGAAGCGTTTTGACTTGAGGTTGTTTAGGTGATTTGGTGAGTGGTGATTATCTCTCACACGGATCCAAAGGAGTATATCGGATCGTTGGCTTGATTTGGTGTTAAAATAGTTATTTCTATGCATTTTCCTAACCATAAGTATAGATCCATATAGATCCATTGTTCATGATGATTTGATATCCATTTTACCACATGTTAACCTATGCAAGTTCATTCATCAAGTTTATAAAGATATTGTTCATGTTTTCATGCTTGTTGGACTTTCGACTCTTTAATTACGAAATTGCCATTATTGTTATAATTGTCTACTTAGATCATATTTGAATGCTTGATTGCTTGGATTAATGTTTGATTTGATTGATTGTTATGAATTAGATGATCGATGATTTGATTTAGACCAAAGATGATTCAAAGGCTAAGGGAAAGGCTCTTGAATTGGGAAAGCTGCTCGTGGCATATGTAGCGGGATGATGAAGCTCTTATGCATAGATTTGATGATGTGATGTTGAGATGAGGCTTTGCAAGGATGTGATGAAGCGAGGCATCATGTGATGAAGACTTGGTTTAATCCAGACGGGATCATTCCAAGCATGTTGATAACTCGGTGAAATGGTTCGAGTTGAGGATAATGGATGGATATGAGAATAGTCGTCGAGGAGGATGACTAGGAGGCTTGGGTCTCATCGTTGTTGAAGGTTCTAGCATGCTCAAAGCAAGAGTACGTTCGGGCAGATTCGATAGTCCCAACGACTAACTGTTGATGGTCGAGTACTCTGGGCAGATTCGATAGTCCTAGGCACGGGTCACGATGACGTGCAGAGTTATGTCTAGAACCGGGGTTTCCATTAGCCCTTGATGGACGGCTGAAAGAATGTGCCGGTCATTCAACCAACGGTGATATCGAAGCAATGATAACAGTGATAGCCAGAGTCATGGATGTTTGGTTGTATCGTCATTCGGTCTCAAGAGCGGTATTTTCTGGGTGCTTATCTGATCTTGGTTTAGGCCTTGGGGGTTTGTACTTGGAAAACATCGCCCTTGACTCGAGTGATAATTGCTTTATTTTTAAATTGTATGCCCTGCTATGTTTGCTTCTGCTTAGTGTGTGTCTGGGGGCTATCACTGTAGAAAGAGGTTGGAGTGGGAGGGTTGTATTCCTATTCCTTTTTCCTTTATGCTCTTTTGGTATGTTGCTAGTTAATTTACTGCTCACTAAGACTGTTGTCTGACTCAAGGCTTTATGTTTTTAACTCTTATTGCCTTGGGCTGTTCGTCCATTTTGGGACGGGCAGACTAGGTAGCAGGTGACAGGTGCTGTTTTTGCTTTCCACGGTGTTGATATCGAAGACGAGCTGGAGGGTTGCATATTATCTTCTTACTATATGTACTGGATGTTCCGCTGTGTGTATATTCTCTGAGTGATATGTAGTGAGGCTTGATGTATTGACTATTCAGATGTTTGTATTCAACTATTATGAAGTTTTATTGATGAGATTCTTTTCTGTGAAGCTTCACTATGTATATGTTCTATTGTATTTTGTCCATGCGCTATGAGTAATACGATAGATTCTGTTGTTTTAACTTTACCTTGACAATCGTCCATGGCAGCCTGGCACACTATACAGCGCACTTTCTCTAGGTTTAGTGCAGGGGTCATGGGCGGTCGTCACAATAAACATATAATAACCATAATGGCATACTACTATAAGTATGTAAATGATAATCAACAAGAGATTAATCAATATCACAAGAATCTTCTCAAAGATCCCAACCCATAAAAAGGTAATGACACACGAATTCACCAGTACACAAGAATTGATAAAACATATCAATGAAAATCACTAAAATTGGTGAAGCACAAAATCCAGAAATCAACACACGAAATCCAGAACAAATCCCAGAAACCAACACACGAAATCCAGAAATCACAAAAAGGGGGAAGTCCGAGCACACGGACGAGAAGCTATCCATTTAGTTTTTCGAACACACAAATGGCCCGAAGGCCTTTGACACACGAACGGCCCGAAGACCATGGGGTGCTACCCCATATATGTGATGGTGAAACATCACAAAAGCGGGGTCTAGTCTCCCTCGCAGACAAAGAGACATCGCTCAATCGCTAGTCTAAATCACAAAAATGATCGTCATGATCATAAGGAAGTGTCGATCACACCAAGCTAGTAAATATATGTGTAACAACCCGCATATTTATCGATTTTATATTTAAATATTTTATTTAAATATTTCATCGTTAGTCGGATTATAGTCCAAAAAGCTACTTTTTGCAAACAGTCGAATTAGGACTCGAGACCACCCCCATTGAGTTCAAAATGACATTTGCGACCTTTTTGAGTATAAACTTCGATATGTTTGGAGTTAGTAGAATTTTGTCATTTTTCACTTTGAGTTTGGGTTTGTGTTTCAGCCCATCAACCTCCTTATACCCCAAACTGAACCATCCCTCCCCATTCACTCTCACTTCCTCCTCTTTTTAGTTATAAAGCAAAAAATGGTGGGAGAGATGGGAAATTAAAACTCCAAACCCTAGTTCCTCTTGCAAAATCAAGTTCTAGCTCCAAATTCAAAGAGAAGCTATTGGTAAGCATCCTCTTCTTCGTCTCCAAATCTTTCTCCTTTCGATTTCAGAAATTCCTAAAGCTATCTTTAGGAAATATTTCTCTTTTAAGCTTAGATTCAAGCTTGTTGAGTTGGGATTGAAGAGTGATTGTCCTTGCCTTGCTCTATAGCTTCCTCTTCATTGTTTTTGTGTAAAAGGTGAGATTTTATCTCACATCTATGTCTATATCTATCTTTGTTGTTAGGTATGAATTCCTAACACTTGTCCATGTGCATTTGATTTTGGTTTGGATTGATTTTGTGTGTATTCCAATTTTTGGTGTTTTGGTTTAATTTTTGTGAAAATCCTTTTATGGATGTTTAAACATGTTTTTGGTGATGCATCGAAGTGCCTATAGGGCTGTGTTGCCGATTGGCGTAAACCCTTAGTGTTCGTCGCTCGTTCGATCGCATTTCGGTTCGGATTCGTCGATTTTGAGCTAGGTTGTTTTTTTTGCCTAGCAGAAAAATTCAGACGTCTGAAATAAATTTCAAACGTCTGAAACCAAATACAGACGTCTGTAACAAAAATACAGACTTCTGAGATCAAATATAGACGTCTGTGATAAAATATTTAGACGTCTGAATATAGTTCAAAATGTTTTTTACTCTCTGTTTCAATTTTAGACCTTTTAGACGTCTGAACAAAACTTTTCAGACGTCTGTAATCATATTTAGCCATCTAAATTAAATATTTAGACGTCTGAACTGCTGATTTTGCCTAATTTGCCTATTTTCGAATAAATTTCCAAGGTTTATCGATTTTTGTCGATCCGACTTATTGTATCAATTATTATCGACTTTGATGACTTCTTTCTTTGGATTTTTGAGAATATCCATTTTTGATGGATTCGTTATTGATTTCTTTGGATTTTATTCACGTCTTCGAATGTGAATTTTTATGATTGATTGTTTCTACATTCATTTCTATGATTTGTCACTTTAAAAATATAAAGGTTTTCTATATTAGTAGTAAATATCAAAACTCCTTCATTGAAACGATTTCAACACTATTTTATTACAAAGCTCGTTTTTTAAACCGTTTTCCAATCTACTAGTATATACAAACCTTTACCTCATTCATATGAGAAAATATAATTAAACAGCTTAGCAAAACAAGTGTTATGAAACGCTTGCGTTTACTTCGTCGGTTAATTGATGGACTTGTTCGATTGAAACTCTTGTGACAATTTTCTAGTGGAGATCTACAATCTGTTCGTAAATATTTGAGTTAAGCAAGTGGTTATGGGACATGAAGCTAAACTCTTATATTTACTAGCTTAGTGTAATTGACACTTCTTGATGATCGATGATGATCATTTTATGGTTTAGACTAGCAACGTGCGATGTCTCTTTGATTCGGTTCATCGGACGTTACGCTGTACGACGTCGTTGTTCCGTTTTATCGTGATTTGGTTCATCGGACGTTACGCTGTACGGCGTCGTTGTTCCATTTTACTATGTGTTGGTTCATCGGACGTTACGCTGTACGACATCGTTGTTCCATTTTCTTATGTGTTGGATCATCAGACGTTACGCTGTACGACGTCGTTGTTCCGTTTTATCGTGATTTGGTTCATCGGACGTTACACTGTACGACGTCGTTGTTCCATTTTACTATGTGTTGGTTCATCGGACGTTACGTTGTACGACGTCGTTGTTCCATTTTCTTATGTGTTGGTTCATCGGACGTTACGCTGTACGACGTCGTTGTTCCTTTTTAATTGTGCTTTGGTTCATCGGACGTTACGCTGTACGACGTCGTTGTTCCTATTTATTGTGTCTCTGGATCATCGGACGTTACGTTGTACGACGTCGTTGCTTCGGATTATTTGATTTCTGGATTTCTAATGGTTGATTTCTGGAATTTATGTTTCACCACCTTTTTCAGTTGGCATTTATATGTATGTCATTTATTGTGGCTTGGTGAATTAAATTAAGAATATGACATTCTTTTAATCTTTGAGAAGATTCTTGTGATATTGATTAATCTCTGGATTGATTTTCGATTAGATACTTATCATAGTATGACTTTATGGTTATCATACGTTTTGGTCATATCTCTTATTCTATATCATTTTATCTGATAATTATAGCTAGACTGATCCGTTTATTATTTTCTTCTTAAATAATACTCGGGTCGGACTGAGATTTTATAGGTGCTTCCTCATGACTTATTATCTGGAGCCATCTTCTGACTTTTGGCTAACTACTCTAGTTTAGTAGTTTTTGTTGTATACATTTGAGATTAGACTCCTTGATGTATACATATTCTATTGTCTTGCACTTGTACCTATTCTTTTGTGTTATTGTGGATCTTATTTGACCACTACTCTGATGTACACTTTCATGTGTTATATTCATATCTAATTCCGCCTTTGTGATATGAATTGTCTGTGACTGATTTGTGTTATGTTTATTTCTATATTTGTTTCCGAAGTCCATATAGCCACCGTGTAGTAGATTTGAGTTTGTATCGGTATGTCGGATTTCCTCTTGAGATGAAAAGTTATATTTTTATCCGGCATATCGGTACTCGCACAAAGCAATTATACAGATGGTCGCTCCTCAACAGCCTTATTCTACGTGCTAGTTGACGGCATTACCTCGTAGTGTCCTTGGCTAGCGTGGGTATAGAGGTGGGGCGTCACAGCTTGGTATCAGAGCCAAACTTCGGAACAATGTAGAATAATCTAACAAGGATCATTGCCCTATGTCTTTCTTAGGAGTCGTGCCTTAGGATTTTATTCGAGTCAATTGGACCCGTTCTATCCTATTTTCTTTTATGATTCCTTGTTTTATCAATCGAGTTTGATTGAAATTCATTCTGAGAATAACTTTTTCTTCTTCTTTCTTTCTTAAAGAAGAGAAATTGTTAGATCTGGCCGTACCAACATCGGTCAATCCAGTGCTACTCCTCAGGAGGGAGTATTTATGTTTGCCCAGCAGCTTCTAGATCTTGTTAAGAATGCTCAAGCTATCGGACCCATTCCAGAGCCTACTCATCCTAGATCCGGTTTTGCACGCTTGTGTAGAGATTATACCGATTTGGATGGAAGGCCATTCCGGGGATCCGAGAGTGTCATTGAAATCCAAGCTTGGGTTAGATCATGCGACCGCATCTTTTCTCGCATGAATCTTGTTGATCTCCACCGAGTCAAAGTGGCTTCTAGCATGCTCCAAGAAAGAGCATTGGATTGGTATGAGCTTCTTATTTCTGAAATCGTTGAAGAGGATCTCACTTAGGACCAATTCCTGGAAAGATTCAAATTAAAATTTGTGCCGGAGGCTGAAAAAGTAACTTTGGCACGGCGTTTTATCGACCTTGTTCAAGGTGAATCTTCTGTGACGGACTATGTCGCATCTTTCGAATCTCTTTCCAAATGCGGGGTTGAATACATTAACACCCCATTGAAAAAGAACCAGAGATTTGTTTATGGCTTGAATAAGAATCTCAAGAAGCCATTACTTCTGAAATTGGAAGTTTCTTTCGATCAGCTATTGATATCGCTCTTCGTCTTGAAGAGGCCGATAATGAAAGTAATGTTGAAGTTGTGGGTGCCAAACAGAATTTCAACAATAACATGAAGAGGCCTATTAAGTTTAAAGGCCCCAATCCCGACAAGAAACTTCTGTAGCAAAGACTCCTACCACTAGTCGTGGACGATGCTACAATTGTGATTCCATGGACCACTATGCAAAGGAGTGTCTGCAACCCCTCTATTGTCGCTATTGCAAAAGTTTGAGTCATCATATATCTGCGTGTCCCATACTTCAAGCAAGAAGGAGGGAAAGCTAAAGGTTGTGCAAGCCTCTACTAGCACTTCTCTTGGTCAAGGTATCCATTCTATCCTTGATGACATTTATTTTGTGATTATCTTATTCGAGTTCTTTTTGATATGGGTTTCATCTCATTATTTTTATATCAAAAGAACTTGTGATTCCTTTTCTTCAAACATTTCTGGGCTTGATGACTTCTTTGAGGATTGTGAATCCGGATTGGTGGATCCGCAACACTCAATTTGCTTTTTATTGATGTCGAAATTATTTTATGTGATTTTTCTTTCCGAGCCGATTTTTACTTATGCTTCGGAATTGACTTTTGTAAGGATTGGCTTAATTATTATGAAGCCATATCCTTTGTCCCAAGCGGACTATTCATCTTCGACATTTTCAATCTGTTAAGCAGATTTCTATTTTTCTTTGTGATTTTGATTACAATTGGATGGCATCATTAACCCTCATGATGAGGAAAGTATTATTTCTCTCATTCATGTAGTTTGAGAATTTCCGGTATTTTTGAGCTTGTCTTAGGATTATCGCATAAGAAATCTTTTGAGTAGTGTTAAGGTCTTTTCATCTCGACATTGCCACCGGTTTTCATTTACTACGAGTTGCGGAAGTTAGCCTTCAACTTACTGCATTCCGTGTTCGTTATGATTCTTATGAATGACTTATTATGTCATTCAGTTGGTCCAGCTTATTTCATCCATTTTATAAATCGAGTCTTCTATGAGTATCTCGATAACTCCATTCATGTATTTATCGATTTTGGATGAAAACAGCAATTTAAAATTTTTCAAAATTTTTTTTCTTAAGATTTATTTATAAGTACAATTTGATTTTTGCTCTTAAACGAGCATAGAATATTCTTAATTTAAGAATATGGAAGATGGTTTTGTGTTTTTATTGCCCATTGAGTGCTTTAAGAATTCTGGTCGATGCGCCTGATCAACGTTATCGATAGGAATCTCCTAAACGCTTTGATGAGACAATTTGACATGATATATTGACTTGTAAAAATGTAAATTTTTCTAGAAAGATTATTACATAAAGATAAATGTAATTTTGAAAGTTTTAGCTTTTCGGGAAAGAAGATTATTTAAAAGAAATTCTTTCTTTTCGATACTCTTATTCTTGTGATTCCCGAAGGGGAACCAAGACTTTATCTTTTGTACCAATGCTAATCGTATTGGTTTGGATGTCGTTCTCTTGCGAAAGAGAACGTGTTATCTCTTGTGCTTCTAAATCATTAAAGTCGATCGAGACTAGGTATGCCACTCATGATCTAGTGCTCGCGGCTGTTGATTTCATTTTTAGAGTTTGGCATCATTGTGTTTGGGTGCGAAATTTGTTCTCTACCTCGATCATAAATCTTTGGAATATTTATTTTTCTCATAAGGAACTTCATGTTGACTCGAGATCCTGGCATCTTATGATCTTGATATTCTTTATATATTCCCGAAAGGGGAATCGTGTTGCCAATGCACTTAGTCATAAGCAACAAGAGCTTGTTTCTTTGATGATGTCCGAATGGAATGATCTTTTTACCAAGTTCATCGGGCGTTTCGATATATTTCATTTTATTGAGCTTCGTCTCATTTCTTTTATGGACTAGCGTCCGATGTTCTTTTAAGGTGTTCGGTTCATTGGACGTACCGTTTTTGTACTACGTCGGTGTTCCAAATTATTTGAGCTTTGGTTCATCTGGCGTACCGTTATTGTACTATGTCGTTGTTCCAAATTATTCGACTTTCTAGTTTCTCGGGCGTACCGTTTTTGTACTACGCCGTTGCACCGGTTCAGCCTTCTGCTATTCATGACGTTTTCCACGTCTTTTATTTACGGAAATGCTTTTGGGTTTCCGATTTTTATTCTTGAGCCTAGTGTTATAATAGGAATTGAAGTTTCACTAGATTTGACTTTTGAGCAACATTCTATTCGCATCATTGCTTCGGAGGTTGAGCGCCTTCGAAATAAAGATGTTCTTCTTGTGAAAGTTCTATGGTTCTCAAATCCCAAGGATTGCTCTTGGGAAATCTGGAGAATTCATTGAGCGAACTCGTCCGGGTTTACTCTTTTGTGCTCTTTATGGTGAACTTCTTATTTCAAATTTTCTTTTATATTGATATGCTTCTATGGTTGTTACTATTTATTTTCTTCTTAAGTATTGCGAGGACGCAATTTCTTTAAGGAGGGGAGTCTGTAACAACCCGCATATTTATCGATTTTATATTTAAATATTTTATTTAAATATTTCATCGTTAGTCGAATTATAGTCCGAAAAGCTACTTTTTGCAAACAGTCGAATTAGGACTCGAGACCACCCCCATTGAGTTCAAATGACATTTGCGACCTTTTTGAGTATAAACTTCGATATGTTTGGAGTTAGTAGAATTTTGCCATTTTTCACTTTGAGTTTGGGTTTGTGTTTCAGCCCATCAACCTCCTTATACCCCAAACTGAACCATCCCTCCCCATTCACTCTCACTTCCTCCTCTTTTTAGTTATAAAGCAAAAAATGGTGGGAGAGATGGGAAATTAAAACTCCAAACCCTAGTTCCTCTTGCAAAATCAAGTTCTAGCTCCAAATTCAAAGAGAAGCTATTGGTAAGCATCCTCTTCTTCGTCTCCAAATCTTTCTCCTTTCGATTTCAGAAATTCCTAAAGCTATCTTTAGGAAATATTTCTCTTTTAAGCTTAGATTCAAGCTTGTTGAGTTGGGATTGAAGAGTGATTGTCCTTGCCTTGCTCTATAGCTTCCTCTTCATTGTTTTTGTGTAAAAGGTGAGATTTTATCTCACATCTATGTCTATATCTATCTTTGTTGTTAGGTATGAATTCCTAACACTTGTCCATGTGCATTTGATTTTGGTTTGGATTGATTTTGTGTGTATTCCAATTTTTGGTGTTTTGGTTTAATTTTTGTGAAAATCCTTTTATGGATGTTTAAACATGTTTTTGGTGATGCATCGAAGTGCCTATAGGGCTGGGTTGCCAATTGGCGTAAACCCTTAGTGTTCGTCGCTCGTTCGATCGCATTTTGGTTCGGATTCGTTGATTTTGAGCTAGGCTGTTTTTTTTGCCTAGCAGAAAAATTCAGACGTCTGAAATAAATTTCAGATGTCTGAAACCAAATACAGACGTCTGTAACAAAAATACAGACGTCTGAGATCAAATATAGACGTCTGTGATAAAATATTTAGATGTCTGAATATAGTTCAAAATGTTTTTTTACTCTCTATTTCAATTTTAGACCTTTTAGACGTCTGAACAAAACTTTTCAGACGTCTGTAATCATATTTAGCCATCTAAATTAAATATTTAGACGTCTGAACTGCTGATTTTGCCTAATTTGCCTATTTTCGAGTAAATTTCCAAGGTTTATCGATTTTTGTCGATCCGACTTATTGTTATCAATTATTATCGACTTTGATGACTTCTTTCTTTGGATTTTTGAGAATATCCATTTTTGATGGATTCGTTATTGATTTCTTTGGATTTTATTCACGTCTTCGAATGTGAATTTTTATGATTGATTGTTTCTACATTCATTTCTATGATTTGTCACTTTAAAAATATAGAGGTTTTCTATATTAGTAGTAAATATCAAAACTCCTTCATTAAAACGATTTCAACACTATTTTATTACAAAGCTCGTTTCTTAAACCGTTTTCCAATCTACTATTATATACAAACCTTTACCTCATTCGTATGAGAAAATATAATTAAACGGCTTAGCAAAACAAGTGGTATGAAACGCTTGCGTTTACTTCATCGGTTAATTGATGGACTTGTTCGATTGAAACTCTTGTGACAATTTTCTAGTGGGGATCTACAATTTGTTCGTAAATATTTGAGTTAAGCAAGTGGTTATGGGACATGAAGCTAAACTCTTATATTTACTAGCTTAGTGTAATTGACACTTCTTGATGATCGATGATGATCATTTTATGGTTTAGACTAGCAATGTGCGATGTCTCTTTGATTCGGTTCATCGGACGTTACGCTGTACGACGTCGTTGTTCCGTTTTATCGTGATTTGGTTCATCGGACGTTACGTTGTACGACGTCGTTGTTCCATTTTCTTATATGTTGGATCATCGGACGTTACGCTGTATGATGTCGTTGTTCCATTTTATCGTGATTTGGTTCATCGGACGTTACGCTGTACGACGTCGTTGTTCCATTTTACTATGTGTTGGTTCATCGGACATTACGTTGTACGACGTCGTTGTTCCATTTTCTTATGTGTTGGTTCATCGGACGTTACGCTGTACGACGTCGTTGTTCCTTTCTAATTGTGCTTTGGTTCATCGGACGTTACACTGTACGACGTCGTTGTTCCTATTTATTGTGTCTTTGGATCATCGGACGTTACGTTGTACGACGTCGTTGCTTCGGATTATTTGATTTCTGGATTTCTAATGGTTGATTTCTGGAATTTATGTTTCACCACCTTTTTCAGTTGGCATTTATATGTATGTCATTTATTGTGGCTTGGTGAATTAAATTAAGAATATGACATTCTTTTAATCTTTGAGAAGATTCTTGTGATATTGATTAATCTCTGGATTGATTTTCGATTAGATACTTATCACAGTATGACTTTATGGTTATCATACGTTTTGGTCATATCTCTTATTCTATATCATTTTATCTGATAATTAATTATTTTCTTCTTAAATAATACTCGGGTCAGACTGAGATTTTACAGGTGCTTCCTCATGACTTCTTATCTAGAGCCATCTTCTGACTTTTGGCTAACTACTCTAGTTTAGTAGTTTTTGTTGTATACATTTGAGATTTAGACTCCTCGATGTATACATATTCTATTGTCTTGCACTTGTACCTATTCTTTTGTGTTATTGTGGATCTTATTTGACCACTACTCTGATGTACACTTTCATGTGTTATATTCATATCTAATTCCGCCTTTGTGATATGAATTGTCTGTGACTGATTTGTGTTATGTTTATTTCTATATTTGTTTCCGAAGTCCATATAGCCACCGTGTAGTAGCTTTGAGTTTGTATCGGTATGTCGGATTTCCTCTTGAGATGAAAAGTTATATTTTTATCCGGCATATCGGTACTCGCACAAAGCAATTATACAGATGGTCGCTCCTCAACAGCCTTATTCTCCATGCTAGTTGACGGCATTACCTCGTAGTGTCCTTAGCTAGAGTGGGTATAGAGTTGGGGCGTCACAATATGAGTTTAGCTTCATGTCCCATAACCACTTGATTAACTTAAATATTTACGAACAAACTGTAGATCTTCACTAGAAAATTGTCACGAAAAGGTTCAATCGAACAAGTCCAAGAATTAACCGACGAAGTGAACGCAAGCGTTTCATACCACTCGTTTTACTAAGCCGTTTAATTAGATTTCTCATCCGAGTGAAGTAAAGGCTTGTATATACTAGTAGATTAGAAAACGGTTTGAGAAAAAGAGCTTTGTAGTAAAATAGTGTTGAAATAGCTTTGATGAAAGAGTTTTGATATTCACTACTAGTATTGGAGCCTTCACATTTTTAAAATGACAAGTCACAAATCGATTACTGAAACAAATCGCATCACAAAATTCACATTCGAAGTCGTGAATAAAATCCAAAGAAATCAATTCCAAAGCATCCAAGTGTAAATATCCATACGACCTAACAAGGCCGAGCTGAAGAGCAATGGAACAACCTAAAGGGGACAGGTCGAACGACCTAGCAGTCCACTAGATGCTTCAATGGTCAAGCGACCTAATAGAGAACAACACGACCTAATGAGGCGACCTAGCTAAGTGAGCGACCTAGGACCAGCGACCTAAAACATAACAGGCCGAGCGACCTAAGGGAAGAGCTAGGCATGCGACCTAACTGTAATAAGGTCCAACGACCTAAAGAAATAAGGTCTAATGACCTAAAGTTACTGGGGTCTTGCGACCTATGACCTAATGGTGCAAACGACCTAAATTAGGCGAGCGACCTAAAGGCAGACAGGTCGAGCGACCTAATCATTGCCACGACCTAAGGTCTAAAACGAGGTCATGCGACCTAAAGGGGATGCGCGACCTAAGAAGGTACGCGAGCTAAGGGTGAGCGACCTAACAAGGTCGTGTGACCTAAGTGATCATGCGACCTAAAGGTATAAGGACCTAACGGTCTAAAGGAGATGGGATCACGCGACCTAAAATGTTAAAGGTCTAACGACCTAGTGGCCTTGCGACCTAAAGTGTTAACATGCGAGCGACCTAGGTGGCGAACGACCTAAGCTGCAGAGAGGATTTAAGGCCGGACGAGTTAATTCCCAACGACCTAGCGACCTAACTCTAGGTGAGCGACCTAAGGCCAGAATGAAAATCTGCAGACAGAGACTTCGAGACAGTGCGACCTAAGGTGCAGAAAACTGCTAACACTCGAAAATTCTATGTTTTCCACCAATTCAATCCAAACCAAAAGCAAATGTACATGCAAATGCGATAGGGAGTCATTCCCAACAGTCCAATGACAGTTGTAGGCAAGATGTGAGATTAAAAATCTCACCTTTCCACTAAAATTTATGAAGATGAAGCTTGAAAGTAAGGAGAAGCAATCCAAAGCTTGAATCCAATATCTTCTACTTAAATTTGGAGTTGAATGTTGGATTTGCAATTGAATTTGAGTTTGGAGTTTTAATTTCCCCTTCCCACCACCATTTTTGATGAAGCTTGAATGTTAAAACAAATGATGAATGAAGTGAGGAAGAGGGTTGGGCTGAACTAAAGAAGTTGCAGTCCAAACCAAAGTCACAAGCGGGAAAAAGTAGCGAGAATTCCACTAACTCCAAACATATCAAAGTTTACACTCAAAAAGATCGCAAACGTCATTTTGAACTCAATGGAAGTGGTCTCGAGTCCTAATTTGACCGTATGCAAAAATTAGCTTTTCGGACCAAAATCTGATTAACGATAAAATATTCAAATAAAATATTTAAATATAAAATCGACAAATATGCGGGTTGTTACAATAATGGTGAGAAAGTCCTAAACTATAGTTATATATGTTATAGGATGATATATATATATATATATATTTGGGTATGTCTATTCTATTGATGATGGCTGTTTAAAATGGTTGTTGAATACATATGCAAGCCACGTTAATACACTCGTAAGCACAAAGGAAATCACTTTCCTTTATTGAATGAAATGGTGTATATGGAATGTTTTAACCTCTTAAAAATTGTTTAATATAATTCAGAAATATTTTATAAACATTTGAAAGTGTTTTTAGAAATTTTAAACGAATATTAAAAGTTGAGTCAAAAATAGGCGCACCGTGTAATGGTAGTTTGCGATTTCACGCCATAAAGTCAAACGAACATATAGAATGGAATATAGCTCGCAATTATTCGAGATAAGAATTTTCCGAACTATTATATCCATAGTTTTCAAACAAATAAAGAAAATTGAGATTTCAATAAGTAGATTTTGAAATATGAGTAAAACAAGTTTTTGGAAAAATCATGGTTTTGCAGTTTGGAATCCATAAAGGGTTTCTATAAAAATGGTTTTTTAAACTGTTTAAAAATATGAAATAAAATTTAAAAATATTTTAGAAATTTTTAGAAGTGATTTGAAGTATAAAAATAAATTTCCAAATAATAGAAAAATCATTTTGAATAATATAGCTTAAAAAGCATTTTTCTTAGCGCTTTTCCACAGCTCTTTTCTATAACTTGTGAAATGAAACAACCCGGATTTTCCATTATTTGATTTTGAACATATAAATGGTTTTAATGTTGGATTTGGAATATATTGATTTAGAATATGAAGATTTCGATTGAAATCGTTGAATGAATTTAAATTTCAAATATTGCGATTTATCGTAATATGGAAATGGCAAATAATTGAAATATGAGTTGAATAGGAATCAAAATGATTTCTAATGTGGATATAAATTCTATTTGAATTAGAATTGAGTTAGTAAGTTTTTAAAATTACAATTTCAAGTGATTTCGCCAATGTTTGAAATCATCGATTTAATCGACGTGTTAAAATAGCGATCCGAGGCACAGTTCTGGAATTCGACGAAACCAGTTCCATTAAGTCCGTAATAGTGTATTGTTATCGGATTTCTAATTTCGTAGCGATTAGATTCACCATTTGGTCATACGGGATAGAAACGCATTGAAATCAATATAGGAAATTAATATTATAATTGGTTTCAAAAAGCTATCTTCTGCATACGATCGAATTAGGTCTCGAAACTTGTTCCATTACGTTCAGAATAGGGGTATAACATTAGGAATGCCAAGCGGCATACCTCGAAAGGGGTTCGGGGTTTTAAGGTGCCATAAACGTGATATTTTAGAAATTTAATAATATTATAAATTGTAGTCAAACTCATCCACCCTAAACTAGTTCCGCCCCTCCCAACGTGTACTCGCTCCATCCTCTTTATTTTAAAAGCACTCTCCTCCTCTTCTTTTTCATTTTTTTACCAGACGAAAAAGAAAAAAAATTATTCACGCAATAAATCGCGATGGCGGAGCACGAGGGCGGCGATCGTGAGGTCGATGATTGGCGAATGTATCATCTCGATTTCCAGTGGGTCCGGATTTTTCGTAAAATTGCTAAAATCCAAGCCCATTGAAGCCCGAGTTGGGTATCGGGTATCCTGCAAATAGGCAAAGGTAAATATATCAGAACTCAAATAAATATCTCACATCGGAACTAACTAAAATATAATAGTAAGTAAATGCTCACCAAGGTAATAACACTTTCTAAACAAGTGTCTCAAAACTGGAAAATCTCTGCCATCTATCTAACCTATGAGATGATATGAGGAGGGGGTCAGAACTAAAGTTCTGTAGAATCGACAAACTATACACTTCTAAGCATAATTCTACATATACCGTTCTATTTCCATTTTCTGTTATATTAGGTTTATTGGGTTTATAATACTCTCGCCTCTATGCGTGAATCGTACCCATCTACTCCCTAGTAGATTAAGACCTAACAACCAATATATATATGTATATATATATATAGATACATACCTAAAGACCGCATCGGTCCTAGGTACTACCCATTGTACCTTCCGTATCCTCCTCGAAAAGGACTCCATCGTCTTGCTACTAGAGCATACTATAACTACATCTGTAAATGACAGCTTCGTGAGGCATACAATATAGATGTTCCATCATCTACTATGAAAACGTGAAACTGCATCCGCACTAGCTTATACTAGTGCATGGACATCCACAATGTACCACCCAGTGCGTACATTGAGGACTACACGTAATCGTTCTGTCTATTCCCTGAGCTCCGCCAACAAGGTCTACCTTGTACGGAACTCAGTCGGGGATTTTCTATATCTTTAAAGGTCCGCTTTATTAGGCCTACAATACAAATATTCTACTTGGTCTGTCTCTTTTCTCATCGTGGCTATGGCCCCACTCAGCCCTCCCTAAACTAATCGAAAGACCTTTCAAGAGCTAAGTGGTTGTGCCCAACTGCAAATAATTTAAACATCCAATTGGCTATGCCGCTCATCCAATGTCCCGATAGTGAAAGAATCTTTGGCATATTGTTTCAACTCTAGTCTTTCCCGAACTCGCTCTGACTGATGATGGCTAGTATCCGCATGTGACTATCCTTATGGGTCCTGTCCACTATAACCTACTTGCAAACTAGAGTACGGTGTCATACGAATATCCTACACCATCATCAACCTTTTGACTGCCTACAAAGGTCCACTTCGTTAGGCCTGCAATGCAAAAGCAGTTAAGGCATACTCACTTGATGGAACATCTACAGACCTACCTTCGGGGTTGCAGCTTCGTTAGGCCTATCCCAGAGGGTCATCCTAGAGTATCCCCACGTCCCGTTGAAGTCTCGTACTTCTAGTCCAAAATAACTAAGTTGGACGTGCTCTTTCTGTACTAAAAATCTACGATGAACTGCTTCGTTAGGCTCTTTATCCAGATTCTCTTTGGGCTACTCCAAACGCCCTTACCATTTTATTAGACCCTACGTCTAATCTTTTATTATGCATTTAGCTTTCTTTTCTTATTCTGTTGGCTACTTATATACCCTAATCAGCATGCCCAGCCCTACCCACGTGTGAGACCATCAGTCCTAAACCTGAAAGGGAATGCTGCCGGTACGGGCCACTGCTGTTATTTTTTTGCTTATTAACTTAATCCAAGATCTAAGTTTGATAAAATAAGCCTCTTCTATTTTTCCTTTTTAATTATAACCTATGTGTTACAATTATATTTGTAATTGTCACTTTTATATTCTTTTCTTTCTTTTATAACCTACATTGTATAAATGTAATTGCAAGTGTCTCTTTTCTATTCTAGTCCGTCTTCTTTTAATATGATACTAAATTTTCTTTAGTTCTCTTAGATTATATATAACAGTCTTTTGGGACTACGTCCAACTGTCATAAGTTACTTATCATAATAA